>CM031238.1:455591851-456941851 GCA_018340775.1 Taxus wallichiana var. yunnanensis | reverse complement strand
CCGATCCTCTGATCATGTGATTGTTGATTTCTTCCGGGTAAGGTGTTTTTAAGAAGATGTGTAAATTTATATTTGTGCGGTTTGGAAAAGAGAAAGAAGATAAAGTTCTATATTATTTAATTATCTCAACCATCGTTGAGCATGACTTCGACATATAGGTTTCCCTAAGTTTTAATGTGAGCTAAAAATGCAAGCATAGAAGTATGAAATGCAAGTATTTTAGAACCTAAATAAAAATGTGATATTCGATGTAAGAAAAGAGTGAATAGAAAGAGAATGAATTTCACTAATGCAAATTTGAGAAGAAAAATAATGATTCTTTTTAGTCTCACAATACAAATGTCACCGAGAGAAATAGAAGAAAGAAAAATTTCCAAGGAGAGAATTTACTATTAACTTCCTTTTGAAAATAAACAAACATACAATAGTTCCCTAAGAATTAATAAATGAAAGTAACCTGGATGGGTCCCAGTGCATTCCAAAATGTTTCACTAGATTCTTAACAAATTAATGAAACAAATAGAGGTTATAGGCCAAGGAGGAATGTTTGTTTGTAATTTTGGTTGAAGGTTGTGTGTGCGTTTTGATTTCCTTATTCAAGTTAACGGTGAGATTCCATTTTATCTAGGAGGAACTACCTAGAAATGGAAAACAATACCACTAGATAGAGTTAAATAAGACAATGAGTGGACTTCCTAGCAAGAGCTAGATCCAGGAAGTGTGATGCTTCCTGAACAAGCTATCAATCCACTTTTATATAACAATATTAATGTTATTCAAATCATACATGAAGTAAAGATCCTATTGAAATTGAAATGATTTAGGTATCTCACACAAAACAATAAGAAAGATCAGATAAAAGGTGATTGAGGTCAAAATGGGTTAGATGATTGGCTAGTGTTGTGTTCTAGGTCAGTATAGGCTCTAGTTAAGGTCTAGAAGATATTAGAAAGGGTTTTGGGTTTTTGGGTAGTGGGTTTTAGCTCATTGGTCTGAAATATATTACTAGACACACTAACCGATGTCGACTATGTGACCGATTCCAGTTAAGCAGAATGGATGTCATCAGTAGGGGAAATTAATAAAAAGGACTTAAAACATTTTTTCAAATTCTCTGTGATTGCACAGAGGTTAGAAATGGTGAGGGTGAGGCCATAAAATGGCCTTGCAGGATCAAAGATGATTAGAAGAGGTTGAACGCAAGTGAAAGGGATAGGTATGGTAAGGTGATAGGTTGGTAGGAGGAGGGGAGTGTACAGATGTGGAGGAAGATAAATTACCGAGATGATCAACAAATAATACTAGAATAAAATAGAAATAAGTGAAGAGATGTTATGTACTTACTGAAGAGTAGGTTTGGAGAATGTAGGCGATGAGAATGGTGATGGCAAATATCTAGAGAGAAGAGATGTTGTGTTAGTGTCATGGGAGTTCAAACCTCTATGCTTCTCTGTATGAATCCATGATCGTGAAGAAGATTATGAATTTTAATGGTTATTGGCAATGCTCCCATTTATTTTCCTTGGCCTGAGTGCTTCATAAATTTCCAGTGCTCTAAGTCTTTGTTCGTATGATATCCTCAATCGAATGACCAACCTAGGAAAAGGCTTTTGGAAATGTATTTAACCTAACTGACAATGGTTAGGTGATAGCGTCGTTTAGATATAATCTATGTCGATCAACATAGGAATATCTAGGTTGGCCAAAAATAGCCTGATTGTTGCTATTTTCAGCGTGGCCTTCAATCTTCATCCAAGTCTTGAGTGATAGATCATGAAATAATGAGTAAGATTCCTTTTAGGTTTATTAATATGAGTTAATTCTAGGTTTAGACTAAGTCCTAGTTGGTTAGGATAGGTTAAGACTTGGTCTTAGGTCATTAATGAGGTTTCAGTGGGTCATTTGAGTGAGGTGGCTAGGTAATTTGGCTAGGTGAGGTGGTTAAGTGAGGATATTAATTAATTTAATTAAGATAATTATTTCAATTAACATGTGCACTAAGGGATATGAATGGGTAGGATATGGTTAATTTAATCAACGGGGTTTTAATGGAAGTATGACCCAATTTTGGTGTCTACAATTAGTGATGAACCCATATACATTAAGGGTTTTCAAGACCACTTAATCATAATGTTCCAATATTCTAAGGTTCATCTACATCAAAAAAATCCTGATACTCTTCCTACATCCAAATCGTTGTTCTGTAACTCTAGATTTTATTTGATGCATATTCTAACAACCACTCATATAACTTGATTAGAAAGAACCAAAAGAAAGTTTCATAGAGCTCATGATATAGATTATATTCCACCCCTTTCCACACATTGAAATTAAGTCCAAAACCATATCTTCACACAAATTGATCTTTTCCATCGATTACCCAATCTTTACTAGCCGCAAGAGTCAATCGATACACCAGCATCATGAAACATCATGACAAACAGTTTAAAAAGAGGTCCTAGTAAGGGAACCAAAATGTAGTCTTTATTTTTATACTCATATTCCTTGGTGCGTTAAAATTCATCGAGATAAATATGAACATTCACCTAAAACATGTAAAGCTATTAGGTCCCTCTTTTATATTGTCTTATCAAGACATTATAATACATGTTTTTAATAACCATAATCAAAGTGTATATTCCATCATAATAATTAGATCCATGAGCTCAATTTGGAAACACAAATAATAAGAAATCATAGTGATCACATAATAATTAATATCATATTTACCATGCAAGCACCATGAACAGATAGGTTAACAACTAATATCCATCCACAATGATCCATTGTATTAATTCATCACAAAATAGTATCTGATTACATCACACTAATTATTAGAGAGTCATGCACGCTTGAAAAATTAGGGTATCATAACTCTATAATACACGATCTCTCAAAATAGTGGAATACATTACATACTTATAAGGGTGGGGTTTTCCTTTCACCACCAAGTACATCTCAAAATAGACCGCATTCTCAAAAATAGACATCATGCATACTATCAAAAATTCTAATAATAGACTAATCCTAAAGATAAAATTATCCTTAATCCTATTAACTATAAAATTATCCTTGTGTGTCACATAGTCCATGTCTATATTTATCCCAATAATAAAAAAAAGGCTAAGTCCTTTGCCTCTTTATAGTGATCTGCTCACACAATCATGTCCCATCTTTTACATGCTAACTTTTTCATCCAACGTTCTCATCTTATTCACCTCTCCATACATCTCTTCTTCCACGTGTGTGTTTTCCTCTGAATAATCCAATACTTGGTCATTTTCTAGAACCCAACAACCAATACACATATAAAATTTGCATTAAACATTAGCATTCAAAATATTACCATTTTTCTTACTCAAATAAAACTTAAGTGGTGGAGAGATACATGAGATTACACTCATGTAATTGTTTAAGGATTACATGTAGAGCACAAGGTATATGTACACACCCAAAAATTACATGGTGCAATATTTAAACTAAATATGTCTCTCGATGATGATATAGCTTCTTCCAAAACTATAACATTATCCATATCCCTCCCATTTTATCTTACACACCCACTTTGTGTTGGAAAAAGAATGGACTGAGAGGGGGTTAATAAATCCTTTAAAAACATTATAAAATTTTTATATTAACTTTCCTACACAATTAACATTAAAGCATCTATTAATATGATCATAACAATAAGTAATAACCATCCAAAATAGCCTAAACAATGAGTACACAAGAATACAAGATGTAATTTTTAAACCATTAAGCGTAAGAAAACCCACTGAAAACTTTGTTGATATTACTCACAAAAAGACTCAAGTGAATATTACACATCACAAGATATTTCTTTAGTGAGGCACCAACCGCACAAGGAGCACCAACCCCTAAACCCTTATTGTTATTACTCACTAAAAGAGACTTACATAAATATGACTCATCAAAAATATTTTTATAATAATATAAATACTGATATGTTGGAACAACTTGGCTGATGGTTCTTTCAAGATTCAGCTCCAAACTCCTTCAAACCCTCTTCAAACACACTTCCTTCTAACACACTCAAACTTGGAAAAACTTTATCTTATTTGATCTCAAGACCTTGCACACATTATCTATATCATTTTCAACCTCTCACAAAATTCCTCATATCTGATTTTATTCCATCATATGTATTTGACACTCACATCTAGGTCCCAATTTTTCCCTCTCTCTTAGCTAGTTCAAATTTGAACCAAAACATGCACTTTATACCCTTCTCAACTAAAAATATGAAAAATTTTGGTACTTCATGAGTATATCAACCAATAAAAATAAAAATAGAACAAAAAAACTTGTTCAAATTCATAAAATGGACCCGTATATGTTGGCCATGCTCAAATTCACCAAACAAGCTCAAAAATTTTCTCAAATCCCCATCACCCGATTCATCATAGACCAAAAACATCATCACCATGATTATTCAAGCTCCCAAATTCCTCACACATGTCAAATATGAAATAAAAACCTCATAAATTTTCTTTAATTTTATTTCACCAATCAAATTATTCATAAGGCTACTAAGAAGGATCATATCCTTCTCAAAATAGTTGTTCTAGGAACCAGTCTTCACCTATCATGCTCAAGACAACACAAAAACACATAAAATATGGCATGTGACAACTCATTTAAAATATGATTACATGTATGACACGTCCATGCTTTATATAACTCATGAGACATCCATCAATGCAAACCACATGAACTTTCCTCTTCACTAAACTGAGCTACCCAGAAAGTAGTTTTAGGAACTCAACTAGTTTGCACCATTTCTACCACTTTCAAGACCTCAAAATTCCTTCAATAGGAAAAAAATTCATCCTTATTCACTCTCAAATGAATAATAAACATTAAATAATACATCTCATACATCTTCTACCTCCATCTTCTAAATAGAGCAATCTTGTCTTGAGAAACAAACAACCTTATTATTCACTAACTGAGTTGGTTCACCTATCAAATCTCATCATCATGAGAAAAAAATATACCATTGGAAATACCTATGAATATAGATTCTATAACACTTTACATTTCCTTCAAAATCCAAGTGGAATGCCTTCAACCAGGTCCATCTTGAAACTACCCCAAAACTATCTATAGACCAGTCTTCATAAATATGGACCACTTTTCCATATAGAAGCTAAAACATGATCTTAAACTATCATGTACATCTAGAACAACTCCCAGGATAAAAATAATGTCAATTTATTTCATACATCCTTTAGATAAATTTTTCCCAAACTAAACATCTTTAGAAACTTACCTGTTTGAGTGGGGTCCACAAATCATCACATGATATAATATACCTTTATCTAAAAATGAAGTAGTCATCTATAATATCCAATCATCATAATACTAATAAAAATAAATTTTGGGCACTTATCATGAAGATATTTCCTATCACTTTTGACCTAGGCTTTCAAACTCAAAAAAAGTAGTTTACCTTCTTAACATTCATTCATAAAAATGTGACAATGAAATGAACTCATTTTTTTTTCTGAAATTCTCTTAGATTAATGTTAAAAATCCCTGAAAGCCACAAGTTACCATGCAAATACAAAATTCATGGTGAGCATCAAAATTTGCAATTCGAGATGGAAAACACTATTTTTAGGACCATGTTTCACCTATAACATCATAACTTGAAAAATACTCTTCATAATGACTTGAATTTTTATCACACATCTATAAAACACCTATGCACCATATAAAATCATAATAATATATCAAATATGTCTGCATATCCATAACCCATATCATTTGTATGACTCGCCCTTTGGGTTTTGCATTGCTTAAGATAGGTCATGGTAGAAGAACCCCATACCTCATCACTAAACCTCTAAAAATTTCCTAACACACATGAGATGCCATTTATCACATCCTTTTATTCCTCCATTATGCCAAATGAATATATACCTCCTAATTTGGTCTCCACAAAACTAGACTAGGTCTAGATGAACACTTGCAACTACGTATTCAACCCTTTGTACCTACACTTTGAAACTCATGTGAGTGCCTAAAAACTCTCTAAAAATATATATGTATTTTTACAATGATATTTAAGTCATCATATAGCTTTACTTACCATACACCATCACCTAGGCTAGCTAGGTCTCCTAATTAGTCTTACTAGACTAAGAAAATATCACTAAACCCCCTCTTGCAATCATGAAACCACTTTAATATCCATGTAATAATCATAATTACAATGTTATGAAAGTTATCCATCATTATTTTTTTCATTAATGTGTTTTACATTAATGAAAACACATAAAATTAACATTCCAATAATCTCCCCTTTTTCATTGATGGAAAACCACCTAGTCTTTTCCACGTTTTTACATTAACGAAAAATAATACCTATAAAAAATAATATCCATTTGTCTAAGCCTCTTCGGATCACCATTTCATTAGAAACATCAACCAATGTCTTTAAATTATCTCACAAACTTTTTATTCTTCACTAAACTCTATTTGTTACCACTTTGTATAGCCTGAAACCCCGAACTCCCTATGGAAAGAAGAATACATGAACAAACACATTGAAAAAGGATGAAACAAGGATAAAAACATCATTCTTACCTTCTATATTACTTAGCTCAACTGGTATATGCTCAAAATTTACTTGTAACATTCATATCTTGACTTCATACAACATTTGGGACTGAAATCCCTAAGACCATCTTTAAGTGCATTTAGACCCAACTTTTCCTTATTCTAGAATCTCACACACACCATGACACAAAACCTTATATCCCTATATAATTATACTATCCATTTCTAACTAAAAACTTAATAATCATAGCTCTTACCTTGAGTAAATTCTTTATAAATGCACATGTATCTTGTCATGATCCCCGAATCATTGTTTCATTGTGTTTGATCCTCTTTTCATTATGTCACAACATTATAATCTCAAGCATAGACCAACCCTTGAAATTTACCTACATGTCATCAACAAGTTTTATGCACAATTTTCTAGGCCCACCCATACCTTTTTTAGATTCAAAATGGACTCCCCGGCTTCGAGACCTTCTAAAACCTATAGCTAAACATTTTCTTACTTCCTCAAACCTTAGTACCTTGGTATAATGAAAATTCACACATAAACAATAAAAATTCATATAAACCTTTATTTTTTATATTTTCATCTCTTTATCATGATGATACTTCAATCTCCTTCTCAACTTAAGCCATCATACTTGAGAAATCATGATTCTTCAATTCAGAGACATCTATTTATCCTCAAATTACTATAGCAACTTGAGAAAGTATAACCCCAATCATACCTTTAGCATTCTAATGCATCATCTATGATCACATACCATTATATTTCCATACTTATAGCTTCTTTTCACCTTGGGCACCTTGATCCAAGTCATCAATGAATTCCTCTATCTTAATAGATCTACTTAGACCTATAGGTATGAGTTCCCTTCAATACTGAGGGTTAGGATACATATCTTACCTTAGTAAAGGTGTCAATATGTAACTGTTCAATCATAGAACCTATAACATTTCACTCTCAATACTTTTGACACCTTGCAGTCACCTTAGGATATCAAAGTATTTTTTCCCCTATTTTGGTGATTCCCAAAGGCTTGCGGTTCACCATTTTTTCGCTCCAATAAACCACTATACCTTGATGAAGTGCACTATTCAATCACAAAGCATTGTATCAAATATTCATATCTTACAGTTTATCTCACACACTTTCTCAAATTCAAGGCACACTTTTAGGTATCAAATAGCTCATTTATCTCAAGAAGACATTACATGTTTGTAGAATGCTATCTTAGTCTACCATAGTTTTCTCAAAACATTAGTACAAACCCTTTTCAATCATGCAAAGGATTACAGAGCTTCATTTTTTTATCTTTTTGATCCATTTTCATACCTAAACCATCTCTTTAAAATTAGTACACTCTTAATTTTTTAACATACTTCTTCTAGACCTCCTAATAATTCATAAACAACCCGTAGGTATTCTTGCATACCTTTGAAAAACTATATTGGATTTAAGTAAAAAAATTAGACAACATATCTTATTTTTGTAGACCTTGATCAATTTACATGCATTAGCCTCAAGATGTACTCCTCTTTATTCCTTGGTGTCCTTGTGGACAATCATACTATATTATCTTTCTATGTACCTATCGAAACACTCCTATAACACATAATGATTATACACAAGTTTGTAAATTTGTTGTTAAAAGGATTACCCTCACTTATCACTTCCATAGACTAGATCATTCTAGTATACCTCCATAGTAGCATACAAAACTAACATTTATTTCGTAATCTCTTCATATTTTGGCTTTGAAAACACTATCTCGTGAGCTAGGACATCCATAAAGAGACTTGGTGTGATGCATGCCATTCTTAAAGACTCATCTATTGAGCTTCACATGCCTATAATTCCTTCATTATTCTTCAAGATGACATATGAAGTGTTAACTCACTTGACAAGCTTCATATATAGAACAAGAACTATGACACACCTTTTAGACATTTTAACGATGACATACCTAATAGATACCTAATCGACATATTTATATGCATCTAAAATTTTGATTAATTCATCATGTATGGTGTATGAATTTCTTCATCTTGAAGCCTATTTTCATCTTCTTCACTCTTAGTATTTGAACCATCTTCAAACTAAGATGAATAACTTCAAGCATTTGAATATAATATCTTGACTACATGTGTTCATAGCTATTGGAAACTTGGAAGGCGAGAGGGGGTGAATCGGTGTCTTATCAAATTTTTCAGATACTTCAACTTCACAAAACCTATTAGGAACAAGTATATGAAACCATACAAAAGCACATGAAAGAGATATAGTACACAATGTTTAGGTGGGAAACTAAAAATGGGAGAAAACCCACTAAAATAAGATAACTAGCTTTGGAAAATTTGTCCTATGTGTTACAATGATTTCAAATTGAGCTGTAACTCAAATTTTTGAGGCTACAACCCCAAAAATACAATCAAGAAACTACTTTATGTTGGAAGCTACAACCCCCAAATTAATTTAGTCAATAACCACTTACCTTAAACAAGCTTACAACATATAAGGAAGCTACAACTTCCTGATTCTACTAAGCTACAACTTTGTGTGTATACACAATTTGATCACTCTACATTTTGGATGCAATACATCTGATTGTGACCCTAAATTTGCAATATGACCTTCTTGTTTCACCTACAATTCTGTCAATTTATAAGCTCCTATTTACCTTTCACCTTCTATATGAACTTTGGAAATCCTCACTTACACTTCTTGGATTACTAGTTTAATGTTTTGTTCATTCTTCAACATTTACTCCTTAAAAGAATCATCTAGATGTTACTAGCACTATCTACAACACTTTCAATTCTTGTGTATTAGTTTGAAAACCATACAAATCTTTGCCAATTTCATTATATTTCAGGATTTTCTTTTCATCTCTTTCTTAGTTCAACAACCCTTATATTATACTATTTACAATATTCATAATAAGACATGTTGGTGCTCGAAATAATATCACCCCTTTTGTTAGAAAAGCGCTTCGAGAAGTTATGTTTTCTATTTTCCTATGAGAGGTGTGAATTCAAAAGTTATAGGCATTGATTAAATTCATTTGAATTTCCGTGTGTAGGTTTTTTTCTCTTTTTTGGTTGAGGATCATGTTAGGCATGTTTTTGTTGAGAAACCTTGCAAAAAAATGATCATCGGTGAAGATTTAATTAGGAAAATTACTTATATGCATTTTTCCTTGATGATATTATATTTTTTGTTTTGGTTTCACCACCGATGATACGTGGCATGTTCCAGTTGGTTGTGTTATGATAGGTTTAAGAGGAAAACTTATAACTTTCTATATAATTATCAATATGAAAATTAGACCCCAAGGCCTAACGAATAATTCTCTCGAATATTCGCAATCGAAAATGCACAAGAAAAAATTTACTCTCGCATATCGAGGAGGTACACTTGTCAAAAATAGACTGGATGCAGGAAATTGGGGCATAGTTACATATTTCTACACACTAAGGCTATAATGTATAAAGGTTTAAAGAATCTCCCAAGGCCTGCAAAGGACACATGTCTCTTTCTTATGCTAGAAGTGAGGAAGAGGGTCATCGAGAAAATTGGTATTTTTGGGCTCAATTGAAAAAGAGAAAAAAGTTTCAAAAAGGCTCTGCCCGCAACTCCACCACTATTTAGATGTGACCACTTGTCAAGCTCAAGATGAAATTCAAAAGAGGGTGGATGGGTCAAATAAGTTAAGTGTGCATGTGTTTATAACACGAAGTAAAAACGCAAATATTTTCCCTCAGCCCATATTTGCATAAGGCTTTTCCACATGGACGACTCACATTTAAAATTTGAAAAAATGAAATGGATGCCCATGATGAAACTCATTATATTTTTCCACCATTAATGCATTCTCACAAAAATAGAAGAATTTTTTTAAATATTTCAAATGCCTTGATACTTTTAATGTTGTTTATTGATATCTAGATACCATTTTTAATATTTTTCATTAAGAATCATTGTGATATTGATTTTGGATATCAAATTGGAGATTATAAATCGGGAAGCATTCAAATCAAAATTGAATTGCTCAAGAACTCACAAGAAAATTGGTAAGAACTAAGGAAACTCTTGTACTTTTCTTTTATTGGAAAGGAAATTGGAAGTAAATCCAGGGTTATTAAGATGAAAACCATTCCTTCTACATTTTCGGTTGTGTTTGGAATCACAAGTGATTTGGATAAAATAATAGACAAAGACTTAATGAATGCCAACTTAAAAGATTTTATTCAAAGATTGAATAGCCCTAACAAGAGAGAATCCATGAAATAAATTCAAGATAACCGCATCATTTTAGCTAGTGTTGTTCCCCATTAGTACATTGCTTAGAATTAGTATGGCTTTGTGCTATGAATTACAACCCAAAGAAGAGGGAAGTACTAGATGGAGTTGTGATGCGGTGTTAATGTTGATGTCGATATCCATCAGAATAATGCTTAAGTTTATTATAATAAGAAATCCAATAACCTTAGGTATTAAGTTAGCATTACGAGATTATCAGGAAAAGAAAAAGTATTATGCCAAGATCATAAATACTAAATTACTCTTAGTATAGAAAAAGGAAACCACTCAAATCCGTAAAATATTGGTTAGGGAAAAATTTATAGAAGAATCAAAGGATGTTACTATATTTTTAAGTTGAATGGATGGGTTGGAGATAACAAATGAGTTCAAGGAATGGATGTGC
Organism: Taxus wallichiana var. yunnanensis; assembly: GCA_018340775.1. NCBI lineage: Eukaryota > Viridiplantae > Streptophyta > Pinopsida > Cupressales > Taxaceae > Taxus > Taxus wallichiana. The sequence continues at coordinate 456,930,551 of CM031238.1, read as the reverse complement.
ACTTACATGTGGATAATTTTGGAAAGGAAAGGGAGAATTTTTTGGTCATTCATTATGGAGGCACTTCATAGTCACATGGTTTCACTGGAAGTGGAAATAGAGATGGGTGATACTTTAAAACTATAATTTTACATTCAATGGCCTATTTGATTTACAATATTGCAGGACATAGGCATTTCCCTGGCCTCTTGCCACATGCTGAATTTAAAGAATTCCAAATGCATGATATTTTCCCCTAATTGCAGTTGGTTAATTAGAGAAAAAATGTAACACCCATTAATGATGCATTCTTTACACCAATCATATGTCTATTCAAACCAGAGTGGGAGTAGTACAGGATCTTTGAGGAGGCTAGAAAAGTAATCATGGAATACAGATGCTACTTCATTCAGTACAAGAAATTTACATATATCAGGGTTAGTGGTTTTGAAGGAAAACCATGTAAATTTCCTAGATACTTAGATGATAAAATGGATTTGTGTGAATTAGCGAGGCAATTGACACTCGGTTCAAAAATTAATTTTTGGGAAACACAAGACAAACATTAAGTTCCCCATCAGGGTTAGAAGGTACTCATGCCCTTCAATTATAAAATCTAGATTAATTGAAGATGAGATGAAAAGGTTTGGGATGGAGAAGTTTGAGGCAAGGGCCAACTATGATATCAGGTGGGTGTTCAACAATATTACAAATAATTTCAAACATGAGCCTCAATTTGAGGACTATTGGATGAATTGTAGATATGAAGAAGAGTTTAGGCCAAGGGACTTTTCTAGAATTATCCTTTACCATATTATAGATTTTAAGATTGTAGTTATCCTTGAGGGAATTGTGGATGATCCACATATAATGAGTAAATATTATCTTGATCAAAAGGTGGAGGGACAACCTATAACCCCTTTAGACTAGAATGAAGAGGAATCAGATGATTCATATACTCAGATAACTAATGTAATGAGGAGAACAATAAATTGGTTGGCCCAGAAGAACATTGATTTATCAGTTCAAAACACAAGAATTCTCAATAACTTCAGGAATTTAGGAAATTTGAATGATAGCATTCTTTCCATGAGATAAATGGCTGACATAATGGATCCCTTGGGAGGAAAATCTCCTCAATTTCCTTCAAAAATGCCTACTTTAGAACTTATAGATGAATGGACTTTAACCACTAGTGGGACTAGTACTTCTATATCTTCTCTAAGGTAGAAGACTGAGGAAATGCTTTTGAAATATATGGAGAATGCTCCTATCACATTTTCATTACCACTTCAAGAAAAAGGGAAGGGTATGGCGTCTCATATGGTTCCTTCAAGTACTTTTCCAAAACCCCATAGTGCTGATAAATTGATGAGTGGGGCTATAACAAGTGGTCATTCACAATCTAGGCCACATAAAGAAGAATGAAGAGTAGCACCAGACCTTAAAAAGTTTGAAAGGGCACATAAGAAACACAAAATTGTCTATGAGCCAATATTGGTGAGAGAAGGTGCTCATACACCCAAGAAACATAAGCATAGGGATGTAGTGATTGATCCCCCAGAACATGAAAGAAGTGATGTTTCTTAGGTGCGACATGCAACATCAGTGCCACAGGTGGAGAAATCAGTTCCTTTATCCTCACCTTTGCCTTTAGAAGGAGTAACAATGGGAAGCACTCAAGAGAAAATGACCCAAGGAAATATCTCATTAAATCCAATAGATAGAAAAATATTGGGTCAAGGCATGAAAATACCTAAAACTTTGACAATTGAGGATGTTAATATACCCTTGTTTGAATAATTATAGGAGTCAACAAAGGCTCAGGAAGATATAATAGATGTTGATACTGGTGAGGAATTATCCACATTGGATGCACTTGATATATCTATTGATGAACAAACAACAAAACAAGTAAATAATATTCAAATAAATGAAGAAATGGAAAAGATTACTCATGTGTCAACCAATGAAATTAGGATTCAAGTATCAGAAGTTTCTTCTATAGGTCAAATGGTTTCAGAGTCAAATAAGCCAAAGTTGCTTAGTGAAAAGGGTATAAATACAGAGATATTAGTAGAAGAAGATGCTTCCCATTGTGTTAAAGCCACTAAAGATGATGAGTCATGTCAAACAAGGAAATCATTTTTTGAAAAGACAATAGAGATAGCATGAGACACAACTACTAGGGATGAAATTATTGCTGATATTTATGTAAAATTTTTGGGAGAGAATAGGGAGATAGCATTAGGAGGGTTTTCCACAATGACACAACCTGAGGTACCCACTAAAAAGGAGGATGATAAGGTGTTAACTCACCAGTCTCTAAAGAAAATAGAACTATTCGAAGGGAAAGGAGAACTTGCAAGAAAGATATCAGTTGAAGAAAATCCTAGGGGAGAAGATGAACTTAACATTGTATCAGTTGGAGAAATAAGGAAGGAACATACCCTAATTACCAGTGTAAATTAGAAGCATACTGATCAATCCTAGTTCAAGAATAAGAAGGAATATAATCGAGAGGAATTTCTAGTACAAGGTGAGAACAAAGAAATGACTATTGAATTAGATTGTGAAAAAAAGGTAGATTCATTAACCCAAGGTGAACAAGAAATGTTCAAGTATTTGGTGGTTTTCCCAAGAAACCCCAACCAGAATTGTAGGAAACAAAATTTGGGACAAGTCTTGCAAAGGGATGGATTAGGGAGTTGATTTCAAATGAAGAAAAATAAATTATTTCTTTTCTAGCCATAGATCTCACTGCCTTATCTTTTATAAAAATGGGGAGAACTTCCAAAAAGGCTAGGTTGCTTATCAATACCCATACTGATTCATTGGGGTCCAAAACTTTAGAAGTAGCAATCCCACATGAGGGAAAAACCAGAGACAATATAACTAGTGACTATAATGTTTAACTCATTTCTTTATGAAAGCCTTCAAGAGATCAATTAAAACTGGGAGTCTAGAGGTAGTAAGTGAATTTCTATAAAAATTTAATGAGGAATAGATAACAAAAAAGCAATTGAAATAACATGTCAAAGCCTTGAGTTCTAGTGCATGCAGCTTAATTAGGCAACATGGTCATACTCAAGTAAGTACTTCTGTCAATACCCCTGAAGGACTAGAAAAAATGATAAGGTTGTTAAGAAGGTTCAGGCCATAGACACATGGATTGAAATGTTGAAAAATAAGGGGAAAGAATCAATTGAAGAGGCCAAGGAAAAGTATGAATAACTCAAGAATAGGCTTAATGAAATTGATGAAATAATTGAGCAATGTGATAATGAAATCTTCTACTTTGAGGGAATTTTTCTCAAGTTGGACCACATAACTTAGCTTAGTGATGAACTGGTTAAAATCAAGGGGATTGTGCCAAAATAATTCAAAGGAATTCAACATGCTATGGAGGAATTAGCAAAGATCAAAGTGGAGATTCTAAATGGGATCAAAGAAAAAATTGAAGTTAAAAGGAATTGGGTCGATGATACTCTAGATGCCATTGATTTAAAACTTGAAGATATGGTCTTTGAAAAATTCAAAAAGAGCTATGGTGATCTAAAGATTGATTTCTTGATCAGCTATTTTGAGAAGAATATCCAAAAAGATAATTTCTCTTATGAAGTCATTAAAACAATGAGGAAGATTGAAAACAGAATCACATAGCTAAAAGCTAGGCCATTGGAATATGAAAAAAATGGGTCATTGTGTGGATGCAATAACTAGAAAAACATTAATCTTTCAACACCACATAGGACCAGACAAAGATGAAATCAATGAGATTTTCCAAATATATGATGTATATGTGGCAATATTTTCAAAGAAAAGAAACAAGAATGGAATCGAAGAAGAAGAAAGTGTAGACATAAGAGATGATGAACAAGCTTAAGCTTGTTGTTCTTAAAACTATACTTTCTTTCCATATTTCTTTTCTAACTAGTGTTTTATTTGATATTTTTGTTTCATTAAGGATGATTGTTACTTTGAAATTCATTTTTTTCCAATATCAATTGTAATTTGGTACAATGCATTAATTTTTATATGGCTTAGATGAAATTCTATGTACATTTGTGAAAGCATATAAACTATTGAGATACTTGTGCTTTTTGCATGTTAAAAAGGGAACAAAATGGGGTTGTATAGGGGCCCCGGACCATGTCAAAGAATTTTGTGTCCATGTCAAAAGAAAAGATAACAAAATAAAGACAATGTTTAGATATCCTTAATTCCCTCTTCAAAATTTCCCTAGTCGAGGGAGTTTATTCAATAGCTTATTCTTCCTCAACATGAATTCACTTGAGTCTTGCATTATTTGGACAAATATAATGGACCTTGCTAGATCTTGGGACATCCTAATGTCCATACATGATTCAAGATTCATTCTGGGACTATCCATAATCTTTTCTAGCTCAATTTTCTTCTGATAGGAAGATACCCAGTCTAGAAGATCCAAACCACTTGTGAATAATTTTGTTTTCCTTTCCCCTTATGAAGGGTAGATTTACTAGGAGAAAATTGAGAGGGAATGTCTAGAGTGATTGGAAGAGAAAGAACTGCACCTAGCGGGAAGGGAATATTATGAGGTCTTGAGCTAGACCCAGATTCCCATCTCCTTGTGTGGGGTGGGCATTCTCTTGGAGAAGGAACTAGATGAGGTCTCAAAAATTCATGCTTTGATAGAGGAACATGATGCACCTGAACGAGTGGATGATTGAACAAGAAACTTTCCCCTGTTGTCCCTATTAGAAGAAATTTCCTCTTTAGAGTTCCGAGCAAATAAGGACACCTTCTCTTCTCCATCAGAAATTATAATTTGGGGTTGGGAGCTTGACTCACCCCTTCTCTTCCCTAAAGTTGGTACTAGCTCTATGAGTGGTTTTGATTGCACCTATTCTGGCTGCCCCTTTTCTAGAGAAATAATCCTCTGCTCTAGTTCAATTATTTTGTGAGAAATGGCGGCACCATATCAATGGAATACTTGTCATATATCACATAGGATTCCTTAGGGATCTCCTTCAGCACAAATTCTTCATCACATAAAAAGAGACAATAATAATTAGTTTTCTAGGACACTTGAGTCCTCCTTTCAATCCATAATTTCTTCAGGTCTTTATGATTTTTTTGGTGTTCCCACAAAAAAGTTTGAAAATATAAAAATTCAAAGGTTGAGAAAACATGAATTATTCTAATCATCCTCAGGAGGAGTGCAAACCAAACTTGTCGATAAGTCAAAGGAACACTTGTGTCCCCAAAACATGATATATCAAATAAATCTTTCACAAATGCTTCATCCGGACCATGTAAACAAAAAATTTGGTTTTAATCCTTTGAATAAATTTATTTTAGATGTGTGTTGTAAGTACCTTCACCATTTTTCTGATAAGAATTATGAATTTTTTTATTTATCTTCAGAATAGGAAAATAAATGCATAATGGTGAAAGGGTAGAGATGAGTTTTATAAAAAAATGTGTATTCATTTTTATGCCCATACAATAAGCTTCTAGTTCCTTGCACGTTGGCCTATCACCCAATGGGCACTGGGTGCTCACCCAAGGTGCATGCGGTTGTTGAGCCCCTCCTTTATGTGAGCATTGTGAGAAGATGTTGTCATTGATGATAGATTAAGTGTAGAAAAGTAAATGATCATGCATATATTTTGAAATCATAGGATGAGTCATTACACCAACATACCCATTCAGATAACAAAAATAAATAACATACAGATAGTAGCTATGATACATAACATAAAGAAAAAGGCTTTAGGGTTTACACCTATGAACAATATATTTAGAATAGAACCAGATATTGATGTTGATCATAGTTCAGTAACCACATTACATCCAAAAGGGTCATATCAGACCAATATATCATGACTCATGCATCATAAGCTCTATCTATTCTTCCATATTACAAAAATTTAGTAGACCCATTCCCCTAGATGAGCTAACATTCCTATAGTCCTCTAATGAGAACCCCAACCCCTAGAATATTTTTTTCATTTATGTAGAGCTTCACCTACTATGTTATGGTTAATTGCGCCATGGCCCTTCTCTTCTCCTCGGCTCCTCAATGATTCTCTCTCGAGAATGGTCCTCTCTCCTCCTTTCATGCTTTTCTTCTACCCGAGCATCTCTATAAATAGGTTTAACACCCACTGCCATGTCTTCCTAAAGTAACAAATCAATTGGAAAGCATCAAGGTGGTCCTCTAATGGGGCATGCATCTTCTGATCCGAGCTCCCACTTTCTCGTAATGATGTCTTTGAGAATTTTCAATGCATGGAATATTCTTTCCTTAACCACCAAGTCATGAGGATGTTAGCTTATCCACTCAAAGACGCCTAGTCGGTCAAGTTTTTCCTCAAGTGCCTCTTTGAAGTCCAAATATGGCTAATTCCTCAAATCCTTTTCTCTAACTTGTGCACATGCCATGGTTTCTATTAAACCATTCTAAAACCCCTGTCCTACGTGTATTTCCCCACACACCCATCTTCTTCACTGGTCCTACGCCGCACATTTTCCCTTTGGGACTTAGTCAATATTCTAAGGCCCAACATCACCCAACACTAAGCTTGTTCTCTATCCTCAAAAACATCCTCCCGAAATAATAAAGAATGAAGGGACTAAATAATGAAGAACGAAGAATGAGAAATGGAAGAATTCAATAATTGGGGAATGAAGAAGAATATATTTATTACTAAATAATGAGTGGGAAATCGTTCCTTATATCTACCTCAATCTTCTCCTAGACATCCACCTCACCCTCGCACCCATGTGACAGAGGTCACCTACTAAGGCGCTCACCTCTTCAAATCCTATTTCATCACCCTTATCATTTAGCATATCAATAATGGTTTCCAACTACCCGCTAAGGTCATCCATTCGTGAGTGATACGAGGATATAATTCCTTTAGTTGGTTTTAGATCGAGCCTCTCAAGGTCTCGATGGCTTCTAAATTCTTCTCTACCTAAGCTAGGATCTTATCCCACTCTACCCTATTTTCTTTATTCTTCTCCTAAAACTCCTTAAGGTCTACCTCATGGGTAGCAACTAAGATGTTTTCCACTCTATCTCTGTCTAGACAATTTTCATAAGTAGCTTTGGCTATCTATGTGGTGGCATTTACATTGACAAGGAGCTTAGTGTACCGATTGAATATCTCTACAATGTTAGATTTTCCTCTTTCTCTTGGCACGTTAACACTCTTTCTACTGATTCTAAAGTGAGAGGATGTCTCTTCATGGTGAGGATGTGAGTTATGTCTCCCAAGCATTCCAAGGTTGATTCATACTTCTTCTCGGGAAGTGCTAGGTTTGGATGCTTTAAGAAAATAGCATTTTTACCATTTCTACCTATTTATATACCTTGCGTATCCTTTTCTTTTCCTCCTTTAACTCGTACCTTAACCTGTCTACTTGATTAGTTCCTCTTACTTCAGATCCTTGCTCTTTTCAATGAGCTCTTCTTTCTTCTTTTCCAATTCCCCCTCTAGGAATCTCACCATGTCATTCCTCCCAAAGAGTCTTGCCTCAACCTCGAATGTAACCTTGTTGAGCGTATTACAAACTTGCTCATTGGACAAATGCTTGAGAATTTACTAGAGGGTTTATTCATTTGGTCTCTAAAACTTTCATTAGCACCCCTTATTTAACTTCAAAATCAAGCTCGTTGACATGGGACTCAAATGACCAAGATAGCATTTTCCTTCTTTTTGGTATGCACCTTCTTCTTCGAATGAAAAATTTCCAAGAATTGGTTTGTAGGCATGGTTTCTAGAAGCATGCATGTAGCTCTTTGTTTGGGTCATGGATATAACCAATTCATTACCCTTTTGCTACTACCATTTTCTTCCCTCCTATGCGTGTAGCCTTTAGAAAGCTCACCACTAAGCTCGGATCTCCACCCATGCTTCCATACTCCTTCCCTACGCTCTCTTATTCTATCTCCTTGAGTATCTCATTTGTTCTCCACTCCACTTCTTAGTCCATTAACTTCTCTATTATGCCTGCTCCTTTTCTCTCTACGGCCTCTTATATCTACTTCTTGGTGAGGCTGGGGGTCCTCTGATCCTTAGTATTTGCTTCTTCATTCTCCCCCTTTTCCTTGGCACCTTCTTCTTCTCCATCCTTCCCCTCACTTCTTTCTTCCTCTGAGTCATGTAAATCGTACACATGATGATTCTGAACTTCATCCTCATTGTCTTCTCTCTCACCCTTGTAGGCCTCCAAGCTCTCTATCTCTTATGAGTCCGCCTTCCCACTACCTTCTATTTCTCTATATTGGTGGATTCTTCCTCTTCCTCAGCACGTGATTCCTTTCTAGGTGACTCTTTTTTTTCTAACACCTCTTACTCAAGTGTTTTTTCCTTCTCCTTGATAGGAGACTTCTTCCTACACACTATGTGTGCTTTGATTAGCACCTAACTCCGACACACCCAAAAATTATGTTCTTACACACTTGGTGCTTTCTTTTCTGGTTCCTCTTTCTCAAGGGTCTCTTCCCTTTCTATCTTCTTTGGCATGGCCTTCTTCCTACTAGTGGGATTCTCTAGGATGGAGACATAATTCTCCAATTAAGCACCCTTTTTATACTTGGGCCTGATGCACAAGTATATTCTTGTTGTGGCCCTTCTAGAAATTGGCAAAGTGGTAAGGGGTTTTTTCATACACACCTCATGGGAGACATACTTATCCACATAGGCGCACTTATTTGGATATACCAACTTCCTTTGGAAATTAGGTGGAACCTTAGTCTTTTAATTTCCTTGAAGTGATTCACCCCTACTTGGAAATAAATGCAAAGTGAAAGAGAAGGGTAATTTACACCATGGACTCTTGGTTCCATCTGATAGAGTGAACCTGCCAATGCAAAAATGATGATAGAAAATGAACTCATTTTCTCTATTTACTAGTGAATAAAATTGTCCTGGTATCCTCCAATCAGCCCCAAATACATCACCCATTTTATTGTACCATTTCTCTAGGCACACTTTATGGGTGGTCGTCATGGTATCGCATGTGTATTTCTCAAATCTCTTCATGGGGAGGGATCTTCATCTGGATACTCCCATATAAACTTCTCTGGCCCATCGGGAACTCCAATTTCTAAGAAGATGATGGTGAGAAGAATATTGCTGAACATTATCTTCTCTCCTTCTTGCATGACATTGATGATCTCTTCTGCAATGTAGGTGGACAGGTTATAGATGGTCCCTTCTAAAATTTTTTGGCATACATTCAACCATGCCTTGTTTATTTATGTCCACCTTTCTTTCCCATTCATCTTGGATACCAAGCACGTAGCCAATCTCATTACAGGGTTGGGGATATTTGAGATATCGAAGTAACACAAACCCTTTTTATAATCATACTCCTCCATGGTCCTCTTAATAGCCTCTTTATCCTCTAGGTCATCATCTAACGAATCTCCTTCACATATAAGTCGGTAAACTTGGAGATGAGTTGGGGATTTATGTGCATTCTATGGCCCAAAAGTATAAATGGTCCTCATAGACATGTGACATCAACCATTGGTATAACCACTCAGGTTGTAAAAATAGGGTAACTTGAATAGTTGCATGAGAAACCGACCTTCTCTAATTTTACTTTCACTTCATCATCTGTAAATTGGCATCCCTTTTGGTGTCCTCTTATCCATTGGACAAACCAGCTCTAGTGCCATTTCCATATTAATGGTACTTGCACAATGATTATAGTCACTCACAACCATCTTCCTTTCATGGGATACCCATTCTTTCCTAAGTAACACCCCATCTGGGTACTGCATCTCCGCATACCATTCTTCATTGAAACTAGTGGTGGCATTCTGTTTTCCTTTTCCTTTCCCTTCTTAGGTGAAATGGTCACCTTCTTTGGTGCCATCTTCTTTTCGGGTTAAAATAATAAACTCATTTCTCTCCTTCCTCACCCTGCTCAAATCCATGGCTTAACTCGTAAAAATCCTTCTATTCACTCGCCCTAGCTATAAAACCCTAACCTAGAAAAATATTCCACAAGATGGTGTATTCCATTGAAACCTTCTTCCCTACACCTATGTACTCCTTCCACTCTAGTTTACAGATCACCCTAGTCACGCACTTAATATTTTCACTCTTCTTTCTTCACAAAAATTTTTCTTCATGGATGTCATAGTTTGCAAGAGCTCTTCAATCTTGTAATAGCAAGGTAAATAATGATGTGTCCAACCCTTTGCTTATATCTTTTTTCCTATCTCCTGTGATAAGTTCTATGCCACCTACCAACATACTCAACATTAAATGCATATTTTTCCACTAATCCAATCTTAAGCTCCTTTAACCACTCACCAAGTCCTATGTGAAAAACCCTCTACAACCTTCTGGCATACAAAAAATCCTTACTGACCAAAGACTCTTACGCACGTGTCTGCAGTTCCAAAGGCACTTCTTCTATCAACCTAATTTTTTCCAAAGGCACTTCTTCTTATTATTTATACATGGTCTTTGTTAAAGCCTTCTTAACACCAACAAATTTATTTCCACCATTTCGCCACATGCTTTTCTACCTTACTCACTTTTTATATTTCACTATGGGTCATCAAAACTACTACCAACTTATTTCTCTCTTCGTTCTACTCCACCCCACACTAAAACATATGTGTGGTCCTCTAGGTATACACAACCTTAGAAATTAATGTGATTACTAACGGATAAGGTGCGGAGAAAACACAACATAAAGGAACAAGTGACAAGAAAGGAAAGCACAAGAAAAAGAAATGCATTAAGGGAAATCATAGGCTAATTGGAAATATTTCTTTATTTACTAACACAAGGAAGACTTATTTATATTAGGGCTTGACCTAGTCCCATTGAAATGGCCTCGGTAATCTCATCCCATCTAGTGCTTGTAATAGGAAGGTGCCTAAATCAAGGATGTACAAGATTATGTATGGTCCCAAACAATGGAATTTCAACTTCCAAGGATGGTGCAAAAATTTAGAGTCGATAAAAAAACCATCTACTAAACCTCAAATTATTTTTATATGATGATCATGCCATGATTTTTATCTTTCCTTATTTTTCTTTTGACTCCATCTAGCACGTGAACATATTTTTCTAGATGCATTAACTTATCAATTCTTTCATCGAGTGCTTTTTCATCGCCAATCATCCTCACGCGCTATACGTAGTGATGGTAGTATAAATTCAACTGAAAAAATAGCCTCCATGCCAAACACCAATTAAAATAGTGTGGCCTTGTTCAATCTCTTATAGGTTGTCATGTATGCCCATACAACAGCTAACACCTTGTTATCCCAATATTTTCTACCAACATCACAAATCTTGGTTAATGTGTGACTTAGTATTGTGTTAAATTCTTAAGCGGTCCCATTTGATTATGGGTGATAAGGGGTGGTCTTGTGATGGTCCACCATAAACTCTACCAACAAAATCTTGACTGTCTCATTCAAAAAATGTCTACCTCTATCGGTGGTCAATCTTAAAAGACATCCATGACTAGTGATTATGTTCTCCCATAATAATTTCACTACTATAACTATTGTGAAATCCTTTGTAGCACCTTCTACCCATCTTGTCAAGTAATCAATACAAGTGATGATGTAACGTGAGTCAGTCCTTCATGTGGAAGGTGAAATTGGTCCTACAAATTCAATTTTCCATTTTTCAAATGTTTTAGCGTTGGCTATAGGTCACAAGGGAATTTCATACCTCCTTCTAGGTTTTCAAGGCATTAGTAATGGTCACAAGCCTTGCAAAAATCTATACAATCCTTGTAGATACTTTCCCACCAAAGCCCTGCAAGTATAATATTTTATGCGGTTGCATTTCCTACATAGTGTCCTCCTACAATCCCACCATGTGCTTCCTCCATGATTACAATGCATTCATGTTCTAATATGCATCGGTGAAAAACCTCATCATGACCTAACTTTTACGAATCCCCACTAATCAACATGTAAGGTGCGACACGTATAGCCAATTGATTTCTCTCCAAATCCTTCATTCCTTCTAGTGTCACACCTAATTTAAGAAACACTACAATATCCTCGTAAGTTAAAGGGTACGTATCGTAACCTAAATAGTTGCATGTTTGGCATGGTATCCTCAAAGCTCTATGCATCCTCCCCTAAGGCAATTCTTAATAAATGATCAGATTGTAAATTACTCTTTCCTGGTTTTACCACAACTAAAAACTAAAATTATTGAAATAATAGGACCCAATGACATATGCACCCTTGCAAAATGGGATTTTTTACCAAGTACTTCAGTGTCATGTGGTCTATGTATAATATGAACGATGTCACTAGAAGATATTGCCTAAATTTTTACAAAGCACATAGATCATTAATAGTGCCTCATGCTCAATAGTTATGTAATTCTACTCTGTTGGGTCAACTTCCTACTTGGAAAAACACAAGTGGTGATCAATAATCCCCTCACCAGGTTGTGCTAGTACTACTCCAATGGTTGTTCCTAAGGCATCAACATGCACATGGAAGGGCTTATCCCAAGAAGGGAAGCATAATATGGGCATAGTAACAAGCCTATCCTTCAAAGTGTCAAGCGCCCTTTGATGCACCTCTCGCTAATGAAAGGCACTCTTGTGTTTAAGAAATTCCTCCAAGGGTGCGGTGATCTTGAAATATCCCTTGATAAAATTTATGTAGTACCCGTATACCCAAGAAATCGTGTGTCTTGTGCTTTGGTGGTAGGCTCCTAAATCCTATAATAAATGGAACCTCAAAAGGATACACCAACAATCCTTCCTTGCATATAATATGCCCCAACAAGGTTCCAAATAGAGTAGTAAAGACACATTTCTTAATGTTGAGGGATATTCTCAACTACCTACATCTCTCAAAATTCAGCCTCAAATTTTCACAATGGTCTTTTACTAGCCCATACATAGTTTAGTCATCCAAGAAGACCTGAAGAAATTTTTGGATGAAGTGCCTAAAGGATTATACCACAATGCATGAGAACACATAAGGCATATTATTTATCCGAAAAGGCATGACCATGTAGGAAAAATTCCCCATTTAGTGGTGAAATTTGTCTTCTCCTAGTCTTTCTTTGCAATTCTAACTTGGTGGTACAACGAGAACCCATACGTGAAAGAATAGACCTCATACCCAGCTACTCCTTCCATAATTTATTTAGTGAAGGGGGTTGAAAAGGGTCAATGATACACACTAAATTTAATTACATGTAATCAACACATATCCTTATACTTCCTTCCTTATTAATGCTTATGACCATTGGACTCACCCATTTGATTCCTCCATAGCCTCAATGATTCTTGATTTTATCATCTTGTCTATCTCCTCCTTGACTTTGTCACATGCGCAAGTTCGATTCATCTCGACACGGTCTCTTTCCGAATCAAGAGTGCACCTTCCTTCAACTTGATCCTCATTTTCTACAATGAGTGGTGAATGCCTTTGAGCTCTAGTACCCACGCAAGAATAGATCTTGAAACTCACATAAAAGGTAAATGATCTTAGAAACATATTTCTCGACCAATAATCCCCAACGATAAATTCCTTAGGTTCTACCTCGGAACCAATGTTAACCTTATTTGTCTTCAAGGGTTCATGGTAGGCATATTATCACTCATAAAGCACTATCCCTAACTTCACATGTACCTTAAGAATTTTTAGCATCTTGACTCTCTATTTATTCACCATCTATTGCATAGACCATTTTTCCATTTTCCTTTTCCATGCCCATGTGCTCAAGTTGTGTCTCTTCTGGTTCTTCCTCATCAAAATGCATCTCCAAACTAGGTTCACCTAATAGCTCAAGTATCTTATCTTGTGCCATAACACTATCTCCCATTGTAAGATGCTTTACCACATACAATGCCTTATCCACCGATGGATTTATACTCGATACTCAAAATATTAAACAAGATCAGCCGCCAACTCCTATCAATTCCCTATTTGACGACACATTTCGAGTGAATTTACCATGTGTGTGCACAACCTTTTGAGGCGGAATACAACTTATGCACCTATAAAAAGGTGGTAAAGCTCGCGCCTTTCATTCAAGGATTATCACATGCTTGGATATGACACGAGGTGGGTTATTTTCCATGTTAGTAATGTATGATAGTAGGCACATTAATTTTATAAAATCTAACAGAGACATTGGTTCTAACCTCACGCCATTCGAGAAGGCTCTCACGATGTGTGACCCACCAACGAATGTGGTCCCGAGTAGGTTATAGCTGAGAATACCTCTTCTTTTATTATCATTTTTCACCGATCCTCCATTTCTTAGAACAACTTATAGACACCAAAATTGGGTCACACTCCCCTAAGTCCCCAGTCGAATAACCAACTCAAACATATTAACCTAACCATAACTCCTTCCACCCCACACTACTATTAATTTAATTAACTTAATTAAATTAATACCCATCCTCATAATATTCATTACTTAATTATTTTAATTAAGATAATTTCCATCTCACCCTTCCACCTCACCCTAGACCTATTCTTGGCATGTTTCCATAACTAACTAGGACTTGGTTCCACTTACCTTAATGACCTAAGACTTAGTTCAACCCTAAAAAAATCAATGCCTATTATCCCTCTAACCACATTCTCTCTCATGAAAAAGGAAACTTCCACTTTGATGCGGGAGAATAGAATAGTCTAGCAAAAATATTGCCCAAATTTTTTATTTTTAGTAAACCTAGGGAATCCTTCCTTAATTGATGTTGGTCACCCCTAAAACGACACTTTGGTCAACCCGGAACCACCATCAATTACCATTTATTGGCCTTAGCAACCTTTTTTTGGGTTGGAAAATTCTGAGATCAAATTAACAAGGATAGAAATACATGCAAGTAGAACCAGATCCTTTTCACACCTACAAACATCCATAGCTAGCAATAGGACAGATCTAGAAGCATTGTACTCATGGTGACATTCGGGAGCATCACTATTGCACCAAGATCCATTCCACCAACCGATCATCATGACAACCAAATCATTATACCTGAAACATTGGTAAGTGTTTTTATCACTAATCATTTCTATTCTTATTATGTCCATAGAGTTGTTATTATTTCTATTATCATTCTTCCATTAATATTACCATTCCTTCATAGTTTACTTTCTGAAAAAATCAAACCTCACCCACCCTTTTATCGATCACCTATCTGGATCTTTCACCTCTTTGAGTTTTCTCAACATTCCCATAGACCTCATCATCCCCTCCTTTATCTCTATTTAACCTCACCAAGACTTTGTGATAAGGTTTTTATTGAACTATTTTCACTTGACTTTACCGACATTGGTTACCCATGACCATTGTTGGTCTCTCCTAAATTGTCACTGGCTATACTATATTGAAGTTGGTCTCTTTGTTTTGCACTTTTTCTAATAACAGAGCCAACCTACCTTCTACCAAGTGACCCAAACAACCCATAACCTGACCCTGACTAGTTCCAACACCCTGACAACTACCTACCCTTCAGATCTGACTATAGCCTAGCTTGTTATGTTAGATTTTCTTATTGTGCTTGAATGAAATACCTAAATCATATCAACTACAGTAGGAATTTTTTTATTTCTCGCATTAAGTTGTTTTAAATAGTGGATTGATAGCCATCTAGGGAGTATCACACTTCCTAGATCTAACACACACTAGGTAGTCCACTATCATATATTATTTAATTCTTCTTTTTTGGTCTTTTTTTCTATTTTAGGTAGTTCCTCCCAGCCAAAAGGAAGCTATCATAGTCTAGCATTAGTTTGAGAAGTCAAAATGCATGCAACAACCATCAATTGACTAGCATAAACAAGTATTCCTCCTTAGCCCTTACCCTTATCTATTTCATCTCAATAATGTAAAGAAAATGGTGAAACATTTTGGCATGCCGGTGGGACCCATCAAGGGTTCTATTGAATTTTCTTCATTCCTAGGTGAAAGTTGTGTGTTTGTTTCCCTTTAAAAGGCTTACACATTAATATTCTTCTCTGGTAATCCTCTCTTCTTTCTAATTTCTCTAAAATAAACATTTCTCTTGGTGCATTTAAAAGAATCACTCTTCTTTCTTGCTTTTACATATAGTGAAAGATCATACCCTCTCTTATTCATCATTTGATTCATCGAACGTAATTTTTTTGATTTGGAATTAAAATTGGTTTCATTACATTCTGATTTGCTACATTTAGCTCACATTAAAATGAGGAAACCTTTATGCTAGAAGTCATGCCCATTTAATGGTTGACACAAAGAATCATAGAAATCACATTCTCTCTCTCTCTCTATGTCTTACCAAACTACACAAAATTAAAATATACACATCTTTCTTAAGCAACATCTTACCGGGAATGCCATCGGTGATCACATAATTAGAGGATGGCAGGTACTCCCCAGCTCGTTACTTCTATCAATTCATTACCTCAGAGGAAGGCCCGCCCCCACCATAACATAACCTAAAACCTCTCCTTTTAGATATCCTTCTTTGTAGGAATCCTTCCTCACCAAAAAATCTACTCTAAATTCATGAGTCACTCTTCTAAATAGCATAAGCTCAACAAATTAAAAATCACTTGTTAGATGCATGTTGTTAGCATTTGATTCATGTGCATTTTGAGGTGTGAGGATACATTTATCCATTTTTCCATTCTTTTTCCTGTCACACTCCACAATCACAGTTGGAGTATTCTAACTTCTTCTAAGTGTGTTGGGACTTCATTGTATAATCTCCAAACCTCTAGGCTGATTATTTATCTGAATCAAATTCACAACAATCCATTTTTCTATATTTTTCCAAATTTCATAGGAATCGGCATTGGTTTATCTACTAGCGTCGGTCCCCCGATCGGCCTCGTTTTTCCTAACCAACATTAGTTTTCTATTCTTTTGGGTTAAATTTCCCAAAGAACACTTATTTCATTTTCTTTGCTATCAAAGTTCCTGTGAGTCTCTATACTCTTTATGCTTTGATAAACATTCATCATACAAATTGTTCATCTGACCATCACCAGTCTTTGCCTCATTTGGTAAAATTGTTCCTTCTCAAAGAATCGACATTTATTACCCTTGAACGGTATCGATCATCCTTAACCATTATTGGTTACCCTATGTTGAATCTCAATGATACATTTCCCAAATCCACCTATAAACACCTATTTTCTTCATTCCCACTACTCTTTATGTCATCTATAGGATACAACATCACCTGATATACATTCATTCACATGGTGTTGACTCGCAATCAAGCTAACACTCTTATATTCCATGCAAGTTGTTAACCACTCCCTCCTAGTTCTTCACACCCCTCTCGTCCTTTCACACATGGATCCAACCCTACCTACCACCATTTCCGTAGGCGATGAGTAAATTACATGATTCCTTGATCGAATCCCATGGCCTTTTACGGTTCTACCTTTCCCACTCTTCCACCCGGGAATCCTCAAAGTCAGTTGATATATTGCATGCCTATATCCATCTCTCCTACCCTTATTCACACTTTTACATCAGCCCCGACTAATGCAACATTACCTTCACCTACTTTACCCTCAGTAGTTTCACAGCTAGGTCCTATAACCACTATAAACATTATATATGTAGTATCAGACTCACCCATATAATTTTTTTTCCCCTCATCGACCACCCAGACCATAACCTCATCTACACCCACTATCTCACAGATACAAATTACAACACAAACACCTATGGTGTCGGTGACCTCTACTCCATTCTAGAATCTTGTCCTCTCCATCCCGTAATATCTACCCCCAATCACTACTAGAGTCACTATGACCGTCCCACCTACATACACATACTATCAACTACCCCCTATCTTGTCCATCACCCATTCTAGATATATGCCCTCTATGTCGGTCCCCTATTCTCAACCTTCCTATTCGGCATTGCCATACATTGGAATGCCACCCACATCACATGTTTAGTACCAACCCTCCTACACCATAGGAGGAGCCCTTCCATCACAACCTACCAATGACCTCATCAAATTAATGATGGAAAGGATGCAGATGCTAGAAGCATTGGTTTCTCGGCTCATGCAATTCTCTCACCTATAATGAAATCTATAATGAGCCCATTCATCCATCCATCCCTATTCGCCCATACCCTGTACATTGGGAAATGCCAAAATTCAACCGTTTCAATAGTAAATAACACCCGCATAAGTATTTGTAGTATTTCAAACATGGGTGTTACGTGATCACCTATGATGGTGATTAACTCCTACTGACCTTCTCGATGTCCCCGACAGGACCTACATTGACTGGTAGATTGGACTACATAGACACTCCATCTACTCATTTAATTAGGCATCCCAAGCCTTCTTAGACCACTTCTCAATCAACAATGTTAAGAAATTCACCATGATGATCTTTATTCCACATGACAATATGACGATGAATCTATCACTAACTTTACACTTACTTTGGCACAACCTAATTAACTAAATCACCTTTCAATTACCTCAAACTAAAATCATAGATTTGTTTACTCCAAGCTTATGCTAAACACATCTCACTAACCTATAGGTGTAGACCTTTCACACTTTTGATGAGGCATTCATTGTGGCACACAAATTAGAAATTTGTGCTATTGAAGAGAAGAAAACTCAGTTACATAACAAAAAATTTACCTTCAAGTCAAATTATGCTTATTCATCTTTGAAACCCCATAAAAAATATTCAAAACCCAAAGGATCTGTCAATGCTGTAGTTCTAAAAGCTAGCCCCCCTCACCCATCAAACCTAACCAAACCACCTTCTAATCTCTCTCCCATCCAAGCTTTTTAGTTCAAATGAGAACAATGAAAGTACACTTTAATAGGAGAACCTTATTCTTATATTTTGGAAAATCTTATTTAGGCTAGTTCCATTACCCTTCCACCTATAAAACCACACACTGGTTTTGACCCTGAGCACCCCATGCCCGCATGGTATAAAGAACATGACTTTTTTTCAACTATCATCATGTCAAAGGCCATATGATGACAATAAATGCATCACCTTATACAATATCATCAGGAAATGTTAGACAATAAAGATCTAGTCTTGGATAACCCAAATGCACCCACTAACCAAAACCTACATATCTTCAAGAAGTCATTCCTAATCATGCCCCATATTCAACTAAGTCGGTGACACTTCAACCAATGATAGAAATGTCCATGAGGTCCATGCTATTTTTGATGACATACCAATTGCTTCTCAATTGCCTCATGTTCCTTCCATAGATGAAATCTTAGCTCGAGCTCCCCTACCTACACAAGAATCTATTTCATCTACTCCTCTCCCATGAGAGGAATCCCCTTCATTTTCTCCTTCACTCGTGAAAGAGCCTATAATTAACACACCGCCTTTGACCCCTCAAATTTTTGATTAGTCATCGGTGGGCACCTCTCCTACTCATAGGAGATACATGTCCATAACCTACACTATCACAAGGAGATTCAACCTCATCTATCCCATCCTCTCCTCTACCTATAGAGGATCTTGTATAAATACCATTTCCTTTATATGACCATTCACCATCAAACCTTCAAGACCCCGTTGATATTCTTTCAGCTCTCTTACCCACAAAGTCTGAGGCTAGCCATTTCCCTATGTCTCAAACACATTTTATGTGGATTACTATTCGATCCATGTCATCCCCTACTAATGTACCATTTTCATGCTTGGCTAATCACCTGAACTATGTTGATAGATCCTTACTTTGGGGATGCCTTCTACTTCTTATTTCAACCCAAATGTAGTTGTCACTCACCGACACCTCCACTATCTATCCAAAAGTGTTTCAAGTGACCAAACCAAACACAATCATGACTATTGCAACACCTTCCATGTCACCAACCATAACCCAACACACACCTCTACCCATAACCCAACATACATCTACACCTAAACACCTACCCACGCCTATATTATCTCCCTTACTTAAACCCATCACCACCTTAGGGGTCATGCCGACATCAAACCTTACTCACCCACCCATCAAATTAGATTTAGCCACATCTTCCCAAACCAACACTAAACTTATTTTGGCCCCTAAAAAGAAGACCCAACCTCCTAGGCCTAATACACCAACCTGCCTACCACACCATTATCATCTTCACCCCTTCCGTCCATCCTAAGACCTCACCCCTCAAGCCTAGCTAAGAAACCTCCATCCACTGATAAACCAAAAATGTAGCATCCCACCTCCTCATCATGAACCTCTAATATACCCAAGAGATCCACACAACCTCTGCTATCACCTATAACCTTCTTACCACCCATACCACGAATCATGTCCATAACTTATTCACTACCTATGAAACTTTCTTCTCTTCCACTCACACCTTCTACCCAACCTCTACCAACCACCTCCACAACAACTCGGTTACCCCCATGGGTAACCCGTCCTCTTCCACCATCTCCTTTTCCCTCTACATCTCATACACTCATGTCACCTTTGCCTAAAAAGGTGCAACCTAAAGTTAAAAATCCACTACCTTCCAATAAGGTAGTTAAACCAACCAAACCTTCCATCGCTAGCTCTTCTACCATGCCCGTACCCAAGCAAATGCAACCAAGACCGAAGACCACTCCACACAACAAACTAGTGGACCAACCCATTCCCCCTCCTGTAAAGCCTCTTCCTCAATAATCAATCATACCTATACCCAAACCCACATTAGCCTCCCATTATGAGCCACTAGCAAGTTCCTAGCTAAAATCTTAACCAATCTCCTCGATACTTTTTTCATCACATTACCACCACTTAAACCTTATAATCCTCTCAAACCCAAACCAAGAGGGTTTGACAAAAACTAAAATTTGTGCCTACCATCATGTGCTAGGACACGATGTAGAGAACTGTAAGGCTTTAAAAATTTCCCTTGTCTAATTATGTCCTCCCGAAGAAAATTTTGATGACAATAATCTTCTTGATGAGGACCCCATTTCACCTTCACCAATTTCCCCAGGATCTTCTTCTATTACCTACTTAGCGACTAAAATCTCCACCCCAAGATTTGAGATCAACATGGTCCATATAAGAGAGTTGGCCAAACTACCAACCAAATTACAATGCGCCCTACTCATTTCACAAGGATTGTATCCCCCACTATGGTTTTGTCCCTCATGCCACTATACCTTCCATGACACACCCTCTTCATCCACCTCCCCTCAAATTAACATGGTTCACGTTACCACCTGTGCTTAGAAAGACAAGGGAAAGAAAATGCAACTGGCCCATCAACCAACCCTATACCAAACATACCATCTACACCCATACCCAAAGTCACCATTCGAGGTCCTACATATCCTATTTCCAATGGGGTCACACATCGCATAATGCTAAAACAACTACACCAATCCCCCCTCAAAATGTCCTTATATGACCTCATCCAAACCTTTGAGTCACATCGTCAAGCCCTCATGGAGGTCCTTCAATCTATTGAGGTTTTACCAAATGACCCCATGCCCGTAGCCTCCATCATTACCCCTCACCACGTAGCCTCTCTCACTAGGTCATCACCTTCCTCTACGCCTCCACCTACTCGCCAAGTGGCCACCCTAAACTTTTTAGATGAAGAAATTGCTCCCTTATAGTCTAAAGACCCCAAACATGCTCTTTTCATATCTTTCTTTATCGATAATATATGCATACGATGCATTATGACTAATGGTGGTGCTAGTATTAACGTTATCTCCTCCCATGCATAAAGACACATGTGAATACCTACCAATTCCATGCACAATAACTCTAGTTATATTGTGCTCCTTTAATGATTCCATGACCTCTACCCCGGGTACCATCGTTCTCCATGTCCACGTGGGTCCCCACACCATCCCAAAACTTTTCAATGTCTTATAAGGGGAGTCCCACTATAACTTATTACTTAGATAACCTTGGATCCATACCATGGGTTGTGTCCCTTTGACATTACACCGCTACCTCAAATTTGAACATGAGGAACATAATTACACCATCCCTATTGACCCATCACCTTTCAAGACCTATAGCATGCTATACCAGCCCAATGATGTGCTTGTACCACTCAAAGCATGTACCACTATCCCATATTCACCTTCACCTACAAGCCCATCCACCAAGACGCCACTACCTCTTCTACATCCTAACCTTGCTATCCTTACTACGCAGCTGTAGCCTCTACTACCGATTCACATGTTTCTCCATTATCCAACGAGCCATCTATCCCCGCTACCCACATATCGACTACTAATCCCTTAGAAGGTTTTTTCAACACCTCACTCACGAGGGAATACCGCCTACAATATTGATACCTTCCTCACACCCTGCAAGAGTATGGGAACCTACGTCAAACACCTAGTTATGACATCCACATAGGTGAGGTTTTTCCTTATGGTCCTCCCCATCTTTGCACTAATCTAAAATATGGGGGACTTGATATCGCCACTTATAAATCCAAACCTCCATCCCAAACACAACCATTTTCATCTGACCTACACTCCCCACTAATCGTCACTTGACTCACACTTTCCTCCACCGGTGCGTGTGGAAAGGATTTGGCTTCGAATTTTATGAATAGGGCTGCCATACTATTATTTCCTTTACCTCTCATAAACACAATGACCATAATTGCATTGGTTTTGATGCAACACCTTCCAGAATGGCTCACGTTGACCTCATTTAGGATGGAAAACCTTCCCCACCTTATTCACCAATGTTACCATCTTCACCCACGAGTCCATAGATCTTGAATCTATTCCTCTTATAAAAAATTGTAAACACTATTTCCGTAGGACCACGACCTATCGATGTGATGGAAATGCTCCCTCTTCTCTCCCATTCATGTATCATGACATGATCAATGATGATAAACCTTAAATTAATTTCATTTAATGTCAAGATGATGAATCAATCCTCACCTACCTTGGTACGGAAGATCCCTATATTCACCAGTCGTTACCTTCTGAGACACAAACCATGTTGAATGAATCGACCATCGAAATTAGCATTAACACTCGGGATGACTTGCACATTCTAAAAATAGGCCAATGCTTAGACACTATTGAATAGGAAGCCTTCACCTCTTTCCTTCAAGACCATAAGCAACGTGTTACCTAGTCCTATACCAATATGCCCAAAGTATTGACCCAAAAATAGTGGTCCAAATTATCGTAACCCTTCCTGATGCCAAACCCATCAAATAAAAATTATGGAAAATGCATCCTCGCATTACTCTTTTAGTCAAAGAAGAGCTTCAGTTCCTTCTCTCAATTTCCTTCATCCTACCCATTGACTATCCCTA
Source organism: Taxus wallichiana var. yunnanensis (assembly GCA_018340775.1). Classification (NCBI taxonomy): domain Eukaryota; kingdom Viridiplantae; phylum Streptophyta; class Pinopsida; order Cupressales; family Taxaceae; genus Taxus; species Taxus wallichiana. Next base: position 456,907,295 of record CM031238.1, on the reverse strand, counting down.
ATGGATTTCTAACATTGTTCCTGTCACAAAGGTGACAAGGGGACTCTACATTTGCACATACTTCCATGACCTCAATCTAGCTTGTCCCAAAGATAATTTCCCTCTATCAGGCATTGACCAACTAGTTGATCTCACCACTAGCCATGAAATTCTATCACTAATGGATGGTTTCTTGGGCTACAATCAAATATTACTAGATCTAGAAGATCAACACAAAACTACCTTCACCACCCCTTGGGGAACCTTCTGCTATCAAGTCATGCCCTTTGGCCTCAAAAATCTGGTGCTACATATTAGCGAGCCATGAATTACATCTTCCATGACATCATGCATCACATATTAGAAGATTACATAGATGATCTTCTAGCCAAATGTAAACATTGAACCAAACACTTTCCCATCCTTAAAGTCATCTTTGACCACCTCATCAATTATTGTGTGTGTCTTTGTGGTACTTTTAAAAAAAATCCTAAGTTTCGTCATTTCTTTTCATGGAATAGAAGTTGATCCTACTAAAGTCAAGGCTATTCTGGAAATACCTCCACCCACTAATCTTCATCAACTTTGAATCCTACAAGGTAAGTTGTAATCCATTCATCATTTTATCTCACAACTTTCGATCATTGTCACCCATTTCATCATCTTCTCAAGAAAGATGTTTCCTTTAAATGGGATGATGAATGTCTTAAATCCTTTGAGGCCTTAAAAAAATACCTTCTCTAACCACCAGTGATTATTCGTCCTAAGGATGACCAGCCCTTTTACCTATATATTTCTGCCACTGACCATTCTTTAGGTGTCATGCTTGCTCATCATGATGACCAACACTAAGAGTAAGTGGTTTATTACATAATTTATACCCTTCTAGACTATGAAACTAGATATACCCACACCGAAAAACTCTATTTAGCCATATTTTTCATCGCTACCAAACTTCGCCATACCTAATCAACCAAAAACCTTCATCATTACTAATATTGACCCATTACACTATATATATGCCAAACCCTATCAAAAAAATGTGTCGTGTGTTGGATTATGCTTCTTACCAACCTTGACCTAGAATTCATTCATCAAAAGTCCATTAAGGGCCAAACTATTGTTGATCAACTAGTCGATGCACTTATTTCTAGGAATCAACCATCTAACTTTGATTTCCCAAACAATTCTATAGCTACCCTTTCCCTAAACAAACCTTCTTAGCAAATGAAACTCTTCTTCAATGGCTCCAAGTGTCAATGTGAGGGTAGGTCTAGTGTTTTTCTCATTCCTATCGATGGTGAACCTATGCCTTTGTCTTTCAAACTTGATTATGATTATACAAACAATATTTTGAATAAGAATCACTTATATTGGGCCTCCATGATGCTTTTACCTTGGATGTTAATTCCAACAATATCTTTGGTGATTCTCAGTTGGTCATAAACCAAGTCAATGGTATATACCAATGTTGTAATGAGATACTTCAAAAGTATAAACATCACGTAGATATAATTTTGACCACCTTTGACCGTTACGAACTTCAAACCACCCCATGATCTACCAATAAATTTATGGATACCATGGCCTTCTTGGCTTCTTAGATACCTACTTCTCCCTCTGACTCTAAAATATTTGTCACAATACAAAGGCTATAATCACCCTCTTATTTACCTCATGAGGTATAATCCATCAAAACCATTTCCGACCATGTGACCTTTGGTATAAGAAATATGCATACTATCTTTCCCTTTCCATTCTACCCACTGATCTCACTCGCAATGGACAATGTGCCTTTCTTTAAAATGTCTCACGTTATGTCATCATGGGTGGTATTCTTTACAAGTGTGGCTTCAATGAAATTCTCTGACGATGCCTTATAAGTTCTAAAATTCCCTACACCATTAAGGAATTCCACGATGGAATTTGTGGAGGTCACTTTAGTGGTTTAGCTATCACAAAATGCATTCTTCACCTAGGCTATTATTAGCCAACCCTAAACCGTGACTATTGTGATTATGTCAAACGTTGCGTGAAATTCCAGAAACATGCTAATCTCCATCACACACCTAGTCATACCTTACAGGTCGCATGAGACCTTTGGCCTTTCTCTCAATGGGGTTTGGACCTTGTGAGTGATATGAACCCCCATTCTTCATAATGCCACCAATGGATCATAACCACTATTGAATATTACACCAAATGGGTAGAGGCCATTCTCCTCATTTCTATAAAATCTGAGAAAATATGTGAATTCATCAACCATCACATCATTTATCACTTTGGTGTTCCTCATCACCTCATCACTGATAATGGAAAGAAATTCAAAAACAAAACCCTACGTAAACTATGTGACACTTTTGGCATCCAACTTAGTTTCTCATCACCTTATTACCCGCAAACCAATGGCCAAGCTGAATCGACCAATAAAACCTTGAAAAAAAATCTTACAAAGGTAGTCAACGATACTGGGAAGGATTGGCATACACACATTCCTTTCACCTTGTGGGCCTACCGCACTAGTATTCACACTTTGATTTCTGCCACACCTTTTTCTCTGGTCTACGGTATTGAGGCTATCTTACCTCTTAAATTCCATATTCCATCTCTTTGCATCTCACTATAAGACATGCTTAATGACGATGAATTTTGCCAAGATTTTGGTGCAACTTAAGTTATTAGATGAATTTTGTCTCAATGCTCTTGACCATCTCCAAATCTACCAAAAACATATCAAACGTGCCTATTAAAAATGCGTTCACAAACAAACCTTTCAAATCGGTGACCTTGTCTCAAGGAAAATCAACATGTAACCAAAGAGGAGAAAAGTGAGTGAGTTAAATTTTCTCCGATTAGCTTGGACCCTATATCATTACCCATGCATATGGATCAGGTGCTTATCATTTTCTTCACTCGAAGGCAAACCCAAAGTTCATCTATTTAATGCCTTATATCTTCGACCATTTTATTGTTGATGTCAAGTTCTATACCACTTTCTATCAATTGATCGCTCATCCCTTGAGTGTTGTTCACCTTCTATATTGCTTGTTTTGGGGATCCATGACTCAAAATAAATCATGTGATTCCTGTCACCTTTTAGCCTTATCTTCAATATGAGTACCATGGCTCTACTCATAGCATGATTCTCATGGATTCTTTTCATCTTCTTCAAGATGGAATCCCATGGTCATTCATCACTCCAAACCACCTCTTTCATAGTTAATCTTTGTGTGTTATTATCTTGTCTTCTAAATAAGAACCTAATCTTCCTCTAAAGTCTTGTCCATGACTTAAATGCCCAAAAACAAAAAGGGATGCAAATCCTTGATTCAAAATTCCAACAAAATATGACTCCCTCAAAAGGGACATCTCTTCACTCTAATTCCACCACTATAAATAGACTCGATCCTTGAAGGATAGCTATATCAAGTTATTTCACAAATCCAATAAAAATATCTAGAAGCTTCCCGCATTGATCAACTTCACAAAGACCTCAAGGAGATAATATACCCATCCCATATAGACTTCCGCATCGATCAGTCTATTAAAAACAAACAAATGAAGAAAAAGATGAAATTTTTGTCATGGACTTGCCTATTTTTGATTTTGGGTTTCTTGTTCCACAAAAACACGTTATTGTACACTAAGTTATGTTAAACCTCTCATTCTCACCTCCTTTCCTTTTTAGCCTAATTTCCTCTTTACTCAAGGAACTTATCGTAACCACAAAATTTTTGTGATTATGAATTTCTTCACCCTTAGAATGGTCCATTATGCAACACCTTTAGGGTCTTACATTCATGAGCCCCTCTTAGGTATGGTCGACTCATTAGGGTTCTTATCAATTAAGCGGCTCTTTTACTACCTCTTACCATTTGCCTCCTCATTACTTATTGATTATCCTATACAGGACCAGATCATCGACACCTATATTTAACAATCACTCAACCATGCCTACGACCTAAACTCAATCATGCCTATAACCTACATTCAACCATGCCTCACACCTACCAACCCATTCCTCTACTTTATCATAATATTCCCTAGCTTATGGGAGAACTACATCGGCCTGAGGTCCCTTTTCGCTGGGACTATGTAGGCAACACTTCAAGGGAATGGGGCCCTTGGAGGTTAGCTCAACCACTCTTTAGCCTAACCAATTCCCCTTTCACTTTCTTATTCACATTCTACCCTAGTTAGTTTCCATTTTATATCAATAACTAGAGATTAAACCAAACAAGAACAAAATAATACATATATTTATTACATCATCAAATCATTCATTTATCATTTTCACATTTCCACTATAGCACATATTTGGAAATAAAAAAATAACCTATATATACATCACCATTTCCCCCATGTTACCTACAACTAGGAAATTACCTCATACCTAAACAAACTTGATTCAATTGTGCCTAAACCAACCTAACTCAAACATACCTAAACCAACTTGAATCCATCATGCTTATGACCTGACTCAACCATGCCTATGACCTAACTCAACCATGCCTATAACCTAACTCCACCATGCCTACCACACCTATTTTTCATCCATCTATACATAACAATCAAATTCTTCCATCACAAGTACATCATCAACCAATCATCCATCTCATCATAAAAATATGTGTATCCATACAATATACACTGATGCCAAATAATAATCACAATCTCTCAAAAAATATCATATATAGCCTCACCATCTTTAGCACACAGGCCGGTATATGATAAAAAATAACAAAAATATCATATACGACCTACCATATTTGGCACATAGACCGGTATATGATCAAAAATAACAAAATCTTGTCTACAAGCCTCACCATATTTGGCACACAGGCTGGTATATGATAAAAAATAACAAAAACTCTCATGTACATCATTGTTATCTCTTAGAAGAAGGTTAGTATATATATATATATATATATAAAATGTGTCAAAAACATAGATACACTGATCATAAATGGTGACTAATCATCACCCCACCTGATATCCATCCCTGTCTCATTAGTATCCTCCATCTCCCCTCTAGTGGGGTGCCCTGCCAACCTCTCTCCACCTTACCTCGTCTACCCTCTGATGGTCCCTCACTTAGGGCTATCATCGGTGCACTTGTAGCCTTGCCTCGACCCTATCCTAGAAATCTCATCCCCCGTACTCTCTACACTATTTGTATGAGACCTAGACCTCTTAATCAAGGCTTCTTGATGTGCTTTGTGCTCTAAATTGGATGGGAAGTCTATCCCGACAACCATCCGATCATGATAATATCATTCCTCTCCTAGGGCATCCCTAAACCTGGCCAAAGATACTATCTATGGAGGCACCATCGGTCTCTACTCCTGTACCTATCTCTCGGGATCATGTCCCACTAGTACCTATAAAGAGGGACCATGTCCCTATGCCTATACCTATCCTGAGGGACCATGTCCTACCCTTTCTCGTATCTAGGCTCGAAGGGCCACAACCTACACACTGTGCAAAGTGGCCAACTGGCCATATAAACCTATAACCTATGCTTGTTGGGTGGCCACCTTTAGCCCATCCCCATCTCCACCTTGTGTGGGTTCCTATCCCTATGCTACCTGGGCTTGTAGAGTGGCCACATGTGCCTACAAAGTGGCAACCTATTCCTTTGATCCCATAAACTTCCGCTACACTATCCCCAATTGTGTAATCGGGTAGCTACCTACCCCGTAGGGCAGCCCTTTGACCGTGATGGTGGCTAAATATGGCTGTCCCAGCCTCAACAGTACTTCTCGTAAATATAGAGTCCACCACTATCTGTATCTATCCATCACCCTAAAGATCAAAAAAATTTCCAATCTACCACCTACTCCTCCTTCCCTGTCAGAACTATCCATTGTGGTAGAGGCAGAGGCCTCTCCACGTCATCCCTCCTATACCGTGGGAATGGTGGGGGTATATCCTGAGGTAGACCAAACTACCATCTCGACCTCTATCTATGGGTATCATATCATGCTCTCTCGATATGACACCCGTCTATCCATATGAACAACTTCAGTTCATCTAGCTCATCACCATCTGCCTCGTATAATGGGAAACCAACCTACGGCCTCCGAACGATGTCTATGTTAGATAACCCCTCCAATAAACACCTATAATAAGCTACATCATGAGTCACCCTGGTTGTTTGGGGCTCTCTAATAGCAGTACCCATCACCTGTAGCCCACTCAAACAAAACCTAGCTCAAATGCATTAGCTCGATGCATACCAACTAGACACACACACAATGTGCTCATATGCCCAACAATGAAGTAGAAAATTGTAACATAGGTTGAACCTATATAATCGACCATAAGCCCATAGCTCTCTATATATTTGTACCGGGAATAAGGGTGCCCATGAAAAATGGTTCCTATCCTCTACCATATCATGCATAACCCCCATCAAAGATCGTGGGAATCTCCCACCCTCTGCATCTGGTAGTGCAAAATAGTAGACTGCCTCCATCAATAACACCACTAGCCTCATCTCCTCCAGATGGGCCCAGTACATATCTCTATAGCTCATACTAGCACTATGAAACCTCAACTCAGCCATCCCCTCACCAAACACAGTCAACATCAACTCCTCAGATGCCTCTGAGGAGATTGAATACACCTATGTCCCCACTATTGGTAACTGCATGATCCTGTACACATCCTCTAGGGTGACTGTGATCTCACCCATTGGTAGATGGAATGTATTGGTTGCTAAATCCCATCTGTTGATGAGGGTGACCATCAAAATTGGCTCTCAGACTACGTGTTGGTAGCATTTGACCCCAATCGGGAAAACCTTTGCAATATGGTGCCAATCATTGACTTTTGCACTCCCTCATACCTCCACGAGCAGGGGTGGTACCCTATCTCACATTCGCAATTGATATCTCAATTAAATCCAACAAACCATCACATTAATACACCTTGAACATACCTGAAATCACCCTTGACACCTCACATATACCTATAACCCGCCTTTCTACCACTAGGAGCAGTAAAAGTGAGATTGAGAAAATGGTGGAGGAAATGTTGAAGGCAGGTATCATTAGGTATAACCAGAGTGCATATTCTTCACTAGTGGTCATGGTACGTAAGAAGGATGAAACATGGAGGATGTGTCTAGATTACCGAGAACTCAACAAGTACACCATTAAAGATAAGTTTCCTATTTGAGTAATTGATGATTTACTTGATGAATTGCATGGTGTTGTTTATTTCACAAAATTAGATCTTCGTTCGAGGTACCATCAAATTAGGATAAAAGAGGAAGATGTTCATAAAATGGATTTTAGGACTCATGAGGGCCATTATGAGTTTTTGGTCATGCCTTCTGGTCTTACAAATGCGCCCTCAACCTTTCAAAGCTTGATGAACACTATTTTTAGGCCGTTTTTAAGGAAATTTTTATTAGTTTTCTTTGATGACATATTGATTTATAATAAGACATGGGAAGAACAATTACAACATGTAAATAACATGTTGGAAGTTTTGGAGAAACATACTCTACATGTAAAGCCATCCAAATGTTCTTTTGGTGTAAAAGAGGTAGAGTACTTGGGTCATATTATATCCCATGAAGGCGTCAAAGTTGATCCTCGAAGATCAAAGCTATGGTGGAAAGGCCAAGGCCCAAAATCTCAAAAATCTTCGTGGGTTCCTAGGACTAACAGTGGTACTACGAGAAGATTTGGTAGAATAGAAACCCAAATCACTACATTGCTAAAGAAGGATGCCTTCCATTGGATAGACATATCCACTAAATCCTTTGAGCAGCTGAAGGAAGCCATGTGCAGCACCCCAATTTTGGCTACTCCCAACTTCTCAAAAACCTTCATTGTTGAATGTAAGAAGGAAAACCAATTGAATTTGAGAGTCACCAATTCAAAGGAAAATATTTGCTCAAACTGTATATGAGAAAGAAATGATGGCTATTCTTCATGCAATCAAGTAATGGAGGCCCTATCTCATGGGTAGAAACTTCAAGGTAAAAATGATCATGATAGTCTCAAATACTTTTGGAGCAAAGGTTATCATCGATGAACAAAAAAGTGGGTAAAAAAATGTTGGGTTATGATTTTGAAATCATATGCAAAAAGGGTAAATAAAATTTAGTAGCGATGCGTTATCCAGAAGGATACATCTGCCGATGCCTTACTATGTGGAATGTCCATGTTGATGGTCAATTGGGTGGATGAAGCAAGATTGGAATGGAATCAAGATAAGGATACACAATCTCTAATATATAATATCAAGCAAGGATCTATGACATCTAACAAATTTGAGTGGAAAGGTAATTCCTTATGGTACAAGGATAGGTTATACTTGAGTAATGATTCGAGTCAAGCATAAGATTCTTCAGAGCTACATGTCTCACCTGTTGGAGGACACTGGGTTTTTGAAGACATATCATAGAATAAAAAGAGAATTCTTTTGCGAAGGACTCAAGGGGGTGTACAAAATTTTGTATCAGATTTTTAGTGTGCTAACATAACAAAGAGGAAACAATTAAGACACTGTGTCCTTGCAACCCTTACCAATTCCTAGCCAGAGATGGGAGGAGGTTTGGATGGATTTCATCACCAGATTACCTTGTTTAGAGGGTAAGAATGTTATTTCATGATTGTGGATAGGCTCAAAAATATGCCCATTTTTGTGCCCTATCACATCCATTTGCATCGATCTGACAGCCGCATCTATTTTTTGGAGACAGTTAAAGGCTACATGGAACCCCAAATATAATTGTAAGTGATCGTGATTCTATTTTCACAAGTAATTTTGGACAGAATTATTTTCATGTTTGGGTACTCACTAGCTCATAGTTCATCTTATCATCCTCAAACTGATGGGCAAACAGAAGTGGTCAATAAATGCTTAGAGGGGTATTTACGTTGTTTTGTATCAGATAAGTAGGAAAGGTGGATTAAATGGCTACCAATGGTAGAATAGTGGTATAACACATCTTTTCATACCTCTTCTCAAATGACCCCATTTTTAGCATTATATGGTTACCATCCACCTTATATCACTTCCTCCTTGAGGGTGCAAACTAAGGTTCGAGATGTTGAGGAACACATTCAACATCAACAACAGGTTTTGGCTAGTTTGAAGGAGAATTTAGCATTAGCACAAAATAGGATGAAACAACAAGCAGATCAAAACCATAGTGAAAGACATTTTGAAATTGGTGACTGGGTTTTGTACGTCTCTAGCCTTACAAACAGATGTCCCTAAAGTAATAGAAAAAGGAAAACAAACTTTCTCCTAAATATTATGGCCCTTATCAGGTTCTACAGAAAATTGGTAGTGTTGCTTATAAACTAGAGTTGCCTCCATCTTCACAAATACACCCAGTATTCCATGTTTCATGCCTGAAGAAGGTTATTGGACAGAAATTTGAAGCCCAGATAGAGTTACCAAAACTTTATGAGGAAGGAAGAATCATTTTGGAGCTAGAGAAGATTCTACAAACACGTACTAAGAGGCTGAGAACTAGAGACATTAAGGAATATCTGATCAAGTGGAAGAATCTAAGCATAGAAGACACCACCTGGGAGGATGAAGGTTTTCTACAGCAACATCCAGGATTATTCAATGTTGAGGAAAACGTTGGTTTGAAGGGGAAGGGCATGCTACGCCCTAAACCTATTGCTTGTATTAGGATACGAGTAGCTGAATTGTGGCTTACCATATCATTTTATTATATCATTTACACTTTCTCATGCTTAATAGGCCAGCCTTGGTGATGGCCATAGCATATGCATAGTATATATAGGGGATCATAGGTAGTATTTCATTATCATTTGAGCATTTGAGTCTTATTATATGGTTTGGAGGTTACCCCCTCGAAGTGGTGAAGCTATTCTAATTACATATTGAGATCATTATTCTGAAATATTGTGTTATTTGGTGTTTTATTGTTGCTCTTAATCTGAATTATACAAGTAATTTCATTACAAATTTCCTCTCCATTTGGAGAAAATATTTTAATCGTTGATCTAATTTTAATTAAATTGGGCCTTTTTATGGGAAATTGTATCCTCAATAACTTTTTCATGGTAACTCGAAATCAAGCGCCTTTTTTTGCAAAAGTGCTTATTTTTTCATTCCCATTGCATTGGTTATAATTTTGGGAGAAAATACCAATTTTGAAAAATACCCTCTTTTGAGCCTCATCATGTCAATGTCAAAAATTGTAAAAATTTCCTCACAGATGCATTTTGGGGTTACCTGATGTTCAGTGGAAATTATTGAGAAAATTTTTACATTATGCTGAGTTAGCATCATCATTCATTGGAGGTCGAGGAAATAGAGGAAGGAGGGTGATCAGTGCCTCTCGTCAGTCACCAATGATGGGGCCACATTTTGGTATGGTGGCATCTCTTTTTCAGTTTGATTTGATTTGCTTTCCTCTATTCCTAGTTGTGTGAATAAATGGAAATTTCACATTGTTGGGTGGGACATTTCACCAATGTTTCATTTCCATTTTTATCGTAAAATGGCTAAACTAAAGGGAAAATTCCAATGATATTGGTAGTTTCTATGTTGTTTGAGATTGAGTGGCAAAAAGAATCGACAATAGTGGCTACAATTAAAAATGTTGTGATTCTCATAGAATGTGTTACGAGTTATTTTCCATATTTCAGTTGTTTTCTTCAATTGGTGTGTGGTTACATTCCCTTATGATTAAAATGTAGATAATGTGCATTTTAGAATCATGAACAATTGTATAGGAGGGCAGCTAACTGAAATGATCCCATGACTTTCATACGATCCTCTAACTATTGTACTTCATTAGAAGATGATCGAGTCCATGAATAGATTCACATGAAGAGGTGATCATGATTAGCTGGTGCACCAGAGAGGTGATCATGTATAGCAAGATCTAGACACCAAGATCTAATCTGGTAGTATGTAGACCTACAAGTATGTGGTGGCATAGGATTTTGTTTCTAGGTTTTTTTAATGTGCTTCCTTCGATGTAAACACTAAGGGGGAATGTTAAGAAATCATGTTTAGTGTTCACATATATTATATATTGCAATATGTGTTTCACTCGGAAATGCTTCGTTCCTTATAGAAACTTGAGATAAGGTTAGGATTAGGAGGAATACCTGTAGAATGTCGAGATGATGTGCGCGTGCGTAGAGAAAGATCAGGTGATCTGCGAAGAACTCCTTTTTGTCTAGGAAGGACTACCCGCAAATAAGAACACAAGACCACAAGATTTTGATTAGATAATAAATGAGGAATCGCTTGGGCCTGTGGGCCAGAGTATGAAACTTCCTTTCGAAGGTGGTCGTTCCCTGCCGATATGAGTTAACACAAAATACGTAAAATATCAATTAAATTGCTTGGTTGAAGCTGGGTAGGGAAAGGCTGTTTTTTCCTGGTTTTGGATCAAAGGAACCGATGCGTTTTACCTATAACCGATGGCGGCGCATCGATAACCGATAGGTGGGTTCTAGGATCTTGGGCTGGTTGTGGAGTTTGTAATGGCTGATTTTTGGATAGTTTTTGGGAAACGGGATGGTTAGAAACAAAAGAATGACAGCTAGAGGCAATGGTACGTTGGATAATGGATCCAGAAACGGATTTGGGAGGACTGTAATTCCAAAAGCATAAGAAATGTTATAATGGAGGACATGCAAGATGTAACTTACTGGTTTTTGACGAAGATGCCAGTTGATCTCCTTGGCTGCCAACTCTTCTGGTTTCTTCACTCGTCTGTTTGGTCAAGTGAAGTTCGGACTCTGCTAATCGCTTTGGACTCTCCTTTGATTCAAAATCCTTCACCGATCTCCCAAAATGAAATTCCGATCCGTTGTTTTGGTTTGGGAGCCCATTTACAGAGGAACCGAGATGGCGGTTGCGAACTGACGGCGGTCGAGTAGGAACCAAAGATCGGTTAGGAAAAAGTAGGCTATTTTTAGTAAAATAGCCCACCTTCCCTGCTTTTCTCCCGAGAGATCAGTTGCGGGCTTGGTCAAGTGGCTAGAAGGTCGGCTTTGGGTGCGAGTAAGGAGGCATTAGTTATGGATGTGAGTCTAGACCAAGTCATGGGTCCTAATTAGGTTAGTTTAGGGTTAGGGCTAAGTCATGGTGAGGTGGGCAAGTGAGGTGGCGGGTAAGGCGATGTGGATTTATCAATTATGAGGTAATTAATAAATAATTGTGTAAGGTTTAGGTGATGAGTTTAGGTTGCGAGATGAGATGTGGGTCACAAGGGATCGTAAGACACGAATTTGGTGTCTACATTAGCCCCTTATTGTCGTGTAGCTTGTTTTGTAAAGCTGCGCGGACAATAATATGAAGTGGTTTCCCCTGTTAAGGGTATAGGTAATCCCCCTCAAATCTATCACAGATTGGGTGAACGGGAAATCAGGGATAGGGTTGATAAAGGGTATATGTTGTTGAGAGAATGGTAAGGTGTGGGGTAGGTCCAAGGAAGCATACACATGTTGAAATGCAATAGTATGACTAGGGTACATGATTTGACGAGCAAACCAGCGATGTATAGGCAAAGGTCGATAGTTTATCCAAACAAGGGTGATATAATCCTGGTATCCAAGGCATAGGAAGTAGCTCCAGGGTATATAACAGGTAAGGTACAAGAACGTTTAGGCATGTTCGGCAGTACCAAATGGTTGGTTTGGTTGAGATAAACGTCACGGTCTAGGTCTAGGCAAAGTTGGTCAACAGATCAAGTCAAGGACCCTAATCATGCTAAAACACGAACAGGTGAGCTCGATTGAACAAAAAGCTACATGATGGATGGATAAATTAAAACGGTGATTGTGGGTATGGTATGGTTAATTGGTGCGGCCTTAAGTCGGGCCAAATGGTTAGGTGCGGCCTTGGGTCGGGCCAAATGGGTTGGTTGCGGCCTTGGGTCGGGCCAAATGGTTTGGTTGCGGCCTTGGGTCGGGCCAAATGGTAGGTTGAGGCCTTGGGTCGGGCCAATTGGTAGGTTGAGGCCTTGGGTCGGGCCAAATGGTAGGTTGAGGCCTTAGGTCGGGCCAATTGGTAGGTTGAGGCCTTGGGTCGGGCCAATTGGTAGGTTGAGGCCTTGGGTCGGGCCAATTGGTAGGTTGAGGCCTTAGGTCGGGCCAAATGGTAGGTTGAGGCCTTAGGTCGGGCCAAATGGTAGGTTGAGGCCTTAGGTCGGGCCAATTGGTAGGTGGAGGCCTTAGGTCGGGCCAAATAGGTAGGTTGAGGCCTTGGGTCGGGCAAATTGGTAGGTTGAGGCCTTGGGTCGGGCCAATAGGTAGGTTGAGGCCTTAGGTCGGGCCAAATAGGTAGGGCGAGGCCTTGGGTCGGGCCAAATGGGTAGGTTGAGGCCTTGGGTCGGGCCAATAGGTAGGTTGAGGCCTTAGGTCGGGCCAAATGGGTTGGGTGCGGCCTTGGGTCGGGCCAAATAGGTTGGTTGTGGCCTTGGGTCGGGCCAAGTGGTTGGGTGCGGCCTTGGGTTGGGCCAAGTGGTTGGGTGCGGCCTTGGGTCGGGCCAAATGGTTAACAAGGGGTTGCAGCAAAGGTAGATATTTGCGATGTTTGTGAGTCACGAGCGGAGGGACTAGAGGCTAGATACCTCCATGCGAGAGAGCGTATTCACATGTTACAGGAGAAATTGGCAGATCAGTGGGCGGTACCAATAGCCGCGGTACCTTCGGGACAGAGAGGCACGGCGAGAGGGTCGACGATCACGATCATCACCTAGGTCGGGATGAGGCGTGAGGGTCTAAATAAATATTAGCAAGGTATGAGGATAAATAAGAGTACCGACCTGCGTGTCGATGATATAGAAGATGTATTTGTTTAACATCTAAATAAAACGAGATATGTATGTTGATTTGCGTTATAATAATAAGAATGTTGTCGTTTTGACTTTCGGTGTTTTTAAAAAAGGATCAAAGAGGAATGTGATTAAATAGAAATACACCAAAATATTTATATTTACCACACATGATAGGTTATGGTAGGGGATGGTCGAGCTAACCTTGGGAGACCCCATGTCTCCGAAGTGCTGCCTACATAGCCCATTGCACAAAGCAAGGAAGGGCCTCAGACCGATGTAGTTCTCCCTTAGGATCAGGGAGGGGTGAATTTAGGCAATTTGGTATGGTTTAGGCAATTTTTGTTTGGTAAAAAAATTTGATGTTGGTAGGGTAATGGTGTTGGTCTTTGGTAGGATAATGTTGTTGGTGTAGGTATAGGTAAAGCAAAGGTTAGCATACCCAAGTAGTAGGGAATAGTGTCCTGATTAAGATCAACACACAATTCTAGATGCGAGGCAAAGCGGAAAGAGTGCTCCATAGGTGAAAAGAGCTAAACAAACCACACAACGTAGAACGAGCCTGAAGCCCTAAGTGCCGTGTATAGACGAGAAGTCCATAGTTGAAAAGAGTTGTATGATCACAATATATCAGGTGTACGTTACGTCCCTTGAGTTGAAACAAATGGTGAGGTGATGTGGATGATATAGCTGAGGTACAAAGAACTTGTTACAACGAAAGAGAACCTACCCTAAATAGACAAGTCCATGACCCAAAAAGTTCTTTTGCATGAGGCTTTTATTTTACTGAAGATAGACTGATCAATGCGGGAAGTCTATAAGGGATATTGATTGTATTATTCTTGAGGTCTTCACGAAGCTGATCAATGCGAGAAGCTTCTGATAAAGGCTGACTGTGTATAGCTGTCCTTCGTGGGAACAGTCTATTTATAGTAGCAGCGATGATTTTAGTGCATAACTGTCCTTGGGGAGCAAGTCTATTTATAGTAGAGCAGCAATAGTTTGGCATATAGCTGTCCTTCGAGGGAGCAGCTTCTATATTTAATTTAAATGACTAGATGTTCATTTGGCGAGAAGCATCTAGTTAGTAGGAAGTTTGACTCAAGAAAATCCCCTAAGAATACGGCTTATTTTAATACTTTGAAGTCATGGACTAGACTAAGAAGGGGAAGGCATCGTAAGGGGAAGTGAGGGGTGAGCTTGATTTTATTTCGAGATGTAAGAGACAAGTGTATGTGGTGGTATGTGAGCTCAAGGAACGAGCAGTAGGCGGATAAGAAGTGATATAACCCTAATTTCAACAGTAGAATGGTCGAAGATGCAAGGCATTAGGGGTTCTGAGCTCGGAGTTTACCATTAGCGAAGCTAAACGATAAGTGCACGATCCATAGGTGTGAGTGATTATATAAGGCCCAATCCAATTGGGAGCAAATTTTCCACGTTTGCTCTTTTCTAGTTTGGTTACATGTTGATTCTCTTTGAGGACGAGATCACCAACCTTAAAGGTACGCTCATGAAGTCGCTTATCATAAGCACGCTTGATGCGTTTTTGATAGATTTGAAGATGATCAAGAGCTGTAAGACGACGTTCGTCAAGAAGCTCCAATTGGGCTAACCGCTCTTGGCGGAAATCATCGTTAGTGAGAATATCCTGAAGAGATATTCTAAGGGAGGGTATTTGTATTTCGAGAGGCAAAACAGCCTCGGTACCGTATACCAAAGAAAAAGGTGTGGCATTAGTAGAAGTACGAATGCTAGTACGATAAGCCCAAAGGGCAAAGGGAATGTGATCGTGCCAATTTCTTCCAGATTCATTGACAACTTTCATGAGGATTTTGGTTAGTGTTTTATTAGAAGACTCGGCTTGCCCATTGGCTTGTGGATAGTAAGGTGATGAGAAACTAAGTTTGATACCAAAGTTGTCACAAAGGTCTCACAACAACTTGTTTTTGAAAGATTTTCCATTATCTGTTATCAGGCGGTGAGGAACACCAAAACGACAGATAATGTGGTGGTTAATGAACTCGACAATTTTTTTCTTTTTTTTGATTAAAATGAGTGGAATAGCCTCCACCCATTTTGTGTAATATTCTTGTCATTGTGAGTATCCAACGGTGACGTTGTGAAGAGGTTGGGTGAATCTCACCAATAAGGTCTAAACCCCCGTGAGAAAGGCCAAAGATCTCGAGCGATCTGGAGCGGGTGGCTAGGAGTATGTTGAAGGTTGGCATGTTGCTGACACATAACACAACGCTTAACATATTCGTAGCAGTCGTTATTGAGAGTAGGCCAATAATAACCAAGGCGAAGGATTCGTTTGGCCACGGCAAGGCCGCTAAAATGTCCACCACAAATACCGTCATGGACCTGTTGGATGGTATGAGTGGCCTCCATGCCAGTTAGACAGCGAAGGAGGATACCATCAAAGCCACGTTTATAGAGGAGTCCCCCCATGACAACATAACGTGAAACACTTTTAAGAAAAGCACGTTTGCCGTTACTAGTAAGATCAGGTGGGAGGACAGAGATTGTAAGGTAGTCGTGAAATTGGTGGTACCAGGTATCCTGTGAATTAGTAGACACAGTATTTATCATACAAACTACCGGGGTTGAATAGGATGGGGCAAAAAGTTGTTGGACCACGACGAATAATTCAGTCGAGTTGGCACGGCAGAATTTGCGAGGCTAAGCAAGCCATAGTATCCACAAATTTGTTAGTGGAGCGGGAATGGTTTGTATAGAATAGTGGGTAAATAAAGCTAGAAGTGAATCCACATAGTGTTTGTATTTTTGAAGTTCCTCGTTTTTGCATTGGTAGACGCCCATAACTTGATTGACTACCAATTGAGAGTCGCCAAAAATGTTGATAGATTTGATACCTAAGTGTAACGCAACTTGGAGACCTAGAACAAGGGCCTCGTATTCCGCTGTATTATTAGTGCAAGGGAAATCAAGTCGGAATGAAAGAGGCATAGGTTCAGCGTTGAGAGGAATGAGAACAACGCCGGCTCCTCCGCCGCACTGGCATTTAGATCCATCGAAGAAGAGGGTCATTGGGTACGACTCCTCCGTGAGGGAAAGAGTAGCGATGAGTTCGTCGGGAAATGTGAAATTGGTAAATTGTTCCCTGCATGGGAGCGCCCGCAAGTTGGTCTCGCGATGGTTTGTCCTTTGATTGATTTCGGTGGATAAACTCAAGGTCGAGGTCGGCGAAGCATGAGCCATCTAGCAATGCGTTGGTTCGGGATGAGGTTTGGCGTACATGTAATGGATGGGGTCTGTATTGGTGATGACGAAAGTCTTGTGATTTAGAAGGTAGTGTCGGAGTTTGGTGGCAACGAATGATAGGGCAAGGCACAATTTTTCTACATGTGTGTACCTAGTCTCATAGTCCACCAAAGTACGACTTATATAATAAACGGCTTGTTCGTGATTCTCAGAGTCACGATGTGCAAGCATGGCTCCTACAGCGTGGTCGGTGGCGGAAAGGTAAAGGTAGAAAGGGCGGTTGTCTTGGGGTGGGATAAGCACGGGTGGCTGTAAGAGATAAGATTTGAGAGCTTCGAAGGCTTGGTGACATTCTTCGCTCCATTGGAATGCAATATCCTTTTTAAGGAGGTGATGGAAAGGTTGACACCGATCCGAGAGTTGGGAGATGAAACGTCGGATAGATTGGAGCTTACCTTGTAAACTACGCAGTTGTTTGAGATTTTTGGGTGGGGGCATTTCTAGGATAGCTTTGACTTTCGATGGATCGACCTCAATGCCACGCAAAGAGACGATAAAGCCAAGAAGTTTTCCTGAAAGAACACCAAAGACACATTTCTTCGATTGAAGGCGGATGAGAATATTGTAACAGGCGATCAAAAATAATGGTTAAAACATCGAGATGTTCACTACGATGTTTAGACTTGCCAAGAAGATCGTCGACATAGTCTTCAAGGATAGTGTGCATAATGTCATGAAAAATGTAGGTCATAGCCCGCTGATAGGTAGCACCAGCATTCTTAAGGCCAAATGGCATGACACGATAACAAAAGGTTCCCCAAGGAGTTATGAAGGCAGTCTTGTGTTGATCGGCAGGGGCGACCAAAATTTGGTTGTATCCTGAAAAGCCATCCATGAGAGAAAGCATTTCATGACCCGCAGTGAGATCAACAAGTTGATCAATACTTGGGAGGGGGAAGTCATCCTTAGGGCAAGCGAGGTTAAGATCTCGGAAATCCGTGCATATCCGAAGTCCCCCCGTCGCTTTCGTGACAGGTACGATGTTAGAAATCCATTGAGGATAGTCAATAGGCAGAATGAAGGAAACAGAAAGGAGTCGTTGGAGTTCCTCTTTGACCAAGAGAGCAATGCGTGGATGTATTTTCTCAATTTCTATTTGACTGGTTTGGAATCGGGGTTTAGGGTGATGTTATGGACGGCAATGGTAGGATCAATTCCTGGCATGTCAGTGTAAGACCATGCGAAAGCTTGGTTGCGAGCACGGAGAAAGGTAGTAAAGGCGGCTTGTTCTGATGTGTTAAGGGATTGTCCAATCTTCACTATGTGAGGATCTTCCTCCGTGTGGATGTTGATTTCTATAGTAGATTCGTTCAGCATAGTTTGGGTTTCAGATGGTAAGGCACGTTGAATATAAGAATCATCCGCGCCCAGGTAAGTGAGGATGGAGTCGTCATCCTGGCATTCAACAACATTAATCAAAGGCGAATCCTCTTCGATCATGTCTGGATACAGAAGGGGAAGAGAAGATGGGTCCTCATTATCGCGTTGATAAGTGAGAGGACCTATGAAGATAGCATTTATGAAAAAAAAAAGTTAGGAGGGATAGATTCAGGGTCCATCGATTCTGTGGGAGATGATGGCAAAGTGGGTGATGATGTTTCGGTAGGGGCAACGTCTTCCTCTTCCAGGATACAGCTGACAGGAGGTGTCTCTTGTGTAGGTGTTTCGGAAAAACCGAGACCACTGCGATCATTATGTTTGCGTGTGGTCACGGGAATGAGTGTATGTCGGCCTTGTTCGTAAAGGCCAAAACCAAAGCCTTTCCACGCACAGCGAGTCAAGAAGGTGAGGGCGAAACGACGATTTGTCAAGTATTGAAAATCGGATTGGAAGGGAACCACACCAAGAGGAGGTTCCGGGGTAATGGAGGATGCGTCAACACCCCCATACGTTAGGTTAGTGCGGTAATGGGGTGGTCCGTAAGAGATTATCTCCCCCACGCGACGGTCGTAGGTGGGATGTGCATGTAATTGTCCGTACTCCTGCGGGGTAGGGAAAGAACTAACGTTATATAGGCGGTACTCCCCCAGCGTGAGGCGATGAAAAATATCTACTAAGGGGTCGGAGGTTGGGATGTTAGCTGCGGGAAGAGAAGTGGTTTGTGCGATGGTGGTTTCATCAGTTGAAGGCGTAGGTGCAGTTGAGGTGGATGGTTGAGGTACATTTGAAGAGGAAGGTTGGGTTGAATGTATGGGTGTCTTAATTGGTATAAGCACATCGTTTGGGCGGTATAACATATTGCAAGTTTTGAAGGGGGGAGGATCAGCTTTTACAGTGTAAGACTTCCCCTCGTACTCAAATTTTATACATCGATGTAATGTTGAGGGAACGCATCCCATGGCCGGATCCAAGGATGACCCAGCAATATATTATATTGGAACTCTCCTTCAAGGACATAGAAGAGTTCGGGCAAAGTACGTGGGCCTACGCGAATGTTGAGGATCACGGTGCCTAAGGTAGAAGTAATAGCGTCATTGAATGATCGCAACATGATGGGGTTGGCACACATGCAACTAGAAGGGATGTTCATTTGTTGGAAGGCTTTTGAAGAGATGATGTTTAGGCTAGCGCCCCCATCAATCATAACCCGACGTACTCGAATGTCTCGGACGTAAGCGGAAATGAAAAGGGCAGGGTCAGGGTCTTCTGCACCAAAGTCGATAATTTCATCTTCCGAGAAACTAACCGCAGCGGCTTGTTGTTTTGAGACAGAAGTGGTGGGGGAGATGGATTGTTTGGTGAGAGAGGCAACGTGATTGGGTGTTAGAATGGAGGCAACGGGCAGGGTTTCGTTGGGTAAAACCTCTATCCCTTGAAGGATCTCAACGAGAGCTTGTCGATGAGATTCAGAAGTCTGAATGAGATCATATAGTGTCATTTTTACGGGCGATTGATGAAGTTGTTTGATCATGGTTCGGTGGGCAACTCCATTAGAGATGGGATAGGCGGGTCCGCGAATAACCACTTTAGGTGGTGGTGTAATCGGGATGGTTGAAGGAGAAAGAGATGCCGCAGGTGTGTTTTCTTTCGCTTTCCCATTGTTTTTCTGTCCTCGAGTAGCGACACTAATCATATTAATCTCGTAGATCTGAGATGAGGAAGATGGTTGGGATAATTCATGGTCTTCAAGAGGTGGGGTTGTAATAATGATAGATCTTGGTGAGGCGGGGATAGATGATATAGTAGAGGGAATTGACGCTAGAGGTCTCTCCCTTCGTAAGTTGTCTTTCTTAATCTTTCTATCCGGGAGAGGTGACTGACGAAGGATGGTTTTTAGAGCTTTGCATCCTTCCACATCATGTCAGTGTGCGGTGATAGGCGCAGATTTTAGACTCATCATAATCCATGTGTCGAGGCTTAGACGGGTCATAAGGTCTAAGTGGAGGTAGGGAGATGGTCGCATTCTCCACCAACATAGCAAGGATTTTGGCGTAAGATCCTTTGAGTGGGTCAAAATCAGAAGAAGAAGAGGGTATTGATTGTGTGGGTTGTGGTAATGTTTGGGCGTGTTTAGTTCGTATGGGTGGTGGTTTAGCCGAGGGGTGCTGACACATGTTTTTCACTAAACGTGGTTTCTTGGACATAGAAGTTACGTTCAGCTGGTTAGATGATGAGGCTACAGATGGCGTGGTAGCGGGAAACAACCACGGAGAAAGGGGAGTGACAGAAAATAAATCCTTTGATGATGGGATTGGTTTAGGGTTGATAGGTGGACCGGATACGCGGGGTAATGATGTTGTGATACCCTTTGATCTCTGTATAGGTGTAGAAGGCGTAGGTCGTTTTGCAGAAAACAACGGAGGTATGATATATTGGTGTAAAGTGGAGGGATGAGGTCCCAATATGGAAGGTGGGTGTGACGATGAAGGTTTTAATTGTGATAGAGGCCCGGATTGCGTTCGTCTCCTAGGTGGCGGGGCGGGTTTATTTTTGGATAAATCGAGCACAGGCGGGTGTGTTAGACTGGGCATTGGCGAGGTCCCAAGCGTAGGGGAAGATTTGGCTAAGTTAATAGAAGTGGAAGGGGCATTTGGTAGAGGTGAGGGGGGTGAAGGTGAGAACATGGGCATTTTAAGCTTTTGTAGGCACTTCGGGTATATGGTGGAGGCATCAGTTGATTGTTTGCATTTGAGTAGAATACGGCGTACTCAAACGTTCCCATAGGGCTCGTCTATCGTCTGGAGACTGACAGTCCTCTCGTGTGAATAGGAACTTTGGTATGGAAGAAAGGTGGGTTGTGATTCCAGTCCAATGTGGGAGTGATACTGGGTGGGGTAGATGAGGCCTTTGTATCAATAGATGTTAAGAGGTCGACGGGTTGTTGAAAAGATTTAGGTGATGAGGACTAATAGAGAAGGGCATGCTGGAGGGGGTCTGTCATGGCTAAAGAATTTAATGATGTTGGTGCGAGAGATTTCTCCTCTAAGGATGTCAAAAGGAGTGGCGTACCTTCCTCTTGTGCGGCAAGAGTGGTAGAAGGAGACGTCTGGGAAATGGATAGATTAGATAGCATCCGCTCTGCTCAGTCTTGTAGGGATGTGGTGTAAGAAGACTCATTGATGGGAAGGGAAGCTCAGGCGAGTTAACTTTTCTATGAGTAAAGGAATGATTTCGCTTTGGCTTGATGGTGGTAAAGGAGGTTCGGGCTCTTGTGTTAGTGAAGAGGTCGATTCAAAATTTTCTCGATAGAGGCTTTTGGCTGAGAATCGAAGATCGCATGGATCTCATGAACACTCTTTTCAGCTAAGATATCTTGGTTTACGTTGCTCTTTGGATGAGTGATTCGGGAATGGCTTGTTGAAAATTTTAGATTTCGGTTAGCAGGGCGTTAGGATTATCGAGTGTTATATCCCTGCATCAACCATTTCTGCACTATGTTTTTCAACATCTTGCAGTTTTCATGACTATGTCCTTTTACTCGGTGAAAGTTACAAAAGTCATTTTCTTTGTACCAGAAGGTATTGCGCGGGTGGAGTCAAACCCGAGTGAGGTTTAACAGGGGGCAAGGTGATAGCCCAGACTTTGAGCAATTTCTCCAATATCACACCATAGGTTTCTCCCAAGGAGTGTAGGTGATGGGTTCGGCTTTGTATTTATAGGTGGTTTTTGGTGGAGTATTGGACGGTGGTTGGGATTTGACCATCACCGCATGGACAGGCTCCTTTTGATTTAGAAGAGGTGGACGCGTGAGGAGTGGTGGTATTTGGTTTATTGGTAGAATCGGGAGTTCGGAAAGTGGAGTTCTTGTTGCTTGCAACCGCAATTTCTCTTCCTCTAAGGCTCGAATTTCTAATTTTCGAGCCATAGTAAAGGCCTCGTCGAATGTACGGAAAGTTTGAATTTGGAGGGTAGGGGAGATGTGCTTAGCGCAGGCCCGCGTAAAGAGTTCGATAAGTTCGGTTTGAGGCAAGGCATACGTAAGTTGGTTGATAAGGCCCGCCATCGTCAACGAAATCTGCAATAGATTCGTCTTGAATTATCGGATGGCATAGAGGTCGGTGATAGATACTTTCTTGGCAATGTTAATGGAGAAATGATCCAAGAAAGATTGGGCTAGTTGGTTAAAAGAGAAGATTGAGTCTTTGGGTTAAAGCAACTGTGTACCACTCAAGGTAGGCCACGATAAGGACACAGGAAAGGTGCGGAATAACAAGGCATCATCATGGGCAATCAAATAACAAGCATGTCTAAATGATCGCAAGTGTTGTTGAGGATCCTCTTTACTGTTAAAACGAGTAAACTTTGGCAACTCCCATTGAGGCGGATAAGAATGAAGGGGGACAGAAGGGTGAATGGGCTCCCGACAAACTTGCTCGTATGTCAAGGCGCTACGACTTCCTGAAACGGAAGCCTCCAGGTTTTGCATTTTGTCCATCATTTGCTTGATGAAATCTGTGGTTGGATGAGATGATGGTGCCACAGAATAGGGATGTCCCATATAAGGTGTTGAGGTTACTGGATACGTATATGGGAATGAAAAGGTAGGCGGAGCTTGAGAAGGAAAGCTCGTTTGAATAGGTGGCAGAGAGTAAGTCATGAATGGAGTGGTCTGAAAGAGAGATGAGATAGGGGCAGTTGGTGGTAGCGATACGTGGGGTCAAGATTAACAAAGGAAAGCTAATCGGGGTCGTATGAACCTCGGCCTTTGTCGGATTGGGAGATGGGGCTAGTGATGCGGGGAAGTAAGGTATTGTTATCAGGAGGAGTAGGAGCTAAATGAGCAGCTATACTAATAGGCATGCCCATAAGGAGCTGACCATCAGGCGTACGGTCAGGGGTATGAGACAAATAGTATTGTACAGCGCTGGGATTAGCATCCAGAAATTTGGCAAAGTCCTTGTCTCCTACAGGAATTTGGGGGATCTCACTGGTGTCCGTAGGGTTTCCTATAGAATGTGAAGGGGGTGATTGGCAAGAGACACGGAAGCAGGCATGTGAAACCATGGCGGCGGCTTGCTTCCGAGTGATGACAACCATAGACCAGAACACACAGGAAAGTTTCAATCTATCAAGAACAAAAACAACCTCAGAATGGTGAATTTGGCAAGTTGCTGGTTTGTCAGGGGCTGAGAGAGACAGTAACCGATATCGGTTTACTAACCGGTGTCGGTCAAGGGGAAACGACGTCGGTCCCTTAACCGATGCCGGTGTAAAAAATCTAGGATAAGAAGATACAAAGGGGCTGCTAATTTGATTTTTAGCAACGTTGAGTAGTTTTATCAACTTATTGATCACAAAAGACAGAGTATGACAGAGAAAACAGAACAGCAAACAAGCAAGATGCACACGCAAATGCAGAGATTAACCTTAGGGTTAATTTTAATTATTGTGGGCTTGTGCCTTTAGACGTAGAATGATGTCAGAATCCTAAACAAGAGACTTAGGGGAAATGTCAAGTTGTTTTGGCTTATAAGGTTACCTCAATCGGGCGGAGGAATACCGCGGAAAAGGGGGATGTTTGAGTACTGTGTTAATTGTGAAGTGATTCGGTATGTGTTGTGCGGTGAAACTAAGGTTAATTTCTGTCAATACCATGGATATCACCCCACGTGTACGACACATTACTTAATCTATGTTCACTAGAATTGAAAAACAACGAGGCAAGAATGCAATGCATGTGTTTTAAAACCCAAATCGAAAGTGATATGCGATGAAGCAAAAGAGATGACTTTTACTAATGTAAGATGCAAAAACAAAGCAAGTTCTTTTACGAGAATAATAAAATGCCCTGTGAATATCTCGAGAAGAAGAAAACTGACAAGTATGCTCCCTATAATAAAAGCAAGCAAGAAATAAAGAAAAACCCAAAATGGGTCCCACCGGGCGTGCCAAAATGTTTCACTCGGAAATGCTTCGTTCCTTATAGAAACAGATAAGGTTAGGGTTAGGAGGAATGCACGTAGAATGTCGAGATGATGTGCGCGTGCATAGTAGAAAGATCGGGTGATCTGCGAAGAACTCCTTTTTGTCTTGGAAGGACTACCTGCAAATAAGAACACAAGACCACAAGATTTTGATTAGATAATAAATGAGGGAACTGCCTTGGGCCCAGGAAATATGAAACTTCCTTTCGAAGGTGGTCAGTTCCCCTGCCGATATGAGTTAACACAAAATACTGTAAAATATCAATTAAATTGCTTATTTGAACCAGGTAGGGAAAAATTTGTTTTCTGGTTTTTGATCAAAGGAACCGATGCCGGTTACCTATAACCGATGGCGGTTACTGATAACCGATACCGGTGGGTTCTAGGATCTTCTGGGCTGGTTGTGGAGTTTGTAATGGCTGATTTTTGGATAGTTTTTGGGAAACGGGATGGTTAGAAACAAAAGAATAACAGCTAGAGGCAATGGTACGTTGGATAATGGATCCAGAAACGGATTTGGGAGGACTGTAATTCCAAAAGCATAAGAAATGTTATAATGGAGGACATGCAAGATGTAACTTACTGGTTTTTGACGAAGATGCCAGTTGATCTCCTTGGCTGCCAACTCTTCTGGTTTCTTCACTCGTCTCTGCTTGGTCAAGTGAAGTTCTGGACTCTGCTAATCGCTTTGGACTCTCCTTTGATTCAAAAATCCTTCGACTGATCTCCAAAATGAAATTCCGATCCGTTGTTTTGGTTTGGGGAGCCCATTTACAGGGAACCGATGGCGGTTGCGTAACCGACGGCGGTCGAGTAGGAACCGGCATCGGTTAGGAAAAAGTAGGCTATTTTTAGTAAAATAGCCCACCTTCCCTGCTTTTCTCCCGAGAGATCGGTTGTGGGCTTGGTCAAGTGGCTAGAAGTTCGGCTTTGGAGTGCGAGTAAGAGGCATTAGTTATGGATGTGAGTCTAGACCAAGTCATGGGTCCTAATTAGGTTAGTTTAGGGTTAGGGCTAAGTCATGGTGAGGTGGGCAAGTGATGTGGCGGGTAAGGCGATGTGGATTTATCAATTATGAGGTAATTAATAAATAATTGTGTAAGGTTTAGGTGATGAGTTTAGGTTGCGAGATGAGATGTGGGTCACGAGGGATCGTAAGACACGAATTTGGTGTCTACAATATGAATAATTACATGAGTAATTATTCACTAATATGTAAATGAGTTGTTATTAACAACTCATGTTATTTAGAGAGTGTATTGTTACGTGAGTAACAATCACTCTTGATATGGAGTTTTGGGTGTTTTAGTTGTTGAGCCAAACTCCTAAAATATAGGAGATTCTTGGCCTATTTATTTTGTATGGAGACCCATTTGATTCAGACAAGAAATATACGATTATTATTTCCTTGATTTAATTCTGCAACTTTTCCAAAATTCTACAACATTGTCCATATGTGATATAAACAGCGTTGCATGTGACAATTGGGTGCATGGGATATTTGAGTTGGCTGGAAGGAATATGAAGGATACTAGGAAAATATTTATCAAAACGTGCTCGATTATGTGCTTGGGAGGAAGACAGGTTCCACTGTACACTAGAGAGGGAAACCCTGATGTCTTTTTGCAAGAAATGGAGATCCAGTGGAAGTGTCAAGTAGAGAGAAGGAATATGCTTACCTATACTTTGCATGGAACAACAACACATTGGTGGAAAACACATCGAGATAATCTTCTAGAGTGGCATGAAGTGAGAATTACACTCTCTGTTAGGTTTCTCTGAAGTAATGCACCATCTCAAATTTGTGTCTATGATGGAAAGGACTATTAATAAGAGAACACTTGTGAGAACTCACATAAGTAGTCCACTCGGGGAAAATAGGCTAGGTTTAAGGGTGTGAATGGATAGGAAGAATGCATGCATGGAATATAATTTCAGCATCTAGGACTTAGCCGATTTTGAGCATGAAAACCTATTTTTAGAAGATGGCATGCGAAACACACCAATGAGGAAGATACGTGCATGCCATGCATTATCTATCTTTAGAGGATCGGATCAAAGAATTTTGCATGGAGATAAGCTAAGAATAGGATTGTCACTTCAGTTAACTGTAAGAGGTCTATAGATAGCACACTTGCATGTGTGGCTATGCCTATAAATGGCGCGTGGCTATTAATAGCATGTAGCCTATTTTTGGAATAGATAAGTGGTGAAGGGAAAGTCCCCACCCTATATATATGATGAGAATCACATAATAGTTGACATGATGAGAGATATATAGGTATATGCAGAGCATAAGAGGTAAGCATAAAGAGATATGTGCATATGACTAGAATATTATATCAAATCCATGTATGCATCGGTATAGAATTCCATTATTGTAAGGAGATTATATGTTTATTAATAGATGGAAGTTATTAGCTGAATCTAAGTGTCATTCATATGTGTAATTGAGTAGTGCATGTTCTTGATCCAATCATGATTATTGTTTAAGCTTGTTCTTTCATAGATCTGAATATGGCATGCATTATAGAATGATGGATTAGTTATGGATCTATATGTTTCTTCCTTCATCATGCTAACATCCTACTACAACAACCCTAAAGAGGGACCTAGTACCTTTACACACTTTGGGTGAGCACTCAGTCTAGGCTGAGTGATGTGCCAATGCGTATAGGGTATTATCTGGTGAATTCTAGGATACATCATTGGTTCCATTGTCGGACCTCTTTTTTAGTTGTTTTCAGGATGGTTCGCGATGAAGATGTACTAGTTAACTCTAACAAGTATTGAGGAGTGGATACATGATCTGGAGGAAGAATATGCACGATGGTTCAGCATTGGATTTGAGTTTAACACACACACTTGGGTAGAACAAAATCTGTATGACAGTTTATATGAGATATTTTTCGCTATCTTTCTAGTAGAATTATATGAGTGGCTGATTGTTTATGCATCTAAGTAGAATTGGAGGTATCACGCACTTGTTTGGACACAAGAATAATTTCAGGCCCTTTATGATGCTGATTTGATCTAGACTCACACTATGGATACATGGTTTCTTGGTGTTCTAAATATTTATATTTTGGAATATTCAATTTTGATGTATTCTTGCCTAGACGTAGCTGAATTCTAGTTTTTATGGTATCCTAGAGGAGCATATCTATAAGGTATTCCACTGGTGATCAAGATCTTGATGGTAACTTTGAACTTGGAGAGTAAACCGATGGCTAACTAAATTCACCACGTGTGAGGAAGGAATAGGTTGGGTGAAAGATGGCATACCTAGTGGTAGAAAGGTAGGTATCATCGGGCATAGCCATAGTGCATATTCTTCACCTAAAGTGCATTTTCTACCTCTTTTCCCCTCACAACTTACCTTCTTATCACATGTCCTATCTACCCACCCCAACCCTAACCAATTACCATTCCACCATACCTATTTAAACCTCTCACCCATGTTATTTTTCCATCCACAACATCTTCTTATACCATTACCTATTTCACCCACCCACCCTACCTCCTTTTTTGCCTAGTTTTCTCCAAATAATGACCAACACCGGTTTAGGTGAGACTGACCATGGTCTAATACAATCAGCATTGGTCACCTCATATGTGACCTTTGCTAGCTCACACCAATTGATGTTGTCTAATCCTTGGATCGACGTCGGCCACTTTTGTGGAAACTAAATGCACTGTGACACCCTACCCTATTTCCCCACAAACACACCATTCTACCCTCCTGACCTATCCTTCCCTACCCAAATCCCCCATGAATTCATCCCCATCCATCATTCACATAAATATACCCTTCTCCCTTCCTTTTTACCCATTTTTCATCCTAAATTCAAATTTACCTTTTCCCCAAAACCTATTTTCCCGTAACCTAATTTCTCTACACAAATCTATCTACCAAACTAGGAATAGGATTGAATCATAGCTTGTTATGCTACCATCTTTGTAGTGGCACATCAGTCCACTTTGTACCAATGGTCCCTCTAATCCCTCTCTTGCCTCTACCATCACTAATTGACATCCTCATCTCCAACCAACTGAATTGATTAAACAGATCTAGTGGACCCACCTATCACCTTTTGATCTCCCATTACAAGGCTCACTAACTTGTCTCTCCATCTCAATCGGTCATTTTCCACCTTTTCCTTTCTCTTTCGTTATTTCCTCTTATTTGGAAAATTACAAATGATTTCATAAAAAGTAGAAATTTCCTTTTTTAACCCCTCCTCGACTTGAACCGACATCAATTTTACCTAGATCGACACCGATCATGTGCCCTAGCATATCGTGATTGGTTTCCCTAAACCGGCATCGATTAAACATGGTCAACATTGGTTACTTATGTTGACCCCATGGCAACCCATTACAACTTATCTATTTGCCCACAACCTTTTCACCTAGCCCGAAGCGACCCTAACCCTCCATCTCATCCTCCTAACCTTATCATTTATCACCCACCCTCACCATCCATTGGGGCATATTTTTGCCCCTCTAGTGGCCTTACCTTCGCCACACCTTCCTTTTACCCACACCGACCTCCAATGCCATACCCTATATACCGGACTTGAACCACTCTTTGTGACCTTTAACCCTCTATGCTTGATGTACCCTATGACACGATTGCTTGTATTTTTTATCCTACTAACCTTACCTCACCTATTGCCATGCTATTTATCCTAACCTAACCTTTGGTGTATTAGAACATACCTCAATGTTCCTATACCTAAACCCTATTGTGTTTCTACACCATATCCTATACCTTGGATACGAGACTAATTTCAACCTTGTTTCGATAGACCTATCGACCTTAGACGCTGTAAATTTTACAAGCTCTTCAATCTAGTTCCATTTCACAATTTATAAGTGTGTGTTCATTTGACTATCACTACCTTTGACCCTATCATGTTTCCCTATTTTCCTAAAAATACCTTTACCCCATTACCCATTTTTACCTCCACCTACCCTACCCACACCTACCTACCTAACCATTAATTATGTGGATATTCCCATGTCCTCACTTGTTACATCTTGTGATGATGATACTTGTTTTTCTTAGCCTAATAGCCTTACCTTGCCTATGATTGTGACCCTTGTCTAAACAAACATTAAAATTTTGACCTTTTGGATGTATTGGAACCACACCTACTTGTTCCTACATCTTACCTCATTTATTACCCAGACCGTATCCTTTACCTTGGATACCGGACCTCAACAACCCTTGTTTGGATGACCTTTATGACCCTAGCTAACGTACATTTGTTATGTTGAGAAACCCTTGTATCTCATGGAATTTCACAATGTGTGTGTACGTCTGAATGCTCTACCTAATTACTTAACCTACCTCTTATAATAACCATACCCTCGACTATCACCTTCTTCACACCTAACCCCATTTTCTACAAACCACTCACCTCCTCATTTTATTAAACCACCAACCTCCTCATTTTATCAAACCACTCACTACTTCCTTCTCTCGACTAATTGGTTCCTAGTTTGAGGGGGGTTACCTTCACCCATGCTTGGGGAAACATCACCTTCACCCACACATGGGGCAACCACATCTTATTTTTATTAGCAACACTTACCAATACAAGCTATGTAACAAAAAGGTGAAAAATATAGACACCAAAATTGGGTCACACTACCCTTAGTCCCCTATCTAATAACCAACTCAAACATATTCACCTAACCATGACCCCTTCCAACCCACACTAATATTAATTTAATTAACTTAATTACATTAATACCCATTCTCATAATATTCATTACTTAATTATTTTAATCAAGCTAATTTCCACTTCACCCCTCCACCTCACCTAGCCACCTCACCATAGACCTATTCTTGGCATGTTTCCATAACTAACTAGGACTTGGTCCCACTTACCTTAATGAGCTAAGAATTATTTCAAACCTAAAAAAATCAATACCTATTATCCCTCTAACCACATTCCCGCTCATGAAAAAGGAAAATTCTGATTTGATCTGAGAGAATAGATAGGTCTAGTGTAAATGATTGGTAGGATCTATTATTTTAAGTAAACCTAGGGAATCCCACCTTAACCAACATCGATAATCCCTAAACCGACACCAGTTAACCTAGAACCACCATCAATTACCATTTATTGGCCTTAGCAACCTTGTTTTTGGGTTGGCACATTCTAAGGTCAAAGGAACAAGGAGAGAACTACATACAAGCATAACCATATCCTTTTACACCTACTGAGACATCCATAGCCAACATTAGGACAGATCGAAGCATTGCACTCACGGTGACATTTTGAGGAGCATAACTATTGCAAAAAGCTCCATCCCACCAACCGATCATCACTACCCCCAATCATTGGACTTGCAACATTGGTAAGTGTTTTTATCATCGATCATTCCATTCTTATTCTATCGTAGAGTTGTTATCATTTCTTTTATCATTCTTCCATTGATATTCCCATTCCTTCATAGTCTACTTTATGACAAACTCAAACCTCACCCACCCTTTTACTAGATCACCTATCCTGGCCCTTCCACTTCTCTGAGTGCCCTCAACATTCCCACAGACCTTGTCATCCCATCCTTTAGCTCTATCTAACCTCACCCACACTCTATGATAAGGTTTTTATTGAACTACGGTCACTGACTGTCACCTGACGCCTTGATTACCCATGAGTGTCATCGGTCTCTCCTAAAGCTGTCACCAGTTATACTAGAATGACATCATTCTCTATGTTTTACACCTTTTCCAATAACAGAGCCGACCTACCTTCTACCAAGTGACCCAAACAACCCAGAACCTGACCCTAGCTAGTTCCAACACACCGACAACTACCTACCCTTGGATCGACTATTATGTTAGATTTATTTATTATGCTTGAATGAAATACCTAAATCATATCAACTACAGTAGGAATTTATTTATTTCTTGCATTAAGTTGTTTTAAATAGTGGATTGAAAACCATCTAGGGAGTATCACACTTCTTGGATCCAACACACGCTAGGCAGTCCACTATTATATATTATTTAATTCTTCTTTTGTGGTCTTATTTTCTATTTCAGGTAGTTCCTCCCAACCAAAAGGAAGCTCTCATGATCAACATTAGATTGAGAAGTTATAACACATGCAATAACCATCAATTGACCAACATAAAAATGTATTCCTCCTTGGCCCTTACCCTTATCTGTTTCATCTCAATAACATAAAGAAAATGGTGAAATAAAAATTGTCGGGGTTAGCTCCTCCGGAGTAACTTGGTATCTTCTTCCCTCCTAGCTGCTTGACCGAGTGCACTTTTTTTACCCTTGTCACGATCCTCTCAAGCTGTCACCCAATTAATTCATAGTTTTGTGCCCAATTGCCATGTGTTATTTGATGTAGCCTATAATTGTTAGTTAAAACCTAGTCGCTATTTGACACATCACTCACCCAAGCTAAGCACTCACCTAAAATGCACAAATGTACCGGGTCCCTCTTAAGAGTTACAGAGTAGAATGGTGGTACGATAAAGCAAAGTAAACATATATTATAGGAACCAATCCATCTATTCATCAATATATTTAACTAGATCTATAAGTGCTTAAAGGTAAATCATCATGAAAATAATAACATGCATTAATAAAAAACATAAAACACTACTTGTCGTCCAATTTCCTTTATCTATTCATCATACCAATAATATAAAAACTTCATACAATACCAGGCATGCGCGCATGGATATGTTACAACTATCCAGTCACATGTACTCATGTTTTCCCATTCTTCAAAACATATGTTTTAATCTGTATATCTATATGTGTCTATATATTTTCTAAGTAATTCATTACATATATATAGGGTGGGGAACTAGCCCTTCACCACTTAACTCTACTGAAATAGGTCGCATGCTAATAACAACCACATGCCTTCTTACAATTATAGCCATACATGCAAGTATGCTATCTATAGATTGTTGATAGTTAACTAAAGTGATGGATCTATTCTTAACTTATGCCCATGCAAGAGTGAGTTGACATGTCCTTCAAAAATATCCACGAAGAGTGGCGCATAAATCTTGGCATTACTTTGTGTGCTCTACACGCCAATCTCTAAGAATAGACCTGATCCCCAAAATCAGCTAAGTCCTTGAGATTCTGACTCTACACCTCCGCGTGTGATGCCTTCCTATACCTTCACGCTTTTTCTCCTATGCTATTCTTCCCATACAGACTCTATGTGCAAGTTTAACTAAGTGTTTTCTCTAATCAACATTACCCCACACTAATCTCATTTTCACCCGAAAATGGTGATGCCCAAAACTTATACAAAGAATGGATAAATAAAGAATAGTTGAATAAAGAATTTAGAATAAGAATCTTGAATAAGAATTTTGAAGAAGATATACACTGACTAACAAAAGCTGTTTAAGCCTCGAGACTCCTCTATCTCATCCTGAAGCAGCAACTCTGGATATTCTTCTTTGATATCTACTTCTAGGTTTTCCCATGCCATTAGTGCCACACTGCTATCTTAGGCACGTCTACAATGATGGACTGTAGCTCTTCCATGGTGAGTTTCCTTGCTCATTTTGTATCACAAGCATTACGCTTGACATAGAGGTTTGCACCCCTTCTAGTACATCCATCTTCTGAGCAATGAGCTTTCCTAGCTCCTCCAACCTCTCCTTATGTGGTGCCTATGCCATAGCTAGTGCCTCGTGCTTTTGCTTTACCAGGACTAAGCATTCAGCGCGGCCTAGGGAAGCATCCTTCATCGCCTTGTGTACTTCATTTTCTTCCTCCAAGGTTTTTATCGCGATCAGCGCATCTGGGGCTGTGCATATTGTTAGCGCATGATCAGCTTTCTTGAGCTCATCATGGGTGGCTTACAGTAGGCCTTCATAAGTAGCAATATTCCTGGCTACTGCAACTTTGTGTCTTTTTGTATTTTCCCCGGAGTCCTTGGGCTGTGAGGATACGCACACCTTTTCATCTTCCAACACTACTGTTATTATTGTCTTTACATAATGCATTGCAGAAGGAAATTCTTTTGGTACCCAGGATTCTAGATGTGGGCATACCTTTAGAACATCATCTCTAATTTCCTCTACCATACTAACAAAAGTGTCATATTTCCTTTTGATTAAGTCATTTTCTTGTACTAGGCACACTATCTCCACATCCTTAGCTTTCAATTTCTCTGTCAGTGTGTTGATGGTAGTAGATTTATCTATGTTTCTTCTTACTACTTGAAGGATATTTTGACCAGGGCATTGCTCACCTGCTCGTCTAACATCACTATTGGTTTGATTGTCATGTGGTGCATTTCAGGTTCCTTCTTCAACCTCCTTGACACGTATGATTCTTCACCGACATCAAAGTCAAGTTCATCCATATGCATGTGCATAGACCAAGAGAGCTACTTCTTTGTGTGTAGATTCACCTTGTCCTCATCCATGAGTGCCCATCCAAATAAATCCTTCTGCTCAATGGTGCTCTAGAACCGAGCACGAACAATCAACTTTGGGTCTTCTACATACCCCATGGTATGTGCCTTGGTGTCCTCCCTTGTTTGACGAGATCGGGGTCCTCTTAGAATGGTTGCATCAAGGTTGGGAATACTAGATGTATCCCCACCCTTGTCATGTGTAGCCTCTGATTGACCCCCTTCCTCTCCTTCCATCTTCTCCTCCTCATGTTGAGCCTCTTCTTCAGTTGGAGAGGAAGGTACCTCTTCTTAGACTCTTTCGCCTCCCCGCTCGGCTTGAGTTTTCTTCATTTCTTCTCCTCGGCTCCTTCGCCGTAGGGTTCCTCATACCCTTGTGGGCTTAAACACCTTTTTGAATCTTTGGTCACCCTGATCCTCCCCTATAACTCCTTATCCTTGGGAAGTTATCACATGTTCTCCTCCTTGCTAGATGGCTGCTTCCTCCTTCACACTAGGTTGCCACTATCTTTGGGTTCTTCATCCTCTTCCTCATCATCTTGCTTGGGCGCAGAGGGCCTAGGTGTAAGAATGTTTTCCATAGTATGTATTCCCTTCGGTGGCCCTGGAAGCACAAATTCATTCTCCACGTACTTGTTATTCTCCATTTTAGGCTTCAGTTGGAGGTATATTAGTGTGGCCCCGATATCAATGGCCACTATCTCTGGCTTAATGCTTAAGATTTCGAGATGTTATTCTCGTTGTATGCATTCCTCCCTAGATATCCATAAGTCTTCCTTAGGGTGTGATACTCACAGTCCACCTTATCCGCATTAAACACCAACCTCCATGTGTTGGTGAACCAATGAACTGCAGCTTGGAAGTATTGTGTGGGAAATGTGTATGGCAGTTTACACCAAGGGCTCCACGACCCATCTATCATTGGAAAGTGCACAATATAGAAGTGCTAGTAGACTACAAATTGTACATGTTTTCCAAGGACCGAGGAAAATCCTTGGGTATGTGCCATTCTTCTCCAAATGTTTCTACGAAGCCTATCATACCACATCTCAGTGTGCTCCTTCACCTCCTCCGTCATCGACCCCTTGCAAAGATACTTGCTGAATCACTTAGCTAGAGACTTATGATTCATGGGGTATTCCCATATGTTCTCTTTTGGGCCATCTGGTACCCCAATCTCCATGAAGACCAAACTTAGTAGGATGCAGCCAAAACTTATCTTACTTCCTTCACGCGCTTCCTCTACTATCTGCTCTACAATGAAACCGGTGATGTTATAAGTGGTTCCTTCTGACATGTGCTTTGCCACATGTAACCACATAGAATTAACTTGTGACCAACATTCTTGGTCATTCAATTTTGTGGTTAGATGTGTTGTTGCCTATACTACTGGACAATTTTTCAATTTGTCAATGTCCATCCCACGCGGTCCTTTTTGATAGCCTAACACCTTTTGTGTCTCCAAAATGGTGCTTTTGTCAACTAAGTCGGTCTTAATGTCTTCACCGTTGCCCATAATCTAGTAATTATGGTAATAAGGATGGGTGTTAGTCTTACCCTCTGTCCTACAAAGTAGAAGAAGTCCTCATGGACTTGGCTCATTAGCCATCTGTACAAGGGTGCATACTTTCCAAAGTATGGAAGCTCATAAAGCTGGTAGACACCATTTCCTTTGAGTAGATTTTCCCCAACATCATCATATATCGGCATGCCATCCTCAAAGTGCACCTGTTCATTCGAGAAGTGAGCAGGTCATGTAACTTCTTTTGGTTTTCACTGGTTAAGTGATTGTATTCACTTATCTTACTCTGTCTTATGTGGGTATTCCACTCCTGCCCCACAATAACTTCCTTAGGGTACTGCATTTCAGAGAAATTTCTCTCTAGGGCCATCTCCTCCTCTTCTTCCACCACCACCTTCTTCTTTTCTTTTACCGGTGCTACTTTCTTCTTTGGTGCCATTCTTCTTTCAGGGTTTTGTTTTCTAGATCGTTTCTGTGTGTTTTGAGTAGTTTGCTTGAACCCTAACCCAATTCTTCCATGCCCTAATTTGTAATCATGAACTTGTGCACCCTAGCTCTATTTTATTACTCTACTTCATCAAACCCTTTTCCTAGGGGATCCAAGCCCTTCTAATAAACAAATCTCTTCTCCGCACCTGGTTCACTTGCTTTGTACCTTGAATCAGTTAGCTTTATGCTCTTCGTGTGTAGGCTCTTTGTAAAATTCTCATAGTCGGAAGGGTAAAAATTAAATCGCATCCCATCCTTATATAGATTCCACTTTTCACTACATTAATTGCTCCTCCACCTACCAAATTCTCCTCATTTATGACCCATTTTTATCATTTCCATGCGGTATATTTTCACGCCAAAGCTATAACCTTCTAGCACACCTCTTTACCCTTTGTCACAAACTTCTCTTCAGTGCACACCTTAGCACCTAAGTACCTTGTCACTACACCATCTCCTAGTAATTACCATGGCCACCGCTTACCTCACGTTATACTTTCCCCCATCCATCTTCATCCTTTCTTATCTTGAGAAGTAATATTTTGTCAGTTACCCTTAGCAACCTTCTTTCTCAACACCCACAACATGACATATTCACATCATATACCCGAGAGTCATTAACAATATACCCCACATAAAAAGGATGTACAGTCCTCTGCGCATCAACATGCTTCATATTGTAGTTAGCTTCATGCGCGCAAGCACACTTATTACACAAACAAGAGAAAAAATTGACAAATCATAATGACGAAGAAATAAATACATTAAGGAAATGCATAAAGGGAAACCTAATGTATCTTGAAATACTACCTTATTACAAACACCAATAAGAGTTATTTATAGTAGGGATTCAACCTACTCTCATTAAAGTAACCGGGAAACCTTGTGCCATAAATTGTTTCAGTGGCAAGAAAATAACTCAAACATATGAGTGATAACATATGGCCCCAACCAATGTACCTTGAGCTTTCTTGGAGTCATACGGAAGTACCATTTGTCCTACCGCTAGTTTCTTATCTCTGATGTGGTGATCATGCCATGCATTTTGGCATGCTTTCTCATACTTCTGACTCTAGCATGTGATGGCTTGGTGCTCATCTATTTAAACCATCTTCTCGATCTGTTCTTCCAAGGCTTGCTCATTAGTGATACCTCCGGTCGTGCGTGCAATGCACAAAGAAGGTAGCATAAATTCTATAGGAAGAACAACTTCTGTGCCAAACACCAATTGAAAAGGTGTGGCTTTGTTCAATCTTTTGTACGTTGTTCTATAAGCCCAAAGAACAACAAATACTTTATCATCACAATATTTCCTTCCAACATCACAAATCTTGGTCAATGTATGACTCAAAATCTTGTTAAAAGCCTAAGCAGTCCCATTTACTTGAGGGTGATAGAGTGTAGTCTTATGGTGGGAAACCATAAACTCATCTAAAAGAATTCGTATTGTCTCATTTAAAAAATCTATAGCCCCTATCACTTGTTAAACTTAAAGGACAACCATACCTTGTAAGAACATTCTCCCATAAGAACCATGTTGTTGTAGCTGCTTTACAGTCCTTTGTAGGTGTTGCTTTTGCCCATTAGGTAATATAATCTGTAGAAGTGATGATATAGCGTGATCAAGTCCTACGCGTGGCTGGTGAAATAGGCCCGACAAAGTTAATTACCCATTTCTCAAAGGGTACTACACTTGTAATTGGTCGTAGGGACATCTCATCCCTTTTTCCTAGTCGATCGAGATGTTGACAATGGTCACATGTCTTATAATACTCTTTATAATCCTTGTACAATGTTTCCCACCACAAACCAGCAAGTAGGATCTTGCGTGCTATTACATCACCTGCATAGTGGCCACCTGCAATACCACCATGTGCTTCTTCCATTATGTCCTTTTGTTCATGCTCCAAGACACAACAACGTAACACCTCATCTTTTCCTAGCTTGTAAAAATAACAACTAATTAGCATGAATGGTATCATGCAAATAGTAATTTACTTCTTCTCTAAAGCTTTCATGTCGTCTAGTGCCATACCAATCTTTAGAAAGACAACAATGTCCTCTAATTCTGATGGTGCGCATTGTAACCTATACAACTGTGCATCAGACATGGTCTCTTCTATTATTTGTGCCTCTTCCCCTGATTGGATTCTAGATAGGTGATCTGGTCTAGAATTGCTTTTGCTTGGTTTTACCTCAACTGTAAAGTCAAACTCTTGAAATAAGAGTACTGATCGGCATATGTGCCCCTTTAAAACAGGCTTGTTCACCAAATATTTTAATGCCATGTGATCTGTATAAAACAAAAATGGTGTAGCCAACAAATACTGAAAAAATTTGTGCAAGGCATAGATCATGAACAAGGCCTCACGCTCTGTAGTGGTATAATTTTTTCTGCAGGGGTCAACTTCCTACTAGCAAAGCAAATGGGATGATCAACGATACCTTCTACCTGGTTGAGCTAAGACAACACCAATGGTTGTGCCAGAGGCATCCACATGAACATGAAAAGGTTTATCCCATGAAGGAAAATGTAAGATAGGTGTGGTAGTAAGTTTCTCCTTCAATATCTCAAACGCGTGTTGTTGTGACTCCCCCAATAGAATGTACCTTTTCCTGGAGAAATTCTTCTAAGGGTGTGGAAACTTTTGCATACCCTTTTATAAACTTCCGGTAATACCCTGTATGACCCAAAAATCCACGCACCTCACATGACTGGCCGACACTTTCAAGCCAATGATGACTGCAACTTTAGCTAGATCAACCAACAACCCTTCCTTATAGATAATGTGTCCTAAAAGTGTGCCAAAGGGAGTAGAAAAGATGCACTTCTTGATGTTTAATGAGATACTCAATTGTTGACATCTTTCAAACATTAAGCACTGATTGTCACAATGATCCTTAATCAGCCCATAGATGGTCCAATCATCAAGATAGACCTGTAAGAAGTTATGAATAAAATCCTTGAAGACTTGTACCACTATCCTTGAAAATACAACAGGTGCATTCTTCAATCCAAAGGGCATCACAGTATAAGCAAAGCTTCCCCATTCAGTAGTGAAGGTGGTCTTCTCTTGATCTTCCAGGGAAATCCTAACCTGATGATACCCTGAAAACCCATCTGTAAATGAATATATCTCATGCCTGCCCACTCCTAATATTTCCTCCATGAATGGCATAGGAAAGGGATTTGTAGCACATGTTGCATTTAACTCCCTATAATGAACAAAAATTTGAATCCTACAATCTTGTTTGATTCTTATCACCATCGAGAAAGACCCATTCGATTCATCCAATGGTCAAATGATCCCGGATTTCAACATCTTGTCAATCTCCTCCTTTACTTTCTCACATAAATTGGGATTCATCTGATATGGTCACTTCCTAACAGGGCACGCACCTTCCTTGAGCTTAATCTTCATTTCTCCAAGTGATATATGCATGCCTTTAAGTTCATGGTATCCTCTTGGGAATAAGTCCTCATAATCACAAAGTAACTCTATGATCTTTGCTACCTCTGATTCTGACCAGTAATCCCTAATTATCACCTCCTTAGGTTCAGCTTTTGTGCCTATATTGACCTTTGTTGTCTTCATAGGTTCATGATATGCGCATGCATCTACATCCACACTAGATAACACTTCACATGTTCCATGTGAATGATCCACGTCCAAGTGCTCAACTTCCTCCTCATCAATTATGTAAACCATCTTCCCCTTATATTTTTCTAGAGAAGCACATTTCTTCCTTGCAAATGAGCGGTAGCAGCTGGCATCTGAGTTGGTTTAGGAGCTGGTTTGGGTGCTCCTTGTATGTTTGGGACTACATTTTGTTTTTCAACAGACTTGTGGAGTGGAGAAGGTCATGGATTACTTGGGGCCAATGGTTGTTCTTCACCCAAATTTCTTCTTTTTGACCTTGTGTTGGCTACAACACTTTGAGAGGGTATTTGATTCATACCACAAAAATCTTCAGCCTGCCAATTGACAAGAGTAGTTTCATTTGGAGATGTTCCCTCGCCGAGGTGCTTCTTGCTACTGATCCTCTTCGTGGTTGGACTCTTGTGACCCACCAATGGTTTGCACCATCAGAGCCTGATTTAATGCACCGTTAAAGCACATTGATTGGTTATGTGGTTGACTACATGGGAAACACCAATCATATTATTGGGCCATGTTATTTTGCACCAGTAGCAAAGCTCTAGATTTGGATGCAACATTGGGGTTATAGGGCTGAAATGGTCTCATTAGCAGGAGGCCTTGCTTGATTCGATTTGTAGCTAGATTGGGTGGTCATTGAGGTTGATATGGCTTCTGTTAGGCTGAGCTTGAGGCTGATAATAAGGTCTAAAACTTTAGGCTTGCTGCCTCTTGAGTGTAACTAGCTCATTACGGATTTTGCAATTGCTTCATGACTTCTTGAAGTTCGTTTGAGGCACTAGAAGATGAAGTAGAAGATTCACTTGAATTCTGATTTCTAGGAGTGGGAATAGGAGCTAAGATAGGCACTTGACTAGTACTTGGGCTCTCTAAACTTGGATATAATGGCATTGGAGGCCTAGGAGCTAGCTTTCCAGCTTGAATCAAACAATTTTCAGCTCTAATGGCAATGTTATAAGCAACAGGGATAGTTGTGCCTCCCATGGATTGAATCAACATAGAAATATCAGAATTTAAAGCTTTAAGGTAATATAGGAAAGCACCTTCTGCTGCTAGCCTTACTGCCACTGGAATCCTCTCCCAAGTCCTTTGAAATCTGAAGTTGAAGTCAGTCAGCTGCTCATTGGGAGCTCTCTTGATAGTTGTCAATTGTTCCAAAAGGGACAAATTATCTCCCTTCTCTCCGAACTACTCATGGAGAGCTATACATAGTTGGTTCCAATTTTGGATAGAGCCTGAAGCAAGAATCTGGAACCATT
This sequence comes from Taxus wallichiana var. yunnanensis, assembly GCA_018340775.1. Lineage (NCBI taxonomy): Eukaryota > Viridiplantae > Streptophyta > Pinopsida > Cupressales > Taxaceae > Taxus > Taxus wallichiana. Next base: position 456,866,512 of record CM031238.1, on the reverse strand, counting down.
GCAAAGATTTCCCATTGAATGAGGATGCGCAGCGGTTTTGACAAAGAACTTACATCTCATTGATCTCATGGATTGCACAAATGTTAGCAATATCCTTAACATGATCACCGGGAGTGGTGCGATTTTCTCCGTGAAATACTGAATGTTCTTTAATGCTGCAACTAGGATTGGATTTTGTGCATTGAGAGTAAGTGGGTTTTTGCCAGTGAAATTGACATAGGGGTTCGGTGGTTGCGCCATCCTGGTCGGTCAAAGAACTCTTGTTGATTGAATGAAAGGCCTACCAGGTGGAGGTGTTGACAAGGTTATATTAGGTGGAGATGGAGATATTTGAGCTCTTCTTCCCCTTCTTACTCTACCTAGAGACAGGTGTAGATAAACAAACAATCTTTCTTCCCTAGTTCTTGACCTAGTATGTATTCTTCTCATAAATTTTCCAGGCTTGGACTGCTGAAACCAATAATTATGCCTATTTTGGAGTCGCCAGGATGTGCAATTTCAAAGTTCCTTCAAAGCTAGAACTTACAACAAGTGCACATCAATCTTGTTATAATGAAAGTGAAGACCTCTAAGGTCCCACCGGGTGTGCGAACTGTTATCACCAAATCACAAAGCACCCCTCTATTTATACAAGTGCATATACTTGAACTTATAGTGTGATTGGATAACATGGGTACTATCTCCAAGTTGTGGGACTTGCTACTTGAGATAGACCTCCAGAGAAAGCTGGTTCTTACTACTAAACTACTCCGCCACAATCTACTCTAATACGGGGAAAATAACTATTCTAATCTAAACTTCTAAGGGACCGGGGAGAGAGAATGCATAAAATGAAATCCTATACTAAATCGGTGATACACCGAAAAGGAGGGTGTGAGAGTAGTTTTCAAATGCGTGAGATGTAGAAGCAAAGTGCACACTAGAAAGGGTGATGATAGTTCTCCACAATCTAGCAATATGCATTCGTAAAATTACCTCGAACATACACAATGATAATGGATCCCTACAAGAACATAATAATAGACACAATATTCTTGTAAAGAAGAGGTTAAAGGGGCAAGAAGAATGCAAGAAAACACAGCAGGGGAAGATACATCCACAAACTTATATTTTATTGCTTCTTGATATGCACAGTTCAATCGGTTACAAGGTAAGGGCCTGGATCACCATGCAAGGAGTCCACAACAAGGGCCTATAACACATTGTCTTCACAAAGAAATTTTGGTAGAGCTTTGCTACAAAAACTACCTCCCTTTACAATGAGCCCAACACTCCAATTTATAGAAAAGATGAGAAGAGAGAGAGAGGGAAAAATGAAAATCCCGAAATATATCCTTCAACCACTTGTAAGAGGCATTAAATGGAGTAAAATGATTATATATTACTTTCAAAATGCTCCCCATACTGTCCCAAGTGCTGCAGTAGAGAAAGAATGATGACCATGCCTCTTAATTGCACTCCCAACCACCAAATACAACACTGTTATGAACCCGGCCACGTTTTATAAAAAATATCCATCAATATCTCATCAAATCTAGAATTTCTTGATTTCTATGTGTTGGGCTCGGAGCCATAATTCCAACGGTATAAATTTTGTGTGATTTTGTTGAGAAATGCAAAAGTTATGGCCTTAAGTGCAGGTAGCTATTTTGGGTCTAGCAGGCGTTTTCTGTCATTTGACGGGAATGAGCATTAACTGACTAGAGCCAAATATGTTTCTTTTAATTAAATATATCTACCCTCTTTAAAAATAATAAATCCAATTTTTGTGGTGTAGAGGACGTTGTGCTCATTCCAAAAATTCCAATTTTGTGAAAATCGGAGCTCGGAGTCAAAAGTTATGGCCGTTTGAAGTTTCATGGGTCAAACATTGACTTTTCTTCTTTGCCTTCACCGATTCAGCTTTTTGTATCCCTCACATTCCGTGTGTACCTTTATCCCGGCTGTCTCGGACTAAAATCTCCTGCTTCAGCCGATTCAGGCTTCCTTGTTCTTGTTTGCGGATTTTTGCCTTTTCATGTCCCACGCGTTCCTCGCGTACTTTTGTCCATCCCAACTGTCCCAGTTGCACGAGACAAATATCTCCAAACCACTCGAAATGGGTATGCAGCCAGGAAAATCGGCGATTCAAGTCCCAGCGTACTTTTGTCCAACTGTCCCAAAACCGCGTGAAACAAAAACTTGACAATTTTCTCTTGCTTGCGGCCATTTCAGCTTTTCGCGTCCCCCCGTACTTTTGTCCCAATTGCCCCACGGACCGCCGGGACAAAAATGTCCGACTTATCCTATTTTCTTTATTTTTTCTTCCCAAGCTTGGTTTGTGACGAACCTCGGTATGACCCAAACTGGTACGACTTGAACCCTTCAAACCCAAAATGCCTTAAAACAATCCTGCAACCTTATTTTTCACATTTTTTCCCTTTTTCTAATTTGTTGGGATTTCTTCTTGGATGGGAGAGTTAGAGAGAAGCCAAGGGCCCCCAAAAACATGATTTCAGGCCTTGAATCAATCTACTTGCTCGGGACTGAATAATTTGATGCATGTTATCAAAATTACCTTGAGGGTGAATTTTGGATAACAATTTGGCAACTCAGTGGGGTTATCTACCTGCCAGATGAAGAACGGCCAGCTGCTCGTAGCAATCCATTGGGCATGGAGTCTATTTGATAATCTCTCAGCTGATCTGAAATTTGAAAGCTTGTATCTTTGAGCCGTTGAAATGTTTGTTTAGCTGGTTTTCCTGCGGCTGCAAATTCTTTTCCGAAGGCTCGATGAACTGCAAACATGCACATACTAGAAGCAACACCTCTCTTACGCATGCTTTGCCTCAAATCATGTGGTTATCTTGACTATTACAGCCTTAGGTTCTAGTGTTAACTTTGGCATCCACTCGATTCTCTATAGCACACTAAATTATAACCATCCCCTGTGCCCTTGTTTTCTTTCTTTTGTTGCTTACCGAGATGCTCATACAAGTTTGGACACTCTTCATAACTATGCCCCTTTCCAAAAATGAACAGGAAATATTTTGTGGTCATTCGCACCTATAATGGTCAGGTGAAACACATGTATAGCAAGTTCCTTGAGGAAATTCACTCCTTCCTCCACCTCGGCCTCATCCTCCATATCCACCTCGATATCCCCGTCCCCTTTCATGAACCCCTTCAAACCTTCTCGTCATTCTTGTCATAGCTCATTTTATTATAATCCCTATAATGATGCTCATTCTTCCCTTTAGAATTATCACCACACTTGCCCTGTCTCGACCCTAATATCAATGGCATCATAGATCTGGCCAATCAATCTATAGTCCTCAATATCATGGGTCGTGGACATATAAATTTTACAAAAGGAGGACACATTCTTCCTGATTGTGGGTTGTAGTAGGGGGCAGTGACTAGCATCATGGTTCAAATGGAAAATCTCACAGTCTAATAACAATGAACATACAATTTTGCAAGGGCAACAATCCTTAGTGTACCCTTCTACTTCACAATATATACACCAGATTCCTGAGTGCATCTTATGAGCTGAGTTTGCCGATAATTTCTCTAACTATTTTTCCATAGTTGTTATCTGAGCTTCCAAAAATGGACTAACCCCAGTGTCAATACTCCCAACTACTTCGGTGTGTAAAGCAGCTTCCAATACTTCATGTGGATCAATATAAGTTTTATGTTATAGTGCTCTTCGAAATGGGGTAATCAATCCCCTAACAAACCATTGTGCATGCTGACTTGCATGAATGTCATAAGAGAGTTTGGATAGAAGTGTTTTAAAATTCATATCATACTCACATACACTTTCAGTAGTGCCTTGGTTTATATCATTGAGTGTGCTTATGCTCTTCGCTCAAACTCTAAGATGTGGAACTCCTTTAAGAAAGCTTCTTTCAATGTTGCATAGTCAATACAAGTTTTATTGGGATCAAACTTCTTACACTAGCTATGTGTGCGTGCCTATAATGTAGTAGCAAATTGACTTGCCTTGCGCTCGAGAGGCTGTAATAGATTTTTCATGCCACAATATTTCACACATATGAACATGTTCTGCAAAGCATCCTCGATACCTCTATACTCTAGGAGATGAAGGGACATCTCCATATAAATGTTCACGGGGTTGCTGCGGGCCTCGACCCCCAACCCGGAACCTCCTTAGTTTCCACTTCCTCTAATACCACCCGAACCACCGAACTAGAACTACCCATACCACCCGATCCTTCTCTAGAATTTGGAATAGGGCCCATGGATGCACTCCCCTGTGCCCTAATAGTGGTACTATACTAGACCCCTATAGTCTGGGAAGTGGTCACAACTCCAAAGGTGATTCCCACGCTTTTCATGCTTATATTCTATGTAGATGATGAGCCTGAAAATGTACCCCCAAAGAATAATGAAGCTTTCTGTGTTGTCATTGATGTACTTGTTGTCTGACCTATTTCTGTGCTTTCACTTCCTAAATTAAAATTGTTTTTACCTATTATACTAGATACTGGAAAACCAAGTGCAAGGGCTAGGTCAACAGGTTGGCTTAGATGCACACCCGCGGCCCAGGTCATATCTACTGGCATGCTTCCATGTGAGGCCAAAGAGGGTTCTCTGTCATGATTTCCTAGATGGGGGAGTTCCTGATGCTCTTGCTCTTCTTCCTCCCCATGAGCCTCAAATCCTTCATGAGCCATCTCTCTCCACAACACCATTCATTCTACAATTTCTTGTTTCTTGCATAATTCCCTCTTGTGTTACTCATCATACTTCATCTTCCTTTCTTCCTCTCGCCATGCTACCACTAGGTCTTCCATATTTCACTAATCATGTTCCCGCCCTATGCATGGAGATTCTTTTAGCCTTCCATGGGCTTAGCTTCCAAGTTCAATGTTACCATTAGTATTTTGATAGTCGCTGAATACCTTACAAATACATCTCTCGGTAACCATAGGAACTGGAATTTTCTACCTCTAGACACAAATAATTTGAAATTGAATACTCCAAAATATATCTATTTAGGACACCACGAAACTAGGTATCTAGTGCGTAATTCCATCTCAGTTTGGCATCATATAGTGTTTGAAATTCCTCTTGTGTCCAAACAAGTGTGTGATACCTCCAATTCCACTTAGATGCATATGTAGTCAACCATTCGTATAATTCTACTAGAAAGATAGCAAAGAATCTTTCGTATAAACTGTCATACAAATTCTGCTCTACCCAAGTGCATGTGCTAAATCTGGATCCAGTGTCAAACCTCCATGCATATTCTTCCTCCAAATCATGAATCCATTCTTCAACGCTTACCAAAGTTAGCTGGTATGTCTTCATCGTGAACCATTCTGAAACAACTGAAAAAGAGGTCTCGGAATGGAACCAATGATGCAGCCTAGAATTGTTAGTTAACACCTAGTCATGTTGGCACATCACTCAGCCTAGGTTGAGTGCTCACCCAAAGAGCATAAAGGTACCGGGTCCCTCTTTAAAGTTATAGAGTAGAATGGTGGTATGATAAAGCAGTAAACATATATTTTAGGAACTAATCCATCTATTCATCATTATATTTAACTAGATCTATAAGTGCTTAAAGGTAAATCATCATGAAAATAATAACATGCATTGATAAAACACATCAAACACTTTGTTTTTCAGCCAATTTCCTTTATCTATTCATCGTACCAACAATACAAAAACTTCATACAATACTAGGCATGTGCACATGGATCTGTTACAACTATCCAATCGCATGTACTCATGTTTTCCCATTCTTCAAAACATATGTTTTCATCCGTATCTCTATATGTGTCTATATATTTTCTAAGTAATTCATTACATATATATAGGGTGGGGAACTAGCCCTTCACCACTTAACTCTACTAGAAATAGGTCACATGCTAATAACAGCCATGCACCTTCTTACAATTATAGCCATACATGCAAGTATGTTATCTATAGATTGTTGATAGTTAACTAAAGTGATGGATCTATTATTAACTTATGCCCATACAAGAGTGAGTTGACATGTCCTTCAAAAATATCCATGAATGATTGGCACACAAATCTCGGCATTGCTTTGTGTGCTCCGCATGCCAATGTCTAAGAATAGACCCGATCCCCAAAATCGGCTAAGTCCTTGAGAGTCTGACTCTACACGTCTGCACGTGACACCTTCCTATACCTTTGCACTTTTTATCTGTGCTATTCTTCCATGTGAACTTTGTGTGCTAGTTCAACTAAGTGTTTTCTTTGATCAGCATTATTTTAGCTATATCACTCATAAACTGAGCATCTTCAAACTGGATAATTCCTTCTATAGGATGAATTACCTTAGGGTCTCTAATAGAGCACACATATATTCTATCAAGGACTTCTTCTCCCAAGGGCTCAATATAGGGTGTTGACTTACCATCTATTAAGGGTATGATGTCCCATTCCTCCTTGTTCTCAAAACTGATATACCCCTTGTTAAACCATAGGTCAACATTGTTTTTGTAACACCAGGGGTGCCCAAGAAATGTTGGAAAGTTGTCTACTTCGGCTAATGCCATGACCTTGAAGTCTCTAATGAAATTGGCCCCCTGAATAGTGATAACCACTTCCTTCAAGACATCAACGGAATTTCCCTCATTTTATTCACCATATACAACACATTCAAATATGGCTATAATGTGGGCCTTCCCATTTGATGTCATACATCCAAGGTCGAACATTGACTTACGTACTGTATCGATCGGAATATTACTCAAAATCCATCCATCTATAAAAACATTTAAAGTGATCTCTTTGTCATATTCAAGGATGTGGGGAGCAAGGTTAGCATGTAGAAGCTTCCTCTCGTACCCTTCTCCGGTGCATGGTACCTTCTCCCATAATAATTCTCCAAGCAAGGGAATAATATTCTCTTGCCTTAACTTCTTGCATACCTCTCTAAGATCATCCAAATTCTTCTGTGGATTCTCAACATTCTTCCTTTTCTCTAGTTGCCTTGACTACTCCTTTAGACACTAGATCTCTCCTTGTAGACTTTGAATCATATCCATAGTCTCTTGATACACTTATTTTTTATGAGCAAGGTCCAGATACTTCCCATGTACCACTTCTTCTCTTGTAAGCGGCATTTTTGTCTCAAGTATCTCCTTGGTGCACAGGGCCTCTACTCGTGTCATCACTAGTATAGGTTCTAGTCTTGACTCACGTGCTACTCTTGGCATCCATTGTGAGTCGACCTTCTTTATGCTTACCATCCCATGGACCTTGTCTTTCTGGTGATGTTGGTTCATGTTCTCAAATAGTTCATGGAACTCTTCATACTTATGTTTCTTTTTGGACCACAAGCATTGAATGAGATCGGGACACTCACACTTATAATTCAATATAGACCCCTAGATATAACAAGTTCCTTACAAGAACTCATCTCTTCCTCCATGGTTTTTATGACCATGAAAACCTCTTCCACACGGTCCTCCATCCGTGTGCCCTTCATAGCAATGATAATCATCCTTGGAACTACTTGCAAGGCTGGTTTGGCACACACCAAGATCAATGACATCATGTATCTGGTCAATTATCCTATAATCTTTGGTGTCATGGGTCATAGAGGTAAAAATATTGCAATAGCAAGACACATTCTTACGGATCATTCACTACTAAGTAATGGGAATATAATTATGTCATAATCCCCATATAAAACCTCACAGTCCACCATCATGGTGCATAATGACCTTTGAGGAAAAATATCCTTTTTATTCTCCTCTATTTCATAATTTGTACACCATATACCACCTGGGAGTCTCATGCGCCGAATTCACAAATAGCTTCTCTATATTCTTCATTGTTGCAGAAATTTGAGCCTCGAGGAAAGGGCTAACACAAGTATCTACAATTCTAATAGCCTCGGTGTGCAAGGTAGCCTCCAAGGCCTCACGCAGGTTTGTGAATTTCTTGTGTGAAAGCACTCTTTTGAATGGTGTTATCAATCTTCCAAAAAACCATTGAGCATGCTAAAAGGGGTGAATATCATAAGATATTTTTGACAAGAGAGCTTTGAAATGTGCATCATATTCCCACAAACTCTCTATCATTCCTTGATGGATCTCTTTCAAAGTGGTAATGCTCTTCTGATTAAATTCAGGGATATGAAATTTAGCTAAGAAGGCATTCCATAGCGTAGTGTAATATACCACCGCCTAATGGGGGTCATAATTCGAATACTAAATATGCATGTGCCCCTGTAATGTTGTTGTAAACTAAATTTCCTTACACTCTGGGGTATTGATCCCCTTTATGTGCCATATAAATTCACACTTGTGTACATGCTCTATAACATCCTCAACACCCTTGTAATCTGGTGCATGTAGATACATCTCAAAAAATACTTACGTAAGTGGTTGAGGCCCTTGTCTGCCTGATCCAAAACCTTAATTCCCTATGGTATTTCCTCCACCACCAGATCCACTGGATACACCATGTCCTATGCCTCTTGATCCACCAATTCCTCCTCATGTAGTTGGTAATGGGCCTAAAGCGGTCATGCCTAGTGTTCCTAATGTCCCACTGAACTATGCACCAACAGTTTGTGATACTAATCCACTACTAGACATGTATCTTGTGCCAATCCTAGATGTGATACCCAAACTCTATGTACTTGTACTTTTCCCAAAAATCCCTCCAAACATAGGAATTGTTTGTGTGGCCATAGATGTCCCAAACGAGAAGTTATACCTCCTAGGTGTAGATCGGTCACTTTCACCGATACCAACTAGGTTAGAAATACTTTTTTATTGATTTGGAAAACTAAGCACCAGGGGTTGGTCACCAGGTGGGTTTAGATGTGTGCTGATGGCTCTCCTTTCTCCACATAATGAACTCTCATCTAATTTTGAAGGGGTTTCTTTCCCAATCTTGCTAAGATAGGGTAGCATAGACTGCTTAGGTTCCACATCATTTGCATGAACCTCCATAGATCCATCACTCCCGTAACCTCACTTTGTCTAGCCAAATCCCTTTCATGTTCTTCACTATACTTGAGTAACCTCTCTTCCCTCTCCTTTTATGCCATAATTTATGTCATCTTCCTACACCATAGCTTCCTCGCCTAGCACTCGAGAAGCTTAGCCAGCCATGGGGAATTCCTCCAAACTTAGTGTAATTATCAAGATCTTCATAGCCAATGGGATAGCTCATAAAAATGATCTTGTAGGTTCCCTTAAGAACTCAAACATAGTAACCTTTAGACAAGAATACGTATAAATGACATATTCCAAGGTATAACTAGTTAACACTCTTCTCCACCAGTGATAAAAAGAATGTGTCCAAGTCAAATCCACATCATGTAGCCTCTAGTAATCATCTTGGGTCCATACGTGTGATCTATATTACTAGCTTGATATGGATGTATATGTCAAAATACATTCATACAATTCTACTGGAAAAAAACAAAAGAAGGTCTCATACAACTCATGATATAGGTGTTCTTATACCCATATGCGTGCATCAAACTCAGTCCGATACTAAGTCTTTGAGAAAAATCATCCTTCGTGCTCTTAAATTATGCTTTAAAATTTTCCACAATCAAGCGCTCTGTCATCACACATCAAAGGAATAAGATGTAGTCATCTCTCATAACAACTTTGAAAAGAGGTCCCAAGACCAGAACCAAGATGTAGTCATTTTTATGTCCATAGAATAACCTTATAATCCCTTGCACGTGAGCCTATCACCTAGTAGAAATTGGATGCTAACTCAATGCATGTGCAGGTGTTGAGCCCCTCCTTTATGTGAGCATTGTGAGAAGATGTTGTCATTGATGACATATTAAGGGTAGAAAATTAAATGATCATGCATATATTCTAAAAGCATAGAATGAGTCATTACACCAACATACCCATTTAGATAACAAAATAAACATCATACAGATAGTAGATCTGATCCATAACATAAAGAAAAGGAAATATGGTTTACACCCACGAACAATATATTTAAAACAAAGCCATATATTCCTATTGATCATAGTTTAGTAACCACATTACATCCAAAAGGGTCATACTGGATCAATATATCATGACTCATGGATCGGAAGTTATAGCTATTCTTACCTATTAAATTTTTTTAGCAAACTCATTCCCCTAATATGCTAACATTCTTATAGTCCTTGTGATGCCCGTACAGACAATCCACTTGAGACCCAAGAAACAACCTAGGGTTAGTCAGGAAAATTATGGAATAAATTTTTTTATTAGAAGTGTCTACAACCAAGTTGCAAGACAACAGTTGTCACTAATAGGTTCTTGAACAAGTCTAAAATTACTAGAACATACTTTTCATTTATTAACAATTTCCAGAGGTCACAAGGTCTAAATTTTAGGGTTAGGAATTTTAATTAGGTTCAGGGGGTAAAATATCACCATACCCACTCTCTAACAAGGCTTAGAGTTTCAAATTGATTTTTCTCACACTTAAAACTTCCAAAATTTCCCTAAATCATTTCCATTGGATAGGAAATTTTCTATCCTTTCCATTTATATAAAGAAGTCCTCTTGACTCCTTATAGAATTCCAGATATGGGCTGGTGGAGCTTATGGGTCAAATTTTCCCCAAGGGGACACGTGGTGAGAGGGGAAGAAAACCCTTGGTCACATTGGCGGGTCATGGGGTGATGTTTGGAATTTTTCCTTGTGTGGGAGAAAATTCTCATTTGCACTCATGCCTCTATGGGTCCTCCAAGGACATGTGTCGGGTCCTGATCTAAAGCGGGAGAGGGTGAGGGAAGGGCAGAGCGGTGGAAGAGTTTGGGGCATTTCACCCAAGAGGGAGAGAAATCAATATAATGCCCACGTGCCCACGGGTCCGCTAGGGACATGTGGTGCTCAACAGGCCATCATGGGGATGAAGGAGAGGGAGAGGCAGGTGGTGGAGATAATTGGTGAATTTTTTGAAGGGGAGATAAGGGGAAAGTTAGGCGTGTGGGTCCCCAATTCCACGAAAGGGTCATCACCAAAGCAAGGTGGGAATATAGGGCCACGGGAAAATTAATCAAAATTTTCCCAAAGAAAAAATTTAAAAGGAAGAGTGGTGAGGGTATCCTCATCCTGTTATCACTCCATGCTACCACGTGGCAAAGATGTGATAAGCCTCGGGTCGGCGGGGAAAAAGTGAAATTTTCCCAATTTTTTTAAAAGGCCTAAGGGCAAAAATAATGCCATGCCTCTCTGCTACCCTATGAAGACATGTGGCAGCCTCTGATTGGCTTTGAGATGGTGGAGAAAAGTTCAAAAAATTTCCCAAAATAAAAAAATGTCAAAAAAATTTCTAAGGATTTTTAACGGGAAATTTTCGGGCCATGGGCCTGCCAGGAAAATTTTCCCAAATTTTCCCGCCAAGGAAGGAAAACTTCAGAGGGCCATAACTTGATCTATAAAGCTCGATTTTTGGCAAACAAGGACTTTATGGAAATATCTCAATGCCCTCTTTGCATAAGAATCATAAATTTTACATTTTGATAAATTTTAAAGGGTCAATTTTACAAAAACGATCTGCAAGATTTTAATTAGCAAATTGGTAATTTCCAACTTTTAAATTTGATTAAATTGGACCTCATCCTTCACTCAACATGCCAAAAAGACATGGAGGATTGTTCTAGGGAGGATTTAAAGTGTTTTAGGAAGGTAAATTCACTTGTTTGATTTTTAATTCACGTTTTCCAACAATTGTGAAAAAGACTACAAATTGATTGTAAAAGGTTTGGGTCTGATTTTGCAATGTTTCAATGTTTTCCTTAAGTTTTTTTAGTCCAAAAGAGTTCATTGATATTGTATCATGTTAAATTTTAATGCTTCCATGTTGATTATTGTGTGCAGGCCCAAACTGTGCATTTTAATTAAATTTATTTACTAGGTTCATATTTACAATAGAGACCTATTTATTTTAAAAGCGTATATCAATTTTATCATTCAAGTGTGGCATTTCATTTCTGATCTATTATAATACATTTAGTTGTTTATAACAAATCATTTCAAAGATAATTTTCAAGGTATGATTTCCAATTTAATATATTTCCAAAAGAGACAAAGCAATATACTTCCTTCATACGTATTTCTTTCCTTTACAATTAAACAAATATTCCAATCACAATTTGATATTCCAACTCAACACAACAATGCAAATGAGAGATGAACTTGCAATTCTTTATTAATTCAAAAGGAGATACATCTTTACATTCTTTCATTCCTTGAATGCAATAACACATTTCTATTTCTTTCTTTCCAATGTACAAAGCAGAATGTAAATGTCTTTCACATTTCAAATATACACTTTCATAATCAATTACAACATCATTTCTTTACAAATATACATTACAATTTCATCCACATCAAGTGGGAAAGGATTACAAATGAGTATGTTTCACAAGGGACTGTCAAACTACATTTTCCTTTGCTCTAGAACAACAACATGCAAGTTTCCTTTTTCTCCAAGTTGATCACAACAAAAGTGGGGGAAAGGCAACACTCTCCACCCAACCAAGACATCCAATGAAAGGAGAATCCTTCCTTCATCATTGGCCCCGAGCCCCAACCAAAATATAATAAGAGGTGTAATTCAACCCATGGAAATAATTGGCTTCCACAACACACAACATTCTTTCAACAAGCATCTTTCAATATAAAAACACATTCCAAACAAGAACAAAAGATTACAACTGCAATGGAAAACATTTAAACATAACTCATTCTTGATCATGCAATCCAAAGGAGCAAGGTCTATGGGGAAGCTACTTATGCCTCCCAATTGGTAATCGGGCATCTCGCTAGAACAAACCGCCAAAATAATTCATCATACACACATCCTTGTGCCCCCATAGATTTCCTTATGCCCCCATAAAGGAAGAAATGCAAGCTATTTATTTTCCATGGTGGATCCCAAACCCAAACTCCTTCACAAAATTCTGATGCCAATGGCATTCCTTTATTCCCCCACATGGATTCCCCATAGCCTTCTCCTACACCATCCTTATGGAAGTCTACCTAACCAGCCAATCATTAAATCAAACATGCACCATTCACACAACACAACAAGAAAAATAATAGCATAAAAGATGGATAAAAATCCTACCTCTCCATGGTAGATTTTTCTTCCAAACAACAAGCTTTCAAATTCAATAACATAGTTCCAAATAGTAATCTCCCAAGTATGCAAATTTTTCTCCAAGCTCCTTCCAAAAGAAAGAGCTACAACACAAGAAAAATGTGCCCCAAGGAAGTTATAAAATGATTCAATAGCCCTAAAATAAGAATAGAGTTTGAATTTTATAGAAGAGGTAAGAAGAGAGGATGACATGGATTCATGTAGGATGCCACATCACACATCCTCAAATTCAAACACAAAAGAAAAAAATTCACTCTCCTAAGCACAACAAAGAGGTGGGTGAAAATATGACAAGTTACATGCATATTCTAAAAGCCCACACCCCAAAGGACTTCAAAATAAATAACATGTAAGAGAGTGCAATCCAAAACAAGCAACATGATTAATAAAATGCATTATAAAAGCCTAAAATCACCTCTCCAACCATAAGTATGGTTGGTAAATTAAATTTAGAGGTATGGGACAAGTTTTACTTGTCCCATAAGCCTCCTAAAAAAACCCCCAAGGACAAATTCGAATTTCCATGGAGGTGGAGTATTTCATACTCCAAAATCAGACTTACACAACTCTTACACAACTTACACATCCCTTATATATTAAAATTAAACAGCTAACAACTTCTATTATTACTTTCCCATATCCCAATTTAATTTATTTAAATTTTGCCATATTATTTCTCACATTAATTCTCCACAACATAATTAAATAAAGAAAGGAAGACATCACTAATAAAATGCATACAACAATAAATAAAATGAAACACATTAATAAAATACACAATACCCATAGTCACATGTAAAGGTAACCCCCATGGGAATCCCTAACAAAACAACACACAACATAATAAAAAAGTTGCCATGGTGACCTTGTTGAATTCACCTAGAATTTAATTGTGGTTGGTCTCTAATCCCCGATGTTTGTTATGATATTTAACCTACAAAACAAAAATAGATCCTTCGGCCTCGTGGCCATATCAAAACATCCAACATGATATAAATAAAATCACAAAATCACCTCCTAAGTATGTAAATAAAAATAAGGTCAAGGTAGTTTAACATTATAACATATAATTCATCCCAAAACTATATCATCATCACAAAATATCCAAAATCACATGTCCGAAAAACATCCATAAAATATCCATGTCAAATAGTATATCATCATCCACATATGAGTGTCTCTAATAATCATCATGCATCATAAACAAATCAAGATCAACAATAATCCATGATTAAATGTGTAACAACATACTAAATCAAAACATAATAATGTCCATAATGTGATTAATCTGTATCGAGAATAAGTATCGGTAGGTGTCAAAGGGAAGTGGGCACTACTGGACTCTAATGAGAACCCCAACCCCTAGAATCTTCTACTCGAGTTATGCATATCTTTTCCTACTCTATTATGGTTAATCACACCATGGCCCTCTTCTCCTCTAGCTCCCTTGATGGTGATCTCTACAAAATGGTTCTCTCCTCCTTTCATGTTTTTCTTCTACCCAGGCATCTCTATAAATAGGTTTAACACCCACCGCCATGCCTTCTTAAAGTATCAGATTAGTTTCCAAGTGTCAAGGTGGTCCTCTAATGGGGCATGATTCTTCAAATATGAGATCCCCACTTTCTACAATGATGTCTTTGGGAATTTTCCTTGTTTGTAATATTATTTCCTTTACCACCAAGTCACCAGGCTGTCACCTTATCCATTCAGCATGCCTAGTCACGTCACATTTTTCCTCAAGTGCCTCTTGGAAAGATAAATATGACTAAGTCCTAAAATCCTTTGCTCTTCCTTGTGTACGCACTGTGGTTTCTATTAAAATATTCTAAAACCCCTATCTTGTGCACTTTTCCCCATGCATCCATCTTCTTCACTAGTACTGCACGTGCACTTTCCCTTTGGGACTTAGTCAATATTCTGAGGCCCAACAAAAGGGAAGCATATTGATCTTATTGAGAGAAATATTTCCCACGAGATGAAAGAAGATTTTTTTCATCTCACACAGAAATTTAATAGTTTAAAGGACCTAGGAATGAGAAGAACTAATGAATCAATATGATTTGAAAAGAACCATGTGTGATGATTAAGCCAATAAGACGTGAAATGAAGTGCGCAACACCCAAGATAGATTCTTGGGAAGTAGATGAGGATATATGTCATATCAGAATCACCTAGAAGTTATCAAAGGTCATCAAAATTGATTATACAATAAATGTGTGAAAAGAATGATTAAATAATATTCCAAAAGTGGTGACCTAGTATCCCAACCATGGAAAAATAGAAAAAATTGAAAATGGCTCACATTTCTTAAACTCCGAGAAAAAGGCAAAGTATTTTCAAAAGAACAACATGGTTTAAAATGTATATTGTAAATGGGAATATTCCTTGGAATATTCATTATTTGGGGGAATTTAGAAAGTTAATGAGTGAGTAGAATGGTATAAAAGTGTTGAAAATGATCATGCTAAAGTGGGGTTAAAATTTTATTAGAATTGTTCGAAGAAAAAGAGAGAGCTGAGAGAGCAAACATTTTCCCAAGAACTTATTGGAGAAACCTGTTATTTTCTTTGAGCCTTCAAATTTAATCATGTCAAGATGGTTGCAAGTGTCCAACCATTGAAAAGCATTGAGACTGTAGATCTAATTTCCCTTGTTGATAAATTTGATGATTCTTGAATTAATTGTGTTAATCATGAGCATTGTTGTATCTATTGTCAAGGTGATGTACTACAAAATAGTTATTCATGTTCCCATTGCAATCTTATTTTAGGGATCCTTTAAGTCACACATAACTCTATCATTCTGGTAGCATTTTGGAAATTGAAATTACACTGTTGAGAAGAGATTTCATTTCATTTGTGTAATAAATAATTTTAAAATCACTATGTCACCATTTTGTTAAATGTTTCTTGTAAGCCTTCGAGTGTATCTTAGGTATGAAAAATTGTGATTCTCTGATGTTTTATTAAATCTTCAACATGAGCCTTTGTGTTTGAATCTTTAAAGATTCTGTGAAAATGTGTGTTCTTGGGTTCCATAAGTGTACATTTTCTAGTTGAAGGATCATTGTGAACTATTTGAGGTTTGATTTTCTTTCATCTGGTATATTTCCCAACATTTTTGAAGCTTCTATGAAATTTGGTATAATCAAATTTATCCTATTTAATTCCCCAAATCATATACACCTAAAACTAAATAATCCTACCAGAATTTCCCATGCTTGCCTCATTAAATCCAACAAAATGCCAAAGCAATCTGGTTCTTTACTGTCTTTAGTAGTCTAAGCTTTGTTTAGAAGATGTCTGCACTGTCTAGAAGTGAAAACTCATGAGAGTTAGCCTTTTCGAATTGACCATGTCTTCCCAAAGTTGTTTCTCAAGTATTTCACAAAAGAGTGCCAAATATTGTTGATATATCCATTCCTCTCACAATTATAGACTACAGAATGGGTCCTCTCACCCTGGCTAAAGGTAGATCCTAAAGTAGGAGGGTAGGTCATACCCTCAAAGACGATTATACCTAATTCCTTTGAGTTTGAGTGATAAAAATATGATGAGATCTTTCCTCGTCTACAAAATGACATTGATCTAGATCTATCATTCTCTAAACATTTGGTTGATGTTACTTGAATACAAAGGGAGGACTGATTTGGGTACCAACACCGATTTAGTGACATTGTTGGGGACATTTGTGCAAATACGTATGAATATTGACTCTTGGTAATGTTTTTTACATGTTTAGATGAAAATACATTGTTTAAACATCATCCTTTGTTAAAATTTGTAAATATTGAGCAAGATCAGAAGTTCATTGCATAATATTTCTTGGTTTAAGTGAAAGTTGCACTATATTTGTATTACTAGTGATAAATATTGACAAAGGATGATCAGATCTGTCAAGATTTATAGAAATTGAGTATTGATAAGAACTTGACAAGTCACATTGCTTTAGCACATCTAAGGTGAAAATCCTTAGTGGCGAATTCATTTTGGTTTGAAATTTTTGGTAAATTCCAGTGTCTTAAGCTTTGTCAATTAATATTTGTTAATATTTGTAAAGATGGAAGGAAGAAGGTCTTTCTTTAACAAATATCCTACTAGAAGGTTATTTCCAGAGCTTGGGAAAACAAACCCAAATAAGAGACAAGTCTGGAAAGCATTGGGGGATCAAGAGTCAAGAGAGAAGGTAGTACCAGTCATGGAAAGTGATCAACCTATAGTTGAGGATTATCCTACATCTTCAAATAGTTCAAAATCAAATAGTCCTTGTGTAAATTTAAATACTCCAACTGGTGAAGGGCCATCATTTGTATCTGGAATAGGTGTCCCTCATTTCTTTCCTTTATCACTCAAGACTGATAGGTTTCTTTGTGAAACCAAATTTGGAGGATATTTACTTTGAAGATCATACACATGTATCCCAAATATCCCTTGTCCCACACTATTTTAATCCTCCTATAGGATCACCTCCTCAAAATAACATGGCTCATCCTCCACCTAGACCTCCTTTTTTTGTCAACACATTTGGACCAATAAATTTTAGAGGCATGGTTGGGAATCCTAATGTTGTACCACAAGATGTAAGAAATAGGTTGCCCAAGTTTCAAGGGAATAATGCCATCACTGGTGATCAACATCTGAGACTCTTTGTTAATATGATGGAGGATTTCAAAATAGAATATGAATATGTATATGTAAAGCTATTCATTCACACTCTTGAAGAAGATGTGCATGACTGGTATAAATATTTGCTAGACAACTCAATAGATTCATGGAATGAGATGAAGAATGATTTCAAATTACAATATGGGGATAAGACAGACCCAAGGTTCCTCTTATCTGAGTTTGAGAATATAAAAAAGAATCCCAATGAGTCTGTCCAAGACTTTAATACCATATTCAATAAGACTTTAAATAGGCTACCCATAATTTTGAGGCCTAGTGATGAGTCCTACCTAATTAAGTATTCTGATGCTTTTGACAAGAAAGATACTTATTATTTGAGGGATAAGAACCCTAGAAATTTAAGGAATAATTTCACAATGGCCTTGAAAATCAAAAAAATATTAAGGTAGTTGGAAAACCCCCTAAGAGGGAGGGTGTCAAATTTATTAATCTTGATAGACCTCAGTCAAGTAAGGAAATATACCTGGAAGAGGTTGTGAAGACTTTGGATGGAGTAGTTAAAGAAATATCCTCTAAGCTCACCAGAGTAGAAAAGGTAATAGGACAAATTTATCAAGGTCAATACAAACCACATGGAAAAAATAGATTTGGAATTCATCCTAGGGGTGATGAAAAAATAGATGAAAGAGGAAAGAGTCCCATGGGATCAGGAAATAAATAGCCACAACCTAGAGAAAATAGGTTGGTACCTAATCCTTTGACTGTTAGGGTTGCTACGGTGAAATAAGCCCATGTTATTAATTGGTGTGACAAGTTTTTCTTACCACATGCCCTTTATGATCCAGGTGTTGGTGCTCAATTTTAACTCGCCCCATTTTCTCTAAAAATTCTTCAATCTACAGGAGCTCTATCATATTGTTCTATTTCCCGAATGGGTGCATGAAAGGTCTTCTTCATTTGTATGCTATTGAAGATCCTTCTCCATGGAAATGGATCACATTTGGGCCATGAATTATTTAAAATTATTTTTCATTGAAGAAAATTTAAATTCTAGGTGCAAATGGTGAAGTTCCCTAAATCTTACTTTTCGACGGGTGTGTTTTCCTCGTCAAATTATATTTCATCATCTTCAGCTATGTGGTCTCTTTTGATTGGATGAGGCACGTTAGGTCTATTTTATAACTTGTAACTTTTTTCTATGTTTGCAAAAAGATCAATTTGGCCTCGTGGCCCCATTGACTTCTAATTGGTTGGTCAAATTTATAAAGGCTGAGCGAATTTCTCCTTTTTCCCCAAAGGTGTATACGTGTTCATTCTTAATTGGTTATGGCCTGGTGGGTATTTTTGGTTAAATTTTCCACTTTGGTCACATTTGTAAATTATACAAAATTTTCCCCGCAACCCGATAATATTTGATTGGATATTTAGAAAATATGAAGTGGTAGGGAAAAACTCTTACTTTGACCCCGAAGATGGACATGTGACAGCTTTTTAAGCTACAAACAAGGAAGCGGGTTGGCAAAAATTTTGATTTTTTGTCTCTTTGTCTGGAGCAAAGTTATGAAATAACAGGAAACTCCATTGGGGCCCACATCAAAAGTTAGAAGTGGTAGGGAAAAAGTATTCCTTTGACCCCAAAGAAGGACATGTGGCATATTTCCAAGTTACAAGTGGGGAGGTGGGTCACCGGAGCACTTTGATTTTTTTTTCTCAACATTGAAAATTCAAAGTGGGGAGGTGGGTTGTCGAGGTTTTGAAGATTTTTTCCTTTTTGTGAAAAGGAGAAAAGTTATGAAATAACCCACAACTCCACTGGGGCCCACATCAAAAGTTACAAGTGGGAAGGTGGAGGAAAATTGGAAATTTTTCCTTTTTGTTAAAAAGGGTAAAATTGCAAAAATGAGCATGACTCCATTAAAGGCCCAAATTAAGCCATGTGTCGAGCCTGTATTTCAAAGGTGGAGGGTGGGGAAAATGTGAAAATTGTGCATTTTCTCCAAAAGTTATAAAATGTAAACGACAACGCCAAGCCCACTTTGAATTATATTTTTCCATGTGGAGGGCTCTAATCTAAAGTTGAGAAAGGGAAGAATCAATGGTTGTGCATTTCATCTCGATTTTTACGCCATTTTTCTCCCAACTCCTGGAGATGTGAATACACATTGTTTTTCATCATTTTTGATGAAATTCCTTGTCATTTTGTCTACAAAGTGCAATTGAATGGATTTAGAGCTTAATTTGTGAGTTCAAGGAATGTAAAGGTTGATATTTTGAAGTTGGAATTGCTCGGGCACTTAAAAACATGAATTACCAAAGAAGCTAGATGCAGAGAAAATTTGTAGAGGAAATAATGGGAAAAGGATGAAATGATGGAGGTTGCATGCATGAAGGATGAAAATGTGCTCCTAGTTAAAAAAATGATGGAGATATTTGTAATGATTCACCTTTTTGAACAACTGGAAACTTTTTTTTGCAAACCTGTTAAATGTCATTTTTTGGAAATCATGATCAAACATATAACAAAAAAGGTTCCTCAAATGTTGTTTTCTTGGGGGGAAATATTGGATGTAAATTGAGTGTTATAAAAATCATGCTTTAGTCATGCAAATGGTTAGGGGTTGAATTCTTACGAGAAAATTTGAGAAATCCCATCTTCTTGAGAGACCATTTGAGAAACCTATTAATATCTTATGTTTTATATTTGATCATGTCAAGTTGGTTACAAGTATACAGCCATTGAAAAGCTCTAAGATTGTTTAAGAAACCTTCCCCTGCTAATAAATTTAATTAACTTCAAATTAATCTATGTTAATCTTGGGAAAATTTGGGCCTGCTTTATTTCAGAATCTATGCAAATAGTATTTCTTGTTCTTATTGCAATCTTGTGTTAAAATCCCTCGAATCGATAGGATCTCATCCCTGTGATAGTTTAGTGGCATTTTAAATTTCATTATGAGAATAACCTTCATCTGTAATGAGATAAACAATTTAAAATCACTTTACTGTCATTTTTTGATGTAGATTGTCTATAATCCTTTTAGTGTATCTTAGGCATGAGGAACTAGGGGTCTTTAATGTTTAATTGAGTCTTTAGCTTGAGCCTTCATGTTAAATTCTTGGAGATTGTGTGAAACCATGCAAAATTGGGCCTCCATTGATGCACACCTTCTGGTTGAAGGAATATTTTATCTATTCTAAAGCATTATGTCATTTAGTTTTCCAATTGTTGTGAAGGTTCTCAAAGATATGGAAAAATAAAGTTTATCCTTCTTAATCTCCCACCAAAAATTATTCAAAACAATGAATCCTACATAAACTAACCTTGTTTTCCCTGTATGTCCAAAAATGAAAAAATTCTACTGCCAAAATATGTAGAAGCAATCAGGGATACCATAATGTCTTTAGTAACCTTGACCTTGTTGAGAAAATATCACCATTCTTTAGAAGTGACAACTTGTCAAAGTTAAATTGTGGTACATTGATCATATTTTCTCAAGGTTTCCTTTCAAATTCGTGCAAAGAAGGATATCTTCATTCTCCTTCACCAAAAAAGGTTACAAAATGGTTCCTCTAACCCTGGTTGAAAGGCATAACCTAAAGTAGTGAGGATAGATCAAATCCTTTTGAATGTGTTATCCACTTCTCCAACATCTGAGTGATAAAGAGCCAACTAAATCACCTCCCTAGCTAAAAAATGACATACATGATGATTTATCTATCTTTAGGCTTCTTGTTAAATATGTGGTGCTACTAAGCTTGCAAAGGTGAATCAATTTGGATGCCAACACTAGGTTGGCACGTTTCCAGGCACTTATTAGCATTTCTGGGGATTATTTGAACTTTAGGACTTATCTTTATGGAAAAAACACCCATATTGGTGTCGTTGCTAGGGATTATTTGAACACCAGGACCTATTTTTGTAGAAACAACACCAGATTGGTGCCATTTCTAGGGATTTATTAGCGTTTTCGAGGATTATTTGAACTTCGGGACTTATTGGTGCGGTAACAACACCATATTGGCACCGTTGTCGGGGATTATTTGAATCTTTGGGACCTATTTATGCAGCAACAACACCTATCTTGGCACCATTTCTAGTGACTCTTCAAATGCATTCTTATATTTTTCCTGGTAATGTTTCTTACATGATCTAAGTGCAAATACATTATTTAAACATCATCCTTTGTTGATATCTATAAGATTTGCAAAGTTACAAGTTCTGCATGCAATATTTCTAGTTTCTATTGGTTTTTGCACTAAATTTATATCATCAATGATAAATACTGGTAGAGGAAGCTCAAATATATTAGGATTTGTAGGAATTATGTGTTGATAGATATTTGACAAGTCATTTATAATGCATTTGCACAACTACGGTGAAAATCCTTAGTGGCGACTGCATGTTGATTTAAATTTTGATAAATACTAGTTCCTTAACCTATATTAAGTGAGATTTGTCACTAATATTTGAAAATCTGGAAGGAAGAAGATATTTCTTCACTAAAGACCCTATCAAAAAGTTGTTTCTAGAACTAGGAGAGAAAAATTATGAAGGAAGAAGATTGTGGAAAGTTATTGGAGATCAGAAATCAAGAAAAGAGTTATCAATTATGGGCGGTTAGCCTTTCATTGAATATTTCCATACTTCCTCAAGTGTTTCTGAATCAGGTAGTCTTTTTGTAGATCAGAATTCTCCATTTGGAGAGGGGCCTTCATTTATATTTGAAAATTTTTCATCTCATTTTGTCCCTGTGTTTTCCAAAGCTAATAGGATCTTCCAAGAAATAGA
Source organism: Taxus wallichiana var. yunnanensis (assembly GCA_018340775.1). Taxonomy (NCBI): domain Eukaryota; kingdom Viridiplantae; phylum Streptophyta; class Pinopsida; order Cupressales; family Taxaceae; genus Taxus; species Taxus wallichiana. Next base: position 456,843,967 of record CM031238.1, on the reverse strand, counting down.
GTTTTTAGAGGACATTCATTTTGAAAATTATACTCTTGTGTTCCAAAGACCCCTTGTCCCTCATCATTTTTTTTCTCCTGTAAGATCACCTCCCCAAAACAATATGGCCCATCCCCCACCTAGACCTCCATTTGTTGTGAAAACTTTTGGTCCTATAGATTTTATAGGCATGGTTGGATATCCAAATGCAAAGTGCCACAAGATGTTAGAAATAGACTACCCAAATTTAAAGGAAATAATACTATTATTGGTGATCAGTCACATTTAAAACTTTTTGTCAATATGATGGAAGACTTTGAGATCAAATTTGAGGATGTGTACATAAAATTGTCTATTCATACTCTAGAGGAGGATGCACAGGATTGGTATAAGTCTTTGCCGAGGATAGCTCCATTGATTCATGGAAATAAATGAAAAATGATTTTAGATTGCGGTATGGGGTTAAGATAGATCCTAGGTTTCTTTTGTCTAAATTTGAAAATATTAATAAGAATCCTAATGATTTTTTTCATGAATTCAATACTTGGTTCAATAATACCTTGAATAGGCTACCTATGATCTTGAGGCCAAGTGATGTTTCTTGTTTAATAAAATATTCTGATGCTTTTGACAAAAAAAATGCCCATTATTTAAGGGACAAAAACCCGTGAACTTTGAGATAGGCCATCACCAAGGTTTTGCAGATTGAAAAAAATATAAAATTAGTTGGTAAGCCTCCTAAGAGGGAAGGTATCAAGTTGATCAATCTAGAGAAGCCTCAGTCAAGTAATTTTGTGGATCTAGAAGAGGTTGTAAAAACTTTGGCCAAATTTGTTAAGGAAATATCCTATAAACTGGCCAGGGTAGAGAAGGGGATCAGATAAGGTTCCTAAGGTCAACACAAGCCACAAGGTCAAGAAATATTTGCAAATAATCCCAGAGGTGATCACAGATCAGATGACAGGGGTAAAGGGGCCTTGGGATCAGGAAATAGACAACCTAAATCCGAGAAAATAGATTGATGCCTGATCCTTTAGCTTTCGTGAGTTGGTGCTGATGAAGAAGCCAATAAAATTGAGTGGTGTGATATATGTTTCTTACCACATTCTCCATGTATTGTTGAAAAGGGAGTTGAGGATGAAGATGATGATGACGAGACAGATGATGATGCATGCATGATGGATTCCTCTATAATTTCATATCGGGAATGACCTCAATTGAATTAATAAGTGCGAACTACTTCTATAGTGTCCACTTCCCTTTGACACCTTTTGATACTTATGTTGATACCGTTGATTACATTATAGACATTACTATGTTTTGACTTAGTATGTTGTTATACATTGATCATGGATTATTACTCATCTTGATTTGGATATGATACATGATGATTATTAGAGACACTCATATGTGGATGATGATATATTATTGGACATGGATATTTTATGGATGTTTTCGGACATGTGATTTTGGATATTATGAATAGATCTAGAAAATGAATATTTTATGATGCTGATATAGTTGTGGATTAAAAATGTAAATGATGTAGTTGTTTCTTTGATGTTGTTGTGATTCATTTATATAGTTGGTTTTTTTATTTCATTTATATCACATTGGATGTTCTGATATGGCCACGAGGCCGAAGGAGGTATTTGTGTTTTTCAGGTTAAATATCACAACAAACATCGGGGGATTGAAGACCAACCATAATGGAATTCTAGGTGAATTCAACACGGTCACCATGGCAACTTGTTTTGTGTGTGTGTTGGTTGTTAGGGATTCCCATGGGGGGATTTCCTTTATCTATGACCATGGGTTTGTGTATTTTATTAATGTGTTTCTTTTATTATTGTTGCATGTATTTTATTAGTAATGTGTTCCTTTTTTTAATTGATTTAAATGTGGTAGATTAATGTGAGGAAACATATGGTCAAAATTTAAATAAATCAAATTGGGATATGGGAAAATAATAATGAAATTTGTTGGTTGTTTGTATTTAATTTGTAAGTGATGTGTAAGTTGTGTAAGAGCTTGTGTAAGTCAGTTTTGGAGTATGAAATACTCCACCTCCATGAAAATTTCAAATTTTTCCTTGGGGGATGTTTTTGGAGGCTTGTGGGACAAGTAAAACTTGTCCCACACCCCTAAATTTTTGTTACCAAACATACTTATGGTTGGAGAAGTGATTTGTGACTTTTTATAATGCATTTTATTATTCATGTTGCTTGTTTTGGATTGCACTTTCTTGCATGTTATATAATTTGTTGTCCCTTGAGGTGTGACCTTTTTGGAGTGTGCAAGTAACTTGTCATACTTTCACCCACCTATTTATTGTGCTTGGGAGAATGGAGTTTGTCTTTTGTGTTTGAATTGGACGATGTGTGATGTGGCATCCTACATGGATCCACATCATCCTCTTCTCTCCCTCTTCTATTTAATTCAAACTCTTTCCTTAATTTTGGGTTGTTGAACCTTTTTGCATTCTTCTTAGGGGCACATTTTTCTTGTTGGAGCTCTTGTGTTTGGAGGAAGTTTGGAGAAATCTTTGCATGCTTGAAGATTGTTGTTTTGGACTATGTTTTGGCACTTGAAGCTTGTTGTTTGGACACCAAAGTTACCATGGAGAGGTAGGAGATTATTCCCTCTTTTATTACTATTATTTTCTTGTTGTGTTGTGTGTATGGTGCATGCTTTGTTTTATTTGTTGGCTGGTTAGGTAGACTACCTTAGGGATGGTGTAGGAGAAGGCTATGGGGAATCCATGTGGGGGGGCATAAGGAATACCATTGGCATCAGAGTTTTTGGAGGGATTTTGGGCTTGGGATCCACCATGGAAAAGAAATAGCTTGCATTTATTACTTTGTGGGGGGCATAAGGAAATATGTGGGGGGCATAAGGAAATGTGTGTGGTGAATTATGTTGGTAGTTTGTTATTGGTGGATGCCCAATTCCCAATTAGGAGGTATAAGTAGCTTCCACCATAGACCTGCTCCTTTGGCTTGCATGATCAAGCCTGATTTCTATTTTGAAATGATTTTAAATGTAGTTGTGAACTACTATTTTTGTTGAATTGTGTTTCTTAAAAATAAAATGTGTATGTGAAAGAATGTTGTGTTGTGGAAGCCAATTGTTGTCATGGTTGAATTACACCTTTGATTGTATTTTGGTTGGGGCTCGGGGCCAATGATGAAGGAAGGATTCTCCTTTCATTGGATGTCTTGGTTGGGTGGAGAGCGTTGCCTTTCCCCCTCTTTTGTTGTGATCAACTTGGAGAAAAGAGAAAATGTGCATGTTGCTGTTCTAGAGCAAAAGAAAATACATTTTGATAGTCCCTTGTGAAAACTCATTCATTTGTAATCTTTTCCCACATGATGTGGATGAAATTGTAATATTTATATTATGGAGAAATGATGTTGTAATTGATTATGAAAATGTATACTTGAATTGTGAAAGACATTTAAATTTTGTTATGTTTATTGGAAAGAAATAGAATCGTGTTATTGCTTTCAAGAAATGGAGAAATGTGAAGATGTAAAAGTTTATAAATGAATTCAATAAGGAATTACAAGTCATCTCTTATTTACATTGTTGTGATGAAATGGGAATATCAAATTGTGATTTGAAGCTCTGTTTATTTGCAAAGGAAAGAAAATGCGTATGAAAGAAGAATGTTGCTTGTCTCTTTTGGGAAATACATATGAAATTGAAATCAGAATTACTTTGAAATGATTTGTTGCAAACAAAAAATGTATTAGATTAGATTAGAAATAAGATATTACACTTAAATGATAAATTGGATATATAGAATTTTCCTTGAAGTGAGTCTCTGCTATAAATTCTAAAACTGGTAAATTTAAATAAAATACACATTTTGGACCAACACATAACAACCAACTTGGAAACCTTAAAATTCAACATGATATTTTAGCAATGAACTCAAATTGACAAATAATATTTAAGAGAATAACTTGAACCATTGCAAAATTGAGCTCAATCTCTTCGTCAACCGTTTTCTGTCATTTTTTGGAAAAATTCAAATTTGAATCAATTGAACAAATCAACTTCCATAAAACACTTTAAAATCTCCCTAAATCAATTCTTCATGCCTGTTTGGAATTTTGAGTGAAGGAGGAGATCAAATTTAATCAAATTAAAAAGTTGGAAATTGCTAGTTTGCTAATTAAAAGCCAGCAGATATTTTTACAAAATTTACCCCTTAAACCTTACCAAAATGTAAAATTTATGTTTCTTGTGTAAAGAAATCTTTTAGAGCTTTACAAAAAGTCCTCGTTTTCCCAAAACTGAGCTTTCTAGCTCAAGTTATGGCACTTTGAAGTTTTTGAGCCTTGGCGGGAAAATTTAGGAAAATTTTCCCTGGCGGGCTTGCAAACCAAAAATTTCCTATCGAATTGCCTTAAAAAAATTTTGAAAAATTTTGGTTTGGGGAAAATTTCAATTTTTTCTCCGATGATCCCAGCCTATCAAAGTGCCAATTAGAAGATGCCACATGGCACCTTGGGGTGGTAGCAGTAGCGGGGGGAGAATCCTTTTTTTTTGTTTTTACCTTGGGAAAATTTTGGACAATTTCCCGTGGCCCCGAAACCCCATCTTTGCCTTGGGATTTTCTCCTCCGTGGGTGCATGGACCCGTGTGCGCCTTTCACCCTTTTTCTTCCTTTTAGTGAAGTTTTCCAAATCACCCCACCACTCCGCCCTTCCCTCACCCTCTCTGCTTTAAACAAGGACTCAACACATGTCCATCGGTGACCCATAGAGGTGCGGGAGAAAAATTTCTAAAGCCACCCCATGACCCGCCAACCCGCTAAAGGTTTTTCCTCTCCTCTTGACACGTGTCCCCTTGGGGAAAATTTGACTCCAAAACTCCGCTTGACCATAACTAGAGTTCTACTAGGAGTTAGGAGGACTTCTTTATATCACCAAAAGGTGAGAAAATTTCCTATCCAATGGGAATGATTTAGGGAAATTTTGGAAGCATTAAGTATGAGAAAAATCAAGTTGAAAATTTGATCCTGTTAGAGAGTGGGTATGGGGGTAAATTACTCCCTGAACCTAACTGAAACTTCTAACCCTAAAATTGAACCATGTGAACTTGATAATTGATTAATAATTGTAAAGTTTGTTCTTGTAATTTTAGAATTGTCTGGAACCTGTTGAGGCAACTGTTGCATTACAACTTGGTTGTAGACTCTTCTAATAAAAAATATATCCCATAATTTTCTAGCTAATCTTAGGTTGTTTCTTAGGTCTCAAGTGGGTTGTTTTAAATGGGCATCACAACTTCTTATTTCAGGGATTATATTCACCGGGTATTACCTCTTCCTCCCACTCATACTTCTAAAATTGATATATAACAAGATTTTTAGTTTCCTAATAATGATTTTGATTACTTAAAGGCATTAATGATTAAAATTTATGATGGAGGAATCCTTTCTAAGGAGAATAGGAAGTTGTTATTGAATGCAACAGTTACCCAAGAAAATGAATACAATACCAAGAGTAAGGTTGTCAAAGGGGTAGGGCCTCAGGCAAAACCAAAAATTCCAGTGCTTACCAGTATCCCTAAGGAAACCCCTAAAAAGGATGCATCTGGAAAAGTGTTTGTCACCCCAAATAAATATTGTGTTCCTCCCCATGCTTAGACTATGAAAAATCATGCGCCATGAGAAGATAAACTTGTAAACCTTCCTCCGAATACTTTGTCTTACCTGAATATGTTCCCTATAACATAGCCCAAATCTTAAGTCAAATCAAGATTACTGTTCTATTGTTGAATTGCTTAGAATCCCTAAGCATAAGAAGAGGGTGTTTGAGTATTTGGGGCTTAAGGAATAAAAGGTTACCCAAGGTAAAAATGTAAACAAAGTAGAGGTTCCTCCTACCATTTCAAAATTAGAAAAACCACAAGCATTGGAGGAATTGGGTAAAACACCTAAGGTTTATTTGGGAACTTCTCTGGTTGAGTCTCAGTTGAATGTGGATCCATTTTTTACTACTTTGATTATTAAGGATAGGTTGTGATGTAACTACATGTTTTATTTAGGATCCTCATGTAATTTAATACCTCTTGAGGTCATGAATGAGTTGAATCTCAAAGTAACAACTTATGGGAAATGTACTTCAATGGATTCAAGAGAGTTGCTAGTAGTTGGATGTGTTAAGGGTTTAGTTGTGTAATTTCCAGCATATCCAGGCAAGTACTTAACTTTGAATGTGGTAATTGTGGATTTTCCTACTAAATGGGGAATGTTATTATCTAGGAAGTGGGTAGCTAGTGCGGGTGGAAGTGTACAAATGGATATGTATTATACCACCATACCGGTTGAGGTCAGCCTTGTGAAGTTACTTGGTCAAAAGAAAATGTTATATCTCATAGAGGACCCCAATAATGCTTCTTATGAAGTATTTCACACCAACACCGATGTTGATAAGTCTCAGTGAGTTATGTTGTTTTCAAAGAGTATGAAATTGATCAATGTAGATATCCTGAGTAGATTTATTTTCCTAGGACTTTGATGTTTGATGCAGCCTCAAATATGTTGAAAAACTTAACGCAAGCACAAAGGGTAAGCCTAAAAATGTGGTCAGATAGAAACTTGGATGGGAAAGAGAAATAATCATATGATTAGTTGTTAAAGATGTATTAGAACTACTTAGCATGGTCATATCAAGAATGGTAGGCACTTGAAATATTTCCTTGATTATTTTCTCTTAATCAGGATGCACATCATTGTATAGTGTATAGTCTTTTGGTTTCATTTTTCTTTCATATTTTTATGTTTTTCTGGTCCCCTGGTGACTATTTTTGTTGGTTTCTCAGTTCATCTTGGGAGTTTTCATTATTGTCTTTCTGCTCTGCAAGATTGTTCTTGACTTTGTTTCCTAATGGATTTTTGTCACGTGGTCTTCTCTATTGTTCATTTAGCACTCACAGGGGAGTACCCATCCATCGAGTTGGAGTGATGTAGGTGCTCAATTTGATCTTTTCCCATTTCTCTAGAAATTTTTCAATTTGCGGGCTCTGTCGTAATTTACTATTTTGTAAATGAGTGTGTGAAAGGTCTTCTTCATTTGTATGTTGTTGAAGATCCTTCTCCATGGTTGTGGATCACATTTGGCCCATGAATTATTTTAAAATTGTTTTTCCTTGAAGAAAATTTCAATTTTGGGTGCAAATGGTGAAGTTCCTCTGCATCTTACTATTCGATGGGTGTGTGTTCCCCTGTCAAATTATATCTCAGCATCTTCAGCTATGTGGTCTCTTTTGATTGGATGAGGCACATCGGGTCTATTTTATAACTTGTAAATTTTTGCTATGTTTGTAAAAAGATCAATTTGGCCCCGTGGCCCGTTGAGTTCTGATTGGCTGGTCAAATTTATAAAGGCAAAGTGAATTTCTCTTTTTTCCTCGAAGGTGTATACGTGTTCATTTTTAATTGGTTACAGCCTAACAAGTCTTTTTGGTGAAATTTTCCACTTTGGTCACATTTGTAAAAAATACCAAATTGGCCCCACAACCCTAATAATCTCGATTAGCTATTCATAAAATATGAAGCGACGGGGAAAAAGTCTTACTTTGACCCCAAAGATGGACATGTGGTAGTTTTTCAAGCTATAAATAGGGAAGGGTCTTTTTGTTAAATATTTTGAAGTTTTTTACCTCTTTATACAAGCAAGAAAAATTATGAAATAACCCGTAACTCTTTTGGGGCTCACATCAAAAGTTAGAAGCAATAGGACAAAAGTCTTCCTTTTGTCGAAGAAGTACTAGTGGCATATTTCCAAGTTACAAGAGGGGAGGCGGGTTGCGGAGCACCTTGAAGTTTTTTGGCTCAACCTTGAAAATTCAAAGCGGGCAGCGGTTCGCTTGAGATTTTTGAATATTTTTGCCTTTTTGTGAAAAGGAGAAAAGTTATGATATAACCCGCAACTCTCTTTGAGGCCAACATCAAAAGTTACAAGCTGAAAAAGCGGAGGAAAATTGGAAATTTTTCCTTTTTGATAAAAAGGGTAAAATTGCATAAATGAGCCGCAACTCCATCAAAGGCCCAGATTAAGCCATGTGTCGAGCCTATATTTTAAAGGTAGGGGGCGGGGAAAAATGTTAAAATTGCGCATTTTCTCCAAAAGTCAAAAAATGCAAAAGGAAACCCGAGGCCCTCTTCGAATCATATTTTTCCACATGGAAGGGCTCTAATCTAAAGTTGAGAAAGGGAAAAATTAATGGTTGTTATGCATTACATTTGATTTTGCCACCATTTTTGCTCCAAGACTCCTGGAAATGTGAATACACATTGTTTTTCATCATTTTTTGATGAAATTCCTTTTCATTTTGTTTGCAAAGTGAAATTGAATGGATTTAGAGCTTAATTTGTAAGTCCAAGAAATGTAAAGGTTGATATTTTGAAGATTGAATTGCTTCGAGCATTTGCAAAAATGTGAATTACTAGAGAATATGGATGCATAGAAAAGTTAGAGATGGAAGAATGGGTAAAGGATGAAATGATGGAGGTTGCATGTATGAAGGATGAAAACGTGCTCCCAGTTAAAACAATGATGAAGATATTTGCAATGATTCACCTTTTTGAACAATTGGTAACTTTTTGTTGCAAACCTGTTAAACGTCATTTTATGGAAATCATGATCAAACATGTAACAAACAAAGGTTCCTCAAATATTATTTTCTTGGGGGAAACTTGGATGTAAATTGATTGTTATAAAAATCATGATTTAGTCATGAAAATGGTCAGGGGTTGAATTCTTATGAGAAAATTTAAGAAATCCCATCTTCCTGAGAGACCATCGAGAAACCTATTAATCTCTTATGTTTTAGATTTGATCATGTCAAGTTGGTTACAAGTGTACAACCATTGACAAGATTTGATATTGTTCAAGAAACCTTCCCCGATGATTAATCTAATCAACTATGAATTAATCTGTGTTAATCTTTAGAAAATTTGTGTCTGCTTTATTTCAAAATATCTACAAATAGTATTTCTTATTCCTATTGTGATCCTGTGTTAAAATACTTCTGAATCACAATGATCTCATCCCTGTGATAGTTTAGTGGCATTTTTAATTTCATTACGAGAAGATCCTTCATCTTATAATGAGATAAACAATTTAAAGTCAATTTACTATCATTTTGTTGATAAATATTGTCTGTAAGCCTTTGAGTATATCTTAGGTGTGAGGAACCAAGGGTATTTAATGTTTAATTGAGTCTTTAGCTCAAGCCTTCATGTTAAATTCTTGGAGATTGTGTGAAATCATGCAAATATGGGCCTCCATTGATGCACACCTTCTAGTTAAAGGAATATTTTAGCTATTTTGAAGCATTTTGTCATTTATTTTTCTAATTGTTGTGAAGGTTCTCAAAGATCTGGAAAAATCAAGTTTATCCTACTTAATCTCCCAAAAAAATATTCAAAAAAATGAATCCTACGAACTACCCTTTTTTCCTGTATGTCCACAAATGAAAAAATTCTCTCATGCTAAAATATGCGAAAGCAATCAGGATTCCATAATGTCTTTAGTAACCTTAACCTTGTTTAGAAAATATCACCATTCTTTAAAAGTGACGACTTTTCAAAGTTAAATTGTGGTACATTGACCATATTTTCTCAAGGTTTCCTTTAAAATTTATGCAAAGAAGGATATATTCATTCTCCTTCACCAACATAGGTTACAAAATGGGTCCTCTAACCCTAGTTGAAAGGTATAACCTAAATTAGTGAGGATAGATCAAATTATTTTATAGTTGATATCCATTTCTCTAACATCTAAGTGATAAATAGTTAGCTGAATCACCTCCCCGACTACAAAAAGACATACATGATGATTTATCTATCTCTAGGCTTCTTGTTAAATTTGTGATGCTTCTCATATTACAAAGGATAATCAATTTGGATACCAACACTAGATTGGCACGTTTCGAGGACTTATTACCATTGCTTGAGATTATTTAAACTCTGGGAATTATTTGTGTGGCAACAACACCCATGGTGGTGTCGTTGCTGGGGATTATTTAAACACTGGGACCTATTTGTGTGGAAAAAACACTAGATTGGTTCCATTTCTAGGGATTTATTGGAATTTTCAGGGGATTATTTGAACTCTGGGACTTGTTTGTGTAGCAACAACACCAGATTGGTGCCGTTGCTGGGGATTATTTGAACACCGAGACCGATTTGTGTGGCAACAATGACATCCAAATAGGCACCGTTACTAGGGAATCTTCAAAGGAATTCTTATATTTTTCCCTAGTAATGTTTCTTACATGCTCTAAGTGTAAATACATTATTTAAACGTCATCCTTTGTTGAGATCTATAAGATTTGTGAAGTTACAAGTTCTGCGTGTAATATTTCCAGTTTCTATTGGTTTTTACACTAAATTTATATCATCAGTGATAAATACTGGTAGAGGAAGGTTAGATCTACTAGGATTTGTAGGAATTAAGTGTTGATAGATATTTGACAAGTCATTTATAGTGCATTTGCACAACTAAGGTGAAAATCCTTAGTGGCGACTCTATGTTGATTTAAATTTTGATAAATACCAGTGCCTTAACCTGTATTAAGTGAGATATGTCACTAATATTTACAAAGATGGAAGGAAGAAGATCTTTATTCACTAAAGACCCTACTAGAAAGTTATTTCCACAAATGGGAAAGATAATTTTGAAGGAAGAAGAATATGGAAATTTGTTGGAGATCAAAAATCAAGAAAAGAAATATCGATTGTGAAAGGCTGATAATCATGTCATTGAATATTGTCATACTTCCTCAAGTACTTCGAATCGGAGTAGTATTTTTATAGATCGTAATTATCCATTTGGAGAGGGGCCTTCATTTGTATTTGAAAATTTTGTGTCTCATTATGTCCTTGTCTTTTCAAAAGCTGATAGGATCTTCTAAGAAATAGAGTTTTTAGAGGACATTCATTTTGAAAATTATACTCCTGTGTTCCAAACACCCCTTTTCACTCATCATTTTGTTTCTCCTGTAAGATCACCTCCCCAAAACAATATGGCCCATCCCCCACCTAGACCTCCATTTTTTTAAAACGTTTGGTCCTATAGATTTTACAAGCATGGCTGGATATCCAAATGCAGTGCCACAAGATGTTATAAATAGACTACCTAATTTTCAAGGAAATAATGCTATTACTAGTGATCACATTTAAATTTTTTTGTCAATATGATGAAAGAATTTGAGATCAAATTTGAGGATGTGTACATAAAATTTTTATTCATAATTTAGAGGAGGATGCACGTGGATCTGGTATAAGTATTTTCCAAATAACTCCATTGATTCATGGATAGAAATAAAAATGCTTTTAGATTGCAATATGGGAATAAGATAGATCCTAGGTTTTTTTGGTCTGAATTTGAAAATATTAATAAGTATCGTAATGAATCTATTCATGACTTCAATACTCGGTTCAAAAATACCTACAATAGGCTACCCTGTGGTCTTGAGGCCAAGTGATGTTTCTTGTTTAATAAAATATTCGATGCTTTTGAAAAAAGTTGTGTATTATTTAAGGGACAAAAACCCAGGAACTTTGAGAGAGGCCTTCACCATGGATTTGAAACTAAAAACAATATCAAAGTAGTTGGTAAGCCTTCTAAAAGGGAAGGTATCAAGCTGATCAATCCAGAGAATCCTCAGTCAAGTAAGTTTGTGGATCTAGAAGAGGTTGTAAAAACTTTGGTCGGAGCTATTAAGGAAATATCCTATAAACTAGCCAGAGTAGAGAAGGGGATTGGACAAGGTTCCCAAGGTCAACACAAGCCAAAAGGTCAAGAAAGATTTGTAAATCATCCCAGAGGTGATCACAGATCAGATGACAGGGTAAAGGGCCTGTGGGATAAGGAAATAGATAGCCCCAACCCCGAGAAAATAGATTGGTGCATGATCCTTTAGCTACCAGAGATGCTTTGTTAAAGAAGCCAATGAAATTGATGGGTGTGATATCTATTTGTTGCCACATTCTCCATGTCTTGTTTAAAAGGGATTTGAGGAATAATTTTATGATGATGAGATAGATGATGATGCATGCATGATGGATTCCTCTACAAGTTCACAGCAGGGAGCGACCTCGGCTAAACTAATAAGTGCCAGAACTGCTATTGATTTCTGGGATTCAATTCACTGGGTATTACCTCTTCCTCCCACTCATACTTTTGAAATTGATATGGTACAATATTTTGAGTTTCCTAATAATGATTTTGAGTACTTAAGGGAATTAATGATTAAAAATTATGATGGAGGAATCCCTTATGAGGAGGATAGGTAGTTGTTAATGAATGCAACATTTACCCAAGAAAAGGAATACAATACCAGGAGTAAGGTTATCAAAGGGGTAGGGCCTCAAGCCAAACTAAAAATCTAGTGCTTACCAAGATCCTAAGTAAACCCTAAAAAGGATGAATTTGGTAAAGACTTTGTCACCCTAAATAAAACTTGTGTTCCTCCCCATGCTCGATTGTGAGAAATCCCATGCCATCAAATAGAATTGTAAACCCTCCTCCCAATCGCCTTACGAATATGTTCCTATGACATAGCCCAAATATTGATTCGATCAATATTATTGTCTTATTATTTAATTTCTTAGAATCCCTGAGCATAAGAAGAAGGCATTTGAGTATTTGGGGCTTAAGCAAGAAAAGATCACCCAGGGTAAAAATGTAAACAAAGTAAAGGTTCCTCTTGCCATTGTAGAATTAGAAAAACCACAAGCATTGGAGAAATTTGGTGAACCACCTGAGGTTTATTTAGGAATTTCTCTAGTTGAGTCTCATCTTAATGTGGATCCATTTTTTATCACTTTGATTATTAAGAATAGGTTGTTACATAACTGCATGTTTGATTCAGGAGCCTCTTGTAATGTAATGCCTCTTGAGGTCATGAATGAGTTGAATCTCAAAGTAACAGTAGCTTATGGGAAATGTACTACCATGGATTCAAGAGAGGTGCTAGTATTTGGATTTTTCAATGGTTTGGTTGTGTATTTGGCAACGTATCCAAGCAAGTACTTAACTTTGAATTTGGTAATTGTCGATTATCCTGCTAAATGGGGAATGTTAGCTTCTAGGAAGTAGGCAGCTAGTGTGGGTGGAAGTGTGCAAATGGATATGTCTTAAGCCACCATACCAATTGAGGGCATCCTTGTGAAGTTACTTGGTGAAAAGAAAATGTAATATCTCATATAGGACCCCAAAATGCTTCTTATGAAGTATTGTACACAGATTACATCGATGTTGATAAATCCGTGAGTTATGTTGTTTTCAAGAAGTATGAAATTGATCAATGTAGATATCCCGAGTAGGTGTATTTTCTTGGGCCATTGATGTTTGATGCAAAGCATGGAAATATGTTTAAAAACTTGACCCATGAACAAAGGAATAAATAGCAGCAGATTTACACAGGGAATAATTCTTCAATATACTTGATACATCATACATTACATTGGGATAATAAATAGCCATAAAGGTAGGTAACAAAACATCCTATAAAATAGGATGTATTACAAATAATAAACCCGTAAATAGTGATACGGGTATAACCAAATAACCAAGTACATAATATTGTTATTATATTTAACAATATTACTTAATTGACTAACCACCCAAACATATAATGTAAACATTATTATTAATTTCCTAACATTCCCCCCCTTAATGTTTACATGGTAAAAAACATCCACACGCTCCTCTGCAGTATGCTCACCCCTGTGGCATGTCCAACTCTGTGACTCATGACCTTGATCAAAAGAAAGGCTCTCTCCTTCCATGGTTTTAAACAGGCTTACCACAAACCTTGACGTGACAGGAACCTCATCAACTATCGACCTCGTGTGGTTTTTTGGATCCTCCCACAAACCCTTTCAAGATCCATGAACTGACTTACTCTGGTGCTATTGTTCACCACTATGCTTATACATCAGGGAATTATGTAGGAAACATAACTTGCATATCACAAAACTGCACAATAGAAGAAATACTGAAAATATTTCACATTACTTCCTATAAGAATCGTAATGTTCTTAATCATAGTCTCTGTCATTGATCGCTGCCACTCAATCTTGAACAACATAGAAAACTACCACTGCCACTGGAAGCTTTCCTTGACTAAGTCATTTTGGGTGCAGAATGGGAATGGAACATTGGTATGTATTCCCCCCCACAATGTGAAATTCCACTCATATAGATACTGAGAAGCAAAATGCATCGAATAACATACTCCTGAATGGATCTTGCTAGTTAGGTCTTGCTGCACATGGTCACTAATGCTAGTGAACGTATTCTTCTAGCTGACCATCTTCCAATGAAGTACGGCAGTCAGAGGACCAAGTCACCAAAGGATCACCGAGGTCATCTCGTGCTCCAACACAACTCTCTTTCCAACATCCATAAAATACAACACAAAAACAAGAACACTGCAAACTGAAGCACATTGAGAAAATGGAAACCACACTGAAAATCATATACTCACACCATACATATGCCACCACAGCTTCTGCGTGGCCCCGTCATTGGTGACTGACGAGAGGTCACTATCTGACCTCCAGCCTCTAATGCCTCCATCCTCCATCATCATGCTACTAGCTCAGCTGAATTTGGTCATGGAACTCAAATCTATATCTAAGGAAGCCGAATTCCATCGAAATTACATTCGTGAGGCAAAAATAAATAAATAAATTATTTTTTACTTTTTACAACTTTCGACTACAAATCCGACAACAAGAAAACTACTACAAACACTAGTTTTCTTAGACTTACAATATAATGATCCACTAGCCAATGTTGGAAATGAATTTTCTAAGGCTGATATGTATGCAACTTGTGATTAAATAATACCAGGAAGACTAGACTTGACATTAAATAAAATCCTTAAAAGTAATCTCTACGGGCATTTATTAATACTGCAATTATTTTTTTATTCCCTCCATGTTCCAATCCAATAGTTATCTCCTTTGTTCGAATCCACCAACTGCTAATTAGATCCTCCCGCTCAATTAATTAGATGAAAGAATTCAGATCTATTTTCAAGTCTGATGTAGAAAACGTGGAGGTCTGAGTGTTGAAATGGTGAGTAGATCTCGTGATCAACGAATATCATGAAAATCGAGCCAAAGACAATTTGCATGCAAACTCATATGTGGCGTTTGAAGAGTGGACAACTGTCTAAATAATGCACCACGTCCAGATCTACAACGTTTGTGGCAGAAAGACAATAAACAAAGACACCAAAAAACTGATTCGTATGTATTCAATGGACGCCTTTAATCCAGTTTCATCTTCCAGATACTTATGAGAGTGGGACGACTTGCATGTAGATCTTGTAAACCCAACAAAATAGTCTTAATCTTCCACCGTGGGCTCTCTATCACAGATATAAGACCTCAAATGAGATTTTTGACTGCAGATATACCAAATATTGGTATAGCAGCAGATTTACACAGGGAATAATTCTTCAATATACTTGATACATCATACATTACATTGGGCTAATAAATAGCCATAAAGGTAGGTAACAAAACATCCTATAAAATAGGATGTATTACAAATAATAAACCCATAAATAGTGATACGGGTATAACCAAATAACCAAGTACATAATATTGTTATTATATTTAACAATATTACTTAATTGACTAACCACCCAAACATATAATGTAAACATTATTATTAATTTCCTACTTGTTTTCAAGAAATATGAAATTGATCAATGTAGATATCCCGATTAGGTGTATTTTCTTGGGACTTTGATGTTTGATGCAACATCGAAATATGTTTAAAAACTTGACCCATGAACAAAGGATAAGCCTGAAAAAAGTGGTTAGATAAAAACTTAGATGGGAAAGAAACAATCAAATGATCAATTATTAAAGACATATTGATGAGGCGAGTAATATGCCCGATAAATGTACAATAAATTTTCTCATCTTACTCTCCTTTTGATTAAGTCTGCCTACATTTTTTGATTTTTGTTTGATCTGATATGAGTTAGGATTTAATTGTCTATCTTTTGTTGATTATGATTCTAATGTTTAAAATCTCTGTAATTCCTAACAAAGTGTTTTGGAAACTCAGTTTTGTAATAAAGCAGGTCACAATCAAGCGGAAGAATGAAGTATGAATTAGTCAACATGTTTTTGAGAGCATTTGTTTCACTATAACAAAGTTTCGAAATTCTAAGCTAGTTCTAAAACTCCATTACACAGTCATAGGCTTTATCACCTAGTTCCGAAACTTCCAGAATTAGTTTCAAAACTCTAGTAATTAGTTCTGGAATTATCAGAATTAGCTTCAGAACTCCTACAAATAGCTCCAAAACTCTCTCGGTTGAACCTGAAATGATTTACTTTAGTTTTGAAACTCTTCTAGAGTTTCAGAACCAATAAGAATCTATTCCAAATGGCCGGTGATTTGTCAAAACAATGATCCTATCAATCAAGAGCAAATTAGAAGACTTCGACTCTCCATACTTGTAGATCTAGGATAATTATCACACAATTGTACATCTAGCCATGTTTCAATTCAGCATCTATTTAGGGCCCGATTTAGTTCCATCATATCAGTGGAATAGTTATGGCCATAAATGCACCCTTGGAAGAAGTATATACATATAGACCTGTAGATAGATTAATATATAGATATAGAAGGAGATAGAAGATATAGATAGATAAGACGAGATAGAGATAGATTGATACATAGATCCAACAAGTTTTTGTAATGCAGAACATTTGATCAATAAAATAGCCATTCCTATTTTGAGAGAAAATTAAGTTGTCAATCTTGTTTCAAGGCAGAGCAAGGGCCCACTCCTCCAAGAACCAAGATCCTCGTTTCTATTGGTATTTATATTTTTAAAGAAAATAGTTTAGATCTATCAATTCTGTATCACTTTCAATTTGAAATATGTTATAGAATTGTCCCTACAGGTGTTCTAGATTAAGTTATTATTTCTTTGCAATCATTTTATGAGAATTCTCAATTATGTGTTTATTTATGTAATGTTTGTTTTCAGCAATCTATTTCATTTATGAAAAGTGTGTTTATTTCCGAGCAATTCATTTCGCAAAGTGTGTTTACTTCAAAGGAAAAGTGTGTTTACTTCCAAGCAATTTATTTATGTAAATTGTGTTTACTTCTAACATGTTTTCATAGTTTGATTCCAATAAGGTTTTTAATCAATAAGTCCTTAAGAAATTGAAAAGATCCCCCAGAAAATACAAAACACCTACAATCAATTACTAGATCTCAATCCTTACACACATGATATATGACCTTCTTCAACATTTCAAACACTTACTCTATTTTGATTTTATTCCTACATATTTTTTCACACTCACACTTGGGTCCAATTTTTCCATCTCTTACCTAGTTCAAATTTGAACCAAAACATGCACTTTATACCCTTATCAACTCAAAAACATGAAACAATTCATTCCTTCATCAATATATCAACCAATACAACTCAAAAATATAACAACACACTAATTAAAATTCATTAAATGGACCCTAATAGGTCAGCCATGCTCAAATGCACCAAACAAGATAAAAATTGTTCAAAACCCCGTCATCTAATTCATCAAAGACCACAAACATCATCACCATCATTATTCAATCTCCAAAATTCCTCACACATGTCAAATATTGTTAGGATTTATAGGGAATATATAATTAACAAATTATAAATTCACAAATAATTTCTGAAGATTATAGATTATGAAATGCAATGATTAAACATAGATGGAGATGTTTACATTATCATATAATAGACCATGAACATGAAATTAAATAGTAGCAATATAAATGAGATAGGAACACCGGATTTATAGTGGGGAAACCTGAAGGAGAAAACCCCACTCAAAATAAAGTACTACCTGTATTAATAATTTCATATACAAATTATACCGAACACTTCCACTTCACTCCTTGGTCTCATAGAACAATTACAAAATTGTTTCTCTGCAAAACAATATAATGTCCTCTAGCAACATCATATGTATAAATATGGTAGTAATGTATACGTTTCTCATTGTCAATCCCCGAGAGGGATCAAACTATCAATATAGGATAGATGATTCACTCACACCGCTTCACTCTTAAATGTGGAAGACTATCATAATAAATTTTAATGAATAAAACTTAAAATAATATGGGGTGTAAAGAGATGATAGGTATCCCCACTTGACGTTACTACCCCAACACTCCCCTTAATGTTAAGTGGGGGAAAAAAGGAAAACATGCCGATTACTTTTTTCTACAAAAGTATTTACAAATCCATAAATCATCAATGATGATTCATGCTAGAATGTAAATAAGGGAAATCATAAAAATCTTGCCATACAAATTTTTTTAGAACAAACTGATATATATATATATATATATATATATATATATGAATATATGAAGACTTGTATAAGATTATGGAGAATTTTATAAAATAAGGATTTCTAATAACTAATGCTTCATTGGGATTTACAAGTAAATTCACATAATGTTAACATTTACTTATCATAAAATGGAGAAAGTATCGAAGTTTACAATAGGATGTTAATAGGAGGAATTTTCATGTAGACTCTCCCTCAATGGAAACTCGAAAGACCCAACAAGGCACAAATTTTCAAAACTTAACAAAATACAACAAATTTGTGAAAATATTTGCAAATTGATCTTTAGTGGAACAAAACTTGAGATCACTATCACCATTTAGGACTTTCTCTCGAATAAACTGCATATAAACCTCAATATGCTTTTTCCTCTGATGTTGAACTGGATTGTTTATAAGAGAAATATAACTTTAGCTATCACATAGAAGAGTATTTCTTATTTTGATGCCCATATGCAGTTCATCCAATAGTCTTTTCAGCCACATAGCTTCCTTTGTAGCTTCCATAGCACTTCTATACTCTACTTCACTAGAAGAGACATAAATTTTGGTTGTTTCTTGTTACACCAAATGATGGCACCTGCACACAACTCAAAAACATATGTAGAAGTATATTTTCTATCTATATCATCACCAAAATGGTTATAATTATACTTTCCAAATAATTTTTCATCATCACAAGAAGAATAAAACATACCATAATTAACCTTTCCTTTAACATATTTCAGAATTCCTTTTACCAATTCAACATTACCACAACTTACGAGATCTAATGATGAAATTATCTCCTCTATATATTTTCCTCACATTTAACAACATCGATAGGATACCATAAATACAAGTCATGTGTCTAGAGGAACCACTATCTGGAATCCATTCATTGTCATTTAAAGTTGAAAGAGTAGTATACGAGTAATAGAAAGATCAACATTATTTACATAGTTTTTAATTTGATTATGATCTTTATTATGATTTTTAAATTTACTATTTTTAGTATTTTAATAGATTTGTTACATTTCACACAAAAATTAAAATCTTTATGATAAAATTTTCCACATTTGTTACATGTTCCGTTGAGTTTTACCTTAAAATTATGAGTGTTTATAACATAGTTAGATTTTGGATTATGTTTAAATATTGAATTGATATTAGATTTTTAGTAGGATTGATATTATTTATCTTATGAGAGGGTTTTTGGTTTTGAGAGAACAACTCCCAAGTAGCAGTCACTTTTGAATCAAAATTATCCATTAAACTTTCCTCTTGGATCAATAGAGAAGACAGAGTGTCCAGATCGTGGAAATTTATCTCATTATGATATTTAGAGTTAAGGATGGAGATATATTTTTTAAATTTTCATGAATATTTATCTGAATGATAAAATATATTAATTTATCTTGAAATAGTTCACAGTTACATCCATCTAACTAAGCTTTAATGTTTTTAATTTTATCCAGATAATTAACAATTTTCTCACCCCCTTCATGGGATTTGTAAACAATTCCATAATTAGCTTAATTATTTTTGACAGGTGATTGCCTTCATGCATAGTTTATAATTATTTCCAGGCATCTGCAAGAGAATTTATATAACATATATGTTGTATAAATTCATCCTTTATGCTCTGCAATAGGATTTATAGGGCTTCCTAAGATCTTTAGGAGAAGGAGATAAAGTTTTCAGGATTTTCTTTTCTTCTAGTGGGTCATGTTTCTACACTCATTACAAGATCCAACAATTTTCTATCCATAAAACATGATTTGAATCAAACACTCCAAATATCGTAATTAGTTTTTAATAATTGAGATATATCCAATGAGAAACTAGCATTACTAGCAATTTTGATTTTTAATAAAAATGCACACACCAACTTGAAAATAAATTCAACTTAAACATAATCAAACATGGGTTACAAACCTAACTCAGAACACTACTTATGTAGATTGGTATCAATTAATTATAACTCATGATAAAGACAATCAAGCCCATCCTTAGTTGAGATATGGCCCTTTTGTTTTACACAAACGGCTAGAGAACAAATTAATTAAAAAATGAGAAAAAGGAATTGGTTGCTACCACTTGGCATGAATCCAATGGCAAGGAGAGACACATGTCATAATTATGATGCTATCACAAATATATTTCCTTGATGGACTTGAAACACCCAAAATAAATTGAATTCAAGAACTTACATATCCAGAGAAGGGGTTAGGAAAAAAATTATCTCAGAAAGCTATTTTGTACCTCGGTAGGGTGATCTCATAAATGAGCTAAGCTCGAGCTCAGACCAAGCCACTTAACCAATAAAAAAATTAAAGGGGAACATGTCATATTTTGGAAAACTCTAAAGTAGATCCCTTTGGTGGATGTCAAGTCCCCATAACTAATTAAAACAAAAGAATTTTTGGGTCCATGACGAAACAACAGAGGAGGGACCCCCTCATAAAGGATTAAAAATGTCACAAAGTCAACATGATCTAGCGAGGACAAGTATCACAATTATGGAAAATTTTAACTGAAAAGTAAGTTACAGACCTAAAACGTATGGAATAAGCCAAAATAAACAAAAAAATTTAAATCTACCTGAAAAAACCTAAAAATACAAGAATTTTTTAAACAAGTCACACAATTATATAACTATGAAGAGCCTAAAATATTTAAAATGAATGTAGACGACTTACGAAGAACCAAGAAAAGAAACCAAGGTCATAAAAACACAGATCTATGTACACAAATTCTCAAGAAAGATCTAATCAACCAATATTCATTAATATTTAGATGGAAATTGGAGTTTTGAACCTGATTAGCTTGAAGTTGATGGTGGAACAACTAGGGTTTCAAAGATTTGAAAAAATTAAGTTATTTACTCTTGCAAACCATAAAACATCCAGATCTAGCTCCGCACAAGCATAACCACTAGCTCTGATACCATGTTAGGATTTATAAGGAATGTATAATTAAAAATTTATAAATCCACAAATAATTGCCGAATATTATAGATTATGAAGTGTAGTGATTAAACATAGATTAAGATGTTTATATTTGCATATAATAGACCATGAACAAGAAAGTAAATAAATGTAATATAAATGTGGAGAGAACACTAGATTTATAGTGGGGAAACCCGAAGGAAAAAACCCCACCCAAAATAAAGAACTTCTTGTATTAATAATTTCATATATAATTTTTACCGAGCACTTCCACTTCACTCCTTGGTCTCACAAAATAATTATAGAATCGTTTCTTTGTAAAAAGGTTTCACACGATTCTAGATCATTTCTTCGAATGTTGATGAAACAAAGAAGGGTAAAGGGATAGTATGGATACTTGTTTAAATCTTTGGTTGAAGGTTGTTATGCGCGTATGACTTCTAAATCCACAACCTGATCATGAGAGCTTAATTTTTCTTGGAGGAACTACCGAAATGGAATACAAGACCACTAAATAAAAGATAAACAATATATGCAATGGACTTCCTAGCGTGTTCTATATCTAAGAAGTGTGATACTTCCTAAAAGACCTGTCAATCCACTATTTAAAACAAATTAATGCTAACAAGATTTAGGCATCTCATTCATCTACAATAAGAAAATTTGTTCACAACAGCTAAGCTATGATTGAATCCAGAAGGTCAAGGTCACACGGTCAAGATAATGGTATTGGTAATGGAAGGGAAGGGAAATGGTAGGGTTCATGTGGGTCTCGGGTATGCTCAAGAATGATTAAAATCCGGATATGGGCAGTTCAAGGGTATGGGTAAAAGGATGGTCAAGTTTTCATGGAGGTAAAATGGTGGTGGAATGAAATGAGGGTAGAAAATAGTAACAACAGCAAAAGAATCTACCCAATGATAAATGGCCAAATGCCGAGTTAACAAAGCACTTACCGCTTATACTGAGCTTGATGTCTTCTTGGTAATGGTGGGTGATCAAATGGAATGAACTTGGTGTAGTGTTGGCACTTCCCTGGATTCTCCCATGAAGGAAAAATGACTCTATGGCTGCTTTAGGTACTGGCTATGGATGATTTGATGCACGTGCTAATGGCAGTTATGCTTACATGTAGCTCTAGTTTCATCACTTATTCTTAGAAGATGTACCAACCTCTAAACAATGTGCCAACCTTGAAATAAGGTTGTTTTGGGGTTAAATGGTAACCGGGAAGTTTTGGCTTCATCAACGATGGGTTAGGGTAACCAACGTCGATTAGGGTGGGATTTACTAGGTTTACTAAACTAGGAATATCCCATTGATTTTATGGGATCTTGTTTGTTTACTCCATGGATTAGAATGGAAGCTTCCTTCTAACATGCAGGAATGTGGTTGGAGGGAATGTAGGCTTTGATTTTAGGGTTTAGGTAGGTCTTAGTTAGTTATGGAAACATACTAAGAATAGGTCTTAGGGTGAGGTGGCTATGTGGTCATTATCTCAATTATGATATTTTAATAATAAATATTGTGAGGATAATGAATTAATTAAATTAAATTAATATTAGTGTGGGATGAAAGGGCCATGGTTAGGTGAATGTATTCAAGGTGTTTATTTGACGAGGGACTAAGGGGAGTGTGAAATATTTTTAATGTCTACATTTTTCCCCCTTTTGTTGCATAGCTTGTATTCGTAAGTGACACCGACAAAAATAAGATGTGGTTGCCCCATGTGTGGGTGAAGGTGATCCCGAAACCAAGAACCTGATGAGGTAAAAGGTGGAATTGGTGAGTGGTTTGATAAAAGGTAAATATGGTGAAGAAGAAGTGTGGTAATGGGTAAAAAGGGAAAAATTTCCACTCGAGTAATCTAGGTAATGGGTCGGGGTCAAAGGTAGTAACATCAAACGCACACACACATATAAACTGTAGCATGATACCAAATTGAAGAGAAGGAAAACTCTACATTTTCAAAGGTCAATAGGTTTATCCAAACAATGTTGAAGTTATTCCAGATATCAAGGTATAGGATATGGTCATGAAACATGGTGTAGGTCAGTGCAAGAACGTTTAGGTATGTTCCAAGACACCAAGGGTTGGAGTCGGGATAAACGATCACGGTGAGAGGCAATGTAAGGTTAGTATGTCAATCAACACAGTAACAATGCCACAAGGTATAGTGAACACATGAGGTCAAAGGTCACTAGTAATGTTCCAGGTCTAAATATCTAGGTCACGACACGGGTAGGGCCAAGGCATGGGCCAAATAATGAGTCACCAAATGAGGATGAGGTGAGAGGGTAAATGATAAGGTCAAGAGGATACAATGAAGTTTCCAAGTGAGGTATGGGTGAGGTAAAAAGGATTTAGGTCAAAATTGGGGGTAGAGGGTAGGAAAAAATACTAAGAAATGTAATCGATAACATTTAAAAGGAACTCGATGCTAGTCGGGATGGAATGACCCAAGAAGCTAGGGCACAGGACCAATTTCGATTAAGGTGAAACTGCATTGGTCGGGTCAAAGGTAGGTTATAAAAAGAAAAAATTACCACATTTTTCAAATCATTTGTCTTTTAGCGAATTGGGAAAATGACAAGAGAGAGAGAGAGAGAGAAAAGGTGGGAAGTGATAGAGTGATTGAGGGTTGAGGTGGCGAGCCATGTGGCAGGTGATAGTTGGTGGATAGGTGGATCCACAAGTTGCGTGGGATCAATTAGAGTGGATTGATTGGTTAGAGAGTGAGAGGTCATTTGGTGATGGCAGAGGAGGGAGAGGGCTCGTGGGGACCACGGTGCGGTGGCGGAGGTGCCACCGCACTTAAGGAAGCGCGATGAGATAGGATTCAATCTAACTTTTTGTTTTATTTGTTAGATTGAATTAAAGGTTAGGTGGGTAAAAATGGTTTTTTTTTGGGGGAATGAAAATTTTAATTATGGAAGGAAATCTAGTAAAATAGGAATGTGGAGGGAGGGGATTGGGTGAAGAAGGGGTGGGGAAGGGTGTAGGAGGGATTTGGGTAGGATTGGGTGGGTAGAAGGGAGTAAAAGGGGAATTGAAGAAAAAATGGGGGTTTGCATGTCATGGGTTTTGACGTGATAGTGGCTCAGTGTCGGTTGGAGGGTAGCCAACGTCGGTGTTAGTGCACTAGTATTGGTCACAAATATAGGTGACTGATGCCGGTTGAAGGGGGACCGAGGGTCGGTTAGGGGTAACTGGTATTGGTTGTAATTGGGGGAAAAAGGGGCCAAAAGGTGTCCGAGGTTGGGTGGGTGAGGTAGATAGGGGTGAGAAAAGTGGCTTAGGTGAAAATCATAACATAGGTAAGGGGTAAAAATAGGTAAGGGTGGAGTTGTTAGGGAAAAATGTATAGATGTGTAGGAAAAAGGTAAGGTTAGGGAGTGGGTCAAAATGGAAGTAGGTGAGGGGTTGGGGGGTGTGGTTGAATAGGTGAGGTGATATTAGGTTGGGTAGGGTTATGGTAGGTAGGTCGGTAGTTTAGGGTTGGAGTGGGTAAGTAGGGAGGTGCATGGGATAAATAGATAAGTAGCGAAGTAAAAGAGGTAGGGTAATGGGGATGGTACAGGGTAGGTAGCAACATCGAGAGGTAGAGGTGGCCGCATTGTATGCGTAGGTGTCAGTTTATAGGCCCGGATGGCCCGGGGTGAGAAAGCGAGGGTGATGATGAGAAGGTAGCTACCCTACAAGCATAGGTTACAAGTTTGCAGAGGCCACTTGTCCACTACATGGTGCACAAATTTAGGCATTATAGGCATAGGTATATGGACATGGTGTAAGGCTGATGACACCTCCACAGGAACCAATACAGGGTCCTAATTCATAGGTAGGAGTGGGATAAGGTCCCACAAGAAAGGTACAGGGGCTGAGGCCTATGGGGCCACCACATAACATACCCATATCCAGGTTGCGGGATGCCCTAGAGTGAGGCCGAGATACTACAAGGATCGATTGATGGCAGCCGAGATAGATTTTCTGTCATATGGAGAGTACAAGAAATAACAGGCCTCAAGTGAGAGGACCATATCCTAGAATCATAATGTAGAGAGAACAGGGGGCCATTGAGCCTCGAGATAGGATCAGGGAGAGGCCACCAGTTTATGGAGGCCAGTTCCAGGGGATGTGCTAGTAGGGTCCTAACCGCAACCTATGGTGGGTGGTGAGATGTTATCAGGCCATCGTACAGGAGCTATGGAGGAGACAAGCGAGATTGAGATGGAGGATATCCGGCACGATGATGCCTAATGTTCATCCCTATATTTTGATGTATTTTAGTTATTTTTATTTTGATATATATCATCCACATGCGCCAAAGATGGTGAGGATGTATGAGATATTTGTATATTTTTTAGCATATACCGGCCTATGCGCCAAAGATGGTGAGGTTGTATATGAGAGTTTGGAGAGATTGGATTATATACATCGCCGGATACCAAAGACATTTGGTATTTATGGATATGGATATTTTATTTATATAGTTGATGATGATTATAGTCATTATTTGTTTGTGTTGATAGCATTGTATTATTATGCAAAGATGGAGTCAAAATTGGTTGAATTTATAATTCATTAATGTGTACAATGAATGATGATATGGACCATGTTTAAGATATTTTATAATACATGCATAATAATGGTAAAAAAATGGTAGACATAATAAATATGTGTGATGATGGTAAAGGTGGAAAGTAATTTGTTGTTTATTTGGTTTAATTTCCAATTTTGATATAAAAAGGAAATTAAGTAGGGTAGAATGTGATTTAGGAAAATGAAAGATGAATTAGTTAGGGTAGAGAGTGGTTGAGCTAGCCTCTAAGGATCACATGCCCTAGGAGTGATGCCTACATAGTCTTGGCAAAAAGGGACCTCAGGCCGATGTAGTTCTCCCAAGAGCTAGGCAAGAATGTGAGGAGGTATGAGAATTTTTGTAGGTTTTTAGCATGATTGAGTTTAGGTACATTAGGTATGGGTGAGTTGTGGGAAAATTGGTATAGGTGATTTTTATTGTGGTGGAAGAAGAAGATTAACCAAAGGTAAGCATCGAGGACCAACTCTTGTATAAGGTAATCAATATGTAATAAGGAAGGTTAAAAATAATAGGGGTAAGAAAGCCACCTGATTGATTAGGATCATAACGAGTAAATCATACCTTGGATAAGCTGATAAACGTAAGACCCTAAAGGAATTTACATGATCGAGTGTTCTAAGGGTGAAAAGTAGTCACATGATCACCAAATTTCATGGTTCCAAGAGGTCCCTTGAGGTGGTAAGAAATGAAAATGTGAATGGTGAGAGGGTGAAAATCGGTAGTTTATATAGTAGTAGGTATCATGCCTTTTAGAGAGAGATCCGAGGTCATAATGGGAAAGTCCATGAATTTTTTTTTTTATTGTTTGACTTGTATTAGAGATAGGTGATCGATGTGGGAATTCCATATGGGATGAGGAAATTAACTCATTCAGGACTTTGTGAAGGTGATCGATGCGGTAGGCTTCATATTCTTGTCACTTTTTTTTTAAAGAGCTTTATATAGCTGTCCTTCGAGGGAGAATCTGTTTATAAGCAGTGATTGGAGACAGAAAGATGTCCTTTTGAGGGAGTCATCTTTTATTGGAATTTTGAATCAAGGAGTTGGATCCCATGTGAGGGATTTTAAGTCATGGAAAAGACTAAGGTGAAGAATGAGATTCTTGTTCAGAAAGCAAGGTGAAACAACCATGGGATCTCATCTAAAAACAGATGAAAACTATCCATGAAAATCATGCTATGTGTAGTGTCATGGCACACATATTTAAGAGAAGATAAAAAGTGACAGGTACGCACATGATTCTTGTTTAATTGTTGGTGAGGTGTAAGAAGTGGATAGCACTCAAGGGACGAGCATGGAAATAGACAAAAGATGAGGTAGGAATAAAAGTCAACAATAGAATGGTCAAAGATGTAAGGCATTAATGGGCTCAGGTTTGGGTTTACCATCGAGTGAAGATAAATGATAAGCACCTGATCCATAAGTATGAGTCACGATGTATGGTCCAAGCCAATTAGGAGAAAATTTTCCCGTTTACTTTTTTTTGCTTTGGTTACATGTTGATTTTCTTTCAGGACAAGGTCACCGACTTGGAAGGTTCATTCATGGACATGTTTTTCATAGGCACATTTGATACGTTTTTGGTAAACTTGAAGATGGTCAAGAGCATTAAGATGACATTCATCTAATAACTTGAGTTGTGCTAAAAATTCCGACGAAAGTCATCATCATTAAGCATGTCATGGAGAGAAATGTGGAGTGAGGGAATCTAGACTTCGAGAGGTAGAACAACCTCTATACCATAGACCAGAGAAAAGGTGTGGCGGCAGTGGAAGTGTGAATACTAGTGCGGTATGCCCACAGGGCGAAAGGAATGTGCGTATGCCAATCCTTCCTAATATCGTTAATTTTTTCATTAGAATTTTTTAAAGGTTTTATTAGTGGATTTGGCTTGATCGTTGGTTTGTGGGTAATAAGGTGATGAGAAAATTAATTGAATGCAGAGAAGGCTTCACAAAGTTTTCACGGGGTTTTATTTTTGAATTATTTTTTGTTATACTGTGATGAGGTGATGAGGAACACCAAAGTGACAAGATGATGTGATGATTGATGAACACACATATTTTATCAGCTTTCATGGAGATGAGGGGTATAGCTTGACCCATTTTATGTAGTATTCGATAACGGTGATGATCTATTGATGTCATTGGGAAGAATGGGGATTGATCTCTTTAACAAGATCAAAACCCCATTGAGAAAAGGGCCAAAGGTCACGGGTGACCTGTAAGGCATGATTGGGTGTATGATGAAGGTTGGGATGTTGTTGGCATTTTACACAATGCTTAACATAATTCAATAATCATGGTTAAGGGTTGGCTAGTAGTATCCTAGGAAAATAATACACTTAGCAATAGCAAGGCCAATGAAGTGACCTTGACATATGCCATCATGAACTTCCTTGATGGTATAAGGAATTTTAGAATTTATGAGGCATCATAAGAGAATACCATCAAAGCCACACTTATAGAGGAGGCCACCCATGATGATGCAATGAGAGACTTTTTTAAGAAAGGCATGTTGTCCATTATGGGTGAGGTCAGGAGGTAAGACAAAGAGAGAAATATAGTCGGAGTATTTTTATACCAAAGGTCACTCGGGTCGGGGGCAGTGGTTCTGATAGAGTAAAATTTGTGAGGTAAATAAGAGGGTGATTGGAGTCGTTATACGGTGACGAAGATTTTAGAATCGGTGGGTGAAGTGGGTATTTTAGAGGCCAAGTAGGCCATGGTATCTATAAATTTGTTGGTTGAACGGGGGAGAATTTTAAGGTTATAGCGATCAAAGGTGGTCAAAAGTATGTCAAAATGATGTTTATACTTTTGAAGTGTTTCATTACGACATTGGTATATACCATTGACTTGGTTTATGACCAATTGAGAATCACCAAAGATGTTGATGGATTTGACATCTAAGGCATATGCGGCCTGGAGACCTAATTCGAGCGCTTCGTATTTAGCAATATTGTTTGTACAACAAAATTAAGTTTGAAAGAC
Source organism: Taxus wallichiana var. yunnanensis (assembly GCA_018340775.1). Lineage (NCBI taxonomy): Eukaryota > Viridiplantae > Streptophyta > Pinopsida > Cupressales > Taxaceae > Taxus > Taxus wallichiana. The sequence goes on along the minus strand of CM031238.1, from coordinate 456,815,042 downwards.
AAAGGCACGGAGTTCAACATAAAGTGGAATGAGGATAACACTATCCCCCCCTCGCCCCCCCCCCACGCTAACACTTGGAACCATTGAAGAAGAGTGTCATTTGGCAAGCGGGTTCATCTAGGAAAGGGTAGAAATTGACCCATCTGGGAATTCGAAGTTAGAGGACTGTTCCCCAAAAATGAGTGTGTCATCTAATTGGTCGGTGATAGCTTGGCCCTTGATGGAATTTGATGTATGAATTTGAGGTCGAGGTCGGTGAAAAGCATAAGCCAACATGTGGAACATTTATTTTGGTAAGGTTTAGCATACATGAAGTGTAAAGGGTCGGTGTTGGTCATAAAATAGGTTTTGTGGTTGAGTAGGTAATGGCGAGAGTTTGGTGGTGACAAAAACTAAGGATAAGAAAAAAATTTCAGCATGGGTATATCGGGTTTCATAGTTCAAAAGAGTACAAATTATGTAATAAACCACCTTCTCCCTGTGTTGTTCATCGTGATGAGTGAGCATGGCCCCCAAGGAGTGATCGGTAGCTGAGATGTATAGGTAGAAGGGTTGATCATCTTTAGGTGGAATGAGTACAGGTGGTTGGAGAAGGTATTGTTTTAAGGCCTCAAAAGCTTTGTGGTAGTCATCATCCCATTTTAAGGAGACATCCTTCTTGAGAAGATGATGAAATGGTTGACACCAATTAGATAATTGTGAAATGAAATGGAAAATAGACTGAAACTTACCTTACAGGCTAAGGAGTTGCCTAAGGTTAGTGGGTGGAGGAATTTCGATAATGGCCTTGACTTTAGCAGGGTCAACTTCTATACCATGTAAGGAGACGATAAATCCTAGGAGTTTTCCTGAGAGAACCACGAAGACACTTCTTGGGCTGAAGGAAAATTCAATATTTAATGAGGTGGTCAAAGATGGTTTTGAGGATGGTGAGGTGTTTAGAGTGGTGCTTGGATTTGGCAAGGAGATCGCCCACATAATCTTCAAAATATGATGCATGATGTCAAGGAAGATGTAATTCATAGCCCAATGATATGTGGCACCAACGTTTTTAAGGTCAAAAGGCATGACTCGATAGTATAAGGTACCCCAAGGGGTGATGAATGTGGTTTTATGTTGATCTTACGGGGCAAGTAAGATTTGGTTATAACACGAGAAGCCATCCATGAATGATAGCATCTCATGACCAGCGGTAAGGTCAACCAGTTGGTCAATACTAGGTAGAGGAAATTCATTTTTTGGGAAAGCTAGATTGATGTCATGGAAATATGTGCAAATGTAGAGTCCCCCTATTGCCTTAGTGACAGGGAAATTGTTATAAATACAATGTGGATAATCAATGGGTAAGATGAAGGAAATGGAAAGAAGGCATTGAAGCTCTTCTCTTACTAGAAGAGCAATGCGAGGGTACATTTTCATCATTTTTTGTTTGATGGGTTTAGCATCAGGAATGGTTACGATATTGTGGACCACTATGGTGCGGTCAATACTGGGCATGTCTACATAAGACCAAGAAAAAGCATGGTTATGATCTTTGAGAAAAGAAGTGACGGCTTCCTGTTTAGTAACATCTAAAGATTTTCTGATCTTTAGAATGTGCGGGTCCTGAGTATGAATATTGATTTAAATAGTTAATTCGTTCAACATGGTTTGTGTCTTAGATGGTAATGAACAATGACTATATGAGTCTTCTACACCAAGGTAGGTAAGTATAGATTCATCGTCCTGACATTGAACAATGTTAATTGAAGGTGTATCGTCATCGATCATTTCAAGATATAGGAAGGGCAGAGAAGAGGGAGCCTCGTCCTCACATTGATAAGTCAGAGGCCCCAAGGAAATGGTGTTTATGAAAAAAAAAAGTTAGGAGGGATGGATTATGGATCCATCGACTCTGTCGAGTGAAGGTGGTGATGAAGTTGGAGCGCGTGAAGAAGGTGAGGTGGGTGAAGAAGGTGGAGAAGGGCTGATGTCCTCAATGAGTTCAATGCGGGCCTTCTTGGTAGGTGGTTCAAGCAAAGTTGATACCACTACGGTTGTTATACTTGTGGGTAGTACATGGAATAATAGTATGGCAACCTTTCTCATAAAAGCCAAAACCAAAACCCTTCCACGCACATCGGTGTAGGAAGGTGTGGGTAAAACGGCGATTGGTGAGTGACTGGAAGTCAGTAGAAAATGGGTAGGTTGGTGAAGGCGGTTGGTGTGTAAGTGGTAGTATCCAGTCCCCATATGTGAGATTGGTACGAAGGTGGGGAGGACCATAAAAGAGGTGCTCTCTATATGGTGATCATATCGAGGGTGTTGGTGAAGGCATTTATACTCTTATGGAGTAATGAATGTGTTGACACTATATAGGTGATACTCCCTAGAGTGAGGCATTGAAATCCTTTGAAGGTATTGGTGGTTAGTATGTGGGTAGCTAGAATAGACGATGTGTCGGAGGTTAGATTGAAGGTGGAGCTAACAGATTGGGAGGCTAATGGTTCAGCCATGGAGGTTGTGGCAGCGGTAGGAATGGAGGAGGTATGTGCGGTTGAGGTAGTAGCTACATTGGTGAGTGGAGGTGGAGGTGAAGAGGTAGTGGTTGTGGAGGTAGATGATTTAATGGGTATAAGCATGTCATTGGGTCGGTAAAGCATGTTACAAGTTTTGAAAGGTGATGGGTCAGCTAGAATGGTATAGGTGTGTCCTTCATGCTCAAACTTTACACAATGATGTAAAGTGGAAGGAACACAACCCATGACATGAATCTAGGGTCTACCAACCAACAAGTTATATTGAAATTCCCCCTCCAAGATGTAGAATGAATTTAGAATAGTGCAGGGCCCCATGCATTCATGGAGGATAACGGTGCAAGTGTAGAGGTTATAGCATCATTGAATGAATGCAACATGATGGAATGTTTATGCATGCAATTATCAAGTATGTGCATTTGATCAAATGCATGGGAGGAGATGATATTAATTCTAGAACTCCCATCGATCATAACACATCGTACATGTATATCATCAATTTGGATAGAGATGAAGAGAGCTAGATCGGGGTCATCAGTTTGGTGCGGTGTGATCTCTTCATATGAGAAGATAAGGGAGGCTATTTGGTGAGTAGGTGAAGGAATAGACGAAGGTGGTAAATTGGAGAGAGAGGCTACATGATGGGGTGTGATAATGGAGGCTACAAGTGTAGGGTCATTGGGTAAAACCTCAATAGATTACGAGACCTCCATGAGAGCTTGGTTATGGGATTACGAGGTTTGAATGAGGTCATATAGGGAAAATTTGAGAGGATTAGTGTAGTTATTTGAGCATGGTGCGATGTGTAACCCCATTGGAAATAGGATATGTGGGGCCATATATAGTGATTTTAGGTGTAGGTGTAGATGATATGTTGGGTATGGGATTGGTTGGTGGGTTGGTTGCCTTTTCCTTTCCTTTCTCCTTTTGAGCATGGGTAGAAATGTGGATCATGTTGATATGAGGCAAGGATGTAGGCGAGGTAGGAAATTCATGAAATATATAGTGACATGAAAGGTAAAATCCAAGTGGTGGGAAGGAACCTTTTGAGATGAGTTGGGTGCACCGACATTTGGGTGGAGGTTTGGTGAGTTATCCGATGTAAACCATGTTAATTTCGAATCTTGGGTGTGGCTCTAAAAGTTGTGGGGGTGGAGGCCTTGGTTGTTGAGTAGGTAATGGGGGAAGCACTGGGAGTGGGTGATGGTGAAGTGGGGTCCTCATCGATAAGGTCATCATCATCAAATTTTTCTTCAGAAGGACACAAATGAATAAGGACGGTTTTCAAAGCCTTGCGATTTCTGTACATCATTTCTCGGAAAACAATGGTAGGTGCAAATTTTAGTGTCGTCAAACCATTTTGGTTTGGGTTTGAGAGGATCATAAGGTCTGAGTGGCTATAATGTGATGATAGAAGTTTCAAGGAGGTTCATTGAGATGTTGGTATAGGATCCCGCTAGTGGATCACAATGGGAAGTGAAAGTGGGTTTGGGTATAGGTGCAATGGATTGTAGAGGAATGATATTTGCATGAGGGGGAGTTTGGTTGAGCCATGGTTTTATGTTACGGCATGGGCTTAGGTGTTGGTAATTTTTCTTGGGCATGGGTATGGTAGATGAACTAGCACGTGAATGTGTGGTTGGTTTGACTACCTTAGTGGAGGGTAGCATATTTTTGTCTTTGGGTTTCACCTTCTTGGGTAATTGTGATATGGGTGAACAATATCTAGATGGAAAGGTGGATGGTGTAATAGGGTGGGTTACCCATGGGGATAACCAAGGTCTTTGTGAAGGTAGTTGATGCGGGTCACACGGGAGGTGTGAGGGAAAGAGAGGCGAAGTGTCATGGGTAGTGAAGGAGTGATTGATGGTATTGGAGGTATGGGAAGTAAGGATGTTACGGGTGTGGTGGAAGTCATGTCAAGATCTTGGGTATGTTAGAGGCTTGCGAGGGATGAATGGGATGCTGCATTTTTATTTTCTTGGTGGGTGGAGCTTCTTAACCATATTCGAAGGACGAGGTCCTAAAATGGATGGAAAGGGTGAAGGTGATGAAGGTGAGGTTGGGGTATGAGATCTAAGGGATTGGTTCTCTTGTTTGGGTGCTAGAGTAGGTTTGGTGTTGGCTTTGGAGGATGTAGCTAAATCTAATTTGATGATCGAGATGAATAAGGTTGGCGGTTGGGATGACCCCTAAGGAAGTAATCGGTTTAGGAAAGGAAGATGATGTAGCTGTGGGTTTGAGTTTAGATGCATGTTAGGTGATGGGTAGGGGTGTGATTTGAGCCATGATGGGTATCATGGAAGAATTTGTGACAGTTGTGGTTGTGTTAGGTTTAATTGGTGAAATATTTTTGGGTAGATAGTGGAAGTGTTAACAATTGACATTTGCATTTGTATTGAGACAGGAGTAGAAGATGCCCCCAAAGTAAGGCTCTATCCACATAATCTAGTTGATTGGCTAAGTACAAGAACAACACCACCATAGGTGAAGTTGATGAGGATCCAATGGTGATTCTGTAAAATGTGTCTTAGAAAAGAAGATTTTTCTAGCTTTAGCTTCGTGGGTAAGAGAGCGAAAGTAAATCCATAGGATTTTGGGTAGCCCGATAGAGAATGTTCACCTAGAGGAAATGACATTTCTACTGGATCTTTGATAGGTGGAGATGATGGGTGCTCCTCTATGGGTGGATGAGATGATGGGTGCTCCTCTGTGGGTGGAGGAGATGATGGGTGCTCCTCTTTGGGTTTAGGAGATAAACAAGCATCTTCCATGGGCTAGAGAGGTACTGCAGTGCCAACTCTCTAGGTGGAGAAGCCAAAGGTGAAATGGTATCGATGTTAACAGAAGGCTCCTCCACGGTGAGGAAGGAGGTGAAGGTATTCCTCTATGGGCGGAGGAGATGAAAGGTGTTCCTCTATGGGTGGAGGAATAGGTGAAGTGGGTTCAAGTGTAGGTGGAGGACTTCAGGATAGGATTTCCTTGATGGAAGGAATATGAGGTAATTGGGAAGCAACGGGTGTGTCGCTGAAAATAGCGTGGACCTCGCAGGTATGGCTATCATCGATTAAGGTCTCTCCGGTTTGATGGAAGAAGGGTCATGATTAGGAAATGGTTTCTTAAATATGTGTAGGTTTTTATTGGTAGGTGCATTAGGATTATCCAAGTTTAACTCACTTTTCTCGAGCATTTATTGGATAATGTTTTTAAAGTGATGCAATTTCTGTCACTATGACCCTTTACTCGATGATAGTTGTAGAATTCATGTTCTTTATACCACGCGAGTGTGGGGTGAGTAGGGTCAAAATCCATGGGTGGTTTCATGGGAGGAAGGGTGATGGCCCCTGACTTTAATAAGCTTCTCTAAGATAGAAGAATAAGTCTCCCTAATTAGGGTGTATTTATGTTGTTCTTGTCGAATTGAAAAGTATGAATGGGTGAGAGATTAGATGAGGGACTATCCTGATTTGACGGATGAGTTGGGCCAGCTTTGAGTACCACTACGTTAGCGGTTCCCTTCGATTTTGAATAATTTTTCTATGGCTTGAAGAATAATAGGTATCATTTGATTTGAATGTTGAGTTCTTATTACGTAGTTGAATTTTCTTATCTTTAATGGCACGAATCTCTAGTTTTCGTACATGGTGAATGCTTAAATCGAAGGTTGAATTTCTAGACCGCAAAGTCGGTGAGATATTTCTAGCACAAGCCCACGTGAAGAGATCTATGAGTTTGGTTTGTGGTTTTGGAATGTGATTTGATTGATCAGCTACACTAACGAGCAATAAAATTTGTGATAAATTCATTGTCATACATCGGCGTGTAGAGTAGAGGTCAGTCATGGTAACCTTATTAACAATGTTAATGGGGAAGTGATCCAAGAAGGCTTGGGCTACCTGATTAAATGAGAAGATAGAGTGTCTAGGTAACCCACTATACCAATCTAATGCAGCCCGATTCAGAGACATGGGAAAGGTCCTTAGAAGCAAAGCGTCATCATGGGTGATCAGATAACACCCATGTTTGAAAGACCAAAAATGTTTTTTGGGTCATCTTTGTTGTTGAAGTGGTTAAATTTAGGAATTTCCTAATACATGGGATATGGACAGATATGAATGGATGGCCGGATAGGCTCATTACAAATCTCATTGTAGGTGAGAGTATTGCGGGCACGGTGATGCCTCAATATCCGCATCTTGTCCATCATTAACTTGATTAGATTGTTGGTAGGTTGTGATGGTTAGGTGACTCATGTAGTGTAAGAGGGTTGGTGTTGGGTATATGACGAGGGTGGCATTCCAATATATGGCACTTTGTCGTATAGGTAGATTGAGAAGGAGGGAGTGAGATAGGAGGTACGTATCCATAATGAATGATAGATGAAACAAGAGGTGCTTGATAGTATGTATATGGAGGTGGAAGGGTCATGGTAACCCTAGTAGCAATGGGGGCTAAGGACTATGAAATAGAAAGGACAATCCTTTGAAAAGGGGTAGGGTCATGGCTTGTCACGACACTTGGGGTGGTTGTGTAGCTACGGGTATATGTGAAACAATAGGTGCAGATGAGGTTATGTTCTAGGTGGTTGGTGAAGGTATAAGGGATGTGGGGGTCATGAATGGATGTGGCGAGACACGGTGGTCATAGTAGGTATAGGGCCTAAGCTGCGACATGACTTGTGGCAAGGTAGGTGAGGGTTACATGGAGCTAGAAGGGATTGACGTAGGAGTAGGAATGAGACTCATGGGGATAAATACGGGAATGTCATATATCAACTGACCTGAGGCATCTCGGGTGGATGAGTGGGAAAGATAAAACTATAAGGTGACATGATTTTGTTCAAGGATTCGTGTGAACTCCTCATCTCTTGTGGCAATAGTGATAGGTTGGGTAGGATCCATGGGTGATAAAATAGAAGGTGGTGAAGGACTAGGTGGGAGTGGTTGACAACTAGCATGGAATATGAGGGTGTTTTCTTGTCGATGTGTCAACACCATGTGAACAGGTACTAACGTGGTAAGACTGCTTTATGTAAATGACACAGAAATACAACAGACATAGGATAAATAGGCGGTGGTAGGTGAATTGGGGTTAAAATGTCAGCTAGAAAATTACACAGGCTAACCGATGTCGGTTAGGTTAAACTAACGCCGGTCACAGGTAACCATGGTCGGTCACTATGGAAAGTGGACAGTTGGTCAAAATAAGGTTAAAGGCCAATAACTTTCTAGGTATGCAAGATGCTAATGGAATTACTAGATCAGTGAATATGATGAGGGTGACAAAGACTCTAGAATAATAAAGAAGGTGAATAGGTGTCCTTTTGGGTGGGTAAACCAAAAGAACAGTGAACCAACACCAGTTGGGTAAAAGCGACGATAGTAAGAGGGTAGCGATGATGGTCACCTGGAACGACACGGATTCTTATGAAATTGAGACAATGATGAAGAAAATGTGGTTGTGAGTTAAAATTTGATGTGGAATCAAACCTAGAATTCTAAGAATGATGAGAATATGGTCTAGGAACACTCAGATGAAGCTGTAATACACCAACTATGATGAGGAGTGTGCAAGGGGAAATAAGAAAATGAAGAATGAAATTCTCTCACCTCAAAATGCAATCCAAACGAAACACTAAGAAAAATGTGATCCTAAGAGTGCCTTTTCTATTATGTCTATTTAGTTTATGTTATTTAAGGACTAACTCATGAACTTTAGAATAGAGTATTTTGGTGAGGATGGCTTCCTATGAAGAAGGAGATCTACAAGGAGAGGTTTCGGGTATGTTATGGTGGGGGTGGGATTTTCTTTTAAGTAGGACTCGATAGAAACAACGAAAGTAGGTGCCTTGTGCCGTGATCGTGTAATCATATACAACTTCATACTATGATTAATTTTTCAACCATCAGTGGGAATGACTTCCAGTGTATAGGATGCCCTCAATTAATGTGAGATAATGTAGAAAAGCAGAATGAAATGAAATGATTTTAAACCCAAATCAAAATGTTGAATTCGATGCCACAAATAGATGAACAAGAGAAGGGATACTCTTTTACTAATGCAATACTAATGAAAGGAAGAAAATTATTTTTTAAAGCACCAAATTACGATTACTTTTAGACAATAGAAGAGGAGAAGGTTCTAGGGGAGAAAGTTTAATGTAATTAATTTTTAGAAAAGAAACAAACATACAACATTTTCACCTAGAAATGAAAGAATTCAAAGAACCCCGAATGGGTCCCACTGGGCATGCCAAAATATTTCACCTGATTCTAGATCATTTCTTTGAATGTTGATGAAACAAATAAGGGTAAAGGGCTAGGAGGAATACCTATTGAAATGTTGGTTATAGGTTATTGCACGCGTATGACTTCTGAATCCACAACTGATCGTGAGAGCTTCCTTTTTCTTAGAGGAACTACTTGAAATGGAATACAATACCACCAAATAAAATTTAAACAATATATGCAGTGGAATTCTTAGCATGTGCTAGATCTAGGAAGTGTGATACTTCCTAGATGGTTGTCAATCCATTGTTTAAAACAACTTAATGCTAACAATAAAGGAAACTCTACTATAGTTAAAATTATTTAGGTATCTCATTTTTCTACAATAAGAAAATCAGTTCATAATAGGCTAAGCTATGATTGAATCGAAGGTCAAGGTCACATGATTAAGGTATTGGTACTGATCAAGGTGAGGTTATAGGCTATATTGGGTACTTGGTGGAGGTTTTGAACTCTGTTCTTGGTTTCTAGTCAAAACAAAGAGAGAGCGTTGGTCTAGTATGATCGATGTCCGTTGAGGTTAACAGTGATGTGATTGTGGGTAATCGACATCATTATGGTTGTGTACGTGAAATTCGGTAAAATTGGGTGGGGTGATAGATCCGAGGCTAGATGGGCATGGAAGGAAATGGCGGGGTTCGTGTGGGTCTCGGTATGCACGGGAATGATTAAAATTTGGATATGGATAGTTCAAGGGTATGGGTAAAGGATGGTCAAGTTTGCATAGAGGTAAAATGGTGGTGGAATGAAATGAGGGAAAAATCTAATAACAACAAAATAATCTAACCAATGTTTAATGGACAAATGTTGGTTAGCAAAGCACTTACCACTTGTATGAGCTTGATGTCTGGTTGGTAATGGTGGGTGATCAGATGGAATGAACTTCATGTAGTGCTAGCACTTCCCTGATTCTCCCATGAAGGCAAAATGACTCTATGGTTGCTTGACTCACTGGATATGGATGCTCGATGCACGTGCTAATGCTAGTTCTTCTTGCATGCAACTCTAGTTTTTTCACTTGTTCTCAGAAGATGTACCAACCTCTAAACAATTTGCCAACCTCAAAATAAGGTTATTTTGGGGGTTAAATGGTAACTAATGGTGGTTTCAACTTAACCGGTGGTATTTTAGTGTAACGACATCAGTTAGGGTGGGATTTCCTAGGTTTACTAAACTAGGTAGATTCCCTTGATTTTCTTGGATCTCGTTTGTTTTCTCCACGGATTAGAATGGATGCTTCCTTCTAACATGCGGGAATGTGGTTAGAGGGAATGTAGGATTTGATTTTTAGGGTTTAGGCAGGTCTTAGTTAGTTATAGCAACATACTAAGAATAGGTCTTAGGGTGAGGTGGCTATGTGGTCATTATCTCAATTAGGATATTTAAATAATAAATATTATGAGGATAATGAATTAATTAAATTAAATTAATATTAGTGTGGGATGAAAGGGGCCATGGTTATGTGAATGTGTTTAAGGTGTTTATTTAATGAGGGACCAAGGGGAGTGTGACCTAATTTTAATGTCTATAAAAACAATACAATGTTCACCACCAACATCACATCTCATCTATCAATATGGTACTAATGTATATGTTTCTCATCACCAATCATGAGATGGATCACCCTATCAATATAGGGTGGATGAATCGATCACTGCGGATTCACTCTTAAATTTTAAGACCATCATAATAAAGTTTAATATATAAAATTTAAAATAATATGGGGTGTCAAAGCGGTGGTATGTACCCCCTTTAACATTACTACCCTAGAAAATATGACATAACAACCTACTCAATGGTATTTAATTATATTTCACCAATCAAATTATTCATAACGCTACCAAGAAGGCTCATATCCTTCTCAAAACTTGATTGTTTCTAGGAATCGAGTCTTCACCTATCATGCTCAAGACCACACCAAAACACCTCACATATGGCATGTAACAACTCATTTGAAATCCAATGACATGTATAAAAGACCCATTATTTCTAGAATTCATGAGAAATCCATCCATATAAACCACACAAACTTTCCTATTCACCAAGCAGATCTTCCTAAAAAGTAATTTTAGGAACTCAACTATTTTTCACCCTTTCTCCCACATTCAAGACCTCTAAATGCCTTAAATATGAACAAAATTCATCCATATTCACTCTCCAACTAATAGAAAGCATAAAATAGTCCATCTCATGCATATTTTTCCTCCATCTTCTAGATAAAACAATCATGTCCCGAGAAGTAAACAAACTTCTTCTTCACAAATTGAGTTAGTTCACCTATCAAATCTCATCATCATGAGACAAACCATATACCATTAGAAACACCTCTAAATATAATTTATAGAACATCTTACATTTCCTTCCAACTACAAGTGGAAGGCCTTCAACCACTTCCATCTTTGAAAAATCCCCAAAACTACCTATAGACTAGCCTTCATTAATAGGGAACACTTTGCCATCTAGAATCTCAAACATGATCTAAACCTATCATGGACATCTAGAAAAACTCCCATGATAAATATTAGGACCAAGATAATAAATAATGATATAACATATTTATTAAATCAACCAAACCTTTGACAAATCAAATAAATGAAATAACACATTTACATAGTGACACCAGATATAACATGGAAAACCCCAATGGGGTAAAAAACATAGAAATAATTTTCCATTAATTGAGAAACTATTAACTAGTCCAAAGTAACTCCCTTCCTCACTTCTACTCCATGTTTTTAACTTGGTGTAAAATACAATACAACCGATTATGGCCCACACCATATTTAAATAACCCGAAGGGTTATAACTATTAAGTGATGGGTACACCCCGATTTAATAAATAATTAGTTATTAAATAACTAATAAACCTAATATAAATTTTATATTAAATAATAAAGAATATAAACTATATTCTATATTATTTAATTATAAACTAAATATTATGAGCACTTAATATTATGTTCTAACACTCCCCCTTAATATTAAGTGGGGATCCATATGCCAACATTACCTATTTTGTACAATAGGATTTACAAATCCATAAACCATTAGTGAAGGTTTAGGATATCATATTACTTTTGAAGGAATTATAACACCTTCATCATGCTTAACTTACCTTTTTGGTACAAAATGATTTAGAATCCATAAATATGAATTATGATTTAGGCTAAGAACCAAAAATAGGGAATATTATCTAAGTACCGAAAGGGCGCGAGGAGAAGCTTGCGGGATAGAAATGTTTAAGAATGCAATGTGACTACTATATATATATATATATATATATATATATATATATATATATATATATATATATATATATATATATAAGGGTTCATTCTGTATATCATGTCTAAGGGTGCAAACCCTTGTGTTATATGATTGTCATGGTTTAGATATAGTTTATTATGCTTTTTACGTTCTTATTAAGTTTCTGTAATGCATTGATATATGGATTTGTAAGTTGCCCCTTCCACTTTTCTTTTAACTAAATGTTTGTAATTATCATTATGCAAATCATCCTCCTTGATGGAAAAAAATTATCACAATTCTCACATAATGGAGGGGATTGGTGCCCGCGCATGCCTCGAGTGAGTGCCAGTGCGCCTTGGGTGATAGGTTGGTGCGCTTGGGGGTAGAAAGTAATATTGAGGGTAGATAAAAATGACTACATCTTGGTTACATTACCAGGACATCTTTTGAACTTGTTGTGAGAATAATGCATGATGACATAGCACTTGACATTGGATAGTGTCGAAGCATAGTTTAAAATCGTGGAGGATGAGTTTGCTCAGATATTTAGTATTGGACATGAGTTTGATGCACGTAAATGGGTAGAAGAGAACTTGTATCATGATTTATACAAGACCTTCTTTTGTTACTTTCCTTTAGAATTATATGGGTGGATTTAAGTGTATGCATCTAGATCAATTTGGTATTATAAATCCCACGTGTGGACCCAAGATGAATATCAGAGGCTGCAGGATGCTGATATGACTTGGACACGTGTTGTTGATCATTGGTGGAGAAGAGTGTTGACCAATTATACCCTGGAATACACTATTTCTACATATTCTTGTCCAGAGGTTACTAAGTTTGATTTCTTAAGGCAGCCTAGAGGATCATTTTTATGTGATATTCCCTTAACCATAAAGATCATGATCATTACACTAAGTTTGGAAGCATTTCCTATGGCCATATAAACTTATTATGAGTGCTGGATGAGGAATCTAGGATGGAGGAAGATGGCGAGACCTTACGACTAAAAAGGAGAGGGAATAAAGATGAATCAAGTATAATGAATCTCATGAAAAGGAGTTAATTAGACAACGCAAAGTTGTAGGAGTGATGTATTTTTAGAGGAAGATATTACAGGAAGGAATTGTGGTTCACACAAAGGATGTGGAGCACGAAAGTACCTATGATACCCCATCGATGAGACACCCCTTTAGCTTCGATGAGAATTTCTCACTTTAAAAAAGGAGAGCCATTGGCGCACATCTGAATCCTCCTAGTGACCAACCCTTGGTGCTTATTTTTCCATATCAAGAGATAAGTGTTGCTAACTTGATTGGTATTGGTGGAAGTGACCGATCAACACCAAGGAGGTATAAATTTTTATCGTGTACATCTATGTCTTTACAATCGTTTCCCGTGTCTAGAGGTATATTGTATAGAATGTAATTTGGTTAAAGTATAAATACATAAAGCTTTGGTATCACATCTGGAAATGGCATAGGGCACACATCTAGTAGTGGTGTCATATCATAGAATGTTGGCATGCGATTCGGCATGACAGTGGGAACACTAGGTGAAATAATTTTAGGACCTTTACCAGCTACATGAGGTGGATCTAGTGGAATAGGAACTAGTGGACCTAGTGGACCTGGCAGATCTAGAGGATTTGGTGGATCAAGAGGAGTAGGAACTAATAAATCTAGTGGATCTGGTGGTAGAGGAAACACTAGAGGAAATCAAGGTTACTGGATTATATGGAAATGCGCCTCAACCACCTCATAAATTATTTTTGAAATTTCTTTACATCTACTAGACTACAAAGGTGTTGAGGATGCTACAAAGCATGTACACAAGTATGAGCTTCTATGGTGTGTGAAGGGGATCACTACCCTAGAATGGAAGGAAAGTCAGTTTTCAATGACGTTACAAGGATGAGCGCATAGTTGGTACTTGAAAGTATGACCCCCATCAGACAGTGGTAGATTACACCACACTATGGAATTCCTTCTTAGTAAAATTTATATCCAAAAGTTTGAATATAAGAGCACTAACATGCTTTGAAGGAGATTCAACAAGGTATGGTAGAGAGTGTGTGGGAATATAACACATGTTTTAAGACTCTCCTATCAAATTTATCTTATGATACTCACCCTTCCCATCATCCTCAATGGTTTTTCATTGGGTTGATAACACCTTTTAGGAGAGCACTCTACTTCGCACAAGACTTTCATAGACCCGCATGAGGCCTTAGAGGCTATCTTGCATGCTTTGAGGTTGTTCAAAGAATGGCTCTTGGTGTTATCCCTTTTATTGAAGAAAAAAATTTTCTATAATTACAAAGAATTTGGAGAAGCTATCTGTAAAATCGGTGCATGATACTCGAGTGGCCTATGGTACACAAATTGTGAGGTGGAGGGGCATACAAATGAAAATTGTCCTAGAGATTGGTATGCACAATGATAGAGGCGTGATATTTTCACGAAGATCATGATGTAAGTATATGTCGATCTTTGCGGTGCGATCCATCATAATGTGTCTTGATATCACAATATTTGCACATCTACTACTCATGACACCAAGGATTGTAGATTGATTGACCAAATACATGATGCCATTGATATTAATGTGCACCAAACCAACCTCAAAAATAGTTCCAAGGATGATGGTCATCACTATGAAGGGAATGTATATTGAGGGGTGCATGGAATAGGTTTTAGAGGAGGATTTTGTAGCCTTGGTAACTAAAGAGGAGGGATAAGTCAGTTACAATGTGGAACTTGTTACAACTGTGGATCCACGGAGAACTATAAGCATGAATTCCCTGATCTATTGCAATTCTCTTGGTGTGGAAAGAAGTAAAAGTATGAGGAGTGCCCAGATATATTTGAACATATGATCTAGCAACACTAGAAGGAAAAATGTTTCGGGATGGTATAAATAAATAAAGTTGACTCTGATGGATGCAAGGGTGGCATGTGAGTCAGAACTAGAACTTGTATTGGTGACGATGCAAGCTAAATCTGCACATGCGAGGAGACACCAAGGTAGGATCCACTGGTTACAAGAGAATATGTGGTGTATGGTAAGTATCCAGACCCTACTCATCAGAAAGAGGTGTATCAGAAACCATGGATTTTATTTGAAGCCTACAAGAATAAATCGAGTGCACTGAAACATGATTCAATATGGTTATAAAAAGGAAGAGTGTTGAAGCTCCACGAAGGATTTGGATGAGGTCAGGGAAGTATGTAAAATGTTGAGGTAGGATAATATCATTCCTTTGTTAGGGGAATGGTTACGAGAGAAAGTACCATGTGCTAGAGTAGAGTGTGAGAGGTAGGTTCTACATGCTAACCTTCCTCCCCACAACCTTGACTATGATAAGGATATTACCTTAAATTATGTTATGGATGGATGAATCCTAAGAAATAATATTATTGACTTGGGAATGAAAGTCAATGTTCTCATCTTGGATTCATGGAACCACATGGGAAGGCCCCTATTACAACCATCTTAAAATGTGTTATATATGGCCTACAAGACAAAGGTGATTCCCATTTGTGTTTTAAAATATGTTGTTATCACTATCCAAGGGGTGAAATTCACTGGATATTTCGAGGTCTTGGTGTTAGCCAAGGCATATAATTTTCTAGCATTACTTGGGCACCCCTGGTGTTATAAGAACAATGTTGACATATGGTTCAATAAAGGGTACATAAGTTTTGAGAACAAGGAAGAATGAGTAATCATCCCCTTGACCAATGGGAATTCAACACTCTATCTTTGAGCCCTTGGGTGAAAAATTTATTTACATATATATGTGCACTCTATCAGGGACCTGAGGTGATTAATCCTATGGAAGGAGTTATTCAATTTGAAGATGCTCAATCTATGAGTGATACAACTAGTGTGGCATGTGAAAATTGGGCACACAGACTTATGAGTTAATTGGGTTCCAATTAAGAGGATCTGTTATAAGAGTAATGAAGGCACATTTAGTCAAGCTCTTGGGAGGAAAGAAGTTTCCAAGTTACTCTGGAGGGGCCAACCCTGATGTTTTCTTATGAGAGATGAAGACCTAATGGAAGAGTGGGATCAAAAAAATAAGGATGCTCAGTTATAAATTTCTTGGGACCACAACACATTAGTGGGAAACACATCATAATAGCCTACTAGAGTTGCGTGAAGTAAGAATCATGTTCTCTATTAGGTTATCCTAGACCAATAAACCCATAATCATAAAGTACTATCATGGGAAGGATCTGTCTCATTTCATATCCAATTATGTGAGAAGGCTTGGATGGAAGGCAAAAAAGCATTACCACCTTCTTTATTAGTGCATAAGATGTACTCCACTTTACAATGTTGTGCACATGCATGGTACATTCATTCAGAGATGTTCTATCATAAAGGAAATTGGTAGGATTTCATGGCTAAACTCCTTCAAGATTTTGAATATCGAAGCACCAGGCCATCGAGTGGATAAGGCATTACAGGTTCCTAATCACCTAACAATGGGATACAGTGCCATGATAGAAGATAGAATACTTGATTTATTGGGTGAACATGGATTAGAAGTTTGCCTTGATGAGGAAGAGTAAGAAGAGATGCATTTTGATCACACATTCATGGAGAAAGAAAAAGGAAAAATGGTCTATGTGAAAGATGGAAAATTTGGATGTTAACCATCGAAGGTATGCACAAATTTATGGATAGTGCTAATGAGTAAGCATGTGCCTACCATGAACCCCTTAGAAGAAATAAAGTTAAAATTATCTTAGAAACAAAACCTAAGAAGGCTACGATTGGGGACTATTGGTTAGAAAAGGAGGTTTCAAAGATCCTTGACCTACTATGTGAGTTTCAAGAATTATTCCCACGTGGGTACCATGAGATTAAAGGCATCCACTACTCTTTTAGGAAATTAAATTCAAGTAAAAGGAGGGTGTATGACCAATTTGAAAGATACCTTACCAAATGAATCCAAATTTACACATCCGGTCAAGGAGGAGATAGACAAGATGATTGCATCATGTATCATTAAAGCTATAGAGGAATCATAATGGGTAAGCTCCATGGTCATGAGCATTAAGAAGGATGGAAGGATAAGTATTTGTCTTGAATACATGGACTTAAATGAGGTATGTGTAATTAATCCTTTTCCAACCCCTTTTACTAAGGATATCCTAGAAGGAGTGGTTGGGCATGAAATCTACTCCTTCATGGATGGATTCTCAGGATACCATCAAGTTAGAATTGCCAAGGAAGACCAGGAAAAGAAAACTTTCACCACTAAATGGGGAAGTTTTCTTACACAATCATGCCTTTTGGACTAAAGAATACATCTGTTGTGTTTTCATGCATAGTGGTCAGGACATTTCAATATTTTATCCATAAGTTCCTCCATGTCTACCTTGATGATTGGACGGAGTATGAAGCCTAGTGAAAGAACATTGTGATAATTTATGGTTGATGTTTGAATTTTTTGGTAATTGTGCATATCCATCAACATCAAGAAATGTCTTTTTACTATTCCATTTGGAACCTTGTTGGGGCACATCATATGTAAAGAAGGCTTATTGGTGGATCCTACCAAATTTTTCATTATTGTGGGATTGGGGAGCCTACCAGCCAGGATCGCACTATGCGGATTCCTTGGGAATATGTGGTATTACCTCAAATTTATTAAGGGGTATGCCAAGATCACCATGCCATTGGAGAAGTTACTAAAACACAATAGTGCATTTCACTAGGAGAGGCACAACAAACATCATTTGATACATTGAAGAGTAGGCTTATCATTGTGCCCATATTACACTTTCCCTCTTGGGATAAGCCATTCCATATACATGTTGATGCTTTAGGGATGGTGATTGGGGTAGTCTTAACACAACCTAGAGAAGGGATTGTTGACCACCCCTTTTTTTTTAGCATAAATTTGACACCACAGAGAATAACTACACTAGGAATGAGTGCGAATCACTATTAATGATCTATGCATTACACAAATTTAGGTAGTATCTATTGGAAACACCCTTCATATTCTACACGGACCACATGGCATTGAATTACTTAGTGAACAAGCCCATTTTACAAGGGAACATATGTCAATGGGTCTTTTTATTCTTAGATTTTGAGTTTACTGGTTGTTGTGAAGCCAAGAAAGAGTAACTCAGGGCCTAACCATTTGTCAAGGATTGACTCTAGGGAGGATGCACGAGAGAATTGAGGATACAATTCAAGATGTGCTAATGTTTAGGTTGCGATGTGCAACTCTGATTTGGAGGATATTGATGAGTTTCTCAAAATGGGTGTGGCACGAGAGGGAATGAAGACTCTTGAAATAAAAAAAAGTTAGCCATACACGACACACCATACATGCTAATCAATGGAGAATTATATAAACTAGGCTGCAATGAGGTTTTGTTCGGTGTGTTTTGGAACATGAGCATGTTGCAATCATAGAGGAATCATACGGTGGGATTGTAGGAGGATACTATGCAGGGGAATGCCACCGCGCAAATATTATCGTTAGGGATTTGGTGGGAAATCATCTACCATGATTGCATTAGTATTTTCAAGGCCTATGACCATTGCAGTGCCTTGAAAAACTAGGGAGAAGGTATGACATTCCCTTGAGGTTCATAAATAGTGTAGAACCATTTGAGAAAGTCCATTGATTTTGTATGATCAATTTCATCTATCGCGTGAAGGATTAGTTCATGCTATATCATCACTTACACTGACTACTTAACAATATGGGCAGAGGTAGCACCTACAAAGGATTGCATAGTGTCAACAATAACTAGGTTTTTGTGGGAAAATATAATCAACATATATGGATTTCTATTGAGTTTAATTAGTGATAGGGGTACCCATTTCTTGAATGAGATAGTCAATATCTTATTGGTAGAACTCATGATAATGCACAATAAGAATATCCCATATCACCCACAAGCTAATGGAACTCTTGAGGCATTTTAAAAATTATGATTCACACTCGACAAAAAAATTTTTGTGGGAAGACATGATTGGGATGATAAAGTTTCAGCTATACTATCGGCGTATAATAATACCTACAAGAAATTGAACAAGACCACACCTTTTCGGTTGGTGTTTGGTGCAAAAGTAGTGTTACATGTTGAATTCATGTTACCATCCCTACGTATTGCATGTGTAGGAGGATTAGCTGATGAGAAAGCACTACATGAGCACATGGAGAAGTTAATGTAGTTGGATGAAAGGCGAGTCACTCACTAGGTGGAGTCAAAATACTGAAAAGGAGCGATCAAAAGTATGTCTTGATGGTCATATTAAAAACAAATAATTCAAGGTTGGGAAGATGGTCTTACTTTATGACTCCAAATTTTTGTTCCATCTTGGGAAACTGAAAGTCTATTGGTAAGGGCCATATATCATCTCGTATATCCTTGATTTAAGTGCATGCGATTACAAGCCTTTGGATGGGACAAGATTACCAGGACATTTCAATGGGAGTAGGATGAGGCCCTACTATAAATAAGGATTCTATGTAATCATAAATAAGGTAGTATTTCCATTTATCCTAGGGTTTCTTGTAATGCATTTCCTTTCTTTATATTTCCCCTTCTTGTTGCTTGTTCCCTTTTGTTTTGTTGTTTTGTGTGCATTTTTCACTAGTAGCCACTTATTATTTTCAAAAAAATTATATGTGCGAGAGGCCCATCCATTTTATGTGGGGTGGAGTAATACAACAAGTAATGGAAGTTGGTAGTGGAAGCTATGTTTTGATGGCCGGATAGAATAATCAAAAGCATGAAGTTTGGAATAAAACACATAGAAAAGTTAGACGTAAGGAGTTTTGTGTCGGGGAGAGATTTACGAAGACCACATACAAGTATGAAAAGCATAAGAACAACATGAGGTAGGTGATGTCAAAAATTAGGGTAAGGATAGAAGAAGTTCCTTTAGCACTATGAGCACGCATTTTAGGATATTCGATTAGTAAGGATTTTTAAATGGAATAAGGTTGAATTTTTGTACCTTTGGATTGGGCACAAGGGTAAAAATCTTTGAAGGTTGGCATAAGAGGAAAAAGATTCCTTTATTGTTTTTGGCAAGAAAATTTGTCTTGTGGAAAAATTGGTGGGTTTCAAGCCAACGCTATGGGAATTTAAGTACTTCTACTTGAGCGGTGCAACTTCCATATATGCATGCATGAAAAATTGGATTTCAATGATGGCATTTCGACTATAGATCTAATAGGGGCACTCTAATGTCCCTGTGGAAAAGCTAGCAATTTCTCACTAAAGAAGAACTTTTTTCGAGAAGGGGAAAGAGAGTGATAATGGAGGTAGGAGAAACAAATGTTGTGGGTAGAATATCAGATGCCCATACACATCAATTATAAATTTCATTTACATGCATTTATAGTTAGAAGTAAAAACAAATCCACAAGAGAAGATACAAGACCAAATGAAACTCATTGGTCACAAAGTACCAATTAATTCCTCAATCAAAAAGGAAAAAAATCCTTCTTTTATTATTGGAGATCGAGCAAAGTTTTTACATAGCTTTAGAATGGAAGAAATTTGCGGAAGAAGAGAAAAATAAAAGAATAATGGTGTCTTCCATCTTTTCTAGGTATAGAGAACTCTGGTCTTTTTTGAAATCAATTGCCATCCCTTTGGAATGGCTTTGAGAAGCCATTATATTCTTCGTAAGAAACCGTTACAACTTCACAAATCCTTGATGCCTTTTCAAATTCCTCTGTTGTGAAGAAAACACTCATGGCGGGTTAAAAACCAGATCTTGCAAAGTAACCATTACATTAGATTTTCCAGTTTAAATATAGACCATTTGATTTTCTCCTATAACTTAGAAATCAGGTTGTCCACGTGGCAAGAAGGGATTGGAGTGGTTACGAGGGGAAGCCTTTGGCCTTTTGTGATTTTTGTGATATTTGGCAATTTGGAACAAATTGGCCTATAATGCGCGCTTTGACTTTTTAAGTTATACATGTGGCACGTTCTTATTGGAAATGGGTTCGTGGCCTTTTTCTCAACATTTCAACCTTTTTTTGGAAAAGGCTCAAAAACTTGATTTCCTCCATCAGCCCGCTCCCTGCTTTGACTTGGACATGTGACAAGTTCTTATTAGAAATGAGATCATGACCCTTTTCTCAACATTTTAACATTTTTGGAAAAGGCTCAAAACTCAATTTCCTCCATTGGCTTTCTTCTCTACTTTGACTTTTCAATGGTGGGCTTCACCTTTGAATTTTTCCCTACAAGCTCAAGATTTGACTTTTTCCCTTATAGCTGATCGGGGCTACGGGTTACTTTTTAACTTTTTGCATCTTTTACAAAGAGGCTCAAAATCTGAAATACCCACGATGGCCCACTCATCTTTTTGAATTTTCCACAGCTAGATTTGCCTCTCCAATGACTTCAACATGTGATGATCGGCGTTGTTTTGGTAATTTACCCTTTCTTCCCCATCTTCAAAATTGCGCCATTACAACATGTGGAGCCATTTCTTTGAGGAAGAGAACTTCAGCATTTGGAGCTCAATTTTCAAATTTCCTTCACGAATTAGAGGCATGAAGGAAAAAAATGATATAACAACCTAAGCCATAGAACAAGTGAACAATCTCAATAAAAATGGAGGTTGTAAAGAGGATATTATGTGCATGAGACCAAGAAATGGAGGATTTCTA
This sequence comes from Taxus wallichiana var. yunnanensis, assembly GCA_018340775.1. Taxonomy (NCBI): domain Eukaryota; kingdom Viridiplantae; phylum Streptophyta; class Pinopsida; order Cupressales; family Taxaceae; genus Taxus; species Taxus wallichiana. The sequence goes on along the minus strand of CM031238.1, from coordinate 456,793,308 downwards.
AAAAATGAGCAAAAAAAAGGTTTAAACAGCTCTAGGGTAAGACTTTTGCTAATTTATTGAATCTCTAATTTTTCTTAAACATCAACGAAGGGCATGAGCTCAAAAAAATTTGAATTTGGCTTTGGAAATGCATAGCGGTTGTCGGGGCAACAACTAGCTCTAGCTTGGGGACATGGCATGAACTAGGCATAGCTAGGGCATGACATGAGGATCCAGAATCTCAAGTTTCAAAACATATTACGTTGACTAGTGCCTTATCCATTGGTCCTTGCAGAGTCATGTACACTTTTGAGAAAGAGTGGAAGAAGGAGGAAACAAACAATTCAAACAACACACAACAAAACCAAAAAAAAATTAAACCAAAACCATGCAAAAGAAAAGGAAAACACACCTACACAAATCACCTATGGTACAAGGAGGGGACAATCCGCTTTCACTGATGATACAGTTTCAAGTATTTCCCACTTCGAGGAAATTCCAATGGAATTCCATCCAATTAAGAGAGGAGAAAAAAATTCCCACCAAAATCTCCATGAATTTGGAATGGGCCAAGCCATAATGAATCAAACTTTCCATAGCTGCCCTTTGGTTCTCTTCTCTTGTTCCAAAACAAGACCAAATCTCCAACTTTGAAATTTCTTTCTTTGGTCTTCTTGTCAAAAATTATCTTCACTTTCAACCGATGCTCCTTAATTCTATCCACCACTTGGCATCTTCTTTCTTCCAGCTTCTCCAGGAAGAGGATCCTCTTGTCAATGGAGTCTTTATATTGACCATATTCTATTTCTTGTAGCAACTTGAGAGCTGACATCTCAATTGTGAGTGAAATGTCTACCTCAACTCCATGCAACATTTAGAAAGGTGACATACCTATTGCCTTCTTAGGATTGATCCTATTGGCCCCACCTTGCATCATATATCTTCTTGTGCCGGGACCTTTGATTCTCATCTACCATCTTATGCACAATGGTCACAATGTTCTTATTATTTGACTCATCTTACCCATTTCCCTGTGGATAATAGTCGAAGAGTGAGATAGGGAGATTCCAAAGCCATAAAAAAACTCTGTGAGCTCCTTTGAAGAGAAATAAGTGGTGTTGTCTACAAAAATTTTTCGTGGTACTCTAAAATGGACAAAGATATTTTCCTTGATGAAGTTGCAAACTATTTTAGAGTTGGATTTCTTGGATGGGATGGCTTCCACCAATTTAGTGAAGTAATCAGTTGCAGTGAGTACATAAGTATGCCCTAAACTAGAATGAGGATTCAGAACACCAATAAAATCTACCCCCATTGCTGAAATGGTTCTTCAATCACCACATGCCTAAGTGGCAATGCAGCTAGTTATGGCTTTCCAACAAAATTTTGGGATGATTTACATTTGGAAACCCAATCTTGAGTGTTTGAAAAGATGGAAGGCCAATAATATCTCCCACTAAGGATCTTATTTGTGGTTACCATATCTAAAAATGTCCACCACAATCCCGATCATGATATGCCTTGAGAAACTTTTCTTGTTGCTCCTTATCTACACACCTGAGGAAACAACCATCTAGGCCTCTCTTGTAAATTACATGATTCTAGATCTCAAACTTGGCTGCCTTAAGCTTGAGTTTCCTTATTTATTTGTAATCAAGATGAGGAGGGCATTCTCCATAAGTTAGATAGTAAGCAATGTCAGCATACCACTCATCAAAGTAGTGGTGACAAAGATCACCCGAGGATTGTCTTACGAAACAGTTAAGAAAACACCATCTTTTTCTCCCTACTAAGCTTTGAGAGATTCATCTTCATCAATCAGCTTGCACAAACCATTTCCTCTTACTAGATTAGAGGTTCTAATCTCCAAGTCATACTCTTGGGTCTTTTTATCCAACTTCCTCTCTTAGCCATAGGATCTTGTTGAGTCAAAATGGACTTGATTGCATTTCTAGGGACCATCACCTTTGTATGGGAATTGAGAATGTAGAATCTAAAACTTTTAACATCTTTGACCACTTTGTGTAGGCATACTTCTCTAGTTGGCTATACTTTATCTCATGATTTTTCAAATAAAATCTCATGAAATAAATGGGTGCTTCAAACCTTCATCATATTTTTGAACAAGGACATCAAAGAGTGTATGTTCGATGCATAAAAATACATAATGAACTCCTTGTTGAAATATAGAGATACAAGAGTCGGATCTTTGGAAGTGGTTTTCTTGATATCCTCAGATGTTGTTTTTACTTCCTTATTCCACTTAAAACTTACTCAAGGCTTCATCATGGAAGTTATATGTTTGGTCAATTCAGAAAACTCAGGCACAAAATGATGAAGGAATTTTACCTTTCCAAAGAATGAATGAACTCCCTTCTTTTTGGTTGGTAAGGCTAGTGTTTGGATAGCTCTGACCCTCTTAGGATCAATGTGTGCTCCATGTTTTGTCACAATGTGTCCCAGTAACTTACCTTTTATGACTCCAAAAATGCATTTCTTTGGATTTAGAGAAATGCCATGTTTCCTACACCTTGTAAGGACTTTCTTCAAATGATAGATATGATCTCCCCTCCTCTTTGATAAAAATGTGAGGTCATCAAGTTAAATGACAATACAATGTTTAAAATCTTTAAAGGCCAAGTCCATTGCTCTCTGGAAAGTGGCTCTAGCATTGATCAAGCTAAAAGACATTTTGTTGTAGGAAAAAGTGCCACAAGGTGTTGTGAAGGCTATTTTGTTGCATTCCTCTTCTTCCAACTTGATTTGGTTATACCCTGAGAATCCATCAAGCAAAGAGAGCATCTCAAATTTAGTGACTACTTGCAAAATATGATCCATGATTGGAAGAGGGTAGTTGTCCTTGAGAGATGTCTAATTCATATTTTGGAAGTCTACAACAATTCTTATTTCCCTGTTCTTCTTCCTCATCTTGGCACAATGTTAGCCACCCATGTTGAATTGTGGATGGGGAAAATGATTCTAGAATTGAGCATTTTTGTCACCTCTTCTTTGATAACATCATAAATATTTGGATTGTAGGGCCCTTTGTTTTCCTGAAGGGCTTGGCTCCTTGTTTCAAAGGAGTGGAGTGATGCATTTCCTTTGGCTGAAAATATTTGAGTTCATCATAGGAGTAGGCCAAGACATCGAGTAGTTTTTAGCGAGAGAAACAAACTTTCTCTTCTCTTCTAGTGAGAAGAATTTACCAAAGTTAACCATACTTGGATTCTCTGAAGTGCTAATGTTTTCTTGATCAAAATCAGATGGACATTGATAAGACTATTTTTATTTTTCTTGGATGAACCTGTCATGATTGTCAAAGAGATCTTCCAAAGAAACTAGGCCTTTGGGGATTTTGTTTCCTTTCATCTTGATTACTCCCTCTTCATCAATTCCCTCAATTCCTTCCTTCTCTTCTTTGGGGACTAATTCATGGTGTGGGTTCTCACTTCCTTCAAATAAAATATTATTGAAGTTATCCCTTTGTTCTAAGAAGGCTAGGATCTAGTTGTCATCATTAAAGACCTACCAGTGATTTACATTATGCAGTACGTTGGGTCCGAACACCATCTCAATGGTCACTTTATCCTTTCAAAATAAGGATGAGGTGTCATGAAAGAAGCTGACACTATTAGAGAATCATAATTTTCATTCTAATCCTTAGGGATAGCTTCAATGGAGAATGCATCAAAGGATTCAATGCAGTCCCACACTCTATTTTTATAGTGCCCGAGCCTTGGATTTTTCACCTAATATTGTTGGTAGACCTACTTTACCACAACCTCTACATCACCTTTGCATCTCAAATTCTTGATTCCCATGTCCTCTACTACATTCATTCCTAAGAGAAATGCTTCATACTCTATTGTATTATTTGTATTGTCAAATTGCAGCTTGTAGGAAAAATGATATACCTCATTGGATGGAGAGTATAATACTACACCACCTTACGAAACTGCTTTCTGGAATGATTACCATCAAACTCCATCGTCCAAATCTGATATTCTTCTTATTCCATGAGGAGTGGAAAGTTCTCTTCCTTTTGTGATGTAAGGAAGTAGTTTCCTAGCCCAAAATATTGAAAGAGGATGTTAGCTCTTAGATCATCAAATTTCCTTATTGTGAATTTCATTTTCTTGGTGACGATGGGAGATTCTTCATTTCCTTTCTTTCTCGGGATAGTTTTAGATGACCAATCCATTTTTATTTCTCCACCTATATCTATACAAAAACTTCTAATCAATAGCATACCAAAAGATGTTGGGATATCTCGCCACCAAAATGGTCATGAGTACCTTCACATCGGGGTAACCACTCACCGCAACCCGAGCATCCTTAATCCTTCCTAGCAATGGGAATTGTTTAGATTCCATTGAGCAGCACATTCCATTTACCTAGATCACATTGAGGCCAATATAATTTGGAGCTTTCACTAGCATCACATTATCGAGGCTCTAGAATCTATAATGCAATTATTCATTTGGAAACCTTTGATGAGAAGTGACAGGTAAAAAGGCTCAACTCTATTGGTGGTGGAGGCACTGAGGGCTAAGATGTGTTGGGAAGGTGATATGGATGGTGTGGGTAATAGGCCTTTAGAGATTGGGCTTCAAGAAAAAGGGTTACATCCATGAAATGCCTTGATGAATTTGTCAAGTTGGGCGGGGAGGTGTTGTAGGTATTCAATCTCAAAGAGCTGAACCTTAGTTTTTCTTGCGTGCTCCACAAAGTCAAATGGATCTATGGTAGATGAGGAAGAGGTTCCAAAAGTGGAGAGGATTTAAATGACAGGGTTTTTGTTACTTTTGGTGCTATTTTTTCCTTTTCAAAGGTAAAAATTGTCTTGGAAGGAGGTGAGGGTGTAGCCTTTGATTGAAATTTGGATATTCTTGCAGAAACAATATTTAGAAGAGAATTGCTCTTAAAAAGTTTTAACTTGGAAGAGGAATTAGATAACTTACTTGGTAGAGTAGCATGATCCTTGGCAACCAGTGAATCTGGTTTCTCTTTGGTTGATTCCATGAAAGACGGTACTGGTGATCCTCTGCTGATGATCTTGTTTTGTGGAGGCTTTAAAGAGCTTTCTTCTTTGTTCTTCCTACTCTCGATTAAAACCGCATTGAGGCTGAAACACCATTATTATATTGTGCACAAGTGAAAATAGCACATGAAAAACTTGGATCTTATTCATCACTTTCCTTTTCATCATCAACGTATTCAATTAGGCCATTGTGTGAGCCAACCTATTTGATTTCAAGATAGTTTTCATGGTCATCCATGCTTTCTTCTTTAGTTTCCTCAATGTTTTTCCTTCTTCTAATTCTCTAGTGTCACAGATAGAATTGACTGGTGGTGCTTCAAGATCAAGCCTATGAGGAGGTGGAGCAATTCTTGGTCTATCAGGAGGATTTGGTCTCCTTGGAGCATTCCTCATTGTCATTTGTGACAACTTCTTCTTCAAAGCAACTAGGTCAGTTGCCATGTTTTGGAACATTGGATTAGTGGTGGTGATTTTGAACTTTGACCTTTTTTTTTCCTATTTGGTCCTTTCACTTTTCCAGAAATAATTATATCATCATTAGTCTCAATTATGAAGTCTTTAGCATCCCTCAATGTTCTTGGTTGGGCTCTTCTGAGAAAGAAACCAACTTCTAGTGGAAAAGAAATCTTGATGAAGAACATTTTCAAGTTGTTTTCAAAGGGTAACACATCTTATGGGATTCTTCTTTTCAGCTTATTATACCTTGCTACAAAATATCTCATTTATTTGGAGGTCTCCTTCATTTGAACCAATTGGACCAAAAATCGTAAAAATATTTTGTGCTCTTGAACCTATGTTCAAATGCACTTCTTATATCTTCCTAGCATGTGAAAGATCTTGGGAACAACATGTAAAACCATTCAAAAACCTTTTCTTAGAGTGACTCCACAAAGATCCTAACTAAAACATCTTCAACTTCGACTCCCAACACTCAAAAAGTAGTGATGAATGCTACTACATGTTCTTTTGGGAGTTGGGAACCATCCCCTCTAAATTTTGGGAATTTCTTTCTTGAGCCTCTTGGGATCTCATGCAGTGGTTGAGCAAGAGACAGGTGAACTAGTATTTCTTCCCCATGGTACATTGGGTCTACATTCCTCATACTCGTGATCACCCATTCTATTCCTATTTCTATCCTCTAGTATTGTTAAGGCTGTTTTTGTTCTGCTCTTTCTTACGCTTAAATTTGGAGTCATTCTATTTCTTCAAGTTGAGCCCTTATCTCCTCCTCAACAACTTCCTCTCTTTCAAGCTATTCAAATTTGGGATCAATTTTTCCTCATTACCTTAGTTTATGGGTGTATCTTCTCTCAGCTAGCTTGAATTTTTATGCTCATCTCGGGGTACTAGAATTTGCCTTTGTCTTTCCAATTCAATAGCACGTTCTTCTTCCAAGTCCAAAATCCTTATGGAAATGAAGTATTGATTAACACTTTGTCTATTATGCCAAATAGATTCTCTTAGATAAGAAGCAATGTCTTCTTGGATATGAAAGTGTAAATTAGGTCTTTACTGAGAGGAGGATTTCCTAGAATAGCCATGATTTACATCCATATAGTTTGTGTGATTATTTAATCTCCAGAACCTTTTCTTTTAGAATATCATTTTTTTATATGACCTTGAGGTTGTTTTTAGTGTAGATGTTGCCAAATCTACCCCACGGTGGGTGCCAAAAACTATTCGTGAGAAAATTTGTCTTGTGGATAAATTGGTAAGTTTCAAGCCAACAATATGGGAATCTAAGTCCCTCTACTTGAACGGTGTAGCTTCTATATATGCATGCATGAAAAAGTGTATTTCAATGGTGGCCTTTTAACTAGAGATCTAATAGGGGCACTTCATTGTCCATGTGGCAAAGCTAGCAATTTCTCACTCAAGAAGAAATTTGTGCGAGAAGGGAAACGGTAGTGAGAATGGAGGTAGGAGAAACTAATGTTGTGGGTAGAATAATGAGATACCCACACACATCAATTAGAAATTTCATTTACTACATGCATTTATAGTCGAATAAAAATAAATCCACAGAGAAGCTACAAGAATGAATGAAACTTATTGGTCACAAAGTACCAATTAATTCCTCAATAAAAGAGGCAAAAATTCCCTCTTTTATTATTAGATCTCAAGTAGAGTTTTTACATAGATTCAGAATGGAATAAATTTGAGGAAGAAGAGAAAAATAGAAGCATAATGGCATTTTCTGTCTTTTCCGGTATAAAGCACTCTATTATTTTTGAAATCAATCACCTGCCCTTTGGAATGCCTTGGGAAGCCATTATATTCTTCACAAGAAACCGTTATAACTTCACAAATCCTCGACACCTTTTCAAATTCCTCTATTGTGAATAAAACACTCGTGGCGGGTTATAACCAGATCTTAAAGCAACCCTTACATTCGATTTTCCGGTTTAAATATAGATCATTTGATTTGCTCCTATAACTTTGAAATCATACCATTCATGTGGAAAGAAGGGATTAGAATAGTTACGGGGAAGCCTTTGGGCTTTTGTGATTTTTGTGAGATCCTGGAAATTTGGAACAAATTGGCTGTAGCCCCACTTTCAGTTTTCAACTTAGACACGTGGCACGTTCTTATTGGAAATAAAGTCGCGGCCTTTTCTCAACATTTCGAACTTTTTTTTAGAAAAAGGATAAAAACTCAATTTCCTCCACTGGCCCACTCCTCTTCTTTTCCTTGGACATGTGGCACGTTCTTATTGGAAAGCAGGATCATGGCCCTTTTCTCAATATTTTAACCTTTTTAGAAAAAGGCTCAAAACTCAATTTCCTCCAGCGGCTCACTACTCCACTTTGACTTTTCAATGGCAGGCTTTACCTTTGAATTTTCCCTACGGGCTCAAGATTTTACTTTTTCCCTTATAGCTTGATGGGGGCTATGGGTTACTTTTTAAATTTTTGCCTCTTTTACAAAGAGGCTCAAAATATCAAATCCACCCAATGGCCCGCTCGTCTGTTTTGAATTTTCCACGGTGGGTTTACTTCTCCAATGACTTCAACACATGGTGATTTGGTGATGTTTTTATAATTGACCCTTTCTACCCCATCTTTAGAATTCCATCATTAGGACACATGGAGCCATCCACTGATCATTCCATACTTAGCCGATTTTACTTTCATTTTGTACTTGGAACACATGGAAAGCCCACACTTGATTGAAGATTGTCCCTTGGACCTTGCCCTGGATTTACACCGTTGTGACACATGGATCCATCCACCGATCCTTCCATACTTAGCCAATTTTACTTTCATTCGTACTTGGGACATGTGGCAAGCTCACACTTGATTGAAGACTGTCCATTAGACCCTACCCCTAGAGTTACACTATTGTGACACGTGGAGCCATCCATTGAGTTTTGAAGTATGACTAAAATAAATCCAATCAAAGAGACCAATGTATCACTTGGGGATCGAGAAAAAATTTATGAGGAAAGAAATGCACATTGTTCCCGATGTGGAAAAATACACAGAGGAAGAGAACTTCATCATTTTAAGCCGAATTTTCAAATTTCCTTCACAAACCAAAGACATGAAGGCAAAAAAATAATTTGATGACCTAGGCCATAGAACAAGTGAACAATCTCGATCTAAAATAGAGGTTGCAAAGAGGATATTATGTGCATAGACTAGAAATGGATGATTTCTAAAAAATGAGCAAAACAGAGGTTTAAACGGCTCTAGGGCATGATTTTTGCTAATTTCCTTAATCTCTAATTTGTCTTAAACATCAACGAATGAAATGAGCTCAAAAATTTTAAATTTGGATGTGGAAATACATAGCAATTTTAGGGAAAACAATTGTAAAGGTTTGATGGTAAGTGACATTGCATTTATTACGAAAATAAGTAAAAACTATAAGCAAGAAGTTGAGATACATTATTGTTACATTGAATTTGTGATATCAAAGTGATCTTTTGAGCTAGGCCATCCTTGAGAAAAGTTACACAAAAGAAAGGTGTGAAGATCTCGAGTGTATAACGATTTTGATTAACGAACCGGGGTGGAAAAACATTACATGGGTGTAAGGGAAAGGGTTTTGGAGTTTTGAAACCCGCATGAGGATTATGCCATCTTATGGAAATAAGGGTTTCTCTGGGTTAGGGTTCCATGGCTAGGGCACATGATTAAAGGGATTTTTCATGTAAGAGTAGAATGACGAGTTGAGCAGAGCTAAGAATTTTTAATACCCCGACAAGAGAAATGGCACAAGGAAAGTAACCACCATTTCACCAAAAAGGGAAATGGTAAAAGGAAATAAGATATTTCCACTTGTTTGAATAAGGAATGGTACGTGAAGTTGCAATACCCATATGGTGTATTTCTTGGAAAGGAATGGGTTTTACATGTGAGAAAAATGGCCGTAAGTGACTACAACCGTAAAAATCACCACGAGAAAAAGAGATGACACTGGAAATGGTTATACCAACATACAAGAAGACACCAAACGGAATTCCCATCTCTGATGAAGTAAAGGTGAATATAGAGAAGACCGGGTTATTGCAACTCTATGAATTTCCCTATTTTTCCCAACCCGATTGGTCGTACCAATGGCTAATGTCACACATACATGAAGACCATTTATACTTCACAAGATGAAGGATAAGGATAACTCCCTAATTGATCTCCAAATTTATTGGTCTTACCTATGATGACGATTCATTTGATGATGAATTGGATGACAAGGAATCCGTAAGGAAAACTATGGAGGCCTATGACTACAATAAGAGGTCATGGTACTTTGACATCTCTATGATTTCAGACCCTGTAATGAGGATGGCTATGTGCTTGTTCACAAAACTAAATGGACAGGAAATATGGACCCATATCAACAAGGCATGGTTGAATGATTTTCGAAAGATCTCAGAGGGGACCATATATAAAATATCAGTGTTAATAGTAGAGGATATCATTAGTACCATGCGCGATGGGGAGAAAATCATGTTTGGGAATGTCCTCCTTACCATCATGTTTTAAAAAATTGGATTATTCAATGGGCCAGATAAATTTGTCTAGGAGTACCCAGATGAGAACCCCTCCCCTACCAAGAGATTTGAGAAGTATACTTGTGAAACAATGATGGCCACCCACAAGGCGCACTGGAGAAATGGTATAAGCAAATGTGTGATGCATTCGGGGCCAATTCGAGAAAACTGAGAAATTTCCATCTCTAGTGCAAGGAGAAGTTGAGTTTGCAGTATACCAACATTTTTGTATTAGTAGGTTCACTTTGGTAGACAACACCAAGATCCCATGGTGCAAATTACCTTTCTCCTTCACTATGCAATACTTCCAAGATGGGGTTCAAGGAGGAAAAGAGGCTAAGGTTTTATCTTAGCATGGTGGACCAAGACTATCATAAGCTATGTAGGACTTTGATATACATAAATAAGAACACCTATATGGAGAAGTATGTCTCTTATGACGTGCATATGATAAAACCAACAACCTTTCTTGTTCTTTGGAAGAAGCTGCAACAAGGGTATACTTGTGCATAAGGAAAAAATATGATAAGGTTTCCTATGTGGAAAATTATGTCTCAATCCTAGAAGACCCCACCACAAGAGAGAAGGCCACACCAAGGAAGAGGGAGAGAGAGGAGGCTCTAGAAAAAAAATCACCAAGTGTGTAGACAAAGCAATCTATAGATGCATAGGAATCGAGTACAAATCTAAACACATGTGCACCGAGAAATAAGTCCCCCAAGGAGGAAAAATAAAAGACACCTGAAGGCACCAAAGTAAGAAAATCCCCTTAAAAAGAATAATTTCCAACAAGGAGGAGTCACCTGTTGAAGAAGAGAAGGAAGAATATCCTATCTTTGGAATCACTAGTTAGCAAGAACTAGAAGATAGCATAAAGGTGGACTCGGAAGAAACGTAGAGCTTAGAGCCTTACAAAGGTGATAGGGATGATGATGAGCGCGAATAGGCTTAGGGCCTTTTCGTGTATGATGTGCATGACTCAGAGGATGAAGGGAATGAAAAGAAGGATGCGGATGAAGAATGAGCTCATGGAAAGGGGGAAGTGAGGAAGTAAACACCGAGGATTAAATGACCCCAAGCATGACCAATGAAAAAATTGAAGATGTCGTGGAAAGGGAGGTAGTGGGAATAATAAAGGACTTTGTGGAATAGGAGGTGAAATGCGGTGTTGATGAAGTTCCTAAGGAGATAGAGGAGGAAAGAGAGAGAAGGAATATATAAGCATGGATAGAGACCCAAACATGGCGATAAACTTTCCTAAGGCAATGCATACAAGAGGAAAAGGTGTGGTAGCGGTGCGGGAAGAAGGAATGGTTTATATCAATGATATAAATAAGGTATTACATGCATGTTTCCATAGTATCATGCCTTCTAACCAAATCCTTGCAAGATCTTAATTTGAAGAAGAGGGTGCATACCCTCATATAAGAAATATTTTATCTTGGGATTTTGAGTCCCATGTTGATGAGTTAGAGTTCAAAGTCAACCAAGAAGTGCTGATGAAGATACCAAAATCTAAGGGAGAAAACCTTCTAGTGAATGCTCAATAGTTATCCGATGAGAAATTATATAACACACTCAACAAGGTGTCGGTGGAGGTTGAGGTGAGACTCTTCGGGAGGAATGATAGAGTAAGGGTCCTAGAGGAAGAACTAGAGAAGAAGAATGAAGAAATCATTGAGAAAAGAAAGGATTTGAAGTAGGAGGATTTTATCAAAGCACACAATTAAGGCACAAATTGAGGGAGGAGAAGAAAAGGTGTGTCAGGTGTACAAGAAGATAGATATGATTATAGACACCATAATCTTGAAGCACCCAGACCTAGCCCTGTGTGATAAAAAATACGAGTAACCATTGTAATGCTTGGAAGACTTAACCCACATCCTCACCATGGAAAGGTGACCACTCGCATTGGAATCAACAGAGGAGGAATTGGTGCACCATATGAAGGAAGAGAAAATGAAGATCAAGGAAATAGTTACTTGGTATCCTGAGCTCCTTTCCACTATGAATATTGCCACACAAATTGTTGAGGCCATGTATGATAATTATGCTAATAGATATATGGTAGCAAGCATACTTGTTTCTACACATGAGGCAGGTCTGAAAGAGTTCCAAGAGAAGAAAAAAGGAAACATGGTGGATTGGGATAAAATTCTAGCCAAGGTTGAGAAGAAGATGGAAGCTATTGAATCCTTGTGGGGTTTGATTAAGAACCAACTTAAGGATTTATATCCCCAGATCACCTATAGAATGGATGCACTAGATGACATTACAAAGCAACTATAATGAATTTTAGATACTCTGAATTCTAAGGGAAACAAATTGAGCTTTAAGGAGGTGAGTGCTCTAGTGGGTGACCTAATTCAATAGGCGGAAGGTGAAGTGGATGCATGGGAGAATATTGACGTGATGGTAAGGAAGGAGTTCCCACTCCTTTTTTTGCACTATCAAGTTCTTTGATTCTTTCATCCTTCCACTCTTCATTATTCCATTCTTTCATTATTCATTAAAATTATTCAAGTCCCTCCATTCTTTATTCTTTGAAGAAGCAGTATGTTTATGAGGATGGAGAACAAGCTTAGTGTGGGGTGATGTTGGGCCTTGGAATATTGGCTAAATACCAAAGGGTACGCATGGAGAAGCACACAAGATAGAAAGTTTTAAAAAGGATTTAGGTGAAACCAGGGAGTGCGTGGAAGAAAAAGCCTTGGGTTTTAAGGACTTAGCCATATTTTGCATTTTGGAGGCACTTGAGGAAAAACATGACTTAACTAGGCATGTTGAGTGGATAAGTTTCAACCTGGAACCTTGAAGGTCAAGGAAAGGATATTCCATGCAGGGAATATTCCTGAAAGACATCATTGCAGAGAGTGGAGGGCTTGTAAAGGGATAAGCATTCACCATTGGAGGACCACATTAACACTTGACATGTTATATTCTAGGAGGGAAGACATGGCGGTGAGTGTTGATCCTATAAAAACAAATGCTTGGAAGCAAGGAAAAAGGAAGAAAAAGAGAGAGAAGAGAATGCATAGAGAGTAAAATGTTGAGTAATAGAATGTTGTAGTAATGTTAGGGCTTAGAGAACTTAGTTGAGGGTTCTAAAGGATGTAATAGGCCTCTGTATGGAATTAGGTTATGTAAAAAGGATCCAAATGGGAGGGTATAACTAGGATCTCTCATCAAGGAAGATCTATAGGGATTAAGTCTCTATTATTTAAGAGGTATGGTCTGTGATGACCTCCTTTGAATGTAATGTGGCTACCAATGAATATATATATATATATATATATATATATATATATATATATATATATATAAGGGTTTATTTTGTATATCATGTCTAAGGGTGCAAACCATTTTGTTATATGATTGTCATGGTTCAAATCTAGTTTATTATGCTTTTTACATTGTTATTAAGTTTTTGTAATGCATTGATATATGGATCTGTAAGCTTCCCCTTCCTCTTTTCTTTTAACTAAATGTTTGTACTTATCATTCTACAAATCATCCTCCTTCAATGGAAAAACCTTCTCACAATGCTCACATAAAGGAGGGGATCAACACCTACAATGCCTCGAGTGAGTGTCCAAAGACCCACTGGGTGATAGGTCAGCTCGCTTTAGGGTAGAAAGTAATATTGAGGTGTTGGTGAGAACATTTTTGGGTGGAAATTTTTTTGGATTTCTTACCAATGCTCTGGGAATATAAGTCCCTCTACTTAACCGGTGTAGCTTCCGTATATGCATGCGCATGAAAAGGTGGATTTTTTCGGTGGCCTTTCGACTAGGGATTCAACATGGACACTCCATGACCTATGTAAAATTTTGCAGATACCTACAAGAGAAGAATTTTTTGGGAGAGCGGGAAAGAGAGTGAGAATATTATACAAGAGAAACTAATGTTTTAAGTAGGAAATAAGATACTTGCATCACACTAGTTGGAAGTTACATCACATGCATTGAAATTAAGAGGAAACAATACTACAAAAAAACAAGATGAGGTAATATTTAGAACTCAAAGTTTATAAAATCTTCCCATCAAAGAGGATAAAAACTCCTTTTATTGGTTCTCAAGTAGAAATTGTAAATAGTGTAGGAAATAGATAAAATTTGAGAATGAGGGAATGGAATAATTTGGCTACCTCCATTGTTCTCTCAAGGTAGAATGCACTCTTGAGGTTAGAAAATTAATGACCAACCATTTGAGATAGGAATGGATTTAAAATTTATAGAGTAGACTCAACTCCTCATCTTATTCATGACCCTTCATATGCCTTATTTATAACTTTAGACTATTCATATTCCTACAAAATATTTAAGTCCCTTTTATAAAATCAAGGTGACTTAATTTACATTATGTTTATAAAGTCACTTTTAGGTGACTAAAAGGCATATCAAAAAGTGCAAACCGTAGCAAAGAATTATAACATTTGAAGGGAGACAAAGTTAGGGGAGAGGGAAGAGAGATAAGAGGAAAAGATGTTTCCTTTAATGAAGTCGATGATCCTCATTGATGGAAAGCTCGATGTGACAAAGTTCTAAATTTCCCAATTTTCCAAAACTGCTCTTTGAGTGTGACTTACTATTTTTAGTAAATGCCTAGATGAGAGACTTACTATTTTTAGTAAATTCCTAGATGGGAGACTTAGTATTTTTAGTAAGAGGTGATTCTTTCTTCTTATGGATCATCTTGAAGTGATGAAAATCTTCATTCAATCCTATGTACAATGCCTTTTCTTTGATCACTTCTTAGGGTAACTTACTATTTTTAGTAAGCACCCATATAAGGGACTTATTATTTTTAGTAATTGGTCATTTTCACTATTTTCTACTCAGAGATAATAATCCTAGCTTCTTGGAGATCTTCTTTGGACCTTTGCCTTTTCCATAACCACTTTTGATTAAGACTTACCAAAAATAGAAAGCATGTGTAGGAAAGCGACTATTTTTGGAAAGTGGATTTATAGTGCTCATTTTGCAATAGATTATAGTTTTTGGATTCGGCTCATCATTGTGGTCATGTCCTCCACGTTTCACTTGACTTCGCACTGTTAGAATGATTGGAAATAAATTTTGAAATTTTAACCTAGCGGTGGATTCGGGAAAAGTGTTACCATGGCAGCCATTAATGGAGATCAAAATTTACAGGTCTAGTTTTTGTCTCTGTTTGAAATGAAAAAAACTCCATTGCAATAGGTTTTTTATTTGGAGCTCGTGTGCAAGTTTTTAACTCATTTCCTTTGCTAGAATGATAGGAAATCGACAAATGTGATTCGGTGCATGAAGTGACAATTTTTGGAACCAATTACTATGGGAACCATTTGACCTCCCATTTGTTGTATCTTGATTTCCTTAAAAATGTGGCGATCAGAAAAAGCAGAATCTTGATCTAACTTTTATTTTGCAAGATATGAGGATTTTTAGATCGGGTGACTTCATAGTCATCTGGTGAAAAATATTTGTTTTCTCTTTGTTCTTCATCATTTCAATCCATTTTTATCGAGGCATACATATTTTCAGCGATTGGAGGATTTTTGAGTCATGGAGGTGTTTTTGGAGTGGAAATGGTGGACTAAGTGTCTGGATAAGCAAGAACATGGCCATGACATGATGAGGAGCTATGCGGGAGAAATGAGGGGGAAAACGGCTAACTACAATATTTAAATATTCAAAAATGCATGGGAAGGGTTTGGGAAATTTTTTTATTTCCCTGGCATCCCTCACCTCAAAGGGACATGAGGGACATTAGTTTCCATTCGATTCGGAGGTGACACATGGCATTGATCGACGACATGGAATGAGTTCTCCAAAATTAGCCTTAAAGCACCGAGGGGCTGAAATCGGGTCACATGGTTGAAAATAAATATATCCTAGAGGGATGGGTACATTTTCAAGGTTTTATGTATTGGGACAACAATATTGTCACACAGAAAAAATAAATTGATATGGTATTCGACACACAATAATATTATATTTTTGTATCCTTTGCACAACATGTTTGGCTAATATATAGCCAATATAATAGAAGAACTACTTCCTAGAAAATAGGAAGTCAACAAACAACTTACCCGTTTATAATTTTACGGGTACAACAAAACTCTATAATAATATATTGTTGAAACAATATATTATAACAATATGAATTGTAATATCAACTCAATTATATCACATAATTATAATCTAACTTTTATAATAATGTGAGCACTAATAATATGAAATCCTAACATTCCCCCCCTTAGTGCGAACATGGGAGAAAAACAATTGCACTTCCTTCTGCAGCGTGCCGCCCGTGTGTGCTCATGATCTGGATGGTTTTTCAGGACAGCCAACAACCTCAATATGGATGGTTTTATAGGATAACCAACAACCTCAACATGGATGGTTTTATAGGACAAAAAACAACCTCAACATGGATGGTTTTACAGGACAACCAACAACCTCAACATGGATGGTTTTACAGGACAACCAACAACCTCAACAGGATGGTTTTACAGGACAACCAATAACCTCAACAGGGATGGTTTTACAGGACAACCAACAACCTCAATATCATGATGTTGCTTTTCTTTTGTGCTTTCATCTATCCACAATGATTTTCCTTCAGGGAATTATGTAGGAAATACTACTCACTGATAACAAATATGAAAAAGAGAAAATGGAACATTGAGACCATGTTCCCCCCCTCAATGTGAACATTTCACTTATTCAAACCAAAACAGGAACACTGAAAAAGAATCATGTTGCACACAACTGAAATCAACTGCAACTCTGAAAAGAAAGCAAACTCACACACACACTATCACCATAGCTTTGTGTGGCCCCGTCATTGGTGACTGACGAGAGGTCACTGAATGACCTCCAGCCTCCTGTGCCTCCATCCTCTAGTTAACATGCTACTAACTCAGCCTGATTTGGATATGAAGCTCAACTGTTTCCACATTGTTTATTATATCTTCCCTCCCGCAATGTGAAACACTTTATTTTCATGGACGTCGGGTAACACCGAAAATGCATCCGTAAGGCAATTTTTTTATTTTTCGGACTTTTTACAATTATACGACATTTGACGACAACTCACAGATTTGACAAAGACTATTTTGAATCGGACAAGAAGACTCGACTAACTTTTAAAAAGTAATAAAATGAGATTACTTTTTAAATGAAAATGAGAATTAAAAAATCCTAAAATCACCTATATGGAATTATTTATTACGACACTTAGCTCTAAATGAAACTAAAAAAAAATTAAATAACATACCCTAGATGGTATACAATGGTCTTACTTGCTAGACTCGCCAAAATACAACATACAAATGTGATTTGTAAGGATGGAATATGACCACTAAAACAAATTGAATTTATACTTCAAAACACTCAAACGACATATAAGACCATTGGACCTCTATAGAATTCAACAATAAACAATACACTATTAAAATAATTGAATGCTATGGACCAATGAAAAGACTTGTCACAACACCCGTGAAAATTAGAAGTAAAAGACTCTTCACAATGACAAGAAGAAAGACATAACTACTCACCTAAAGTTTCGTGGAGTCTCCAACAAACGTCACTTAAATGCACTGCACTGAATCACCATAGCACCAAACACGTTGAATACTCTTTGAAATAGTCTTTGTAGTGAATGCTCCCAATCTCATTCTTATTTCGAACACAATAATTTTATTCCTCATTGGGCTCAAAATATACCCACAGTGAAACTCTGTACAGCGTTGGAACGTGTATAGATCTGCAGTGTGAAGAGTTTGCTATTTACCCCTGCCATTTGTATTTACCCATGCCAAGATGCCTTACGTGAGACCAACAATAGATTTAACACCTTGTCTTCTTTTCTATCGTGCACCTACAACAAGTAAACATGCGTAGAATACGCCATTGATATTGGACCAACTGTTAATATGTAATGTCCATGCAATTTTAGTGGATCACAGTTGTAAACTAAAACAAGTCCGTCTGGAGAGATAAGACAACACAGATTGCATATGGGGAGTTGTTGAAACCGATGAAATACAAAGAAATAGTTTAGCTTCCAACCAATGCAAACGTGGCACTCAAATTTAAAGCAGATCAAATGATGATGAAAGAAGTTGGAGCCCTTAGATCCTAAAACAGGAATGGTGATCTACCACAGACATCACAAACCGATGGTGAAGAAAACAAGAATGCTCAGGACGACGTCCAAATGTGCAGTGGAGGTCATACGACAGTGTAGAAGATACACAGCTAGGCGGTGAGAAGGAATGCAACCACAAAACTGTGATACATGCAGATCCAAGGAACTGATATGCAAAAATGTCTCAGACCTCCTGATGCCAAAAATTCTTCCAGTGATATAAAAGTACAAAATTGAGATCAAACACATATCAATTCCCAATGACAACATGTACCTTATATGCAGAATATAACAATGCAATGTATGAAAACTTTGATTCAGAAAGAAACCTCCAATGTAATTTGCTGACTGTTCTATCTATGATAGATCTTCCTCCACATAGATTCAGATCTGAATACGGAAAAGGTAGTGACTGTAGATGCACCCGATCCAAAAACAAATTCCTATAGAGATGTCTCAGCCTGATGATGATCAAATCATATGAGCTGAACTATATCTAGAATGCTCACAAAAAAATCTCTCATTAACCAGGGAAAACGTGAATAGCAAAAGATTTTCCCTGTATAATATATCATGGATCCATAGTCGCTCTGGTACCAAATATTGGGACAACAATATTGTCACACAGAAAAAATAAATTGATATGGTATTCGAAACACAATAATATTATATTTTAGTATCATCAAGCACAACATGTTTGGCTAATATATAGCCAATATAATAGAAGAACTACTTCTAGAAAATAGGAATTCAACAAACAACTTACCCGTTTATAATTTTACGGGTACAACAAAACTCTATAATAATATATTGTTGAAACAATATATTATAACAATATGAGTTGTAATACCAACTCAATTACATCACATAATTATAATCTAACTTTAATAATAATGTGAGCACTAATAATATGAAATCCTAACATTATGTCCCTAACCTATGAGAGACGTGAGGGACATCAAATTCCACAAAGCATTCTGGAGCCGACACGTGGTGGAGATCGACGATAGGGAATTTGAGCTCTAAATTACACCCGAGAGATGAACGGCAATCGTGATGGTCATATGGGGTTCCATAGGTCACATGGGGATGGGTACATTTTTCCAAGGTTGATGTACCTTAACCTTAGGGACATTGGGGACATAAAATCCCACCAAGCTCCTAGAGTGACACATTTCCTCCCAAAAATTGGCTAAGTCTCAAATTTTCTCTAAGAGGACAACTTGCAATGATGATATCTTGAGATTACGATGGAATTTTAAAATTTTATATGATCCGACTAAATTTATTTTTGAATCTAATGGTGGGGTCTCTTGTTTTGATTCATCCACTTGATCCCTAAAAATCAGATTTTTGTTGTACTCCACCTATACCTAAGAAAATTTTCGTGCAGACCTAATACGATAAAGTGTTGTGAAAAATAGGATTTCACCATCTTGTAGGACTTGGAATTATCTTTCCAGAGATTTTTTACTCCTAACTCCATTGGAGCTCCCGAAATCACCTTCCGAAACTCGGCAGCTTTTTTGGCCCATGCATTGACAAGGCTGTGAACCCTAATTCCGGTGAAACTACCCCACCTTCTTTGAGCCCTTCCAAAATCTTCCTAAATCATCTCCATGGCATCCCAGTACCTTTTAATCACCTCCAAATCCTCTTAGTCTCTTCTTCTCTGCTATGTGGGGTTACTCCAGCCCTAGGAAGGCCAATGATAGACCTTCCCACAACTACGCCCTTGTAGCTTTGCAAATGAACTTTTAAAATCACCTAGGGGGAAAGAATGAACTTTCCTAAATCACCTAGGGGATGAGCTGACATTAATTGGGAGGTCACTTGGACATACTGGGTAGACCCGAGGTGTCTTGGAATGATAGGACTTAAAAGCATTAACATAGGGGTATAGGTTTCATGCTTGAAAATTATTTATTTCCTTATTGCACATTTGCATGACACTTTATGAGGGTAGATAAAAATGACTACAAAATGTAAGTTATTTTTTTGGAAAAAAATGACTTAGTTGTTGTGTTTTGAAAAATGAATATAACCTCTTTTTTTGTAAAGAAAATAGAACTCATTAACTATCAAAATAAATTTCCTCATTATATAAAAAAATAATTTTAATAATATAAAATTTCTCAAAAAAATTACAGTATAGTAATAAAAAAATTGTGGATACTAAGCTCCTATTATGTTCACCTCAATCGATTTATCTAGCAAGTTACTTTATTAACATATGCCAATCATCTTTCACAACATGTCATAACCAACTCTCTTTCCCACCTACATGGCATACCAACTCACCATTCACGTGGATGAATCAAAATGGAAATAAAAATATACTTGTGACCATAGCCACATTAAGAACTAATAACCTTGTAAAATATATACCTTGTTCAAATTCCTAACACAATCAATGTGGGACTTAAAGTCCAGGTAATAAAAAAATAAAAACAACATAAAAAATTGCCTATGGCTATATAAAAAAGAGTGTGGTTGGTGAATAGGGAAAAAGGAAGCCATGTGGAGGCCATTTAAGTTGTGGTGGGAGAAGAGGGGTAGCTTATAAAGTGGAGAGGCAACATGCCACCTTAAGCGCCATAGATTCATAGTCAAATCACAAGAGCCACAAGGGTCAAGGTGGCCTAAGTCTACTTTTTGTAGCCACTTCTCTCCACTAAAATATATTCCCTTCACACACAAAATCCTCTACTTCAAATAATCACCTCCATAATTTATATGTGACAAGCGAATGATATATTTTAGAAAAATACGTTAGTTAGTATAATTACCCCTTATTATTGTGGTTTACCGGATTGACTACGTACTTAGGAAATAGAACATTCATAGTGTGATAAAATAATTCTAGTGAGTTATCCTAAAAATAAAGTCAAGATTGGAAGAAAGTAATCTTATTTACTGGTTGGGAAGGTGGGTCCCTACCCATATTATGAAATTCCATTTAAAAGAAACCCCTCCTACCTACATAGTATCATAGTATTTCACAAACCAAGCCTCCATAACATTATACTTTCTTTGTGTGTGTACATAGGAAAAAAGAAGAATCTACCCAACCTACTCCTACACACTTAATCAAAATAATTATGGTACATTTGACCATCAGTATAATGGAAACATTGATACTAACACCAACACTGGCATTTGATAGAGCGTCCAACTTTGAGAGTAGAAATGGTAGAAGAGGGATGAGGAGCACTTCATTATTCCAAAATGCAAAAGTGTTAAAATATTTGATAAAATAAAAAGGTGGTAAGGATTTTTTTCCTATTATATAACAATGTCAATTTGTTTTCATCAATTTTGACAAATTAAGTACAAGAATCCCAAAATGGTAGTTCCCTTTGAGTTTAAGGTTGTGTAAAATGAAAACCCTGCACTACACGCTGCGCATTTCATTTCAACAAGAAAGAAAGAAAAATAAGTACAAATATGTCTTGATCAAATCTATCAAAATCATGGAGGAAATTAAAAATATGTTAGCCCATGACATCAATACATTATATATATATATATATATATATATATATATATCCAACCGAAGGAAATAAAAAACTTACAAATAAAAATGGTATTGACAAACTATTATGTGATGGGGTATACCTCGATTTAATAAATAACTAGTTATTAAATAACTAATAAACCTAAAAAAGTTTATAATAAATAATAAAAAATATAAAATATATTCTATATTATTTATTTATAAACTAAATATTATTTTCACTTAATATTAATTTTTAACAATAAAAACAAAGTCGAGTTTATTTCATACCTCCTTTGGACAACTTTTTCCCAAACTAAACATCTTCAGAAACTTTCCTATTTGAGTGGGGTCCACAAATCATCACATGATATAATATAACTTTATGAAAATATGAAGGAGTCATCTACAACTTCCAATCATCATACTAGCAAGAATAATCAATTGGGAACTTATCATGAAGATCTCTCCTACCACTTTTGACCTAGGGTTTCAAACTCACAAAAAGTAGTTTACCTTCTTAACATTCGTTCATAAAAATGTGACAATGAAATGACCTAATTATTTCTTTAAAATTATCTTATATCAATGGGAAAACTTCCTCTAAATCCACAAGGTCCCATACAAAGCACAAAATTCATGGTGAGCATCAGAAGTTGCAATTCGAGATGGAAAACACTCTTTCTTGGACTTTATTTCACCTAAAATATTATAACTTAAAAATGTTCTTTGTAATGACATGAAATTAATATCACACCTCTAAGAAACCCACATATACCATCTCCAATCATCAACATATCTCAAATAGGTTTGCATATTCATAACCCATCTCATTTTCATGACTAGCCCTTGGGGTTTTGCATGGTTTAAGCTAGGTCATGGTAGAAGAATTGCATACTTCATCATAAAACTTCTCCAAAATGTCTTAAAACACCTAAGAAAACATGTATAATATCCATGCATGCTTATATAATCCCACATGTGATCTAGAGGTTTTTCTTATTCATAAGTTTACAAAATCTCCTAAACCATCGCAGGTATGTAGAGTGTCTCAAGATCTTTCCATCAATACGTAGAACTCAAAATACATATCTCATATGCCAAAGATATCACATGTCAAAGTTTAGGTTTGAAAAGTGGTCAAAGTAAGTAGACAATCCAATCCGAATGTAACACGTGGAAAAATGGTAAATGGTTAAAATTTCATTTTGAGAGAAAAATTGGTGGGACCCACTATTTGTTGGCTAAGGGGCCTCATCCAGTTCAGAAAACTCTTTTGAATGAGGGTGCATTTTCCACCTTTTCATATTATCGATATCACAATTTGGATTATATATGCCACATATTTTTCTAACTTCCCCAATGTGGGATTATTTTTTAGAGATTTGAATTATTACCTTACAGATTATTTCATTATATGTATAGCTTAGGTGAGCTATTATTTATATCGGTGGGGTGATCAAATCCCAAATGAGTCGATCACATTAAATCCATATTTTTTGGGCTTATTTCCATATGGTTCAGGATGGATTTTTCCCCTATTTCTTTAGCACAAGATAACCTTAATTCCTTATACCTTCGCGAGATCACATCATCCCATAGCTTGGTTGGAGAACATTCAATGCACATGGCTCAAACTTATCCCCAAAGGACTTGGTGACACATTCAACCTCACATCTCAACACCTTCCCATGGCATAGTTAAACGGTTAGGGCCCTTATCTCATGTGGATCACACAACTCACCACAACGTGGCATCGGACAACTCAACCCACATTGGGGTAGTTAAAAAAAAGGTGCAACACAACTCACCCTGATATTTGTGTGGCCCAAAAAAGGGAAACATTTGTGGCCTAAGCTGCAAAAAAAAGGCCAAATGTCCTATATTTAAAATTTAATCCTTCCTTCCACATAGGACATGTGGGATTTTATCCCCATAATTAAACAAAATTATGCGACAAAATGGGAGATAGGGGTTGAACAAGTGACCTTGTCACCCTAATGTTTATCATCTTTCCAACTTGTCAAAGGAGCCGGTCAAGCTATATATTTATCTCATAGGGTTTCGTAAAAGGAAATTGTAGGGATTGTGTATAAGTAGATAAAATTATGGTGCGAGAAAACCTCAATTTTGAGGCACCTAGGGTCATTATCATAGCTTGGTATAAAAACAAATTTTCTCAAAATTTAGAGATAAAGAAAATGGTGGTTTTATTTTTCCATGAAGTGTTGTAAATTTTCTACTATAGTAATTTTCGGTTGCATTTGTAAAGTAAAAAAATTGTGGAACGCCTGTAAATCCATGAGTGAATTTGTGGACAATGTCTAACAAGAAATCAGAGATTACAAACATGTTTTTTAAGCATCATTTCATGTATAAATGTCTATTTATCATTATTGAAGGGTTAATTATACTTATTTGGACAATAATATATCGATTCACGATTACGTGAATCTAAAGATGTAGCCTTCGGGTGAACTCCATTAAAAATTTCTTGTTGTGGATTTATTTTTAGTTTGTGAACATTTTGATTAGATAAAGATTCATTCTTTGGATTAATTTATTAAATTGATGAAGCAAGCACTTAACTATTTAAATTGGATTTAAGTGAAATTGAAAATCCATTCTCCTTAACCAACAAAATGAATTCACATTTTCAATTTTGGGAATTAAAATTAGATTGAGTGCATTTTCAAATTCAGCTAGTTGTCATATTTAAGGAATTGTAATATTACCCTTTGACCACGGAATTTGGATTTTAAAATGATTAATTAATCTTTAAGAAAGTGTTTTGAAAATTGGGGTTTACAAATGCCCAAATTGGTTCAATTAAGCACTCTTGATAAATTTTAAATATTGAAAATTTAAGTACATAAAAAGTTTTTAAAGTATAAAAAAATAAGTACCATTTTTGGATCAAGTTTGGTATCAGAGTTGGTTTATCTCTTTACTTGCTTTAGTTGATTTGATTTCAGTGGTTTTGCATTTTTGGGCTTGATCTTTCATTACAGCATGTGCAGAATTTGGAAGAACAGGTGTGCAAGAAACCATGGGAAAATTGTCAAACAAGGAAAAGCTTGAGGAAATTGAAGCATACAATCAACAGATTCAAGAAGAAAATTCCTTCCTAAGGTGTCAGTTGTTGGCTCTTGAGGAGAAAATTGGTAGTTTGAAAAAAGAGCTAGAATCTAAGGATGAGCTCTTAATGGTGTTGTAAATTGATGGAAAAAAAAAGAGGTACTAATTATTATTTATGCATCCACTAATACAAATGAATGCATTTTAAGTATTTCAACACCGAATTCCTCTCCCCAAGAAAATTTAGATTTAGATAATGTGCTTGGTGATTTTGAAAAGCACACCAAAGGTCTAGGATATAAGCTTTTAAAAAGCACACCAAAGGTCTAGGATTTAATGGAATTATCCTTGGTAAGAATAATAAAGGCATAACTAGCCCTATATAGGTTCAAGAGTGACCTTGTTATGCAATCTTTGGGGTATGCTATTAGGAAAAAGAAAATTGGAGAGGGCTCACAAACCAATGGAAGAAGACAATATTATAACAAAGTAAAGAGGATTCCCCCTTAGCATCAGGTGATTCATCCTTAGGAGAAGGATCTGGTAATAATTCACCATGGAGAGGTATTAAAATCCCCCTTCGGTTTACCATAATCATAAAGGAAAAGGTAAACAAAATGATCCATTTTTACATTGGAAAAAATTTTCTATGATATGCAAGCAATGTTATATAGTTACCCATGAAAATGTGGGTTATCTAATCATTGTGTAGCCAAATGTAGGAAACAAAAATCTATGTTGGAAAATATTGAGAAAGTTCACTCTCCTAAACCTGGCTCAGCTAAAAGTAGTCTAGGTAGGTTTCCTAAAAATGTGGATCCTAAAAAAATGGATCAAAGAATTTGTGATCACTGTAAAAAGAAAGGTCATGTAATTGAGAAATGTTGGCAGCTTCATCTAGAACAAAATTTAATTTTTTAAAGAAGGATAACAATATTAAACCAACCATTATGACCCCTTTAGTGAATTAGGTAAAAATGAAGTGAATCAACCACCTAAACAGGAAAATGTGTTAAAAAGGTGGGTAGACAATTCATCAGTTTTATGTTTGCATAGTGTAATTGTTGAATAATATGCAAACTAAAAAATCATTTATTTAAAAAATCCTGTTGATTTGTAAAAAGGGAATAATCTCCATATTTAATTTTTCTTTGGTGTTGGTGAAGTAACCTGAAGAAGAAATCCAGGTGACATGTTTAACATACTTGGGAAATTTCTCTTTTTGATGGTTTTGGAAACATAATTTTTATAGTAGCATGTACAGTTATTTCATGGGGCATGATTTGGATCAGATGTCTGATTTTAGAAAATTATATTAAGTATGATGTTGGAATCCAAATTGTTTTGTGTAGGAACTACTTGCCTGTGTAAATTTTATATAATTTTTTTTTCTATGTATGATGTTTGCACATGTATAAGTCTTATTGTTAGGCTTAAATATTTGTAACTGTCAAACATAGTTACAAATAGTATGTACAAATTTTACACTAACAAGTTGTGAATGCAGGTTACATTTGCATTATTAACAGTGGTGTAGGATCAAAGTGTATAGATGAGTATGGTAGATTCAGTTGTCATCTCAATTGTAGTAATGGACACGGGTTATATTTTTTTATTAGAAGTAAAAAGGGTTGACAGGACCCTACCCCATACAAAATGTTACCGGTTCCTTACAAAGAGGCCAAGGGAATACCATTGAAGCACAACCAAATATCCAAATTAGTAAAAGACAAACAACAAAGAGATACAACCATAAAGGAAAGTATCCAAACAACAAATAAGCAGAGAAATAACAAACAGTAGTAATACCAAGAAACTAACAACAAAACAACATAGAACTAACAACAACAAACCAATATCCCATTTTCTTCATCACTCTTTTATCAGGTCCCCCACTAAGTTCATACATCCATTTCATTCCTTGAAAAGGGATTTGCTGGTATCTTTCCAATACTTATAGTTTGGCTCAGGGATCTCCACTTTGGGGCCTTTTCCTTCTTTTTCTCTTTCCTTAGCAAGTTCCATGGAATGAATCATCTCAGCTAATAGCTTGAGATGGTGGATGGTGCTCTTAACATTAAGGAGATGGACATCATGAATCTAGAACACAACTTCTTTCATCTTCAACATATCCTTGGCCATCTCTAGGCTTCTCTCATTGGCATTCTTGAGTTGTTCACTAAGGACCAAAGAAGATAACTTTTCCACTTTATCATTCAAATCCTTCAAGTCCATGGAAACCATACTAATCCTATGTCTATTAATATCTATATCAAGCCTGCAATGCTCAAATTCCCACATGAAAGTATGAGACTTGATAGTAGATTCTGGGTAGTAAACAATTTAGATTGGGTAGTTTTAAGAGCATGCAGGCTCTTAATGGCATCCTTTGAGTTCTTGGAGTGTTTATCATCTATAGAGTCTTGAGCTTTCTTGCTCACCACCTCATCATTGTTATCCCCTTCAGCAACTTCCTTGTCCTTACCGGAAATCGACAAGTCTGGATTCCCATCTTGGTTTTCACAAAAATCTAAAATCTCCACTTCCTCAACCGGATTAGGAGCCTCCTCGACCATGTTACGTTTTTGACAAAACCATGAAACAGTTAGATCTTGTTCGCTTAGCCATTGGTTTGCCAAATAGATATTCATTAAGAATTTCCTCCTTGGGCATCAAACATTCGATGTGAAGCCCCAAATTTATCATTTTTCCCAAAAGGGAGTACCCTGACCTAAGAAGGGATTTAATGAGGCCCTAGTGTAGAGGTAGGGGAGGGTACCTTTCTCAACCATTCTAACGGATTTCATAGGGAATTATACGGGAGAAAAGAGAAATTATAGGGTTTTGCATTGGGACGTGGTTCAACATGGGGAAGTGGTAACCATATATCACTTTATACCATCCTTCTAAGGTAATGGGTTATATTACTATTAATGGTATTTTTATATTATTTTAATTCTTAAAAATTACCATGCTATAAAGCGAGTTCTATTTTTGTGATATGCAAAGGATAAATTAATAGTTTAGCTAGGTAAAGTTCCCTTTTAAGGAAAAAATGGTCTTATTGTCATGGAGTGACTGGAGGAATTTATAGGTTTATAAGTTTACAAAATCTCACTAAACCATTTCAGACCTATAGAGTGTCTCGAGAGCTTTCCGTCGACAGGTGGAACTCAAAAAATGGAGCTCATACATAAAACATATCATAGGTCAAATTTCAAGTTTGAAAAGTGGTCAAACTAAGTCAACAATCCAATCCAGATGTGACACATGGAAAGATTGTAAAATTAAAAAAAAATTAACCTCCAGTCTTCGACATAAGAGGGAAAAATAGGTGGGTCCCACTATTTTTTTGGTTGGGAGCCCTCAAGCAGTTCGACACACTCTTTTGTAGGAGGGGTACCTTTTCTTCCTTTTTCCTATTATTGATATCACAGTTTTGATTATATATGCCACATATTTTTATAACTTCTCTAATGTGGAATTATTGTTTGGAGAGTTTAATTATTACCTTGTAGGATTTTTTCAATACATGTATAACTTGGGAAATCTATTATTTACCTTGGTGGGGTGATCAACTCCCCAATGAGCTGATCACATTAAATCCATACTGTTTGGCCTTATTTCCATATGATTTGGGATGATTTTATTCCCTATTTCCTTGGCATGAGATAGCCTTAATTCCTTATACCTTTGCAAGATCACAATGACCCATAGCTCGGTGGAGAACATTAAATACACATGGCTCAGCCTTATCTCCATAGGACTTGGTGACACATTCAACCTCATAGCTCAATACCTTCCTACGACATAGCTAAATGGCCAAGGCCCTCATCTCGGGTGGATCACACAACTCACTACAAAGTGTGGCATCATACAACTAGGCCCATATTTGGGCGGTTAAACAAAAACACAACAAAACTCACCATGATTTTTGTGTGGCCAAAAAAATGGCAGCAGTGTGGCCTAAGCTAAGAAAAACATAGGCCAAGTGACCTCTATTTAAAATATAATCCTGCCTTCACACTGAGGACATGTGCGATTTTATTCCCATAGTTAAACAAAACATCGCAGCAAAAAGGGAGATAAGGGTTCAAACTAGTGACCTCATCACCCTAAGGTTTATCATCTCACCAAGTCATCGAAGGATCCATTCCAGCTATATATCAAGCTCATAGGGTTTTGTAAAAGAGTAGTGTAGGGACTTTGTATAAGTAGATAAGAGGGAAGTTTCAGAAAATTTAATTTTGAGGCACCTAGGGTCATTATTAGGGCTCGGCGTAAAAATAAAAGTTTCTTGAAATTTAGAGACAAAGACAATGGTGGTCTTATTTTTCCATGAAGTGTTGTATATTTTCCATTTTAGGAAAATTTTGATCACATTTGCTCATAAAAATTATGGAGCACTGTGAAGCCATGGGTGAATTTGTGGATAGTGTCTGATAGGAAATCAAAGTCTCGCAAACCTATTTTTTAAGCTTCATTTCAGGTATAAAGGTCTATTTGTCATTATTGAAGGGTTAATTGTACTTCATTGGGTAATAATAGATCGATTCATGATTACGTGAATCCAGGAGGCGTGAGGCTTCGGTGAACTCATTAACAATTTATTGTTGTGGATTTATTTTAATTTTTTGAAGCTTTTGATTAGATAAAAATTCATTATTTGGATTAGTTGATTATATTGATTAAGTAAACACTTAATTGATTAAATTGGATTTAAGTGAAATTGACAATCCATTCTCCACAACCTACAAAATGAATGCACATTTTCAATTTTGGGAATTAAAATAAGATTGAGTACATTTTCAAATTCATCTTGTTATGAGATTTAAGGAATTTTAATATTTCCTTTTAATCACGAAGTTGGATTTTAAAATTATTAATTGATCATTAAGAAAGTGTTTTGAAAATTGGGGTTTCAAACATTCAAATTGGTCAAATTAATAACTCTTGATCAAATTTAAATCTATAAAATTTAAGTATCCATTTTTAAAAAAAGTACAAAAAAATAAGTACCATTTTCAAATCAACATGGCTCTATACCTCCTCATTTGGTCTCCAAGCACCTAAACTAGGTTTAGATGAACACCTTAAACTGGGTCTTCAACTTGTACGTACACTCTAAAACACTCTCCAAACATTCTCTCCATGTTTATACCACGATACTCAAGTCACCATATAGCTTTACTCACCATACATGATCACCTAGGATAACTAGGTCTCCTGATTAGGCTAGTTAGACCAAGCCAATCTCACCGAATCCAATCTTGCAATCATAGAACCACCCGAATCTCCATGTCATCATCCTAATGAGTGTACTCGACACTTATTTGTCATCACATTTGTCATTAATGGAATTTTACATCAATGAAAACACCCAAAATAAACATGCCAACACTTTGACTTAGAAAAATCATCGCACCATGTATTCGTGGATTCAAAATCCATCATTTCCTCATCTACAATGCAATTTTCACTCTTCCTTCATGGATAATTGTATAACTATAGGTGAAGATAGAATAACGATTATGTAACCATTGATTTGGAAACATGGGAAATTTTTTCACCGTAAATAAAAATAAAAACATGTGTTTTGAACGTGTGTTTTGGTTGTGATTCATTTATCTCCAAGTTTAATTTTTCAAATTCACTAAGAATAGGCTTGTTGAAACCATATTCACTTTCTTCTTCACTTTTATGAAAAATAGATAGTTGATTTATTCCACATTGGTTCAATCATTCCTTCTAATTCGACATGTGTATTCTAACTTTTTCATTCCTAACAATTTATAAATACTCATTCAATTTTTCAATGGGTTCATTATTTTTAAGTTTTAGAGCTGTTATGTTGCTGAAGTTTGGAAAGGCCATTATGAAGAAAACCACTTATTTGTCTTTTATTTACTATTTATCACATTCCTACCACCATTTTCATACCAAACCAACCATCATTTTTTTCTTAATTCCTAACATTAATTTTCCACTTTTGTTACCGATATCGATAGAATTTGCATGTTGGAGGGATCTTGAAGTTGAGGAGACAAAGGAAATACCACCAGGAATATTATAATAAAATACCACATCACTATAGTGACCAAGTTGGAGGTGTATTTTAATTTATTTAAATATTTATTATAGAATTTTTGAAAACTTAAAAATTTATTTACATTTATGATTGAGAAAATATATCTATTTTTACAAACAAATGATGTAGCTTTGTTAATTTGTTGAATTTATGTTTTAGATTCATTCATTTGTTGAATTTATGTCCTAGCATGGAAATATATTCCCAACCTATCCCTATGGATTTTCTCGGGAAAGAATGGGAGATAGAAGGCTAACTCACCCTTTCATTAATCATCATAAATACATTCATTACAATATAAGTTTTAAAAAAAAGGTAAAAAAACAACACAACTACATAAAATATTAGGTAACATTTTTCCAAACCATAGAAAGACCAATAAGACAAGTCATCTGCAACAAAAAAATCTTGGTTAGCATAAATAGGTATTCTAAAACCCAACCAAATTTAAATATATGTAGCTACATAAAATTAAAATTTATTTTTAAATAAAAACCAATTATTTTATAATATAAGTTCAATATATCAAAGTGTATCATCTACCACCTCCATTTATCTCTATCCTTGTCCTTCCCTCCAAAATACCCTTCTTCCTCCATCATTCACACGATCCTTTGTTCAACATGCTCAAAGGTCTCTTTATTATTTAATTCTTTATTTTGTAGATTTTTTCCTTTACCGAGAGAACTCCACATTTCTCATTCTACATCTCTTCTTAAATACTAATTGATGCCTAAGATTACAAATTCATGGCCCATACAAGATCTATTTCACCTCTTTTCTTCACTCCTTTCTTTGTATTCCATATATCTTCAAGTCATCCATTATGTATATCTTATTTTAAATTATATAACTCCTTCAAATGAACCCCCACCCTCTCTAAATATATGTAGATCAAACATAAAACCAACAAACGAGGCCAAATATATAAAATCTTAAATATTGTAGATCCCCAAAATGTGTAGATTATACCAAAGGAATCAATCATATACCCTCATAGTAACCTAGTCCTTTGATAACATATTTTGGAAAAAGGAGATGAAGGGAATCATATATTAAGGGTAAAGGACCCCGTGGTTTGAGATCTCCGAGAAAATACAACATTAAATTGTCTACGATAGAAAAAAGAGAAATAATCCACCACCTTAAATCTCCAAATAAATATTGGTCATAAAATATCTAAATAATACCAAATCCATAACACCTAGACAAAGTATTATAGAACCCCAAATAGTCTTCTATATAAAAAAACTAAGTTTCTTGTAGTATATATTCAAATTTCCAAAACATGTTCCACATTATTAAGATATCATCATCAAAACCCCCATAAAAATAACAAACTAGATCCCTTCCTTTTTAATTTTTGTAGCTACATATGCACTTGAACTCCAAATATCTTAGTAGAATATTCAACAACTCCAACCACAATTAAAATTTTCAGCAACAAAAAGTTAAAATGGGTCACCCAAAATTTTCAAAATGTAGAAAATGAATTTAAAAACATAGTAGATGAACTAAAAAGACCCTTTTCATTTTCATTGGGGTTATTACCCATACAATTCTTCCATATTTGCGTAAAAAAAAATTACATTAAGTTCATTTTTGAATATCCGTATGGAGGCATGACCCATCAATAAGATTTATTATGTTCCCATTTTTAAAGCCTTTCATATCAATTTTAAAATCCTCTCCTTTCAGTGTTAAAACCCTCTTTCCTCCCATTGGGAAAATCAGAAGATAGTAATTTTTTTTCTTCACCAAATCCATACTCTTTCATGGTGAAATGTCCAAGTAGAACCATGAGAAGAACTCGATTCAATCGCCCACATAATAATGGATGACATAAAATCTTAGATCTTGCTAGAGGGAATGGGAGAACATACATTGAAGGAAAAAGAGAGAAAACATTATATTTGGAAAAATCCTTATCTTCCTCAAATATTTAATGTTCATCCAAATCCACATTAGCCACAAAACCATTCTTATGCATAAAAACTTTCATATCTCCATTATCACCTTCAAATTTTTCCAAATATTATGAATTTATCTCCATTGACGTCAAAAACAAAATCCATCTCTACAAAATCATTTCTATATATCCTCAACTATAGATCTGGGATATTATCATTAGCAACCATAAAGAATCTATAATATTTCTTCTCTTAGCATAATAGAACTAGGGTTTGGGGATATGTTTAGTGGATTCCATCATCAATGTTTTCACATTGAAACCCATAATATACATATTTCTATCATTTACCATCAACTATAAATTTGAGGCTCTACATTATTTTTCCTTTTTAATCTTTTGAAAATATATCTCCACCTCCTCAAATTTGGCCTTCTCACCCATTGTATATTTCTATAACATATTCTTATCAACCTCATATCTAAGGAATGATGTAGAAAAATCCTCAAAATACAATGGAGGCACAAAATCATCGTAAAAACTATATCTAATGTATTTTACCACACTTAAATTTGAAATAAGACCCAAAAAAATTCTTTCCTTCAGATCCTAAAAATATTTCTCCTACCCCTTCCCTAGATCTTTATCAGATCTAATATTATTTGTAACCATCCGTAACCACTCCCTATTTTTCTCTATTAATCCATCTTCATCTAATTGAAATTAATCTTCCATTTCCTCAAAATAGCCAAATACCATTTTAGTGTATTATGAAACATATTCCATTAATATCCCCTCTATTAGATTCCCTCTGGTTAAGGCCAAGGCCACATTATCCCCTCATATCATTTTTCTTCGGATTGCACCCATCCTCGATCCTCTTAATTAATGTGAATTTCATAAATCAAATAAGTGTCCTTTCTTTATTTTGATTTGTTTAAAATTCCCTTTCAATTATTAATTCATTATTATATATTTAAATATTATAGGAAGAAAAATAAAAACAACAAATGTTATTATTTAGAACTCAAGCTACTTAATATTATCCTCGATTATCCTTTAACCCTTTGTAATTATCATTCTTTATCAAGATTTAAATACCACACATGACCATTCTTGGTCTATCTCAACCTCATAGAAGAAAATTTGAACCCATCATCAACTAAATAGAGATTTAACTTTATAAGGGATACATAAACTTAGCACTACATACATTAGTATTTCACTCCACTCCCTTATCCCCATTAACTATTAGTCACTTGAAGCTCTAAAAACATTTATGTGTGGCTAAAATTTCGAGCCAGCTAAGTAAACCATCTTAGATATCGAAATCCCTAATTATTACTATTTAGTAAAATTCAAATTGTTGCATGACCCTCTCCAAAGTGGAATACTTAGAGACAAATGAATAATTCATGTTATCAAAAAAATTAGCACCTTGGGATTTTTCGATATGGATCCCTACGGGTAACATTGGGTTGTCTCTCAAGATGTGGGACTTGTGGGCTTGAGATAACCCTCTAGATAAAGCCAAAACTTTCTCCTAAACTACCGCCACAAACTACTGTTATAACAGGAAAGTCTATTTAATTATAATCTAACACTCGAGAGGTCAAGGAGAGAGAGTGCATAAAAATAAATCCTACACTAACAATGGTGATATAGCATAACAGGAGGGTTGTTAGCCAAGGATTCAACTTCAAAATGGAGAGAGGTGAGAAATGGAAATGGTGGAAAAAATGCACCACATGCCAAAGATAGATTCACACAAAGTACAAATTGTTAACCACTAAACACATCTCTCAAAACCTGTAATAGACATCAAGAATATGCATAGTATACCCTACAAATGAGGAAAGACAAGTAGAGATAATAAAACATGCAAAATATGGACAAAATGAATCAAAATACATATTACATTGCTCTAATAAATATTCACAATACAACATTAGTGGGGAAAAGGAAAGAAAATTCCATTACAAAGCTTGGGAAGAAGGTCTAAGCTCTAAATTCAACCCAATAAAGAAGAAAGAGAGAGGGGCAGAAGAAAATGACTAACTCCTTTTCAAATGAGCACAAGATTACAATTTATAGAATGAGGGGAGAGAGAAAGAGCAGTCCCGAAATATATCTTTCAACCACTTAAAAGTTGTAATAAGCGAGGTGAAATTATGGAAATATATTTTAAAAATATTCCTCATGTTGTCCCATCACCTGCTAGCTAGAGAAAATAATGGCCATACTCATTAATTACACTCTCAACCACTTTCCAACTGCCTCTCTCAATTGGGCTCATTTTCTAAGAAATAAACCCTCAAATCTTCATCAATCTCTAAATTTATTTATTACTCGCATCGAAATCAGAATCATAATTCTAACAACACAAATTTTGTGTGATTTTGTTGAGAATTGCTTGATATATGAGCTTTTGAGTGTAGGTAGCTGATTTGAGATTGTCGGGCTTTCGTGATATTCGGGAAACCATGGCAATCTTAAATCAAGTACCTACACTCGAAGCTCATATCTTGAAAATTTATCAATGGAATCACACAAAATTTGTGTCGTTGGAATCGTTATTACGAGCCCAACGTAGAAAAATCAATAAATTCGAAGATTAATGAATATTTTAGGGCATATTTCTTAGAAAAAAATCTCATTTTAGAGAGGAAATTGGAAAGTGGTTGAGAGTGTAATTAATGAGTATGGTCATTATTTTATCAAGCTGCAAGTGATGGGAAAGCATGAGGAAGATTTCACAAATCTATTTCTATCATTTCACCTCATTTATTACAACTTGTAAGTGGTTGAAAGGGAAATTTTGGGATTGTTCTTTCTCTCTCTCCTCATTCTATAAATTGTAATCTTGGATTCATTTAAAAGGAATTATCCATTTTCTCCTACCCCCTCTCTCTTTCTTCTCTATTGGGTTGAATATGAAGCTTAGACCTTCTTCCGAAGCTTTTTAATGGCATTTTATTTCCTTTTTCCCTTTTTTTTTTGTATTGTGCATATTTATTGGAGCAATATAATATGTCTTGTGATGCATTTTGTCCATCCTTTGCATGTTTTATTGTCTCTACTTTCCTCTCTTCATTTGTAGGGTATACTATGCATATTCTTGATGTCTATTACAGGTTTTGGGTTGTGTTTGATGGGTAACAAATGGTGCTTTGTGTGAATCTATCTTTGGCATGTGGTGCATTTTGTCCACCCTTTCCATTGCTCACCTCTCTCCATTTTGGAAGTTGAATCCTTGGCTAACAACCCTCCTTTTATGGTGTATCACCGTTGTTTGTGTAGGATTTAATTTTACACACTCTCTCTCTTTGACCTCTCAGAGCGTTAGATTAGAATTAGATAAATTTTCCTGCACTAATAATAGTTTGTGGTAGGTAGTTTAAGAGAACGTGTCGACTTTCTCTAGAGGTTTATCTCAAGCACGCAAGTCCCACAGCTTGAGAGATAACCCAATGTTACCTAGAAGAAGGGATCCATAACAAAAAATCCCAAGGTACTACTTTTTGTGATAACATTTATAAAACACCCAATGGGACATGTTTGAAGCAACTTACCACTTTATTTTATCAAGTTGGTGTGTTCTTGGTGAGATTCAACTTTGGAGGTACACGCAAAGCACATTTGATGACTCCATTTGGTCCAAACGACCCATTCTCTAAAATTTTAGACCTTTCTTCCATCCATTTCCATTCATATTTCTTTCCATATCTCTCATTTTATTTCATTCTATGAAGTTGTGCAATCATGGCTTCATTTCCACAATGGAATTCTATATTGTAACAATTTTAATACCATTCAAACATACCTCCACATTTGCAGCATATATTCTCAGGGTACTATTAGCCACCTCTAGATCCATACTATGATGAAAATTAGTAGTATGCATACCCATATGAGAAAGATGCAAATTAGTTTGGTTACCCAACAAAATATGCATATTTCCAAGACCAAGGGTATGCAAATTATGGAGGTTATCCCACACCTGAGGATCTCGAGTTGTAGTTGAATATCCAAAGAATGGAGGCTGGCATGGTTCAATCTCGGGCTACAACACAAATGAAGGCATTCAGGATTGGTTGCAAGGAACCTTTTCCATGGGAAGGCCCTTTTCAAATATATTATAACTTGTATGACCAACTTGATTTCATGGTTGAAATTCTACCCAAACTCATACAATATCCTGAGGGTATTTAAACATATGAGAAAAGTGTGAGAAAACCTTATAAATGCGTAAGTCAATCACCAACTCCTTGTTTTTCTTTATCTCCTCCCCAAGATTTATCATTTAAACATTGTCAAGATTCAAGCCCATTATATACTGCCCCAAATGGTGAGTTCCCCTCTCTTTCTCCTAGCCTTCCATCCCATCTTGATTCTTTTGCCCTTTTCCCTTCCAAGCAGTCGTCCCCTCCAAAAAAATAATTTCCACTTCCTTCTCCACCAAAAATGGTTACAAAACTTGTTGTAACCCAACCCAACCCTCCTCTTGTTATCTCAAGTTTATCTTGGGAAGGAAACAATACTAAAACCAGCCAAGAGAAATAAGAAGGAGAGTCCAGTCAAGAAGAAATAACTAATGGTTTTAAATAATGGGCATGTGGTGTGCATGATGGCACCATATTCTCAAAGATTTTTGATTCATCTCAACTTACAAAGTCAGAGGAAGAAGAGGCAGCCCCAAATCCATAAGAAGAGGAGCATGTGTAAACAAAAGAGGAAAATCTCCCTAAAGTGTAAGATGTTTCAATGGAATGTAGTGATCCTCATTTTCCTACATGCCTAAAGAGTTCTTGCACTATTGGAAGGTTTTATTGATCCACCATAACCATCATCATCAACCACAACCAAATCAGTTGGGAAAATAAAATTCTAAATATTTGGATGAAGAAGAGATCGTAGGAAGCTTCTTTCTTTCTTTTGATGGTGAAACTTTAGATTCTTCTTCAATTACATATTTTTAAGAATCTTAATTTTTGGAGGAGTTCAATCTTTCAAACTTTATTCTTGAGGAGGAGAAGGAATATGATGAAAGCAAAGACAAATAACTCATCATGGAAAGGTAAGTTTTGGAAATGGCTGCATTTTTTGTAGAGGAAAAACAAAATTCAAATCAACATGCAAGCAAGCACCTTCTTCTAGAAATTATACAAGATGACCCCATTCATGGGGATGAGATCCAAAGAGATGGGAAAATTAAAATGATCAGCCCATTTGTTCTTAAGTACACATACCCAATCAAATATTTGGATTCATTGGAGCCAAGGAGGATCCAACACTGTTTCGATCATTTTGGAGCATAAGAATGATCTTCAATGCACCAAGGATCAGCTACAACACCTCCAACCAAATGATGAGCATCTTGAGGAGGTATTCATTTTTTTGTTGATACTTTGGGTGGAAGAGTGGAAGGTAATTTTTCACTCTTGTTATAGGCCATATCCATTGCTAAATTAATTACATGGCCACACTTTGTAAATAAGGGAAGTTATTTCTCCCTTCCTATTATAGGATTTGTTTAGCTTTTCCTTGTTTTGGTTAGTATAGGAGTAGGATGTAGGTTTTATTTCAGTAGAAGAATTTCTTTTGCACACTCTACCTATCTTTCTTAAGGCATGTATGACTTATTTCTTTATACATAGATTTGGTTGTTGTTGCTCTAGTGTTGTAGAGTGCATCATGCTTCGAGTTATTGCAAAAGAGAGATCCATAGTTGCATGTGATAGTTGCAAAAATTCAAATTAAACAAATGAAGAGTAACTAGAATTAGTTAATGAAGAAATCTTGATGACTCTCCTCAAGAACGACCAAAATAAGCATCTACATCCTTGCAAGAAATCAAATATTATCCTCTATCCGAATTTAGAATCAAATCTATCATTCAGCACTGGAATATCGTAACTGCATGAATGGGAAAAATTCAAATTTAAAAACAATTATCTACTCTCACAAAATGAATTTCAAATATTTTCTTATGAAAGATGAAAATGCAAGTAGTGAGTGGAAGCTACGAAGGTAAATAGTGGCACTCCAAGCATTCCAAGGTCAAGATTTTCAAATTTTAGACTAGTTCATGATAATCACACAGACTCCATGCCCAATAAATTGATACAGTAGTTGGTCATGCTCCAGTTAGTAGGATAATGGCCCCGTAAGTCATCAAACTATTTTAAAATTTCACTAGTCAACAATCCTATTGTGATAATTATGAAATTATTGGGATTCACTTACAAGGGAGATGGTAAAATTTAATGATTCATCTAAACATTTTCCCCAACATCTCCTAATTACTACAAAGTGCACCTAAGGAATCCAAAAAAACCATAAAATTTATAGGATGGATATAGATTAGCAAAGAAAGTTCTCATCTCCTTGGATAGCCCACAAGCTAGTAATGAAAATGTGGAGTTACTTTAATAGCCACCATGTTCATCTAAGGGAAACTAAGCCAATTCATTTTGGAGTACCAAGATGTTCTCATATACCAAGATTTGCAAAATATTAGGAATTCGAGTGTAAATGAATCGATCTCTATAACTAGAAATGAGCCCATTCAAAGTCCAATGAGCTACATTTTGTAGAAGGGTATCGGGATCCCATGTCCGGGAGGACCGAGTTACATTAGTGTCAAACTCTATGAAAGGCCAAATTGCTTCTACCCTGAATCAATCCACCCTTGCACAAATGATCCATTTTATATGAATACGAAGGGGGATAATTTCATGATTGAATCATCACTACAAACCGAGCTGAACACGCACATTGAAGAATATGAGATCTAGATGAGTTCTACACTAAAGGGTAAAAGGATGGACATGGGTGACCCCATCACAATGGATGACAGTGAGGTAATTGTGTAATTTGTACATTGAGAACAAAGGACTCAAGCAATGGGTAACAAATCCAAGAATCAATATTATGTAACTGGAACCGATCTAATTTCATGACCTAACTCGTGATTGAATGGTTAATGATGTCGAGGGATAACTTGTACAAGTCCCTAGTCAAGTAAGGATAGGGGACAAGATATTTTTAGGGGGTCAAGTTCTAGTTTGATGATGGAAATATACGCATTAATGTAGGCATTTCTTAGTCGAATGTCTCACTAAAGGCAAGACATCAAAATTCTTAACCGAGCTCGGGTTACATTGATAGTGGTTCATGAAGTAAGAACGAGGCACAAGTCGGTTTAAGTGGGACCATGTGAACAAGGAAGGAGGAAAATGGGGTTACCACATGGCGGATCATCACAAATTCAAAAGATTCAAAGGCAAAGGGACCCCAACAATTGTATGGGGCCTCCACGTGGAGCTTGGCGGGTAAGTGGAGATGAGGCAATAGGTGGAGCTAGTGATACATATGTGAAAAACAAAGGGATATGAATCAAAGTTTGGGAAAAAATATGAGTTATAAGGATTATATATCCATTCAACAAATAACATTAGAAGTAGTGGAAGTTATAGAGAGATTTACATTCAAAATGTATAGGCATTGGGAGTGGTTATTGGTTGCGGTAAAGCCATTGAGATGGCGGTGACATGGCGAGTCGGTGGCATGGGACGTGTGATGAGTGGGGATCACACTTGGTACTAAAACTAATACAATGGACCATGGTGTGAGGAGGATTAATTGTAAATACGACTCGACATATAGATATATAGGGATCAAAAATACGTGTGGATAGCCGGCCAGCAGAGTGGCCATATAATTTCCAAACATTAAACAACTCACCTTCCATTATGCAAAATAAAAGGAAATAAAACCAAGAGGCCTACCAAATTTAAATGCTTGGATCAATCAAAAGATATGAAAAACATAGGAAAAGGAGAGAAATAATTAATTTGACTTTCCTAGCCAAAGAATTAATTGCCGGTTATGTGTGATCAAGGAAATCCTGGAAATCTAAAATCAGCTACCTGCACTTAGAATGTCATATCTTGAGAAATTCTCAATGGAGTCATGCAATATTAGTGTCATTGGAATCATGATTCCAAGAAGAACGCACAAAAATCAAGAAATTAAGATATTGATGAATATTTTAGGGTATATATCTCATAAAACAATCCCAATTCAAAGAGTCAATTTGAAAGTGGTTGAGAGTGTAATTAATGAGTATGGTGATTATTTTCCAATTTTGCAGTGATGGGACAACATGAGGAAGATTTTTCAAATCTATTTACATTGTTTAAACTCATTTATTGAAACTTTAAATTGGTTAAAAGAGATATTTTGGGATTGGTCTTTCTCTCTCCCCTCATTATATAAATTGTAATCTTGGGCTCATTTGAAAAGGGTCATTTTCTCCGCCCCTTTTCTTTTTCTTCTCTGCTGGGTTGAATGTGGAGCTTAGACCTTCTTCCCAAGATTTGTAATGGAATTTTCTTTCCTTATTCCCATTGATGTTGTACTGTGCATATTTATTGGAGTAATATAATATGTCCTATGATGTATTTTTTCCATCCTTTGAATGTTTTTCATCTATACTTTCCTCTCTTCATTTGTAGGGTATATTATGCATATTATTGATGTGTATTGTAGGTTTTGGGAGATGTGTTTGATGGGTAACAAATGGTGATTATTGTGAATCTATCCTTTTCCCGTGGTTCATTTTTTCATCCTTTACATTATCCACCTCTCTCCATTTTGGCAGTCTAATCCTTGGCTAACAAACCTCCTTTTCTAGTGTATCACCCATGTTAGTGTAGGCTTTTTAGGAAATCTATCTCCTTGACCTCTCAAAACGTTAGATTAGGATTAGATAAATTTTCCTACACTAAGATTAGTTTGTGACAGGTATATTAGGAGAAAGATCTAGGTTTCTCTAGAGGGTTATCTCAAGCCGGCAACTCCCACAGCTTGAGAGATAATCCAATGTTACCCAGAAGTAGGGATCCATAACAAAAAATCCCAAGGTGCTACTTTTTGGTAATAAAACTTCCAAATATTATGTTAACTTGGTCAAAGTATTTTTTTATTAATTGATATAGATTAGGTATTATGTGTAGTAATTATCCTAGATTCGCAACCTCTCCCACATAGAGATAGGAGGATATTTTGTTGTCCTCAAGGGACAAGTCTCATAGTCATAAGTTAATAAACCAAGATTCACCCGCCTACTTCTTCTCGATCCCTATCCATTCTCACATTCACAATATTTACCATCCTATGTTATCTCTATCACCATAGTCCATTTTCCGTCCACACATTATCTTCCAAATTTTGGTTGTCTAAATTTGACCTTGAAAATTTGAGAACATAGGATACAATGTCATTTTTATAGTGGATAAATTCTGGTGAATGTGATGTGAAATACTAGTTCTTTCTTATTTTTCTTCTTTTATTTTATTCCATCTTCTCTCTCATTACTTTGTGGGTGTTATTCCCCCTCAATATGTTAGGTCAAGATTATGATAGACCCATTTTGGGTCTTAAAGCCTAGTATGATCAAAATTAGTCCCAATAGCCCCATTCTCTCTATCTTGGTTGATAAAAATATTGATAACATAAAAGTGCACACCCTCCCTACCTATATTCTAAAATTCACTAGTAGTGTAATGATAGAGGAGATAAAAACCCCCAAAAAAACCAATATGGTCAATATAATTTAAATAATATGACTTCATTGATGAAATTGAAATGTACAAAAAGTCTTATCAAGACCACAAATTAGCTTACAAACACTAGAGGATAAATTTTTACACGAATCAATTATTTACTGCATAAAATATATGATTTATTAAATAAAATGTAGGCTAATACCTTTTAATAATAATGTTATAGTTACACAACTTAAAACCACCCTTTAGGTATGAATGAAGTGTGAACAAAAAATAATTTTTAAAATCTTATCACTCACCCCTTTAGAGCACAACATGAATTATGCTCTCAAGAAAAAGGGTTTAATATTCTCTAAATAGTCTCATCTCCACTTTGGTAGGATGAATTTAGGAGTTAGAAAATACTTAAACTTTGCAATCAACCCCGTGACTAAACAAAATATGGGTTATTCCATAAATAGTCAACACCAAATTCCCACCACCAACAACCAACCAACACAAAAATACCATTAGTAGGGTTATCTAATGCATTATATCCTAATATACCTCCTCACAAAGGATGGAACACTAGGAATGGGTGCCCATCCCTCACACTCATATCCTACCCATAGGACTTTCAAAAATGTATTTATGCACGTCACTCCCAATAATGTTTCTAGCTATAACCAAATACCTACAAACATGGTTTTTAATGACGTACCTCCTTACATCCATATGTATTCAAAATATTCTCAAACAGAGACATGTTTATATTCCATAGTCCATCTTCATAATTCTAGGGAATCCATATGATTTGAGTAATGTATATACTACTACCTATAGAACTCCTCATCATCCTATTCCTCTATTCTATCCAAAAAATGCTATATTAGAGTCATATGTGATGAGAACATATGGAAAATACTTCAAATATACTCTTGATTTCATGATATGAGGTGTCATGATTTGTTTTCCATTTCCATACCTTCCCAAATATAAAGGAGTCCAAAATTCCTTAAGAAGCTAGGGAATCACTCCTTTGGGATGTTGCGGTAACCAAAACCATCCCAAAGTTACTTAAAGGGATCACCTTAGATTGATATTATCAAGTCGGGATAACATCTCTAGATATTCCTTCAAATAACTTATTTCTAAATTTGTTAAAACCTTCAATATGAACAAGTTGATGTGTACAAGAATTACAAAGTTAGTATTATTAAATAAGATCAAAATGAATCTAGTGCCCATTTCATATCAACATGGTAATACATTCTCGATTCTTCTACAATAATACATAATATGGACCAAATGGAACCTCGTAACCTTTTCCTCTATTTTTAACAAAGAAATCAAGGAAGAGGTGCAAAATTTACCCTTATGCACTTACAAAGATGTCCTAGAAGGAAATATACACATTGAACAAAAAACCATCTATAATGTGCAAAAGGCATGTAGGGAAAATGGGAAAATGATAACTCCTAACAAAATTAATGGAAGTTATTAGGAAATATCAAAACAATGACCAAGTACCCAAGGTTTTGAACCATAATTGTGGTGTCACCAATCAAGATAAGAAGACAAAAACTATTAACAATCGTAATATAAACAAATAAAAACATGGGGAAATAAATAAATCCAAACTCTATCCCCTTAGTGAGGTTGAATTTAATTTCCCTTTTCCTCTACATAATCAAAACCGATACTAGAACCTCAATCAAGGGTCATAGAACTATGCATACTACAACCAACCTCAAAAAAACTAAGGATTTAACCAACAACAAAACCAAAATTAAAGTCCCAAGGATTATAATACAAAATTATATTTTGGTTTTCATCGAGTTGTCAATCATGATGTTCAAACCTGTAGAGAGTTAAACAAGTTTTTTCAAATACTCCTTAAATATTAATGACATTTATTCATTGAAATTTTTCTGGTAAACTCTAAGGAAGGTATAAAATATTCTTACACAAGACCTATATCACCTCAATTTTTATTTTTGGGTATATACCAATATCATTTCCCTAAACAAATTACACATGAAAAAAAACCACTCCTTACACAAAAAGGCATCACCATTGGGACACATGCCAATAAAGCATCCACCTATAAAAATTTGTAGTTTTAGAAACAAAAATATACATGTAGTAATATTACATTATGTTCCAAAGTATGATATTATATACATGATTCCTATGCAACAAAAATAGACTTTTAT
Organism: Taxus wallichiana var. yunnanensis; assembly: GCA_018340775.1. NCBI lineage: Eukaryota > Viridiplantae > Streptophyta > Pinopsida > Cupressales > Taxaceae > Taxus > Taxus wallichiana. The sequence continues at coordinate 456,748,814 of CM031238.1, read as the reverse complement.
AACACTTGTTTTTATTTACACTTTGTGTTTTATATTTCCATGCTTTCATCTTTTTTTTTTCTAGAATCATCCCTTTACTTTTGGACATCTAACAATATGTTACTCAACTGAGCATTTCTCAATGAATCTTTAGAGATTTCTAGACACAAGCACCCAGTAAGGGATAATAACATAAGACATTTTCATCCCGTGTGGGTGCTCCTATCCCTTTACTTGTGTTATTATATTTTAAAATGGCACACCACTTGTTTATATTTTCTAAACTTGTATTGATTACTTTGGGTCATCTTTTTAGGGTTGTTAATATTGAAATTCAAGCAAAGGAATCATATATATACATGTCCTACTTATACATAAAGGAAAAGCAAGAAGGAACTAAGAAAGCTACTTCTAAGAACTTATCTAGAAAACAAGACAACTACTTTTGGGTAGGGGAGTGCATTTATAATTAATTATTCACTACATAGGAAGGGGAAAATTATAAATTCCATAACACACATTATCTTGGGGAAAAAGTAGTTATATCCTTATATCTTGGTGTAACTTACACTAGGAAACCTAGCTTCAAGGGATACAATTTCTATCACACACACACACACCAAAACTAGAGTATGAAATGTCATGCAACACTCAGTGAAAATCTCATTAGGAGACCATAGATGTTAGTCTAAATCAATAATTTACATATATTATTTAGTTTAATGTGTCTTTAAGTCTTATGCGGGTAGATATGATTTTGTTTTACGTGTACATATGCGACAAGAGAACATTAAAAAGAAGTAGATATGACACAAAGTAAAGTAAAGATGAAATTATTAGACATTGAAAGAACCTAATTTGCATCTATTACCGGGACACAAATACCCGGTTCAAAACCCAAGTGTAAGGAGATACTATCTAGACCTAGGAAATAATTTCCCAACATAACTCTTAGATTACTATTTTCTAGAAAAAGCATATACAGTTTAGACTCGAAACTTGTTCTACAATCAATCTAGCCTAGATCCAATCTAGACAGCTAGATATCAACCAAGTCACTCTTACCCTCTTGTTGGTTGCAATTTCTCATCATTATATGTTAATATATTACATGTTTCTGATATATATAATTTAATCCATTACTTTGATTAATATTTAATTTTGTTAAATCATTTGGTGAACATGAATTTGGAATTTTATTAATTGGATCTTTTATTTTCCAAACCTTGGCAGTTATAGGTTTTGCATGCTTTATTTGTTATGCACATTACTTATAGTGGTCAAATTTATCCTCTAGAAAATACTGAGATCATCCCACCTACTCGTAATCATTCTAATGTTATGATGGAATTTACACACAATTATTATCTCCTTAATTCTAATAATATACCCTTTAACAAAATAGAAGCTTATGATAGTGAACATTATTATGATGAAGTCACTAATATTGATGAGGAAAAACTTGATGATATTACTAATTTTCATTCCACATTACATGAAAATCCCACACATATACCACATGTTCCTATTGCTTTATTTTTCGACAAGCATGCCCGTTACAATGCCATTTATGTTAGTATGATTTGTACCTTAGGGATAACTTTTGTTACCATTCCTTTCATACCACTATTTTATCCCCCACTAATTCAAGGGCATCCACCATCCATATTACTATTCCCACAGCTAAAACTCACGTTTTTCCCTATCATTTCTCATATCCAACCTAGTACCTCTTCAGAACCCATGCCTTAGAGTCCATGTACCATGATTTATAGGATCAAATTCATCAATTAAAACACACCTATTCTTCTTCTTCTCCCTCTCTTGATTCTTCACTTCTCCTACATAGTCCTCTTGCACCTAAGGTTTCTTTTACTGACTTCTTCCTTATTTTATTTCACCCAAGTTTCCTATTTTTATATTCATGGAGATCCACAAGAGCATCTTAGATCATTTCATGTTGCATGTTTGGACTATGCTTGTGATGATACATTATTGACAAATTTGTTTCCTAGGAGCTTACATGAGTATGCTTTATGATGGTTATATGATTTACCTCTACACTATGGTAGATATTTCACTCTATAACAAATCTATTATTGGAATATTTTTCTATGAACATTAGAACTAAAATATCATATGTAAATATGGCTAAAATGAAGTAAGGATCTAATGAGAATCTTAGTGAATATATTTTTCGTTGTAAGAGTAATCATATTAAAATAAACAATGCATTAAATGAATCTAAATTGCAGTATCTATTCATCAAAAGTATCTTTCCTCTTCTAAAATAATGTACACTATTTGATTATTTTCATTTTTTTATCATTTATGTCATACTCTTAAAAATGTGAAAATAATTTACTTTCTATGGGTAGGCTAAAGTACAATGATAATAATTCCAATCAATCTAGTAGAAAATTACAAAGTAAATATACCATGAAGAGAAAATATAATGAGTCTAATCCTATTGTTAATGTTGTATCTCGCCAAAAAAACTCCAAATAAAACATACACCATGCACTTTTACTAGACTACCATACCCACCCCACATCTTATTTCCTAAGCTTATGTAAAGTAATTTAACTTGAGTTATATCCTAATCGCCCTCACAATAAGTTTTTGATGAAAAAGCATATTTTGATTATCATAGATGTAATGGAAATTCTAATGATAAATGTTTTAAGATTAAAAATTTGATTAAAGACTTGATTGATACTAATGAACTCAAATTTCCTAAACCTACTATTTCTAAATCTACAAATGACAATGGAAAACTTGATATTTTCAATGATCTATTACCCAAACATGAAAAAGAGGTTCTTAGGTCTTCTTCTAATCATGATTATTATGTATTTCCACCTCCATCATATTTTGTTCATCCTCTTTGGTTTCTTATTAGTACTATTGATATTCCCTATCATGTTATTACTTTCAATGATGTGGACTTTCATGCTTATTTTTCATCATATAGAATTAACAATGATACTTATGTTAGTAGTCATGTTGTTAACAGTGTTATGATGTATCCTAATTTCAAAAATAATGCATGTTCATTATATTTATTGTGATATATTGGTATTCCATTATCTCAGATGACACGTTAATCACCTACTTCTTTTGGGCATGTGGTTCTCCCAATAATTGTTGGGCCTCTTACTATCTCTGTAGCTTTATCTATTGGATCCGAGGTAACATATTATGACATGGCCTTAGGAATTCCTTGGTTTAAGGATGTTAAAGACATTCCATACATAGTTCATTTATATTTTAAGTTCATACATGAGCATCATATTGTCACAATTTGAGGCATCCCTCATTGGACTCCGTTATCTATGGCCTCAATCACCCCACATCTTTAGTTGTTAATACCCTTAGAGAACCTACTTATACATTGATTGATGATGATCCCATGGATTTTATATACAATAAAATGACATCTAGAACTCCTATCACTCCTATTTCTAGTTCCACATCTACACATAGATATCCTCCACATGAGGTTCCTACTTCTTGATCATGACATCTTTATTAGTCTAATATCCTACCTCATAGGACTATGTCCATACATGATACATAGTACATATGGTACATCTAGGCCTAATTCGAGTCTCATTCTCCACATACACGACATAGTCATACTTCATATACCATGACACATACACCTTCACATAACACTAGGTCCTTGGCTCATGCTCACATGCATTTCTCTTTCACATTAGTAAATAGTGGGACCTCACCCTCTATCCTCATTTGATGTATCACTATGATAGTTACACTTGGGGGCATCTAATCCCCCTTAATGCTCAATGACAAAATCTTATTATAGGTTCAAATATGACTATTGAGGGCATAATTACATACATGAAATTAACTTTTCGTACATACACACTGTGGGAAACCTTTCTTCCCTTCCCTATTCATAGGATCTCATATTCTAATAATACAAAAACATTTAAATATTTGCAAAAATACAAAAACATTATCTTAGATCTTGGTTGGATGTATCTTTTCTTGTTTATACTATTCCATGTTACATTTTTATTATCATGTTATCTTGATTTATAGTATGTTCTATTATTTTACATACACATGTGCACATTCAAATAGTAATTTTAGGTGAATGCACGATATATAAGGGTTATCACATGATGCGTGATGCTTGACATTGTTCTCTACCAATCCCATCAAGTCTCTCTGGGGAATCTACCTTCCTTATATTTACAAATTCATGTATTATCATTGCAATATATAATAATTTCATTTATATTTCATTTGTATAACAAAATTTTGACACACTATTCATTATTATAATATGTTTATGGGATCTTCATGTGAAACATTTTTATTTTAGGCTTATTTTTAAGAAGGGTTATCTTCTTAGACGTTTTTCTTGTGTCTTTTCATCTATGATTGTTACTTGTTTTCCATTATTTGTGGGACATGTCCTATGATTGATTTTTTATTTCTTGAATGCCATTGAAGGCCTTGAATATCTTGTGACATCATGAGTGGTGTCCCATATTTTACATCAGCTACTATGTTTTCCTCTTGATGTGTTAATATGTTTTTGAATTATTTCTATTATATTAAGCCATGATTTTTATCACTAATACTTATTTCTATCTTTCTTTCCATTGTTTTTTATGTTCCATGGTTTTTACCATACACATACCCTATTCCCCCTATAAGAATTATTCTTCAAATGTGTACATCATATTCAAATCCTCTCATTATGACCATGTTCACATTAATCGATCTAAAACAACCCAAATGATGGGAGGAAACAATTAGGTTATTATTTCATCCTCTCAACATCTACAAAACTAGAGATAGAATAGTGCCAAGTAGAATTGGGTAAAATAAAGACTCATAAAACAACTAAGAAATTAGACATAGTCTAGAAAAATAGAGGGAAAAAATTTCCCATAGTAGACAATAATAGTCGATGTTATTATCTTGCCTTGGATGTTTTTTCCTAGGGGTAGAAACAATAATTTGATACACGGCACAAATTCTCAATGACATTTTTCATAGAATCTAGAAACAAACATTCAGATTTATTTTAATATCCAAAAGTAAGGAACAAAAAATCAATAGCATATTTCATACTTTGGGAAGGGGCTAACAAGTTTTCTTCCATAGTTTCCATTTTCATAATTTCATACCAATATTTAATAAGGAAAAGTTTTGCATAGGAAAAATGACACTATATTCCTTGTGTACTCAAATTCTTGAGGCCAGTCAAGAAAACTGAAATGTGGAAGATGTGATGGATGAGGATAGGTATGAATGATAAATATCAAATAAGTGGGGATAACTACGGATTGCAATTTAAAGGATGATACATAATCGATCAGATTACAAGTATGAAAATTTTTCATCGATGAAATTGAAAGCTTGTTTAATCTCTATGTGCAAAATGTTACGATCAAGAATGATTTCTACACGTAACTCCCAATCTATGTCAGTTCAATTGAATATAATTCATCTTGGTTAATGGAATCTTGGGAAAATTTTCATTCATCTCTATGCAATCCTCTCTAAATAGGGTCATGAAAGGGTGTTGATAATGGAAAACTAATGGAAACTAGGGATTTTGATTTCTATCTTAGTTTACTTGGTCATCCCAAAATTTCTAAAATAAGGTTAGTTATTTTTTTAATGCATCAAGGTAGCTAGAAATTTTTTGAGGGAAAAGGATTGGATCAAAATAATATCACTCATAATCCTAAAGATATATTGACTTGATATTGATATATGCCTGGTGGGTAGATAATTATCTCAAATATCCTCCTATAGGGTTGGTTCATACCAGAAATGGTCATGTAGAGGTGTCAAATCATGAGAAAGGACAAGGGAATATTGAAAACAAGTCAAAGTTTGGCTAGAGGCTATGAATTGGTAGCATGAGCTTCTAATGATTTTTTTTTCTATTTAGTTTTCGAAGATACTTTTAAATTTAAATTTTAAATAATGGAAAATACCTAGCTTAAATAAAAGACAAATTCACTTAATCTTTTAATTATTTGAATTCATTTACCGTTAATTAAATAAATAAGTGTAATTACCTATTCTATATTTTTGTATTTTCAACAATATTTTTGAAAGAAAAATTATTACATTAAGTAGTTAACCGATATTTTCTACATTTTTGCTAGATTTATAAAAGAAAATAATATCTACTTCTACAGAAACTAGAAAATGATTTAAAATAAAATCACTACTTCTCATAATCAAAATAAACTAAAATGAAGAATAACCAAATGTGTTTATTCCTTTGTTGTAGGTTTTCTTTGCAATACTACTCTAAAGAGGAAGTACTCAAATGTTATTAATTTAGTAAAAAAATTTCCCCTCACAAAGATTATGCCTCAAGTTTTCTAGAAAGGAAAAGCTTCCTAGAAGTAATTTCCTCTTTTCAAAATAAAAATTCCCTGGAAAAATTACTTATAAATTAATTGGAAGAAATTAACAATGAAATAAAATATGAAGATATCCCCACTTCTTCCTCTAACTTGTTTCCCAAGCAGATCCAAAGGGATAAGATGGGTAGGAATTATCAAGGAAGAAGATTTATATGAGGAATATTTTGAGAAAAGATATTAGAATGTATAATTTATATGGGAAATGATAGAATCTTTTAGTTTAAAAAAATAAACAATTTTTTCCTTCCAATTCTAATGAACCAATGCCTATGCTAAAACTCAAAATAATTGAAATACACCCCAACTTGGTCACTACAAAGCTATGGTATATTTTACCATTGATGTGGATGATACATCCAATGTATCCTTAGCTTCAAACTCTTTCCAATGTGTGATTTCCAATTGATCTGGTGAGAATGGTAGTAGATATCAACAAGGAATCAAGAATTAAAATGGCTAGTTTGGTAACAAGAAAGGTAGTTGGAATGTGAGAAGAAATGAAACAAGATAGAGAACTATTTATCTATGTAATATTTCCTCCAAAATCTAGAAACATAACACTTCTCTAAAATAAAAACTATCCAACCCATGATATGAATGAAAGTTCCATTTTTATAATTTTTTGGAGGAGAAGATGTCAAGAACACATGTCGATCAAGAAATGATGACTCATCCAAAAGATAAGGATTCACCATACTATTTTTAGTAATAAGGGAGGAGGAATCCAAAACCAATCCAATGATCTTATTTTTATCCAATCTAACAAAGTAATGACAGAGAAAATCAAAACACAAGTTTACAAAAGTGTGTTTTAATTTTGGTTTGAATGGTGGCAAGGCTGCCCCTATTGCAAAAGTGGCAATTACACAATTTCCATTTTGGAAATAGGGGTGGTTGTGGAACTACCATGGTGATTACATAAATATTTCTAAATAAATATATAAAGTGGAAAAAATATGGTTTTGTAATCAAATTATATCCTACAAACAAAATGAGGGGTTGAGTCAAGTCAAAAGAGGGATGTAAAGGAAAGTATGGATCTAGGTCTCATTCTTATCTTGGAAGGATTTTTTTCATCGCGGAAGATGTGTCACATTTTAATGTTGCAAGAATAATGTTTTCAGTGTGTAAATATTTCCCCTTGGAAGAGTGTTTTAGCCATGAATGGGATAAAACATGACTTTCAAGAATGGTGCTTCAAAAAATGGGAGGGTTTGATAATCACCGATTCGACCGTACATCAATATGAAGTCAACTGAGAATTCTCGCCACATGCAAAAGAGAGGTGAGAATCAAGTCTGGTAATAAATAAATTCACCAAAATATTTGAAATGAAAAAACAAAATTACTTACCTTTTATATGGGGCTATAAATCTACCTACACCATCTCCTTGCAGAATCTACCACAAAATGGAGTTATAAACATAATGCATTCTATATATCAAATTTTCATTATATTTAGAATTAGTTTTCTATATAAACCCTTTTCTATTTTGGGGCTCTAGACTTTTGGTAAGAATTTCACACATGAGTATAGTTAAATATAAGGGGATTCAAATATGATGGCGGTAGATACAATGGTATCAATTAGGGATCGGGAACAAGTTATAAACATTTTTATCTTTTTTCCCTAGGTTTAGCTTTTCTTTCAAAATGAGTTATGTAGGGGAAGTTTTAGGAATTTTATAGTTAACATGACCATTGGGGATTTCTCATAGTGTATGTGATTTGTTTATGTTAATTTTGTAATTTATAGTGTTTTTGGGTAGGAGGGCATGAGTTGGAGGTTAGTGACATGAGCTGCCACGATGGTTGTGGAAATGCCACTAAACATAAAGGGATACTTTCATAGTTGTTGTGATGATTATATAACCACTATGAAAATTGTGTAACCATTACTCGTATAGAGGGGAATTCATGTAACCACCACCTATGCCAAAAATACTTTAGTAAAACATGGATGTTTGCTTATCATTTTAATTTCTTTATGGATTTATGGTTTTATAAAGCAACACAATGTTCCTTTATTGTTCTTTTATTAGCATAGGGGCTTACGTTTGTTGGAGTAGGGTTTGATAATAATATTGGATTGCACAAGTTCTCCCCTTGTCAACTTAGGTTAAGATAAGCCTTCTTAAGAGGGAAGGGATATGAAATATTAAAAAATCAACAAAATTACCTCAGTTAGTAGGATATTCTATAACTTTCTATCCTATTGGTATGCATATCAAAATACCTTATTATTCCCTAATGTCGTGTAGAGTGGGCAATCACATTAGATGATTTCTATAAGGTATTGGGGGTTCCGATTATGAGGAGAAAGCTAGTGTTAAAAAGCAATAGATCATTCAATGAGACACATAGATGGGTTATATACTTGGGAGATGTAGGGGAACCCGACACAAGTGCCAAAATATGCATAAGACTAACTTCAGTAGAGATAACCCCTATCCCTAATATGCACAAGGCCATTATTGGTATATTGGCCTCACATTTGATTGGGGAAATAAGAGGAGACTAATTTCTATTTTTGGGCACATTTTATATAAAGCATGGAGCTTCATGGATAAGTATTTACATGGGGCTAGGAAATATTAATGACTACCTATTATGAATTATATTTGGTGGTCATGTACAATTCTAGGTCATTGAGTTACTCCACACTCATTATTTCATGGGTATATGAGAGGGTGATCCCCTATCAGAGGGGTGTATAGATAGGGGACATAACTATTATCATAGTAGTGAGGAGGGTGGATATGACACCTATAAGAGCCACTCCATAGGAAGCAAGTACTTTTACCACCACCGATATTGTTGGAGAGCCTTTGTGGATACTAGTTTTTGGCACCCTAGGTGACCTATCCAAACCCATCACATTTACATTTTTAAACACTAAATCTATCCTACAACCCATATTTTATCCCTATAAAACTACATATTACCCCTGTAAAGACTTATTTACCCCATCTTAATCCCATACACCTTTAAAAACCTATTTTAGCTAAACCTATCAACCTCTCAATCTTCCTAACACATTAAACACCCCTCCCATACTCACTCCCTACCTAAAATAACTCATTTAGAAGTGGTTTAAATCACTTATAAAAGATATTCCCCACTTTTTTAGATTTCCAACAATTCTAACAATTCTACATAAACTCATCAACTGCACTTGAATCTTTATCCCCGGATGTTACAACGAATCCCTAACCCTCTAGAGAATGAAATGACATCATCATCTTAAGCCAAAACAATCCCTTGTAGATATTTTATCATTGTAAGGTATTACTACATCATTATCATTTGTATCATACATCACAAAAGGTATTTATCTCCTTATGTAATTCATTTTTTTGCGCACCCCCTTTGAAAAATATTCAATCATAGGAGAAATATTATTAAATATCAATCAATATCTATTTGAATTCAATCATTTCTACAATGATCACTAGCAATTCCCCTGAATCTCCAATGATTATCCAAATCAGCCATGATTCCTATCTCTAAGTATATTTATCACATATTGCATACTTTTAATCAATATTAGAATTTTATTTTTGTTGATTTAGTCTACTTAAAAGTGTTCTTTATTTATAAATGCTAGTTCCAAGTGAATAAAATCACATCAATATGATTTTTTACCATCCTATTATCTCATAACCCTTTGTCTATGATCAATATGATATGAAACAAGAGTTTATACTCTATGCTATCACCTTGAAAATGAACTCGGATGGCATTGACGATAAACTAGAAATCATTCGAGAAATATAGGATGCTGGTGAGTAAGAGTGGATCAAGTGTTTTGAGGAGTTTCATCTAGCCATAGATATATCCTTGGCCATGTACTATGAAGATCAATGTCTTCCTATTCCTATGGAAGATTGGTTTTTCTTAGTAATTGTACTATCTTAATATCGTAATTTTATCATATTATCTATTTCATCATTTATCACTTGATTTTCTAAAACTAGTTTACACCCATTAAAGGAATCCCTTTAATTCTTAGGATTGAAATTTTCAAGAAACTCGTCATTATAGTATCTAATATCTTTCTTTTTTAGTTATCTTTATGTGTGTAGGTTCTCGATTTATTGAAAGGAGTATCACACCCATTTACATCCATACATCTCAACATTTGTCAATGCATGTATTGTTAAACCCTATTTTTCTCTTTTTTTTGGTGATTTATTCTACAATAACACTTAATTAAAATCTACCACAAACATTCTAGCATACCTATTGGGACCCTTAGTCTCTTTTTAATCAATTTTTACATTTCCATAACAAAATCCATATCTCGTTTCATTTCTTACTAACTTTTCATCTCAAAGTTATTTGACGACATTCTAAAAAATGCTTAATATTTTAAAAAAGAAGTGTTTATTTGACGTAGGTAACCGTTTCCATTTCATTTAATTCTCCTTTCAACATTGCATATTGTGTGCCTTGTCTTCATGGAAATCAGTCTTTCTTTTTAAACTTAAAAAGAATCTTAATTCTTACCTAATCACCTAGATTAATTAGTGGTTAAAATGATGGAATTCATGATTTCACATCACACAAAACCAAACCACATTAAAAATCAAATTTTAATATTTAAGCACTTTATTCTAGGTCTACCTACCTAGATTTCATCACCAAGGGGTAATCTGACTCGGTGTTTTGGACAAGCATAAATATCTAGTGGGTAGTGTATTGGATAAGCACCTAAAAATGTTATTGCTACAAGGCTGTGAAGTGAGGGGGTAGGCCCCAATATCACACCTCATAGTGACACTAACAAATATTTAGGCATCTCGTACCCTCAGGTATATTGAGGAATCCATCCTTAAACACACTTGAAACCAATGTTATCCTGCCTTATTCTTAATACCTCTTTGTGAACCATTTTTCTTCTTCACATATTTCTAAGTTAATCAAGATAATTAAAAGAAATATTTCTTATGATTTTGTGGTTTTAATTTATTTTAGAAATCATCTTCATCATTATTCGAGTACTTGTTTGAATAGTTCATGGTATTAACTAGGCAACAATCTCATCTTTAAAACATTAAAAATATGTTACATCCCTTCCAATAATCCACTAAAATAAGTTTCCTCTGTGCTCTCCCAATACCCAATTGGAGACATTAAAATTCACGACCCATCCATTCCAAAAATCTTCAATAGTGGTGATCTAAGGTTAGAAAAATATTAGACACCTACCCTAGTTCTATCAAGTATCTACCTTGCTTCCCGAGGTGTTTGTATCCATTGTTTTAATCTAGAATATCACCCACCTCTTATGACCATTACTTACGATTATTCCTAGCTCATTTACCCCTCATATCATCTAGTTATATAGAATATTTATCCTTATCCTATAACTAGTAACTCGGGAACATTGACACCTACCTCATCTACTCCTTTTTCTTTCTTCAAACTCAATACCATCTCATCACTATCCACATATTTTCCTAGCCACTAGGGTACTCAAAACTCCACTTTGTTACCACATCACCCTCGAGTTAGTCAAAAATTCCCGTATTATCGCATCCTTAGATAACTAACATGGTGTTAGGAATCCTTTTGTTACTTCATCACCCACAATTAGTCACACATATTCTACCTCTCTTCCTCCACTATAAATATCTATTGGTATGCCCATTTCTACAATCCCCTTGGACATAACACAATGCATCATCTCACAAAAATCCACATCCACGAGTTTAAAACCTAGTTACATCTCTCCCCGTGTATTTTCCACCTATTAATATCATTGCTTTATTATAAGCACATGTCCATCCTCATGCAACCAACACCTACCTATGATATCTAAAATTTTTGTTATAACTATCCACATCAAAATCTAAAACATTCATAACCTCTCATTAACACTTCTATTCCCCATCCTTATCGGTATATTCAATCCTCCTAGTAGCCATTAGTTTCTCAAAATACATACAACATACCAATGATTCTCCCTCTTTTTCAAAACCCACTTCTTCCATATTACCCATATCAACAATCATATCCTTCATCTATAATCAATCTAATACTTCAAATACATAGTATCCTCAATACGATCCCATGTAAGAACTATTAAGCATAATTGTGAGCCTCTAAGTTTCCACTATGAGACATAAAAATACATTTTCTTACGAAAAAATATGTAATGAGCCTATCAACCCATATTTACCTTTCATACCCTATCTCCTCATTGAGAGCTTGGAAGAAGCTTCCAAGGTAATTTCATGCTAGAAAAGATCCTCTCTGTATGATTTCAGTTCAGAATAAAACCATGCTAAGCATTCCTAGTATTTCTTCAACAATTGGACATACAACTTCTTTTCTTCCTTGCTCAGATTACTACCTGGCCAGATCTTACGTGGTTTATCCTTTGTGCCTAGGTCGTGCTCTTCAACATCCCTCGAGGATGACATGTTTCTATTGACAATGCAATCAGCATTATAAAATTTTGATTCAAGTGCTACCAAACCTCTAGGAATAGTATTAGTCTTCAACTGAATGATGTATTTTCCAAATAAAGTCTCCTTTCCATCATCCACACAAACCATTGGCTCCTAATCTATACGTTGATCAGAAAATTCTCCTTGGTTCTGTAAAAACCTTTGCACCTGGGCATCGTCTTCGAACACTTGTCAGTGTTTAACATTGTTAGGAACATATGGCCTAGTTAATATCTCAATATTATACTCACAATAGGGGGATACAATACAATTTTTCAAATCTTGACCCCGATATAGCCAATTTTTCTGCTAGAGTATTGTACTTCCTATCATGATGTATTATGTTAAAGGAGTCAAACATGTCAATGAAATCCTAGGCGCATGCTTATACTGCTTCATTCTTTGATTTTTTATTTCATACAGTTTTATAACCTGCTCGACAGTTAGCTCTGAATATCCTTTAACAATGATATCTCTAACACCATATTTCTAAGAAATTATTAAATCCAATAATAGTGCTTCATATACTACAATATTTTTAGCGGAATCAAAGTTGAGTTTAAAAGAAAAAACAAACATTTCCTAGCCTAGAGATACGAGAACAATACCAACACCATTTCCAAATTTAGAGCAAGCCCCATCAAAAAACAAATTCCAAGGAGGACCTACTTGTTTAAGAGACTTACATTGATCAATTTTGTTCTCTTTACCATCAACAAATCCAATAAATTTATCGGCATCAATGTCAGTGTATAACACTTCATAGGAATCATTATTGGGATCCTCAATGAGATGTAGCATCTTCTTTTCACCATAATACTTTACAAGGTTTCCCTCAATAGTTATAGTGGAAAAATACATATCCATTTACACACTCCCAATCACACTAGCATCCCATTTTCTTGATAAAAACATTCCCAGTTGATAGGGCAATCAACAATAACAACATCTAGTTTTAAGTTATTTCTGGGTAGGCTACAAGTTACACTATCAAACCCTTCACACATCCAACCACTGGAACCTCTATGGAATCCATGGTAGTGCACTTCCCATAAGTTTTTGTCACTTTGATATCTAATTCATTCATGACCTTAAGAGGCATAACATTACATGATGCTCCATAATCAAATATACATTTGTGTAGCAGTTTATCCCTAATAATCAGAGTAGTGAAAAATGGATCTACATTCAGTTGGGACTAAACCAAGGATGTTCCCAAATATACTTCAGGTGGCTCACCTAGTTCTTTTAGTACTTGGGATTTTTCCAACTGTGTAATGGTAGGAGGAGTCTCAACATTATTTACATTTTTTCCTTGGGTAATCTTTTCTTTTTTCAATCCCAAGTACTCAAAGGCCCTTTTCTTGTGCTCAGGAATCCTAAGAAGCTCAAAAATTGGAACAGAAATATTGATCTGACTCAATACTTGGGAAATGTCATAAGGAACATATTTTGGAAAGGAAGCATTTGGAGAAATATTGAAAAACTCATCTAATAACAAAGTTTTTTTCACGGTCTAAGTATGGGCAGGGATACCAGTTTTTTTTGGGGAAACAAGGCCTTTTCCAGATGTATCTTTCTTAGGATTTTATTTTGGGATATTGGTGAGAAATGGAGTTTTTGGTTTGGCTTGAGGCCCTGCCCCTTTGACAAATTTACTCCTAATGTTATATTCTTTTTCTTGGGAAACCACAACATTCATTAACAACTTCCTATCCTCCATAGAAGGGATTCCTCCATCATACTTTTTAATCATTAATGCCCTTAAGAATTCAAAATCATTATTAGGAAATTCAAAAGCTTGTACCATATCAATTTCAAAAGTATGAGAGGGAGGAAGGGGTAATACCCGATGAATGTAATCCCAGAAATCTACAACAATTTTGGCACTGATTAATTCAATCAAAGTTGCTCCTTACCGTGAGCTTGTAGAGCACCCCATCATGCACACATTATCATTGGTGTCATCATCAGCTTCCTAAACTTATTTTCTTCATCACATGGGGTATGTGGAAAGAAAAATCTTTCACACCACTTAATTTAATTGGATTCTTCCACAACAACAACTCGGCGGTCAAAGGATCGAGACACAATTCTATTTTCACGAGCTTGGGGTTGTCATATCCTAATCCCATGGGTCCTTTTCCTCTGTCATCAGATATTTTATCACCCCTATCATGATTTGAAAATACTTCTTTACCTTTTGATTTATCATGACCTTGGGAAATTTGTCCAATTTCTTTCTCTATTCTAACTAACTTGTAAAAAAAAATTAATAGCTCGGCCAAAGTTTTCACAAACTCCTCCGGATCAACAACCTTGTTTAATTGAGGCTTCTCTGGATTTATCAATTTTATGCCTTCTCTTTTAGGAGGTTTATCAATTCCTTTAATTTTTTTCAATATGAAAATCCATGGTAAAGGCATGCCTCAAATTTCTGGGTTTTTGTCCCTTAGATAGTATGTTGCCTTTTTGTCAAATGCATCATAGTACTTTATCAGACAAGATTCATCACATGGTGTTAAGTTTACAGGAAATATTCTCAATGTTTTGTTGAATCTTGTATTGAAATCATGAATAGATTCATTAGGATTCTTTTTAATAGTTTCAAATTATGATAAAAGAAACCTAGGGTCTGTTTTATCTCCATACTACAATCTAAAATCATTCTTCATTTCTGTCCATGAATAAATGTATTTTTCTGGCAAATATTTATACCAATCTCGTGTGTCCTCCTCTATTGTATGAATAAACAATTTTATGTACACATCCTCAAATTTGATCTCAAAGTCTTCCATCATATTGACAAAAAACTTTAGGTGTTGATCACCAATAATAGCATTATTTCCTTGAAATTTAGGTAGTTTATTTCTAACATCTTAGGGCACAACATTTGGATATCCATCTATACCTCTTAAATTTATAGGACTGAAGCTATTAACAACAAATGGAGGTCTGGGTGGGGGCTGGGCCATGTTGTTTTGAGGTGGTGAATTTGCAGGAGACAAAAAATGATGAGGAGTGAGGGGTTTTTGGGGCACAAGAATGTAATTCTCAGAATGAATGTTCTCTAAAAAATTTGTTTCTTGGAAGATCCTATCAGATTTGGAAAACACAGGGACAAAATGAAACACAAAATTTTCAAATAAAAATGAAGGCCCCTCTCTAGATGGAGAATTTTGATCTACAAAAAGACTACCTGATTCAGAAGCACTTGAGGAAGTATGGAAATATTTAATGACATGGTTGATCAGTTTCCACAATTGATAACTCTTTTCTTGATTTCTGATCTCCAAAAACTTTCCAGATTCTTCTTCCTTCCGAATTTGTATTTCTAATTCTAGAAACAACCATCTAACAGGGTATTTAATGAAGAAAGATCTTATTCCTTCCATTTGTAAAGATTAGTGATAAATTTCAATTGACAAAGGTTAAGACACTGACATTTATCAAAAATTAATTCAACACAAAGTCGCCACTAAGGATTTTTACGTTAGTTATGAAAATGCAAAAAAATTGATTTGTCAAATGTCTTTCAACACTAAATTCATGCAAAGCTTCACAGATCTAACCTTCCTTTACCCGTATTTAACATTTATGATGTAAACTTAGTGCAAAAACCAACAGAAACTAGAAATATTGCATGTATAACTTGTAACTTTGCTTGATTCTTACAAATATGGGCACAGGATGAAGTTTCAATGCATTTTTACTTTAAAATTTGTAAGAAGCATTTACCAGGGTCTATATGCATTGTTGATGGTGTTCAAACTTTTCACACACCTTCACAGTGTCGTAAAATAGGTCTTAAAGCTCAAATAATCCTCAGCAACATTAATAAATACCTAGTAATGGTGTCAATCTTGTGTTATTTCTACACAACTAAGTCCCGAAGCTCAAATAATCCTTGACAACGACACCAATATGGTGTTTGTATCCAAATTAATTCTCCTTTGCAAGCTGAGCATCATCATAGATTCAACAAGAAGCCTATAGATAGATAAATCATCATGTATGGCATTTTGTAGCCGGGGAGGTGATTCAACTATCTCTTTATCACTCAGATGTTGGAGAAATGGATAGTACCTTCAAAAGGATTTGATCTATCCTCACTACTTTATGCCATTTCTTTTGACTAGGGTGAGAGGACCCATTTTGTAACTTTTGTTAGTGAAGGAGAATGAAGATATCCTTATTTCCACAAATTTGAAAGGAAACCTTGAGAAAATATGATCAATGCACCACAATTTAACTCTCACAAGTTGTCACTTGTAAAGAATGGTGATATTTTGAAACAAGGTTAAGGTTACTAAAGAAATTATGGAATCCGATTGCTTCGCATATTTTGGTAGTAGAATTTATTCGTTTGTGGAAATCTTTTGGGAAAACAGGGGTATTTCAGGTAGGAATCATTGTTTTTGAATATTTTTTTGTGGGAGATTAAGTACGATAAACTTGATTTTTCTAGATCTTTGAGAACCTTCATAACAATTGGAAAAATAAATGACATAATGCTTCAAAATAGCTAAAATATTCCTTCAACTAGAAGGTGTGCATTAATGGAGGCCCAAATTTGCATGGTTTCACACAATCTCCAAGAATTTAACACAAAGGCTTGAGTTAAAAGGCTCAATTAAACATTATCAATCTCTGGTTCATCATGTCTAAGATACACTCAAAGACTTACAAACAACCTCTGTCAACAAATGAGAGTAAAGTGATTTTAAATTGTTTATTTCATTACTAGATGAAGGCTCTTCTCATAATGAAATTGCAAATGCCACTAAACCATCAAAGGGATGAGATCTTGTGTGATTCAGAGAGATTATAATATAAGATTGCAATAGGAACAAGAAATACTATTTGTAGACATTCTGAAATAAAGCAGACACAAATTTTCCCAAGATTAACACAGATTAATTCAAAGTTGATTAGATTCATCAGCAGGGGAAGGTTTCTTGAAAAATATTAGAGCTTGTCAATGGTTATACACTTGCAACCAACTTGACATGATCAAATCTAAAACATAAGAGATTAACAAGTTTCTCAGATGGTCTCTCAGGAATATGGGATTTCTTAAATTTTCTTGTAAGAATTCAACCCCGATCATTTGCATGACTAACTCATGCCCTTTATAGCACTCATTTACATTAATGCTCCCCCAACCAAATAATATTTAAGCAACCTTTGTTTGTTACATATTTTATCATGATTTCCAAAAAGTGATGTTTAACATATTTACAACAAAAAGTTTCCAGGTGTTTAAAAGGTGAATCATTTCAGATATTTCCATCATTTTTTTAACTGGGGCATCCAGTCATCTCCTCTGGAAACACATTTTTCATCCTTTATGCCTATAGATTCCTTCTCCTCATTCTTTCCTCTACAATTTTATCTGCTGGATCTGGAAATTCATTTTCTGTAGATGCTCGAGTAATTCTGTTTCAAAATATCAAGTCTTCCACTTCCTCAGATTCACAAATTCGACATCCACAACACTTAAATTACACTTTGCTGATAGAAACAACAATAAATCATTCAAATTCACCATGAAAAACAATGCGTATTTGCATCCCCTAAAGTTGTGGAATGTTAATGGTGGAAAAACCAAATGCATTGCACCATAATCGTTGATTCTACCCTTTCACAACTTTAAATTAGAGCTGTCCACATGGAAGATTAGAGCCGAAATGGGCTTGGGGGTTCCTTTTGCATTTTATGAATTTTGGAGAAAATGCGCAATTTTCACATTTTCCCCACCCCTCCACCTTTGAAATATGGGCTCGACACGTGGCTTAATCTGGGCCTTTGATGGAGTTATGGCTCATTTATGTAATTTTACCCTTTTTAACAAAAAGGCAAAATTTCCAATTTTCCTTTGGTGACCCACTTCCCTACCTTTGACTTTTCAATATAGACTTCATTTGTTTCCTGGCGGGGCCATGCTTCACTTTTATACTTTATCCCTTTTTCATAATAAAGCAAAAAGTTCCAAATTTCTCTTGGTGCTCCACCCTCCGATTTGACTTTTCAAATGCTGACTCAAACATGTGACATCACTCTATCCCTGCGGGGTTGTAGATCAATTTATAACTTTTCTCCTTTTTCAAAAAAAGGCAAAAAACTTCAAAATGTTCCACCAACCCGCCTTCCCACTTGTAACTTGAAAAATGACCACGTGTCCATCTTTGGGGTCAAAGTAAGACTTTTTCCCTGCCACTTCATATTTGTTGAATAGCTAATCAGAGACTATCAGGGCTGCATGGCCAATTTGTATTTTTACAAATGTGACCAAAGTGGAAAATTTCACCAAAAAGACCCATCAGGCCACAACCAATTAAAAATGAACATGTATACACCTTTAGGGAAAAAAAGAGAAATTCACTCCACATTTATAAACTTGACCGGCTAATCAGAACTCAACGGAGCCATGGTGCCAAACTGATCTTTTTGAAAACATAACAAAAAGTTACAAGTTATAAAATAGACCCGACATGCCTCATCCAATCAAAAGAGACCATGTAGCTGAAGATGTTGAGATATAATTTGATAGGGAAAACACGCTGTCAAATTGTAAAATGTAGGGAAATCACCATTTACACCCAGAATTGAATTTTTCTTTAAGGAAAAAGAATTTGGAAATGATACAAGGCCCAAATGTGATCCACGACCATGGAGAAGGATCTTTAACAACATACAAATGAATAAAACATTTCACGCATCCATTCAGGGAAATAGAAAATATGATAGAGCTTGATTGAAGAATTTTGAGGGCAAACTAGGGCATGATCAAATCAAGCACCAACAGGTGGATCGGGGATTTCCCTTTATCCTCACAATGTGGTATAGATCATGGTATGTAGTCCTAAGAATTTCCACACCCCAAAAAAATCCCCAAGAAAAATTCCTCCCTTGCTTCTCAATAAACATAATAACATGAGCCCAACAAGACAAGAGTCCCTACCCTTATTCCCACAAAATGCGAGGCCAAGATACCAATGATGGCCTTGTGGAGAGTGGGGATAGGTGCAGAGGAAACTGATAATAGCCACATACCCTACTTGGTCCCACATTAGGCACCCCATCATCTCCCATATAAGATGCCCACTGTCTATACAAAACTGGAGAACCTTTCTCTAGTGTCAATCATCTACCAGTCATATGTACATCAAGAATCTTGTAGACATCCTTAAAAGTGATGGTCCACTCTCCTCTAACACCAGGAAACTAGAAAGTATTCTGATTAGCATCCCAATAAAACAACAAGTTACACAAAATCTAGTTGGCTTGTGCTATGTGTGGTGGCCGAGAGATCCTACATAACTAGCCTAGTGTAATAAAACCCTCTTAGCTTGTGTCGGTGAGCAATAATTCTGGGATCGAATCACACTCTCTCACCCAAATCCAATGAATGAATAACTCCTTTTTGTTAACCAAAACAAGAAAAAGAGAAAGTTAGTAACATGTTTCAAGGCATAAGCTCATCAAAAACAATATAAAACAATTGAAAAATAAAAAAATCATCTAAGTTAGTCAAAATAAGGTTTTTCCTTGATAATTATGAAACCGTTGCCATGTGCAGGGAAGTAGTTACATAATTGTCGTGTGGCGATTAAAAGTAACCCCTACACAATGCGGTAAGTTTCATAACCGCCACCATGCATAGGGTGGCGGTCGCATCCAGAATGGAAGAGTTGTCCCCTTTGACCCAAAAATGTAAAAAATGACAAAAATTGACCATTTTAGATAAAACAAAAACTAGACCCACTTAGGCAACCCCCTAGGGAACATTTTAACTCAAGAAATTTTGAAAATAACCCCCCTAGGTGTAGATTTTTCAAATTTTACATTTTTAGGTTTCAAATAAATAAATCAAAATATTAACCTTTATCTTCACCGCTGGATCTCTCACTTATGGGGACATGATTGCATCATCTTTCTCATCGGTTTGACTATAATCTCACTCAAAGTGGTGGCTATTGGTCCAGAGCTCCAAAATTGTAATGAGGATATGTGTAAATGAATTTGAAAATGAATGATTTGGTTATATATATATATATATATATATATATATATATATGTTTAGTTATAAATTTATTTTGAGTGTATATGATTTGCGAGGTTTGGAGCGTTGGCCAAGGTATACTTTTATCCTTACATAGATGGTAAGTCCTCTTGTCATTTTGTTTTAGTGTTTATTTTTTGATATCATATCTATCTGCACTTGAGTTTTTCTTTCATCTTACGGTATGGGGGATTGGATGATAACATTTTGGCACACGGGCATGTCAAGTATAGCTTCTAACTCCCCATTTTTGGAGTGACATACTTGGACTCTATGTTTTATGCCTCTCCATGGCTAAAATTCTTCTTTGAGGGGGTAATATGCACGTAGCCAAATTTATACATGCTCTGATGTTAGAAAATAGCTCAAAAATTCCTGAATGATGATTCATGTATTTTTCAAAGGTGTTAGAGCTCCTTAGCCTCTTTACAGCTTATATTTATACCATAGTTTACCTTACTTAGTCATTTCCTTATTTTTGTAGCTTTACGCAACATTTTCCCTTAGTTTTTAGCCTCTAAGTACTTGGAACCACCACCCTACCTAGGATGTGGTTATGCAACCACCACCCTAAGCGGGCAGCAGTTGCGTAACCACCACCCTACGCAAGTTTTATGTGAATTTTCCAGAAATATTTTTACATGAATTAAACGCGTGTTACTTCACTCTTGTTCAATTTTAGTGTATGTTTGTGAATCAATTTAGCTAATTTTGGGCTTGACTAATTTGTATCAATATCCTCTTTCACTTGTGATTTGTAATTGATTTTTTAACTGCTCCTTTATGTTTTTTTGTGGCACCCCATGGATACTAAGTGTGGTATTGCACAACCTAGCCAACCTTTTATAAAACCATCACTTCTTCTAAAAAAATGGCCGAAGAATTTTTCATGTATTGCTATGTTATGTTGCTACACTCCTGCTAGAGAGTACACAATCAAGATTTGTTCACTTGCATTATTATTCCTCTACTTACATTGCCACCATATTTTTAGTAAGCCACTACTTAAATCCGTATTCCCATCTCCCTAGAATCACGTGGACACCAAAGGTCAGAAAATATTATTGAGGGGACACAAAATCATACCACAATTGGATTTCCATAACACTACAATTACCAGGTTGGGGTTGTAATTGGGTTTCATCATTTCTTTAATTGTTTGTTTGTGAAATCTGTATGCACATTATTTACTATAGTAGAAAATGCATTTCCATTTTCATTTTTGCAATCATTGAATAACTACAGTAGATAATTTCCTTCAACAAATATTTCTTAGGATAGATAGCTTCCTTTTCCTATCTCTGTAGATTTGCAAAGAGATAATTCCGGAAGAAATATTCTGTGTTAATTTAGAAATCAATTAAAGCATTATTTCATTTATAAGATCCTCCATAAAATCCTTCTTTACTTTTGTCAGGGAAGTTGTAGGGGAAGAAAATATTTTATGAAGCTTTGATTTCTTCCTATGCCTTTGAGGTAGAGTAGAGGATTTAATTCACATCCATAGTTTAGAGAAGCTTTAATTATTTAGGATATATTAGATTTATTCTGCATAGATAGATAACTACATCCGATTTTTTTTTAGATTTGTTAATTAGATTAGAATCTTTCATTTCTTTATTTCTTCATTTAATTTAGAAAGTTCCAGAAAAGCATAAAAAATATTTCTTTTAATTAGATTAGTTTCTTTGTATTGTTTCATTTTCCTTATATTAAAAAATACAAAAAAATAGTGTAGTCTTTGTTTATTTATATTAGATCATTATTTGATTTGATTAGATTAAAACCACACAAATGCACACATGACCATCACCAGACCACAACCAGAAAGAGTTTATAGTTTTGATCCTAGGGTTCCACAACCAAATGGACCCAAAGACCAAATAGACTTAGATATCAGATTACATGCACAAGTGTTTATATCATCCCCACACATACCATACATTTTCAAACAACTAAACATCTTGAACCAAGATGTTTTTCAAGATTTATCATTCTAGACCTGAACTAGCTAACCGCCCATAGAGATAGTGGAACCATGCCTTTGTCTCATTTATTTTAGGACTTTGTCTGGAAATCATTATGAACAACTGATTGGTTTTCCACATATCCCACAACCCTTGGAAATTATTTATGTAGATCTTGAAATTGATTAGAGTCTTTGTGTGGATATTCTTTCTTACCCGTCTATTAAACCCATTCAAGTTAGAAGGTAATTCCTTTCCATTGATGAATAGATTTAGATATTACACATCAAGGACATTGTTTTGCCTTGATAGCTTGTTTGTTCCATTCCCACTTATTTTTTTCCACATATCATATTGCGCTACCCATATCCATCCACATCATCTCGTCCTGGTGTGACTTTGGGAGGTTGAGTGTTATTAAAGGTCATGTGTCAATTTTCATTTGTACAGTAACCTTTAAGGAAAGATTTAATTGATCTGTCACTTTATAACTTAGTTGTTAGATTCTTGTAAAATTTTCCATCACCTTATTAGAAAATATATCCACTTTAAGTGGGACAATGTTTTTCAAGAGGCCTTTGAATCCCTCAAAATATACCTCTTATCACCACCAATTCTTACACCTCTATGCAAAGAGGATTCCTTATATATTATCTATGTGAATAACCATGTCTTGAGATCCATGCTAGCACATCGAGACGAACAAGGTAAGTAGCAGGATTTCTACTTCATAAGCCACACCCTTCAGGAGTATGAAACTCATTATTGAAGTATGAAAGTTGTGGTGTG
Organism: Taxus wallichiana var. yunnanensis; assembly: GCA_018340775.1. Taxonomy (NCBI): domain Eukaryota; kingdom Viridiplantae; phylum Streptophyta; class Pinopsida; order Cupressales; family Taxaceae; genus Taxus; species Taxus wallichiana. Next base: position 456,725,131 of record CM031238.1, on the reverse strand, counting down.
CCTTGTACTTCATAACTTCAAAAAATTTCATTATATCCTCAATAAAAAAATATTTGGTTATAATTTTCAATCGACTAAGTTCCATGCAATCTAAACCATATCACAACGATCACTTACTAAGATGATGATAATAATGGTATATCTCTGATACTAAATGATAACAATGGTATAGCTCTGATACCAAATGATAGAATATAATTAGATTGCAATGACCAAAGAGGGACGGAAGCCTCACAAATATTATTGATCATTAAATCAGATTACATAACAATGCAAGAGCTATAATATTTATAGATATTAGACAGCCTCATATAGATAGACATGACACCCTATCAGGAACCAACTACGAGATGATAAGATCCATCTCACATGCACATGTAATTACTACTAATACCAATATTGAATGCAAGTCACTAGACTAGAGTGCACATGTTGCACATTATTAAATAAAAGACAATGTAATAAAATGCAATAAATATGCCTATGCTAAATTATGCTAACATTCCCCCTTAATTTTGTATAGTTTCCAATGAAGTGGAGAGGAACTCTCTAAACAGTGTGAATTTGTCACGTGCAAGTGACTTAGTGAAAACATCTACCTTCTGTTCAGTTGTAGGATAGAACTAGAGCTTTATGTTGTGCTTCAAGACATGCTCATGTATGAAATGAACCTGTACTTCAATATGCTTGGTTCTCTCATGAAATAATGGATTGAAAACAAACTTCAGAAATCCTTCATTATCAACATATACTGGAGTAGATTTCTATTGTGGTAGACCAATTCCTTCTAGTATTTGGCGTAGCCATATTGCTTCACAAATAGCTTCACCTGCAGCTCGATACTCTGCTTCTATAGAAGAGCGAGAAATAAAGTTTTGTTTCTTGCTTCCCCATGATATCAGTCTAGATCCCATAAAGAATATGAAGCCTAATGTTGACTTCCTATCATCCATGTTTCATGCATGATCTGAATCTGAATATCCTGTCAAGAAGAAGTTGTTGTTCTTCTTGTACTCTAGACCAAGGTCAACTATACCCTTTAGATATCTCAGTATTCTCTTTGCTACTTTCCAATGACATATTTTTGGTTCTTGCATGAAGCATGATAAATAGATGACTGCAAAGCTGATATCTGGTCTAGTATATGTCAGGTAAATTAGACTCCCGATCAATTGCCGATAGAGAGTTGCATTCACCGGTGGTGATGGATTGGAACGAGATAACTGAAGTCTCACTTCCATAGGTGTAGCAATAGGAGTACAGTCCATCATCCTAAATTTCTTGAGCATTGTATTGGTGTATTTCAACTATGACACAAAGATATGATTCTCTTTTTTCCATACTTCCAACCCAAGATAATAGTGCATGAGCCCAAGATCTGTCATGTTGAACGATCGATTAAAATCCTTCTTTGTTGCATTGATCATCTTCACAGAACTACCTGTAATGACTAGATCATCGACATAAACAACCACAATGACAATCTCCCCCCTTGATTTTTGAGGTAGAGATTGGAGTCATAAGGATTCCTTTCGAATCCTTGACTTATGAGATGCTCATCAATTTGTATGTACCAAGCCTGGGATGCCAGTTTTAGGCCATATAGATATTTTATGAGTCTACATACCATCATCTCTTTTCCTAGTATTACATAACCCTCTGGTTGAGTCACATAGACTTCTTCTTGCAAATTTCCATTAAGAAAGGCACTTTTCACATCCATTTGGTGGACTTTCCAACCAAATTGTGCAGCTAGAGCAAAGATCATCTTGATTTTCTTGATCTTGGCTATGGGAGAAAATGTCTCCTCGTAATCAATGCTTTCTTGTTGTGCATACCCCTTTGCTACAAGAATTTCTTTATACTTGTCAATAGTCCCATCTGATTTGTAATTAGTCTTGAATATCCATCCGCATCCAATGGGTTTCTTGCCTAGTGGAAGGTCGACAAGTTGCCATGTGTTTTTCTTCATCACCGATCGATACTCGAATCCATGGCATCTTTCCAAGATTTTGATTGTAGGGCTTTTTGAACTATAGATGGCTCAACTATTTCAACAACTCTTCTCATTAGGGCATAATTGACCTCTTCACGAGCTTGATTGCGAATTCTAGGTCTAGGATTGGATGATGTGCTAGGTGCTTCATCTAAATTTACATCTCTTATTAATTGAGTATACTATTTAGGTAACTTCTTATCTATTCCATTAGCTTGTGGTGGATCCAAGTTTTCACCATCATCCAACTCATCACTATCATCTTCAGTGGGAACATAAAATTTTGTCTTCACAAGAGGTGTATTTTGCATGTTTGTTGAGTCGTTGAGTGGAGCATCTACTTGTTTCTTCTCAAAGAACTCAACATCCCTACTTGTGTATACTTTCTTTGCTTTCAGATCCCATAATTTGTACCCAAGTGCTTCTTCATTGTATCCAATGAATATCAGTTTCTCATCTTTCATATCCAACTTGTTCCTATTCTTCTTGGGTATGTGCATGCTAGCTTTACACCCAAATACTCTTAGGTGTGCAATTGATGGTTTCCAATTTCAACATGCTTCTTGAGGTGTCACTCCTTCAAGAGCTTGTCGGCACTCTGTTCAACAAATAGAATGTAGTTCTTATAGCTTCGCCCAAAATGTCTTTGTTAAACCCGAGTCGTCAATCATACATTGCACCATTTCCATGATAGTTTGATTCCTTATCTCAACTATACCATTTTGCTGTGGTGTGTGAGTAGGAGGCATTTGTCGACGAATCCCATGAGCTTCTAGGTAAGTATTGAACTCATTGCTTGTGAATTCCCCCCCTTGATCTAAACAAAGAGTTTTGATCTTGTGACCAAATTCATTCTCAGCAAGTGCTTTGAACTTTTGATATGTCTCAAAGGCTTAACTCTTGTTTCTTAGACAATATATCCACATCTTTCATGAGTAGTCATCAACATAAAGCATGAAGTATTGACATCCAAAATGACTTGGTTACATGGGCCCACAAAGATCGTGAGTGCACTAAATCAAGCTTTCCCTTAGCTCTATATGTGTTCTTATGGAAGGGTACTTACTCTCGTGTTGCTTTCAAGCTAGGCAATTGTGACACTTGTTAGTCTTTGTGCTTGAGTGTAGGAAATCCTTTCACCATGTTGCCCTTTTGAAGTGCTTACTGAGATAACCAAAATTGATGTTACCATATTTGTGATGCCATAGTTTTGTAGATTGTGTGTCTTTGGCCACTAGAGCTTGATCATCCTTGTGGACAAAATCAAGTTGGAACATGTGTCCCACATTGGGGCTCTTGCTGAAATCTTGGAACCTATTGACTTATCTCGTATCAAGCACAATTTTTCTCCATTATTCTTGTCAAAATCCAACTTCAAGTTGTGATCAAGGAGTTGACTAACTGATAGAAAATTCTTGGTCAACCCTGTACATACAATACATCTGTGATTTTGCACTTATGCTTTCCAAGAGGTAGTGAAATGTTTCCAATCCCCTTGACACTGTATGATGAGTCATCACCTAATGACACATGGTTCTTGTTAGGTGAGTCACGTAGTGTGTAGAACCAATCCTTGCGTCCAGTCATGTGTCGAGTTACACCCGAGTCAACATACCAAATATCTTGTGTGGACTTGGTTTCTTCATCAAATTGAGTAGAATACATGTGGTGTCCTTCATCTGAATCATCCTCATGTTTGGCAATGTACCCTTGTTGTTTGGGTTTTCTTTGCCAATTACCATTTTTCTACCCTTGATTGTTGTTGTTGTTGGACTTCCCTTGATTTGAATTATTGTTACCCTATTGGTTATTGGGTTTTGAATTGCTTGATGAACCCTTTTTGTAGGAATTGTACCAACAATATTTGATGTCATGTCCCCCTCTATTGCAAATGGGACACTTCTTGGTGTTGTCTCATTGAATTTTATCCCTTTGTTGACTTTGATTTTGTTGGGACTTCTTGTGATTGGACTAAAATTTCCCTTTCCTTTATGATTGGAAGATAGTGCTTGCTCATCTTCATGATCTTTGTTGTTCATTGCCTCTTCTTGTTGGAGTAGATTGACCAAATTCTTAAAGGTGACTATGTGTTCACTCATATTGATAGTTGTCACAAAGATTTACGTAGGAAGGAGGAAGTGCTCACAACAAAATTGGTACGAGGTCTTCATCACTTATCTCTTTTCCCAATACCAATAGAGATGCCCTCAAAGTAGCAACTCATCTCAAAAAAACTTCAACCTTCTCATTGTGCTTGAACTTGAGAGTATGCAGTTGTGATAGTAGGTTGAGGATGGCATTCTTGTTTTTTACCTCATAGAATGTGCTCAACATATCCCATGCATCCTTAACCGATGTGGCATCTCTAATGTGGGGTTGCACATCGTCCATTATGCCAAACGAGATGATCAACTTGGCCTTTTAATTGGCCCTATCAAATTAAACTTATTGTCTTCCACATCAAGTGATCTTGTTATTATTCCATCTACAATTGTCCATAGGTCTTCAAACTCAAGTAACATCTTGATCTTCGATTTCCATGTAGCATAGTTTTCTCCTCTAAGTAGTTGTGAATCTAGCAAGAAGAAATTTGGTGCTTGTGCACCCATTTTTGCAATCTGAATTTCTGAAAATCTGAATTTCTGACAAAGGGTAAGGCTCTTATCACTCCAAGTTTATGGTCTCCTTTTAATATACCATCAGGCTGATATACCAAACCTTTCTATATATGCTCCCTTACGATATACCCGTCGTATGTGGAAGAAGATCACCCTTTCAATATACACTGTCGGTATGGAAAGAGGTGTTAACACACGTGAAATAATTTAGTACGTGGTACGTAGACATTACGAGAGAGGGGTTTGTATAATCACAAATGGATGGGAGGGCTTAAATGTGTGTGTATTATGTCCTTATTACTCCCCATCGATGTTATAGGATTGATTCCCAGACAATGTTTAGGTAACTATGTTAGGCGTTAAGTGTAGTAGTAGTCGCGACAACATCACCCATAAGCACTTCCCAGGAGGCACCGTATATACCAACGTTGCATTTGTTATGAGATCAAAGATCTCGTGTGATAGAACAAAACATAAAATAAAAAATTTGCACTTTTTTTTTTGCACTTTATGCACCAAAAATGGTCCAAAATTACATCAAAATGAATTTTTTGTGTCCCCCTCTTTAGAAAAAAGGGTCTAGAATCACAAAATACACAATTTAGGCTAAAAATATTTTTTACCCCCAATAGGTGTTTTTCCACTAAATTTAGCGGTGGCTCTAAATGTGTTTGGTGAGATTATAAATTTGGAAATATCCCAAAATTTAGTAATTTCTCCAAATTTTCCAAAAAAAATAATTTAATAAAAAATATGGAGAGAGTGGGAATTGAACCGCTGACCTGTTTGTTCCCAAGATCCAAACAAACAATCTGAATATTGTTTTCACCTTTTCTCACAAACCGTGATCTAAGTTTTCAAAAAAATTGACGGTAGCATGCTACAATAATTTTCTTGAAACCCAAAAATTTTCGGAAGAATTAGAATCTTGGTTTTGAGATCTTAACAATTTACACCTAGATCTGATTTTTTTCGAAAAAATGATCCGAATTGTATAGACTTTTCATCATATGTAGAAACCAAATTTGAAGATGCTATAAAATGAAAAGTTGTGCACCTTCTTCTTGTCTTTCCAAAAAAAAATTGTAACATCAATCGACATTGTATGAAAAAGTTACATCCTTTTTTCTAAGAGCTATCTGCTGGAATTTTGTTGACGGGACTACTTCAACCTTTGCTCCCGAATTCTTCACACCTCCACTTTCAGATCTGATTTTTTTTTATTAGATTTGATTTTTTTTTCACTCTTTTTTAGATCTGTAATTTTTTCAAGATCTTTCTCCTTTTTTAAGATCTCTTTTTTTTTCACAAATCTTTTTTTTTTTCAAGATCTTTTTTTTTTTAAAGATCTCCAAATCTGAAATATTCCGCCAATATGTTGGATTAATTGGCTATGCCAATGACTAATAAAAAAATTACCTTCCAAATAAGTGGATAGGTCAAATTTTAGTTGAGGGATGCTTGGAAGGAATGGAGGTTGCAGGATGCTTCAATTTTTCTTCTTTGATGCGAGATCTTCTTCTCCAATGGATCCTCTCCAATAGTGCTCCTATTCAACCTTGCTTAGATAGAAACTGCTCTAATACCAAATGATAATAATGGTATATCTCGATACCAAATGATAACAATGGTATAGCTCGATACCAAATGATAGAATAAAATTAGATTGTAATGACCAAAGAGGGATGGAAGCCTCACAAATATTATTGATCATTAAATCAGATTACATAACTATGCAAGAGTTGTAATATTTATAGATATTAGATAGCCTCATATGGATAGACATGACACCCTATCGGGAACCAACTACGAAATGATAAGACCCATCTCACATGCACATGTAATTACTACTAATACCAATATTGAATGTTATCTAACATGACAATATTGAATGCAAGTCACTAGACTAGAGTGCACATGTTGCACATTATTAAATAAAAGATAATGCAATAAATATGCCTATGCTAAATTATACTAACAGATGAAGCATGCTCATGAAAAAGTTTGAACTTGAATTTATCTCTCAAAATTCCATTAAGGGGGAAATAATTGATGATAAAATTGTTGAATCTTGCCTTACTACAAATTAATTCCCTTGTGAACACTTTCTGGTGAATCCATCGATACCCTCAACCATGATAATAGCTCGATGAAAATGACCTTATTTTTTAGGGGTCTAAATGCAGACAAAAGGGTGTCAAAATAGTCATGATTCCCCCTTGGGACACCCCTATTCCATTATCCTTGAATTCAAATTTGATTACACAAATAACATGGAATAATATGAAGCACTTATTATGGGACTTCAAACCACTACATTACTTGATGTAGAAATCCTCGATATTTATGTCTATTCATAGCTTTTCATCAATCAAATCAAAGGAATCTATCAATGTAAAAATGAAATATTATAAAAATACAAAACCATTATCGAATATCTCTTGAAACTCTTCAACCATTATAAAATCCAGACCACCCCTCACTCATCTAAAAAATTTTAGAGACCATGGCTTTTCTCACCTCTCTCATCCCTTTATCATCGAATGATTTCAAACTCTTTGTCAACATACAAAAACTTAATCAACCATCCTACACTAACATTGATCTTCCCACCATCACTTATATACAAGATAGTTAATCTGACACTTGGTATACCCAAATCTATGACTATCTTCCATTTTTGGGCCCTAAGACCATTTTAAAATCCTAATCTATCCTAAAAATAATATGTTTATTAAATCTATCATGGATTTCATAGTCTCTCAAGAAATGTTTCCCTACCGCTTCCTATAAATTCATACTTCTATAGGTTGAGAACCCATTGTTCCCCTATAACTTAAATTCATGGTCATGTAATGCCACCTTTATGTAAACATATTTCATATGTAGCATGTGTTTCTCAACACATTGTGGATGTTGTAGCATTCTAGGAACCTTTTCCGTCACTGTTTCACCAAAAGTAGAGATAAAGCAGATAATAGGTAGGGGTGAGGAGGAATACCTGTAAATAGTCAAAGAAGTTTGTGTGTGTGTTAAACGTTAACCAAGATGATTATGAAGAGATTCCCTTTAGCTAGGAGGAATGACCTAAAATAAAACACAAGACCATAAAAGAGAGTTAAACAAAGTATATGTAGTGGATTTATTGAGAAGACATAATTTTTCTCTAAAGAGAATACACATAAAGGATGTGCATGTAGGAACAAGGCACATTTGAAGGCGTGGGAAGATAGGTATGGAAACGCATGCCGGAAAACTTTGGCTCAAGACTTAGCTAATTTTTTGGATAGGGGCTATTTTTAGAGATATCATGCAGAGCACACATAGAGATGAAGACTTACGCTACACCCAATAGTATTTTGGGAACAAACAACCGATAAGATCCATGCATATTTTAGGCTAATGATAGGATTTCTTCTTAGAGTCAACTATAGGACATCTATTATTAGAAAACTTACATGTGTGCATGCTACTGTAAAGGAACATGGATATTATTAGAATGTGACCTATTTTGAGAAGTGCATGGGTGGTGAAGGGAAATTCCCCACCTCTATAAAAATGTATTAAACTATGTAGTTTAGAGAGACTGATTTATTGCAGAGTTATGCTTTTGAACTTAATGCGTGCATAGTTCATGGATATACTTTATAGTGTAAGAAGATTCTATGTTTTACAGTGTTTAATGCAATGGAATATATTGGTTGGATAATGGTGTTATACATAATTGAATCTGGTTCTTGTATTGTTATCCTTTTTATAGTTATTGTTTAGTTCATGATTCCTAAGATCTAGATCTAGTTTATGCACTTTGTGAGACATTTATGATTAGTTATGGATCTGAATATGTATTATCATCATCACACTAACATTTTGCATAAGAAAATCTAAAGAGGGGACTTGTGCACTTGGTGAGCGGTCACTCGGGATGAGTAATGTGTTAGTGAACTGGGTTTTTCACAATATATTATAGGTTGCATCAACTTCCTAACATGTGCTAGACCTAGGAAGTTTTATAATTACTACAGAGGTTTTCAATCCACTATTGTAAATAATTTAATTCAAGGAAAGATAATACATAAATAGATCCTATTGTGTTTGATATGATTTAGGCATCTCATATAAACAGAATAAGAAAGTCTAATATAACAGGTAATGTTATGATTAAATTTAAATGGATGGTAAGGTAATTTGGGTTTTTAGGTCTAACAGAGGATGTAGGTGAGATCTAGGAAAGATTTGACAAAGTTTGGGTTGGTTTTGAGTGAGTTATAAGCTTGCTGGTTTGGGGGATTTTACCAGTCATAGAGACCGGTATCGGTTAGGTGACCGATGTCATTGGTAAATGTATGATGCTGATTGGATGACCGGTGTTGGTAGGGGAAATTGGGAAGAAATATTAAAAATAAGTTGATGGGATCTCTTTGTGATTGCACAGATATTTGGGAAGGCTTGGATGAGGTCATGGTATTCTTAAGAAGACTCAGAGGTGATAAGATGGGTGTTTGGGAAAGGTATGAAGGTTACGTAGGAAAATGGTCACACGAAGGTGCTATGGGAGAGATCTAGATATGAGAGGTAATGGAATGAAATAGATATCAAGTAACTAACTAATCTACTGAAACTAATGAAAAATTAGGGATATACTTACTTGTGAAATGGAGATGAATGGCAGGAGGATGTGGTAGTTGCAGAAGAAGGTGGTCCTAAATGAATGCAACAACAATAGAGGGCACGGTGCTTCCCTATGAGTGCACTAGAGCTTTAGATCAATATTTTGATGAGTGGTGTGGTGTATGAATGTTGTAAGGGTCTTCAATATGTTGCAAGATCGCTAGAAAGCTTAAGAGTAAGGATGCATGTTCACAAGAGCTAGAAAACTAGATTTAGAACCCGAGAAAAGAGTTTGGAAATATTATTTAAGGTAACTAATAATGGTTAGCTGACCGACGTTGGCCAAGTAATAAATGACATCAGTTAAGGATAAAAGGTCATACTTGTTAAAAATAGCTAGATTCTTCCTAAATTTAGTATGATTGGGATTTTGGTTTCGATTCATAAGTGTGGAATAACACTAAATGGAGTGGGAGAGTAGTTGTAGGGATAATAGGCTATTAATATTAGGGTTATAATAAGTCCTAGTTAGTTAGGGGGGCCCGGGGACTTAGTCTTAGGTAATGAATAGGGTTGGAATAGGTCTAGGATGAGGTGGAGAGGTGAGGTAGATAATTAACTTAATTTTGGTAATTAAATTAATTAAAATGTGTGCAAGTGGGCATGGTGGGGGAATAGTATTGAATTAATTAATTGAAGGGGATTTAGAGGGTTGCGACCCAATTTTGGGTGTCTACATTTTCCCCTTTTTGTCGTGTAGCTTGTATTAATAAGCAACACTGACAAAAACAAGAGTGGTTTCCATTGAGATTGCGTTGCCCTGGGTATGGGTGGAGGTGATCCCCTCAAACTAGGAACTAATGAAGTGAGAGGTTGAATCGGTGATGGGTTTGATAAAGTGGTAGGTGATGAAAAAGGAGATAACAAGTGGGTATAGGCAATGGTAATATGAGTGTGGGTAATAGGTGGGGGCGTTCAAATGCACTGAGACACTTGTAGAATGTGATAAGGTACTAGGATGAAGAGATCACAAAATCTACATTGTTAAAGGTCGATAGTTTATCCAAATAAGGTTGATGTGGTCCAGGTATCCAAGGTATAGGATACAGTCCTAAATCACAATGAGGTTAGGTGTAGGAATGGGAATTAGGTGGGTTTAAAAGCACTAAATTTTTTGGTCCTGGTCAAGATAAACATCACGACATTAGGAAATATAAGGTTAGTAAGCTAAATAACATGAATAACTTTGTCACAAGGTACAACGAGTAAGTGAATTTGAGTGTCAAATTGGCATGTTTGGGTTGGGCGTATAGGTAAGGCCATGTGTAAGGCCGTGGTGTAGGCAAATATGTGCCCCGAATGATATTCAGGTCGGGTGTGAGGTAATAAGGAAATGAAGTTGGCTTATAGGGATGGGGTAGCAAGAAAATGACACCTTGCATCAAAATTTTGGGAAAATTAGGTATAATTGGGTTAAGCCGGGTGAACCATAACGATTGAAGGGGCGATCTTGGTATGGGTAATCGATGCGAGAAAAATAGGGCATGACATGATTGATGTTGGTCGTGCCGATCTGGGTTTAAAAGGGAAAATTCGTGTGAAAATGGTTTCATTTGATCATTTCTAAATTTGGAAAACAATAGGAGAGTGATTTTGTGTGAAAAATGACAAAGAGAGGTAAGAGGTTGAGTTGATGAGTTGTTATCGATGAAGAGGAGTGAAGAGTATGGGCCCACGTAATCTAACCGAGCGTTTTATTGGTTATGAGTGGTGGGATTAATCGAGACATGGAAGAGGACGGAGATGGCACCACTATAGGTCATATGCCTATTCTGGAGATACCACCATGGAGGCGGTGTATACATGTATTTTCAAATATACATTTCTTTTATATAGTTGATAATGATGGTTATGGTTATATGATTTGAATTCATGTCGATTATATTGATGTCATGGAAAGTAGATGCTTAGGCATGGTTTGGTTTAATTTCCAAGTTATTGATGTTATGGAAACTAGATGTAGGCATGTTTCGTTTATGGTTAGATATTTGAATGGTTTGATTTCCATTTCTTTGATGTTATAGAAACTAGATGATAGACATGGTTGAGTTTGATTTGTTTCGATTTAATTTTAAAGGTAGTAGTATTATGGAAAATAAATAATGATGTATATGAGTGATGTATGGTTTTGTTTCGATTAACTTCCAAGTTATTTCTCTTATAAAAACTAAATAACTAGGTTTTTGTTTTATGGGGAAATGATGATGGGGAAAAGAGTTTCCGAGCTAACGTTAGAGGTCCCCATGCCCAAAGAGTACTACCTATATAGCCCTTATGAAAGGGGCATTAGGCTAATGTAGTTATCTCATAAACTAGTGAAGAGTGAGGGTGAGTTAGGAAAAGCTGGATAGGTAGGGTAAATAGGTAAGTGGGTTAGGTAAGGCATGTTTAAAAATAGGCAAGGTAAAATGTTGAATAGGTAATAGGAAATGTGAATTAGGTGTAGTCATAGATGAAGGTATCATGATTTGAGTTCGATTATCTTGTCTTGTTGAAGAAACAAAAAGTGAAAAGATTAAAAAACAAAAGAGATAACCTACCTAGGTTTGACAAGGACCATAAGTGTCATACTCAAGGACTTATTAAATAGAAGTCCCTAGATACACTTTGCATGAGTGATAGGTCTAGAGTTTAAAGAAGTTACGTGATCACAATATGTAGACTACACACCACATCCCTTGAGTTGATTTAGGAGATAATAGACAAAAGGGGATGGTAAAATAGTTTCTTAAGCATAACCTTGTTGTGAAACAACATGCCCCTTCTGCAAGATACCCAAAACCGAATAGGCAAGTCCATGATGAAAAGTTTGTATTTTTCTTGACTTTTTCTTTTTGCATGTAGAGAAGCGCTTTCGATGGAGGAAGTACATGTTGGGATAAACAGTTCTCATTAAGGTATTCATGAATTTTATCAATGCGGGAAGCTTCAGGATTATTTTATTTGAGAGATATAAAGTAGTCTTCTTTTTGGATAGACTAATTAAAATAATTGGCTGAATTTTTATAGTTGTTCTTCAAGGGAACAATCTACTTATAACGTCCAGAGAGAGACATATATATACTTTTGAGGGATTCGTCTATTTGCATGAATTTTAACTCAAGGAGGAAATTTTCGTTATCCCATATATTTTGTATTTCTTGGACTGAAAGTCATGGACAAGACTATAAAGAAGTGTAGGCCTCTTTTATGAAGGAAAAAAATAGCATGAAAAGGTTAGTTATGAAAGAGGGGTTTCAAGTAACAAACAACCATGGGATTCCATCCTAAAAAATAGATAGGTGAAAGGTTATATGGTGAGGGATAATCACACAATTCTAGTTTAGTTGTTAGTCATAAAACAGGTAGGTGGAAGGATAGATTTTCTCAAGGAATGAGAATGTAAGTGACATAAAGTGATGCAAAGACTATATTCAACTTTAAAATGGTCAAATATGTAAGGCATTAATGGTCTCATGTTTGGTTTTACATTCAAGAGAATATAAATGATAAATACCTGATCCATAGGTATGGGTGATGATATAATGTCTAAGCCAATTAGGAGCAAACTTGCCTCGTTTACTTTTCTCAACTTTGGTTACGTGTTGATTTTCTTATAGGACAAGATTGTCAAATTTTAAATTTCATTCATGAACATGTTATTAATAGGCCTGTTTGATATGTTTTTGTAGATTTGGAGGTAGTGGAGGGCATTTAAATGATGTTTGTCTAATAGCTCAAGTTGCGCCAAATGTTATTGGATAAATTCATCATAATTGAGAATATATTTAAGTGATATACGAAGAGATGTAATTTGGACTTCAAGAGGTAATATGACTTCTATAACGTAGACCAAAGAGAAAGGTGGTAGCAATAGAGGTATGAATGCTGGTGTGATAGGCCCATAAGGAGAAAGGAATGTATATGTGTTAATCCTTACCAAGTATCGTTAACCACCTTTATAAGAATTTTATTGATGGTTTTGTTAGTTGATTTGGCTTGACCATTTTTTTGAGGATAATATGGTGAAGATAAATTGAGTTTAATACCAAAGTTATCACAGAGTTTTCATAGGGTTTTGTTTTTAATTATTTACCATTGTCAACGATGAGGCGACGAGGAACACAAAATGACAAATGATGTGATGGTTGATGAATTCACATATTTTCTCAACTTTGGTAGGAATGAGAGGATGGATTCCACCCATTTGGTGTAATATTCAATGGTTGTGATAATCCATTTATGACATTAGGAGGAGTGAGGATTAATATCGCCAAGAAGATCTAAGCCCCATTGAGAGAAAGGTCAAAATTCCTCGTGACTTATAAGGGATGACTTGGGGTGCAATGAATATTAACATGTTGTTGAAAATTCACACAATGTTTAACATAGTCACAATATTCTTGGTTAAGGGTTGGCTAGTAATAGTTGAGGTGAAGGATACATTTCAAAATGATGAGGCCACTGAAATGTATACCAAAAATCCCATCATGGATTTATTTAATGGTGTACAAAATTTCAGAATTAGTGATGCCTTTAGAAGGATAGCATCCAAAACATGTTTATAGAGAATACCCCCATGATGACGTAATGGGAGAACTTTTGTAGGAAGGTTCGTGGACTATTGTGAGTGGGTTTTAGAGGTGGAATTGAAAGGAAGAGGTAGTCAACGAATTTATTATACCTTTTGTCACATGGGTTGGTTTCAATTCGTCCAAAAAATTTACGTCATGGAATAGGTAAGAGGATGACTACATCTGTTGTGCTATGATAAATATTGTAGAGTCCGAAGGTGAGGTAAGTATTTAAGAAGCAAGAAAAGCCTTGGTATTCGTGACTTTGTTAGTGGATCATGTAGTGGTTTAAAGTTTGTAATGATCTAAGGTAGTCAAAAGCATGCCAACATGGTGTTTGTACTTTTAAATTACCTCATTATGAAACTGGTATAAACAATTGACTTGGTTCATAACCAGTTGAGATTCACTAAAGATATTAATAGATTTAACATATAGGGAAATGGTGGTTTGAAAACCTAACATGATTGCTTTGTATTCAGCCACATTATTGGTGCAGTTGAAGTCGATTTTGAAAGATAAAGGAATAGGTTCATCATGAAGAGGAATGAGGATGAATCTTGTGTTACCCCCATGTTGACATTTAGAACCATCGAAGAATAAGGTCATCTGATAAATAGTGTCATCCAGGGAAAGAGTGTAGATAGATTCATTAGGAAAATCAATATTTAAGGGTTGATATCTAGGAAGAGTGGCATCTACAAGATGATCTCGTGCAATGGTTTTTCCTTGAAATACTTTTGATGAATGAATTCCAGTGTCTAGGTCTGCAAGGAGAATGATCCAATGTGAGGTGTGTTGGTTTTGGTAAGGTTTAGCATACATGTAATACAAAGGGTTGGTGTTGGTGAAAACATAGGTATTGTGGTTGAGTAGGTAGTGGCAAAGTCTAGTGGCCATGAAGACTAAGGTGAGGAAAATCTTTTTAGCATGTGTATACCTAGTCTTAAAATCTAAAAGAGTATGGATTATGCAATAACCCACTTGTTCCCTATGCTACTTGTTGTGATGAGCGAGCATGGTACCAAAATAATGCTCAAGTGGAAGAAATGTATAGGTAGAAAGGTTTTTCATATTTATCTAGGATGAGCATAGGTGGTCAAGAAGGTATTTCTTCAACGCTTCAAAGGATTTATGACACTCATATTTACAATTGAAGGAGACATCCTTTTTAAGAAGATGATGAAAAGGGTGAGATCGGTTGAAAAGTTAGGAAATAAAGTGTCGAATGGATTGAAATTTTGCTTGCAAAATATGAAGCTATCAAAGGTTAGTAGCTGGTGGCATCTCAAGAATAGCCTTGATTCTTGTGGGATTGACTTCAATGCCCTATAAATAAATGATGAAACCAATGATTTGTATAGATAGAATGGTGAAGATGCACTTCTTTGGTTGAAGGAGAATCCAATATTTTATTAGATGGTTAAATATTATTTTGTGAATCGGGAGGTGTTTGGCATGAATTTTGGACTTACTAAGAGGGTCATCGACATATTATTCCATTATGTCATGCATGATGTTGTGGAAGATATAGCTCATAGCAAGCTAATAAGTGGCACTAATGTTTTTCAAGCAAAAGGGCATGAAGCGATAGCAGAAAGTCTCCCCAAGGGGTGATGAAGGTTATTTTGTGTTGATCTTTCGGCATGAGTAATATTTTATTATAACCCAAGAATACATCCATAAGAGATAACATCTCATAACCATTCGTAAGATCAACAAGTTATTCAATGCTAGGTAGAGGAATGCCATCTTAGGGAAACAGAGGTTAAGGTCATGGAAATCCATACATATACAGAGTCCCCATATCCCTTTAATAACATGAACAATATTAGAAATCCATTGAGGATAGTCAATGGGTAGAATAAAGGAAACATAAAGAAGGCACTAGAGTTCTTCTTTCACAACAAGGGAAATGCATGGATGCATTTTTGTAGCTTCTATTTCATAGGTTTAGTGTTGGGGATAGTCATGATATTTTAAACCATGATGTTAGGGTCAATACCGGGCATATCAGCATAATAAAAAAAAAAGGTTTTTCTATGATCTCAAAGGAATGAGGTAAAGGCTTCATGTTCAGTGGAATCTAAATATTGGCCTATCTTTAGAATTCAAGGATCATCCTGAGTATGAATGTTGATCTCTATGGTTGATTCATTTAGCATGGTTTGTGTCTTAGAAGGTAACGACTAGTGAATGTAATAATCTTCTACACCTAAATAGGTGAGAATAGAATCATCATCCTGACATTTTTAGAAATTTTATCATCATCGATCATGTTATCATAAAGAAAAGGAAGAGAAGAGGGATCCTCGCCATCACGTTGATAAGTTAGAGTTCCCAAGGAAATGGTGTTCATTAAAAGGTTAGAGCAACGGATTCTAGATCCATTGACTCCATGGGTGAAGGTGGTGTGGTTAGTGAGTTAGGTGTAAAAGGTTTCTCTTCCTCAATGAGGTTGACTAATGCCTAATTAGGAGGAGGTGGTATGGTAAATCTAATACCACAACAATATTTATATTTTATTTTGGTATAAGGTATGATTGTATGATGACCTTTCTCATAAATACCGAAGCCAAAACCTTTCCAAGAACATTAGTGAAGGAAAGTGTGGGAAAAGTGGTGGTTGATAAGGTATTGGAAGTCGGTGAGAAAGGTTGGGTTTGTGTTAGTGGTTCAGGAGAATAGGAAGAAGTGTCAAGTCCCCCATATGTCAAGTTAATGCGAAGGTGGGGAGGACCATAAGGAAGAACCTCCCTATATGACAATTGTAATGCAGATGTTGGTGAAGGCTTTCATACTCTTGAGGAGTTCGAACGTGTCAATATTGTATATTGGGTATTCCCCTAGGCTAAGGCATTGAAAAACACCTTCTAAGGGGACAAATTTCGCACTTGGGTAGTGGGAATTTATGATCTAATTGATTTGGTAGAGGGGATAACTTTAGAAGTTGTGAGAAATGGGGATTGATGGGTTGGTTGAGGAAGATGTAGCAGTAGAAGTGATAGAGGAGGTCGTAGTAGAAGATGAAGTGGAAGAAGTTTGAGATGATGTAGCAGTGGTAGTGACAGTGGTATTAGATGAGGTAGTGGTGGTAGTGACAGCGGTTGTAAATGTCTTGACTTGAACAAGGACACCATTTGGTTGATACAACATATTACAGGTTTTGAAAGGGGAAGGATCTTCCTGAATGGTGTAGGGGTACCCTTCATATTCAAACTTGAGGTAATGGTGAAGGGTTGAAGCAACACAACCTATAGCATGAATCCAGGGTTGGCCAAACAACATGTTGTATTGTAATTCCCCCTAAGGAACATAGAAAAGTTTGGGAATGGTGTGAGGACCCACACGGATGTGGAAGACTATGGTGCTAAGGGTAGAATTCATGGAATCATTGAAAGAACATAGAATAACTGGGTTATTATGCATGCATTTGCTAGTATGTGCATTTGTTTATACACATGAGAAGAAATGATGTTGATGATAGCACCTCCATCAATCATAATGTAATGAATGTGAGTATTATTGATGTAGGTGGTGATGAAGAGGGTAGTATCAATATCATCTAATTAGAGAGGGATGATCTCTTCATCATAGAAACTTCCAATAGAAACCTGAGGAGAGGAAATGGGGACAAATTTTTTAGGTGAAGTGGTTATGGAAGCCACATGATAAGGGTGAAGATGGTGGAAATGGGTGTAGGTTCATTAGGTATAACCTCAATCTATTGCATGACCTCTATGAGGTCCTAATGATGAGACTCAGAGGTTTGGATCAATTCGTACAAATACATCTTCAAAGGAGATTGATGAAGTTGTTTGATCATGGCACGATGTGTAACTCCATCATAAACGGGATATGCTAGCCCATGGATGGTTACCTTGGGGGAAGGTGGATATGGAATGGTGGGTATAGGTGTATTGGATGGGTTACCAGTTTTCTATTTTCCTTTTTCTTTTTGTTATCGAGTGGCAACTAGAACCTTATTGATTTTGAAGATCAGAGGAGGAAAATAGGGTTTTAGAGGTGGAGGTGAAGGTTGCTAAATAGAAATATCCCTTGGTTGTGTGGAAGTGAAGGGGGAATGGAAGTCTCCTCCAATAGGTCATCTTCATATAAAATACCATCTAAATAATATATTTGATTGAGATTTTTTTAGGGCCTTACACCCTTTGACATCAACCCCTGGTGAGTGATGATACATGCAAATTTTGGAGTCGTCAAACCTTGTTGGTTTGGGTTTCAGTAGGTTGTAAGGTTTAATGGGTAGAAATGTGATAGCAAAGGTTTGGAATAACCTAACGAGGATGTTAGAATAGGATCCTACCAATGGATCACAATGGGAAGTCAGAGTGGGTTTGGATGAAGGTGTGGATGATTTTTGTGAAAGAGGTGGAGTTGGGGGTTGAGTTAGTTTAACTACCTTTTTGGTAGGTAGTGTGGTTTTTGGTTTAGGTTACACCTTCTTGGGTAAAGGTGTTAGGGTAGTGCATGAAGAATAAGGGGATGCAAAAGGTGTAGGTGTGTGAGTTAACCAAGGTGAAAATAGAGGTGTGGGTAATGGCATGGTTGTAGGTAATGCAGAGGGTGGTGGTAAATGAGAAGGTAGAGGCATGGGTGATGAAGAAGACATGGGTAAAATAGAAGATCGAAGTGAGGGTGTGGGTTATTTCTCTTTGATTTTTCTTTAGGGGAGAGGTTTCTTGACCAAGGTCGATGGATGTGGGCCTAAGATTGATGGAAGAGGTGAAGGTGAATAAGAAGGCGTAGGAGAAACTAGGGTATGAGGCTTAAGAGGTTGGGTCTTCCTCTTAGGCATGAGAATAGACTTGGTGGAGGTTTTTGAAGAGGTGGTCAAATCTATCTTCACGGGGATGGAATAGACTAGACATTGACAAGACCCCAATGTAGTGGT
Organism: Taxus wallichiana var. yunnanensis; assembly: GCA_018340775.1. Taxonomy (NCBI): domain Eukaryota; kingdom Viridiplantae; phylum Streptophyta; class Pinopsida; order Cupressales; family Taxaceae; genus Taxus; species Taxus wallichiana. Next base: position 456,706,378 of record CM031238.1, on the reverse strand, counting down.
AGGTTTAGGTGCGGATGAAGGTTTGGATGCAGATGAAGGTTGGGATGAAGGCGAGGCTGATGAAGAGGAGGCTAATACAACTAGCTTGTGTGATAAATTTAGTTTCCTTGAATATTTTAGGATATATCATCAAAGTATCTGGAGACAACATCTGCATTTGAGTTGAAACTGGGAGTCTAAGGCACCCCTAGAGTGTGGAGTAATCAACATACTCTAAATGATTATCCAAACAAGAGAAGGGCATAGAGGTAGAGGAAGATGATGATGACTTGGTGGTAATCCCTATGAATAATTATGAGGTCTATGAGACAGGGAAGTTTTTGGCTTCTGACTCTATAGGTAGAAGTGATGTAAGAAGGTTAATAGGATCTTGGAAGACCCTAGGAGAAGCATCACTTATAGGAAGAGGATATAAAATTGGCTCCTCTATGGGTCAAGGAGGGGGCAAGGTAGGTGGTGTAGAATCTTCCTTAGGTAGAGAAGAGGATAAGATAGACTCTTCTCTGGGTAGAAGTGTGGGTAATACGATTTCCTTGAGAGGTGATGTAATAAGTGGGGTAAGCACCTTTATAGATGAAGGAGTAGGTAAGGTAGAATCCTCCATGGTTAAAGGAGTACGTGAAATAGGATCCTCTGTGGGTAGAGGATCTCACGTAATAATTTCCTTAATAGATGGAATGGGAGGAAACCGGGAAAAAGGGACAGTATTGTGTTGAATATGGCATGGACCTCATGAACATCATTTTCATTGCTATAGGTCTTGCCATGCTGATTTGACGATTTTAGTATGGTTTGGAAAAGGTTTCTTATAGACATTAAGGTTTTTATATGTCAATGCGTTAGGGTTTTTGAGGACAAGATCTCCATTATATAACATTTCTTGGACAATTTTTTTGAATGTTTTACAATTTTCATCACTATGTCCCCTAACATGGTGATAGTTATAGTAATCATTATCCTTATACCATGAGGGTAGAGGATGAGAAGGGTAAAAACCAGTATGTGGTTTTATAGGTGGAAGAGTGATGGTTCCAATTTTTGATAGATTTTCCAATATAGAGGAGTAAGGTTCTCCTATGGGGGTATAACGTCTTTGTTCATACTTGTACTAGAAATTCTAAATATGGAACATATTAGAAGGAGATTTCGGTTGGTTTGAGTGATGAGAAGGTTCGATTTTAGGACCATGGTGTTGGTGGATCCTTTTTCCCTAGAATAATTTTTTACTGTTTTATAATAAGAAGGGGAGTCATTTGATTTAAACGAAGCACTCTTGTTGCGTAAATGAAGTTTCTTCTCTTCCAGGAATGAATATCTAGCTTTTGAGCCATGGTGAATGCCTCATCAAATGTTCAAAATGTTTGTACCTAAAGATTTGGTGAGATGTGCCGACACAAGCCCTAGTGAACAACTCTATCAACTCGGGTTATGGAAATTGAAATTTAAGTTGATTAATAAGCCCCTAGTAGCATGCAATGAAGTTAATTATAGAATCATCATCATACTTGATGAACATAGTATAAATCATTCATGGAGACCTTCTTGGAGATATTTATGGAGAAGTGGTCTAAGAAATTCTAGGCTAATTGATTGAAGGAAAAGATTGAGTTCTTTGGTAAAGGACTATACCAATCTAAGGCATGTCTCGACAATGACATACAAAAATTCCTGAGGAGCAAGGCATCATCGTGGGAGATTAGATAACATATGTTTTTGAAAAATCATAATTTTTTTATGGATCTTCCTTGCTATTAAATCAATTAAACTTAGGAAACTCCCAATGTACGGGATAAGGGTGAATGGGTATAAATGGGTGAATAGGCTCATTATAGATTTCATCCTAAGTCAATGTATTATGATGCTGAGATAGATACTTCAAGGGTATGCATATTATCCATCATCATCTTTATCGTGTCCAAGCTAAAATTATATTAAGGTGCACCCCCATGGTATAAGGGGTTAAATAAGATGAATAGGATGTATAAGGAACACCATTGTATGATGGTGTTGAATAATACAACTAAGATGGGGATATGTAAGAGGGAATATATGATGAAGGCATGTACCCTAAATAATAAATAGAGGCGATAGGAAGTTGTTGAGGTAGGGTATAGTTATGTGTGGCTTGTGTGAATACCCACATAGCAATAGGTGGAAAATTTTGGGGATGGAAAGGACTATGTTACGGAAGGGGGTATGAGATACCGAGGTAACTAGTGGCTAAGAGGAAATGTGTACTGATGATGTTGGTATACCTACACTAGGATCCGTAGATGAAGACATGGTAGATGTTGAGGCATTGACCAATTTTGGGAGAGGGATAGACATCAAAGGTACAATATACATTGAATGTGTGATAGGCACCAAAGGTGTGGCAGATGAAGTGGGTGTAGTAGGTGACTTGAGCACAAGAGCACGTAACATTAAAGTAGCATTTATTGATATGACGGGGGCATGGAGGTAGGCATACCAAAGATAGGCTTGCCTGATGAATCATAGGTGGAAGAGGTGGTGAGATAATGCGCAAGGCCAAAAGGTTGTGATCAAGGAATTAGGAAAATCCTTATCACCTACAGGTATAGTCATGATATTGGGATCCATCAGAGAAGAAATGGAAGGTGGTGATGGGCTATGAGGTAGGGTTTGATGGAGGACACAAACCATAAGGGAATTGGCTTACTAACGAGTCAAAATAATGTGAATGGTGGAAAACCTAGTGGTCTAGGCTCTGAAAATGCTACGGAAACTCAGAAATGGAAGATGGGAAGAATCTAAGGGGTAGATATAGGTTGTTGTTTCTAATAAAAATCCAAACAAAGAGACCAATACCAGTGTCGGTTCAAGGTAGTATGACCAATGTTGGTCACTAGACCGATGTGGATTACATGTGAATAGCCAAGAATTTTGAAATTTAAATAAGAATGGTGAAAAATAGGAGAAAATGGGCTCTATTAATGGTGACAGAGACTCAAAAATAAGTATATTGTAAGATGTGAAACACAAAAAGTTACGAAAGTTAATATGTAAGAAGAATGTTGTTTTTAATATAATAATAAAAAACACATAGTAATTGACATCGGTTTGGGTAACTAGTACCAGTGTGAGTAATGAATCGATAATGGTTATTGGACCAATGCCGATTACTAATATTTTTGAGAAGATGAAGAAATTTTTGAATTTGGAGTGAATTAAGTCAAAATAAAAGCCACCCAGAAGTTGTGTATGGATGAAAGATGTCCTATCACACTCAGAAAAACTAGAATACACCAGCTATGATGGTGGAGTGTGAAAGAGAATAAAAATGATGAATCATTCTCACAACTCAAAATGTAATTCAATCAAGAAAAAACTAGCAAAACATGCAAATCCTAGGTATCATATTTTAATGTTTAGTGGCTTATGCCTTTTTAAACTAACTATGAATAAAATATATTTTTGATAGCGAAGGTGCCCAAAATCAATATGTGGTTTGTTTCAGGTGAGTTTTGGTTAAAGTGGCCTGATATAACTTTTAATATATGTGGTCCATGCTATGATATGCAAACTTAGCCGTAACATTAGTCGGGGCCCACCATTAATGAGTTGTTAAATCCTTGATGACTGCTTCTTGGAAAGGAGATGTTTAAGAAATGTGTAAATTATTTAAGTGTTTTGGCATGGGGAGTGTGTGCAAAAAATTTGATCTATGCTTAATCCAAATCTAATCACCAAGTGGTCATTACCTCCACCGTGTGATTGCTAATTAAATCTAGGTGATCTAATGAAACACTTAAAGGATGAAATGTATAAATTTTAAACCCAAATCAAAAATGATATTCACTGTAGAAAAAGGAGAACATGAGGAGGAATTCTCTTTCAGTAAATGCAATATAGAAGAAAAGAAGAAATGTTTGTTTTAAGCACCAAAGGACAAATTTATTTTAGACAAATCAAGGAAAATATTATTTCAGGAGATATTTAGTGTGAACTTTTTCAGGAAAGAAACAAACACACAAATGCACCCTATATGAACAATGAAAATAACCTGAAAAATGGGTCCTATCGGGCGTGCCAAAATGTTTCACCGCAAAGTAGAGATAAAACAGATAATAGGTAGGGGAAGGAGGAATAATCGTAGATAGTTAAAGAAGGTTTTGCACGTGTTGAATGTTGACCAAGATGATTTTGAGAGATTCTTTTGGCTATGAGGAAAGAACTTAAATAGAAAACAAGACCACAAAAGAGAGTTAAAAATTATATGCAGTGGACTGCCTAGCGTGTGTTATACCAAAGAAGTGTGATACTTCCTAAAGAGGTTGTCAATCCACTATTGTAAACAATTTAATTCAAGAAAAAAGAATAAATAAATAAATCCTACCGTAGTTGATTATTACATTCTTTTATTAAGACTCTTTTATTGTGCATCTTTTGTTGCCCCAAATCTCACTTCTTTTGATTGCTCAAGGCCAAAATCAACTAAGTATGAAAAGGGTTGTAAAATATCTCCACGTGTCTCATCGGTGCAACCCCAAAAGATAGAATTTTAAAATGGGTTCTCAAACTTGCAGAAGCCTTCCACATGTCCAAGGCTCAATAAATTCACTCCCAAACAAGTTGAAGAGTCAAAGATATGTCTACCAAGTGAAATCTCTCCACATGTCTATCCGTACACTTTTGTTAGAAGGCTAGGGAAAGAGGACCCTAAACAAGCGCGAGCCCTCCATGTGGTAGGAAGAAAGAAATTTGCCAACAAGGGACTCGACGACGATACCAAGTAAGAGTAGATGCATGGATTCCTATAAATGATTGAAATATTTATTCCAGATCAAGAAGGTCAAACATCTAAATTAAATACTGACAGTGGTAGCTCTGTATTTAAAATATTGGGGGTAGGATCCAGAAAGATAAGAACAAGGCCTTATCAAATTAAAAAAAAAAGGTGGTAGCTGAAAGTAACAGAGTGAGAAGAGGTCCTTAAAAGGAGCAAGAATGAAAGAAAGAAAAACAAAATTAAGAGAGAAACAAGGAGAAAGTTTTTAGCATAGAAACAAGGAGGGAAGCTAGGAGTTCAAAGATTTTGTAAAAGTCTAGCCTCAGTAAGCCTCTGTCATAAAAGAAAATTGTAATCTGTTCCTTTGAGGGCCTTATGTATCCATTTTCTATATGAATAAAGAGTTCTTATTCTGTGCAAATAGACTTTATATATTCTGAATCTTTTTCTTTTATGATAAGTAGTTCTAAATGAGTCAAGAAATTCATCATGCTTAATGCCCTTAGAATTTCTCTATCTCTTTTACTATTTATAAATCATTCACTTCAGCTCCTTGGACTTGTGTTATCAGAATAGTAGATCGTGTTATGTATCCCTTTGACTACCCTCGATAAAATCCTTAAAGTATTATGTAGCTTTCCCTCTTTTAGATTGGTGCATCGCCTCTTTATTTTTAAATCATTACATGCTTTCCTCTAACCCTATCCCAATCAATAGAGAAGAGCTATCTTATTTAATATCCTGGAGGTCATCTAAGGGCATATGTCTCACCAACCTAAGGCTTTCTACAAATTTTATAGTTCATTTGTAAGGATCATCATCAACAGTTGATATGATTTAGGCATCTCATATAAACACAATAAGAAAATATAATCTAATAGGAATTGTTATTATTAAATTTAAAATTTTGGTAAGATAATATAGGTTTATAGGTCTCATGAAGCTATAGGTGAGGTCCTGGACAAGATTTGATGAAGTTTGGGCAGGTTTTGAGTGAATTATTAGTTTGCTGGTTTGGAGAATTTTACTAGTCACACAGAGATCAAGATTAGTTAGGTGACCAATGCCCATACTTGGTAAATGACCGATGCCGGTTGGGTGACCGGTGTCAGGAGGGGAAATTGGGAAGAATTATTAAAAATAGGTTGATGGGAGCTCTCTTTGATTGCAAAGAGAGTTGATAAGGCTTATATTAGGTCATGGGATTCTTAAGAAGACTCATAGGTGATAATATGGGTGTTTAGGCAAGGTATGAAATTTCTATGGGAAAATGGTCAGACATAGGTGTTGTGGGAGAGATCTAGATATGAGAGGTAATGGAGTGAAATAGATAACAATTAAATAATTAATCTACTGAAACTAATGACAAAGTAGGGATATACTTGTGAAATAGAGATGAATGACAGGAGGATGTGGTGGTTTCATAAGAAGGTGGTCCCAAATGGATGCAAAGTGGTGATAGGAGGGTATTGTGCTTCCCCGTGAGTGCACAACTTTGGATCAATCTATTAATGAGTGGTGTTGTTTATAAATTTTGTAAGGGTCTTTGGTATGTCACAAGATTGCTAGAAAGCTTAAGAGTAAGGATGTAGGGTTGCAAGAGATAGAAAACTAGATTTAGAACCTGAGAAAAGAGTTTGGAAATATTATTTAAGGTAACTGACAATGGTTAGGTGATCGGCATTAGTAGAGGAATAACCAACACTAGTTAAGGAGAAAAGGTCATACTTGCTAAAAATAGCCCGATTCTTCCTAAATTTGGTGTGATTGAGATTTTGGTTCTAGGTTATAAGTGTGGAATAACGCTAAATGGAGTGGGAGAGAAGTTAGACAGATAATAGGATATTAATATTAGGGTTAGAATAAGTGCTAGTTGGTTAAGGGAAGTGGGGACTTAGTCTTAGGTAATGAATAGGGTTGGAATAGGTCTAGGATGAGGTGGAGAGGTGAGGTAGATAATTAACTTAATTTTGGTAATTAAATTAATTAAAATGTGTGCAAGTGGGCATGGGGGTAATAGTATTGAATTAATTAATCGAAGGGGATTTAGAGGGTTGTGACCCAATTTTGGGTGTCTACAACTTCCTATAAATTCATACATCTATAGGTTGAGGACCCATTGGTTCACACACTTTACTTCCTAGTCTCTTAATCCCACCTTTGTGGTAATGTATTTCATACCTAGTCTTGGGACATCCTAAATAAAAACACAACCAATTACATCCAAAACCTCACATAATACTTTTTCTCCATCAATCCATTCGAACAGTGACCATTGAACTTCATCACAATGACCCCTAGTTTTAGGGGGGAAACCTATCTAGCAAAAATACAACTAAACTATCACACTTATTTTCCCCACAACTTGTGCCTACAAACTTCTAAAAAAAAGGGGTAGATGTAGACACTATTTTTTCAGCACCCTAGGTGATAATTGGAGCTCAAAATTACACGTCCCATATCAAGATGAACTGAGACTTTGAGGAAACATGGGACTGTCTCCAAGTTGTGGAAAATTTCATGGACAGACCTCTAATAAAGGCCGGTTCCTCTACCTATTTCTACTACTAATACTAATCCTATTAAGGTAAATGTAACTACCTAACACTACTCTAGAATTACAAGGGACCGAAGTGAGAAGGAGATGCATGTAAAAAGGGAAAACTAAGATAAATGAGGCAATAACACTAGAAAGAGGGGGATGAACATAGTTAGATTTAAGAGAAAATGAAGGAGAATGCACACATAGAGGGAATGTGTGTCACGGTTTGAAACCCACACACATACACTCATTTTCATGGGGCACAATCATAAAACAAACCTGCAAGGGACCTAAGAAAGAAGAATGAATAGACAATGCACATGAGAGGTAAGGAAAATAAATAAAAATGAGCCGAGGTGAGAATAGCTACAAAAAAATCTTCTATTGCTTTCATAAAATAAATAGTCAATTACAATGGTGGATGAGATTGATATCCACATGCAAGAGCTAGATCTAAAGGACTCTAACTCAAAATTCTACGAACCAAATCCTTGGGGAAACATAAGGATTTTAACCTTTATAATGATAATTGTTCTTACATTTATAGAATAAGGAGAGAAGAAGAAGAGAAATAAGAGGGAAAATTGAATTCAAAAGATCAACCACCAATAATAAGCAATAAATTCCTCTAAATCTACCCGTAAGTCTCTTAGATGTGCCTCCCCCTGTTTTTTTACTATGGAAGAAGGAAGGGGGGAAATTGGATCAAATCTAGGTGGTTAAACTAATAGAATTTATGCATTAATGGTTGAAACACATTTCCCTTCTTCTTACCTACCAAATCTTGACAAAATATGATTTTGAATGATTTGGAGTATATCCCACACTAGTATCTTTCCATCAAGACCAATAGCCCCTACATCTGAGCCATGTAAAACATTTTATGATTATTTAAATTCTACAATGTAAGAATAACACGTAATGACATGTGGAGCATGATAATTTTTGAAGGATAAATCAACTGTTTATTTGTTTTATCATTTCTAAAATGTGTTGTGCATTGGTTCGATATAAGGATTTGGCACATAGTTGATGCATTTTGATAGGTTTCATGTTATACACTCAAGCCTAATAGGTTTCCATGTGACACGAGATATTAGAAAAGGAGAATGTGTGAGGCTCACTCGAGAGAAAGAGGCATGAGAACACAGAAAATAGGAACCCAAAAGGAGTGCATGAAAAGTGAAGGAAGGGGGATATTTATAAAATGGTATAAGTATGCAAGTGGGATGGAGAATTTAATTTAGAAATTCACGGTGGAAATAATATAAGAAGTCCATGGAAGCTAGGAAGGAAGCGCGCATCACACAAAATTCAAAGGTAAGATGCACTGGGAAGAATGATGAAGAACATGTAAATGAATTAAAAAATTGGAAGGAAATATAGGGGCTACACATAGAGGATGCGTGCACTATGGGAATAATGGTGGGCATGAAAGGAGTGCGCGTAAGGGCATGAGGAAGAATTGCAACCAAGAATATTGTGCTAAGGGAATAAACAAAGTACTTGTAACTTAAAATGTTTAACTTTAGAGCCAAAATGGGGATGTAAAATTTCAAAATAACCAGGAGAGTTATTTTAGACAACACTTTAGTGAATTTCAAGGCCATCTTCTTGCTAGATTAAGGATATCAATAGCTTTAAAGAATCTATTAGGAATGGATTATGTGTGAAAGTATAAGATGTTGATCTCGCAACTTGAAGAACTACCCCTAAAGTCACTTGGAGCACTCTGTCTAAACTCTCAGACTTGAGGCACTTCTAAAACTACTAAAATTTTTTGGAAGACCCCTGAAAAAACTTGCATCCTAGAAGAAGAAAAGAGTGCACATAAGAAGCAAGCAAAAGGAAGGAACTATATAAAAATAGAACAATGTGCAAGGCATACTTGGAGGAATTGAAATTATTCTAATGTATACAATGATGCAGAAGACTTAATGGAAGTGCTTGAGATAAATCCCATTAACTGGGATTGGTAGCGCACCTCCATCAAGGTGAGAACTCAAAAGAGTTATACTCCTTGCAAAACTTATAGTGTATAAGCCACTCCAAAGTGCATCAAAATTTGAATGACACCCTACTTTGGCTCTGTCATCATCCCATTTTAAGTATAGATCACCAACTTTGAAATCTTGAGGTCTAGCCTTTCTGTTAAACCATTTATTTATCGATTGTTGATGTTGTTCTAGCTTCATCATGTCATATTCTCTTAGTTATTCAAGTTCAACCAGTTATGCCATTCGATTTCTCTCTCTAATCCATGCCCTCAAACTCAAACTATTAGGTAATCTCTCATTAAGGCGCTTCAAGAGACAAAGGATTTATGGATTCCTTCCCATAAAAAAATTTGTAAAAATGAAGTACTTATTACCTTCTTCATCATGATTTTATCTTCCCAGAGTGCACGTGAGACCTTAGTATGCCACGCTCTATTTTTTGTCCATTGTCTGCTTCATGATTCTGATCAGGTTCTTTTTGGTAGATTCATCCAAACCATTACACTGAGGGTAGTATTTGGAAGAGGTCTTCAATTAGATTCCAAGGTTAAGATCCCAATCATAAATATTTTTCCCAAGGAAGGATTTTGAATTATCATAGATAATGGTACGAGGAATGCCAAACCTTGTCAAAATTCCTCAATAAATTCAAGGATGATTGACTCAATTAATTCCTTAAGCGTGATATATTATGTCCATCTCGGTGAAGTAGTCCATTATTGTCAATACCCATTTATAGCTAGTTTTTGAGGGAATTTTGATCATGCCAATGAATTCAAGACCCAATTACAAAAAAGGATAATCTATTTGGATTGTTTAGAGGGGAAGCATTGCCAATTTCTTCTTTCCTGCAAAGAAAGTGCATTCTTTGAATTTCATGACCCACTTGAATGCATCCACAAATAGGGTAGGCCAAAATTATCTTTCCTTGATAATATTCATCATTATTTTTAGCGAGATAAGTTTCCACCATATAATCTATTGTTAAAATATACTAACACTTTGTCAACCCGCATGTCATCAATACATCTCAACAGCACACCATCAATATTTATTTTGAAGAGAAGAGCATCAATGAACACACATGGGATAGATTGGAACCTCAAATTCCTTCTCTTTTCCTTTTAAACCAAGAGGGTATGTGCCATAGGAAATGAATGTGACCATGTCCTATAACTAGGTGCACGTGTTAGGATCTTTTATTCTTCTCAGGTTTAATGTGCACGAGTTCTTCATCTAAAAATAATGAAGTCTCGAGTTCAAACTGTGTCCTCTGCAATTTTTTCACAGAGTGTGTTGCCTCTGGAAATTTTAGTGTCTTTGATAATCACATAATATTCCATGATTTTTGTCACCCATTGTGCTCTTCTCTCACTAATTTTTTCTCCCATGATGAAGTATCTCACACCTGAGTGTGAAAATAACACCTTGATATGGTTTTTGGGAGCATACTCTTAAAATTTTTAGCATGTGCATGATGGTGAAGACCTACTTTTCTGTATGACTATATTTTAGTTTATAATCCTTTAGTGTTTGACTAAAGAAAGCCATTGGCTGCTCCAGTCCTTGTTCATTTTCTTGTGTTAAGACAGTAGTAAAACTCGCGTCAACTCCATAAACATAAAGGATGAAATCCTTGGAATAATTCACATTGATGAGTGTTGGCATACAATAAATTTATTTCTTGATTTTATTGAAGCTCTCTTTTAATTTTTCTATCCATTTAAATATTGTGTCTTGTTTTAGCATGAGGGTGATGGGTCTAACCATTCTGTAAAGTTAGGAATGAATCTCCTAAGAAAATTGATTTTTCCTAAGAAAATGGTATCAGCGAACATGTGCATGTGACCTATTTGAGCTATCGATAAAAATTTTCATTCTACAAAAGTCATCATCACTAAAGAAGATAAGGTTGGATTTAAGAATAAGTTCTAACACTTCTTGATTTTTGGTTCACGCATGCCAATGGAGGACTCACTAGCTAAAGCAAGTTGAATAATGTAGGCCTACACACACAAGGCATCGGGCACAACTACTATCTTGGCTATGAAGCATGTTACAAGGAAATCACCAATCTATCTCTTGGACCAAATTATTCTAAACTCAAAAATGTTCTTGACTTGAAATGGACACTAGAAGAGGTTACACAAGGAAACAATTTGAAGCAACAAGCGTGAATTAGCATTCCATCTATCATTTTGTTGGTTACGCCCATATATCGATTTGGATATTGATTCCTAATGGGCTGATGGAATTTGTTATACCCTTGATTAGCACTATTTTTAAGGCTTGCACCTGCTCTTTTTCTAAATATATGACTTTATTTGGAATTTTTCTAATCGGGGATTTCATTTCTTCATCCTCCTTCAATTGTGGGGAGAATAAGATGTTGAGGCAACAAAGTTGAGTGCTCTTCTCAAAGATAGGGGAAATGGAAGGGTAGGGCATCTAATGTATTTCTTGTAACATTCCCATTTTAAGACTTTAGAAACAAGGGAAAAAAATTTACACAATGTTCTCTATTCTAAATAAAACATAATTTAGAACACACATTCGAAGACAATAAATCTCATAATAGATAACCATATGCAGTTGTAAATGACTCGGTGAATTACCCATCTCTCATTTCATGACTCGGTCTCTAATCGATCTCTCATGTTTGTCTTTAAGTATTGAATATTTTTATGTATACTACGTATACTTGGTTTTCTTACCCTATTCGGGTAATGAGTGGTCTATTTAAAGAACCCATCGAATATTTGCTACCAATAATCATCTAAAATCACAATCCTTAAACTAGGTGAAATAAGACAATGCAATCAGCACTTGCGATACTTTGGCCAAAGATTTCCAACATATTGTTCATGTTACTATTCCTAGATGACATATTCATCAAAAGAGAATACGTCTTTCTCCTCACTCTTTTTTAATCTAGAATGGTATTTACTGACTTATGTCAGTCCACTTGTCCAAGGTTTGACCCTAGCCCAGATTAGTGACATAATTTGGTATAGGGAGCCACTCACAATGACTTAGGGTATATGGGCATACTCATTCGACCTAAGTCAAATGAATGTGTCCTGGTTACCCTAATTCATAGTGCGTTACTTCCTATGCTAAATCATATTGCTAATCCTGACCTAGAGGGAAACTAAGTTCAAGTCCAGATTTGAGTAGATCTAGATGAACCAATGTTGAAGGGTGTTGCAACATGTCAACTACAACATTGTATCCTCATGAAGACCCAAGTCTTCACAAAGGTACAGATTCTATAGTTGGCGTGTGCCAATATCTACAGAACCACTTCATCATGATGTACACACCTCAAGGAGGGCATTTCCCTTAATTAACTTAGAATTAAGATTCAAATTATAACAACCTTGCAAAACCCTAAATCAAAAATTCCTTAAGTTATTTATCCATATTTGGGTTGTTTATATATTAAATAAATTCAATATCTCATGATTTCCTTAATGTTCATTAACTTTAGCTTAACAAGAAGTTATTTGAAAACATAACATCATACATCATAAGGTTTATTTAATGTAATTCAATCGTTCAAAGGAGGTGTATGAACCAAAATAGGTTCTATTAAAATAGACTTCATAGGAATGAATTCTAAATGATTATGGACACAAAAACCATTCATTTTCCTTACATTATTTAAAGCGGAGAATAATCTTCCTCTTTACGATTAAGTGTTAGGGTTCATATACCCTTTTTCCTTTCACACTCCTTATAACTTTTAAACGCATGTTCATTTAACATCCCTTAATAAACCATACTAGTTTAGGAAAATAACATCAATACCTACAACTTATCAAGTTGCATTCTAGTAAGGGAAATTGCACTATTTCCCATTCATTCAATTCATTAAATGACAATAGAATAAGGATCCAATCAGATAAGAATAATAACAACAAGATAGGATTACAAATTTCCTTCTAGTAATGAACAAGAGAATTTACACAACAAGTTGAAGTAACTTCCAGAATTTCAATTCATCATGATAAAATACACCTTTTACAAGACTATGCATTTAGACATATTGTATGTCAAACAACATCAAGATCATTAAGGAATACAACTTTTCTTCTTTCAATACATCTAAACAATGAATCAGAATTCCCTATCAAAGATCCAGACTTTTAAGCAACCAATACATCATATTAGTTATTTCCTTCCTTTATCACTTACGAAGTCCATCTATAAAATTGCTAGACGGGTCAATTCATTCAATCGAGCATGATAAGCACTATGCATTAAAATGAAGTGCCTTCAAATAAATGTTTCATTAAAACAACTCTGCTTTTATGAAACAACAAGAGTAAGTAGGAAAATCCATCATAAGTAATAAAAATTATAAAAGAAGCACAATTAATCAATCTGAATTAAATTATAAGAAAAGATCTTAGCATAATAAGAAAACTACAACATCATATCAAATAAGTAATATCCCATAAAATTACTTATCTATGACAAATAAAAGTTCCTACCGATTTAATTTTTCATAATTCTACCCGAATTAGAAATGTAGAGTTAACTTCACTTTGTATAAACAAAGAGATTTAATTTGAAGTCGGGACCTTCTATCTTTTCTTACCAAGTTTCATGAAAATACATGCACAGTCAAGTTTATTACAGTATCGTAAAGGTTTTAGGATGAATCATCTAATATCTTAAACAAATAAGAGAATCACATTTTAGATGTGGCATCCTAATTCTAGGTCCAATACATTGCCTAGGTTCATAGATAGGCCTCATATTAACATTAGACAAGTATTCACCTAGTAACAATGTTTCACTTTAATCAACTATAACAATATTAAATTCCTTAAATACAAGATAAGCGGAAAAGTAAGTAGTAACAACTACTACTCAATTACATTAATAAAAGTAATACATTTGAGTCGATTAAACCTACAACAAGGTTTATATAAAGGAAAGAATAATAACTGAAAAATAAACCATCTAAAAATTCCTTTACCTTTCGATTATCCCGCATTCCCTTATTCATCTCAGAAAAGAAGAATCAACACCTAACTCCTATAGTTTCAAAAAAATGACAATGAATAAACTTACCTTTGAGAGTGAAAGAGGAAGTAGTTATGCATTAGAAAGGATTTCCAATATTCATTCCAAACTATAAAGGTAGTAAAAGGACCAAGATCTGAGACCATTCACAATACCCACAATTATTTCAAGAGATAGAAATCAGGTACGGAAGATACAAAACCAAATACATATATAACTGTATCATTCAAGTCATCCTACAAAGAGATTCACCTTTCAAGAAACAACTTGAATTATTTAGATGCTTAATTCATTTCAAGAAGGATGCGTGAAACAAACATATAATGAACATTTATCAAAACTAACAATCCAAGAGTCAATTATCCATTCAATGAATCTCCAAGAAGTTACAACAGAGACAGATCATGACATGTTATACCAACAATTTACCAAGTATTTTCCAAGATCGGGAGTGAGTAGGTTTACATCAACCAACCCAAGTGCTAAAAGTGACAAGGAAAAAAAGAATGACCTTAATAAAGTCAAATAGAGCTAATAAATATGGTCACAATATCGACGTGGAGAATTCGACTTCTAATGTATTTTCAAAAACATAACTTCAACTATATACCAACTCAGCTTCCAAAATCTTATAGGAAGGTTCAAAACAAAAGTGATCAGAAGAGAATACTTCATCTAATACTATTTCCACAATAACATTCCAAAACCCAACAACCCGTAAGTCTTTTCCATGATTTTCGGAAGAGAGAGAGAGAAGACCATTACCAAATGACAGGTTTAAGTCAAAATTTGCTTCTTGTTTATTCATGATCTCGACCGTAAACACTAATCCTGAACACCATTACTTACTTTCATTAAATACAAGGTTCGAATTAGTGGAGGTTTATATAGTTCAGAACAAGAACAAGTTATTCCTTTATGGTTTTTATACAAGTTGAGTACAAGAATATAGAAAAATCCATAATTCCTCATTCACCCATTAACCATTTTTAACACCAGTTCAAGTTCACACTCAAAATCACAGTTTATTGATACAGTCCCAAAAAAGGAGTATTTAAACTTCAACAAAATGAGATACGACATAGAATGCTATTCTTTTACCTTAAAAAACAATCAAAGGCATCTAGTTTGAAACAATGCAAGTTTACACAGTACAAGTCAAAACATGTTACCCATTCCTTACTTCCATACAAGTTCAAACTTATCCATCACATAGCAAAGCATTTATCCACATGAATATGCACAGAAGCTATAGTACTTTGTCAAAATAGAGAATCAACAAAAAGGATGAAGTTCTTGTTATCTACCGACCAAAACAACAACCTCGTTGCTAACTTATCAACATCATAACTATAAACCATTCTAGGAAAACAAGCCGAATCACACAAGTTCAACTTGACTCATTCATAAAGAGTTTCATGGTGTGATTTACCATTAACCCACTTAGGGAGACAACCCATTGACAATATTTTTAAGCAAAGATTCTCCAATCAGAAAAATATAGAAAAGTATTCAAGCAAGAATCCAAATATCCATCACAAACAACTACCCATTTTTTTACAAGAGTAGAGTTATTTTAATGAGACATTTACAGAAAAGCAAGAAATCTTAATGGATAGAGCTTATGATGCCTAATAGTGTTTCTATCGGTTTGCGAAGAATATTTCTAGCCAAACCTCCAAAACTTATTCTTCTCCAAACGAGATCAATAACTAAATACCTCTTTCTCAATTGTCTCATATACTTTCCTTGAATTGAAAATAAACCAAGGGAATAAAAATAGCCACAAATTGAAAATAGAACTACTGGTTCGAAGAACTAGATAGCTCCATGTAGAGAAAAAATTAGGAAACATGAATGACCAAACAACCTCCAAAAATCCACCTACATGGTTTCCAAGGTGGTTTTCTCACCAAAAATGAGGTTTATAAATGACATTAATTCCCAAACTCCCGCATATCTCTCCATGCCACCACCATCCAAAATTTGTGAATCCTAATTCAAATTTTGCATGCATTACTAAATTTTAGTGATGACTCCATGTAGACTTCCACTAATTTACATACCTCTTCCTAAACTAGACGTACGCTGTCCATTTATTTCAAAAATAAAATCAAATTAATAACTTAGGAACCGTCGTCAAGCTTCCAATTTTCCAAAGAACCCTTAGGTGCCCTTCCAAGTCTTCATTAGTTTAGGATAGATACCATTAGCTTAGGATATGACCATAGGATAGTTTATAAGTATTTACCATAGGTTTATAAACATTACAATAGGTAAATTACCATCCTATGATAGGTCATACTTCACAACAATTTAGTATTAGGTATAACATTAGAAATAAACCTAGCATCACCTTAGGTTATTCCCAACATCCCAACTTAGAACATGTAACTTAGGATAGGATGATATCCCAAATAAAGTAGACATAGATATAAAATAGGTACATTTACCTTAGTTTAGAATCCCATTAGGATAGATCTCATAGGTCTAGGACTTAGATTATTCCTCAATAGTCCTGAAGCAGGCCTTGTTCCACTTAATGACGTTAAGCATCCGAAATATTTCAATAAAAAATATCCAAGCACATAACATACAACATAATGCAGGTACGATATTTCAAAAAGATACAATAATTTGCAAACATAGAAGAGTTTAGTTTGTTATGTCCTACAACTTTTGAATGTTAGTTTACCATTCAAATTAGGTAAGAAGATTTAAAACATACCTTGGATCAATGGAATTGGTCCAAGGATGTGATAATAAATAGAGATAAGTTTGCAACCATCATTACTAGATTACAACTTATCTATCAGAAACAAAAATGGATTCTTTGCAAGTAACAACATTTCAACCAAATGAATCCAAGAGCAAACATGACTTACCCACATGAAGCATGATTTCCAAAAATCAAAGGAACACACCTTATCAAGAAAAATCACATGTCAACGCTTGCAATGCAAAAGAGGAAAGATAATTTTTTTAAAGGTGTTACATAATTCCTCCTAAAAGAATCATCATCCGATGATTATCTTATTCTAACAATTTTCATCAAGGACAATCAATTTATTCACTTTCTTTTCATATGTTCATAACATATTAGAATTTTAAAGTTCCAAAATCAGCATTTAAATAATTGTTTATTTTAATTAAAGAAATATCTACCCAAAATTGGCATATTTATTGTCATTATAGGATAAAACCAAATTTTTTTATCAGTTATCATAATCAATTCTATTCAAATAAATACAGAAAAGTAGTTTTCATATCTTCCATATTTTCCCAGGTTGCACTTTCTTCATTAAACCAATCCCATTGTACCTTACATTGAATTATTTCATGATTTCTTAAATGCAACTGATAAGTTTCCAGCACTCATATGGGTTTAACCATGATTATTCTTAGGTCTTGGACCTACAATGAATTCCAATTTAACACATGTGATAAATCTAAAACATATTTCTTAAGAAAAGAAATATGGAAAACATCATGCATTCATGACAAAGCAGGAGGTAATGCTAAACGATAAGCTATAAGGTTGGTTACTTCAACTATTTCAAAAATTTCCCACATAATGAGGTGATAAATTGGAAGCCCTGCCAAAAGTTATAGACCTCTTTTTCAGTTTAACCCAAAGAAATACCTTCTCACCGAGTTCAAATTTCCTATCAACCCACTTCAAGTCAACATAAATATTTTTCCTATCTATTGGTTCTTTCAAGTGTTCATGAATCATTTTAACTTTTTGTTCCATTTCCATAAGGATTTCAGGTCCAATTACCTCTCTATCCTCAATGTTGTCCCAACTAACATGGGTTCTACATTTTCTTCTGTATAATGCTTTGAAAGTTGTCATCTTAAGAGAGACATGATATGTATTATTGTATGTGAATTCAACTAATGGAAGGTATTCTTCCCATTTATACTGCTGATCCATGCAATACATTTATAACATATCTTCTAAAACTTGATTAACTCTTTCAGTCTGTCCATCTGTTTCTAGATGATACGCAGAACTGAAATTCAAGTTAGTTCCTAGAGATGCATTAAGTGTTTACCAAAACCTTGAAGTCATTCTAGGATCGCTATCAGATATGATTAAACTAGGTACTCCATGTAATTTGAAAACCTCATGTACAAACCTTTTTGCCAAAATAGGAGAAACATCCTTAAGATTACCAACAATAAAATGTGCCACTTTTGCTAGTTTATCAACAACAACCAGAATAACATCATGTTTATTTCTTGACATAGGAAACCCTTGTACAAAATCCATACTTATTACTTGCCATTTATACTGCGGTATGCTATGAGGATACAATAAACCAATTGGGTGCATATGTTCAGCTTTTACACATTGACATTCCAAGCAATGTGTCACAAACTCAATAACATCTTTTTTCATCCCTTTCCAGAAATATTGTTGTTTTATAATAGCGAGCATCTTTTTAATGTCAGGGTGTCTAGAAAAAGGTGAGTTTTGAAATTCAAATAATAATTTCTTTCTTAAATCATTTAGCAAAGGTATGTATACTCTGTTTTCAAATCGTAAGATTCCTTTGTTATTAAATTGAAAATATTTATATCTCACATCATTTGGTTCTACAGCAAGTAATGTTTTTACTTGCTGAAATAAGAATCGATTCCATAACTCTTTTACCTCATCCTTAAATAGAGTTTTTAATGTTATAAGAGTAGAAATGCTCTTTCTATGACGTATAGAATCATCTACCCTATTTTCCTTTCCTTTAATGTAACTTACGTCAAAATAATATTGAGACAAAAACTCTAACCATCTTCATTGTCTTGCATTCAGATTTGGCTAAGTGAAAATATACTTCAGCCCAAGATGATCAATTTTTAATTCAAAAGGTTTACCAAGAAAATAATGCCTCCAAAATTGAAGTGCATGAATAATGACAACAAACTTTAAATCATGTGGAGCATAATTCAACTCATGTAACTTAAGTTTTCTACTTTCGTAAGCTATGACATGATCATTTTGTAACAAAATACCTCCAAGACCTTCCCTAGATGCATTCGTTACAACAGTAAAGTCTCCATTAGGGTCTGGTATAGCTAAAATAGGTGTTGAAGTTAATTGATCCTTCAAAGTTTTAAAAGGAAGTTCACATTTCTCGTTCTAAACAAATTTTTTATCCTTTTTTTGCAATAAAGTTATTGGTGTAGTAACTTTGGAAAAATCTTCTTCAAATTTCCTATAGTAATCGAGAAAAACCCATGAAGCTTCTAACTTCATGTACATTCTTTCAGTGCAAGCCACTCAATTATAGCTACAATTTTAGAAGGATCTACAATGATTCCATTCTTTCTTATAACATGACCCAAATAGTGCACTTTTGTATCATAGAAATAACATTTAGATAACTTACCAAATAACCTGTCTCTTTCTCAAAATTTCCAAAACTATCTTCAAATGCTCATGGTGTTCCTCAATAAATTTTGAATATATGAGAATGTAATAAAGAATACAAGCACAAATTTGTCCAAGTATTCTTGAAAAATATTGTTCATCAAATTCATAAAATTTGTAGGTGCATTTGTTAATCCAAAAGGTAAAACTGTGAACTCATAATGTCCATACCTTGTTCTAAAATTTGTTTTATGAATGTCCTCATCCTTAATCAGAATAATGATATCCAGATCGAAGATCTATCTCAATATATACTAATGCTCCACATATCTAATTAAATATATCATCAATTCTAGGGATTGGATATCTTTCTTGATTTTTTCTTTGTTTAACATTATGTAATCAAAGCACAATCTAAGTGTTCCATCCTTCTTTTCACAAATATTATAGGTGCCCCCTAAGGTGAAACACTCAATCTAATCAAACCCTTAGAATTTTTTTACAATCGTGCCTTAAGCTATACTAATTCAATAGTAGTCATTCAAGATGGTACCTTAGAAATAGGCTCGGTTCCACTTAATTTTAATTATGAAATCAAATTCTCTTTTGGGTGGAAGACATGGTAATTCTTCCTGAAACACATCATTATAGTTTCATAACAATGGATAAAATTCCAATAAATCGATGTTTTCTTCAATGATTTTGAAATTTTTACTACATATAAGGTACAACCCTTATTTTTGGTTTTTAAGTTGCATAATGATAATTTCCTAACTAAAATTTCACGTTTCACACCCTCGAATCTCTATTGTTTTCTACAGTCATCTAAACAACTAATATTTTTTCAAAATAGTCCACTTTTTCTTTATGATTAGCTAACCAATTAACACCTATGATTACATCATATGATCCTAAAAGTGTAACATAAAGATCAACTTCAGTGGAAAACTATGATATGTCAAGGTGTTATCTCATTTTAGTGATTCTAGCTAAAATTAAGATAACCGTAGAAATTTTTCAAACAACAAATCTCCTAAAATGCCCTTTTGAAGAGATTTTCGAGTTTTTAGGTTTTAACAACATGAAAACATGTTTTTTATGTGTTATATACAAATTTTTTCCTGAAACCCAAAACCCAATACTAGCTAGTATATCGGGTTTTCGGAACTCATGAGCATCGGAACATGACTTGCAAAAATCATGCTACATGTCACTTGAATTATGAAACCTGAAACCTAATATGTCCCTTTGCATCAGAGTTTTCTCGATCCTTGGAACACCTAAGCATCTCATGTTTCATGTCGTCTATTTCCTGAAACCTGAAACCTGAATTGATAGCTAAATCCTTTATATCGGGTTTTGGGCACTCCAAGCATGATGACATGGCATTAATTTTGAGTTATCGGGTAGTTGGCACACATGTCATATGAAGTGTAATAAATGTAGGGTTTTTATAAATAGTTGGATTTACACGTCATTTGTATCTTTTGTACTTTTGGTTGTGTGGATTTTCTCATGCATGCTCTCTCAACCTTTGAACCCAATTTGATTTCGTGCTTGATTACGTGATTCATTTTTATTATTTTTCAGATTTACTAAAGGTATTTTCTCTGCCCTCTGCTTGTGAGATTTTTTAAATATGTTTTTGTGATGTTCTTTGTGACGTTCTCCTTCCTTTCCTGATTTTCTTCTAGGTTTAGGGTTTTAGGTTTTCTTCTTCTTTTTGGGTTGTATTCCAATAGAAATTATTGATTAAGAGTTCACCCTTAGGGTGTTTTCCTATTCTATACCTTGGAATATACCTTTTTGTGTTTTAAAGAAAAGGAGAAGAATACAAATTCCTAACTATTGAAATGGTGGAAAGATTTCATGTCTTGACATCTCAAAAACCCGATCCCTTATTTCGGGTTTTGCAGGGTGTTTTACAATCTCCAAGTTCCACAGTGTTTTAGGATTTTCTAAGTGCCGGACATCCAACATCATCCGACATCCAATTTCTAGTGTGTCGGGTCTTGCAAGGTGCTCAACATCTTCCGATTCTGCAAGTGCATTGAGTTTTGCAGCATTTCAAATATATACTAAGTTCCGACACTCTCTCTAGTGTGTCGGGTTTTGTGAAGTGTCTTAAAAACCTAAGTTTCGACACTCTTTCTCCAAAGGTGTGTCAGGTTTCATCAGCAAGCTTCCAAGTCTGATTACTTAGATAGGAGTTGTCTAGGCTTTCTTTCTTTAGGATTTCTCATATCAGATCTTAGATCATCTAAAGACAAGTCAGACAGGTCAAGGAAGATGAAATACAAGTATCGAAAGATGGAATACCCCTCCTATATAGATTGCAATTATGACATCCGAGATATGGAACTTGGTAATATTGACATGGAAGATTTTGGAACATAACCAAGGATTCTTCTCGAGTCCCCGGATGAAGGCAATAACTTACAAAGTGGCCTCCCTCTTACAAAAGAGGATTCCCAATGTCTGCTCAATGCCCTGAGTTCATTTTGGCTTGTGCTTCCCATTATGACTCGGACTCTCGCTTAGTGAAAAATCAAGCAGGAGAAGTCATAGTGAAGCTAGATGGGGTTTATTTTGATGATCTCTTAAGATTACCAAACTTTCGTGAATATGTTGACGAAGATCTCAAATCAGCATAGAAATCCCGAGACAAAGATCAAGAAAACTACATCAGGCACGTGAATAGAAAGTTCTTGATCAAGTTCAAGTCAGATGTCTCAAGGTTTCCCAAGTTTGTCCCTAGGAGTGATTTCATCCTTGAAATCAATGACATCATCACCTTGCTAAGTCGAGTATTTGGACTCCCTGAGTCAAG
The DNA here is from genome assembly GCA_018340775.1 of Taxus wallichiana var. yunnanensis. Classification (NCBI taxonomy): domain Eukaryota; kingdom Viridiplantae; phylum Streptophyta; class Pinopsida; order Cupressales; family Taxaceae; genus Taxus; species Taxus wallichiana. Next base: position 456,683,851 of record CM031238.1, on the reverse strand, counting down.
GGACTTCCAAGGATGGATGTATTAATTCATGGTTATTATGAAGAAGAATGAAAAAGGGATCGATTGGAGCAGTCTCATAAGTGATGAGATTGATTCCCAGATGAAGACAGTCTTGACTACGGAAAATTATATATGTCATTGTATGTCACCTATGCAGCAGCTACCATGAGAAATTATCTAGGATTAGATGCAAAAGGAGATAGGGTAACATAACAAATATATCAGTACCTCCCTTAGCTGACAATGAAAGGTTTCAAGATCAGTTCAGAAGAGTGAATGATGCTTTCTTTTATGAAAATATCTATAGGATGAACCCTGATCTAAGGAAAAGAAGAGTCTCTGATGAAGCATGGGCCGAAGTATCAAAATGGGGTTACATCTTCTTATAGTTCAAGAAGTTCACATACCTTCGGGTGGTCATGTATCTAGGTGACCCTTTCAGATTGCCCAGATTCCTAGGTGATAAGCTGATCCTAATGGAATTGGTAAGACAATTGTTGGATTTCCACAAATTCCAACAAAGCAAACACAAGGCTGCCATATCCTTCCCCATTTCCATTAGAAGATACATGTGCTCGATGGTGGTCAAAGCTAAGAATGTAGTGCATGAGATTTAGGACAAATTGAAGAAGCACATGAATCACAGAGATGTATTTTATTTCCGAGGAGTCCTTAAGTCATACGAGACTTTATATCTACATGTTCCCAACATAGAAGATATTTGGGTTGATCTTTAGGATGAAGTTGTCATCCAAAGAAAGGATAATAGTAGGTTGAAAATTGAAGAAATCTAGATGCTGGATTTATCTGACATCCCAAAAGGCACTAAAGACAATGAGAGTGTCCTTGATGCCTCGTATGATGGGTTGAACGAAGATCAATATGTATTCCCGACCATTGATTGGTCCATTGTTGAGAAAGCTTCTATCACGGGAAGAGCTACTCAAATTCTCTCTCATACTAAGGCGTGGCTCATTTCTTGGGGAATGAGTTATAAAGAAGGGATTTTTGCAAAGTTAGACACTTTGGAAGAGGGACCCTCAAAAGAAAAAAAGGAAAAGGATAAGAACCCTTCCAAAAGGCCAATGAAGGTTAAGTTTGTAAGAAAGGGAGAAGATCAAGTAACTACACCAGTGGCCACTCTCCCACAAATAGTTGAGGTTCTTGATTCACCTCCATAACCAGAACAAGGGAATCTTCCTTCAAGAGAAGAAATTATTCAACCTTCCATTCCTCCTTTGGTAGACAGTTCATCAGAGGTAAGTCTTCCTCCCACCTCTCAAGCTCTAATTCTAGAATCCTTGCCTCCTCCCATTCAACCTTCCTTGCCTCAGATTTCTTCACCAAGTTCCTTAGCCATGGCTAGTATATTCTCTGGTCTCTCACCTCTCCCCATTGGACCCCAGTTAACCATGGACATGCCTCCCACTACTGCACCTTCATTCCCTACCATGGGTACTACACTTACGGTGGTTACCACTCCACAAGCTAATCCTCCTCCACCTAAAGATGTGACCATAATGCCTGCAATGGAAGCAACTTCTTCCAATACGCCTCAATGGTTAGTAGATCAGACTTTGAGGAAGATGAAGGTAGCTTTCCCATTACCAGCCTTTGATTTGAGTTCCCTGAAGGTCACTCCCACTAAGTTGGCTAAGAAACCCAAAACAGTCTCAAGGATTTCGGTGGATGCCTCAATGCATAAATTTGTAGAGATTTCTACTCCCATAGCTGATAAAACTAAGGATGATAGATTATCAAATCACAAGGGTGTATCTAGGGAAAGTAACAATAGAGGGAGCACAATAGAACACACAAGATGCCATGAATGTGTTGTGCTAGAAGTTGAGGGAAACTAAGGCAAACAGAGATGAGTTAAAAGAGAAAGTACAACAGCTAACAAAAGTGCTACTCAAGCTCTCAAAGCCTCCTGAGTCAACACCATCATCCTCTACTCCTATCGGGTTCAATTTCTCATCGGTACCCATGATCGAGAAGATTAATGAAAAGGGGAGAATGGTCGATGAATGGACCCAAAGGCTGCTCCTGCAAGGAAAAGAAGTCATCAAAGATACTGTGGAAGTCTACCAATCCTTAGAGGATATAAAGAAAGATGGAGAGAAAATGGATGATGAGTTTTTAGTAGAAATTAGGAACCTAGAGTTGACTTTCGAAGCTCTCCAAATGCTAAAATAGGTTCCATCCCGCATCTTGGTCAAAGAAGGCATCATTCCACATGGGGATAAATTTTTTAGCTAACTAAAGCCATCAGATTCAGAAATAAGATTCTCAATGAAGCTTGCAGAAATTGAGAGAATCAAGAGATCAATTGGTCAATGGCAAGAATGACTTAGAAGAAGAGCTAGTCAAAATTTGTGCTAAAGTGTTGAGTGAAAGCTTAGGTATCCTACCTGTTGATGACCTTTAAAAATAGATCCAAGAATCAATTCAGCGTGAACGAACTTACGGATTTGACATGGAAATCATTGATGTGTTTTGAAAATTGAAAATTCTTTGAAGACCCTAAGGAAACTCAACAAGAGATTCTCAAGAAACATGTGAAGTTCTAAGTGATCATTCCACTGCACTGATGAGAATGAGATGTAGGGTATAATCCAAATATTATGAGAATTTAAGGACAATCAAAGCTTTGTTAGAGGAAGATAAAGATGATACAATAGAATAAACACAATGCGACATGTCATTTCAATCTTGAAATTGACATGTCTTTTTCATTTTTGTTTTGTCACATAGGAAACAAATTTTGACTTGGTCTCCTGCATGAGATTCAAGAAAAATAGGACTCTCTTTTAAAATACTATTTTCTAGGATTTATCCTATTTTCTCTCGACTCCTTTTATTATAAATAAGGGATGATTATGCATTCCAAAGGGTTGAGATTTTGGAATATTGAGAACTATTGTGAAGAAGAAAACTTCATGTTTTCTTTTAATCATTTGAGGAATAGAAGTCGATGCTCTTTTTGCAAAATTTATGTTGTGAGATTCATCTCTCTTAAGATATTGTTCTTATGTTCGTGGATCTTGAGCTATTATTTGTTTAGCATTTTCAATCATTTTAATTGTTTCAAAAGTTACATTACATTTGTTATCTAGAAATCGTATGATTATTTCATGATCTATGTTTGCTCAAAAAAATGCGTTACCATCATTTCCTTTCCATTGTGTACTCCTTTCGATCCATTCTATTTCGAAAAAACATCTTTAACGTGGATCTAGATTTTGGGATTCTACCTAGTTGTTAGATTAACGTGAATATTGTACATATTATTTTTTTGTGTTTTAGGTTAGTAATAAATAGGTAGCCTCACCTATTTTTGAGGAGGGATTTAATCCCATGCACTGTGGTTGAAGCTCATATTTTTGTGTGACAAAATATCTAACCAATAGTTTTTGGTGACTCCACTGGGGAAATACGGATTGATAAGACTAAGATTATCCTTTTGGTGTCTGGTGACTCCGTATTTGCCTTATTTTCAAGAAGATCCATTTTCCAGTTCAAGCTGGCCAAGAAGATCTTCACTCGGTTAAGCCGAGCCAAGGGTGAAACTGATCCATTCTTTGATTTGCTTCAACAACATAATTTTAGGCTTTCACCCAATAGTGTTGCATCTAGCTGGGCAAGAAGTTCTTCGCCCATCCGAAGGAATTAGATTCCTCAAGAACAAGAAGTTTTTGTAACTTGTCGTGCATTATTCTTGTTGGATATTCAAATTCCTGTACACACTTCATTTAGGAGAATGACAACACAACCTATGCCTTGGGGTGCAGCTATTGGTCCTCTTTCCCTTACTCCACCATTACATGACCTACCTCATGGATCATGGAAGAATATTACAAATTTCAATGGCAATGGAAAACATCATCCTAATGAACACATTACCTCATTCTTTGTTGCATGTGGTGTTCTTGGGGTTGCTCACGAAGATGTCTCTATTCAACTCTTCATCGAAACATTGCATGGCGTAACAGAGGCAAAATGGTTTTACCATCTCTCGAATGCATGTATTACCAACTGGGCTACCATGAGATCTGTATTTGAAGAAAGGTTCAAACTAGTTGAAGATTCTCATGCCTTGTTAGCATAGCTTACACACATGAAGAAGGAGCCTTACGAACCCATGTGGGACTTCATAGCCAAATTCAACAAGCTGATCCGCAAGATTCTAAACCTCGCTATTCCTACTCTTGAAAATCAGAAGTGTTTCTTCATCAACGCTCAACCTCCAGATGTGAGCTTCTTATTAAGAAGATCTGTTATCCCTGATTTGGCCACTACTCAAGCTATGGCCACCGAAATAGAAGACGATCTTATTCTGGCTGGAAAGATCAGAAAAGAATCATCCAAGCCTAAAAATTAGAGTTCTTCTCAGAGTACTACTGATCCAATGATTCAGAAGATGGCTAATGACTTGATCACTTTGAAAAATAAAATGTCTCAACAGGTGAGTAATGTTCTGTATCAAGATATTCCTAGACAGAATTTCAATAATACTAATGGTGCTCCCATAAGAGATAGACTGCGGTTGATCTTGTTGCTCAGCCAAGATCAAGCTATCAAGCTCCTCTGTTAACACTATAGTGGAGATAGTCGAAGAAGATGAAGAACCAGAAGAACAAGATTCTCATGAAGCTTTTGAAGCTTCAGGATATGCTGATGAGTCATATGATGATTCAGTTGGTGACTCCAGCATTGGGTATTTGGAATACGAGGAAGATGGATGTGAACATGATGGTCAGTCATTTGTGGTATTTACTCGATCCCAATCTCAGAATCCTAGAAAACTGGTTGAAGGATCTAAGGAGAAGAATAAAGAAGCTCTCGTGGTCATGGCCAAGAGAGGCTCTCCTATCTCAGCACAAACTGAAAAGGAGACAACTAAAAAGGTAACAACTTCTTCTTATTCTCCTTCTCTTTCTCTCAAGACCGTAAGACCTTAGCTCAAACCAATATAACTTAATCTGAACCTATTGTCATTCCTTCATATACTGATTTTGACATTATTGACCATGCAAAAATAACTAAGATCCAAATTTCAGAAGAAGAATATCTTCAGTCAAATCCTAAGTAATTTGAAAAGCTTTCCAAATTATTTAAAATTAAGGCTATTGTTTCTTCATCTTCAAAAGGCATTTTGTCAAGTCCTACTCAACCTTCACCTTTGACCAATATGACCTTTGTTTCTTCTTTAGGAAAGATCAAACCATTTTATTTGTCTTTACTCATAAACGGGTTCAAACTCAGCAATTGCATAATTGACTCAGGAGCTTCGATAACATGATGCCCATAAAATTAGCTCATGCCCTTTAACTTACTTTTACTAAATCATACAGATGGTGTTACTCCATGGAAACCAAGCAAGTTCCTTTGATCATCAAATCAAAGATGCACAATTTGCATTTGTCACCTTCCTGAGAAGAGAGTAAAAATGACCATTTTGGTTGCTGATATCCCAACTACTTACAGTATTCTCTTAGGAAGAGGTTTTTGTAAAGATGTCAGAGGGGAGATCAATATGGACTGGACCAAGGCTAAAATTCTAGTTAATGGAGTTCCTCGTATTCTCCATCTTGAGCCTCAAGTGAAGTATTTAGTCACTAAGTCTTGATGACCCCAAGGCTCAAATTCTTTTCAAGATGTTGGCTTAGGGAATTATTTCATGACATCAGAGATACCAGATGTGAATTTTAAGGAAGAGGATCCTAATGGTATTTGGACCCTCGAGTTTGACAGAGCTGTTCAACTACTGGATCAGGTGCCGACATAGTTCTTATATCTTTGGATTTCGAGATCTTTCCCTTTTCTTTCAAGTTGTAGTTTGATAATACTAATAACATAGCTGAATATGAGGCTTTGTTATTAGGATTAGAAATGGAAAGAAAAAGGGAATCTGAAACCTCAAAGTTCAGGGAGACGTGGAGCTCATTGTAAATCAAGTGAAAGGGGTTTATCAAGTGAAAAATGATCACCTAAAGCATTACAAGAACAAAGTATGGGACAACATAGAATGCTTCGATGCTTTTTCTATCAAGGTAGTTTTGAGGGATTATAATGACAAAGCTGATTCATTGGCCATGTCTGCATCTCTTCTCCTTCCTCATCCACAGTTCAAACAAGACACGTACACCATCAATATTTTGTACCATCCCAGTGTTCTAGATAATTCAACACATTGGCAAGTATTCAATGATGATCAATAGGTATTGTCTTTCCTTGAAAAAGCTAACAATTTTAGTGAACTATATTTTGAAGGATCAAAATCAGCTTTCCACAAATCTATTTCAAGTTCATATCAAGAGATTGATGGTGAGTTCATTTAGCTTAAAGGCAACAAGATTCCTAAGTAATTGGTTTCTTGTGAAGGTGTTTTTTTGACAAGCATGACCTATTTATTTAGGGTAAAATCCAAACTGAAGGTGCTTCCTCATCAGAAGTAGATCAAGTTAACCTGGGTTCCGCTGATCAGTCGTAGATGGTAAACATCATAAAATGTTGTTCACCAGAGGAAAAAGAAATATTCTCTTCACTCTTGAAGAGATATATGGATGTCCTAACATGGTCGTACACATATCTTAAGTCTTTCAAGCCCAAGGATGTGCAACATAGCATTCCCTTGAAGCCTAAAGTTAAACCCCATAGGCAGAAGCAAAGACATTACAACCCCAAGATCTTAGGGACTATTCTTGCAGAAATTCAGAAAATGTTAGATGCAAGGATTATCTTTCCAATCCATCATTCCACCTGGGTTGCAAACATTGTCCCTGTGAGAAAGAAGAATGGTGAAATCTGGATTTGTGTTGACTTCCGGAATCTCAACCAGTCTTCATTAAAGGACAATTATCCATTTCCCATCATGGACCAGGTATTATAGATGGTCACTAGGGAAAAATGTTATCCATGCTTGATGGATTTTTAGGATATAATCAGGTTGAGGTAGTTGCTAAAGATCAACATAAAATAATGTTCACCACTCCATGGGGAACCTTTTCTTATAAGGATGCCATTTAGTTTGATCAATGTTGGGGCCACATTTCAGAGAGCTATGGACTTAGCTTTTAGGGATTTAATGGGCAAGGTCATAGTTGTGTATTTGGATGACTTGACGATCTTCTCTAAAAAATGAAGTGATCATTATGATCACCTGGAATAGGTACTCTTAAGGTGCAGTGTCATGGGATTTCATTAAATCCTAAAAAGTCCATGTTTGGAGTGATAGAAGGAATTTTTTTGGGTCATATTGTGACTAGAGAAGGAACCAAGATCAACCCAGAGAGGGTGAAGGCCATTCAAATCCTTACCCTACCCACAAGAAAAACTGGGGTGCACTCCTTTTTTGGGAAGGTTAATTTCCTAAGAATATTTGTACCTGATTTTGCTGATAAAACCAAGGATATCCTTGGGATGATGAAAGGGAAAAATCCATTTTGATGGAGCACTGAAGGGAAGCTTGCTTTTGAAGAAGTCAAAAAGGAAATTACACATGCCCCCATTCTAGTATGTCCAGACTTCAAAAAATATTTCATCATGTACAACTATGCTTCCACTCATATAGTATCACCATCTTGATGTAGGAAAATGAAGAAGGAATTGAAGCTCCCATTGCTTTCATGAGCTTTGCATTGAAATAACATGAATTAAAAATGTCACAAATTGAAAAACATGCTTATGTGGTGGTGAGAGTAGTAAAACATTTCAGGTATTACGTGTTGAGTTCTCATACCCTTGTTCTCGTTCCTGATACTGCAGTTAAATCCATTTTGACTCAACAAGAGCTAGGTAGTCAACGAGGTAACTAGATAGCTAAATTCCAAGAGTATGACTTGGACATCAGACCTACTAAGTTGGTATGAGGAAGGGGCCTATGCCAATTGATTTCAGAAAATAATGCTGAGACAAAATGTGAAAAAACTGAAGATACCTCTTCGAAATTTCCCATGGTGATTTTTGTGAGAAAAATTGATGAATGGTACATAGATATTACTTTCTTTCTAACTTATGGTGAATTCCCCACATTTAAGCCAAAAGGAGAAGAGGATAGTTAAGTTAAGATCTCAAGATACATTCTGTGGGATAATGGAATGTACAAGAAAGGTATTGATGGTGTATTCCTGCATTGTGTTGATAAGTCACAACAGGTGAGGTTGCTAGAGTCCTTCCATAATTTGGCATGCAGAGGAAATTTCTCTTCCTCCATGATAGCTTATAAGATCCTACGGGCCAGGTACTATTGGCCTACTCTCTTTCAAGACTCAGTAGAATGGGTGTCCAAATGTGAAGCTTGTCAACATTTTGTTGGTCACCCTAAGTTAGCAGCTCTTCCCTTGAAGCCTATGGTCATTGAAGAACCTTTTCACCAGTGGGGAATTGATTTCATTAGAGTATTGAATCCTACCTCTAGTGTGGGACACAACTACATGCTCACTGCCACGAGACTATTTCACCAAGTGGGTGGAAGTCATACCTATCAAGCAGGTAACCCCGAAGTTGTCTGCAACTTCCTCAAAGAAAATATAATTGTCAGATTTGGTGTGCCTCACAAGATTGTTTGCCGAAAATGCCTCCAATTTTTCATCCCATGAGTTGATAGAATTTTGTTATGGATTTGGGATCACGTTGGCTCATTCATCTGATTACTACCCTCAAGGCAATGGCCAAGCTGAATCGAGCAACAAAAACCTGGTGACCATAATCGAAAGTTGGTTGATGAGAATCAAAGGACATGGCACAAAGCATTGTATGATGCATTGTGGGCCAATTGGATTACTCCTAAACGAGCTATTGGGATGTCTCCATTCTGGTGTTGTATGGGATTAATGTTGAGATACCTATCTCCATGGAATTACCAGCCTTATAGTTGGCTAAAGCAATTGAGGATGAAACTTTTCAAAGTTCTATCGAGAAAAGGATGATGTACCTAGCTAGGCTAGAAGAAGAATAGAGAAAGGTGGTGGATCACATCACAGACCATCAGATCAAATTCAAAAGGATATTTGATAAGAAATCAAAACAATGTGACTTCTAAGTTGGAGATCTAGTACTCCTCTAGGATAAGAGAAGAGAACAGAAAGGGATGCATGGAAAGTTTGATTCTTTATGGAAAGGACCTTTCAAAATACATCAGCTGAATGGTGAAAATAGCTTTTGTCTATCATACCTTGATGGAGAGTTTCTCCCTCTACCTTTCAATGGTCAACATCTGAAGTTGTTCCATCAGTAATGTAAGATGCTCTCTTACATTGTACATAATTTGCTTTTGTCATGTGTTTGCTTTTGTTTTCTTTCTTTCTTTCTTTGTTTTTGGTTTTCTTCTTTCTTTAGACTCCGTAGCCCAATGGATAAAACTAAAGATTCTAAGTTCTCTTCCTTTGATGTCACCAAGAAAGTCCCCAACTGGAGCCAGTTGTTATCTCATTTTAGTGATTCCAACTAAAATTAAGATAACCATAGAAATTTTTCAAAAAAACTCCTAAAATGCCCTTTTGAAGAGATTTTTAGGTTTTTGGGTTTCAACAACATGAAAACATGTTTTTATGTGCTATATGCAAAGTTTTTCCCAAAACCTGAAACTAGCCAGTATATCGGGTTTTCAGAAGTCATGAGCATTGGAACATGACTTGCAAAAAGCATGCTACATGTCGCTTGACTTTCAAACCCGAAACCTGATATGTCCCTTTGTATCGGGTTTTTAGATCCTTGGAACACCTAACCATCTCATGTTTCATGTTATCTATTTCCTAAAACCTAAAACCTGAATTGATAGCTAAATCCTCTGTATCAGGTTTTCGGGCACTCCAAGCATGATGACATGGCATTAACTCCAAGTTGTTAGGTAGTTGGCACACGTGTCATGTGAAGTGTAATAAATGCAGGGGTTTTTATAAATAGTTGGATTTACATGTCATTTGTATCTTTTGTACTTTTGGTTGTGTGGATTTTCTCGTGCATGCTCTCTCAACCTTCAAACCCGATTTGATTTCGTGCTTGATTGCATGATTCATTTTCGATTATTTTTCAGATTTGCTGAAGGTATTTTCTCTGCCCTCTGCTTGTGAGGTTTATTGAATATGTTTTTGTGATGTTCTTTGTGACATTCTCCTTCCTTTCCTACTTTTCTTCTAGGGTTAGGGTTTTAGGTTTTCTTCTTCTTTTTGGGTTGTATTCCAATAGAAATTATTGATTAAGAGTTCACCCTTAGGGTGTTTTCCTATTCTATACCTTGGAATATACCTTTTTGTGTTTTAAAGAAAAGGAGAAGAATACAAAGTCCTAACTATTGAAATGGCGGAAAGATTGCATGTCTTGACATCTCAAAACCCAATCCCTTATTTCAGGTTTTGTAGGGTGTTTTACAATCTCTAAGTTCTATAGTGTTTCAGATTTTCCAAATTCCAGACATTCAACATCATCTGACATCAAATTTCTACTGTGTTGGGTCTTACGAGGTGCTCAACATCTTTTGATTCTTGCAATGTGTTAGGTTTTGCAGCGTGTCGACGTATATATACTAAGTTCCGACACTCTTTCCGGTGTTTGGAGTTTTGTCAAGTTTCAACAAGACCTAAGTTCTGACACTCTTTCTCTAGTGTGTCAGGTTTCATCAGCAAGCTTCCAAGTCTTATTGCTCAAATAGGAGTTATCTAGGTGTTATTTCTTCAAGATTTCTCATGTTGGATCTTGGATCATTTAAAGACAACTCAGATAGGTCAGGGAAGATGAAATACAAGCATCGAAAGATAGAATCTCCCTCCTATATAGATTATAATTACAACATCTGAGATATGGATCTTGGTAACATTGACATGGAAGATTTTTGGAACATAACCAAGGATTCTTCTCAGAGTCCCTAGATGAAGGCAATAACCCACAATGGCCTCCCTCTTACAGTAGGATTCCCAATGTCTGCTCAATGCCTTAAGTTCATTTTGGCTTGTGCTTCCCATTATGACTCGGACTCTCGCTCAGTGAAAAATCAAGCAAGAGAAGTCATAGTGAAGTTGGATGGGGGTTATTTTGATGACCTCTTAAGATTACCCAACTTTCAAGAATATGTTGACGTAGATCTCAAATTAGCACAGAAATCCTGGGACAAAGATCAAGAAGACTACATCAGGCATGTGAATAGAAAATTCTTGATCAAGGCCAAGCTGGTCATCTCAAGGTTTCCCAAGTTTGTCCCCAGGAGTGATTTCATCCTTGAAATCAATGACATCATCACCTTGCTAAGTCGAGTATTTGGACTCCCTGAGTCAAGGGAATTCCAAGGATGGATGTATCAATTCATGGTTATTATGAAGAAGAATGAACAAGGGATCGATTGGAGCAGTCTCATAAGTGATGAGATTGATTCCCAGATGAAGACAATCTTGACTACGGGAAAATTCTATATGTCATCATATGTCACCTATGTAGCAGCTGGCATGAGAAATTATCCAGGATTGGATGCAAAAGGAGATAGGGTAACAAAACACATATATCGGTACCTCCCTTAGCTGACAATGAAAGGTTCCAAAGATCAGTTTAGAAGAGTGAATGATGCTTTCTTTTATGAAAATATCTGCAGGATGAACCCTGATCTAAGGAAAAGAAGAGTCTCTGATGAAGCATGGGCTGAAGTATCAAAATGGGGTTGCATCTTCTTATAGTTCAAGAAGTTCACATACCTTTAGGTGGTCATGTATCTAGGTGATCCTTTCAAATTGCCCAGATTCCCAGGTGATAAGCTAATCCTAATGGAATTGGTAAGATAGTTGTTGGATTTCCACAAATTCCAACAAAGCAAACACAAGGCTATTGTATCCTTCCCCATTTCCATTAGAAGATACACATGCTCGACGGTGGTCAAAGCTAAGAATGTAGTGCATGAGCTTCAGGAAAAATTGAAGAAGCACATGAAGCACAAAGATGGATTTGATTTCCAAGGAGTCCTTAAGTCATATGGGACTTTATATCTACATGTTCCCAACATAGAAGATATTTGGGTTGATCTTTGGGATGAAGTTGCCATCCGAAGAAAGGATAATAGCAGGTTGAAAATTAAAGAAATCTAGATGTTGGATTTATCTAACATCCCAAAAGGCACTAAAGATAATGAGAGTGTCCTTGACGCCTCATATGATGGGTTGAATGAAGATCAATATGTATTCCTAGCCATTGATTGGTCCATTGTTGAGAAAGCTTCTATCATAGGAAGAGCTACTCAAATTCTTGCCCGTACTAAGGCGTGGCTCATTTCTTAGGGAATGAGTTGTAAAGAAGTGAGCTTTGAAAAGTTAGAAACTTTGGAAGAGGGACCCTCAAAAGGAAAAACGGAAAAGGATAAGAACCCTTCCAAAAGGCCAATGAAGGTTAAGTTTGTAAGAAAGGGACAAGATCAAGTAACTACACCAGTGGCCACTCTCCCACAAATAATTGAGCTTCTTGATTCACCTCCACAATCAGAACAAGGGAATCTTTCTTCAAGAGAAGAGATTATTCAACCCTCCTTTCCTCCTTTGGTAGATAGTTCATCAGAGGTAAGTCTTCCTCCCACCTCTCAAGCTCTAATTCCGAAATCCTTGCCTCCTCCCATTTTCTTGCCTCAGATTTCTTCACCAAGCTCCTCAACCATGGCTAATATCTTTTCTAGTCTCTCAACTCTCCCCACTAGACCCCAGTTAACCATGGACATGCCTCCCCCTACTACACCTTCATTCCCTACCAAGGGTGCTACCCTTATGGTGGTTACGACTCCAAGAGCTAATCCTCCTCCACTTGAAGATGTTACCATAATGCTTGCAATGGAAGCAACTTCTTACAATATGCCTTAATGGTTGGTGGATCATAATTTGAGGAAGAGGAAGGTAGTTGTCCCATTACCAGCCTTTGATTTTAGTTCCCTCAAGGTCACTCCCACTAAGTTGGCTAAGAAACCCAAAACAGTCTCAAGGATTTCAGTGGATGCCTCAAGGCATAAATTTGTAAATATTTCTACTCCCACAACTGATAAAACTTAAGATGACATAATGGTCATAGATTATCAAATCACGAGGGTGGATATAGGGAGAGTAACAACAGAGGGAGCACAACAAGATGCACAAGATGCCATGAATGTGTTGTGCTAGAAGCTAAGGGAAACTAAGGAAAACAAAGATGAGTTAAAAGAGAAAGTACAACAACTAACAGAAGTGTTACTCAAGCTCTCAAAGCCTCCTGAGTCAACACCATCATCCTCTACTCCTATTGGGTTTGATTTCTCATCGGTACCCATGATCAAGAATATTAATGAAAAGGGGAGAACGGTTGATGAATGGACCCAAAGGCTGCTCCTGCAAGGAAAAGAAGTCATCGAAGATACTATGGAAGTCTACCAATCCTTAGAGGATATAAAGAAGGATGGAGAGAAAATGGATGATGAGTTTTCAGCAGAAATCAGAACCTAGAGTTGAATTTTAAAGCTCTCCAAATGCTGAAATAGGTTCCATCCCACATCTTGGTCGAAGAAGGCATCATTCCACATGGGGATAAACATTTTCAGCTAACTAAATCCATCAGATTTAGAATAAAGATTCTCAATGAAGCTTGCAGAAAATTGAGAGAATCAAGAGATCAATTGGTCGATGGCAAGAACGACTTAGAAGAAGAGCTAGTCAAAATCTATGCTAAAGTGTTGAGTGAAAGCTCCTACCTGTTGATGACCTTTACAAACAGATCCAAGAATCAATTCAACATGAACCAACTTACAGATTCAAAGATGGAAATCATTGACAGGTTTGTGAAAATTTAACATTCTTTGGAGACCCTAAGGAAACTCAACAAGAGATTGAAAAAGATTCTTGGTAATGCTAGTTATACTCAGGAAACATGTGAAGTTCTGAGTGATTATTCCACCACACCTAATGAGAATGAGATGCTGCTAGGAAATCAATTATTTAGTGCTCCACGGTTGATAATATAACAGTAATATTATAATGTAATTTGGTGACATTATTGTTATGTAACAATAATGTATATTAGGAGTTTGTTGTGTACGTGAGTTTACAGATATTTATGGAGGAGTGGTTGTAGCCACCTCCTTGATTATAGGAGAAGTTCTCCTATATAATTGTATTGTTCATATGATATAATTGTGAAGAATATTATATTGAAGAAGATTATTGTGTAAATCTGTTTCAGAGCTTTCATTTGGTATCGGAGCCAGCATTTTTAGAGCAAGGGTATTATGGAGAATTAAAAGGAAAATGGGGCACTGCCGTATTTGCATTCTTTCCCTATATATGGAAATTTCTTGATGAGAAGCCATTTTGTTGGTATAAGTTAAGCTAGCTTTGTTTCGTAGTTTCCTGGAGAAAAGGTTCTGCATTATTGAATCATTTGCATCTACTGTCTTGTTTTGTGTCGATGTCTAAGTTTTACAGATCTGTATGATAGTTTTGTGTTTGTATTGGCATTTACCATTTTCTGAGGGCCGTCATCCACATTCTCTGAGGGATCTGTTAAAATATTCTTGCATCACCTTGGCCCTGTGTGATCATTGACTCTACATTGGATTAAAAATTCCAAAAACGCAATTATATTTTATTTGGAATAGTCGGATTTCTTCTGCCAGATCAGAATCATCATTGCAAAAGCATGGATTTTCATATCATAATTGGCCATGTTGGGACACTTTATTAACAGTTGGGTGTTCCATTATTCACATCTGCGCATCCATCTTCAGAAGGTTCTGATCTGTTTAGGACAGACACAACTGATAATCTATATGGGTATGAGTATTTCCTTTGGTTGCATTATCTTCAACTTGCATTCATTTCCACTGACATGTTTGGAGGAAGGCGTCTAGCACAACAAATGTTAATCTTTGCATCAATGTGATAGCATCAACTGAAAACCTGTAATAGCTTGTTTTGCCTCAACTTGCATCGACCAATTCTCCACACAACACTGAAATTGATCACGTACCTTCAAATTGTTCATATTTTAAATCTCAGAAATGGTCTTCACCTGATAGTTGTAATCAACAAGAATCTGCAGTCTCTATGGCATTTAGATCTCTCTGTTTGATTCGTCTTTCTTCTCCACCAGCGGTCAACCATTTGCGTTTCAACTTTCACAGGTTCAAATTTTAATGCATGATCCATGTGTTGAGTTGCATCCATTGTTGACATCTACCTCGCACTCTGAGATCCACCCAACCAATATTGGCGCACAGAGTTTGAATACAAAGGTGTAGTTTGTTTCAATGTATTGCATGGTCATAGGTTTGGTTTAGTGTTTGATTTGTAATAAGTCTATATTACAAATCTATTTTCTAAAGTTAGGGTGTCATATTAGTCTTTCGATCTTCTATTGTCTTCAAATAAGCCAATAGTTTTATTTGTGTTATTTTCAATATGTCATTTAACACACTTTCCATAAGAGTTTCAAATAGGTCTTTTATTTTATGTCAAACGTTTTAGTCAAGAATTGTCCTGTTGTCATTGTAAGACATCAATGTGTATGTCAATGTTAATTCCATCATATATGTCTAGGTGAATATTATAAACTGTTGGTTCATATAGTTATTCAAAGTTAAGTTTCGTCTTATCAAGTTTGAGTTACTATCACCTTTTTTATTATCTCATTTCAAATAGTATGTTTAGGTGAATAATAAGTTATTGAGTCCTTTTTTTGTGTCGTTATAAAAATAAATAAAATTTTCCTATATTTCAACTGGACGCACTATCGGTGGAATCCGATGTCCTTTTATATGCATTTGAGCTCCATGATCAAATCTAGTTGAACTAGCAACATGAAAATGGAGGAAGGAGGTCAAACAACGACCTCTCATCAGTCACCAACAATGGGGCCACACAGAAGATGTGGTGGCATATGTATGGTGTGAGTATTAGACTTTTAGTGTGGTTTCCATTTTCTCAGTGTGCTTCAGTTTTTAGAGTTCTTATTTTGTGTGGTATTTGATGGATGTTGGAAAGAGAGTTGTGTTAAAGTGCAGACGACTATCGCTGATCCTCCTGACCGACTTGGTCCTCTCGACCGCCATACTTCTTTGGAGGATGGTCAGTAGAAGAATATGTTCACTAGCATTTGTGACCATGTGTAGAAGACCTAACTAGTAAGATCCATCCAGGAGTATGTTCTTTGATGCATTTTTCTTCTCAGTATCTATTTGAGTGGAATTTCACATTGTGGGGGGGAATACATACCAATGTTCCATTCCCATTCTGCACCCAAAATGACTTAGTCAAGGAAAGCTTCCAGTGACAGTGGAAGTTTTCTATGTTGTTTGAGATCGAGTGGCAGCGATCAATGACAGAGACTACGATTAAGAACATTACAATTCTTATAGGAAGTAATGTGAAATTTTTTTCCAGTATATCTTCTATTGTGTAGTTTTGAGATATGCATGTTGTGTTTCCGACATAATTCCCTAATGTATAAGCATAGTGGTGAACAATAGCACTAGAGTAAGTCAATTCATGGATCTTGAAAGGGTTTGTGGGAGGATCCAGAAAACCACACGAGGTGGACAGTTGATGAGGTTCCTGTCACATCAAGGTTTGTGGTAAGCCTATTTAAAACCATGGAAGGAGAGAGCCTTTCTTTTGGATCAAGGTCATGAGTCACAGAGTTAGACATGCCCAGGGGTGAGCATACTATAGAGGAGTGTGTGGACATTTTTCTACCATGTTCACACTAAGGGGGGAATGTTAGGAAATCAATTATTTAGTGCTCCACAGTTGATAATATAACAGTAATATTATAATGTAATTTGGTGACATTATTGTTATGTAACAATAATGTATATTAGGAGTTTGTTGTGTACGTGAGTTTACAGTTATTTATGGAGGAGTGGTTGTAGCCACCTCCTTGATTATAGGAGAAGTTCTCCTATATAATTGTATTGTTCATATGATATAATTGTGAAGAATATTATATTGAAGAAGATTATTGTGTAAATCTGTTTGAGCTTTTAGATGCAAGGTATAATCTAAAGATTCCAAGAATTTTAGGACAAGCAGGATTTTTGGAGGAAGATAAAGATGATGATATAGAATAAGCACAATGCGACATGTCATTTCAATCTTGAAATTGACATGTCTTTTTCATTTTTGTTTCATCACATAGGAAGCAAATTTTGACTTGGTCTCCTGCGTGAGAGTCAAGCAAAATAGGACTCTCTTTTAAAAGACTATTTTCTAGGATTTATCCTATTTTCTCTCAACTCCTTTTATTATAAATAAGGGATGCTTATGCATTCCAAAGGGTTGAGATTTTTGGAATATTGAGAACTATTGTGAAGAAGAAAAACTTTGTGTTTTCTTTTAATCATTTGAGGAATAGAAGTTGATGCTATTTTTACAAACTTTGTGTTGTGAGATTCATCTCTCTTAAGATATTGTTCTTATGTTCAGGATCTTAAGCTATTCTTTGTTTAGCATTCTCAATCATTTTAATTATTTCAAACATTACATTACATTTGTTATCTAGAACTCGTATGATTATTTTGTGATCTATGTTTGCTCGAAAGAAAATATGTTCCCATCATTTCCTTTCCATTGTGTATTCCTTTCTGATCCATTCTATTTCGGAAAACAACAACATCTTTACCTAGTGTGGATCTGAATTTTGGGATTCTATCCCAACCCTAATGGTTAGATTAATGTGAATATTGTACATATTATTTCTACTATGTTTTAGATTAGTAATAAACAGGCAGCCTCACCTATTTTTGAGGAGGGATTTAATCCCATGCACTGTGGTTGAACCTCATATTTTGGTGTGACAAAATATCCAATCAACACAAGGATTGCCCAAAAAGACACATACTAAGTGTATGAACAACATTATTCCCATAATGTACAATCCATGTTTTATCCATTTTTCCATCTTTTCTTTTTAGTTTTGATGCTAATTTACTAGAAATTAAACATTCAAAGATCTCATGTATCAAAATAATAGTTACTGTGTATGCCAAATAACTTACCCGAAACTTCTATGGGTGTGACTTACTTTTTAGCCTATTTGTCAGCTACTACAGCATGTATCTTATGTTGCTGATTATGATCATCCTATTTCAAAGGACATTGGTTAGCATAATGATATTTTCCATAGTTATAACAGCCTCCTACATGTCCCTTTTAGGCTCATATTTATTTCCAGCCTTAAATTTATCATTTTGACCTCCATAAGAATTCTATCTATTATTATTGTTCTTGAAAAAGTTTTTTCTTGCATTTTCAACAGCTTATTTGTTGTTTTTTTCTTATTATTATCAGCTGAAAACTTACTTTTATTGCCAAAATTCTTCCATGGCCCTTTCTTAGGTGTAATAAATGATGAAGAGGAGTTTGGAACTTTCTTTCTTACTTCTTCCTTATGAGCATAAATTGCCTTTAATTTTTGTTCCTACCTTATGGATTTTTCAACAACCCCTTCCATAGTGGTTGGGATTTGAACAACCACCTCTCCTCCTATAATGGGATTCAATCCCATGATGAATTTCAGTATCCTGAATTTCTCATCATTTTGATACTGAGGTACATACTTAAGAAGTTTAGTAAACCGCTCCCAGTACTCAGTTACAGTTAAATTTCCTTGGGCTAAGTTCTGAAATTTAGTCATTTTCTTATCATAGTAAAGTTGTGGTAGACATCGTTGCCTAAAATAACTTTTAAATTGATCCCAAGTACTATTAGTTTCATCAATATTCAGCTCAACAGCACAGCTTATCCCACCATGAAGATGCTTAATGGGAAAGCTGATGTGCTCCCCATATTGCCTTTGTTTCTTCCGAGAAGTTCCTTATTGCAAAGTACTTCTCCATTTCGTTGAGCCAATTTCCAGCTCCATCTCCTAATTTGGTGCCATCAAACTTAGGTGGACTTATCCTTTTTATATCATTAGTGAGTTCATTTGTCAACCTTACCTTTTTGTTTTCTTGTTACTCTGGCATGTTTACATTGTTATTATCAACACCCAAATTTTCTAAACCAGCGTTGTCTGCAAGAGGTGGCTGATTGTTATTACTAGAATCTTCTTCCTCCTCATCACCCATTACTTATTGTTCAATTACAACCATTATCTCTTGTGTCCAACAAGGCAGCAAGCAAGGATCTCATCGATTTTTGGGCGATTGCTACTTCTCCACTTGGTGGTGGGTTGTTTTCAATATTTCCTCTTGTTCTAATCATTTGTGTTAACAAGAAAATTTAATTTTTTATCAAACTATGGACATAATAGGTCCAAGAGCTATAACCTTCATCTCTCGATACCAAGATATAACATTGCCATTTTAAGACTTTAGAAACAAGGGAATTTTTTTTTACAAAATGTTCTCTGTTCTAAATAAAACATAATTTAGAACAAAAATTCCATGCTAATCAATCTCATAATAGATAACCATATGCACTTGTAAATGAATCGGTGAATTGCCGATCTCCCATTTCATGACTCGGCCTCTAACCGATCTCTCATGTTTTTCTGTAAGTATTGAATAATTTTATGTATACTACGTATACTTGGTTTTCTTACCCTATTCTAGGTACTGAGTGATCAATTTAAATAACCTATCTGAATATTTGTTACCAATATTCATCTAAAATCATGTTCCTTAAACTAGGTGATATAGGAAAATGCAACCAATAGCTTGCGATACTTTGGCCAAAGATTTCCAACATAGTGTTCATGTTATTATTCATAGATGACATATTCGTCAAAATAGAATACATCCTTCACCTCACTCTTTATTATCTAGAATGGTCTTTACTGACTTCTATCAGTCCACTTGTCCAAGGTTTGACCCTAGCCTAGATTAGTGACATAATTTGGTATAGGGAGCCACTCACGATGACTTAGGGTATA
This sequence comes from Taxus wallichiana var. yunnanensis, assembly GCA_018340775.1. Classification (NCBI taxonomy): domain Eukaryota; kingdom Viridiplantae; phylum Streptophyta; class Pinopsida; order Cupressales; family Taxaceae; genus Taxus; species Taxus wallichiana. The sequence continues at coordinate 456,663,991 of CM031238.1, read as the reverse complement.
TGACAATAATCATTTGACATAATTCGAATGAATGTGCTTGGTTACCCTAAGTCACAATGCATTACTTCCTATGCTAAATCATATTACTAATCCTGACCTAGAGGGAAACTAAGTTCAAGTCTAGATTTGAGTAGATCTAGATGAACCAATGTTGAAGGGTGTTGCAACATGTCAACTACAACATTGTATCCTCGTGAAGACCCAAGTCTTCACAAAGGTACAATTCTGTAGTTGGCATGTGCCAACATTTGACAAAACCACTTCATCATGATGTACACACCTCAAGGAGGTCATTTCCCTTAATTAACTTAGAATTAAGATTCAAATTACAGCAACCTTGTAAAACCCTAAATCCAACATTCCTTAAGTTCTTTATCCATATTTGGGTTGTTTATATATTAAAGAACTTCAATATCTCATGATTGCCTTAATGTTCATTAACTTTATCTTAACAAGCAGTTATTCGAAAACAGAACAACATACATCATAAGGTTTATTTAATGTAATTCAATCGCTCATAGGAGATGCAGGAACCAAAGTAGGTTTTATTAAAATAGACTTTATAGGAATTAAGTCTAAATGACTTACAAACATAAAAACCATTCATTTTCCTTACATTCTTTTGAGAGGAGAATAATCTTCCTCTTTACGGTTAAGTGTTAGAGTTCATATACCCTTTTTCCTTTCACACTCCTTATAACTTTTGGCATATTCATTTAACATCCTTTAATAAACCATACTAGTTTAGGGAAAGAACATCAATACCTACAAATTATCAAGTTACATTCCTATAAGGTAAATTGCACTATTTCCCATTCATTCAATTCATTAAATGACAAAAGTAATAAATATCCAATTAGATAAGAACAATAACAACAAGATAAGATTACAATTTTCCTTCTAGTAATGAACAAGATAATTTACACAACAAGTCGAAGTAACTTCGAGACTTTCAATTCATCATGATAAAATACACCTTTTACAAGAATATGAATTTCAGACATATTGTATGTCAAACAACATCAAGATCATTAAGAGATACAACTTTTCTTCTTTCAATACATCTAAACAATGAATCAGAATTCCCTATCAAAGATCCATACTTTTAAGTAACCAATACATCATATTATTTATTACCTTCCTTTATCACTTACAAATTCCATCTACAAAAATTGCTAGCATGGGTCAGTTCATTAAATGAGCATGATAAGCACTATGCATTAAAATGAAGTGCCTTCAAATAACTGTTTCATTAAAACAACTCTGCTTTTATGAAACAACAAGAGTAAGCAGGCAAATCCATCATAAGTAATAACAATTATAAAAGAAGCACAATTAATCAATCTAAATTAAATTATAAGAAAATATCTTAGCATAATTAGCAAACTACAACATCATATCAGATAAGTAATATCCCATACAATTACTTATCTATGCCAAATAAAATTTCCTACCAATTAATTCTTTCATAATTCTATCTAAATTTGAAATGCATAGTTAACTTCACTATATAAACAAAGAGAGTTAATTTCAGAAGTAAGGACCTTCTATCTCTGCTTACCAAGTTTCATGAAAAGACATGTATAGTCAAGTTTATTACAACATCGTAAAGGTTTTAGGATGAATCATCTAATATCTTAAACAAATAAGAGAATCACATTTCAGATGTGGCATCCTAATTCTAGGTCCAATACATTGCCTAGGTTCATAGATAGGCCTCATATTAACATTAGACAAGTATTCACCCAGTAACAGTGTTTCACTTCAATCAACTATAACAATATTAAATTCCTTAAATACAAGATAAACAGAGAAGTAAGTAGTAACAACTACTACCCAATTACTTTAATAAAAGTAATACATTTGAGTCAATTAAACCTATAACAAGGTTTATATAAAGGAAGGAAGAACAACTAAAAAATAAACCATCTAAAATTCCTTTACCTTTCGGTTAACCCACATTCCCTTATTCATCTCAGAAAAGAAGAATCAACACCTAACTCCTATAGTTTCCAAAAAGGACAATGGAGAAACTTACCTCCAAGAGTGAAAGAGGAAGGAGTTATGCATTAGAAGGGATTTCCAATATTCATTCCAAAGTATAAAGGTAGTAAAAGGACCAGTACAAACCATTCACAATACCCACAATTCTTTCAAGAGATAGAAATCATGTACAGAAGATACAAAACCAAATACATATATAACTGTATCATTCAAGTTATCCTATAAAGAGATTCATCTTTCGAGAAACAACAATAGTTATCGAGATGCTTAATTCATTCCAAGAAGGATGTGTGAAACAAGCATAGAATGAACATTTATCAAAACTAACAATCCAAGAGTCGATTATCCATTCAATGAATCTCCATGAAGTTACAACAGTCAGATCATAACATGTTATACTAACAATATACCAAGTAGTTTCCCAACTTGGGAGTGAGTAGGTTTACATCAACCAACCTAGGTCCTAAAAGTGACAATCACAAAAATATTGACCTTAAGAAAGTCAAATAGAGCTAAGAAATATGGTCACAATATCGACTTGGAGAAAGCCAACTTCTAATGTATTTTCAAACAACATAACTTCAACTATATACCAACATATCAACTTCTAAAATATTATAGGAAGGTTCAAAATAAAAGTGATAAGAAGAGAAGAATTCATCTAATACTATTTCCATAATAACAATCCAAAACCCAACAACCCATAAGTCATTTCATAGAGTTTCTGTTTAGAGAGAAAACCATTACCAAATGACAGGGTTTAAGTCAAACTTTCCTTCTTGTTTCCTCATGATCTCGAACCGAAAAAAATAATACCAAACACCATTACTTACTCAACTTCATTAAATACAAGGTTCAAAGTAGTGGAGGTTTATATAGTTCATAACAAGAACAAGTTATTCCTTTACGGTTTTTATACCAGTTGAGTGTAATAATATAGAAAATTCCATAATTCCTCATTCACCCATTAACCATTTTTAACACCATTTCAAGTTCACACTTGAAATAATAGTATACTAATACAGTCCCAAAAAGGGATGATTTAAACTTCAACAAAATGAGATACGACATAAAAGGGTAATCTTTTTCCTTAAAAAATATAATTAAAGGCACCCAGTTTGAAACAATGTAAGTTTACACAGTACAGGTCAAAACACATTACCCATTCCTTTCTTCCATTCAAGTTCAAACTTATCCATCACATAACAAATCATTTATCCACATAAATATGAGCAGAAGCTACAATACTTTGTCAAAATAGAGAATCAACAGAAAAGGATGAAGTTCTTGTTATCTACCAACCAAAACAACAACCCCATTGCTACCTTATCAACATCATAACTATAAACCATTCTAGGAAGATCCCACAAGTTCAACTTGACTCATTCACAAAGAGTTTCATGGCATGATTTACCATTAACCCAGTCAGTGAGATAGCCCATTGAAAATATTTTTAAGAAAAGGTTCTCCAATCAAAAAAATACAGAAAAGTATTCAAGTAAGAATCCAAATATCCATCACAAACAGCTACCCATTTGTTTTACAAGAGCAGAGTTATTTTAATGAGACATTTAGAGAAAAGAAAGCAATCTTAATGGATAGAGCCTATCATGCCTGATAGTGCTTTTGTCAATTCAAAGAAGATTTCCAGCCAAGCCTCCAAAACTTCTTCTTCTCCAAATGAGATCAACAACCAAATACCTCTTTCTCAATTATCTCATATAATTCCCTTGAATCGAAAATAGACCAAGGGAATCAAAAATAGCCACAAATTTAAAATAGAAGTATTGGTTTGAAGAACCAGATAGCTCCATGCAGAGCAAAAATCAAAAATCATGAATGACCAAAAACCCTCCAATAAATCTGCCCACATGATTTCCAAGGAGGTTTTCTCACCAAAAACGAGGTTCATAAATGACATTAATTCCCAAACTCTTGCATATCTCTCCATGTCATCGCCATCCAAAATTGGTGAATCCTAATTCAACTTCTGCATGCATTACTAAATTTTAGTGATGACTCCACGTAGACTTCCACTAATTTACATGCCTCTGCCTAAACTGGCAGTACGTTGTCCATTTATTTCAAAAATCAAATCAAATTAATAACTTAGGAACCGTCACCATCCTTCCAATTTTCCAAATGACCCTTAGGTCCTCTTCCAAGACTTAATTAGTTTAGGATAGATACCATTAGCTTAGGATATGGCCATATGATAGTTAAGAAGTATTTACCATAGGTTTACAAACATTACAATAGGTAAATTACCATCCTAGGATAGGTCATACTTCACAACAATTTAGTATTAGGTATAAGGTTAGAAATAAACCTAGCATCACCTTAGGTTATTCCCCACATCCCAACTTAGAACATGAAACTTAGGATAGGATGCTATCCCGAATAAAGTAGACATAGATATAAAATAGGTGCATTTACCTTAGTTTAGAATCTGTTAGGATAGATCTCATAGGTCTAGGACTTAGATTTTTCCTCAATAGTTCTGAAGTAGGCCTCATTCCACTTAATTCCATTAAGCATCCTGAAGAGATCAATCAAAAAGATCCAAGCACATAACATACAACAGAATGTAGGCACAATATTTCAAGAAGATAAAAGAATTTGTAAGCATACAAGAGTTCAGTCCATTATGTCCTCCAACCTTTGAATGTCGGGTTTAACTTTCAGATCATGTAAGAAGATTTAAAACATACCTTGGATCAATGGAATTGGTTCAAGGATTTGTTAATAAATAGAGATAAGTTTGCAACCATCATTACCAGATTACAACTTATCTATAAGAAAAAATGGATTCTTTTAAGCAACAACATTTCAGCCTAATGAATCGAGAGCAAAAATGACTTATCCATGGCAAGCGTGATTTCCAAAAATCAAAGGAACACACCTTATCAAGAAAAATCACATGTCAATGCTTGCAATGTAAAAGAGGAAAGATAACAATTTGTCAAAGGTGTTAAATTTCTAGAAACAAGGATATGGGTGGTCTTAGAGCTAACTTCCTAATTGTATTAGATAATTTTCAGCCCTAATGGCTAATGCATAGTCCATAGGAAATGTTATGCCTCCATAGATTGGATCATGATATCACTATTAGAATTTAAATCCATTAAAAGTAAAGGAAAACACCTTCGGAGGTGGTCTTACCAAGTGCTGGAATTCTCTCCCATGTCTTCCGAAATATGAATTCGAAGTCTACCATAAGCTCATTTGGATCCTCTTTACGGTTGTCAACTGTTCTAGTAAGGAGAGGTTATCTTTCTTCTCTATAAATCGATTGTAAAGGGATATTCCCCAGTTTATTCCAATTAGTGATTGACCCAGCTTGTCAAGATTTCAACCATTGTAAAGATCTTCCCTTGAATGAAGAATCTAATAATCTAACAACCACATATTTTTAATTAATTTGGTAAATATCATAGACATCAAAAATTTCCTTAATATGGTCTCTTTGGAGTGGTATGATTTTCCCCAGTGAAGAAAGGGATAATCTTAAGTGTTAATAATGGAATAGAATTTTAGGTGTCAAGAGCAAGAGGACTCGATACTAGTAAAATTAAAAATGGTTGATTTTCCTGATGTGGCATAATGATGGGTCTTAGAATGAAAGGAATGATAAGAAAATTGTTCCAAGCCATGATCTCAGATGATAATAGCACACCACATTAGATTTGAAAAATAGAAGAGCTAAAATACCATATATGAAAATCCATCATAATCCATAATGCTCAATACATTACAATAGAATGACTTGAATTATTCAATAAGAAATATGTACATATAGGAGGGAAGTGTAACTACTACCTAAATCAGTGGTGAAGAACTCCCACTAATTGATATTGGTAGTTAAGTTAACTCCATAATACTAGTAAGCTAACTCCACATAACTGAGAAGCTAACTCAACACAACTAGTAAGCTAACTCCACACAACTAGTACACCTAAGAAAGATAACCCAAAAAGTGTAGGGCTAACACAAGTGTAAGAATTATCCTGATAAATAAATAAAAGGATAAATAATAACCTACACTAACACCCTCCCGTAAGCATAGCTTAGGTGGGTGGAAAAGAAGGTGGGTCCTGGAAACAAGGCCTGATGAGGTACCCATGTACAACAACTAGGAAAATTGGACACCACAAGGTACCCAAAACCAGTAATAACAAAGTAGAGAGGGAAAACTCATGCCGTAATATATCCTTAGAATCCGGCTCCAAAAAATCATATCATGTTGAAGAAGTGTAGTGCACACTATGGCTCGAATCCACTTCTTGATCATATAACTCACAAACAAATGACACTGGGCTTCACCATAATAGCTCCATGTAAGGAGACTATCAATGAAGTGATGTCAAAAGTAAAAAACAAACACCAAACATTAAATTGATCAATCAAGCTATGAATAGGTGTGCCACGATCCAAGAATAAACAAGGCAACAAGGCAAACACGAGATCCAAATAAATTGGAGTGCCACGATCCAAGAAAAGCCAAGGTAACAAGGTGAGGACACAAAACCCAAAGAAGCAGTATCAACACCACACCCTCCCATACTACAGAATGGATAGCGTGACACCACAGATCTATATGATTTGTCAATATCAACTACTCAAACACCGACAAACTAACATTAGGCTCCACAAAATTATCTCCCCACAAGAGAGACTGTCAACATGCCAAAAAAAGTGTCAAAAATACAGATCCAAAATATCTCAACAAACAAGAGAGATATAAATGTATACACCCATAGATACAAGAATGTAATACCCAAAAGTTTAGGATGTCGGGCTCAACCGAAATTACATCCACAAGTGATCACAACACCCTCCCGAATTTGGAACTTTATAATTGAGTGCATGTAAATATTACAATGAGTAATAATACCTTTTATATTTGAAATATGTGTATAAAAATGTCACCAATGCATATATCTCAAAAAATACACAATTTCAAAAAAAAGATCACCTTAATCCGAGCTATAGATCAAAAGTTATGAGCTCTAGAAGGTTTTGGTATTAAAATAATATTTTAATACTGATCTTTTAAAAGGTACACATGACACCCAAATTTCCAAAGGGTAAAAGAGTGCATCCACACGATACATGATTGCAACCAAAGGATAAAATCCTGTGCCCAAAACCTAAAATGTCCAGAGTGTAAATTATTACGTCTAGAGGGTACACACCAATATCCGATGGATACAAGAATGCACCCAAAGGGTACCAATCTGGGTCCAGTGGATAAAAGACTGCATCCAAAAAAGAAATATCTATAGGGTAAAATAATGCATCCAGAAGGTATACGCTTATATCCAATGGATAAAAGAATGCACCCAGAGGGTACAAATCTACATCTAGTGGATAAAATATTACATCCAAAACTAAAATATCCAGAGGGTAAAAGAATGCATCCGGAAGGTACATGCTTATATCCAATGGATAAAAGAATGCACCAAAAATTACAATTCGAATACAAACTTTGACTGCAAATATCTTTTTTTCTGGCACCTGTATAAAAAAATAGAGAGAAACCTAGAAAGATGATATAATTTTTTAGCCAAAAATCATACATCGTCAGTACATAATTGTATGATTTTTTTGAGAAATGTGCCCAAAAACATTTAAAATGTCTAGATTTTATTGTCTCAAAACATGGCAAAGTTTACAGTCAATTCTAGGTTTTTTCACCTTCTAAATGCAATAGTGCGCCCATTTTGCATAAAAATGCATGCTGCTGTAAAATTGATAAAAAAATTCCAAATACATGAAATAATAAACCCTTGCTTGCAAAGAAAAACTTATAGATGGATGTCTATATCATCTATAGCTCTGATACCATAAAAGGAATGATAAGAAGATTGTTCCAAGTCGTGATCTCAGATGATAATAACACACCACATTAGATTTGCAAAACAAGAGCTAAAATACCATATATGGAAATCCATCATAATCCATAATGCTCAATACATTACAATAAAATGAATTGAATTATTCAATAAGAAAGATGAACATATAGGAGGAGACAAGTGTAACTATTACCTAAATCAGTGGTGAAGAACTCCCACTAACCGATACTCGGTAGTTAAGTTAACTTCATAATACTAGTAAGATAACTCATAACCGAGAAGCTAACTCAACACAACTAGTAAGGTAACTCCACACAACTAGTACACCTAAGAAATATAACCCAACAAGTGTAGGGCTAATACAAGTGTAAGAATTATCCGATAAATAAATAAAAGGATAAATAATAATCTACACTAACACAAAATCTAAAAGTAGGTCAGTAATTAATGCTTACTAGGTAGAGGTGTTGAAAGTGCATGACACAAAGAGGTATGGAGATGCACGTCCTCTTGTTTTGCTACCTCTTCTTCTTGGAGAAAGTTTAAGGTACTCAAAGGACTCTTCATTGTTTTTATTTGTCTAGTATATATCCTTCTCATGAAAAATGTGCGTGGAATGATAAAAATATTAGATCTCGAGAGTTGGGAGTCACCGGATGTGTTGAAATGAGCCTCCAAAGGATAGAAATAACTAAGTCACACATCAAAACTTAGCAATGATGAAATATTATCTTTCAATAATGGTCCCACCGGGAATTCCAAAAAAATGGAGCTAAAAATTATACCTTTCCCGGATCAGATGAATTGGGTTTTAAGGCAACATGGGACTGTCTCCAAGTTGTGAGACCTTTCACGCTTGAGATAGGCCTCTTGAGAATTCCAGTTCATATACCTATTTCTACTATTAAGACTACTCCTAGGAAGGGAAATTCAGCTACCTATCACTACTCTAATATTCCAAGGGACCAGGGTGATAAGGAGATGCATGGAAAAAGGGAAAAATAATCTAAAGGAGGTGATAACACCAGAAAGAGGGGGATGAAAATAGTTATCTTTAAGAGAAAATAAAGGATAATGCACACAAAGAGGATAGACATGTGTATCACAATTTTAAACACACCCACACACTCATTTTTATGGGGCACAATAAAAAATGTTACCCGTAAGGTACACAAAAAAGCACAAAAAATAGAAAATGTAAAAGAGAGGCAATGAAAAGCAATAAAAACAAGCCAAGGTCAAGAATATCCACAAAACAAATATTCTATTGCTTCCACAATCAATTTACAATGGAGGATGAGGCCAATAACACATTTAAGACCTATATCTAAAGGCCTACAACTAAAAATAATACATAACTAAATCCCTTGGAAAAATTAAAAAGTCAAAACTTTTACAATGAGAATTATTCTTACATTTATTCAAGAAGGAGAGAAGAAGAAGAGAAAGAAGAGGAAAAATCAAATTTAAAATCTCAAGCACCACCAAAAAGTAATAAATGCCTATAAATCCACCTACAAATCTATCAAATGTGCCTCCCGTGTTTTTTTTGCTTGTAGAATAATAAAGGGGAGATTAGATCAAATTTGGGTGGTTGAACTAAATAAATCTATACATCAATTCCTAAAACATGTTTCCCCACTTATTATCTACCAAATCTCTCCAAAATTTTATTTTGAATGATTTGAAGTGTAGCCCATGCTAGAAAATTTCCATCAAGACAAATAGAACCTAAATACGATCCATGTAGCAAAAGTTATGATGATTTGAAGTGTATAATGTAAGAAAAACATGCAATGACATGTGGCACATGGTGATTGGTTGAAGGATCAGCCAACTGTTCATTTTTTTCATTTCTAACATGTGTCACAGACTAGATCATTGCAAGGATTTAATGACTAGTTTTTGTGCTTTGATATGTTTCTGTTACACACTCAAGTCTCGATGTGTTTCCATGTGGCACATATATTGGCACAAGAGAATGACTGAGGCACTCATGAGATAAAAAGGTGTGAGAATGTAGAAATAGACATGCAAAAGGAGTTCGCGTAAAGTGAAGGAAGGTGCATATCTAAAAAAGGGTATAATTATGTAAGTGAGTGTGAGAATTAAATTTAGAAATACACGATGGAAAAAAATAAGAAGCATGTGGAACAAGCTAGGAAGGAAGTGCACAACACATAAAATGCAAAGGAAAGATTCACCAAGGAAGAATACAAAAGAACATGCAAGGAACTTTGCTAATTTGGAAGGAAATTTACAAGGTGTTTGCAGAGGATGTCCGCACTATGGGAAGGAATGAGTGTGCACAAGGGTAAAATGAAGGAAGATAGAGTAATGGGGAAGGAAGGTGGAAGTGCTCAAAAGATGCACAAGAGGGAGAAAAGGGGGAATAATACCTGAAAGAGAAGCAAGAAGTACGTGCAAGGGCACGTGGAAGAAATGAAACTAAGATAATTGTGCCAAGGTAATAACCAGAGTGTGCACAACCCGCAATGTTGAACTTTAGAGCTATAATGGGGATGTGAGTTGTAAAAATTACTAGGGAGTTATCTTTCACAACAATGACCTATCCACACCCCTCACATTTACATTTCAAAAACTAAGTTTATCCTATAACCCATAATTTATCCCTATAAAACTACTTCTTACCCCTGTAAATACTTATTCACCCCATCCTAACTTCTTAAATATTCTAAAACCTATTTTAGCTAAACCTCTCAACCTCTTAATTTCCCTAACACATTTTTACCCCATCCATATTCACTCCTAACCCAAAATAACTCATCTAGAAGTGGCTTCTATTGGCTCCCATAATCGTCATGCTTTATGTCAATGTCATATCATTGGATGTACTCTTGATTTCAGTTTGGTTTTGCACTTAGTATCATCTTTTCAAAATTTCCTTTCAAATCCTTCTATTTGATGGAGAAACCAAGTGCTTCCTTGATTATGTATATTTTTAGGTTTCAAGGTTTTTGGGGATTACAAAGTAAAAAAGGAACTAGGTACTTTGATGTGCTATTCGGATTATTAGTTTTTTCTAAAGTATGAGTATTGGGTGTGAAATGTTAATTCTCCCTAGTACCAAGGCAACGAAGTAGTTTGTAAACTTTGAATACATCATGAAGTGTATTTTTCTTTATTTTGGAATCCGTGTGAAATGTAGGTTGGGTTCTCAACCCCATGATGTGAAAGAAAACATAAATTAAATGTATGGAGGAAAAATAATGATTTTAAAGTGTTCCTTATGCCTGAGAATGTGTAAATTGATGGTTTGACCCCGAGGCCCGAAGAGGTATGTTTGACTAACTTGCAATGTGGTAGATCTTTGGAGCCTAGAGTTAATTTTAGATTTTACATTAGAAATGTTTTAAGTATGGATTGCATTTTATGTCACACTCCTAGGTGTATGGCTGCATAATTGGTTTATGTTTGGTGTATATTTATGGTTTCTTTGATGTATATTAAAAATAAGATTAGTTTTTAATATTTTCTGTTTGAAAACCTGAGATTGAATAAGTACTTATTAGCCAAACTTATCCTACAAGATAGCTTGCAGTTATGCAAAATGTGTGTGTGTAGTAATGGACATTGTGCAAGAGGATTAATTATGTAGGATTCTTTGTGGTGAAATATGAGCATGTATGAAATGAATGATGCATCTCAATGGTGTTAAAACAAAAAAGGAAAAGATATGTCATATAACAAGGAAATGAAAAAATTAAAATGATGTGTTGTAAAAAAATTGGGGTTCTATTATAGGAGCCTCTTCCCGCAAAGGTATGTATACACACAAAAAGGAGAGATACAAAATATTATGCTATAAACAGGAAATTAATTATCGACATGCATTAATTTTCTTGGGAAGTTCAACACATGTTTTAGAAACTAATCTATGTGATGTATGAGTTCCTCATAGGCCACAACACTTAATACAAATTGGACATCCCCAGTAAAGGCCTCACAATATCCCTTTCTTTAGAAATTATAGGACCCCTACTTATTTCCTACTCATAATTTTGGTAAATTCCCTTTTCTTTCAAGTGATCTCACCCACTCACAAAGAGGGAGTCCTCCCCTTACATATGATTTAGTCTTCTAATCGGCGGAATTCCAAGTTGTGAGGAGATGCATTGATCCACCTGGATAGATCATCAAGGGAAACTTTCCATTTCTTAGGGACAGAATCATAGGTACCCACCATGGCTTATATTTTAACTAGGGAAGCTTTGAGCACCAAAATATGCTTCTATGCTTCATATACATGCGATCCTAGAAGCATTGTTTCTTTCTTTAGCACACACATTAGGAAAAACAAGAAGGTCTATCTCTAATAAGGGAGGAGCATAGTAATCCTTATACATGTGCCAATGATCATTATGGATATGTGGGCAATGATGGGACAAATTAATTTTAAAACACTCCATTCTAATATGATACTCAGAGAGGATGAGATGCAAGTGAAGGGTTTGGAAACCAAGAATTGGATCACATAATCTAGGTGACCGGTTCGAAAATATAGAATTAGGGCATCCTAAGGGGATCCATATAGGGTATTTTCTTAGATGTTGGGTACACTAAAGACATGCTTGATAAAAGCCTCATTGGGACTTATCAGTTAGAAGAATTCACCTAGGTTGGTGATTTCTTCTCCTTTGGGATTCACTCCTAAGGTCGATGAAGCCATGGTGGAAGGATTATGTGTGGAGGTAAAATTTGAAAGGCTATGTGAAATGCAGATAGTAAGTTTGAGGCCCATTAATCCACGCTTAAATAGGAAGGTTTTTCTCGGGGTGACATGTTTTAAAAAAATCATGTCATCATAAATTTCATATCATTCCCGCATCATAAGGCATGAGTGGGATTTAAATCAAAATTAAACATTCATTTGAAGCATGTCACCTGGAGGGTAAATAAATTTCATCATCTTCAAATAAAATTCTTTTCAATTTAATCTTATTTTCTAGGTCACATTTAATATTATGTGGAAAATAAAATCATAAATCGATGTGATGTGGAAAATATTTTACCTTGTCACACTAGCATTATGGTGACTGGTTGGCAGTGGGAAAAGTTGAAGGTTGTTGTAGAGGAACAATCCTTGATTTTTTTAGAGTCTCTGAGAGATATTTTGGGTTTAAATGAATTAGAATATGGATGGGATATTCCCTAAAACCATTAAGAAGATAAGGTTATATAAAAAGAAAATAAGGGTTTTATAAAAGGAGGATGATTCCTTTGAAGGGAGATCCCTTTGATAGAGATGAAGAACTCACTGGAAGTGCTCCATGAGGAGCTAGAAATGTGTCTCTATCATAGGAATTCACACCCATTTTTTTGTAAGCATTATTGGGATTTCTATTTATTTGAATTTCATGTCAAGGTGGTTGCATATGTATAGCCATTAGAAAGCTTTGAGAGCATTTTTATATGTCTCCCTTGTTTATTTTCTAAAATAAATGGGTTTGTTTGAAACAATATACAACAATTATTGTCATGCTCTATTATCAAATGATGTGGAAGTAGAATTATGTATTTTTTCTTCAAAAATCTCATGTGAATTATGACTAGAAATTATATGTTAATAGTTTGTAGCGGTTATTTGGTTTGGTTGGAAAAATATTGAAGTCCTAAAGGTACTTTGGGGTATCATTTTCGAGCCTATAAAATTCCTCACTGATTTACAAGAACAAGTGATTTTTGTGTCTGGGGGTCACTTCCTTCTTGAAAAATCAATATAATCCACACATAGCTAATTCATTCTTATGGATCCTAAGATGGATCATTAGGGATTTGGGTCATTTGTCTTTCTTTGATGTTCATTGTGGAAACTTTCCCCTGGAAACTCTCCTTATCCTACTACTATGTCACGAAATAATGGAAATGTCATGGTGTGATGGCTGACATATTTCTTAACTCCCTTTCCCTTTTGATGTCTAAGTTTTTCCTTCTTGTAAATCCATCCCCACCTTATAATTTCCCAAACAATTGTTCCATTGTGTCATACAAATCCCATAGATTTTGTATCAAACTAACATTTCACAAGATATTTGTGGGTGGAACACACATTGATCTCATATATCCTAAGTGTGTTATCCTTGCCAACTTATTTTCATTTGATCCTTGGCATAAATGTTTGGTGATAGATGCAAAACCTCTAGATTTGATTCCGAAACCACTTAAGATATTCCTTCAACATCCCGTGTCGGAGTTCTCAGGTGCTTGCACTACTTTGTGAAAATTATTTCAAGTGAGCATTACATTTGATGGCTACATCCGGCCTTAGATTTTATTTCCTTTCCAGACTTGGGACTTGTACCTAGTTTCTCACTCTTTTCTCACCCCTTAGGCTACACATCGTTTCTCTCACCTGGACTAGGCATAACTAGAATAGTAGATAAATCAGCCACACCCTTTGTTAAGGTTCCTCCCCATCACTCCCAAAGAGAGAATGATTAGGTGAACAAAGGAAGACCCCATCCCCGGTTACAAAATGGAAACTCATCTAGGTCTCTCCTACCCTTTCGCCATCGTGCATTCATTCTTCCTCTCTCTCCTCCCTAGTGGGTATACATCCAGAGCCAAAATGTTAAACACTTGTAAGCAAGTTTCACCACTTTTTCCAGATCATTAGCAATTCTAAAAAATCACCGAGGATTCTATATAAACTCTTCAACCGCACCGAATCTATATCCCTAGATGTTATATCGAATCCTTGACCCTCTAGAGACTCGAAACTACATCTTATTATATATCCTAGCATTTTGTTAAGCCACAACAAGCCCTTATAGATATGTTATCATTGTAATTCATAATTATCATTGGTATCATACTTCAAAAACAATGTATTTATCTCCTTTATGTACTTTATTTTACTTACACATCTCCTCTAAATATTTTAATCACAAGAACAAATATATAAAATCTCAATCAAGATCTATTTGAATTAATTCATTTTTATAGAAATCACTAGTGATTCCCCTAAATCACTAGCAATTATCCGAATAACCCATGATTCCTATCTCTTAAGTATGGTTATCACATATCTCATAATTTTAATCAATATCAAAATCTAGTTTCGCTAATCTTTTTCTTCCAAGTATTATTTTTTCGTAGATGACCTTTCCATGTAAAGCACATCCCATCAATAACATTTACAACCTTATGATCATCTCCCAACTCTTTATTTAGGATAATACAATATCACACAAGGGTTGCGTATATACGCCATTGTCCTATAACCAAATCGGGATGACATTGAGGATCATCTGGAAATCATATGAGAAATATAGGACACCATGGAGTAAGAGTGGATCAAGTATTTTGAGTAACTTCATCTAGCTGCAAATATATCCTAGGCTATCTACTATGCAAGACATGGTATTCCTATCCCTATGGAATATTTATTTTTCCTAGATAATCGTATTATCTTAATATATTAATTTTATCATATTATCTATTCATCATTTATCACTTGATTTTCTAAAATGAGTCCACACTTGTTAAAGGAATCCCTTTAATTCCTAGGATTGGCCTTTTCTAAGAAATTTGTCATCATATTATCTAATATTTCTCTTATCAAGTTATCTCGTGTATGCGTACGCGGTGTTCTCTCATTCATACATCTAATATCTCTCTTGTCTAGTTTTTTTCGACGTAGTTATCATTAAACCATGTTGTCCTCTATGTTTTTGGTAATTTTTTCTACAATAAAATTGAACCAAAATCTACCAAAAATAACCTTATCAGATATGTTATGACTATAGGGCAAGGAGGGGATCACATTGGCTACATGCACAACTACTATTCAACTCATTAACCATGGTAGATAGAGATCAATCCAACCAAGAACATGGTTAACTCAGTAGTTTATACAATATTAAATTAATGTTCTTACTATAGTCCACACTATTTTCGGGGGAACCATAGAGGTGAGATCCAATCATATCTAGTGGTTGAGATGGATGTTTCTAGTCCACGAAGTACTAATTTGGGCACACATTGTCACACCTATATGATCCACTAGAAGATGAGTGCAACCACCTATAGTCTTATATAAAATAGGAGCATTTGTAGAGGTAAAGGAGGAGGATGAGATGGACTTCAGGTTAGAGGATAGGTCCAATTCTAATTAACCAAGGAGTGGCAAGGAGGAGGAGGCCACAGAGGATGATGAGGAGGAGATAGAGAGAGAATATCCTATATAAGAAGAAGAGGATGCCATATATCTCATTCGGGTTAAGGGAGATCTTGGTGAGTGCTTTGGATTCCCCTTTTCCTCTATTTCAAAAAATAGAATTAATGGATCTAAATGTTAGAAATTTTTCTAATTTTTTAGTGTGCATGTGTGTTTTGGAACCATTGTTGCTGAGTAGAGAGATATTATCATAAAACAAACATAGACATGTTCACCATTATTTTTTTATTGTGAGATGCCTTATTAGTAGACCCAGGACTCCCTGACCATGTTGGCCATCATACCGATGTTTTTACACTAGCCCGACACACAATAAGAGATATTTATGGATGTGGACTAAGGATATAGTATTGATATAATAGGTTAAGGACTATAAATATATTATTAGAGAGGGATAATCTACACGTAGTGATGTTACGAGAAAGTCTTGTAACATTCCATGGACACTCTCATAGACACTTATAATAGTTGGCACATGGAGTTTCCCATGCGAGACCCAATAGACCTCATCAAAATAATCGTATCACAACCCCTCACCCACCGCTCACAGGGGTCTCGAAGGTATGGATAGGTTAAGTTCCTTTATTTATTGGTCCTAGTTTTTAGCATATATATATATATATATATATATATATATATATATATATATATATATATATATATATATATATATATATATATATTGATTTTGGCTCACAATTGAGAATTTAGTTCACACTTTTCCTTTGGTGTGATGACACTATTTTTTTACATTTTCTTTCTCACACTCTATTCCATTTGTGCACCTTGTAAAGTTAGGAATTCTTGATGTTTTTTATTTTTGTAAATTAATTCTATGGATGTTAATATGATATGATAGAAAAATGAGATATTCAAGCATACATGTTTAAATGTTGTACTTTGGGAACTTAGTTTTCAAATAATATCAAATATTCCATTGCATTGGTAGAAGGTGTTATAGATGATATAGTGATAAGATATCTTACTCCATACCTAACTCCACACAACCAATAAGATATGAGGGCTCAACACTAAGAGCCAAGAAGGACGTAAGACACATGAGGTAATGATGCATAGGTGAAGATGGTGAATGAAAACACATAAATTTTAACAATGATCCATTTGATAAATTACGACTCATCTCCAGTTAATATTATTCAACCAACTTCAAGATGGTTTTCTGTTTATAGGTATTGACTAGACTTAGACCCATGGGTGGCCTGCTAATTGGAAAGATATAGGTTAAGGAATATTTTTCTCTCCAATCATAGTCACCTAATTATCTTCTTGGAACTTTATGTGTTCAAACATGTTTGATCCATATTATTTTTAAGGATTTATTTATTTATTTATTTTATTTTAAGAAATGAACCTTTACATATTGCCCAATGCTACCAATAAGAAGCAATGGATCATCACCAAAGAAAAAATACATTTGAGTAAGGGAACCTTCCTCATTTCCCAATATCATGCTACTAGTAAGAAGCATGGACTCATCACCAAATAAATTGAAGGATGAAAGGTGAAGTTATTTGCAATACACACATACATAGTTTTTTATCCCATTTTACTTATTTTTTCACTGTTCTTGATGTGAATGAATGTTTTCCCTAATCTCAGTCCCACATGACTACTAGGATAGAAAGGATCATCAATTAGGACTAAGATGGGGGACATATGATCCAAGTGAAGAGTTTATGGATTTATTGTTAAGGAGAGAACTTTTTTGGAAGGAAGATTTGTCATCATGAAGCTTCCAGTAAAGACCATAGGTGAAAATAGCTGAAGTGAAAGAAACCACAAGATGAATGAGACACAATATATAATAGGAAAAAAATTAACTCTTATCTTATGAGTGAAGGTGATGAAGTGGATTGTATAGTTGAAAATTATGAAGAAATTGTAAAAAATTTATGATTATAAAATTTTCCACTATATGATATGTTTAAAATTATTTTGAGAAAAGTAGCTCCATATTACATTTTAAACACAATGAAAAAAAAAGATACAAAGGTCAGAAACACAATAAGGATAGTGTGGAGGTGTAATGTTTATATATGTATAAGTGTTTTAGGTGGAGTGAGTTGATGATTCACCGAACTCTCACCTTCTAAATTACAAAAACGATAAGCACCATTCATGTAATATTCAATCACTTGATAATGGCCTAGCCATTTAGATATGAATTATAACCTTCACACACCTTATTATTTATATAACTATGAATTCTAAGTACAAGGTCACCTACTTGAATTTGGAATTCATATACCTTTTTGTTATATTATCGACACATCATGTCTATATAACTCCGATGATGTTTCTCATCTCGAGCCTTTTCTCATTTAGATTTTCTAAATAGGATAAGTTTGAATTTATATAATCATCTCCATATAATATGATCTACAAAAAAACATGAAGACTAGTGAATTCCACCTCTAAAGGTAAAACAACTTCTGAATCAAGAATAGGGGAAAAGGAGTTTCCCTATCAGTGTATGGATGGAATTTCGATACGCCCATAAATTTGGGAACAAATTTAAATACCAATCCATTTTGTTTTCCTTAAATATTTGTAGGAGAATGGAATTTAATGTTTTATTTGTATCCTCAACATGATTATTTTCTTAAGGGTAATAGAGATATGTAGTGTGATGAGATATTTTAATTTTTTTGCATAGCTCATATACCTCATTGTTAAATGAATTTTTGTTATCATAGATAATGACTTTTGGGATGCCATAACTAAAATATAATTTTGTTTAAAATATATTTCTGTATGATAGACCTATACACCATGGTTAAGGGAATCACCTCGACCCATTTCGTGAAATATTTAGTTGTCATGAAAATAAAATTATGATTTTCAGCAGAGGAAGGAGAGAATTTTCCTATTAATTCTAAACCCAAAATAGATAATAACCATGGTATAACAATAGGTTATAGAGATTGAGCTAAGATATATATGGCATGTGAAAATTATTGACATTTTGGAATCTCCACATATATTCCAAAACATCATGCTTGAGAGTAAGAACAAAATAACCCATGCGATAAAATTTTTGAGTGGTTGAATGCCTACTAAAATTTCCACTACAGACTCCACTGTGTGATTCAAAAAGGATCTTTTCCAATTCTTATTCATCCACACATCTACGTAACAAGCCATAAAAGCCCTTTTTATATAGTAATTATTCTATGATGACATAATTAATGGTTATAATGCGGAGTTAGACCCTTCACGATATACTTCACTATGTCGAAATACCATAGGAATGATGAGATTGTGGGTTTCTCAATCTGACAAATAAAATCATCATGGAACTCTAGGTTGAATGGTTTTAGTAGATTCTAATGGATTGTTTTCCAACTAGTTGGTAATTATTTTCCTCTTAATCAACTTCTAATTCACGTAAGTTCAAACTCGTTCATGACTCAAGTTATGAACCTACTAACTTTATTAGATAAGTTTGCATGAGTTAAGAAAGTCTCAGAACTACTTGAATTTTAAAATGAACCTTATCTCCGATTTAACATGCAAAGGCCTCAATTATTTAGTCATAAACATAATGAAAATAAATGATCTCTCTACATTATTGTGCTAGGTTTCATAATAAATAATTACATGAATAATAAAATAGAAAATGAAGTCATGAACATCATTATATTCTTGTACAACCTAAATTTAATCGACATTTTGTGGCCATAGAATAAATAATCGGAGGATGGTCAAACTTAGGAGACACAAGTATTAGGGTGATAATTTCAACTAGGATTAGTCACTTGGGCATGCCCCAACATGATCATAGTTTCTCTCGATCAATCTTTAATGTGTGAACCCTTTCACACTCAAAGAGTAAAGTGGCCCGAACGATTCACTCACCTAATTTATCGGGTGATACCTCTTAGGATTGACTTCCGACTATTTACAATGGCTATGTAGGATTGTATTAAAGAATACAAGTTGTATATAGGATGGGATGATTAATTGAATGCTTTAGCTATTGAACAAACATGAGACATAGCTCCATGATTTGAAATATAGCTAAGGAGAGAAGTAGAAGTGTTGGGTGAAATTGTATCAAATTCTTAATAAAATACAAGTGCTTTACCCGGTGGATATTTTCCTTTGGGGTTCTCCACTTATCTTTGGTGTAATTTTTTCTTGTTCTTTTTATTGTTATTTTCTTTAAGATCTTGCTCATTTAGATTTGTTTTTAGAGTTACTGATCGAATTTATGATGTACAATCAATCTTGCTCTTTATATATTTTAGGAGTTTGGTTCAACCACTAAACCTACATATGTAATATTGCTACAAAAATATTACTTAACAAAATACTAAATATTATATGTTACAAATAAACTTGTGGCTATATTAACTTACTACTTACCATATTTACTATTTACCATATGATAAACTAACATACAATAAAATATTGATTACGAGACATAATTAAATCACCTGTAATTTTATAATTATCCATGGAACACTAAATTCCTAACAAGTAATAGCATGATTTATTTTCTATTTGAGAAATAGTTTTCCAGCCGAGAACTCCAATTTTTCCCACAAGAGCTGAAAATGTATTTGCATTTTCCGGTGATCTAGATATCTAAATTGCCTAAAATTTGGAGTAGATGCTACTCATAAAATCAGATTTCGTTTGATTCATTTATTTCATGATGAATTGGTGTATTTTTGGAGATATTTTTGATTGATCTTTCTCTCGGTATTATGTCATCTTCGAATATGTTTACATTTTCCCAATGATCCACTAGCAAAATTGCTTGAAATTTGGAGTAGATGATTATTATAAAATCAGATTTTGTTTGATTAATTTCTTGTGTGATGAAGTGGAGTATTTTGGAGATATGAAATACTAATTTTTCTCTCAAAGTATTCTTCCCTCTTCGATGAAGTTTACACTTCCCCCTCGATTTGGATGAGAGAATTATCTAAAAATTGGAATAGAGCATCTCGGAGAAAAACCTTAAAATTTTGAAACCATTTTCATCCCATTCCAATATCTAGAGGACCAAATTCCATAAATAGTAAGTTGTATCAGGTCCTCACATTATAAAAATAGTAAGATTCAAAAACATGTTACTTTATATGTCACCATCACTCTTTTTAAGACAAAAGCACTCAAAAGTGACAATTTGAGAAACTTGCCAAAAATAGACATCCGAGGTGGGACCTGCTAAAAATAGTAAGTTTTGGGATTTTGGTCAAATTGTTCATATCCATCCATTTCACTAGCTCTTATCATCATGAAGATCAAATAATCATTTTTTGATCCAATGATGGTTGGGTGGGTGGAGAAAAAGGTTACACTCGCATTGGTTCAATTCACCAAAGAGGTCAAAGGAAAGGAGTTCATGCTTGGAGAATTTCCATAGATTTCGTTGAGAGAAATATATTCATCATCAAAAGATTTTTCATGCTCAGATTTATTACTTTCTTCTTCTCTCTCTTCTTTCCTCTCTCTCTACATTCTAATTCTTCATTGGAAATGTACTTTTTGGATTTTTTGTCTTATTCACTAAAGTGACCTTTTTATTTTTCATTGTAAAAGTTCCTTTTCATAACTAATAAAAGAACTTATTATTATTACTACGTGGATATGAAAGGTCTTGAGTGGTAACAATATTAAAATTAACTTTGGGGAAGAAGAGACAAAGTGTGTCCATATAT
This sequence comes from Taxus wallichiana var. yunnanensis, assembly GCA_018340775.1. Lineage (NCBI taxonomy): Eukaryota > Viridiplantae > Streptophyta > Pinopsida > Cupressales > Taxaceae > Taxus > Taxus wallichiana. The sequence goes on along the minus strand of CM031238.1, from coordinate 456,642,239 downwards.
TTAGATGGATTCTCCATTCCAAGGGGTTGATAGATTTTTTTCTCCTACTACAAGCAAGAATCTATTTCTTCTATTTTCTTCTACTTCCTACTTTCAACTTTGCAAGCATTGTAATCTTGAACAACCAAGAAATAAATTTGTATATTTGAGGAATAAATCAATTGAAATTTTTTTCTTTTATTTGTTAATATTTTTATTTCTTACGGGGTTGTTTTCTTATTATTGAATGTGGAACTAATCAAGTTAATGTCGGTGAAATTTACAAGTTCCTAATCACTACCTTAGCCTATTCTTTATATTCATGTCTCCCTTTCAAATATCCCAAGAAAATTGCTCTATTTTATTCATTAAAAGAAACTTTCCATAGGTTTAGTGGAGCATTCTTGTGTGATCTCCGACCTAAAAACCACCACATATTTTATTATTTCTTGCATTTAATAAATGGGAGCCTCCTCGGTCTCAAGAGGTGGGATCTAGTCCCATGACCATTAGTGAAAACCACCAATTTTCTCATAGGAAAAATTATTTCACTAACAAATACAAATGGAATTTACTTGTAGACATATTCCTAGGGAACCATGAAGGGTACCCACAATTTAGATACACAAGACTGTTGTGCCTCAAAATGTAAATTTGGGAATCAATTGGGATCCATCCCCTAAACACCACGAAGATGAGAAAATAAGTCCTCAAAACGTGAAGAAGAGCATGCCTATTAGGACCCATTATAATGAACCCTCAACTTATGATAACTCTTGGGTTTCCCCTGACCTAGACCGAAGAAACAAGAAAAGTTGAGGGACTGGTTTAATTAGAATATGATTCAAAAATAAATGCAACAACTTAGATAAGAGTGTAGAATTCATAGACTCTCCCCATTCACTCACTTTTGTAGGATGAAATTTCTACGGCCCTAAACCCATATGAGCACATGACATAATTACATACTTAAATAAGACCTTTTATCACATTTCATTTCTATATTTTATGAAAAAATGTCATCCCATTGTTCCACCTTATTAGATACATTAGGAATTAGCCATTTAATCCATGTCATTCCCCCCGAGGCTCAAATTAATCAAATTTATTTTGAAATACATCATCTAGGGAAAATGATAGATACACCAAGTATGTGTTCAAAATAAGAAAGATTACCTCTAATGCTAAGATAGCCTAAAGAATATATCTCGCATTATGCTTACAAGTGTGGGTCTATAAATATTATTTCAAGAGATTCATGACTGATGATGGGTTTATGGCCAATATAGTTCCCTTTTCATTCTTGCAAAAGTTAGGATATGGGGAGACCAATTTCTCTTCTACTAGAAACACATTACAAGGATATGATAGTCTAAATTATACCCGATTATAACCATAGTCATTCCAATTTCCCTCGGACTAAAAACCATTCTAAGTTCTATATTGTAGATAGAGAATAACTATAAAAAGCTTATATGAAGGCCATGGATTCATAGGATGAAGGCCATTCCTTCCACTTTGTTTTAAGATATTAGATTCTTTCATTTGGGTAAGTATTCATCACTCAATGAGATCCTATACCCTTTTAAATACACTTGGAAAACCTCAAGAAGAAACTTGGAGTTCATTTTGAATTTTAACTCATCACCAACTAATTAAAAAAACCACCTCCTTTGAAGGAATTGGTTAAAACCATGAAGAGGGTTCCAAAAGTGGAGATTGATAATATAAAAATAAATAAAGTTGTAGAAAAGGGTGATAATAAGATTATTATAGTATAAATCATGTCCATGAAAAAACGTGTAACTTGTAAATATCTTGGAGAATGAATCACCCATTACTCTTCCCTTCGATCCACAAGGAATTTAAAATATTATCAAGCTATCCTCTCTTCTTGTTGATGACCTCATAGATATATGTAAATTTTAATTTTCATACATGAAAGAGGAAACTCCTAAGAATAATGTAGCCTTTATTTTCCCTAATAACTATTGGATACTCCATTACAATGCATATAAATGTTGGTACAAGACATGCGTAAGGGTGATCTTAACTTCTTTGGAAGTGAATATCATGCCTTTAAATTTTAAACTAGAATTTTAATACACCAAAAATGCAGCAAAGTATGAATCCTTACTTCTTGGTATCATCATTGCAAAGAGGATGGAAGTCAAAAAAATTAGAGTTCTAGAGGATTCATAACTAGTATTTCTTGTCCAAAATAACCCCTTGGATTATTTGGAAAAATTTAGTTCCATTATGGATCTAGCATCGTATTTGATCTTACGCACACCACCTGGTTTTATTCCTTGGTGGATTTCCTTGGTTGTAGTCCTTCACATGTGCCCTTGCACACTTCCCTTTCTCAACCCCTTTTCTTCACCTCTTCTACACATCTTTTGATTACTTTCAATTTTCTCCCTTGCATTCTAATTTCTCCATCCATTTCCTCTTTGCACATCCGATTTCATTTTCTAATCATTTTGAATTCCATTTTTGCAAGTCCCTCATATGATTTTTTTCATGCATGTCTTTCTTCCCAAGTCCTACGCATTGCTATGTGTGAACTTATTTCCTTGGGTGCTCGCAACTTTTACATGCCTCTATTTTACATGCCTACTTCCTCTAAAATTTCATGCATTCCTTTGACAAGATGCCCATAATTTCCTTACATACTTTCATGCCTCAACAAATATGTAGCCCTTTCCTCTTTCCCTCATGGAATCTCTCATGTGTGTCGATGAAATTATTCTTCATATTTTATCTCATGCCTTCTACTCCCATGCATGTGCCCAAGGCTGCAACCTTTTACACCAATCCTTGCACATAAAATGTCCATTATGGAATCTTTTAAGATAAAGTGTACTTCATGCAACAAATATAAAAACACCAGTTTTGTACCAAATCTTTATGGTTAATGAGTGCATGACATGTTTTAGAGAAAGAACCAACAAAACATTAGCTGAATCCTCGTGACCAATTAGGTCACACCACATGTCTTGTGTGTTCCTCTTGTAATAAAAAACATCAAATCATCATAACATCCTCCATAGATATCTAAATCATGTGTGTTTGGCCTCATTAGAAAAGTGGTGACATGGGATACATTCTAGGATTTTTAATAAGATTTTGGTGGGATTTGGTATGTAAAATGGGAAAACCTTACTTAGATCATTAATGCACACTTCCAATCAAATCAACCACCCAGATTTCATTTGATTTGGATGATTTCCTTCTTCCACAATAAAATTTATGTGGGTAGGTGGATTTGATAGAGCTAGAGGTGGATTTATAGGAATTTATTGTATGTTATTGGTGGTTGTGACTGGAAATCCAAGTTTTCCCTCACTTTTTCATCCTCTTCTCTTCCATTATTCTATATATTGTTTAATAATGCTCATTTGTAAAGGTTGGACCCTCTTGGATTGCAAAATAATCATTCAAAGTAGTTTTCATTTGAATTTTGAGTTGTAGGCCTCAGATATGGTTCACTACGTGTAGATTCTTTCATTCCCCTCTCATTGTAATCAACTATGCATTCATATGAAGTAATAAAATTATGTTCTTTTTCTATATTTTAATACATGTTTTAATACATTTTATATCATTTCCTTCGTAATATTGGTATGTTGTGCATGTTTTATATCTCTTACAAGTATTTTTGTTACAATACATGGAAATGAGTGTGTGAGTGTTATTTTAGATCGCGACATGCATGTATACCCTCGCTTTACACATTTTCCATTATTTTCACTCATCTAAGAGTGTTCATACCCTTATTTCTAGTGTTATCACCTCACTTTAGTATAGGATTCCATTGTATACATCTCCTTCACACCCTAGTCCCTTGGAATCATATAGTAAAGTTAGATATTTACATTTCCTTCCTATAAGTAGTTGTAGTAGTAGAAGTAAATAGAGAAACCTAGCCTTCTCTAGAGGTCTATCTCAATTACAAGGTCCCATAACTTGGAGATAGTCTCATGTTAGCTCAAAGCCCTAAATCGTCATGATCTCGGGATGGGTGTAATTTTTAGCTCTAATAGTTTTAGCATGCTTAGTGGTACCAATTTTAATAGCTATACATAATTCATTTCAAAAATATTGATGTGTTCTTGGTGAAATCCATCTTTTGGAGGATTTTTTAACACATTTTTGAATCCAACAATCCATATCTACTAGATTTAGTAGTTAGCATGCCCTATTTGATGAAATGGATTCATACCAGATAACACACAAAATTGTTGAAGCCTTTGAATATATACATCTGTCTCTAAGAAGAAGAAGAAGAAGTAGAACCACATGTAGATCTCCATCTCCCACACATAAATAAATTTACACCCCTCTTCCTGGGAGACCATTTGTGCATACATGTGGATTCCTAAGACCCATTATTTCCATGGTGTAGATGAGAAATATTCCCTTTTTTAGCTTCAAAGGTAGTAATCCTTTGGACCTTGGTGTGTAACATGATATACCAATGGCTAAACTCAAAAGTATTCCATTTTTCATTGGTGAGAATTAAAATACTCCCACTGGTCATATTAATGACATTGAAATTTTTTGTTCAATTCACTTTGTCATAGAAGATGATGCAGCTATAAGGTTGTTTGCTTCTTCACTCAAATGAAAATCACTTCAATAGCACATAATTTTAATATCTTACTATATTCATAACTCATATGATTTTGGAACTACCCTTTGCAATTAGTTTGAGGAGAAAGCATAAAACATATCCTTGTTATAACAACTCACAATAATAAATTAAATTGCCAATGAGCTCATGGCTGAATTCAAATTCTAATTCGGAAGACATGGGAAATAATTCAACTTATCTTAAGACCAACCCTACAAGGTGATTTTATTTATTTATTAAGATCATTCAATTCCAATATTATTGTTATGATACAATATATGGGTGTTTCAGTAACTTCCTAATGCCTATCCTATAATAATTAGGGTATAAAATTATCTAATCCAAGTGGTAAAATATACCCTAGATTACCTATGCCCTTGTTTTCTAAATTTCCTCAATCACCTTAGAATTTCATTTTTCCCTTTCATAATAAGAGTTCCTAACCCATTAAATCCACATCCTACCCTCCCTAGAATTTGAAATAATATGAGGAGATGAAATCCTTGATAACAAATATATCTAATAAATTCATATATTTAGAAAAACAACAGGGGCAATCTTGTAGAAATAATTCTAATCAAGGATTCGTTCAAAGCCATCAACCCTAAATAAATCAATATCTAAATCAAAAGTATGGGTAGATTTAATATAATGATATATGATAGGGTCATTATTCTCACCTTCCTCTTCAAATAGTTTCTCATGCTTAACCCCTTCCTTTACCCAATTCAAGTAAGAACTAGCTCCAATAGATAAAAATATGATTCAAGAATAAAAAGGTGTTTCCCTTGTAATTTTACACACAACCAATACAACTACATAAATTCTCTACATGCGCAAGTGTTCATGATCCGAGTGCTTCAAATTACAAGCCTTTCATGAGCATGCACGAACCTTATAATGAAGAAGTGCTAGAAGTTATTCCTAAGAGAAATATTATGTTCTTTGGGGTTGCTAACTTATGTGTAATAAATAAAGCTATGGACTACTTGAATAGGCCACATGTATACATTTTTGATAAAAATATAAGAAGAGAATGTTGGATGCTAGTGCGCAACCATCATCTTCGATAATCGAGTAACCCACTAAACAAGTTAAAGGATGACACATATTCATCTAGAAGTTTTGGTGTGCATAGTCACGTGTGTGGGATTCCACACATGATTAAAAATGAAGTTTCACACACCTCCTACCTTTAAAAATAATATTTTTGCAACATTAGGCATCCCCTCTAGCTTAAGGGGAAATTAAGAAAAGAGAATGTTGCACCTCAAATGTACAAATACATGGGTCTTCCATTCAAAATTATGGATAAAATGAAGAAGAAAAATGTAAATGTCACAATGTAGGATGCTTTGGTCATTCCATCATAGTGTGACATCCTACAGGAAGATCTTGTAAAAATTCCCCAAGTTGATCCATTTATTCAAACAACATAAGTTTTTGTAAACTTGTGTCTAGCAGAGAGGAGGAAAAAGTAACAAAAATTATTAAAAACCACCCTTTTATATTTCCTTGATAGTAGGAAAACACCTTGTTCACAATTGTATGATTAACTCAGGGGCTAGTAATTCTATCATGACTAAGAAAATTGATGATATCCTAGGTGTTAAGTATAACCCTATCTCTAAAGGAGTCTTACAACTTGATGGATCAACTGTTAACATCCTAGGATTCATCAAAACTATTGAGTTAACCCTCCATACATTTCTAAGTCTATTTATAACTCAAGATGTGTCATTCATTGAATTTCCTCCTTTATTTTTCATTTTCCTCTCAAGAGACTTCACAGCTAAAGTGGGTGGCTACTTATATCAAATTGGTCTTATATGCTCCTAAGAACAAGGTATGGTACAAGATTTACCATACAATTTGAGCCTATATTTTCATATCATGTTGAGTCATATGACCTTTCTCCTCTCCAATCAAATTTCCTAATCCATGAAGACCAAGGGAAAGAGTTAGTTTTAGAATAATATCCTACTCCTCCTTCCATACTTGATATTTTGTTAGATGCATGGGCCAAGGAGAACTATGAGTTTGATCATTATGATACAAGTGTTAAAACTGGAATTTGAACCTATTATATCCTTGAATAATAAGCCATTGTGCCCACTCTCATCAAACACAAAGGAGATAAAATTTATGATATATGTAAAGAGATAACATTTATAGACAATGAAACCAATTGGAAGGTATTTGACAATGATGTGTGGATTTTTAATTTATCCAAAATGAGGCTAATTTTTCCTCAAAATGCAATATGATTTATATGAAAGGTATAGTGATCAAGTGATACAGATGAATAAAACAATTTACCTAAAGGATTGCTCATCTTAGAGCATATTTTTCTATTCTAATGATGAGATCAAGGGTGAAGAGAATAACATGCACACAAAGTGAAAGAATATTGTCGCAATCACTATTGCAAACACAAAGGAATTACTACTTGGAAATTTATGCACGAAGATGATAAAAATGCTTTCATCTCATTGTGTCAAAAATACAGTGACATATTTTCATGGGATTATGAATACCTCAAAGGATTTGATCCAAATGTTTCTCAAAACCCCATTGTACTTGATCCTAATGTCAATCCCATCCAAAAAGAAAAGGCCTGTCGATCCTAATATGGATCCCCTCATGAGAAAGGATTTATATAAACTCGTTGAGGAATAAATAATGTTTCCTATCAAGTACTCTACTTGAGTGGTAAATATTGTTCCCGTATGAAAGAAGAATGGTAAAATCATACTTTGTGCTGATTTCATATATTTGAGCAAGGTATCATTAAAATATCATTATACTTTTCCTTCTACAAATAATATTTTATCAATTGTGTCCGGTAAGAAAAGGTTCTCTATGGTGGATGGATACTTAGGCTTTAACCAGATCATGATCAAGGAAGAGGATCAATTTAAAACTGAATTTACAACCAATTGGGGAACATATGCCTATCATAAAATGCCTTTTGATTTTTCAAATACGGGTGCCACTTTCCAGAGAGCCATGGACATTTCCTTGAAAGGGAACATAAATGAGTTCATCATAGTTTATTTGGATGAAATAAATATCTTCTTAAAGTAGAGTGAAAATCACATCAGTCATCTAGTGAAATTATTTCAGTGGTGTAGAAAATTTTGGGTGTCTCTTAACCCCAAGAAGTGCAAATTTTTTATTGTGCAAGGCAAGATTTTGGGCTATGTTGTTTCAGGGGATGGAATTTATATTGATCTTGAATTAATCCTATCTATTCTTTCTTTTTGATCTCTCTCTCTCTCTCTCTCTCTCTCTACCAACACACAAAAAGGCCTTACAATCATTCCTAGGAAAAATCAACTTTATTAAGAGATTCATTCCTAAATTTGCAAGTTTGGTTAGGCTTATCACTCTCATGCTCAAGAAAGATATAGTATTCAAGTGGATAGTAGAAGGAAAGGAAATATTCAAAAATATCAAGAAAGAAATTATTCATTCCTTGACACTTATTAATCTAGAATACTCTAAGTATTTCATCCTTTATACTTATGGAGCTAATACTAGTGTTGTTGTTGTTTTGAGTTAAGAGAATTGACAAGGACTAGAGTATCTAGTGGTTTTCTCCAGTAATACAATGAAGGATTATGAATTAAAATAAAATCAAATGGAAAAATAGGTCTTCATCATCATGCATGTGTTGAATAATTTCAAGAGTATGCTCACTAGAAATCATGTCAAGGTTCCAGTTTCACACTCTAGTGTGAAGAAATTTATCATGGGAGTAGAGATAAGTGAGAAAAGAGCTAGATAGGTAATCAAAATAATGGATTATAATGTAACTATGAAATCCATAAAATTTGTCAGAAGAAACATGTTTTGTAAATAGGTTGTTAAGGACGTGAAAATGCTTAGGACACTTCTTTGTTCATAGATGAATAACCTTTGTGCATTGAATTTGAATAGAATGAAAATCCTAGCATTAGAATCGAATGTAAGATATGGAAAAATTCATTTCTTATGATGTATAACCTCATGGCCTAAACAAAGTGAAAAGAATACATTTAAGGATGAAGTACATCCCCTATGCACTAATTGATTGAATTATCTTCAAAAGAAACATTCATGTTATGCTACTGAGATGTATTGATGACATGCATGTCAAAAAAGTGTTAGAAGAATTTCATGATGAATTCTCTGGTGGAAACTTATCTACCAAGGAAACATAAATGAAAATAATTAAGGAAAGATGATTTTGGCCTACTATATTTGTAGATGTGCAGAAGTGGGTCAGAAAATGCAAAGAATTCACTTTCTTTGTAGGAAAAAATAAATTGGCGTGCTTCCCCTCCATCCAATTCAAGTAAATTAGACTTTTGCACAATGGGTTCTTGACTTCATTGGCATGATCAATCCTCCTTCAATCCCTAGTCACAAGTGGGTGCTAAAAAATGGATTAATTCACAAGATGGGAAAAGGCCATTGTTCTCAAGGAAGAAAACAAGTCATCCATCCTTGACTTTCTTGTAGGAATTGTAACAAGGTTTTACATTCCTCAATCATTATCTCTAATAATGTAAAATCCTTCCTTGTTACTTTAATTCTATATTGGGTGGTTAGTCTTAAAATATATTTGAATAGTTCTTCCAACTACTACCCTCATGGTAATGGATTAGTTGATTCGAAAAATAAGAACTTGATCATAATCTTGAAGCAAATAATTGATATCAATAAGAGGTGGTGGCATACAAAGGTATCATGTGTGCTTTAGGTAGATAAAATCATGGTGAAAAAGGAAATTGAAACTTTACCTTACAAAATTTTCTATGGAAAATAGGCTAGGATTTCTTTTTCATTAAAATTGCCTTTTCTATAGCTAGCCCAACAGCTGGAACTTGAGGGTGAATATCAAAGAGAAATCATAATGGCATAATTGATTGAACTTAGATAACTAAGGAATTCTACTATGCTAGAATTGGAACAACATCATAAATTAACCAAGAAGTGGTTTGAAAGAAAGGATAGATCTCAGGTATTCAAAGTCAATGATCTAGTCTTGAAATGGGATGCTAATAGAGCTAAAACAAATATCCATTAAAATTTTTATGCACTTTGGAGTTGGCCATATATCATTAGTGATTGTAAGGAGGCTAACTCTTTTGAGTTGTCTCATCTTGATGGAGATGCACTAGTAATCCCAAACAATGGGATTTATCTCAATAAATTCTATTACGTTCTCTCGCATCATATACATATTCGTATAGTTTCAATTCCTTTAAATGCATGCTCATGCGCAATGTTTTATTGGTAGTATAGGTTTTCTTCATATCGTGCACTCTTTAGTTGCTTCTAGGATGGCAGTTCTTGTGTTAAAATGGTTAATTTTAGAGAAAGGTATCATCCAATAGTTTTCCATTCTCATAAAATCCAAATCAGAATATCTTCATACAGAGTAATAATTTATTAGAAAATTCAAGCAAAGTGATTCATGGGATTTAAGGGAAAAATTTTCAAGCTATAAATTAGAACTTCAGGTTTTTAATCCGACTCCATGCCCAATGGATGCTTCAAGGAAACTAATCTCCTTCATCTAGCAGGAAGATGACATCAAAATTCACCAAATTATTGTCCAATATAACCACTTTGGATTATTTTGAAAACTTGTAGTTCCATTCTCGCTCGACATCATGATTTGAGCTTATGTGCATCACTGTTTTCTCTCTTAGGTGATTTCCTTGGTTGTAGTCCTTCACACGCACCCTCGTGCTACCCTTACTTCTCCCCTTCCTTCACTTCCTTCAATGAATCTTCCATGTGCTATCACTTTCCTCCCTTATATTCTAATATTTCCTTTATTTCCCATTTATGTATATTCTTCATGCATTAAATTTCATTTCACGGTTGTTACACACTCTATGACATACATTGATAGAATTAATTTCCTTTTTGCAAGTCCCTAGAAATTTTTTTATCACGCATGTCTTTATTCATGAGTCCCAAACATCATTACATGTGCAATATTTTACTCATGTGCTCATAACTTCTACACACCCTCTACTTTACATGTCTCCTTCTTACAAAATATCACTTATTCCTTTTCGACAGATGCCAACACTTTCCTTGCATAATTGCATGCCTTAGAACCTATACATCCCTTTCCTCTTCCCCTTGTAGAATCTCTCATGCATGTTGATGAGTTTCTTATTCATATTTTATCTCATGCCTATTGCTCCTGCACATGTGCCCAAGGATGTAACATCTACATGTAAATCCTTGCATGCCACATGTTCATTATGGGGACTTGTTAGATAAAGTAAACTTCACATGAAAAATATAAAATCACTAACTATATGTCAAATCCTTTCGGAAAATGAACATGTGACATGTGTTAGAGACAACTCCAAAATATAACCAACTGACTTCTATGAACAATAAAGTGACACCACATGTCTTGCGTGTTCCTATTGTATCGCTAAACTTCAAATCACCATAACTTCCTTCATAAAGCTCAAAATCATGTGTGTCTCGGTCTCATTAAAAATTTGATGACATGAGAAACATTCTAGGATTTTCAAAATCATATTTTGGTGGGATTTGGTAGGTGAAATGGGATAACATGACTCAGGTCATTAATGTACACTTCCATTTGACTAAACCACCTAGATTTCATTGGATTTGTCTCCTTTCCTTCTTCCATAAGAAAATTGACATGGGTAGCTGGATTTGATAGAGCTATGGGTGGATTTGTAGGAATTTATTATATGTTCTTGGTGGTTTTGATTGGAAATATAGATTTTCCCTCTCTTTTTCCTCTTCTCTTCCATTATTTTATATTTTTTGAATAATTCTCATTTGTAAAGGTTGGAACCTATTGCATTACAAAATCATTATTCGATTAGTGTTTGTGTAGACACAAAATCATGCAATTTGAGTCATTATTTAGTCTCAATCACATACTACTATTTACATAATTCATAATTAAGAAAATTACTAATCAACCCATGTCTTTCACCATCTTTCATTGCTTTCTATTTGCTACTTTCAGTATTGCACATTTTTGACCTAGTCTATCTTTTCATACTTTAGTTTAACCATTTTTGGATTGGAGCACCAAGCCGGGATGTGGGCGCTAGGTTCCCTCATCCCCTTTGGGTGCCCTAGTCCTCTTTTTACTTTGGTCATAATTTTTATGCCCTTTCTATCTATTTAAGCATCTTATCTTTTTGGTAGTCAGCATTTTCAGGATTAAATAGAAAATTTAGTGAAGGAATCATATAAATATAAAATTATGTGATTATAATACAGACCAATAACTAAGCACTATCTATCACCACCTAAGGTTGCATCCATCAAATCATCTATAACTAAATTTACATCCATCTAGCTCCATCAAAATGAACAAAGGTTGGTTCATCTGAATCACACTTTATAGGAGGGGAGTCTATTATTTCCATGCAAAAATTTATTACATTCGACATCTAGTTACTTACTTGCTAATTCACAAAGTATGACTGGCACAAGATCAACCTAGGGCACAATTTAACACACACACCTATAACTACATTGGGTTTGAGATGTAGAGAAGTGCTAAGTGATAATTCCATCAATTTGGAAGCTAAGGACATTCCAACCCCTTCATATGCATCTTTATTTTTAGGGTTTTGATGTTTGGTTTGGGGTCTTGTAGGTGATTCTTGCATTGTAGGTTTACGACAACATCTGGAAAAGTGCAAAGTGACATATATGTGATAAGAAGCAAATGATTGTAGACATCTTACAACCTTGAAAATTTGGGTTTCCAAACATTTTTAAAGACTAGGGTGCTTATAATTCAAACCAAGGTGCCCACACCCACTATCTATCCTACCTCAAGCACCACATTCCAGTGAAATATTCCAAATCTACATGTTCTCAAGCTCTTGTGTGAAAATTACCTCCTCCGTTTGGCTAGTCTCCATCAAACATGGTCCCACGACATATTTAAATCATCCAAGGATCTCTTAAACCTATTTTCACATTAGGGTCTCACATTTAATTTCTTTTCTTCCTTGGGTGTATTTAAGTTATTTCATTTCCTATTTATTTACCGATCCTTAACATCATATTAGACTAGGATATTACATTTTAGTTTTATCATTTTGGTGAACTGAATGATCTAACCCTTCCTTTTGAAAATTTCTTATCCTTATCAAGTCATGATTCAATCGTCTTATCCTTCTTTCACACTGACTAAAATCTCTAGTATAATCACTACTATTTGTGATTTCGTGCAAGTGTGAACTAGGGATTTTTAGTGGAAAATATTCATAATTTGGTGAATATTCCATTTTAGGAAAATTTGAAAAGGTAAATGTTTCAGAGCAGGTCAGTGACCTGTTTGCCTAAAATTTACAATATATTTTTTTAGGGGTCAGCTTTGCCTACATTTGAAAACATATCCTATAAAAACCTAGGTGATTCATCAAGTAGTATACTACTAACTTACTACTATTTTACTAAGGTACCGACATATAAAGTACTATGAACTTGTAGGGTAGGTTGTTGACACACGATAGGAGGTTTTTTATGCATGGAAGGAAGTTTTTGATGCACAACAGGAGGTTGTTGATGTGTGAAATTCCTATGTTGTTGACGCACTGCAGGAGGGCAGAGGCTAAAGACACACAATAGGAGATTTGTAGTCATACGACATTAAGGTTGTTGTCGTGTGATAGAAAACCTCCTGTCGTGCGACAGTAAGGTTGTTGTCATGCAACAACAAAATTTTGTAACACCACAATAACCTTGTTGTCACATGTCAGTGAGGTTATTGTGATGCACAATAGGAGGGCAGAGGATACATATGCACGATATAAGATTTACACCATCATATGATAACAAGGTTGTTGTCGTGTGACAATAAACGTTGTTGTCATACAACTAAAAATCTCATGTCATGCATCTACAACCTTTCTATCACATGAATTGAAAATGAAAGCTTCTTTCAGGTGAAAATTTTACACATAAACCCCAAAAAAATTCCATGTTCATGAAAGTGGTTTCAGTGGATATTCACCAAGAATATTCCACCTTCAATTTCCCATAGGTCTCTTCAAATGAACTCGGTGCATACTTAACATCCTCCTCTCTTTGTCATGCCTATGACTAATCCATCCATCAATTTAATTATATTCATTGCACTCATTATCCTATGGTTCTAACCACCTCTCTTCCTCCACCTATCACTTCCTTAGCCCCTTCGACTCCTTATAAGGGTTATGATACCATAGAATAACTTAAAAACACACCATCTAAGATTTACCTATATGACATATTGCATAGTGCACCAGACTATCTTCAAACACTAGAATAAACCCTTATTTCCATTCATATAGAAAGTGATAACTTTGTGGTGTCCTTTATGTACCTGTTATAGTCTCTCAGAAATCTACCACATGCTATATCATTCACTGATGAGGATCTATCACCTTTTTCTAAAAGTAATCCATGTGTGCCCTTGCTCATTACTACCGTAATTAACACCACATGTATTAAGCATGTACTTACTGATAATGGATCAGTCATCAACCTTAGTTGTCATTCCCTTCTCAAATAATTGGGTATCAATGAAAATCTAATTTCTAAATATTCTACTCTCATCTGAGGTTATGATTCTACCACTCATACATGTATAAGGACTATCTCATTACACATTTGGGTTGGTCTTAAGACCCTTCTCACTGAATTATATGTTATATATGCCTCATTTTAATTCATTATATTGCTAAGTAGACCTTGGATCTGAGAAATACAAGTGGTCCCATCTACTATTCACCAATGTGTCAAAGTTTTGCACGATGGTTATGAACATATTATTATTGTTGATCCCGAACCAGCCAAATTTTATTGCATAAACCCTTTCACTATTATTTCTATTCCTCCCCCACAACCTAGTCCATATGGTATTATTGACACATATGACATTGGTCAATCTAATTCTTTGTAACCTTCTTCCATTGCTCTCCGAGTATTATGCATATTTCTAATCACACCACAAAAATTATCACACTTACCATATCTACTCCACTAAGAATAACTTCTCTGACTATCGATACACCTTCCACTCCTCCACCTAGTACAACTCCTCCCAATATACTCGATAAATCTATACAACATGATAACACTAACATCGATGATTCCGAGGATTCAGATGACTACATCGATGGTATCGAACTCACTAATGAAGCATTAGGCCAACTGAATTTACACATATTGATGTAGATGACTCTTATTTCGAGGAAACCTTTGTTAACGATGTCTTGGGAGAATATAAATTCAATACCCCTCATCCTACCAATTTTATGATATTTTATCAGGGGTTTGTTAACACTTTAGATGTTGTTTTATCCCCCTACATAGTCTACATCTCCACCATCACCTTTCACATGCATGTTATTGATCAACAAATCTTTTTGGCATCATATTACAATCAATCATACTTTTTTAGATACCATTTGCACACATGAGGGATTAATTAGGATTTTTTTGATGATTAATGATATCTTACCACCAATTTACTTACCTCATCTTTATTATGGTTATTTTCACATTACGACCACCTATGGTCTTCATGTGTTTCACTTGATGATCTTCATTGCGTGTGCCCCTCACACTTCTCCACCGAAACTTGGGAAATATTGGCTTAGCTATATTGGAGGTACTTTAGGCACAAAAAAACTTCTCTCACATTTCCTATGCCTTTCGTAAATGTTTATATTAGTAATGAATAATCTCCCACTTATGCTCTAAACATTTCTCATTGGTACACACATGTTTTTCCACCGCAGTACCCTTCACTAATGAAGAGTATGTAATAAACACCTACACACTACGTCAAAATGTATCTTTGTAAAATCCACGTAATTCTATTGCTTATCTCGTCTCCAATGTTTCTCCAATAGGTTTTGATCATGACAAAGATGATATTTTAGACAACATCACATGATCATATTCACCACCATGCACTTGGGGGGGATAACATTCACACACCCCCACCCTAGCATCAACACATGTTTCATACTCTTACTATCACACATCTACCTTCTAACATACACATATTCATCCACACTTTAGGATAAACATTACTCGATGACATACTCTTGTGCTTCAGTTCACACTTGAATTTTTAGGGTATCTTATTCACATGAATCTCACATCTTGCACAAAGAGACACTACGCATCACTCATTACATTTTGTGCACTACATTACACATCATTATCTTCCTCACACATATTCATCATTAAATCATCATGACATTTGTGACATATGCTTTACATGTCATCTTATTATTTCTATTACATCTTATATGCACTTTATAATCTATACACATTGCACATCCCGAAATAAATTTATACATATACAATATATTCCTCTTCCATCTCCTATATCTCATCCGCACTTTATGTCTCATACACCCATACATCATATAAATCCTACATACCACACTATTATACATTTTACATCATCGACATCATACACGCTTTGCGCCTCCACACTTATACAACTTATATCTCTTACAATGTACATTACACCTTCCACATTACACACTACATGACATTTTCTCCTCACTAACTTTATTACACATATTACCTACTTTAATAATCTATTTTTATGCACTACACCAACTACAAGATGAAACATTCTAGTCTCATGGTCCATACTGGAATGTTGAGGGTATATAAATCAAATAGAACTTGCCACACTCACACATTCAACCATCCAAACTTTTATAATGCGGCATTCCTGGGTTAGTGATATATGTTGTAGGATACATCATCACTTCCTCTAGTGACATTTAATTTCATACACTTTTGGCTACATAACCACTCTTTCTACTCCTCTTAGTGATAAACACCATATGTTATATCACCACTTACTCTAGCATCATCATCACCTATTAAGATAATCATTTAGTGATATATGCTTTAGGATAAATCATCACTCCTTCAATCATCTTTTCATGATATACATGTAGGCTACAACATCACACACACATCATCTCTATGTTGCATGTCATCACTATACATTCACCACAATGCATTACACATAACACATAGTTCGAGCATTTCCTGATGAAGTAATTGTTTACGGTTCATTCTTGACTATTGAGGGGGCATAAAGAAATGAACTTCATTTCATAAAATTCCATTCACTTGGAGGGAACACGGCTCCTATCATTCACACTACATCCCATTCCATCCATCCAAAACATACTGAATTTACTTGTACATGTTTACTTTATTACACATGATAGATAGATATATTTTATGGCATTATTTTTATCACACACACATATGCATTCACTTTTTTCTAGTTGTGATCGCAGACTCTCTGATGCATTACACCCAACATGGATGTTTGGACCTAGTATTAGTCCCACAACAGCTCCTCAGGGTATCCACATTTGTACACTACATGTGTTATAGTTTCATTTTTTTCATAACACGCTACTTTATTAGTTTGCACATGCTTTGACATACATTTTATCTTTCTAACATGCTAACAAGTGTTTCATATGTAGCATTTTCTATGCAAGGATTTTTATTTCCATACTTGTTTTTTATATTTTCTGCTATTGCTTGTTCTTTTTTGTGGGCTATGCCCTTTGTCTTGTGTGTAAATTTTTATGCTTTTGGATTCGTTGGAATTGATAATATTGTGAAATCATGAGTGATGTATCATGTTTACAACCCACTCTTCACTATCTATATTATCTTCTTGGGTGTTTTCATTATCTTCTTACACATTATTTGTGTAGTTTACACTTGTATTCTACATGTATGATTGTTTGTAGTAACACTTGTTTCCTAACCAATTTGTTTACATGTGCCTTGGTTTCTACCAAGCACATCCCCTCCCCCTGCAGGGCATAGTTTTATTTCTAGTGGTTGCTCCTCTTTTGGGGTTGTATCCTCCTATAGAGACATTGCATGCACCCTAAAAGAAGGGGAGAATCATTTGGGTTTATGCACAAAGTACACAACACAAGTACTAATATAGTTCAATTTTTAGTTTTTTCCATGACACAGTGGGTTACATAGTAAGTGGGTTCAACATAGTCTATAGAACTCCATACAAAGTGGATTTTATAGGAAAGATTGTCCTTAGTACATACGTGGGTACACACTAGTTGCTATGGTGTTTTATATAATGGGAAGAAGTTAAAGGTTGGAGGAAAACACAAGGTAGTTTCTCCCTACACTTATTCCATTAAATTAACAACATATCATCTAGAAAATAAGTAATCCAGAGATATATTCAGTTTGAAAGCAATTATAGGTTGGAGAATAAATCGACTTTCCTTCATACACTTCTTAAGCCGGTGGTGTGATATCAACAAAAAACTTGCACTTCATTGACATTTACAAGATCCTTTCTGTTGGTGCAATTTCTGAGTTTTCACACTTTGCCCTATTTTTCTATATCCATTTTTTCCCATTTTGTCAAGAAACGTCCATTTTCTCGAATGGGTGATCTGCAACTCATTTTTCTAGTCAAATGCCTTCAAAATGCCCTCAATGTTGTTATTCTTCCCCATTTTCAAACAAAATCCAAGTTTCCCCTTTATTGTGCCTTAATATTTTTCATTTGCAAAGGTGTGTTATTTTTCCTTGGCCAAAGCATAAAAGAAACCTGTGTTTGATCAAATTCCATTCTTGTGAAGGTGAAATATCACTCCACAGGTCTAAATTAATATAAAATCATGCTTCACTTGTTTCAAAATTGAAAAATCCACCTTCCTTGTGAAAAAGATTGATTTCAGAGGCATCCCCTATGTTTTTACATTCGATAGGAATATGAGCATGTTCTACCCATCAAATTTATCATTGCAACATTTATGCTGATGTGGCAGGCTCTCATTGGCCGAGTACGGTCGAAAAAAATGTTATAACTTGTCATTTTTGAGTTTTTGTGAGGGGGAATTTTTTTACCACGGCCCCGTAATGCTACAGTGATGTGCCTATGTGGCATGATCTGATTGGTTGATGGATCGGTGGGTGGCGGGCCACACTTAGGAAATTTTCTTCCATTATGGAAAATTTCTCAAAATCAAATTTTTTCCTGAAGGCCCGCAGCGAATGGCATGATGACATGTGGCACAAGAGGGCCAGGCGGATGGCGAAGGACTTGGGAAAATTTTGGTTTTTTTGGCTTAGGGTGTCAGGGGAAAAATTTGGCCTGTGAGCCCGTGCCCAATGGGAAAGTGACACATGTCTAGGATGGTCAGGCGGGTGGCGGGGGTCACTTAAAATTTTTCTTCAATTTTTGAAAAATTCTCAATGTCAATTTTTGGCCCGCAAGCCCACCTCCAATAAGAAATGGACATGTGTCCAGGAGAGTTAGCATGGAGAGGTGAATAGTTGGAAATTTTTTTGAAGTTTTTTGACTTCAAAATGCCAAAGAAAAATTTGATCTAGAAGCCCGCATCGAATAGGAAAGTGACACGTATGCAGGGGATGAAATGGAGGGGTAGAGGTTTGGAGAAATTTGAAGTTTTAAACTTCACAAGGTAAAAATAAAATTTTGGGGCCAAGGTCCCACCACCAATGAAGGGGGGACACATGTCCCGGATTTGGCAGAGATGTGGAGCGCACGGAAAATGAAAAAAATTACAAAGTTTGGCTAGAAATCTCAAAACCAAAAATTTGTCCCTGGCCCCAAACGGGAAAAGTTGAAGGTGTCCCCCACATCCAATCAGGGGGTGACACGTGGCCTATTTCAAGGGGAGCATGAGCCCACAAGAGGTTTTTGTGCTCGCGGAGGATTGAAGGCAATTTTGGAGGGTCGGTTCCGCATCCAACGGGATAGTGACACGTGGCGGGAGGATGGAGTGGGTGTTCGAACCCATGGAGGTTTTGGAGAAAAATTTTATTTTCTCAAAAAAGGATAAAAATTCATAACGTTGGCTCGCCGTTCTTGGTGGGGCCCACAGAGGACACGTGGCATGCCTGTGGGGGCTCGCGGGGAAAATGTTCAAACTTTTCTCGACGTCAAAGAGGTTTGAAATGCATTTTTGAAGGCAAAGGCCCATCCAATGGTATTTGGACATGTGTCCCACCCCATCCAAAGACAAAATGGGAGAATATTCAAGATATCATCTGACACGTGGAGGGCAGAATTTTAAAGTTGATTTTAATCAACGACAGCTGTGTAATTTCATTTTTGGGTGCCATGGAAGCTCCAAGAAGTGTGGAATCATCATTTTTGCACCAAATCACATGAAATTTTATATGAAATTGCATCCCCTTGACCTTTTGGATGCAATGGAATCATTTATTTGAACTAATTTGGTTTCTTATAGTGTTTTTTGTGAAATATTTTTCACAGCCTATGTGAAAAAATGTGAATGGTAAAAAATTAAAGTTGCAGATTTAAAAATGATAAGGGAAAAAGGTGGAAAATGATTGAAAATGCATGTTGGCATGGTGGAATTCCAAAAACGTGACCACGGGATGGATAAGGATATGAGTTCATGTAATATTTTAAAATATTTGTGTATCTCTCGGCATTTGGCGAGCTGATTTATTTTATATCATTTTTCATCAACTGGATAAGGTTTTGTAACAAATTTGATCCCTTGAGAATATTCTTTACTTGGGATGCAAGGATCCAGGTGGGTAGGGGGTATATGATGTATTTTTGAGGCATTTTCTAAGGTTCATTGCAAATTTTGGAGGAGGAGAGAATATTTTTCATGTGGAAAACTCGGAAGAAGTCCATTTCCTTTTTGGAGAGACTACCTAAGAGCCATTTTTGGTTCCTGTTTACATCAAATGTTCGTCATGTTGAGCTGGTTTCATCTCAGTAAAGACATCAACAAGCTTTGAGATTGTCTAAATAACATTCCCTTGCTAATACATCTGATCAAATTCTTGGATTAACTGGTTTTATCTCTTGGCAAAGCTTGAATACAGTTATATTTTAGTATGTTTTTAATTTGTGTTTCATGCTCATGTTGCAATCTTGTGTTTAGGATCTCTCTGATCATACAGGGTCTCATTTTTGGTTGATGGTTTAATGGTATTTGCAATCTTGTATTCAGAAGAGCTTTCATCTGATAGAAGATAAACAGATTTAAAATCATCTTATTGTCCTTGATTAATGAGATTGTCTGTAAAGCTTTGGGTGCACCTTAGGTCATGATTAAATAGGGATTCCTGGATGCTTCATTGATATTTTTCTTCAAGCCTTTGTGTCAGGTTATCAAAGTTTGTATGGAATATTATAGATTTGGGAATCCATGTGTGCACACATCCTGGTTGAAAGAGCACTTCAAATTCATTGAAACATCTCTGTTGTTTAGGTGTTGTAATTCATTTGCAAAGTTTCCTAAAGAAGGTGATGACTTCTAACTACTCTTGTCCCAACATCTCTCATCAGAATTTCATTTTAGACTAAATCATCCTACCTACAATACCCCTACATTTGCATTATGTGTCCACAAAATAATTCAATCCTTTAACCAAAATGCACAAAGTTGATCGGGTTTTATCATGTCTTTAGCAGCTCTATCTTTTTTTTAGAACATTTCCATCATTTAGTAGTGATAACTCCTTTGAGTTTGGATAATGGATACTTGATCATGTTTTCACAAATCCTCTTCCATATTATATGCAAAACACAAGGATATCTCCGTCTCCTTACCATATAGGGGCTGCAATATAGGTTATCTTGCCTTGGTTGACAGGCATAACCTAAAATAGTGAGGGATGGAAAAAAACCCTCTTGAAGGTGATATCCAATCCCTCAGTTCTTGAATGCAAACAAGCAGATAGGTGTGCTTCCCCAGCCTACAAATGAAATACAAAGCATCTATCCATCCTTGAGTGTCTTGTGCAAATTCATGATCTTTGTTCAAGTTGGGAAGGAGATTAAATCTAGATACCAACACCTGAGTGGCACCGTTGCAGCAGGTAATTCTTGGAATTTCTTGGTGGTTTTGAAGTATTTGAGAGGTTTGAGCATTTTTGTGATTAAGTATTTGATTTTTACATTCTTGGGATATCATTTCATACTTCAGATCTCGCATGTTTTGGGTAAAAAGATTTCAAACTCAAGCCTATTCTTATCAATTACCAAGTAGTTTATATGATTTGGATGCACTGTTTTTGGTTGAATTAAGAAGAAGAACTGAATTGTAAACCCTTGCAAAGTTTTCATTCAAAGCATACATTTGATAGATTATTTTAGTGCTTTCTTACACAACTAAGGTGGAAATCCTTAGTGGCGACTCCATGCTATTTGGTTCATGAAGTACCAGTTGTCTTACACATTTCTTTCATTTGAAATTTGTTGTTTAAATCCTTCAAGTTGGAGGGAAGGAGATCCTCTTCATCAAAGAATCTTCTAAGAAATTTCTCACCGAATTAAGAAGCTCGGAACTAGAGGGAAGAAGAGTATGGAAAGTGGTTGGTGATTTGGTTGTAAGGAAAGAGATCCCTATAGTTGAATTTGAGGGAGAGCAACCTATCATTGAAGATTATAATTCTTCTTCAAGTAGGTCTCATTCAGAAACATTCTTTCTAATTTTCATTCTCCATTAGGTGAGCGACCATCTTGTGTATTTAAAAACCTACTCCTAGATCTGCTCCCGTGGTTTCTAGGTTTGATAAATTTTATCAAGAGAGAGAGCCTTTGGGGGTTGTCATTTTAGAGATCATTCATCTATTCCAATCAAACCCATTACTACTCCTCATTAGCTTGTTTCACTTCCAAGATCACCCCCACCAAACAATATGGCTTAGCTTAGACCTCTATTTGTTGTTAACACCTTTGGTCCTATAAATTTTGGAGGAATGGATGGTTATACAAATGTTGTCCCACAAGATGTGAGAAATAGGTTACCAAAATTCCAAGGTAACAATGCTATAACTGGAGATCAACATCTCAACCTCTTTGTTAACATGATGGAAGATTTTGAAATATAATTTGAGGATGTGTTTATTAATTTGTTTATCCGTAAACTTGAGGAAAATGCAAGAGATTGGTACAAATATCTTCCGATAACTCTATTGATTCATGGACTAAGATGAGTAATGCATTTAGATTACAATATGGAGACAAAAAAATATCCAAGGTTCCTTCTATCTCTGAGTTTGAGAACATCAAGAAGAACCCTAATTAGACCATTCATGACTTTAATACAAGATTTAATAAAACATTGAGAAGGCTTCTGTCATTTTGAGGCCTTGTGATGAATCTTGCTTGATCGAATATGTAGATGCATTCAATAAAAAGGTAGCCTATTACTTGAGAGAAAAAAATCCTACTAACTTGAGACAAGCTTTCACCATGGCACTTCAAATTGAAAATAATATCAAAGCTATTGGTAAACCACTTAAGAGGGATGGTGTGAAGCTGATAAACCCTAAGAAGCCACAAGCTAGCAAGGGTGCTGATTTAGAAGATGTTGTCAAGACTTTGGTAGGGGTTGTTAAAGAAATTTCTTACAAGTTAGCCCGGGCTGAGAAAGGAATCGGGAAAAGTTCACAAGGACAGAAAAGAACTCAAAACCATGATAGATTTTGCAATCATCCTAGGGGTGATCAAATACAATATGATAGAGGTAAAGGGCCTGTTGGATCTACAAATAGACAACCCTAAGCACATGAAAATAGAGTGGTGCCTAAGCCTCTGACTACAAGAGTTGCTACTATTCAAGAAATTGCTAATACGGATTGGTGTGATAGATGTTTTCTTCCTCATCCACCATGTGAAATGGACTAGCAAGATATTGATGATGATAATGAGAATGAAATGGATGATAATATTTGTATGATGGGAAACTCTTCATGCTCACAATAAGAAGCAACATCAATAGATGTGATAAGTGCAAGGACTGTTGTAACCTTTTGGGATTGCATAAAGAGGGTACCATTTATTTCTCTTCCTCAAGTTCATGATGTAGATGTAGTTCAGGATTTTGAAATTCTTAATAATGACTTTGAATATCTAAGGGCTTTAATGATCAAGAAGTATGATGGTGGTATTCCTTCGGAGGAAGATAGACAATTGTTAATGAATGTTGTGGTTGGTCAAGAGAAAGAGTACAATACTAGAAGTAAAGTTGTTAGGGGAGCTAGTCCTCAAGCCAAACCAAAGACACCCTTGCTCACAAGTATTCCCAAAGATAATCCTAGAAGAGAAATAATTGCCAAGAACCCTACTGTCCCATGCAAAAATATCAGTCCTCTTCATGCCCAGGTTGCCAAGAATACTTCTCCATCTGATGAACCTTCTTGTTTCCCTTCCAATGTTGTTTTTCCAAAGAATGTTCCATATGATATAGCCCAGGTATTGAGCCAAATTAAAGTGAGTGTTCCCATTATTGAATTTTTAGAATTCCTAAACACAAGAAAAGAGATTTTGAATACTTGGGATTGAAGGAAGAAAAGACTATACCAAGCAGAAATGTAAATGTTGTTGAGAATCCTCTTTAAAGCATTGTTGGCCTTCAAACACCACCACCAATGGAAGATTTTGGAGAGGCACTGAAGTGTATTTTGGGACATCCTTGGTTGATTCCCAATTGAATGTTGATCCATTCTTCACAACTTTTCTCATAAAAGGTAGGTTGCTTTACAATTGCATGTTTGATTCCAGTGCATCATGTAATGTTATGCCTCTAGAAGTTATGAATGAGTTGGATATCAAACTGACAATGGCATATGGGAAGTGTACAACCATGGATTCAAGGGAAGTGCTGATTTTTGGTTGTGTGAAGGGGTTGGTAGTGCAACTTGCAGCCTATCCGGATAAGAATTTAAAAATTGATGTTGTAATTATTGACCGCCCGCCAAATGGGGTATGCTTTTGTCAAGAAAATGGGCTGCAAGTGTTGGTGGTAGTTTTCAAATGGACATGTATTTTTCCATAATTCCCATTGAGGGTATCCTTGTCAAACTCTATGGTGAAAAGAAGATGTTACACTTGATTGAAGATCCCAACAATGCTTCTTATAAATTGTTGTTTGCTGATGTAGATGTTGACAAATTCATTGGTTTTGCTGATGGAAAAGAGAAAAAGATGGAAAAATGAGAGTGCCTTGGTATGGTAGGTTCTCCATGGACATTACTATTTTATGGAGCTTGCTCCAAATTTGGCAATGGTGCTGGTATAGTGTTGGTTTCTCCTAGTTTAGAAGAGTTTCCTTTTTCCTTCAAGCTTAATTTTGAGTGCACTAAAAACATTTATGAGTATGAGGCATTATTATTAGGATTAAGGATTGCATGGAAATATGAAGTGAAGGATATTGTTGCCAAGGGAGATTCAGAGCTGGTTGTTAAGCAAGTAAGAAAGTTGTATGCTACAAAAAATCAGCGTATGAAACAATATAAGCATGATGTTTGGGACTTGATTGAAATGTTTGATTCCTTTAACATTATTTACCATGGTAGAAGTCTTAATGTTGCTGCTGATAAGCTGGCTATTATGGGTTCTAGATTTGAAAATTGCACCATTTCACCTTTTTGTGAATATGATATTGAAGTGCTAACAAGGCCAGTTGTCCCGGATAATGTGAAGCATTGGCAGATTTTTATGATGATGCACAAGTTTTTAGATTATTACAATGCCAAGGTGAGTTTGCTAGTTAGAATATTGATCGGGAACCAATGGTGTGCATGAATGAAGGTAGAGAAACTTTGTTTGACAAGGATATTATACAATTGAAAACAAATACCATTCCAAAGGTCTTGTTGCACTTGAATCCAACTTTAGCAATGCTGATTGTATCATTAATAGAAAGATGTCTGCTTCAAGGGATGTGGAAGAGCACAAATTGGGAACTAAAGACAAGCCAAGGAAGATCTCGGTTAGGAAGCCATCTCAAGAAAGACGAGAAAATGATCCTATGCCCAACTTTTAAAGAAATATCAAGACTGCCTTGCTTGGTCTTATTCAGAGCTTAAGGCATATAGAGAAGATTTATTTCAGCATGAGATCCCTCTTGAGGCCAAAACCAAGAAATTTGTACAAAAAAAGGCCTATTAACCCACTGCTTTCCATGAAAATGTAGGAAGAGTTGAAGAAATTGAGAGATGGTGGCATCATTCAGCCTACTAGATACTCATCTTGGGTGGAAAACCTTATCCCAGTTAGAAAGAAGAACGGAGATATCAGAATTTTTGTAGATTTTAGGAATCTAAAAAAAGCATCTATGAAGGACAACTATTCTTTCCAAACATGGAGAATATGTTGTAGCTTGTAATAGGGTCAAAAATTCTTTCTACTTTGGATGGTTTCTCCGGATATAATCAAGTAGTTGTCAAAGAATCAGAAAGGCTTAAGATAGCCTTCACTACTCCTTGGGGGACTTATGTTTTTGTAAGGATGCCTTTTGGATTGATGAATTATGGTGCTACTTTTCAAAGGGCAATGGATGTTGCCTTTGCTGGTTATATCAATGAATTTATTGTAGTTTACCAAGATGATGTGACTATTTTTTCAAGGCAAAGACAGAGACCATTTGCAACACCTAGAAAAGATGTTGATCAGATGTAGGGAGTATGACATTTCACTTAATCCAAAGAAGTTTCATTTTGGCACGTAAAGGCCAAGCTATTGGGGCATATTTTGTCCAAAGAAGGTGTGATGATAGACCCTAAGAGAGTGGAAGCAATCAGCAAAGTGCCCATTCCAAGAACCAAGAAAGGTATCCAATCTTTCTTTGGCCAAATAAATTTCATTAGAAGGTTTGTTTCTAATTTTGCTGAGCTAACTCTTTCAATCATGAGCATGCTAAGAAAGGATCAAGTTATCAAGTGGGAGGAGGCTTCCATTCATGCTTTTGAAGGAATAAAGGATGCACTTAAGCATGCACCTATTTTGGCAGCTCCAAACTATAAGAGACCTTTCCAAATATTCTCTTTTGCATTTGAATTTACTATTGCTTCAGTTTTTTTACAAAAGGATGAGAATGGAGATGAGAGGCCTATTGCTTTCTTCGTAAAGGCTTTACAAGCAGCTGAACCAAGTACACAATTATGGAGAAACAAGCATTTGCATTAGTAAAAGCAACAAATATTTTCAGGCCCTACATACTGAGTTCAAAGGTTATTGCCTATGTTCCTCATATAATGGTTAAAGACATCTTATCTAACATGGAAATCTCAAGCAAGAGATGTAGGTGGGTTAACAAACTTCAAGAATATTACATGGACATTTAGACTACAAAGTTGGTAAGAGGTTAGGGTAGACCTTCTTGACAAATTGATGAATTTTGAATGGTACAAGGATGTGGTCTACTACCTCAAGCACCTATGCTGTCCTAGTCACTTGAATAAAAATAAGAAAAGAGCCCTCAAGTGGCTTCTCGAAATATATCATAACAGACCTTGGGCTAGCTTGGAAGAACCCCGAAGGTGTTCTCTTGAAATGAATAATGAAGATGAAGCTCCCAAGTTGATTGCTGATTTCCATGGGGCAGTTTGTGGAGGACATTTTTCTAGGAGAGTGATGGAACATAAGATTTAAAGAGCTAGTTATTGGTGGCCAACTCTTTTTAAATATGCAAACCAACTAGTTAGAAGATTTGATAGTTTCCAACGCTTCTCAGGAAGATTAAAAGCTTTAGGCTCCCTTCCTTTGCATCCTGTATCAATTGAAGCTCCTTTCAAACAATGGGGAATGTATTTCATTGGTGATATTTCAGATCCTTCTAGTGCTGGTCATAAATGGATCTTTGTAGCAATTGATTATTTTACAAAATGGGTTGAAACCATTCCATCTAGAAAGGAAACACACCAAGTGGTAATGGATTTCTTATTGAATCATATCATATGTAGATTTGGGGTTCTAGTTAAGATTGTATTTGATAATTCCAGTGTTTTATAGCCAAGCCTTTAATGGTAATGTGCAATGAATATGGGATAAACCCGACTTTTCTTCTAACTACAATCCACGGGGTAATGGACAAGTCTGAATCAAGTAAAATTTTTTTTCTCAAGATCATTAGAAGAACATTGGAAAGCAACAAGAAGAAGTGGGGAGAGAAATTAAAATTTACAGTTTAGGATGATAGAATAACTCCAAAAAGAGCAATTGGTAAAATTCCATTTGAATTGGTGTATGGAAATTAGGCTTTGCTAACATTACACCTACAATTATCCACTTTTCAGTTTTCCCAGTAGTTGAAAGACCAAGAACATGGCTCATATGAATCAAGAATCAATCAGATCATTGAGTTGGATGAAGAAAGGAGATCTTCTCATCAAAAGCATGTCAGATTTAGGGAGAAATTGAAGAATTTGTTTGATAAGAAAGTCACCCCTAGAGCCTTCAATGTTGGAGATTTGGTTTTGTTGTGGGATAGTAGGCATGAAGACAAAGGCAAGCATGGAAATTTTTATGCTCTATGGATGGGCCCTTATGCCATTGATATCAGGATTGGAGAAAATACATTTTTTCTCAAAGATTTGGATGGGGATTTTCTAGAGCTTCCTGTTAATGGCAGACATTTAAAACATTTCTTGGATTAAATCCCCATGTGAGGTATGCACAAGTTTTACATTTTGTATAGCCCTTGTTTTTGTTTTGTCTTTTCCTTTTTCTTGTTATTGTTGGCTTGTGGTTTTCCTTTTGTCCTTGGCAACCATTGTTGGTGTGGTTTTCTCGGTCTATTTTTGGTGGAAATTTTGGTTTTTGGGCTGCTCTGCATGTTTTGACTCCTTTCCCAATGGATTTTTGGCACTTGGTCTACATTGTGATCTTGTGGCACTTGTTGGGAGTGCCCATCCCCAAGAAGGAGCCAATGTTGGTGCAATTTCTAAGTTTTCACACTTTGCCCTATTTTTCTATATCCATTTTTGCCCATTTTGTCAAGAAATGTCCATTTTCTCAAATGGGTGATCTGCACTCGTTTTTCTAGTCGAATGCCTTCAAAATTCCCTCAATGTTGTTATTCTACCCCATTTTCAAACAAAATCCAAGTTTCCCCTTTATTGTGCCCTAATATTTTTCATTTGCACGGGCTGTGTTATTTTTCCTTGGCCAAAGCGTAAAAGAAACCCATGTTTGATCGACTTCCATTTTTGTGAAGGTGAAATCTCACTCCCCAGGTCTAAATTAATATAAAATCATGCTTCACTTGTTTCAAAATTGAAAAATCCACCTTCCTTGTGAAAAAGTTCAATTTCAGAGGCATCCCCTATGTTTTTACATTTTGACAGGCATACGGGCATGTTCTACCTGTCAAATTTATCATTGCAACGTTTATGCTGATGTGGCAGGCTCTCATTGGCCAGGTGCAGTGAAAAAATGTTATAACTTGTCATTTTTGAGTTTTTTGTGAGGGGGAAAATTTTTGACCACGGCCCCGCAGTGCTACAGTGATGTGCCTACGTGGCATGATCTGATTGGTTGATGGATCGGTGGGTGGCAGGCCGCACTTAGGAAATTTTCTTCCATTATGGAAAATTTCTCAAAATCAATTTTTTTCCCGAAGGCCTACAGTGAATGACATGATGACACGTGGCACAGGAGGGCCATGCAGATGGCAAAGGACTTGGGAAAATTTTGGTGTTTTTGGCTGGGGGTGTCGGGGAAAATTTGGCGCATGAGCCCGCACCCAAAGTGGGAAAGCAACACGTGTCAAGGATGGTCAAAGCGGGTGGTGGGCATCACTTAAAAATTTTCTTCAATTTTTGAAAAATTCTCGATGTCAATTTTTGGCCCGCAAGCCCACCTCCGATAAGAAATGGACACGTGTCCAGGAGATTCAACATGGAGAGTAGAATAATTGGAAATTTTTTAAATTTTTTTGACTTCAAAATGCCAAAGAAAAATTTCGATCTGGAAGCCCACATCGAATAGGAAAGTGACACGTATGCAGGGGATGAAATGGAGGGGTAGAGGTTTGGAGAAATTTGAAGTTTTAAACTTCACAAGGTAAAAATAAAATTGTGGGGCCAAGGTCCTGCCACCAATGAAGGGGGACATGTGTCCGATTTGGCAGTGAGATGTGGAGCGTGGAGAAAATGAAAAATTTACAAAGTTTCGCTAGAAATCTCAAAACCAAAAATTTATCCCCGGCCCCGAATGGGAAAAGTTGAATGTGTCCCCCACATCCAATCGGGGGTGACACGTGACCTATTTCAAGGGGGAGCACGAGCCCACAAGAGGTTTTTGTGCTTGCGGAGGATTGAAGCCAATTTTGAAGTGTCGGTTCCGCATCCAACGGGACAGTGACACGTGGCGGGAGGATGGAGCGGGTGTTCGGACCCACGGAGGTTTTGGAGAAAATTTTTCTTTTCTCAAAAAAGGAGAAAAATTCATAAAGTTGGCCGTGGTTCTTGGTGGGGCCCACAGGAGGACACGTGGCGTGCCCAAGGGGCTTGCGGGGAAAATGTTCAAAATTTTCCCAAAGTCAAAAAGGTTTGAAATGCATTTTTGAAGGAAAAGGCCCAGTCCAATGGTATTTGGACATGTGTCCCACCCCATCCAAAGACAAAAAGGGAGAATATTCAAGATCTCATCTGACACATGGAGGGCAGAATTTTGAAATTGATTTTTATCAACGACAACTGTGTAATTTCATTTTGGGCGCCATGGAAGCTCCAAGAAGTGTGGAATCGCCATTTTTACACCAAATCACATGAAATTTTATATGAAATCACATCCCCTCAACCTTTTGGATGCAATGGAATCATTTATTTGAGCTAATTCGGTGCCCTATAGTGTTTTTCATGAAATATGTTTCATAAACCTGTGTGAAAAAATGTGAATGGTAAAAATTAAAGTTACAAAGTAAAAATGATAAGGGAAAAAGGTGGAAAATGATTGCAAATGCATGTTGGCATGGTGGAATGCCAAAAACATGACCTTGGGATGGATAAGGATCTGAGTTCATGTAATATTTTAAAATATTTGTGCATCTCTGGCATTTGGCGAAAGTAGCATTTTTGATTTTTATATGATTTTTCATCAAATGGATAGGGTTTTGTAACAAATTTGATCCCTTGAGCATATTCTTTGCTTGGGATGCAAGGATCCAAGCTGATAGGGGGTATATGATGTATTTTTGAGGCATTTTGTAAGGTTTTGTTGAGAATTTTGGAGGAGAGAAGAATTTTCATGTGGAA
Source organism: Taxus wallichiana var. yunnanensis (assembly GCA_018340775.1). Lineage (NCBI taxonomy): Eukaryota > Viridiplantae > Streptophyta > Pinopsida > Cupressales > Taxaceae > Taxus > Taxus wallichiana. The sequence continues at coordinate 456,611,530 of CM031238.1, read as the reverse complement.
AACTAGAAGAAGTCCATTTCCTTTTGAAGAGACTACCTGAGAGCCATTTTTGGTTCATGTTTGCATCAAATGTTCATCATGTTGAGCTGGTTTCATCTATAAAGCCATCAACAAGCTTTGAGATTTTCTAAATAACATTCCCTTACTGATACATCTGATCAAATTCTTGGATTAACTGGTTTTATCTCTTGGCAAAGTTTGCATACACTTATATTTCAGTATGTTTTCAATTTGTGTTTCATGCTCATGTTGAAATCTTGTGTTTAGGATCTCTCTGATCATACAAGGTCTCATTTCTAGTTGATGGTTTAATGGTATTTGAAATTTTGTATTTAGAAGAGCTTTCATCTGATAGAAGATAAACAGATTTAAAATCATCTTACTGTCCTTGATTAATGAGACTGTCTATAAACCTTTGGGTGCACCTTAGGTCATGATTAAATAGGGATTCCTGGATGCTTCATTGATATTTTTCTTCAAGCCTTTGTGGAAGGTTATCAAATTTTGTATGGAATAGTGTAGATTTGGGCATCCATGTGTGCACACATCCTGGTTGAAAGAGCACTTCAAATTCATTGAAACATCTCTGTTGTTTAGGTGTTGTAATTCATTTGCAAAGTTTCCCAAAGAAGGTGATGACTTATAACTACTCTTGTCCCAACATCTCTCATCAGAATTTCATTTTAGACTAACTCATCCTACCTACAATACCCATACATTTGCATTATGTGTCCACAAAATAATTCAATCCTTTCACTAAAATGCACAAAGTTGATTAGGGTTTTATCACATCTTTAGAAGCTATAGCTTTGTTTTGAGAACATTTCCATCATTTAGTAGTGACAACTCCTTTGAGTTTGGATAATGGATACTTGATCATGTTTTCACAAAGCCTTTTCCATATCATATGCAAAACACAAGGATATCTCCATCTCCTTACCATATAGGGGCTGCAATATAGGCTCTCTTGCCTTGGTTGTGACAGCACAACCTAAAATAGTGAGGGCTGGATCAAAACCCTCTTGAAGGTGCTATCCACTCCCTCGGTTCTTGAATGAAAACAAGCAGATAGGTGTGCTTCCCCTACTACAAATGATGTATAAAACATCTATCGATCCTTGAGTGTCTTGTGCAAATTCATGATGTTTGTTCAATTTGTGAAGGAGATTAAATCTAGATACCGACACTTTCTACACCATTTTTATCATCACGGATCAGGTGTACATGTTCTTTTTTATTTTCATACTTTCATTACATAATTTTTACATACGCACATACACATTTACACACATTTTTACACATATACATGTATATTGGACTACATGATCATCTTCTTTTTGTATTTCCATCTCGTATGAGAAGTAAGAAATCAATATGAACAAGAACATCATACCAACATGAAGGTACATCAAAAAAATTTCCATTCACACACACATTTCTGCCCTAGGATCACTGTCATCACCTTTTTTACATTTTGGCATCTTTAGTATCCACACTCCATATTTTTAATCACTCCATGCCTTGTATAGTCCTTGGCACACTTTCTACATCAATCTACATGGATATCAGGTACACATCTCTATCTACTTTATGTTACCGAGCATTCTTCTCACCAACATAAAGTGGGGGAAAATGTAGACACAAAATCATGCACTTTGAGTCATTATTTAGTCTCGATCACATACTACTATTTTCATGGTTCCTAAGTAAGAAAATTACTAATCAACCCATGTCTTTAGCCATCTTTTATTTCTTTCTATTTTTTCTACTTTCGGTCTTGCATCTTTGTGACCCACTCTATATTTTATTACTCTAGTTTCACCTTTTTTGGATTGGAGCACCCAAACATGATGCTAGCTCTAGGCGCCCTCATCTCATCTAGGTTTCACAGTCCTCTTTGTAATTTTATCACACTTTGTGGGTCCTTTATACCCATTTTATCATCTTTTCTTTTTAGTAGTCTACATTTTCAAGGTTAATTATGAAATTTAAGTAAAGGATTCATATAAATATAAAGTTATATGATCATAATAAGGGACCAAGCACTAAACACTAGCTATCACCACCGAGGTTGCATCCATCAAATGAATCTATATCTACGTTTACATCCATCTAGATCCATCACAAGGAACACAAGGATTGTTCATCTGTATCACACTTTATAGGAGGGGAGTCTATTGTTTCCATACACACATTTATTACATTCTACATCCACTTACTTACTTGCTATTTCAAAAATAATGACTCGAGTAAGAGCAACCTAGGGTAAAATTACACATACACACCTAGAAATACATTAGTTCTGAGATGTAGTGCAACACTCACTGATAATTCCATCAATTTGGTAGCTGAGGACATTCCAACCCCTTCATATGCATCTTTCTTTTTTAGGGTTTTGATGCTTGGTTTGGGGTCTTGTAGGTTTACGGAAACATCTAACGAAGTGTAGTGACATACATGTGATAAGAAGCGAATGAGTGCATTCATCTTACGACACGAAAATTTAGGTTTCTAACCATCTATGTAGACCATGGACCCTATAATTAAAAATAGGGTGCCAAAAAGTGGTCTTATCCTTCTCGGGTACCCCAATCCAATAAAATCTTCCAAATCTACATTCTCTTAGGATCTATGTGACATTTTCCTCCTCCAGTTTAACCAATCTCCGTTGCGACATAGTCTCGTGACATATTCAAATCAACTAAGGCTCTCTTAACCTCTTTACATATTAGGGTTTCATATTTCATTCCTGTTAGTGCAAAATCACAGCACCCCTAGATGCAGATCAAGTTTCTAGGTTGATCACTTGGCATCCAGTGTGATTGCATAACATTGAATCCTTTCTCCAAGTGTGGGACTTGAAAAATGAGAAAGGATTCTCCAGAGAAGGTTAGTTCCTATTCCTCCTGTTCGGATGCACACGAAATATGCATCCGTGTCCGCCACATACTTCGTCCCAGATGTCCCTGTTGCTATTTGGGCCGCCTGGAGGCTTTTCGGCCGATCCACGCCTTGACGTCCCAAATGTCCCAATTGCTCCTAGGACTAGGACTTAGCCGATTTTTACAATTTTTTCTTGGATCAGCCTACTTGCCTTCTGCAACTTTTTTCCACATTTTCTCAGAGCTTGCTCTTTTCAGCCTGGACAGGAGAGTTAGAAAATAATCTGAGAGAACCTCAGAAACATGATGTTTGCTCTGAATCAATCAATGTGCCTGGGACGGATATTCTGATGCATGTTATCAAAATTACCCTGGGGGGTGAATTTTGGATAACAATTTGGTGACTCAGCGGGGTCATCTGCCTGCTAGATGAAAAGACCAGTGGCCTTTTAACGATCTATTGGGCATGGAGTTATAGCATTGACCTGAAACGAGCCTGATACTGCAACTTCTTCTCCAACAACACTCTGAACTGTAGAAAACAACCTGAGAGCAGCAAAACCTGTGCCGAAGCACTTAGGAAAACTGAAACCTAACTACAACAGGACAATGTGCACAAGCACTTGGAGGAATGAAAATCTAATTAATATTTACAAGGTAGTGAACTTCCCTCTAGAGGCAACGCTTGAGATAGATTCCATTGACTGGAATCTGCAGTTCTTCACCATCCAATGAGGCCAATTGGAAAGCATTGCTGCTCTTGCGCTTCGTGACCATGTATGGGCCACTCCAAATGGCATCAAATTTGAAATGCCTTCCTGGTTTTGCCCGATCTGCATCCCATTTCAACACTAGATCTCCAACTTGAAAAGATCTATCCTTGGCCTTTCTGTCAAAGGTCTTCTTGATCAAAGCTTGATCCTTTTCCATTGCTTGGGATGCCTCGATTTCGATCTCTTGCAGCTCTATCGCTCTGCATATCTCACCTCCATAGGCTCAAATTCAAGCAACTCTAGCTGCTTCATGAGTTCCAATGTTGTTAACTCCGGTGACATGGGCAAGATTGCCTCTCTTCCATGACAAGCTTAAATGGAGAATTACCTGTGGATCTTTTGGGAGTGATCCTATCAGCCCATAAGGCTGATTTCAGTTTGGTATGCCAAGCCCTCTGATTCTCATCAAGAGTCCTCCTAATGATCCTCAGCAAGTTCTTGTTTGTAGACTCGGCCCGGCCATTACCTTGAGGGTAATAGTTTGATGAAGTGCTCGGGTAAATCCCGTTCTTGACAGCCCATTCAAATCACCTTAGATCTAATGAATGCCAATGCATTATCGGATATTATTGTAGCAGTACACCAAATCTGGTAGTTATCCTCGTAAAAGTCTAAGATGCTAGACTCATTCGCCTCTTTGAGTGCTACAGCTTCTGTCCATCTAGTGAAGTATTCCAAGTGGTCAGCCAAAATCCATTTGTGCCCTTGGCTCGATTGGGATTGATGGCTCCAATGAAGTCTAAACCTCATTGCATGAATGGCTGGTCAAATTAGATTGGATGTAATGGAAGGGCAGCGAGTCTCTCTTTTCCTATGAAGAATGCACAATTCTTACATCTCTTGATCCATGCATAGCAATCACTAAAGATTTTAGGCCAATAATAACCAGCCTTCATGATTTTCAGAGCTGTCACTCTTGGTGCAAAATGGCCACCAGCTGGTCCATCATGAAACTCTTTTAATACCCTTTGGATCTGACTTGTGTTAATGCATCTCAGCAGCACTCCATTCACATCCTTCTTGAACAAAACTCCATCAATGATGGTATATGGAACAACCTGCAATCTGAAGTATCTTCTCTTTTCTTTGCTCATTTCTGGAGGGCACATGCCCGTTTGTAGGAAATGTATCATATTTTGAGTCCAACAGGGAGTGGACACATCATCATTTTCCTATCTTTGATCATCTTGTAATAGCAGGACAACGTCTTCTTCATCTTCTGGGTTGTCTGGTTGTTTGGAAGCGAGCTGCTCACACAAACCTTTGCCTCTTACCAGCTTGGTGATCTTGATCTCAATGTCATACTCCATGACACGGGTGATCCATCCTGCCCTTTTCTCATTCAAATCCTTGTTGAGGAGGAAGTCCTTAACCCCAGCATGTGAGACCAATAACTGGACCTTGTTGTTTGAGACTAAATGCTTGAATTTCTTCAAGCTTCTGATTACTGCAAGCACATGCTTTTCAATAAAAGAGTACCTCACTTCACAGTCACCTAGGCTCTGGCTGAAGAAGGCAATCGACTGCTCATCATTATCTTTGTTCTGCTGTACCAGAATGGCAGAAATAGTGTCATCACCTCCAAATGCATAGAGGATGAAATCCTTGGAAAAGTCTGGGTTGATGAGAGTGGGTGCCTGGGAGATGGCTTCTTTGATTGCTTCAAAACTCTCCTTGCCTTCTGCCGTCCATTTGAAAGCCATGCTTTTCTTTAACATTTTGGTGATGGGCTTGACAAGGGCTGCAAAATCTGGGACAAACCTCCGAACAAAGTTTATCCTTCCCAGGAAACTCTGAAGGGCTTTCTTGTGGCTTGGCAATGGTAGAGCTCTTATGGCTTCAACCCTCTCTGGATCAATTGCTAATCCTTCCTTGGAGACAATATGGCCAAGGAGCTTCCCTTCATGTGCAAGAAAGATGCACTTCTTAGGATTCAAAGACACTCCAAACTTTCTACACCTCTGAAACACTTGCCTGAGGTGAAAGAGATGGTCTGCAGCATTCTTTGAGAAGACAGTGATATCATCTAGGCATACCAAAGACTATCTTGTTGATCAAGCCTTTGAATGCCATATCCATAGCTCATTTGGAATGTTGCTCGGTGTTCGATGTACCCAAATGGCATCTTCTTGTAAGCATATGTGCCCCATTTGGTTGTGAAGGCTGTCTTGAACTGGTCTTCCTCCTTTACCATAATCTGATTGAAGCCTGAGTAACCATCAAGTAGTGAAAACCTTTCTGAACCAGCTACGACTTGTAATATTTGCTCCATGGAAGGGAGTGGATAATGGTCCTTGAGAGAGGCTCTATTCAAATCTCTGAAGTCAACACACAGTCTGATCTCTCCACTCTTCTTTCTGACTGGAACTAAGTTGGCAACCCAACTAGAATGCTTGATTGGGAATATGATTCTTGATTCAATCAACTTGTCCAATTCTTTCCTCATGAGAGGCTCCATGTGTGGATTGACTGGTCTCTATTTTGCCTGACAGGCTTAGTATTTGGATCCAATTCAATGGTATGCTGAGCTAAGTTGGGATTGAAACCTTTCAAGTCTTCATAGCTCCAAGCAAACACGTCAGGGAATTCTTGACATAGTTGTATGAACTCACACCTTTCTTGCTCAGTTGTCATCTTTCCAATTTGCAATGGCTTGTTCTCTTCTACCAAGATGGATACCGAATCTTCTCTCTTGACCTGAATGTTTGCTTTCTCCTTTCTAAACTGATCATTGGGGTTGAAAATGGACTCCAAAGTGATAAGTCCCTTGGGCAGCTTGTCATTTCTGTTTGTATCACTTGGTCACCATATTATCGTTCCAACTTTTCTTGATTCTTAGCTGAGAACTCAGCTTCTTCTTGCAAGAAGTGGATGATTTGCTGGTCATTCTCAAATACCTGCCAACTGACATTGTTATCCGGCAATGAAGGCCTCACAATCACGTGGATGTTTGGCTATACCTTGTCTTGTTGAATGTTTTCTACAATGTCAAAGGCTGCCCCTATTGCTGCAAGCCTGTCAGCAACTTGATTCTCTTTCCTAGGGATGGATTTGATGCCAAAGCCCTCAAAATCTTCCATGAGGTCCCATACCCTGTTCTTGTAGCACCTGAGTAGATCATTTTTGGTGGCATGCTATCCCTTGACCTGATTTACAATCAGCTCACTGTCCCCAAAGACTTGCAAGTTCTTTATTTTTCTCTTGATTGCCCAATGCATCCCTTGCACCAAGGCTTCATATTCAGCAGTGTTATTGGAGCATGCAAATTGAAATCTAAAAGCTGAATAATACTTTACTCCTTGAGGTGAAATAAGCACGGCTCCACCTCCTGCGCCTTGTCTACTCCTTGATCCATCAAAAAATAGCTGCCATACCTCATTGTCATCCTTGTGGTTTGGCTTGGTGATGCTAGGAATAGGTTGACTTTCTTCGTGTATACAATAGACTCCTAGCTCAGATTCTTCTATTCCTTGATAAGGATCAAAAGCATGTACCTTGTTTGCCCATTCATCAAGAGTTAGATCTGGGATGTTTCCAACTTTAGTGTCAGTTTCATCCGTGTTTGGGTGATCTTCTTGATCAAATGCTGAGCAATTGGCATTAATCTGACTTGGAGTATAGGGCTCAATGTGGAAGTTTGCAATAGGTTCTGACCTAATTGTAGCCTTAGTTCCATACCTTGTTCTGAATAGCATGTGAGACCAATCAGCGGACAAATATCCCCCAATTTTGGCAGTGAAGTCCCTTGATAAACATAGGGCAAAGAGTGGTGGAAGGTCTATGACTGATATATCTTGTAAGACAACAACATTTGGACATGCATGCAAGGTAAGACTCAAATTTCTAATCACCCCAACTGTTGCTATTGCTGTCCCATCCAGCTGCACTACTCCCTTAGATGTTATTTCATACTGGAGCCCTAACTGATCAGCTATCTGTTTAGGCATTACTGAGCTACTTGCCCTGGAATCTATCATGCAATTATGCACTAGCTGATTTCCAATGATTAACGAAACATAAAAAGGGGGAGGCTTCAACATTTTACCTTGTTGTGCTCCATGATTTCCTTCAGGCTGGGCAGCATTTGTGAGTACCTTCTCTTGCATTTGGACCTGCTGATTCGAAGTTGGCCAATCCTTCATGGCAGCTTGCAGCAGATTTCTTTGGCCTGGGATGGATAGGGATTCCCACATAGATATATTGACGTTTGTCTTCTTCATCTGATCAATGATACTGAATGGTGATGAAGGATCTCTCTGCTGTCCTTTGGTTTGCACATTTATTCCTTGTATGTGGGCAGCAACAGCTGGCATTTGAGTTGGCCTAGGGGCTGTTCTTGGCTGCCCTTGTGCATTTGGAACGGGACTTTGCCTGCCAATCATTTGTGGAGCCATGGAAGGTTGTGGATTGGCTGGGGCTAATGGCTGCTCTTCACCCAAATTTCTCCTTTTTGACCTTGTGTTTGCTGCAACACCTTGAGAAACTGCCTGGTTCATGCCACAAAAATCCTCTGCTTGCCAATTTACCAATGTGGTGTCATTTGGGGCTGATTGCTGTTGGAATGTTTCTTGTTGTTGGCTATTTTCTTGACTGTTCTCACCCTCCACACCAGTAGTTGTTACCATTAAAGCTTGAGTCAAAGCACCATTGAAGCACATGGATTGATTATGAGGCTCATTACATGGAAAACACCAATCATACTCCTGGGCAATGTTGTTTTGTGCTGGTACTAATGCCTTAGAGGCAGATATGGCATTTGGATTATAGGGCTGGAATGGTCTATTGGCAGGAGGCCTTGTTTGATTCATATTTGCAGCTGGATTGGGTGGCCTTTGAGGCTGATATGGCTGCCTATTTGGTTGAGCTTGAGGCTGATACGAAGGTCTAAAACCATGAGCTTGCTATCTCTTGAGTGTAACCAGCTCATTACCTAAATTTTGCAGTTGCTTCATGACTTCTTGAAGCTCATTTGGGGCACTTGGAGATGAAGTGGAAGCTTCATTTGAACTCTGATTTCTAGGAGTGGGAGAAGGAGCTAAGACAGGTGCTTGACTAGTACTTGGGTTCTCTAAACTTGGATATAATGGCATTGGAGGCCTAGGAGCTAGCTTGCCAGCTTGAATCAGACAATTTTCAGCTCTAATGGCAATACTATAAGCAGCAGGGATAGTTGTGCCTCCCATAGATTGAACCAACATAGAAATATCAGAATTTAAAGCTTTAAGGTAATATAGAAAAGCACCTTCTGCTGTTGGCCTGACTGCTACTGGAATTCTATCCCAAGACCTTTGAAATCTGAAGTTGAAGTCAGTTAGCTGCTCATTGGAAGCTCTCTTGATGGTTGTCAGCTGCTCCAAAAGAGACAAGTTGTCTCCCTTCTCTCCAAATTGATCATGAAGTGCAATACACAGCTGATTCCAGTTTGTGATAGAGCCAGCTCCAAGGCTCCTAAACCATTGCAATGCTTTCCCCTTGAATGAAGACGCCAGCAATTTGACAGCTACTTGCATCTCATCAATCTCATGGATTGCACAAATGTTAGCAATGTCCTTGACATGATCACCAGGAGTGGTCTGATTTTCTCCAGTGAAGTACGGAATGTTCTTCAATGCTGCAACTGGGATTGGATTTTGTGCATTGAGAGCAAGTGGGCTGCTGCCTGTGAAGTTGACATAGGGGTTCACTGGTTGCGCCATTCTGATTGGTCGAAGAACTCTTGAATACTGAAAGAAAGGCCGGTCAGGTGGAGGAGTTGAGAGAGTTCTGTTTGGTGGAGATGGAGACCTTTGAATCCTTCTTCCTCTTTGCCTTCTTCTTGGAGATAATTGCAGGTATTCAAACAGCACCTCTTCTTCTCCAACTCTTGACCTTGTGATTCTTCTCATAAGCTTTCAGGCCTGTACTGCTGAAACTAGTTGATCTTCCTCTTGGAGTCGCCAGATATGTGAATAATAGCTCTTTTCAAGCAAGAGAATTACAGAAGATGCATATCAACTTTGCTGCAATAAAAATGAGACCTCTAGGTCCCACCGGGCGTGCCAAAACTGTTAGTGCAAAATCACAGCACCCCTGGATGTAGATCAAGTTTCTAGGTTGATCACTTGGCATCCAAAGTGTGATCAGATAACATTGAATCCTTTCTCCAAGTGTGGGACTTGAAAAAATGAGAAAGGATTCTATAGAGAAGGCTGGTTCCTATTCCTTTGTTCAGATGCACACGAAATATGCAGAGGGTTTTCTCAAAACCTAATCCAATATGCCAAGGAGACAAGGTAAGAAGATGCATAAAAATAAATCTAAGCTAATAGAGGTGATGCACCGAGGAATGAAGAACACCTATTTTTCCAGTGAACACAGACCATTCAAATGTGATATAAGATCATGCACAGATAACAAAACTTGTAGTGAAAGACCAGGAGGATGCAAGATGAACACAGAGAGGGTTGAGAATCATCCACAGACATGTATTACTTGCTCCAAAGATTGATACAATACACTGCAGAATGCCAGGAGGAAGAATAGTATTATAGTTCAAATGAGAGGTTCAAAATCCACAAATTCGCCTGAGGAGAAGAAGGGAGAGGCAAAACAGAAAAAATGTTCGACCCTGAAAAGAAGCTCCTCTTTACAATATATAGAAAGAAAGAGAGAGGAAAGAGAGAAAGGAAAGCCAAATCTACCCCAACCACCTCCAGGTTGCATTCAATTCATCACATCATGGCAGAAGCGGCGGATCCTGGCAAAACGGTGGGCTGCCTAACAGAAGCGGCGAACTGTCTGCTGCATTAAAGTTGTTTGTTGAAGCATTACTTCTGCTTGTTATTTCGTGCCAGAGGTGTTTCTTGATTTTCTCTCTCCAAACTGAACCAAAATGTAAGATTGACCCTGGAATCGTGTAGAGAATCTCACAAGCTTTCCATTGATATAAAGAATGTGCCAATCCGAGCTCTGGATCGAAAGTTATGGCGATCTGAAGATTTAGGGCAAAAAACGGGCCAAAACGTGTTTTGAAAACTTTTCCCGCGCTTCGCCATCTGGACGACACGTGGCAGGCTCTGATTCGCTGAGCAACTCTCTCTCCTCCACCTCACGGTGGGCTGTCTTTTGAAATTTCCTTGTGGGCCCTAGCTGGGACACGTGGCGCTATTTCATTGGTTCGGGCCAGTGCTCGAGACTTCGCCCTTTGACTTTTTGACTTTTTCTCTTGAGACACGTGTCATGATCTGGTTGGTCGACGGGTCTGCCGGCTCTTTCGCGCCCTTCACGTCTTTTTGTCCCAGATGTCCCAAACTGTCTGGGACAAAAACTTCCGATCCGCCCGAAATGGGCTTCCTTGTCCCTCATTCGGCCGATGACACGTGGCATGCATTGATTGGCTTTCGGCTCCTTCGGCGATCCGCGTTCCACGCGTCCCTATGTCCCATTTTTCCTTGTGCTCCTTGTGCTGATTTCGGCCGAACCGGCCGGTTCACGTCCTCGCGGCCCAGATGTCCCAAACTATTTCCAGACTGTTTGTTCCCATTTCGGCCGAACCGGCCGGTTCGGGTATCTTTGTTCCAGATGTCCCAAAGCAGTTAGTGTGAAAGTTCTTCTTTTCGGCCGATCCGGGCCTTCCGCGTCCGCCGCGTACTTCTGTCCCAGATGTCCCTGTTGCTATTTGGGCCGCCTGGAGGCTTTTCGGCCGATCCACGCCTTGACGTCCCAAATGTCCCAATTGCTCCTAGGACTAGGACTTAGCGATTTTACAATTTTTTCCTGGATCAGGCCTACTTGCCTTCTCAGTAACTTTTTTCTGCATTTTCTCGAGCTTGCTCTTTCAACCTAGATAGGAGAGTTAGAAAATAATGCGAGAGAACCTCGAAACATGATTTTGCTCGAATCAATCAATGTGCCTAGGATGAGATATTCGATGCATGTTATCAAAATTACCCTGGGGGGTGAATTTTGGATAACAATTACTTAAATTACTTGGGTGTATTTCAGTTATTTCATTTCCTATTTATTTATTCCTCCTATAGCATTGAATAAGGATAGGATATTACATTTTAGTTTAATAATTTCCTTTGTATTTTGAGTTGTAAGCCTCATATCGGCTCACTACGTGTATATTCTTACCTTCCCATCTCATTTTAATCGACCGTGCATTCATCTAAAGCAATAAAAGTATGTTTTGTGGCTATTTTTTGCCCTATCTCACATTTTATTGTATTTAATTTCCTTTCCTTTATAATATTGGTATTTTATGCATGTTTTAAATCTCTTTTATGGTTTCTTTCTGTTGTGGTCCATGGAAATGAGTGTTTGATTGTTATTTTAGACTATGGAATGCATGTATGCCCTCCCTATAGGAATTTTACCTCATTTTCACTCATCTGAGAGTGTTCATCCCCTTATTTTTGGTGTTATCACCTCCTTTAGTTTAGGATTTTGTTTTATACATGTCCTTCTCACCCTTATCCCTTGTAATCATATAGTAGAGTTAGTTACATTTCCCTTCCTAGAAGTAGTTGTAGTAGTAGAAATAAGAAGAGTAATCCATCCTTATCTAGATATAGATTGCAAGGTACCACAACTTGGAGATAGTCCCATGTTGCATCAAATCCCTAGATCATACTGATTTGGGATGAATGTAATTTTGAGCTCCAACAATAACCAATCAAGTTTCCAAAGTTTACGAAATTAGAGGAAAGCACCTCTAAATTTATAAGGATGTTATGTGTGAGATGAGAAAAATATTTTACTTTATCTTCAATGAATCCATTCCTAGGGAGTGAAACTAATTGACTGACTCTATGGCCTCTTCTTCTTCCCTCTTTTTCCTAGATCCATATTTAACAAAAACTAAGTTTATTATATGCATGATATATGAACCCTTAGTGAAAAATTCCAAACCAACCACACTTACCAATGTGGATAATAAGGGTGATCTCATTACCATGGATTATGATGATAATTACAAGGAAATTATGTATTTATTACATGCATATAATAACCTCCCCATGACTCATCATAATAAAGGATTTTCTCTCATTCCCCATCCTTTGGATTACTTTGGATTTAGCATCAATATTATTACTCCCTCATAAGAATTTAAAATCTATTAGGTAAAAGAAAAACCTCTTGAACTCTACTCCTCTATAGTTCAAAGAAAGAAATTCTTCTTTGATGGAAGACATAATAGATATAATATTAGAATGGAAATGGATCCCAAGATTTTGAATCTTTGTTGTTCACTATCTCGCACAGGAAGTAGAGGAGCATATTAGAGCATATTAAGTTCCTTAAAGATAATTATCATGATTTCACATATAGTTATAAGGATATGATGGTAGTTAATCCTAGCATGGTAGTTCATAACCTAATAACCAAACACTGGTTTTAAACCCATTAAGAAATAAATTAAGATCAATGAAGACTACATTAAATTTCATGGTCAAAGAGAGATAATTAAACTCCTACACGTATGGTTTATAAAACTAGTGAAATACTCTATGTGGTTATCTAAGATCATATTGGTCGTTCGAAAAACGGTAAGATAAGAATTTGTATCGATTTTAGAGATATTAATAAAGCTTTATCTAAAGATGATTTCCCATTACCATATATAGATGTCATTATGTAACATCTCCATTTTAGAACAATAGAACAAGATTTTTTTTTTAATTTTTTTTGATAAATGCTTCCTAGTTCTAAATACATAATTTAGAACTCACAAATCAAAACAACCATTCTTATAATAGATAACCATATGCTACTGTAATGACTCGGAGTACCTCCGATCTATTCATTCCATGACTCGGTAATCTACCGATCTATTCATGAGTATCAAGAGTTGGCGTTTTTATTTTAACACATCACTCTTGCGGTTCTCTTCCCTAATCTGGGATTCAGAATGCTCTATCCAAGGAACCTATCTGAATAATTGTTACCATTATTCATCGGCATCTCGTCCCTTAGACTAGGTGACATAGGACAACGCAATCAGCAGCTTGCGATACTTTGGCCAAAGATTTGAAACATATTGCTTATGTCTCGTATCCCTTGACGACATACTCGTCAATCTGGAATACATCCTTCACCCCATTCCTATGTTATGTAGAATGTCTTATACTGACTTCTGTTAGTCTCTCCTACGACAAAGTTATTCACTCAAGAATGGATTAGTAATATGAAAACATTATAGGGATGCTCCCGAGGACTAGGGATACGCTGACATACTGGGTCAACCCTAGTTAACCCAGTGTGTCAAGATACCCCGAGTCTCCTGGGGCAGCCTTATAACATGACCACATTCCTAATCAGTCCCAGAGTAAAACTTGTTCAAGATTAAGGTGTAAATCTTAACAATCAATGCAAAGGGTGTCGCCATGAGTCACCTGCATTGTTGTATCTTCGAGAAGATCCTAATCTTCTCGAAGGTACAACCCTATAGTTGACTTGTGTCATCAAACCTTCAAATCTACCTCGAAAATATCTACTCATTTTAAGGTGTTACATTCGTTGATTTAAAGTTATACTTAAGACACTCCTTTTAGGGTAGTCTTTTCCCAACCCCTAGGTTCCTCACCTTAGAATTACCTTTCTTAATAAAACCCATTTCACAAAGAGAAGTTATTAAGACTTGAGGTCCCATCAAGGAGTTCATTGAAAAATAGAAATCTAAATCAATGAAACTGGACAATAGCCCTTAATCTTCACATAAGGTTGCTAACCATACCCTTTTTGGTTTATATCAGTTCTCATAACTGAAATATATCTTACTTATTAGTATTGAGATATAGTGATTAAAAATCCAATTAGATGTTGTCTTGACTTAGATCAAGACTAAGGAGTAATAATTTATTCAGCCCGTTTAGCTTCCTGTTGAGGATTATTTTAACCTTAACTTCTCGAAAGACAGTGATCTAAATTCCAATTTAGCTTTAGATAGATCATAACAGAACTACTAAACATACACAAGTATTCAGTCACATAATCTTTGCAAAGCTTACTTAGAGGATCCCAAATGTCTCCAAGGTATACAATAATAACAATGCTCTTAAAATCATTCGAACCAAAGAAGTTTCATCCATAAAGATACGAATGTAACACATATGTAACAAATACCTCATTTCATTCATTTCTAAGCTAATCAAATACATTTTATGCATTCAACATATTTGATACAATACTCAATAGCAAAAGAACATCTTTCTTTAAGTAGTACATTTAGAGAATCAAATTGGAATTCATCATAAAACCAAATTAAACAATCTGAACATCACATCAAATCTGCGTGTCTTTACCACTTACGGCAACCATCTACAAAAATTGTCAACACGGGTCAGTTCGATGAACTGAGCATGATAAGCACTAATTCTTAAAACAATTGCAATCCACCAATTGTTCTCATTAAACAACCTGTTTATATGAAATCATTTCTTCACATTCCAAACTTAAATCAAAGTTAATCATCCTATATGTTAGAGACTAAGAACATATGAATACAACCATTCTATAGACAAAAAACTCCTACAAGATTGTTTCTAAAAATTTCTCAAAGGCAGTTAAAACATTCAACAAGCTCACTGTCTTAATTCTTTTATCATCATAACACATTTCAATGGTATTGACAAGTATACCCATTTATACAGAAACACACATTTTATACCAGTCTCTCCATACAATACCACAGTTTATTCTTGTTATGCCCATACCGTAGAGATCGCAAAAGGATGCAAGAAGAAAGCACACAAGTTTTTCTATCTAGGAGAGAGAGAATTTTCCTATTCAACTTATTATATACATCAACATATAAATTACAGTCTAGAAGAAAGAACAGAGTCCATCAGAATCCTAAATCAATAACATTCTGGACTGTACCGACTCCTTTAGATTAATACATATACATTTACGCATGTGACTAAATAGTCGTGATTAGAAGAAGAACTATAGTTCCATCTAAATCCAAATATAAAAGTCACCTGTAGCTACTAAGCGATTCAAGAGCTTTCGTGCCAAGTAACAGAAAATAATCCAACCATGAAAGACTCAACAAATCTTTTCCCTATCATTTATCAACATGAAAATACCCAACGCCATCACCTGACATGGTACAGCTAAGAGCTCTTTGTTTCAGTCAAACTTGAGACAAGATAACATTAAAACAATAACATTTCCATATGCAAATATAGTGACATTCACACTGAGTCGAAACACAACATGCACAGCTTCATTCAACTAATCAAATCCCTACGATTATACAGCAAGGATGTAAATTAGAAGCCGTTTTCAAGAAGAATAATCACAACAAGGTCTTCACAGAAGCCGAATTCCATATCAATAAATTTCCTCAAAGTTTCATCTGAAGTCGAGCTACTACAAAATATAACAGGGTATCAAACAAATTCGAGTTGATAAAGAAACCCCATCCCTTAATTCCTTAGAATCAAACTAAACATAACACAACAATATTAAGAAAGATTCAAAATGATATGCATGCTCAGCGAGGACTCAAATCGAGAAACGAGCCAACACGCAACATATCATGGACTCCAACAGTGTCAAATCCAACCAATACTTATAACCAAGGTTTCGATTGAAGTTGAATTCATACGACAACAATTCAAGAATCCTAAAATTACTCACAGCAAAACTTCTACAGAAGTTAAAACATAAATTACGTTTCAAGGACTCCATCGAAGTCAATAACATTTAGTATTCTTAACAAAACAACAACATTCATAACCAAGCTTAGACAGAAGTTTGAAATACAAGATACATTTCAAGGACTCTCACTGAGTCAATACCAACCGTATTCACAACTGAGCTTACACTGAAGTAGAAACACCAATTACATTTCAAGGACTTCAACTGACTCAAAACCAATGAGTATCCACAACAAGCTTCCGTAGAATTCAATAACATACCACCCATTTCAAGGATTCCAATAGTATGCACAAGGAAACTACTACAGAAGTTAAAAACATAAGTTACATTTCAAGGGTTCAAAAGGAGTCGAAACCAAATAGCATTCTCAACTAAACTTCTACAGAAGTCGTAACATACTATCAATTTCAAGAGTTCAACCATAACATGCTAAAAGTATCCTCTACAAAACTTCAAATGAAGTTGAGACATACAAAACATTACAAAGACTTTCACTTTGATTCATTTTCGTATTTAATCCTTGCTACTTTCAACAGATTCTAACCCAAAATCACAAACTCAGTAAGGACCTCAACAATAGTCGCATTCAAGTAGAATAATCTTAGCAAGCATTCCAACCAAAAGGAACTTAAAGTATTCTAGCAAGATTCAACAAGGTTCCACATCAACAATAAAAGCACCGGTTTGTACTCAAAATGAAACAAAAAAGGAATAATACAAGAACCATTCCAACAAGGTGTTGAAAAACCGAGATTCATAATTCCACAGGAAAAGAAGAACCAAAACATTGCTTCAAACCAACTGAACTGAAATCACCTGAACAGAGTTGTTTTAATGAAAGCATTTAGAGTAAAGCAATATTTTTAAAAGTTAGGGCCTATCATGCCGGTAATGTCACTTTAAAAATCCGAAGAAGACCCTTGAATGAGCTCGAGCATTCTCCTCTTCTTCTACGTTGGATTCAGCAACAATAATTTGTTACCCTCATGCCTTATAAACTTTGCTCAACAGAGAAAAGAGTTAGTTATTCTCATAGTTACCATGCAACACCAAGTAGATCGGTTCGAAGAACCAGTGATCAAACAGAGAAAACTAGAGCACATGGAAAACCAAACAACCAACTAGTTTTCCATTTTGCATACCTTCTGAGCAATCCCTACTTGGGAACCGAGTTCATTAATGACATTAACTCCAAAATTCCCACCCAAACTCCATTTGCCACCGACCGCCATAGTTGGCGATTGATAAATGCAAACAAAAGACCATTTCAGATTTGGCGACTCTGCCACGTCGGTCCCAACAGATATTTACAACCTCCACCAAATCCCAAGTCCTTCATACTTATCCATCTCATAAATGCCATAGAAACTACCGCCCATGGCTCGCACCCCTTCATAGGTCCCCCTTCATCCATGGTCATTAGTTAGGTTAGAAACATAGGTTAGATCTTAAGGTGATACTTAGTTTAACTTCCTTAGTGCTAGGTCACTAACCTTAGAAACATTTAGCTTATAGTTTAGGGCTAGGTTATATTAGCACTAATCCAACACATATGTTATAGTTTAGGTAAGGTTATTAACCTTAATAAATCCAGTCTAGGTCTAACAAATAGAATCGTTCAGTATAAGAACCAACAGATACACATTTCCGAAATGGATTCTATCTAGCATTGATAATAAGCTAGTAGTATATATATCAAAATTTATTACCTGGCTCAAGGTCTAGACCTTCCTGATATTACGATATCGGGAACCAATTCATTTAACACGATCAACCTGAGTTAGACTCCAGAATTTCTTATCCAACACATTCAAACCTTGCACCCTTCGTAAGGTCTATAATTTTTGTTCATCTAGAATAAACTTAAAACATCTCTTGGATCAATGCCACTGATCCAAGGCTGAGTCATAAAGATGGGTAAATTCACAATTCATCCCAAAATCAGATTGAACTCAAGTGCTAAAAATGAAAGAAATAAAAGAGTCCAAGCATATCCTGACTCAGTGAAAGATCTTCAAGAGAAAAGAATATACAATCAATATCAAGCATGACTTCACAATCAAAGGAACACATCCTTATACAGAAGAAATCATATATCAACACTTGAATGCTCAGGAGGAAGTAACAATAGTTCAGAGTGTTACATGCTTCCCTCCTAAAAGATTCATCGTCCCGATGATTACATATTTGATTTACCTTTAGGTCAACCAATTTATTAGTTCACAATACAATGTGACTATTTCGAACTTGAATAGTTCTAGAAATCAATGTCACGATACATTTTATTCAGCCTGAATAATGTTTTCCTCAATCTGGCTTTCATATAGACATGAAAAAGATGAGTTCATAAAAAAATTGTTTTTGTCAATGATTTCGTTCTGTTGAAAAAGAAAAGGAAAAGAAATTTTCATCTCTTCTAGATTTTCCCAAATTGTACTTTCTTCGTTAAAATGGTCCCACCGAACCTTACATTGTTGTATTTCATGATTTCTCAAATGCAATTGGTGAGTTTCTAGCACTTGTGTGGGTTTAACCACGATTATTCCTGGGTCTTGGACCTGCAAGGAATTCCAATTCAAGACATGTGACAAATCTGAAATGTATTTATTAAGCAAAGAAATATGGAAAACATCATGCATGTGAGACAAAGTAGGTGGTAATGCTAATCGGTAAGCTACAGGATTGATTATTTTGACAATTTGAAAGGTCCCACGTAACGAGGTGACAACTTGGCAGCCTTGCCAAAAGTTATAGAACTCTTTCTAGGTTTAACATGAAGAAAAACCTTCTCACCAAGCTCAAACCTTCGATCAACCCGCTTAAGGTCAGCATAGCTCTTCTGCCTATCTGCTGCTTCCTTTAATCGTTCATGAATCAACTTTACTTGCTGTTCCATTTCAGTGAGGATATCTGGTCCAATTACCACTCTATCCTCAACACTATTCCAACTAACAGGGGTTCTGCACTTCCTTCCATAAAGTTCTTCAAAAGGTGCCATTTTAAGAGATGAGTGATAAGTGTTGTTGTATGCGAATTCAACTAGTGGAAGATACTCTTCCCATTTATACTGTTGATCCATGCAATACATTCACAACATATCTTCCAACACTTGATTTACTCTCTCTGTTTATCCATTTGTTTTCGGATGATATGCGAAATGAAGTTTAGTTTCATTCAAGAGTCTGTATTAAGTGTTTGCCAAAATCTTGACATCATTCTAGGATCCACATCGGATATAATCAGTTCTGTATGCCATGTAACCTGAAAATTTCATGCACATGAATATTTTAACCAACATTGGTGAATCATCCTTTAGATTTCCAGCGATGAAATGAGCTACCTTAGTTAGTTTATCTACAACTACCAGGATAACATCATGTTTATTCCTGGACATAGGTAACCCTTGTACAAAGTCCATGCTTATTACTTGCCATTTGTACTGCGGTATGCTATGGGGATATAATAGTCTAGCAGGGTGCATGTGTTCTGCCTTAACCCGCTGACATTCCAGACAATGAGTCACAAAATCAATAACATCCTTTTTCATACCTTTCCAAAAGTATTGTTGTTTTAGATCAGCAAGCATTTTTGTGATACCCGGGTGTCCAGAGAAGGGTGAATTATGAAATTCAACTAACAACTTCCTTCTCAAATCGTTTAGCATAGGTACGTATACCCTGTTTTCATAACGTAAGATTCCTTCATTATCAAAATGAAAACCCTTATACCTTTCATCATTAGGTTCTGCAGCAAGCGCTGCTTTTACTTGCTGAAAGTATATATCAGATTCTGAGGCACTTTTTACCTCATCCTTAAACTGAGTTCTTAATGTTATAAGAGCATAAATGTGCTTCCTACGACTTAGAGCATCTGCTACCCTATTCTCTTTCCCTTTGATGTAGCTAATATCAAAATCATATTGAGATAAAAATTCTAACCACCTTCTCTATCTGGCATTTAGATTAGGCTGAGTGAAAATATATTTCAGTCCTAAGTGATGGGTTTTTCAACTCTTAAGGTTTCCCAAGTAAATAGTGTCTCCAGGACTTAAAGCGCATGAACAATGGCAAAGCAAGCTCCAAATCATGAGGAGCATAATTCAGCTCATGTAACTTAATTTTTCTACTTTCATATGCTATGACTTGATCATTTTGTAACAAAACACCTCCAAGGCCTTCCCCAGAAGCATCCGTTACAACAATAAAGCTCCCATTAGGGTCTGGTACAACTAAAATAGGTGTGGAAGTCAACTGAACTTTTTAGACTTTTGAAAGCAGTTTCACACTTATCATTCCAAATAAATTTCTTATCCTTCTTTTGCAATGAAGTTATCGGTGCAGCCACTTTAGAAAAATCCTTAACAAATTTTCTATAATAACCAGCAAGACCCATGAAGCTTCTTACTTCGTGCACATTCTTTGGTGCGAGTCACTCGATTATTGCCACTATTTTTAAGGATCTACAACAATTCCTTCTTTACTAATGACATGACCCAAATAGTGAACTTCGAATCAAAGAAAGAACATTTAGATAACTTACCATACAACTTTATTTTTCTCAAAATTCCCAAAACTATCTTCAAATGCTCATTGTGCTCCTCAACACTTTTAGAATAAATGAGAATATCGTCCAAGAATACAAGTACAAACTTGTCCAAATATTCTTGAAAGATATTATTCA
This sequence comes from Taxus wallichiana var. yunnanensis, assembly GCA_018340775.1. NCBI lineage: Eukaryota > Viridiplantae > Streptophyta > Pinopsida > Cupressales > Taxaceae > Taxus > Taxus wallichiana. Next base: position 456,590,547 of record CM031238.1, on the reverse strand, counting down.
TTAAGTTCATAAAAGTTGTGGGTGCATTAGTTAATCCAAAGGGTAGAACCATGAATTCATAATGTCCATACCTTGTTCAGAAAGCTGTTTTATGAATATCTTCCTCTCTAATCCTTAATTGATGATAACCAGATCGAAGATCTATCTTAGAATAAACCGCTGCCCCATGCATCTGATCAAATAGATTGTCGATCCTTGGAAGTGGGTATCTATTCTTGATTGTTGCTTTGTTCAACATCCGATAATCAATACACAACCTAAGTGTTCCATCCTTCTTTTTCACAAATATTACTGGCGCTCCCCAAGGTGAAACACTTGGTCTAATCAAACCTTTAGACAAAAGCTCTTGCAATTGTGCCTTAAGCTTGACTAACTCTGTAGTAGTCATCCGATAAGGTGCTTTGGAAATAGGTTCTGTTCCTGGTTTGATTTTGATGGTGAAGTCAAATTCCCTCTTGGGTGGTAAACCTGGTAATTCCTCCAGGAAAAACATCCTTGAAACTTTGCAATAGTGGAAATTGTTTCATGGAATCACCATCTTCTTCTGAAAATTCAGATATCTTTACTGCATAAAGGGTACATCCTTTGTTTTTAGCCTTCTTAAGCTGCATAGCTGACAGTTTTCTAACTGAAATCTCCCGTTTCACACCTTGAATCTCTACTGCATTCAGCCGATCATCTAAAATTTTTATATTCTTTTCATAGCAATCTACTTTTGCTTTATGGTCACTAACCAATTGACACCGATGACAATGTCATATGATCCCAAGGGTGTAACATAGAGGTCAACCTCAGTGGAAAAGTTAGGTAAGTCAAGGAATGCCCCAAAAAGACACATACTCACTGTATGAACAGAATTATTACCATACTATACAGTCCAAGATTTATCCATTTTTCCTGCCTTTCTTTTAAGTTTAGAAGCAAGTTTACTAGAAATAAAACATTCAGTAGCTCCTGTATCAAAAATAATAGTGATAGGTATGCCAAATAACTTACCCGGAACTTCTATAGGTGTCACCTACTTTTCAGCTTGCTTGTCTGCTACTGTAGCATGTATCTTATGCTGCTGATTATGATCATCCTTCTTCAAAGGGCACTGATTCACATAGTGGTCTTTGCCACAATTGTAGAAGCCTCCTATAGGTCCCTTTTTAGGCTCAAAATTACCTCCAACCTTGTAATTATCACATTGTCCTCCATAGGGCTTCTACTCATTGTTAAAAATTTTGGCAAAATTATCCTTACATTTCCAGCAGGCTTATTTGCTACTGCTTTCTTACTATTATCCCCTGGAAACTTACTTCTGTTTCCAAACTTTTTCCATGGTCCCTTTTTGGGTGCAAGTGAAGTTGAAGAAGGGTTTGCAATCTTCTTCCGCACTTCCTCTTTATGAGCAGAAATAGCCTTTAATTTCTGTTCTTGTCTTATGGCCTTTTCAACAACTCCTTCCATAGTGGTTGGACTGTGAACATCGACCTCTCCCCCTATCACGGGATTCAGTCCCATGATGAATTTCCATATTCTAAACTTCTCGTCAGTTTGATACTGTGGTACATACTTGAGGAGTTTTGTAAACCGCTCCCAGTATTCAGTTACTGTTAGCTTCCCTTGAGCTAAGTTCTAGAATTCTGTCATTTTCTGATCATAGAAAAGTTGTGGCAGCCAACGTTGCCTAAAATAGCCCTTAAATTGATCCCAAGTAATATTGGTCTCATCAATATTTAGCTCAGCTTTACGGCTATCCCACCATGAAGATGCTTCGTGGGAAAGCCGATAGGCTCCCAAATAGCTTTGGTTTCCTTTGAGAAGTTTCTTATTGCAAATTACTTCTCCATTTCACTGAGCTAGTTCTCAGCTCCATCTCTTAATGTGGTGCCATCATATTTAGGTGGGCTTATCCTTTTTATATCATTAGTGAGTTATACTGCCAACCTGGCCTTTTTGTTTTCTGGCTAGACAGGTGCATTTCCAGCATTAATATCAACGCCCATATTGGGGTTGTCCTCAGGAGGTTGTTGATTGTTATGACCAGCTTCATCTTCCTCCTCATTTCCCATTACTTGTTGTTCAAGTACAGCTAAACAATCTCTTGTGTCCAATAGGGCAGCAAGGATCTCATCAAGCTTTTGGGTTGTTGTTGCCCCTCCTTCTGGTGGAGCATTATTCGCAACGTTCCCCCTTGTTCTAACCATTTTCTATTACAAGAAAATTCAGGTTTTTATCAGATTATGGACACAATAGGTCCAAGAGCTGCAACCTTCAGCTCTGATACCAAGATGTAACATCTCCATTTTAGAACAATAGAACAAGATTTTTTTTTTTTTTTTTTGATAAATGCTTCCTAGTTCTAAATACATAATTTAGAACTCACAAATCAAAACAACCATTCTTATAACAGATAACCATATGCTGCTATAATGACTCGGAGTACCTCCGATCTATTCATTCCATGACTCGGTAATCTACCGATCTATTCATGAGTATCAAGAGTTGGCATTTTTATTTTAACACATCACTCTTGCGGTTCTCTTCCCTAATCTAGGATTCGGAATGCTCTGTCCAAGGAACCTATCTAAATAATTGTTACCATTATTCATCGGCATCTCATCCCTTAGACTAGGTGACATAGGACAACGCAATCAAGCAACTTGCGATACTTTGGCCAAAGATTTGAAACATACTGCTTATGTCTCATATCCCTTGATGGCATACTCGTCAATCTAGAATACGTCCTTCACCCCATTCCTATGTTATGTAGAATGTCTTATACCGACTTCGCGGTCTCTCTCCGCCCTAGGTTATTCACTCGTCGGGAACGGATTAGTAATATGAAAACGTTATAGGGATGCTCCCGGGACTAGGGATACGCTGACATACCGGGTCAACCCTAGTTAACTTGATCTGTCAAGATACCCCAAGTCTCTGGGGCAGCCTTATAACATGACCATGTTCCTAATAAGTCCCAGAGTAAAAATTGTTCGAGTTTAAGGTGTAAATCTTAACAATCAATGCAAAGGGTGTCACCATGAGTCACCGCATTGTTGTATCTTCGAGAAGATCCTAATCTTCTTGAAGGTACAACCCTGTAGTTGACTTGTGTCATCAACCTTCAAATCCACCTCGAAAAGATCTACTCATTTTAAGGTGTTACTTTTGTTGAGTTAAAGTTATACTTAAGACGCTCCTTTTAGGGTAGTCTTTTCCCAACCCACGGGTTCATCACCTTAGAATTACCTTTCTTAATAAAACCCATTACACAAAGAGAAGTTATTAATACTTGATGTCCCATCAAGGAGTTCATTGAAAAACATAAATCTAAATCAACGAAACCGGACAATAGCCCTTAATCTTCACATAAGGTTGCTAACCATACCCTTTTTGGTTTATATCAGTTCTCATAATCTGAAATATATCTTACTTATTAGTATTGAGATATAGTGATTAAAAATCCAATTAGGCGTTGTCTTGACTTAGATCAAGACTAAGGAGTAATAATTTAATCAGTCCGTTTAGCTTCCTATTGAAGTTTATTTTAACCTTAACTTCTCGAAAGGCAAAGTGATCTAAATTCCAATTTAGCTTTAGATAGATCATAAATGAACTACTAAACATACACAAGTATTCATCAAATAATCTTTGCAAAGCTTACTTAGAGGATCCCAAATGTCTCCAAGGTATACAATAATAACAATGCTCTTAAAATCATTCGAATGAAGAATTTCCATCCATAAAGATACGAATGCAACACATACATAACAAATACCTTATTTCATTCATTTCTAAGCTAATCAAATACATTTTATGCATTCAGCATATTTGATACAATACTCAATAGTAAAAGAACATCTTTCTTCAAGTAGTACATTTAGAGAATCAAATTGGAATTCATCATAAAACTAAATTAAACAATCGAACATCACATCGATCTACGTGTCTTTACCACTTACAGCAACCATCTGCAAAAATTGTCAACACGGGTTAGGTTCGATGAAGCTGCGCATGATAAGCACTAATTCTTAAAACAATTGCAATCCACCAATTGTTCTCATTAAACAACTGTTTATATAAAATCATTTCTTCACATTCCAAACTTAAATCGGCTAATCATAACAGGTATCAAACAAAGTCAAGTTGATAAAGAAAACCCATCCCTTAATTCCTCGAATCGAACTAAACATAACACAACAATATTAAGAAAGATTCAAAATAATAGGCATGCTCAGCGAGGACTCAAATCAAGAAACGAGCCAACACGCAACATATCATGGACTCCAACAGTGTCAAATCCAACCAATACTTATAACCAAGGTTTGATTGAAGTTGAATTCATACGACAACAATTCAAGAATCCTAAAATTACTCACAGCAAAACTTCTACAGAAGTTAAAACATAAATTACGTTTCAAGGACTCCATCGAAGTCAATAACATTTAGTATTCTTAACAAAACAACAACATTCATAACCAAGCTTAGACAGAAGTTTGAAATACAAGATACATTTCAAGGACTCTCACTGAGTCAATACCAACCATATTCACAACTGAGCTTACACAGAAGTAGAAACACCAGTTACATTTCAAGGACTTCAACAGACTCAAAACCAATGAGTATCCACAACAAGCTTCCGCAGAAGTCAATAACATACCACCCATTTCAAGGATTCCAACAGTATGCACAAGGAAACTACTACAGAAGTTAAAAACATAAGTTACATTTCAAGGATTCAAAAGGAGTCAAAACCAAATAGCATTCTCAACTAAACTTCTACAGAAGTCGTAACATACTATCAATTTCAAGAGTTCCAACCATAACATGCTAAAAGTATCCTCTACAAAACTTCAACAGAAGTCGAGACATACAAAACATTACAAAGACTCTCACTGAGTCATTTTCGTATTTAATCCTTGCTACTTTCAACAGATTCTAACCCAAAATCACAAACTCAGTAAGGACCTCGACAATAGTCGCATTCAAGTAGAATAATCTCAGCAAGCATTCCAACCAGAAGGAACTTAAAGTATTCTAGCAAGATTCAACAGGGTTCCACATCAACAATAAAAGCACAGCCGGTCTGTACTCGAAATGAAACCAAAAAAGGAATAATACAGTAACCATTCCAACAAGGTGTTGAAAAACACGAGATTCATAATTCCACAAGAAAAGAAGAACCAAAACATTGCTTCAAACCAACTGAACTGAAATCACATGAACAGAGTTGTTTTAATGAAAGCATTTAGAGTAAAGCAATATTTTTAAAAGTTAGGGCCTATCATGCCTGGTAATGTCACTTTAAAAATCCGAAGAAGACCCTTGAATGAGCTCGAGCATTCTCCTCTTCTTCTACGTTGGATTCAGCAACAATAATTTGTTACCCTCATGCCTTATAAACTTTGCTCAACAGAGAAAAGAGTTAGTTATTCTCATAGTTACCATGCAACACCAAGTAGACTGGTTCGAAGAACCAGTGATCAAACAGAGAGAAAACCAGAGCGCATGGAAAACCAAACAACCAACTAGTTTTCCATTTTGCATGCATTCCTGAGCAATCCATGCTCGGGAACCGAGTTCATTAATGACATTAACTCCAAAATTCCCGCCCAAACTCCATTTCCACCGACCGCCATAGTTGGCGATTGATAAATGCAAACAAAAGACCATTTCCAGATTTGGTGACTCTGCCACATCGGTCCCAACAGATATTTACAACCTCCACCAAATCCCAAGTCCTTCATACTTATCCATCTCATAAATGCCATAGAAACTACCGCCCATGGCTCGCACCCCTTCATAGGTCCCCCTTCATCCATGGTCATTAGTTAGGTTAGAAACATAGGTTAGATCTTAAGGTGATACTTAGTATAACTTCCTTAGTGCTAGGTCACTAACCTTAGAAACATTTATCTTATAGTTTAGGGCTAGGTTAGATTAGCACTAATCCAACCCATAGGTTATAGTTTAGGTTTAGGTTATTAACCTTAATAAATCCATCTAGGTCTAACAAATAGAATTGTTCAAAGTATAAGAACCAACGAGATACACATTCCCAAAATAGATTCTATCCAAAGCATTGATAATAAGCTAGCAGTATATATACCAAAATTTATTACCAGGCTCAAGGTCTAGACCTTCCTGATATTATGATATCGGGAACCAATTCATTTAACATGATGAACCTGAGTTAGACTCCAGAATTGCTTATCCAACACATTCAGACCTTGCACCTTTCGTACGGTATATAATTTTTGTTCATCCAGAATAAACTTAAAACATCTCTTGGATCAATGCCACTTTGATCCAAGGCTGAGTCATAAAGATGGGTAAATCCACAATTCATCCCGAAATCAGATTGAACTCAAAGTGCTAAAAATGAAAGAAATAAAAGAGTCAAGCATATCGACTCGGTCAAAGATCTTCAAGAGAAAAGAAGATACAATCAATATCAAACATGACTTCACAATCAAAAGAACACATATTATACATAAGAAATCATATATCAACACTTGAATACTCAGGAGGAAGTAACAATAGTTTAGAGTGTTACATGCTTCCCTCCTAAAAGATTCATCATCCCAATGATTACATATTTGATTTACCTTTAGGTCAACCAATTTATTAGTTCACAATACAATGTGACTATTTCCAACTTGAATAGTTCCAGAAATCAATGTCATGATACATTTTATTTAGCTTTGAATAATGTTTGCCTCAATCGGCTTTCATATATAGACATGAAAAGATGAGTTCATAAAAAAATTGTTTTTGTCAACAAATTTTATCCTGTTGAAAAAGAAAAGGAAAAGCAATTTTCATCTCTTCCGATTTTCCCAAGTTGCACTTTCTTCGTTAAACGGGTCCCACTTTGGACCTTACATTACTATATTTCATGATTTCTCAAATGCAATTGGCGAGTTTCAAAGCACTCGTGTGGGTTTAACCATGATTATTCACGGGTCTTGGACCTGCAAGGAATTCAATTTAAGACATGTGACAAATCTGAAACGTATTTCTTAAGCAAAGAAATATGGAAAACATCATGCATGTGAGACAAAGCAGGTGGTAATGCTAATCGGTAAGCTACAGGATTGATTATTTTGACAATGTCGAAAGGTCCCACGTAACGAGGTGACAACTTGGCATCCTTGCCAAAAGTTATAGAACTCTTTCTTAGTTTAACACAAAGAAAAACCTTCTCACCAAGCTCAAACCTTTGATCAACCCGCTTAAGGTCAGCATAGCTCTTCTGCCTATCTACTACTTCCTTTAATCGTTCACGAATCAACTTTACTTGCTATTCCATTTCAGTGAGGATATCTGGTCCAATTACCACTCTATCCTCAACACTATCCCAACTAACAGGGGTTCTGCACTTCCTTCCATAAGTTGGTTAGGATCAAACTTAACACCAACTTCAATAGGAATGGTAACAGGCCTACAATCAACAATGTAAAATATATTAATCAGATTAACAATATAGTGAGATTGAGATGCAAGAATAAAGTTATGATCTTTAATGATAATCATGACAGGAAAATGATTTAATAAACCTAAATCAGTCATTTCAAAACATTGTTTTAACCTTTGTTTGATTTTTACAATTAGACTTTTATCACTACTAGTAATCAAAATATGATCTACATACGAGACAATAATGATAATATGATTATTATCAAACTTGAAAAATAAATCATTATTAGAAAAACCAAGCTCTTGAAACAAACAGCTAATTCTAGCATACCAAGCTCTACGAGCTTGTTTAAGATCACAAAATTACTTTTTAAGATTACAAACATAAAGTTACTTTCCAGCTCAAATCCTTTAGAATGACTCATATAGATTTCTTATTTTAAGTCACCATTTAAATAAACATTTTTGACATCCATTTGATGAATCTCCAAACCATATTAAGTGGCCAATGCAAGAAGAACTCTTACAGTACTCATCTTGGAAAGAAGAGTAAAATTATCAACACAGTTAATACTTGGTTTCTGAGTGAAACCAAGAGCTACTAGCCTTGCTTTGAAATTTTCAATCTCTCCTAGAGAGATTTATTTAATTTTAAACAACAACCTAGATCCTACAATGCTTCTTTTAGAAGGAAGAGGGACTAGTTCCTAAGTGCCATTTTTATTAGAGCATTGTATTCATTCTTCATAGCTTAAATCCATATAACATATTGAGCTGATTCTTCAAAGGGTTATGGTTCTACCTCATATTGGGTCAACAAGTCATGGTAGGTATGCTGACTTCTAGTTGGTTTTCTAAGATTATTAGGTTGAGTGTTTTGAACAAGATTTATAGCCCATCTAGGAATCTTAGGTTCCAAGAAATTTTGGGATGAATCCTCCTCAATCTCCATCATACATAGATCAATATAATCAAAATCTTGAACTTTGATTTCCATAATGTCAGTAGGAGGATTATCGGGATCTATGTCTAGTGCAACATAGGAGGGTTCATTAGGATAAGCAAAGAAAGTTATTTCTAGGACTTGAACATTTTTTTTTCAACAATGTCACGGTTGAATGGATCATAGACTCTAAAAAATTTAGTTTTATAGCCATATCTAACAAAAATAAAAGAAAAGGAGGTTGGATCAAGGTTCTTCCTTTTAGATATTGGAATGAAGATGGAAGTAGGATTGTCAAATATTCTTACGTGAGAGATATATGGTTTTTATTTGTCCATACTTCATGAGGAGTATCTTCATTAAGAGGTTTTGTCGTAGTTTATTTAAAATACGCACAAAAGTGTTCATAGCTTCAACCCATAAGAACTTAAGAACACCTGAAATCATGAATCATAGTCTTACCCATTTCTAAGACAACCCTATTCTTTCTTTCTACAATGCCATTTTTTTGAGGAGAATAGGAGTCATCAATTATATTTGAATTCCACACGACACACAAAATTAATTAAATAATTTTCTTGTAAATTGAGAAACAGGGAAAAATCTTGATAAAATTTATTAATATCAAATCAACCAAATTACATTGGTATGATTTGAAATATTTATAGGTATTGTACAACCGAGTACACATAGAAAAATAAGTTGCACATGTGAAACACAATCCTTGATTACATAAGCTACCAAAATATCATACGGGAAGCATAACCAATATTAAATACAAACAAACAATAGTATTGTTAAAACAATACAACAAAACCCATATGTAGAATAAAGACAATTATATGGTTATGATGAAATATGACCATATAACCAATAAATAGATAAAATAATTAATATCCAATGCATAATTAAATAAAGGTAAATAGTAATTAACCTAACATTCCCCCTTAATTATGCATTGTCTCAAGGGATGAGGAGAGGAACTCTCCGAACAACTCAAACTTATCACGTGCAAGTGAATTTGTGAAGATATATGCCCGTTGTTTAGCTTTTGGAAAAAAATAAAGTTGTGTTGTGCTTCAACACATGCTCATGTATGAAATGAACTTATACCTCAATGTGCTTTGTTCTTTAGTGAAAAATGGATTGTGAACAAGTTTGAGAACACATTCAATGTCAACATACATGGTGGTTTATTTTTCATGTAGTATTCCAAGTCCATCGAGTATGTGACATAGCCAAATCACTTCACATACATCTTCTCCTGCAGAATGATACTCGTCTTCTATGGAAGAATGAGAAAAAGTGTTGTTTCTTGCTTCCCCATGATATTGGTCCAGATCCCATAAATAATACAAATCCTAAAGTGGATTTTCTATCATCAATATTGCCTGCATGATCTGAATCCAAATATCCTGACAAGAATAAGTTTTCATTCTTCTTGTATTCTAGACCAAGATCCACTGATCCTTTGAGATATCTCAAGATGCACCTTGTTGCTTTCTAATGACACACTTTTTTGCATGAACTGGATAGATAACTTACCTGCAAAGATGATATCCGGTCTAGTGTAGGTTAGGTAAATGAGACTCCCAATCAACTACCGATAGAGAGTGTGATAGGTTAGGAGATGGATCGAACAAGATAAGCTGTAATCTGTTTCTCTACAGTGTAGAAATTTGTGTGTAATCCATCATCCTAAATTTCTTGAGTGTTGTCTTGGTATATTTTAATTGAGAAACAAAGATATGATTATCTTTTTGTCATACTTCCAATCCAAGACAATAGTGCATTATCCCGAGATCTATCATATCAAACGATTGATTAAGATATTTATTCATTTCATAAATCATCCTCACTAAAATTCTAGCGATGACTAGATTCTCAACATAGAAAAATAAAATAAAAATATCCCCCTTGCTTTTGAGGTAAAGACTGGGATTGTATGGATTTCTAAGAAATACATTTTATACAAGATGCTCATCAATTTTGATGTACCATGCCCGGGGTGTCTATTTGAGGCCATACATAGATTTCTTGAGTTTGTATACCTTTTCTTCTTGACCAGGTACTAAATATCCCTTAGGTTGAGTCAGCTAGACTTCATATTGTAAATATCCATTCAGAAAGGCACTCTTTATGTCCATCTAATGGAATTTCCAACCAAACTATATAGCTAGAGAAAAGATCATCCTGATCATTTTTATCATATCTTTGGGAGAAAACGTCTCATCATAGTCAATGCCTTTTTTGTGCATACCTTTCTTTCTACAAGTATTTCTTTGTACTTTTCCACTATCCCATATTCTTTGTACTTAATTTTGAATATCCATCTCGCATCCAATGGGATTCTTCCACGGTGGAAGGTCAACAAGATACCAATTGTTGTTTTTCATTACTAGTGAATTCCCCCTTGATCTAAGTGGAGAGTTTCGATGTGACAAATAGTTTTGTTCTCAACAACTACTTTAAACTTCTTGAGGTTTCAAAAGCTTCAATTTTCTCACAAAGACAAAAAAATCCACATTTTTATTGAATAGTCATAAACACATAGCATGAAGTACTAAAATCTAGAATGAATTGGTTGCATTGGACCACAAAGATCTGTATGAACCAAATCAAGCTTACCATGAGCTCGATATGTACTTTTCTGGAATGAGGCTCTATGTTGTTTTCTTGCTAGGCAATGAGGACACTTGTCTATATCCTTTTGAAGAGATGGTATCCCATGTACTATATTATGCCAATGAAATGTCTTGAGATACTTAAAACTAACATGACCAATTCTCTGATGCCACAACTATGCTAAGGTAGATTTCTTAGGAACAAGTTCCTGATCATCTCTGTTGACAAAATCAAGCTAGAACATGCGTCCCACATTGGAGACTTTTACAACTATTTTTGAGCCTCGTTATTTGTCTTGAATAAAACATGTTTTCTTGTCGGAATGACAATCAAATTCAATTTTTAATTCATGATCTAGGATTTTGACTCGACTAAAAGTAGATTATTTGTCAACCTAGGGACATATAAGACATCTAATAGCCTACAATTGTGTGAACCAAGGGGTAGATAAATTATCCCAATCCCCTAAACTGTATATGAAGAATCATCACCCAACCAAACACGGTTTTTTGAAGGCATGTCCCTTATTGAGGTAAACCCATCTTTGTGGCCATTCATGTGTTGAGTGGCTCCCGAATCAACATACCAGACATCACTAGATGACATGGAATGTTTACTTAATTGAGCAGTGTACAATAAGTCTTCATTATCTAAATGTTCTTCTTGTTCAACAATATTTCCTTATTGATGGGGTCTTCTTTTCCAGTTCCCTTTTTTCTTCCCTTGATTGTAGTTTGTATGTCCCTTGTGAGATTTTTGGTGTTGAGGTCTAGAGTTTTTGATGAACCTTTCTTATAAGTGTTATACCAAAAATATTTCAATTCATGTCCTCTTTTGCAAATTGGACATTGCTTCTTCTATTGTTTGTCCCCTTGATGTTGATATTGATTTTGATGTTGGGAATTTTGATAGGAATTAGGTTTTCCTTTACCTTTTCCTTTCCATTTTTATGAGAAGAAAGTTCCTGCTCCTCTTCATCATCCTTGTTATGCATGGCTTCCTCTTATTATAGTAGGTTTACCAGCTTGTCAAAACTAATTGTCATATCTAACAAGTTTAGTGTTGTGAAAAAAATGTGGTAAGAAGAGGGGAGTTCTCTCGAACAACAGAACAAGACCATCATCATCGTGACCACTTCTCCACAGGGCTAGAAGTGAAGCCCTCAACTCTACAACTCTTCTTAATAAAGCTTCAATTTTCTCATTCTTCTTGAACTTCAGTGTGTGTAATTGAATCTACAAATTTAGTATGAAATTCTTATTTTTGGCCTCATATACTATGCTCAATTTATCCCACACTTCTTTGGTTGTTTTGGCATCTCGAATGTGGGGTTGCACATCATCGACACTCCAAACAAGATGATGAGTTTGGCCTTCTGATCTACTTTATCAAATTTTCATTGTTGTGTTGTATCAATTGTTGATCTGGTTAGAGTACCAGTCACAACAAGCCAGATCTCTTCAAACTCAAGTTGTGTCTTGATTTTTGTCTTCCAGGTAGCATAGTTGTTTCTTCTGAGTAGCTATGAATCTGGAAGAAAAATTTGGGGGCATTGGTGCCCATTTTGTAGAAATCACTGATAGGGTTAGGCTCTTATCACTCCATCTATAAGGTCTCTTAATCTTTATACTGTCATTCTGATATACTGAACTTTTCTATATACACATCCTTCTGATATACCTGACGGTATATGGAAGAAGTTATCCTTTTATATATATTTAGCGGTATGTGAAAGAGGTGTTAATGTACGTGAAATAATTCAATACATGGTACCAAGATAGTACTTGAAAGGGGTGCATACGATTATTGACACTCGACTCAAAGAAATATCTCATATGCATGCATAACTTCACTATATACTCAGATAATTTCTTAATCCAGATTTATGTCATGCAATCATTCACAAACAGATGGGATGGCTCATAGTGTGTACACTGTGACCTTATTACTCCTCATCGATTTAAAGGGATGATGCCCAGATGACATTGTTGTAGCTATATTAGGTGTTAAGTGTAGTAGTAGTCATGATGGATTTACCCATAAGTGCTTCCCAGAGGCATTGTATATACCGAATGCTGCAAATGAGATCTAGGATCTCATGAGTGTTTTAGAACCAAATTTCACTATTTTTTCTTATAATATTCTCGTTAGTTTTTGAGCGATTATAAAGTTTATGGTTGACTATGGCAACCTACAAATTAGTACAATATACTGAAGCATACAAATTACATTCAAAAATTTGGAAAAATTAAATGGTAGAATTTTTTTTTTTTTCGGCTCTAGTGGCCTCCGGAGCCCAATACGACCCAAAATTCAAAGAATTGCAAAAATAGTTGAAAATGCAATTTTTTAGCTATTCACCCTTTGGAAAATGTTGCTTAGAATAAAAAAATAGGCCTAATGGGAGAAAACAAAATTTTCCCTAAAATAAGGTTTTTCTCACTAAAGGTTTAGTAGGCTATTTAGTTGTAACTAGCTATTTAGTGATGGTTTTTCCACCAAATTTTCCTCCAAACATAATAGTTTCTCAAAATGTGCCACTAAATCCAATTGGTTTTTTTTTTTTTTAAAAATGTTTTTTTTGGGGTATAGAACCCTGAACTTCACAACTCCAAGTTTTTCACATTAACCATATTGGCATTTGATGTGCTTAAGTAAAAATGTGAAGCAAATTGTATATAAAGTAAACAAAACGTGATTGACATGTTTGAAAAAAGATTTGGTACGAATATAAAATCCATGTGTCTGAGCATGCTTAAAGGAGACTATCAAAGTAGGCGAATTAGGGTTAGTGATCTAAAGTAGATCTCAATTCTTTCTTTTCTACTTGTTAGCCGCCTCTATTGTATTGCTCCTTCATCATTTTTATTTGATAACACTTTATATGTTTATCCATCGTGTTTTTAGGTGATTGGTTGACATGTGGAGTATGATGCTCCGATCACGATTTGGCAGAGGTCTTTGATGGAGTTTTCATGTAGGTTGCAGAGTTGTAACTATGTAGGAGGTCACTTGGAGATATTCACGGTTTTGGTTTCTTGCAAATACTATACTTTATATGTTTTATTTCTTGTTTAGGTCACTTTAATAACTCTCCTCAACTCACCATTTGCAAAGAAATGTAGGCTCAGCTCAGCCTTTGGTGTTTTATTAGATGTTAACTTGGAAAATGACTTGATGGTTATGCAGACACGTGGATCTGATCCTATACACATCTGGTCCTACAATACAATGTCTTGATAGTGGTGGTGGCTTGCTTCCAATGTTTTCACACTCATCCTACAATACTCTCTAAACAAATAATTTTAGGAGTAATATGGGAGATCGGTTCCTCCACTACAACCAACTTGCTACTTCTAATAACTCAGCTCAATCTAGTCAAGCGCATGACTCATTATGGGCTCGACCAAATAAACAAACATCTTAGCTTTTAAACAACTCAATTTTAAAATAGTGTAATCCCAATAGCTCAGTCTACTTTGATTTTGATAAAGTCCCCTCCAAATGAAGCAGTGATTGAATTGAACCTCTAAATTTAGAGGTAAAACCCCTAGATGGGGAAAATATATATATTTTATTATTATTTATGCAGCAAATTTTTCTTGGTGTATGGTGCACCAGTGTAAAAAAATTGCTTTCCAAACACCTGGAACAAACAAGAGGTTGTGGGGATGTAGGGATGGGGTCAGAAAGTTGTAGGATGTTGCACAAGCTATCAATTTTTGTAAATTCTTCTCTAATCTCATCTATATCCTCTACTCTCACTTTCCACACCTTCTTTTCTTCACATGTATATATTATCACTCTAGTACCAAATGTAAACTGAGCAACAGGGGTGGAAGCCTCATAAAATTTATTAATATCAAATCAACCAAATTACATTGGTATGAGCTGAAATACTTATAGGTATTGTATAGCTGAATACACACAAGAAAATAAGTTGCACAGGTGCAACAATATCCCTGATTACATAAGCTTCCAAAATATCATACAAGAAACATAACCAAAATTAAATACAAACAATAGTATTGTTAAAATAATACAACACCCATATGCAGAATAAAGACAATTAGATGGTTATGATGAAATATAACCATATAACCAATAAATAAATAAACTAATTAAAATGAAATGTATAATTAATAAAGGTAAATAATAATTAACCTAATATTTCGACATATTCACCTCCATTATCAGTCCTAATTCTCTTAATTTTTAGATTTGAAGCGTTCTCAACTAGAGATTTAAATTCTTGAAATTTAGATAGCACATCATACTTTTTCTTAATGAAAAAGATCAATTCATTCTATAATAATAATCAATAAATCAAACAACATAAAATTCACCACCGAGATAAGGAACCTCAAGTGGACCTCTTACATCACTATAAATCAATTATGATAAGCTGAGAGGAATTTAGATCATGATGTTTGTGAAATAATTGAGCATTTTTCTTACCACATAGGAAAATTTCACAAGTTTCATGTTATTATTTTATATTAGGAATACCAACAACAAGATTTATTCTAGACATATCATACAAACTCTTGAAATTTACATGACCAAGTCTTTCATGCCATAGTTGAATATTATTCCTAAGAGGAAACAAAACAAGACTCGTAGACAAAACCATCAAATATATACAAGTTATTCTTCTGGATCCCAGAAGCAATGAAATTTTTAAACTGATCTTTGACATACCATTTTTCTTGTAGAAAAACAACTTTATAATTTTCTTTGGCTAGATGAGAGCAATACAAAAGATTCTTTTTCAGTTTAGGGACATACAAGACATTCCTAATTAAACCATAAGATAACTTAACACCTGTCACACCCTTCACTCTAATGACAGAGTTATCTCCTAGATAGATATTCTCTTCACATATGACCATATCTGAAAGGATATTATGGTTACAAGTCATGTGCCTAGAGGCACCACTTGTCAAGAATCCATTGATTGTCATTTGAAGCCGAGAGGGAAGTATATAAAGCAATAGATTTCTCGCCTACATTTGCTTGCTTTTGCTTCAATTTTTCTCAAAATCATTACACTTGTTGTTTTTAGCATTCTTCACTAATTTATTAATCTTGAATCTACAATTAGACTCTTTTTGGCCAAATTTTCCACATTTATTACAAGTTCCATTAAATTTGACTTTGAATGGCTGATTGATTTTAACAAAGTTTTATGATTAATTTTAAATCTTTATTTAATACTAGAATTATGATTTGTATTAAAATGTCTAGTATGAGAGGGATTATGAGAAGGCTTATGATTTTGAGAGAATAGATCTTGAGAAGCAATCTCTTTTGAATCAAATTTCTCCATGACTCTCTTCTTGAATCAACAAAGAAGACAAAGTGTCAAGATCAAGTAGATCCTTCTCATTCGATATTTGGAATTAACAAATGAGATGTAGTGTCTAAATTTTTCATGAATGTTGATTTGAGTTATGAAATACAGTAGTTTGTCTTAAAACAATTCAAATTTTCATCCATCTTGTTGAGCTTTGATGTTCTTAATTTTAGCTAGATAGTTTAAAATTTTCTCATCTCCCTTCATAGGAGTTATAAACAGCTCTATAATAAGCTTAATGATCTTTGAAAACCTACTTCCTTCATGCATGGTCTCTAATTTCTTCCATACAAATGAAGGTGATTCTAAATTTCCTATATGCATTAAGAACTCATCTTTAAGGCTTTTGCAACATGATTTATAGAGCTTCTTGATATCCTAAAGAAAAGGAGCTAAGGTTTTCAAGGCTATCTTATCTCGTTGTGGGACATTTTTCAATGCCAATCACAAGATCTCATAGATTTATAGCCATAAAAAAGCTTTTGACACACTTTCCAGATGCTATAGTTAGTTGAATTCAAGAGCTAAGACTTATCCATTGAAAAAACAATAGAACTAGCCATTTTAGATGCTCATATAATAAATGAAGACATATATAGCTATAAAATGACTGAAAGAAGCAAAATAGAGACACAAAACAAGCTACTGAGATCTCTTAATTTGTTATATAACTAAAAATAACCTAAATTTTATCAAAACATAGCTTGAATTGGTCAAGTTCTAGATCAATTTAATAGGAAAAGGTCATGTTCCAGTTACAGACTGTTTTAATAGGCTAATGAGCTAATTAATTAATTAATTATGATCTTAAAAACATATAAAGTTCATCAAATATTCAAAAATAGCTAGATTTGGTATAAAATTAGCTTGAATTGGTTTAATTTAGATCAAATTTACGAGAACATAGTCAAGGTCAAGCTACGGGAGCTCGGTGAGTTCTTTAGCAACTTGGCTTGGCAAGCTAAAGGATGAGATGTATAATTTGGAATCCATGAGACAAAAAACCTCGACGAGTTATTTAGAAACCGAGCGGGGTGTGATAAAAATGATCTACTTAAACAAATAAAATGAGTTAAATAACATCTCGTACGGGTTTAACACGTGGCACATATCAACAATACCAAGAAAGGCACGTGTCATCTTTAAAACAGATCCTTGGGTAGACACAACGCTTTAAAAATTAAATTTAAATCCTCTTCGAGTCTAAAATCAATTAAAAATGTAACAAAATATAAAAAACATGCGTCAATGTGTAGCTTTAAAATAAAGAAAATACACGTGTCACTTTTTAATTATCTCACATTTTGCAATGCAACTAATAAGATAGATTGATAATTAATTAAAAGACATAACCATATACACGTTTCTTTAATTAAGTGGATCACATTTCACATTTTGACATAATGCAACAATAAATTCTAAGTCAAATAAGCCACTTGTTGAAAAATTATTGTCTTAAAAAATTTATAAACCAAACTTGAAATAAATTTCGGGTCTGGAAAAGGAATAAAATAGTTGTCACAATCTAAATGGTGAAGCCAAAGAAAATATTAACACCCTAACACAATTAGAATACATGTTAAAAAATAATTGGATCACGTTTCACATGTCGAAATTTTTTGACAAGTGTAAAACACATAATATGTGTCATCTTTCAATTACATTAGACTTCGCAGTTGACATACCTAAAAAAATGGAATGAAGACAAATTTTTGAAGTTAGGGTTCAAAGAAAAAGATTGTAAAACCATGAACAAGACAAAATAAGACATGTGGAGAGTTAAAAATGTGTCAACATACAAGTGGTTCTCACTTTACAAGTTTTCCAAAAAACTGATAGAAATATATGTGTCCAAATGCAATTGAATCACACTTCGCAGTGCAATAAAAAAATACTAAAGCAAACTGAAGACACGTGAAGCCATTTAGATGGTTTGCATTTCACAAAACTCGATAACTGCAAAGCAAGGTGAACATTTTTAATTGGATAACAACTACCACAAATAAATGACTAACAAATGTGAAATGTGGAGCAATTCCATTAGCTAGGATTTCACAAAATTTGAAAAATGTGACAAAAACGATACTTTGATTGATTTTAATGGTATACCCTTCATAACTATCAGATACACGTTAAAAGAAGACTGAAAAAGTGGAATACAGAGCCACTTGGAGAAATATTATTGGCTCAAGTTTCACAAATGTCAGAAATAGGTAAGTTAAGTCTAACAATGCAAAGACACATGTAAAGCCCTTATTGTCTTGCAGATTGCAACTAAAAAAACATATAAACAATATTTTGACACCACGAAGCAAGATGGATCTTTTTGATTGGCTCAGGATTTGGTAAAACTAAAAATGCAATGCTAGATGTAGCAATATGATTAGATCAGGCTTTGAAGTTAAAGGAAGTCAAATAAGTCTATCGAGCTAAGCCAGATGGCATTAGAGGATTGGCCTAAGCTTTGCAAAATACAGAAAGATGTTAGATTGAAGCCATTTGACCCTTTAAGAGAGGGTGTGGCTTCAAAAACATGAAAAGAACAATAGGTAAGCTACGTGGAGTAATATTATTGGTCTAAGCTTTACAAAATCGATAATGGCCATACATAACCTGGATGGCACAAAACGATTGGCCCAAAGCCAGTAAAGACAAAAATGGTGAAAAATAAAGATTTTACAACCAGGATGGACTTAAAAGTCCCAAATAAACTGGATCTAACTAAATATTTCAGATCCACATATAAAAATGACTTTAACATCTATTTACAATGGGAAAACTAGAAAAATAGCTCACAGATGATGGATTCAAGCCGTAAATGGATAAAACGAGATGCAAAAGCACATATCTAAGAAAAAAAGCTTAAACATGATCTGAACAACCATTTAGCCCATTTTTAATCTATATTTCAAGCAATATTATGCGGGAACTGGAATTTTAAACTTGGTTAGCTTGAACATGACTATGGAACTTTGAGGTCTCGTAGATCTATCAATAAACTTAAAGTTTCTTTGCCCTTTCAAGTCAAAAGACTTCTAGATCAATCCTGCACATGCACAATCACCACGCTCTAATACCATGTTATATTTAACATGAAAAATGAGATCTACTGAGATCACGAGATCCACCATTAAAGGTCAAACATTATACATTATGATGTACAGTCACTTAGACAAATAAATAACTTAACAAATAAGTAATATTTCCGTTGCATGGGGACTTATCCTTTTACTGCACAAGATTTGTGTTGCCAAGTTCCCTGGCTTTCTGATTGCTCCTAGTGAGCCACTCATTACCACCTCCTCTATTCCCACTCCCACTCCTGTCACCCCTTCCAAGCCCAAATCCAAGAACCCCATGAAAGCAGACACCCCTCTCACTGGTAAGATCCTCAGAAGCTCCAAAGATTTGGAGGTTGCTCAAAACCTGCTTCATATCAGCAATGTTGGTATTGACAGGCCCTGCATCTAGAAGAGTCTAAAGTTCCTATTAGGTTGGAAGCCCTAGAGATTGAGATGAAATATATGAAGAAGGACCTTCATTATGTAAGTAGAAAGGGAAGAGAAAGTTTGATGAAGAGAGTGACAATGGTAAGGAACAGTTCACTGATATTTATAAGAAGTTGAGCTCTCTTGATACCAGACTGGGGAGAGCTAAAGATAGACATGAGCATAACATGGCCATATTTAAGGCCATAAGTGATTTCTTAGAACAACAAGTTCGAGAGCATTGCTATGCTAAGTGGGATCCCTGCAACTATTTGGGGGAATGAGAAAGAGAGGAGTATGACCATCTCACGCTGGACGCTTTGGACTCAACGCACACAACCACTCTAGCACTTTTTACCTCATTGTAGATGATTCAGTCCAAAATTGAAAGAGCATCCAAGAAATAGTCTGACTTGGGCTAGCGGAATTCGGTATAGAAGCTATTTTTGTGTTCTTTTTGTTGTGTCGATGCTTCTTTTTTTTTGGTCTTGATGCGGTCTATGTCCTTTTTTTCTTGATTGTAACATGGTCTTGGTTACTTGTGGAAACATTGTTATATCTGGATTTTGATATTTTTTTGTTGTATCTTCATTGTTATATTTAGCTGGTGAGCCCTCCTTGTTCCAGGGTATAGTCCCTTCAAAAATATTTACCAATAATAAAAAAATCCTAAAATATAGGAGATATTTGGACTATTTATTTGTATTAAGTCCTGTTTGATTGGTGTGGTGAATATAATATAATATTATTATGTGATTTAATTGTAGAAAGCGTACAAATTTACATTTATTATTAGAGCACATATTAATCATTTTCCTATAATATATTCGTAAGAGTAGTTAGGGGTAGTTGATTTATTTTTACCCAAGTGATGAAAATATGAAATATATGAATAAGAGAACTTAAATTATTTATTTTTCAAGATTCTCGTATTATAAAAGTATGTTTGGAATTCTCCATGTTGATCAGTCTAGATATATTTTTATGCTTTTGTATATCTTCTACATATAATGGTTCCTATTATCTAAAGGATCCATTAGAATACACATTAAATTCGTACTCTCGAACTACATTATAATATTCACACATTGCATCTAATTTAGAATCCTCATGGTCACAGATGGGTCGTTAAAAATTAATATAGTGTGATTCCATTTTGTCCACATATGTAGTGACTATTGATACATTAAAATTTGCACATATCTAGTTTTTTAATTTATTCTTAAACTCGATAGCACAATCTTAGCACTTTCATTTCTAGATCTATGCCTAATATTTCTACCATATATTCACTACTTGATGGTGTTAATAGTGTTTGAATAAATTATTGTTGATGACTCTCATCTCATACACAAACCATGTATTTATAATCTACCATGGCATCAAATTTACCTCTAGGAAAGGTTCTTGTAATCGGTTATTATTCTTATATTTAAATAGACATTTATTATATAGTATTTTGCATTGTATATTAGAACAAATTTTTAATTGTAAACTCATCTCGACTATTAATAAGTAACATTTCATCGAATTCTTTGTGTCTAGATCCACTTTCTCAGTATCATGTTCTTGAATTAATGACTCCATCCCATTTGAATGCACAATTCCTATTCCTAGTTCCATAAATTCGACTCTTCCATCTATTCTTTGTGTTTTGGGATATCTCTTACAAGGTCAATAGTGTCTTATATCTATTATGTGACCTTCATAGTAAGAATATTTTTTCATAGTGATTTTTAGAATCTGATAGAAAAATAATTTTTGTTAGGAAAAATTGTGAGATTTCACCAATGCTCTGGGACTAGGTCCCTCTGCTTGAATGGGGCAGTTCCATTTATTGAAAGTAAGGAAATGAAAAAAATCTAAAATAATTTGTGGCATGGCCGAAGACTGGGATCACATAGGAATACTTCCCTAAAACTATGGAAATTTCTTGTATGGGATACAAGGAGGAAAAATTCTTAGTGAGGGAGATAGGAGAGGGAAATAGGAGGGGGATTATAATCTAAAAATAACATAGTTGAGTTTATTGAATTATATCGTAACACTTCACATGCATCAATGAGAAGAAATTATTCAAAAATAAAGAGGAATAAGAAACAAAAATTTATTGCATCATGTTGCACAATTTACAATGGTCATGGAGTACGAGTTGAGATGAAGATAGATTGAAAAAGACAAGATAATAGAGGAAATGAAGGCAATTGTTCCTAGAAAGATAATGGGAGCTATTAAACAAGAAAAATACCATCCCTTTATAATGATGAGGTAATATCTTTTTACTTGTTTACAATCCATCTCTTCATCTACCCCTCACGTGACTATTCATATTCCCATTACAATTGACTTTTAAAATTTCATTAGGAGAGACAAAATCAATCTTGTTTATAATTACAAATAGTAATTTTATATTTCACAAATATTACATAGACACTTAAATGAATAAGACAATAAGTCATCGTTACACACAATGAAGAATTAGAAGGAAGGGAGTAGAAGAAGAGTGAGAATAGAATGGGGAAGGATGAAGTATCTCCATTTCTTGATGAAGACCACTCTATGATGAAGATTCTACCTTTGATGCCTCCTGTGGAAATTCTCGTTAGCTTGAACTCAATTCCTTTCACCTATCTGAAAAAAATGAACTATTAGTGTGATCTTCATGGTTTCCTAGAAAAGTGATGGAAAAATTAGATAAGGTTATATACAAAATTTTGATTTGATCCAAGAACTTACTATTTTTAGTAAGTGACACCTCACCTTGACTTGCTAAATTTAGCCAATTTTTCCCAATTTCCCAATTTCTTTGTTGGAGTCCCGATCTTGAGGTTTTCACTGAGGGTTTTGGATGTTTAATTATTTGGTATCATACTTGATATTTTTAGTAAGGAAAACAAGAAAAATTACTAAAAATAGAAGTAGGTATTCTGGTTGTCCGATTGGAGTGAAAATTATCTTGTTGATTTATGAATTTCATCATGAGTTATTGCTCCAATTTTAAGGTGATTTTATCCTTTGGGTCTCTTAGAAAAAGGTAACTTTTTTGGGAATATATGAAAAAGTGGGTGTTGTGAAAACACTAGAGGATCAATGTGGATGAATCTTGGATCTTCTTAAAGGTGTTTTTAAATAAAGTGCTCGAGATAAAGAAAAACAGAGTAGAAATGAGTGAGATATGAGCACTTTTTTCCATTTTGGGAGGATGTTTTATTAGAAATATTAGATCATCAACAAACGTAGAAAAAATTGAGGAAGGGGGTTAGGAAAAATGGCTCAAAAATGCATAGTATTCATTTAAATATTTGAATACTAACTACGGTTAAGCCAAACCCACCTCTTGATTTATGTGCACTCCTTATCCTTAATATGGGTTGAGACTTTCCAAATGGGTCCAAGAGCCTCCATTGCACCTTAAAACATTTGGTAAATGGTGCAATGGTGAAATCACCCATGAAAAGTTTTTCATGGGTTCATCCAACATGGAGAGGGAGACAATTAGGTTGATGGTATGAGTGTAAAACAACTCCTAGTGAGCATTTTGAGTTATAAAGTCTTGAGAGATAGAGGGATTGCAAGGGGTCAAATGTTTTTACACTTGATGAAATTTTGCACTAGGTGAAAAGGTAAAATCATCTTGTAAAAGTGTGCCATGCATTAGGTTTTCATGGAGGGGGAGCAGATTCAAGTTGAGCATACCTAACCATGTAAGTTGTGTTTCATGTGATAAAAATACTTCATCCTCCTTAGCATCATAATTTTTTACACCCATTTCACTTTTTTTCTACCCATTTCAATTTTTTTCTAGGTGAAATGGTGCAATCAGTCCTCCCAAGTGCAGCATGGGGGTGTTGGGTCATGAGGATGGGGTCATTTCAAGTGTGAGTGCATAACTTATCCCTAACCATCAAAGATGTCACTCAAGTGAAAAAACTTCATTTCTCATCTCTCCTCAACATGGGGTCCTAATTTTTTCACCCCATATGCCTTTAAACCAATTTAAAAGGTGAAAAATTACATACAAGGTATGAAAGTGTGACCCAAACACTTATAGTAAGCCTAACTTCACAAATAAGTGCTAAAAATAGACCTCAAAGAGTGAGTATTTTCTCCTAAAGCTTCATTGATATTTTCATGGGAAAATTTTATATGATTTTTATTGTAAAATAAAAAATGAAATAAATGGTATCATGTTTAGGATCCAATTCTACCTAAAATTCAAAATTTACCCCTTTTGATTACGCCTACGAGCGATTCATGGAAGGTAAAATGTTCAACATGAGAGAAACTTGAATTTTTTTCTAACTTATCACATGATACATCATAATTAAATTAAATTTTACTTTTGAATTAGGTCCAAAATCCATTTATAACTCCCATAATTCTCATTTTAATCTCCACCAGGATTCAAGATCTTCACTTTCACTATTGGGTCAATAAATCAAAATCCTTAACACAAAATCTCCCAAAAAAATTTGTGATGTGATTTAGACCTTTTAAATTTCTAATGAGTGTTTTGTATCTTAAAAACATTAACCAATGATCCTAAAATATCACAAAAAAAAAAGATGACTATATTTGTCACTTCTTTCATCTCCCTGCACCATGTTATAAGTAACCCATTATTGAACAACTTGTTCCTAAAACAGTATCAACTTGTATAAATTCCTTAAAATACATCCAATAATGCCATATCTTAGTAAAAATCTAATTGGATGCATTATATATTCTTTATTCATCTCTAGAGGATGTTCATTAGGCACTAAAGTCTTGAAAATAAGTCTTTTTAGGCCTCTGAAAGTAGTTCCTTCAATCTGGATCATAATGGACCCAAAAATTACTTCCTAAAACCTTACCTACACATGAAAAACACTTTAAAAATATAGTTAACACGTCCCTCTTGGCCATGATGGGCTATACATAGTCAAAGAATGGCTGGAGGGTAGTTTCACATTACCCATTTTAATATTATTTGAGTGTGGGCTTAGTTTTCATGCTAGACATTTAGCATGAAACTAGATATCTCTAGCTTGGGGACTTGTTTTGGTTTTAACAAAGTGAGGACGGGGAAAATATGAACCATAGAATCTCAAGAAACTAAGAGGACTAGTGTCTTATCTATTGTGCTATAGAGTCATTTCATAACAAGGATGGATACAAAAAAACCTTGTTTATTAAGCACATCACACGATAGAAAAAAAACATGACAGAAAGGGAAACACACAATAAAAATTGAAACACATGAACCTATATTCATCTATGGTACATGCGGGGGACAATCCACTTTCACTATTTGTATAGTTTTAGATATTTCCCACTATGAGGAAAGCCCAAGTGAATGTCATCCAAATAATATAGTTGGAAAGTATTATCTCCACATGTGTCATGTATTCGAAATGGGAAAAGCCATAGTTAATCAAAATTTCCATGGCTGGTTCTCTCCTCTTATCCCATAGTAGGAAAATATGACCAATCTAAAAATCCCTCTTCTTTGCCTTCTTATCAAAAATGTTTTTTCCTTTCAATTGATATTCCTTTATCTGGTCAACCACCAACACCCTATCTTCACATAGCTTCTCCAAGTACAAAATTATTTTGTCAAGTGAGTCTTGGAACTCACCATCTTTCACCACTTTTGATCCATAGGGATCCAAAATGAATCTACTTTATCAAATCAACCAACATGAAGAAGAAGAAGAAATGATGCACAAAGGTTCTATCTGTTTAGTGACGGGACCCTTTGCCCCACGGTGGTGGTGGTCACGGGGCCACCGATCTGCATTAGGGCAGTGGTCCTGGCTCTTATGAACAAAAAATAAAATATGACCGAACAGTCCCAAAATTCCAAAGGGGGTTCATGTCTCTTCTTTTGCATGACCTTTCCCATTCTCCAAGTATATGAGAGAACATGAGAAAGGCTATAAATGCATGTTATGGAAGAGAACAAAGGCATCGAAGCATGAAGCGAGTAAAAATCTCTTAGTGTTATAATTGTGATTGTTAGAAGCAAGGAGTAATTGAGTCAGAGCAAGCAAGTAGCTGGGAGGAAGTGTGAGATATTATCTACTTCTCTTTCATACTTATTGTAATTTTTGTACTTATTATTGAATTGGCTAATAAAAGTGGGAAGAAAGAGCAATTGCCCTTCCGATTTGGTATTTCCTCCTCTGGAGGTTTTATAGGATAAAATTGCTGGTGTATGAAGTCTATATTCTTTCCCTTTCTGCAAATTTTTGATTCTAAGCACAAGTATAATTCATTCACTAGCTATCTCTATTATTTTATAATAGAAAGTATAATATCAGCAATTAATTGTGATTTTGTGGATATTTCCAAAGTTGAAGAGTTCTGAGATATACTTTGATCGGTTGAAATTTTGGTACTTATATAATGATTAGAATTTGTTTTATCCCATATAGGATTTGGAAAGAAGACATACTAATATCCTTTTTCAGAGTGATCCAATCATCCCATAGCTCATCATATAGCTTCTTATTCTATTTTTCTTATTTTGATCTATGAGCTTTTGCAAAATTACCACAAGATTCTTGTTACTAGACTCAACTTGACCATTCCTTTGAGGGTAATAGTCAGATGCATGTGCTAAGGATATTCTCTATCTGTAAAAAAATCAATTAATTCCATAGAAGAGAAATATGTGGCATTATCAACAACTATCTTCTATGGAATGCAAAAATGGATAATAATATTTTCCTTGATGAAGTTACATATCGTCTCCGAATTGGCTTGTTTGACTTGTATGACCTCTACCCACTTAGTGAATTAATCCATTTCTATGAGCATGAAGGTATGATCTACACTATAATGAGGATTAAGAGAACCAATGAAGTCCATACCCCATTATTGGAAAGGCTCTTCAATCACCACCGGTGCAGTGGGAGTGCAGTGAGTTGTGGTCTTCCCACAAACTATTGATAAGGCTCACACTTAGATACCCATTATTGAGCATATTGAAATAGATTAGGTCAATAGTACCTCCCTTGAAGGATCTTGTGTGTAGTGACCATGGTAGATAAATTTCCACCATAGGCTTGGTCATGATATTATTTTAGCAAGTTTTCCTATTTCTCTTTTTGACACACCTAAGGAAGCATCCATCAAGGGCTCTATTATACAACACATTATTAAAAATAACATAACTTGAATCTTTAAGCTTTAGGCTTCTCCATTTCTTATAATCCATATGTTTTAGAAAATCACCATAAGTGAGGAAGTAAGAAATATCATTATACCACTCATTAGTAGTATTCACAAAGAGTACCTCGGGAAAGTCCTTGCTTATGTATCCATAACATTAAAACTCTTTATCTTCATACCGAGTCATGATAAAATCACCTTCGGTCATCAACCTACATAATCCATTTCCTCTAACCAAATTATATGGCCTTATCTCAAGGTCATACTCTTGAATTTTTGATACCTAGTTACCTCTTTTTCTCTAATGTCGTGATGAGTCACGATAGAATTTATAGATGATCATAATGGTGTGAGATTTTAGGATGTAGAATCTGAAATTATTAACCGCTTTAACCATACCATAAGCATTTTTTCCATTTTAGAGTATCGAAGATCATGATTCTTCAATGGGTAGCTAATGAAGTAAATAAGGGACTCAATCCCTTCTTCATTCTTTAGAAAAAAAAAAGACTGAAAGTGTGTGCTTAGATGAATATAATAAACAATTAAATCCTTTATGAAATCAAGACATACTAATGTTGGATATCCGGCTATGTCCCGATTGATATTCTTGAAATATTCTTTTCCCTCCTTAATCCACTTTAAGATCTCTTGGGGCTTCATAAGTTTTGTAATATGTTTGGTCAAATCAGAAAAATTTGGAATGAAGTGGCGGAGAAAGTTGAACTTACCATAGAAGGAACGAAATCCCTTATTTATTTTGGCTAAGGAGAGTTTATAAATGGATTGCACTCTTTCCAGATCAATATGGGTTCCTTCTTTATTCATAATATATCCAAGGATATTTCCTTCAATCACTCCAAATATTTAATTCTTCATATTCAATGATATGCCATGTTCTCAAAACCTTAACAAGACTTGTTCCAGATGTATCAAATACTCTCTCCTATCCTTAGAGAATATTGTGAGATCATAAAGATAAATGAAATTACATTTTTCTTCAAATCCTTAAATTCCAAATCCATTTCTATTTGAAACGTTACCCCAACATCGATGAGACTAAATGGCATCTAAATGTAGGCTAAGGTTCCCCATGGAGTTGTAAAAGAGGTATTATATTGATCTTATTAAGAAAAATCAATTTTATTATAACCAAATAATCCATCCAAAGCATTGAAAACATTTACGAACCGACATTGCTTATAGGATTTCATCCATGACTGGGATTGAATAATTGTCCTTTAGAGAAGTTTGGTTCAAATTTCAGAATTCTACACAATTCCTTATTTATCAATTTATCTTCCATATAGGGATAATGGTTTCAAACCATGTGGAGTGGTGGGTTCAGAAAATGATCCTTACATTTAGCATTTTCAAAACTTCCTCTTAGATTATTCTAGAAATATTTGGATTATATTGTCTTTTATTTTTCTGGAATGGTTTTTCTTTTGGCTTGAGAGGTATTGAGTGTTGCATCTCTTTTGGTCTAAAATATTTCAGCTCATCATAAGAATATGCCAACACATATAAATACTTTTTCAATAGATAAAAAAGTTTCTCTTCCTCCTCGGCACACAACATTTTCCTATATTCATCAACCAAGGTTAATTTTTTTCCCAATGTTTACTTTCTCAAAATCAGCAGTGCTCCTAGGAGATTCCTTAGCTTTATCTTTCACAAATATATCATTCCTATAAAAAAATTCTTCAAGTTAGACTAGGCCCTTAGAATATCATTACCTTTTAATATGATCAGTCCATCAGAATCAACCTCTTTAGATTCACCTTTTTCTTCCTCTGAAATTGACTCGTGGGGTGAGGAAGTAATTCCTTTAAAGAAAAGGTTGTTAATATTATCTTGTTTCTCAAGGAAGGAGATGATATGTTTATTATCATTGAACACTTTCCAATGGTTGGCATTATTGGAAAAAATTGGCCTACATATCATTTTAATAAAATATTTCTCTTTGTTGAGTAAGGGTGTGGTATTAGTAGAGAAGATAACATATCAAGAGGATAAAAAATTTCATTTTGTTCATGGGGAAAAACTTGTCTCGAGAAAACATCAATAGATTCAAGGTAATCTAATACTCTATTCCTACAACTTTTGAGTTGTGGATTCTTCACTTCATATTTATTTTTGACTTTTTCACAATTACCTTTGCATATCCTAGTAATTTTAATTGCTTAATTCCCATGGAATCATCTACATCCATGTTTAATAGAATAGCTTTGTATTCTATAGTATTTTTTGGTATTTTAAAATAGGAGCTTAAAAGCAAAAGGAAATAACTCACCTAATGTGGAAATCAGAACCACACCAGCTCTAGAGCCTATGTTGAAATGTATTCCATATAAATCCATAGTCCATAGCTTGTCTTCATATTCTTCAAAGATAAGAGGTACATCATTATCCCCTTTCTAATTCATAAAGTAGTTCCCATGTCTGTTGTCTTGATAAAGAGTATCATATCTAGGATATTTGATTTTTATCTTTGTATACTTAATTTTTCTTGTTGGAAACTAATTTTTCATTTGGCCCTTGACTGAAATATTTTCTGAATACCAGTCCATCTGAATTTATCCTCCCAAATATCTATAAAATATTCTACTTAACAACATCCCATATGAGGCCGGAATGTCTACCACCAAGATAGTCAATAAGACTTTCTTTTCAAGAAAATCAGCTAAAGAAACTTGGGCATATTTTATTCTTCCCACAAGTGGGAATTCTTTAGTCTCCATATAATAACACTGGCCTTTATCCCATGTTATATTGAGAAAAATAGCATTAGCTAATTTAATTACCATCACATTATAAGAAGCACATGAATCTAGGATATAATTGTTTAATTAGTAGCCTCCAACAAGAAGAGAAAGGCGAGAAATGTTTCAATCTATTTAGTATTAGATGCACTTAATGCTATAATGTTTTGAGATGATGGGGAAGGAGGAATTGGTAGTGTACCCTTAGAAAAGGGCATGAAATTATTGGGCTTTGGGTTATTACCTTTGATAAACCAAACTAGTTTATCAAACTATTCTAGATGGGTTTGAAAATATTCAGACTCAAAATTTTTGACCTTAGACCATTTGACATGGTATATGATATAAAAAGTATAGGAAGTGGATGTATCTGAGATGGTGGAAGCTATACGGAGTGGAGAAGACACTAATTTAGAAGAAGGGGCTACTTTGGAAACAAAGGTAGGCTTGGAAGCTATTGCGGGCATATTGGGTACCTCATGGGTTTTTCTAGAAACATCACTATTTTAGAAGTAGTATTAGAACAATTAGAAGAAGAATATTTAACATAGGTAGACTTAGGAGATTAATTATTTTATATGAGGCCCTATTGGCTGCCACAAGATCTGTTTTTTCTTTAGTAGAGTCCATAAAAGGTGGAATTGTAATTGCTTTATTGATTATTTTGTTAGGTGGAGTCATCATGGGAGGATTTACATCTTTCTTCTTCTTGGGAGTGATGGTGGGAGAACATTTCTTTCTAGATTGAGAATGGGTAAACATTGCATAAGAGAAACTCGATGCATCATGCTCTTCACTTTAATTTCTAGATGAGTACTCAAAGTACCTTGTCTTAGCATCATCAACTTCTTCAATTTCAAGCCCATTTTCTTCTTCATCATCACATTTTATATCGTAGGATACATTGATAGGAGGAGCCTATAGAGAAATTATTTAGGGAGTTTGTGTAATTCTTATTTTATTCTAAAAATTACTCTTCCTTGGAGCATCTCTCAAAGTACTTTATGTAATTTATTTTTGAGTGCAATCACATCATTTGCCAATTTTTGAACTAGGGGGTCCATGGAGGTAGAATTGGAACTTTGACCCTTTTGTTTTCCACTTGGATTTTTTACTTTCTAGAAATAATCAAATCATCCTCTACTTCAACAACATATTCCTAAGATTCTCTAATATTCCTAGGTAAAGATATTTGAAGGATGAATCCTACCTCAGGAAATTGAGCATTGATGAAGAATCTTTTCACATTTTCATCGAGAGGGCATAACTTCAAATGGTATCCTCTTGAGAAACATGTTGTAACAAGCTATGAAGTCCCTCATAGTCTCATTGGGCTCCTTTTTCATTTGAACCAATTGCACTAGGAGGTATTGAAAATATTTAGTAGATTTAAACCTTTCTTCAAAGCTAGTTTTGATGTCATCCCAACTAGTGATAGATTTGGATGGTAGGAGATATAACCATTATTCTTCCTTTTCTTGTAGATATTTTGCAAACAACCTCACCGACACATCATTTTATTCTACTCCTAATACACCACATGCTTTGATGAATGTTGTTATGTGTTCTTCTAGGAGTTGTGTGTTATCACCTCTAAATTTAGGAAAAATCTTATGAGATCCTTTTATAATTCATGGATTGGTGCAGTGAGGGTGAGAGGACTGTGTTTTTCTCGCATGGCATAATTTTTGGATTCCTCTCTCTTTATTTTGCCATTATTAACTCTTATTCCTCTAATTCTTCTTTTGCTTCTAATTTTTATTGTTCTTTGCTTCTACTTCTGCAAAGTCTTCTTCAAAGTATTCTCTACGATCGGAAATTCTATATCCAATGGATTTAGAGAAATTAGAGAAACCTAAGATAAAATTAGGGGTATGATTAGTATCCTCAATTTTTTTGAGGTAACAATGTGAGAAGTCATAGGAGGAAGGGGGTGATAATAATTTCTCATTTACTCTTATCATCTTTAGATTTTTTTGGAAGATAGGATTGAGTTTTCCTCTTTATCTCTCGGACACGGTGTATTTATAATCATCTGGTTTGAATATTTTAAATCAACTCAAATAATAATTTTATCAAGCTCTCCTTTGTTGAATTTGAACTTGTCTTGCTCTTTCCAAAGCTTCTACACATTCTTCTTCAGAATCTAGAACTCTTGTAGCTGCGTGGTAATGAAATAAATTCACTCTATTATGTAAAAAATCCTCTCTCAAGTCCGATGTAATATCTTCTTGGGTATGGAAAAGAATTTTAGGTCTTAGGACTAGGGAGGACTAGGAATAGCCATGAGTGGAAGGCATAAGGCTCAATGGATTTTTGGATTTCATATTTTTAATTTTGGATTTATTGAATATCTATTTTTTTGTATTTTTGGAATATATATTTTTATGGATTTTTGTGGTATTTGATGTGGTGCAGATGTAGTAAAATATGCCCAATGGTGGGAATTTTTTTGGAAAAATCATTTTTCGTTAGGAAAAATTGTTAGATTTCACCAATGCTCTAGGACTAGGTCCCTCTGCTTGAATGGGGAATCTCTATTTATTAAAATAAAGGAAATTAAAACAATCTAAACTAATTTATGGCATGGCCTGAAGATGGAGGATCAAATAGGAATACTTCCTTAAACATGTGGAAATTACTTGTATCGAACACAAGGGAGGAAAATTACTTAGCAAGAGGAGATAGGAGAGGAGTTTTAATCAAAAATTAGCATAGCTCGGTTTATTGCAATAAAATCCAAACACTTCCCTTGCATTAATGATAATAAATCATTCAAAAAGAAAGTGGAGACATAAAAGTAAACACAAATTTTTATTGCATCATGTTGTACAATTTACAAAGCACATGGAGAACAAATTGAGAATAAGATAGAATGAAAAAGATAAGAGAATAGAGGAAATGAAGGCACTTATTCCTAGAAAGATAATGTGAGATAGTAAAAAGAAAAACCCACCCTTTATAATGAAGAGGTCATCTCCTTTTATAGCTTTACAATCCATCTCTGCATCTACCCTACACATGAATTTTCATATTACCATTACAAGTTAATTTTCAAATTCCATTAGGAAATACAAAATCTGTACCATTTTTATAATTGTAAAAGTGGCTTTCACATTTCACAAATATTACATAGTCACTTTAATGAATAAGATAAAAAGTCATCATTATACACAATGAATAATTAGAAGGAGTAGAAGAAGAGTGAGAATAGAAGAAGGAGAAAGATAATGGATAATCATGAATTAGATCCACCACTTGATGAAGACCTCTCTTATGATGAAGATACTACCTCAAATGCCTCTTGTGGAAATTCAATTGGCTTGAACTCAATTTCCTTCACCTCTTTGACAAAATGAACAACTTCCGAGTGTGATCTTCATGTTTTCTTGGAAAAGTGATGAAATGATGAGATGAGGGTGTATGAAATTTTTTTATTTGATTTGAACACTTACTATTTTTAGTAACTGACATCCCACCTTGACTCGTTAAATTATCTAATTTTTCCCAGTTTCCTAATTTGTAGTTTTAGAGTCCTAATCTTGAGTTTTTCACTGAGGGTTTTAGATGTTTTCTTATTTGGTATCATAATTTATATTTTTAGTAAGGAAAAGAGGATAACTTTTTAAAAATATAATTAGGTCTTATGGTTGTTTGATTGGATTGAAAATTGTTTTGTTGGGTTAGGAATTTCATCATGAGTTCTTACTCCAATTTTAAGGTGATTTTCTCATCTAGATCTCTCAAAATATGAAAATGTAATTTATTTGGGAAGATTTAATAGGTGGGTGCTGTGAAAAAGATAGAGGATAAAATGGTATGAGTCTTGGATCTTCTTAAAGGCATTTTTAAATGGATTTCTCTTAAAAATTTCATGAAAAATGGAGTAGAAATGAGTGAGATATGAGCATTTTTTTCTATTTCGGGAGGAGGGTTTATTAGAAAGATTAGAGAATGAACAGGTGCAGTAGTAATGGATGAAGAGTACTTATGAAAAATGGATTCAAAATGCATAATATTAATTGAAATATTTTAATCCTAACTATGGTTAAGCCAAACCCACCTCTTGATTCATTTGCACTCCTCCTTAACATAGGTTGAGAGTGCGTTGAGAATTTCTTAATGGGTTGGGAAGCCTCTATTACACCTTACCACATTTTTAAGTTTTTAAATGGTGTAAATATTAAATCCACCTTGAAAAGTGTGTCATGGGTTAAGCTAACATCAAGAGGGGGACAAGTAGGTTCTATGGTATGAGTGGAAAAAAATCCCTTATGAGCATGCTGAGTGTTAAATTTCTCGGGAGAGACATGGATTGAAAGGGATCACACTTTTTGCACCTGATGAATTTTTACACTAGGTGAAAAGTTTCAATCATTCTTGAAAATTGTGCCATGGGTCAAGTTTTCATGGAGGGGGAACAGGTTCAAGTTGAGCATACCTAACCATGCAAGTCATGTTTCAAGTGATGCAAACACTTCATCCTCCTTGGAGTCACATTTTTTTCACCCATTACACTTTTGCACTAGGTTAAAATGTGAAATCAGACCTCCCAAGTGTGCCTATTGGGTTCTGGGTCATGAGGATGGGGCTATTTCAAGCGTGAGAGTCTAGCTTATCCATAACCACCAAAGATGTCACTCAAGTGACAAAACTTCATTTTTCCTCTCTCCTCACCATGGATTCACACTTTTTTACACCCCATGCACATTTTCACCAAGTTAAAAGGTCAAAAATTTCATCGAAGGTACGAAATTTCAACATGGACACTTCCGTAAGCATGCGTTCACCAAAAATGCTAAAAATAGACCCCGAAGAGTGAGTCTTTTCCCCAAAGATTGTCTAAGAGTTTCATGGGAAAAATTATATTATTGTGACTATAAAATACCAAATAAAAACATTAGATGAATTTTAGGATCTATTTCTTCCTACAATTCAAAATTTACCCCCTTATTGATTCTTCCCATGAGTGGTTCCTGAAACCGGAGAAAAATTAAAATTTTGTCTAACTTATCACATGGGTAATTTAAATGGTTGAATTAAATTAACTTTTAATTTTTTAATCATTTCCCAAATCCCTTTCGAACTCTTAGAGTGCTCATTTGAATCATTACCAAGATCAAATATCTTCAATTGCACTATTAGGCCAATATCTCAAAATCTGACAACATAATCTCTTGAAACTTTTTGAAATGTGAAGTAGACCTTTTTATATTTCCAATGAGTGTTTGGAAATTTCAAAAAATTACTCAAGGATTCTACACCATACCAAACAAGTGACTATATTTTTCATTTCCCTACACCATGGCCCAATGTTGCACAACTTGTTCCTAAACCAGTCTCAATTTACAAAAATTCCCTAAAATTCCTCTAATGATGTCATATATCAGTAACACTCTAGTTATATGTATTATATATTCTTTATTCATCTCTAGAGGATGTTCATTAGGTGCCAAATCACGAAAATAGGCCTTTTAGGCCTCAAGAGTAGTTCCTTCATAGTAGATCATAATGAACCCATGAATTTCTTCCCACCAACTTACCTGTACATGAAACACACTTTAAATATATAGTTAGCACATCCCACTTTCCCATTATGGGGTTTACATAGTTAGATATTGGTGGAGGGTATGTTCACATTATCTCGGTTCAGGATTTTTTGAGGGCTTGGTTTTCATGGCAAAAAAATTCAATTTTTCATGCTAGACATTTAGCATGAAAAAATATTCATTAGTTCATGTTTAGGATAATTTTCATATCAATATAAAATTGATTTGAGTTTGTCTTAAAATATTAATAGTTTGGGATACATTTAAATTTTCTATATAGTTTTCTCCATATTATTGGATAAAATTTTAAAATGTGTAAATTCAAAAGGAGTTGAAGTATCTTATTGTAATTTTATTCCATATGGGTATGATGTTAATGTTATAAAGGTTATTTTTGGTTGGGTATTCATTTAGTGTTTACTTAGTATTATAGTTTTTGGAAAATTAAATTTTGGAATTAGTGGTATATGTGAAGTTTCAATGTTTCATGTAAGTCTTATTATGGTAAGTTTTTATATCATTATCCTCTCAAGTTAAGTTGTCAAATAGTAATTTTTACTGTCAAATATGTATCATTATGAGTTTAAGTCGAAATTTTGAAAAAAATTACCTTACGGATACATTTTTGGTGTTTCTTGACATCTAAAAAAATATTTCACATTGAGTAGAAGGAGTGAATAAAAATGTGGAAATATTTGAGCTTCATATAAAAATATATCTGAGTTAGTAGTATTCTATTAGAGGATGGAGGAAACTGAGGTTTTAGTTCAAATAACAACCTCTTTCCAGGTCACCAATAAGTGATTCCCATATACTTCCCTAATGTAATAACATAATGAAGAAAAGACAAGACAATGAAATGTAACATTATGATACTTGAATAGGTTGAAGAGTTAGATGTATCCATGTTCATACCTAGGTTTGTGATAAACATTTGTAAAACTGTTATTGGTTTATAAACAAATCGTTCTTGTATGATTTCCCACACTATATTAGTTAGATATGTTTCCCATAGTGTATGGTTGATAATAATTTGACGTGTTCCTTCATTTACCTTCAATTCAATTATGTTCCAATATCATGAGAAAGAAGAAGCAAGAAAACTATAGAAGAAGTTATACTATGTTTTCCCCATGTAAACACTTGGGGATGTTAGGAATTTAGTCTTTCATGGTTAATTATAAAACTACCGTGAGGTAATTACATCAGTAATTAGTATTTTATTGTGTGTTATTTTACCATATGGTAAATAGTAATTTAGCATGGTTACAAGTTTATTTGTAATGTACTATATTTGGTATTTTGTTAAGTAATATTATTGTAACAATATTACATATGTAGGTTTAGTGGTTGAGACAAACTCCTAAAATATAGGAGATAGTTAACCTATTTATTTTTATGGAGTCCAATTTGATTGATGTACTAAATATAATACAATATTATTATTATGTGATTTAATTCTGTAGATCTGAACAAAATTTACAATGACATCTCCCAAGTGATAGGTCATCTAAAAATATTTTAATAATGGACCATGTTGGCAAAGTTTCAAGGTTTTTAAAACCATTTTTGAAACATAGAGCATGGAGCTGGTTTTAATGGCTTCCATGGAGGTAAAACATGAAGTTTTAATGGAGTTCCATGTTACACTTCATATATTATTCATGTTGAGGTGTTATTTTTGGGGAAAAAAGTTTTAAAAATTATTTGAATCCCTCTCTCCTTTAGCACTTTAACTCATGTTTAACCACACATGCTTAACCCAGTCACTCAAGCTTTATAGGGTGAGTTACACCCATGGAAATAGGATATAATTTATGTGAGGAGACAATGGGGTGACTAAGTTACACTTTTAACCAAATTGTGACAACTATCACTGTGAGAAAACATGTGAGGAAGATAGAGGGGTTAAAAATAAATCTCCAAGGGATGAGAATGATTCCTTAATGTGACTAAGGGATAACAGAGGAGGTGATGAATTTTTTTGTGTCTCTAATGTCCTCTTGTATATTGGAACAATGGGACAAGGGAAAATATGCATTGAAAATTGTGCCATGGGTCTACTTATCATGAGGAGGGGACATGCGGGTGAGAAAGTTAGTTATTAACCTACTTAACAACCAAGTTGAGTTGTGTTAAGTGATGAAAATAAATCCACCATAAGAGGGTGAAATGTTTTGTCACCATTATCAACTTTCACCAAGGGAGAAGGGATAACAAGAGGGAAAATTTGTGCCAAGGGGTAAAGGGGTCATACTTTTGACTTGTGAAACTATCCTAGGATCCAAGCTGTAATGTTTTAAGTCACACTGACCTAAATCAACAATAGTGGGTGAAATTTTGTGTTTTTACTATGCCCTTTAACTAAGGTACAAGAGAAAAGGGACATATGAGGGTGAAAATTTCATTCAATATTATAAACTATTATGATTTCATCCCACAAATGTGAGAATATAACACAGAATTATTTTTTGGCCTTGGGAGAAAATGTTGGAGTTTGAAGGCTAAAAATTATATTATTTTGACTCCAAAACACATGATGATTTCATTAAAACAATTTATAAGATCTTATTTTCATTGTTGCTTATTTTTCAATCCCAGTCACTCTTTTAGCACAAAGGATAAACCAAAATGACTTAGATAATCACATAAAGTGGTGAAGACTTGGACAAAAAATTATATCTCCACCATATAGTGGAATCCAATAATTTTTCATTGACTATTTTTTTGACTTAAAACGCTCCCGGAACTTCTAAAACCTCAAGAACAAGTTTACTCTCTTTGTTGAAGCTCACATTCTATGATTCTGAAATGACCCTACTTTTCTTAATTAGATCCAAAACCATATGCCTTCATAAAATTATTTGAAACTGTTATATATCTCTTCATTAATCATTTTCAAAACCTCTAGACGGGTCAATATATTTCTATTATCCCCAAAGGGTATTCCTTTGTAGAAAAATGGCAAAAACTAGCCCTTTTGTGCCTTTGTGAATAACTATTCCACCTTAGAGTTGAATAGCTTCATGAATCCATTTATATATAATTGTTTGCACATGAAACACACTAGAAAACCATGTTGGCACATTCATCTTAGTTAGAATGAGGATTACATAGATGATATATTAGCTAGAGGAAGGGTATATAATGACAAGGAAAGAAGGTTTTCAAGTGAGGGTTAGGTTTTCATGACCAAAATTTTGAATTTTGTGTGCTGGAAATTTAGCATGACAACAATAGTTTGGAAGTATGTGAATGAATCTATTACACTCTCTGTTAGAAAATTAATCTTAAGTAGATTATGATCCCCTCTTAAGTGTTATTATGTTATAAACTTTAGTTTATAATTAAATAAATAAAAATATATAATATTTTTATTTATTTAATATAAAATTTAGGTTATAGGTTAAATTGATTAATTAAATCAATTTAATAAAGTGGTGGGGTGCTTCACGAGAAGACACACCCATAAAAACCACTTATATAGGGCTCTCGGGTCCCAATGAATTCATTGGAATTAAAATTCTAAAAAGGGGAGAGAATTAGTGAAGAAAGGTATTACTAGAATGTAAAAATTGTGTTTTTCAGTTAAAGGAATTCTATACTTTGATGATGGTATGTTTTTACCTCCTATGAGGTTTTCTACATTAAATATGTGTTCAGTGTGTAATGCTTATTTATTATGTTATTAATTATTATTTGATTCATAATATTTAAATAACTATGTAATGTTTGATTAATTTCTCAGACCTCGACACTCTGTAAAGGTATGTGAAAAATGGTTGATAAACAAAGTGAAAACTGCAATATAAGTTGGGATTTTAATTTTTACCTTTGGTTTTGAATTTTTATTTTTGATCCCTTGGTTATTAATATGGGATTGCTTGTTATACACATAGTTTGGTTCCCATACGCACCCAAAATTGCACTTATTACATTATTGGGAAAACGGTTACAAAATTCCCTAATCATGACTCAAAATCCTTTCAAGAAGGTGTTTGAGCTCCAAAAACCCATTCACAACATATATTTGTAGCCTATATGGCCTTACTTAACTTTTCCATGCATTTTCCATATCCCCACCTCTTTCAATGCTTGATTTGGCCTTGATGTCAAGACCGCCACCCTACCTAGGTAGTGGTTTTCAAACCGCTGCCCTACATAGGGTGGTGGTCCTATCCTCCTTTTCTAGATTCTTCACACGTGTTTTAAACATGCAAAGTTTCACTTAAATCTATTTTTTTCATGCATCCATGAGCTGAATTAGCTAAATATATATATATATATATATTACTTGGTTCTCCTTGATCCTTTTTAAATAAGATTTAATTTATTGGAACTCCTTCTTTCCTTGTGCATGAAGTAACCTCCTAGCCTCCATCCCTATATATTCCATGCTCATATTCAAGAAAAAGGGCCTGAGAATTTTTTGTATCTTGTATTGTTTTTCTGCCATAATCTTTCTAGGAATTAAATAGCCAAATCCATATCTCTTGTGCTATCTCTCTTCTACTTGCTTTGCATCTAGATTACTTCCAAGCTGTCATTACTCAAGAACCATCCTCTTGTTGTTGTTCTTTACATTCCCAATCCCTTGGAATCACATGAACACTCAGGGAAAGAAAGAAAAACAATGAGGGAAAAACACCGATACTCTCTTGGATTTTACAAGGATCTTGCTCTTCCAAGTTAGAGTTGTGTATTTGTTCTCTTTGTTTATCAAATTGTCAATTATGAATTGTTAATTTCAATTGCATATCAAATAGAGTAGAGAAATAGTCCGTTTCAATTAACTAGATAATTTCAAGTAGATCAAATCAATAGGAATTTGTATCTTCAACATTACCAAGTAAGTGTGGGGAATAATAGCTCTATTAGGGTTATGATTTATTCTTCACTTTTGAGGTAGGGTTGGAAGGATTTTTGATTGAGTTAGAATAGATTTTTAGACATAGATTCACACATATGCACAAATAGTTAGCAACATCCGGATAATTGTTTTTATTAAAATTATTTACTAGAGTAGATGCATTTCCTAAAAATATAAAAAAGAACACGGACATTTACTTTCCATAGATTTGATTTTTGTCTTGCTTTTTCTAATATGTTGAGAAAACACCAAAAATATATGTTAGATTTCCTTTGATAGATAGTTTATTTACTGAAAACAAATCAATTCATCTTGCATAACCATCAATGGTCCATGATGGGAAAAGACTTATAGTTGTGATCCCTGGTCCCACAACCCAACAAGCGAGCTAATAAGCGACATGGACACAATTTTTTGTTTAACATTCTTACTTACACTGTAACATACAATGAGAAAATAAGACAGGTTAGATACATTAAACATAGTTGCTAATCAAACCTACGAGTTACGGAATGCTCCTACAAATAGGGTTTTATTGTATACATGACCATCCAATGGCCACAACCCCCATGAGTCTTTGGTTGTGATCTACAGTCCCTGTAAGCCAATGGGCCTGATAGTCCTAGATATTGACACTGGTTTATGCACATTGGTATTCATATCTTCACTACTTCCACTCAATTTCATTGTTGAATATAGTAGCCGATCAGGCTAAGACTTTCTGGACAAGACCAAAAATCACCCATAGTCCCTGTAACTCCACTACACCTCTTGTCTTCACTTCCATGACCTTGTCTAGAAACCCATACAAGGCACTTGTAGGTTACTTTCCACGTATTCGTAACCAATCAATAGAATATCGACAGAACTAGACATCGATTGGATTCTCTCGAGTAGCTATCATATCAGACCATACCATCACACCCCTTTAGGTTAGGAGAACATTCTTTGCCTTAGATTCACAGATTTCAGTATTGTGTGTCGAAGAAATAACGTTGCCAAATTATCTTGATCACCAACATCACTTTAACTTCCATTTAATTTCCACATCGGTTATCTTAGCATGACCTCGGGAGGTCGGGTGTGAAGAAATTCATGTGTTGATTGTCTATCGTAAACCTTGTTAACCCAACGTGAAGAGCTAGTGTCTAAATGTTTCTAATTTCTTTGTCCATCCCTTATCTCGTGGGTTTTCTTATACCCCCGAATATGTTGGGATATGACGAGTACGATAAGACCATCCCAGGTTTTGGCATGTACCATTACCAATCAAGTATACCACAACAATCACCTTCACTTTCCACATGGGTGGAAAACCTCTTGTCCATTCAAAATCCTCTACTTTAGGGAACCAATGTCATTTTTTCTATACGCATTGAAGAACTTGATCAGGTCACTTAGACCTATCCCCTCAAACAATCAAGTTCAAATAACATGACATTCACTGGTGAAGAAAGTTCATCTCCTTAGGTATTGTTTCGACATCCCATTAGCATGTAATCCAATCAAATCCCCCATCTAGATGAGGATTATTTAGCACGATATGCTAGGAGTGAACAACACTTCCAAAACATGAACCAATATTTCGATAGGTTACAAGGACAAGGATTTCCTACTTCAAAACAATAATGATACCCCACCACCAACTGAGAAGAAAACCAATGAGGGGTGGCAACACCATGAACAATTCATAGAAGGACACCATAGGGGTTCAACAAAAGGTATCTAAGCAAGACACTAGCCCATCAATGGGTGATGTCATTTCAGCTTTGGTAGACAAGGTCAAAGAGTTCGAGCTTACCCAAAATGTAGAATTCATACACAAGGCAAGAGAAAACACTATCCTACCTTCGAACTATGGGAAAATACCGATTGCATAGAATCCTCTAGTCTACATGAATACTCCTAACCATGGGGATTTATTAACTGGGACAGGTACCTTGGGTATGCCTCCTCAAGCCACATATGGATACCTACAACAGAACTAGCCGGAAGTGCATTCTCAAATGCTATACCAGCCGGAAATGCAACGTTCCCTAGCTTTGCACCTTCAGCTCCATATCAAAGTGGTAAACCCCCTATATGCACACATACTCTAAAATGCCACAAGGAGATGCATACACCTATCTGGGTCCTTATGGTTATCCACAGGGAATGCCATATGCCTCGAAAAATGCCTATACCATGCCATTTTAGCAACCAATGCCACCTTTTCTTCCCCAACAAGGACCTTCAATGGTTGAAATGTACACAATGGGAACTTACTCTAAGTACCTAAAGGAGCCTTTGGACTTTTCCATCTAGATAGTCATGCTCCCAAGGCCATTTCCCGATCTTCCAAAGTTTAAAGGGAAGGCGACCCAAATTCTCACATCAAGGTTTATGCAATGGCCATTCAAGAGCTGATCCCATGAGATGTAGTCGTTGTGAAAATTTTCCTAAGACACTAGAAGGTATTTCTCTCGACTAGTATTATAGAATACCAGAGGCCTCGATACACTCTTTTAAACAAATCGTGTCAGAGTTCATTAAGGATTTTGATATGAATAAGTTGCTAAGAATAGGGATCAGAGAATTCTTACACATCAAACAAGAACATAACAAATCTGTAGCCCACTTCATTCAGAGGTGGTGATAGGTTCTCTATTCTTCCACAAGTTCTCGAAACATGGATCAAATGGAACTTTTTGATTTATTCCTCCACTCTATTTACATATAGACAAAGAAAGAGGTTCAAAAGTTCCCACTCGGGGAGCTATGAGGAAGTGCTAGAAGGTGCTCTTCAAATTGACCAAGCGGTCATTGATAGTGGTCGTAAGACCTATGGGGAAAATGGGAAGTTAGTCACTCCTTAAAACACTCCCAGTTACTCCAACAACACAAATAACAATCAAGGACAAAAATCCTTAATAAAAATCATGGAGTCACAATTGGCGATGTGGTGACCAGCCCAAAAATCCTAATGTTGTTAATCCTACCAATACAGGTGCTACAAATAACAACAATAATGGAAACAATTAGAGAAATAAAAATTTCTCACCCTCGATAAACATTGTGGATTTTAATCATCCCCAATAATAGCAACAACCTCAGCAATAGAGACAAACACTGACAGCGAGCCCTAGTCAATACCCGGTGAGTATCCTAACCAATTCCAAAACTAGGGGCAAGGGTTCCAAAGTGCTAATTATAACATTAAACAACCAAACAATAATCGTAGTTTT
Source organism: Taxus wallichiana var. yunnanensis (assembly GCA_018340775.1). Lineage (NCBI taxonomy): Eukaryota > Viridiplantae > Streptophyta > Pinopsida > Cupressales > Taxaceae > Taxus > Taxus wallichiana. The sequence goes on along the minus strand of CM031238.1, from coordinate 456,547,168 downwards.
AGACCACAATAAGGAACAAACCAAAGGCCTCAAGATTATGATCCTAAATTATACTACAGTTTTCATAGGGCCCGTGGGCATGATGTAAGAACTTTTCACAATTGTAATAAGTTTTTATACTATTTTCCGAAGACCAAAGATAATTGATTTTTGACATGTTTTTGACAAACCGAACTACACCCCACTAGGGATCTTCAACGATCCTCTCCCCACATGTCCAAAGGATGATATACTAGATCCCAAGAGTTTAAATAAAAGGAATTGTAATAGGAATCATGATCTTGAAGCTTCAAATTTGTCAAACCCATAGGTGGCACCCCTTTTGGATTGTCACCAGTAAACAAAGATTATGGGATTGGTAGAGTTAGACACCGAACCCCAAATTAATGTTGCTATGAGAACTAGGGATTATTCTACGCAGCCAATCCCTATTTATCTGGATGTGTTAGGAAATATTCACAATACGCTAAGAAATCTAGTAGGGTCTTATGATCTAATCAGTGATCTGACCAAGACCTTTTCACATATTTCCTTCTTGGATCTACTAAAGAATTCCCCTGCTCATCGAGCCACTTTGTTAGAAGCACTAGGTCTTGGCCATTTGATTAATGTTACCCCTCCTCTAGAGGCACAGATAAATCATATAGAATTTGATATTTTCTCTGGGGCAACCTGGAAGGGACATTGGGTTTGTGTTTGACATAAGTAAGATGCCAACCAATGCTAAAATCACTCGTAGAGGTGATCGACCTTATTTTTACAAGTTTGGATCTATAACAACTATGTGAAATGTGTAATGATTGATGATGGGGCAGTAGTTAACATAGTCCCCTTCTCTTTTCTTCATAAGTTAGGATATGGGGAGACTAATTGCTCCTCGACAAGAAACACACTAAGGGGCTATGATAGCCTCAAGGTGACCTCAATTGAAACCATAATATTACCGGTTACTCTCGGACCCAAGATGGTACTCACTAAGTTTTATATTATAGATCGGGAAACCAACTATAATATGATCCTTGGTCATCCTTAGATCCATCGCATGAAGGAAATCCCCTCCACTCTATTTCAGGAGGTCAAATTCTTGCATTTAGGGAAAGTATTTATGGCACAAGGTGATCCAAAACCCTTTGATATACATTTGGCCAACTTAAAGAAAAATCCAGGGGTCCACTCTGAATTTGAGCTCCCCACGAACCAGTTAAACAAACCTACAAGTGCATAGTACCAGAAGAAAACTAGTTCCTACAATGGAGTTAGAGGTCACGGGTTTGATCAAAGGCATTCCAGTGGTCAAGGATGAAAATGTTATTGTAGAGATAGTGTCGCTAGGAACCACCATGAATATTGTCGAGCTACTAGAGAAGGATTTTCTTATTCTCCTCCCCTTTGATTCTATGGGTATGGGACATGCCTTGGGACTCAACTCCCTTCCAGTAGATGAGGTTTACATGGTAGAGGTAACCGAGGTAAAAGAGGAAGGTACAAAGGATGAATCAATGTCCATCTTTCTAAGTAGTTTCTGGACTCTCCATTTTGATGGAGCCAAGTGTTGCTTTGGTGCCAGGGTAGGCGTGATCCTTACTTCACCGAAGGAAGGATTATACCTTTTTCTTTCAAGTTGAATTTTGAATGCACAAATAATGGGGCTGAATATGAGGCTCTCCTATTAGGCCTCATCATAGCTAAGAGGATGGGCATCCTCAATATTAGGGTTTTGGGTGATTCACAACTAGTCACAAATCAGATATCTGAAGTATATGAGACTAGAGTTGAGCATCTACAACTTTACAAAACAACAGTGCTAGGTTTGACAAAAGAGTTTGATTTCATCTCAATTGAGGTAGTTCCATGTGAAAAAAACCTTCTCATAGATTCTATAACAAATTCAATTTCACACTTCACCCCAAGTAGTGACCTAGAAGATACCAACTTCACATTTTCAGTTCACACCAAACCCTTGATTCATAAAATAGAAACGATCCCAATGTTGACATATGTACAAACCAAGAGTCAATCTGATTGTTCAGAGCACATCAATGGTGATGAATTGACTTTAAATTAATTAAACGCTTTATTTGAACCGCATCTTACCTGTCACAAGATAGACTTTTCCTTAATCCCAAATTCCTCTTCTTATTTTGGGAATCCCATGGTTAAGTTCTCCCTGGGAAAGGATCTTGAGAATTATGAGGTAGAAGAAGAAGGGGACTTGGGGTTGCCTCTACCCTTTCTAGAATTCAAGGAGGGAAATTCCTCCTTAATTGAGGGAACGATTGATATAAACATTGGAACGGAGGAGGAACCAAAGATCTTAAGGTCCTCTTTAACTCCAAAGGAAGTGGAAATACATACCAAAATCCTCAAGGAACATAAAAAGGCATTCACATTTAGCTATAAGGAAATGACAGGATTGCACCTCATATCGCAGTTCACAATCTTGTCACCAAGCCAAATGCTAAACCAATTAAGTAGAATTCAAGGCCCATGAAGCCAAAATTCACCCTCATGGTGAAAGAAGAAGTAATGAAACTTCTCCTAGTAGGATTCATTAAGCCACTTGATTATTCACAATGGGTATCTAATATTGTCCCTATTCTCAAAAAGAATGGAAAGATCCGTATTTGCATAGACTTCCGGGACATTAACAAAGCTTTCCCCAAGGATGATTTCCCATTACCATCCATTGATGTTATCATTGATGCAACAACTGGGTTTGAGTTGTTGTCTCTCATGGATGGGTTTTTAGGATATAATAAAATCAAAATATCCAAGGAGGATCAAGCTAAAACTATGTTTATAACTCCTTGGGGAACTTATTGTTATGTTGTCATGCCATTTAGTCTTAAGAATGTTGGTGCTACATACTAATGAGCAATGACCTACATATTCCATGATCTTATTCATAAGATTAGGTATCCTATGTAGATGACCTATTGGCTAAGGAAAGGAAGTGCTGCAATCACCCTGAGGTGCTTCGCATCATCCTTTCTTGCTTAATTGAGTACGGTGTCACATTAAATCCAGAGAAATGTGTTTTTGGCGTAACAGGAGGCAAGCTTCTAGGTTACATTATATCTTCACAAGGGATTGATGTCGACCCGGCCAAAATATGAGTTGTCTTAGAAATGGTTCCACCATCGAATGAGTTTGGTATTAGATCTTTTCTTGGGAAACTCGATGTAATCTGAAGGTTCATCCTTGACTTGACCTTTGCTATCCATCTAAAAGGATTATAGCATTGATTGGATGGAAGAATGTAATGAGGCCTTCGAGGTAGTTAAATGATTCATGTTGTCCCCTCCTACGCTATTTATGCCTAGATCAGATCAACCTTTGATCTTATATTCACGAGCTATAGATGTTTCTCGAATCTACATGTTGGCTCAAGAGGATGACGATAAATGGGAATGTGTAGTTTACTTCATCATTTATATGCTACTTGATTATGAGACATGCTACACACAAGTAGAAAAGGAATGCCTTGCCATAGTTTTTGCAACAAAGTGTTTAAGGCATTATATGCTCAATCAAGAAACAAGGGTTATTGTTAAGACATACCACTTACGGACATTCCTCATGCAAGGATCTTTGTCTAAAAAGGTTAGGCGTTTCATAACATTAATGGGTGAGTTCGAGTTAACATTTGTAAATCAAAAATATGTTAAGGGTCAAATCATTATAGACTGGTTAGTGATGACAATCCATTAGATGGGGGTGATTTGGTAGATCTGGACTTTCCTGATGAGTGTGTGTACTTCATCGAAACTAGGCCCCCTATCTCTATATGTCCCTGGTATACCGACATTGTCAATTTCATCATGGACCATACATACCTAGAAGGGGAAACATCACAACAAAGAAGGTGATTACATGTCATTGTTGCTAAGTACATTATTTTGGAGCAAATTCTCTACTACAGAGCCTTTGATAGAATGTTGTTGAGATGTTTTGATTGAAGAATCTGAAAAATATTCTTTATGAGTCACATAGGGGTATGTGGAGGTCATTTTTGTGGCCACGCCACTTCCTAGAAGATACATCGGATGGGATATTTTTGGCCCACCCTAGAAAATGATGCAGTAGAGTTTATGTGCAGATGTCACAAATTTCAAGACTTCTCCCACAAGATCCACATACCGGCATAAAATTTGCAACCAATCGCAACCCCATGGACCTTTTCCATGTGGGGCTTGGATTTGATAGGGAAATTATCTCTCTCCTCGACAGATGGCTATAACTTCATAATCATGGCCATAGAATACATTACGAAGTGGGTAGAAGCCATGAACCTTACCATCGTACTAAGATCTATAATCACTAAGTTCATCCTGAACCAGATCATTTGTAGGTATGGGGTGCCACAGTCATTATTTATGATAATGGCATGTATTTCAAAAATGATGAGGTGCGTGAGTTGTGTACAAAGTTCAAAATACGTCATCGAAACAATTATCTCTACTCTCCTCATGCTAATGGACAAGATGAGGCTACAAATAAGACGTTAAAGGCCATCCTTCTCAAAACTGTTAAGGAGAATAAATGGGATTGGCACCTAAAGTTGTTTCCAACTTTTTGGGCCTACCGAACATCGGTTAGAACACCAATGGGGGAAACCCCATTTTCTTTAGTATTTGGTGTTGAGGTGGTTCTGACACTCAAATTTGAAATACCTAGTCTCTATATTTCACTACATGGGATCCTGGGAGAGGAGGGATATCATGAAGCACGACTCTCCCATTTAGAAATTATTGATGAGGCTAGATTGAACGTGACACAATGACATAGTGTTTACACCGATCGATGGCTTGGAAATAAAACAAGAAGGTTTACGAATGTGAGATATATGAAGGATATTTGGTATTAAGACTCGATAGCTAGATAGAAAAAAATACCGGTGAGGGAAGGAAATTCAAACCTAGGTGGTTAGGTCCATATCGAGTAGTGGAAGACTACAAAAATGGAACATTTCACTTATGTATGCTAGAAGGTGAGGAATTTAATGAATCCTTTAACTCTCTTCACCTAAAGAGATACTGCACAAGATCCATCGACATTTTCATATGTACATTATTGCATCTGCATTGCATTTTTATCTATTTGTTCATTTTGTAAAAATTGTGATCAAGGAGCTTGTTCTTATAGTATTTCCTAAAAACTTCTGAAAACATTGAAAAAACATTCAAATCATGTCTCTTCAAAACCTTCATAGTATCATCAACTGTTTCTGAATCATTTACCAATCCAAACAAGAAATAAATTTTTTGACGGTAACCATACCAAGGCTTGCATACTTGGTTCTACTTTTGGTCTCTTCTTAGGTTAGGTGTCTTTGTTCAAGGTCTATTTTAGAAGCTTCATGGTGTTGCATCTATCCCTTATACATCTCTTTGTAAATAAGAGCATTCTAAATTTTTTCCCAAATAAATAATTCAATGGAAAATCCATAGAAAATTTTATTATTATGCATTTCCTTTCCCTAGCAACCTTCGATGTTGAGCCTGCATCTCTTACTAGTAATGTAGGGTTAGGAAACGAGGGAAATGCACTTACTCATATATGCTTTTTCCATGGTGATGAGCCCAAAATTCCTACTCGTAGCATGGGGCAAGGTGTAGGGGGTCTCTTTGATAAACTTGAAAGTTACAAATTAGTCAAACATTGTGAAATCATAAATAAAAAACAAAGTGAGTTAGATGTCCAAAATTCCAAGAAGAGTTTAAAACCCCAAAACTAGATTTTGTCAACCAAGTGGCCATCTACAGATCCAAGTCTAGATAAAATGCAAAGTAATTCACATTCTAAACTATGAAGTAGCTTGAGTAGAGTAAGGTTGTAGCATCCCAATTTGGTTCTGTCAAACCTTTGTCTTTCTCTCATCACTGTCATTCAACAATTTTTCATAACTTGTGCCCTTTCTAACTCTTGGTGTTGAGCCCTCACATCTTACTAGTTGTGTGGGGTTAGGGAGTGGGGAAAAATATATTTTACCATATCATTGTAGCATCATATTTTATAAAGACAATATGAAGTACCGAAGATTGCAAAAGAAACTAAGTTTAAGATCACATTATATTTGCATCATCATATATCAACAGCATAAAATACAAAAAGAAATCATTTTGTTTATCATTCACATCCATTGCATACATTCTAAAAATCATTGAAAAGTAAAAATTCTAAACATCTAGAGTACACATGAGAGATAAGCCAAAAGAGAGTCAACTCAGATACAATGGAATACCAAACCAAAAATAGAGTCTGTATATATCATAGTAGATCAAGTTTGTATACAATGTCATCATGCACTAGGAATGGTCAAAATGATCGCAATGAGCCGAAATATACACACACAAAAATCATATAATATAAAAAAGGGTATCAAATCAGTAAAGGCTCAACAACCTATCAATCCCTGTGGGATCCCTTGGATGGTGTGCGACTGCATCTAGGGCTCCTGCTGTTGTTATGACAACACTGAGAATGGACTGAATGGTGTGAATTATTGTGGCAATGCTTGTTTCTGTAGCCTCACTATGAGAGTGGCTCCACCTCATTAGGAACTCAATAGTCTCATATCCAACTACCTGGGTATGAAGGGAGGTCACTATCTCCACCACATTCTAGACAAGAACGAAAACATCGGTATGTTGGCCGATGGCTAAGGGCTATCCTGAATCCATATAAAACTTGGTCTAGGTATTCCCGAGGGAATCAATAAGGCATCCATGCATACTCGATTAATGAATTCTCACCACTCATGTGAGATGCTATAGAAAATAACAAAAAAAGAGAGAGATAATGAGCTAGAAAATCACAGAACGTAAATCAAAAGGAGAATGCTAAGCTAAACATACAAAAATCAATAGAAAAATTTGAGAAAGGAGTATCAAACATACTTGGGTCTTCGAGCATCCATGTGGGATTAGTGGTGTGGCTACTACTATTGTTGGTGGTTGCAGAGCCTTGCTGAATTTAGAGGCATGACATTGTCTAATCACAAACTCATCATCCTCTCTAAATGGCTCCTTTGAGACTAGTGTCTCTCTCTATATGCCCGCCTCCTCATGCACTGATATGAGGATCTCTTGAGTGTCATTCTACTTAGGGTCACTCTCCTCTCCCTCCGAAGAGGCTCCCCCTCATCCTCCTCCCTAGCCTCCTCTTTGACAGACTCCCCCTTCGTATCATCTCTTGTATCCTCCACGAGTTGGAGTCCAAATCAATTGGCTTATCCTCCTCACCACTATGAGTAAGAGCTTCTATAATCTGAAGTAAGGGTTCTCAAGGGGTACCAGCCACCCATCGATCCTAGACCACATGTCTAACAATAATAGGCACACCAAGAGTAACCACTATCTAACCAAGATCCCCTCTAGGACCCCTCCAAGCCTCCTGAATAGTCCTATAAACAGGCTCCACTAGAGGAAGCATGACAGGGTATGGAAGGCCAAACTGCTGAGGTACCCGAGTCAAATGGGTGAATCTCTAATCTCCCAGCTTTGTTAACTAACTAAATCATGGAAGATCAAGCTACCATCGTCATAGCCTCCTCATCTCATACGCCTGCCATGTCCTGATAGGGTGTGGCAGTCATGTCGACTATAGTCAGGGAAGCCATTGACTTATGTGGTGTCTAGAGAACTGACATATCAATCCATCTAGCTACCTAAACAACCCCTAGATCTGATACTAGTACCTCTCTATCATAGGGGATGAAGCACTCATAAACCCAACTCATAACTAGAGTGGGGTGACTCAAAGACTATCCATGTAATCTAATAACTCTATATAAATCATGGCATGTAGTCCCTAGAATATATACCCCCTAGGCATACTTACGGCCATGAGCCTCAATTTATGCAATGATGGGGGCCCAACAGTATAAGAGTGTATCTCCTCCCTTGTCCCCGACTAGTCTCGAAGACAGGATACCCATGATGGCTCTCGAAGGATAGGAATGGGAGCAGTAGCAATGGACCAAACCTTCATCCCCTTCTTTGAGCTAGATGAGACAATGATGTCTCCCATATATGTGGCCCACTACATCATCACGGCCCTGGACCCCACTATCTCCAATGTCAGTCTCCTCCCAAGTATCGAGAGTCCAAGGATGTGGTATACATCCTCCAGGGTGATGGTCCACTCACCCCTAATGCCTGGAAACCAGAAGGTGTTCCAGTCTGCATCCCAATAAGAGAATAGGTCACACAAAATATAATTGTGGGGAGTGACATGGGGCACCCATGCTATCCACCAGATGCCCACTCACTGTAGAAGATCCATCTCATCTTGGGTCAGCTGATCTAGAATCCCAGGGAGCCAATCACACACACACACACACACACTCTCTCTCTCTCTTCTATAGTGTATGTATTCAACCTTCTTTTGCATTCACCAAAACATGAGAAAAGAGAAAGTTAGTAATGTACATCACATGATAAGCTCATAAAAAACATAGAGAAATATTGAAGGACAAAAAGTCCCTCCTCTTTAATGGGAGAGGTTCCCTTATTACGAAAACGAACTTATTTACAAATACACAGAACATTATTTTATGGTCAAACTTGGATATTACGAAAGTGTTTTCCACAAGGATCATCGATTACGCCGGGGCGAGGAAGGGAATAAGAAGATGAGCGAGAATAGCAACATTGAATTATAGATAGCAGAATAATTCTTCGTGTGTATGCGAAGCTTCAAAGGATTTAAGACAAGATCATTTGCATTAGCTGAATGGGATTAAATTTAAAGACACAAAGTTAAAGTAAATAACCTTCTTGATTTGTTAATCAAGGACACAAAGTTCCTTCTTGGTTGTACAAGATCACTGTACTTGCAAAACTGAACAGTATGCAATCAGAGAGACTAAACGAGTTAGGAACAAAATGATCTTCACAATATTAAAGGAAAACACAGAGACAACAAGAATCAGATAGACAAAGAACGGAAAGCCCTTTTGTATTGATTTCTTTAAGATCTATTTACACTTTCAGCAAATATCCAAGTTCTTCCTCCTTTGAAAATGGCGTGGAAAGGCCATTATATAGATTACAAGTCAGTTACTCTTCGTAACCGTTTCTTTTAACTAAAGAATAGTTAAGTACCGCCAATTGCAATACCTTAACTAATTACAAAGAATACGAAAAGAAAGGAAAGAAGAGGAAAGGAAGGAGAAGGAGACAGGTGGCCGGCTATTGGGAGGGACCCACTGTCTTCAGAATCCATTTGCTGAACTTCTTGATGACTCGGCTATATCTACGCCCACGAGGTGCGTGTTGGTTGCGGCCGAGTCAAAATCCCAGACATTTCTCCATCTCTTTATCAAACTCGACGTGAGTATGATAGTCTTTGTTTGCTTCTTCAATGGCAGACTGAAGAGAACAAATTTCCTTTATCTTGTCCTTAGAGATGGAGTCTTCCTTGAAAAGATTATCTTTGACAAAAGCTCTGAACTGAGCTTTGATTTCTTGCAAGGACAAGGGAACGCCAGAGTTTTCATCCTGAAGATGACAATGCATATCTTTGAACGCAGCAGCTGCCAGTGTCTTGAAAGCTTCTCCCTTCTGCCAGCTATTCTTCATTTCTCCTACAGCTTCCTCCAGGACTTTGATTTTCCACTCCACGCTGTAGACCCAAGATTTTGACAGATTGTCCTTAGCATCATCGAAAATCTTGTTCGCCAGTAAGATGTTCTCATCTGTCTGGCCCATGAGGCGAAGGTCTACAATGCAACTACTCCAGAGCTTAAGCTCTTTATCCATTACCCCAATAGTAGAGGACAGCTTCTGTTGCAAATTATCTACCTTTCCATGTAGCTTAAAAGCTTCATCGATGAAGTTTAGTCCGGCAACAAGCATGTCATCTACCATGGCTTCGATAGCTCTGCCATAGACAGAATACTTGTGCATATCTTTAATACTTTGCACTTCATCTTGGCTTAGAATTACAGGAGGCGGTAGAGCAGTCAAGGGGGTAGGGTCCAAAACTTTGTCCTTAGACAAAAGTGACTTGATAAAACTCGTGAGAACTTGGGCTTGTTCTTCTAGCTGCTCAATCGTCTGCTGCCCTTTCTCTACCCTTCAATGACCCTTGTGTTTGTTTCTGGAGGTTATGAATCTCACCTTCAGGAGTAGACTCTCCCATAGGGATCCTTGAAAGCTCCAAGTCAGATGTCAGCAAGTCTGATTCTGATTTGTCTACTGTGGGCTTAGCAATCTCCAGGAATTGCTGACCTTGAGCATCTGACACAATCCTGGAAGTAGTTCTGGCTTTCTTGGCACGAGAAGGAGTGGTGCCCAACAAGGCTGCTACAACATCAAAATTTGGTCCCAAGCTTTGAGAGGAGGATTTCCTCTTCCTTTTGTCAACCAGAGGTTGCACCCAAGCAAAAGAGGAAGAAGAATCTGCAGGAGAAGCAAGGGGACCAAGAGACAGGGAGCTCATGACACTCAAGAGTGCATGTAGCATTTGCTTGACTCAAGCTGAGATGTGGGTAGAACACTGGAGGTAATGGCGGTAGAAGAATCAGTAGCACCGGAAGTTCAGTGCTCTGGACCTCCTTATCTTTATCTGCTGGATCTTCAGGAACACTTGCAGGAGTTGGCATCTCACTGTCTTCACTTTCTTTGAACGATGATGTTTCTGCGGCCTATAGGCAACTCTGCTGTTTTCTTGGAGGTCATTCTCTGCGGGCTCCTTCTTTACCTCTTTGAGTTTCTTCTTGTATACCTAGGTAGATGGAGAAGGAGTAGATTCCTGAGTCACAGTGTTGAGGCGAGAGGGGTTTTCCTTTGGTGTTCGGACTGCGGAGGCCGATGCCTCTCTTATGGGTGTTGAGTCATCCTTGGAGCTAGATTCTCTGAGTGCCTCTTGAATTCTCGGATCTTCTTCTTGGCAGACCTAGTTACGATCAAGGCTGGAGCAAGAATCTCGGCGAGATCATCTCTCTCTTTCTGTTCCAATCCGAGGTCCTCAGAGAGTGTGCTTAATCACATTTTCATACTCATAAGAGTATAGCTCGAATTATCATCTTGGAGACCTTCGGGAACTTGAGTACAGAGGCCGAGTTCTTGGATCGATTGCGGGGAGAACCTGCCACAATGCCTTCTTTACGGCAAAATCATGCGCGCTGCAGTCGGCCCGGTAGTCTTTTGTATCGCCTATGATGATATATTATCTTGAGGTTTTGTTGATGAACTTCTTCAAGTCAAAGCGAGGTTCTAGGCTTGAAGAAATGAGCAGTGATAGGGACAGGGCTCTTTCATGTTACGAGCATCAGAGCTGTTTTGCATGTATAGTTTCCCGAGAGAGATGGGAAAGTGCAAGCCGAGAAATCTTCTTGTCTCTGCAGAGTTACATGCAACTTGTCTAGTTGCTGCATATTTCAATCGGGGCCATTTTGTCGTTGCGAGAACATGGGAGCCGCGAGAGGAGTGCTCTCATAGCAGTGAGCTGATATAGGAAAATTTCTGAATTGAATGAAATAGGCTCCATATTGTGATATCGGGTTCATGGCTTCATCATCGAAAACCTTCTAGCGAGTGTCACCTTGAGCAATCGACCACGTACATGGTGAAAGCATCATTGACCCTTCGAAATTCCGATTCTTTGGTCTCTAGGGTGAAGCTGCGGGCGATAGGCATACAACTTTGGATCATCTTTGTGTGCATCTACATAGGAGAAACCAAACCCTTTGCTGGATGCTTTAGGGTATACATCGAGATATGAAGTCATGTAGAACTTCTTTGTTTTTGGACGTTGGATAATTTGCTCGGCCAAATTCATCGATGATCTCTGCCCGATTGATATTTTGTGTTCCCTCGCACACCATTTGATGGCGGGCACATCCAGAAATGAAATTCATTGGTGGAGGGCAAACCCATAACCCGAGCAGCGGGATTATGAAGTCGCGGTTCTTCATTGAAATCTACCCGGAAGAGGGTTTTGGTCGGAGACGAGAAGGACCTTTCTTAGGGTTCTTGACCAAGACTTCGCCACTCGAGCTTTATATTTGTCACTGTCTTGGTCGAACATGGCCTGTGCTTGATCCCGAGAGACGACTATAGCATTGTCCATCTCCGGAATCCTCAGAGCAGCTCCAATGGCGGCAGCGTCCAGCTTGGCAATGAGCTCCCCGTGTACGTTTGTCAATTCGCTCGTAGCGGGGTCGAAGTGAGCTCCGCATGAAAGTATAGTGTCAGCACATTGCACTGAGATAGGGAATCCTCCGGCGAAAGCTAAACCGCTATCGTTAATCATCTGTGCCATTGGCGTAGGGTTTGCATCTGTCATTCTTGACCAAAAATCACCGAAGTCGAGATGACGAGCTTCACTGTCTCCGATATTGCTAACGGCAGACTCAAGTGGAGAAATTTGCTCCTGCCCCTGAAACTTGATCTTCATATTGATAGATTTGGAGCTGCGACCTAGACTCTGGAAGGAATTTGCAAAGGGAAGGGATATTTGCGCAGGGAACTAGATTGCAAGGGTTTGAGCAAACGATAGCAAGGAAGCAATGCGAAAATGCGAAGGTGGTATGCTTGGTTATATAGCCGTTTGAGGAGCGGAATGAATTTAATGCGCATTGAATACACAACCACCAATTTGAAAAAGCATCATATTCGGAATGAGCGGGAGAAGCTAAGTGTGAATGACACTTGGTACGCTTGGGACAGGTGAGACGCGAATGCGCGAAACACGCGGCTCGGCCGGTTCGGGCGAAACAGGGAGAAGACGCACAAATGCATTTGGAACAAATGGGACGAAAATGTGTGAAGTACGCGATTCGGGTGTTTCGGCCGAATTTGGAACAAAGGGCCCGTTTGGACTTGGGACATTCAGGACAAAAAGTTCGGAGTATGCGACTTGACCGGCTCGGCCGAAAATGGAACAGGGCGCATTTTTGAGAATGGGACATTTGGGGGCAGCAGCGAAGGGCGGTTCGAACCAAATCGGCGAAATTGGAACAGTTTGCATTTTTCGATTTGGGACAAAGAGCTCTGAAGTACGTGACTCGGGAGTTTCGGCCGAAAATGGGAAAGCTCGCACTTTTAACTTTGGGTCATTTAGGACAGGAAAGTGCGAAGTACGCGGGAAGGATGATTCGGCCGAAATTGGAACAGTTCGCACAAAACGTTTAGGGACACTTGGGACAAAACCTTCCGACGGGCCCGAAAATGAGACAGCTTCGGGGACTTCGGCCGATCGGGGAACAGAATGCACTTTCGTACTTGGGACAGATGGGACAAAAAGTTCCGACAGGCCCGAAAATCACACAAAAAGACCCAAAACACAGATTTTTTCAACTTCACGACTTAGGCACTTCAGAGAAGAACTCTTCAACTCAAAATTTTGAAAATTTTACTCTTATCAGAGCGGGAAATTTTGAGTGGACAACAGCTGGCTCCTTCTGGGGATGACTTGGTGTAAATTCATAGAATGAGACAAGGCAAGAACTTAGAGAACTCGGTGAAGCAGACCAGTGCCTTATCCATTGGGCAAAGGAGTCAAAAACAAACCAATACAGAGGGCAACACACACAACAGAAGGGAAACACACCAAAAGCAGAAAAAGCAAAAACACTGTACATAATATACAAAGGGACTCCCTAGTCACCTAGGACTTGAACAACTTCAAATACGCCCACTATAAGGAAGTGGGGGGGAGAACCATCCATGTAATCAAGATAGAAAGAGTCCTTACCAGCAAAGTGTCTTATCTTGAAAGGTCAAGCCACGAGAGAATCAAATTTTCCATGGCTGCCCACGAGGTTCATGTCTTTTGTCCCATGCTGACACGGTATCACCAACTTGGAACTCTCTGGACCTAGCTTTCTTATCGAACAGAACCTTCACCTTCTACTGCTTTGGTGAGCAGATATTACTGTCGGCTGACCTCAATCTATCCTCGTTCGGTTTGTGCGAGTACATGATTCTTTTGTCGAGCATCTTGAAACTAGTGTCTTGATGGCCTTCATCGGGTGCAAAGAGGTGGCGGTTCCACTTGTCAGCTTTGGCAATTGAGCCTCTACTCCATACACTACTTGAAAGGGGACATTCAATGGCTCTTTTAGGTGTGATCTGTCTGCCCAAAAAGAGCATCATAAAGCTTCTTATGCCGGTTTATTTGAGACTCATTGACCGACTTCCTTATGATAGTCACAGATTTTTGTTGGTGGATTACGCTTGTCCATTCCACAGGGGATAATAATCGAAGAATGAGCGAGAGAGATGCCATACCCGTGGAAATCCATGATCTCGGTTGAGGAGAAGTTGAAGCATTATGCATTACAATCTTGTTAGGTACACCATACCTTACCAAGATGTTCTCTTTGAGAAGTTGCATACGACTTGAAGTAGTGCTCTTGGTGGAATAGCTTCCACCCATTTGGTGAAGTAGTCAGTGGCAGTTAGCACATGCGTGTGGCCAGCACTAGAGGCAGGATTCAGTGTACCAATGAAGTCTAGACCCCACTGTTGAAATGGTTCCTCAATCACAACTGGCTTGAGAGGCAAAGCGGCCAGTTTGGGTCTTCCCACAAAGGTTTGACAGGCCTCGCATTTATCCACCCACTTGGATGCATCTCTGAACAAGGAAGGCCAGTAATATCCTCCCCGGAGTATCTTGTGAGCTGTGACTGTTGATGAATAGTGCCCTCCACATGCCTGATCATGGAAAGCTGAGAGCAACTTTCTCTGCTGCTCCTTGTCCACACACTTCAGAAATCTCCCATCTAAACCACGCTTGAACAAGGCATTTTCCCACAGTACATATTGCGCTGATCTCAATTTAACAGTCCTCTTTTCCTTGGTAGTTAAATGAGAGGGGCATTCCCCATAGGTGAGAAAATGGGCAATGTCAGAATACCATTCATCGACTGAACTAAGGAATAGAACAGTAGGAATGTCAGCTTTCTCCTCCAGCAACTCATGTTTGGCTCCTTCAGCGATGAGCTCACAAAGACCTTTGCCACGAACCAGCTTGGTTGGTTTGATATCAATGTCATACTCCTGGACTTTAGCCACCCAGTTTCCTCTCTTGGACCCAAATTCTTGCTGTGTAAGAATTGACTTAATGATCGTATCGGAACCGGCACCACGGAGTGAGAGTTGAGGATATAAAAGTGGCGCTAGCAGCGGCCTTGACTCTGCAAAAGCATGCTTCTCCATCATGGTGTACTTTAGCTCATGATCCTTCAGGATATAGCTCATGAAGGCAATTGGTAGCTCATGTCCATCAGAATCTTCTTGGGTTAAGACAGCAGCCAGGGTATTGTCTGTAGCGTAGCAATAGATGATGAAATCTTTCTTTGAAGTCGGGCGAGGCCAAAGCGGAGTTTTAGCAATGGCTTTCTTGATACCCTCAAAGGATTCCTTTCCTTCAGAAGACCAACCAAATGCTTGCTTCCCTTTCATCATCTGAGAGATGTTCAAAGTTAATTCAGCAAAATCAGGGATGAATCTTCTTAAGAAATTGATCTTACCAAAAAAGGAATGCACGCCTTTTTCTTGGTTGGGAGAGGAATTTCTTTGGATGGCTTGAACTCGTTCGGGATCAATCTTGATGCCATCCTTTGAGACAATGTGCCCTAATAGCTTCCCTTCTGTAACACAGAAGACAGATTTTTTAGGATTTAAAGAAATCCCATGCTCTCGGCATCTTTGCAGAACTGTTTCCAAGTGGTCGAAGTGATCCGCTCTTGTCTTTGAAAACACCGTCAGGTCATCAAGGTATATGACAATACATTTTCCTTTCAAGCTTCCAAAAGCCAAATCCATAGCTCTCGGAAAGTGGCACCGGCATTAATCAGCCCAAAAGGCATTCTCTTGTAGGCGAAGGTACCCCGAGGAGTGGTGAAGGCTGTCTTGTGTTGATCTGCGATATCGACCTCTACGATTGTATCCGAGAATCCATCAAGCATAGATAACATCTCGGATCACATTCTTGCTTGCAAAATCTGATCCATCATAGGCGAGAGGGTAGTTATCTTTGAGAGAGGCTGATTCGGGTTTGAAATCAACACAGATGCGGATCTCACCATTCTTCTTCCTGACAGGCACAATGTTTGCAATCCATGTTGAATGGTGAATGGGAAAAATGATTTTAGCCTTCAACAATTTCTGGATCTCCTGAAAGATGGTGTCGGCTATTTTTGGATTATACTGCCTTTGTTTCTGCTTGAAAGGCTTGATTCCTGGTTTGAGAGGGATAGAGTGTTGCATTTCTTTTGGCTTGAAGGCTTTTAGATCTTCATAAGAATATGCAAGAACATCCTTATACTTCCTTAGAAGATCAATTGCTCTTCTCCTCTCATCGGTTGTGCAACATTTCCCAATATTTACCAGCTTGGGATCAGTAGAACTCCCTATATCAATCTTATCATACTCGGTGATTCTTTGAGGTCGATAAAGCTTTAGATTTCACATATCTGTCATGTTTGTCAAACAACTCCTCCAAACTCACCAAACCTTTGGGAATCTTGTTTCCTTTGAGTTTAATGCACCCTTCCTGATCTGTTTCTTCTCCTTGGGTATGGCTTGATCGGAGGACACACTCTCACGAGGCGAGTTGTCACTTCCCTCAAAATATAGTTGTTGAAATTCCCCTTGAGTTCGGGAAGGAAGCGAGATCTTGGTCATCGTTGAAAACTTGCGAGTTATTAGTATTGTCGGGAACACTAGGCGGTGGACCATTTCAATAGTGAACTTGTCTGAGAGAATTCGGGATGGGGAATCAATAATGACCACTGAGACGGCCGGTGAATCAGCCTGCTTTGTTCTTTTCTCAGGTATTGCTTGATAGAGAAGGCATCAAGGAATTCAATTGAATCCCAAACTGATTCGGTAATGCTTCAGCCTCCCATTTTTTACCTGAAAAATGCTTCTGACTTGTTTCACAATCAGCTCTGCATCACCACGAGCCAGAAGATTTTTTACACCTCGTTCTTTGGCCACTTGCAGTCCAAGAATGAGAGCCTCGTACTCTGCGGTGTTGTTAGTATTCTCGAACTGCAACTTAAACGAAAAAGGGTGTAGGCAGCCTTCAGGTGACACTAGCAGGACACCAGCTCCAGAACCAGCCGAGGAACA
Source organism: Taxus wallichiana var. yunnanensis (assembly GCA_018340775.1). Classification (NCBI taxonomy): domain Eukaryota; kingdom Viridiplantae; phylum Streptophyta; class Pinopsida; order Cupressales; family Taxaceae; genus Taxus; species Taxus wallichiana. Next base: position 456,530,078 of record CM031238.1, on the reverse strand, counting down.
ACTTCCATCAAATTCTAAAATCCAAACACCATTGGGATCTTTGGGTGATACTTTGGAGGGTTGGATTTCATCAGGGGACAGAATCATGTAATTACCATGACCTATGTCTTCATAGAGTATTTGTGCCTTAGGATCATCTGTTTTCTGCACAATATACTCAGACTGTTTCTCAGGGAGTAACTTCTTCATTTGTCCATTGACAGGTATGAGGGCGTGTGACCAATCCATTTGAATCTCCCCACCCACATCTTTACAGAAGTTCCGACTTAGCAACATTCCGTAAGAAGGAGGAATGTCTGCTACTAGGATGGTGGCCAAGACTTTCTTTTCAGGTAAAGCAGCAAAAGCCACTTGTGCATCTTTAATCCTTCCAACCAAAGGTACTTCCTTACTTTCCATGGAGTAGCAAGATCCATAAGTACGAGTAAGGGTCAAGCCTAAAGCATGGGCTACTTTAGCAGGCATTACGTTATCTGAGGCTCCGGAATCTATGACACAGTTACTGAGCCTATGGCCAGCTATAAGAAGTGTTACATAAAAAGGCTTGATTTTGTCACCAGGCGAGGTGACAGCAGCTACCAGACTAGGCTGTGGTATAGAAGGAGGAGTGGGCAAAAGGCCTTTAGAGGTGGTCTTGGAATGGGAATTTACAAATTGGATCATCTTGGCAAAAGCTTTGGGATGGGTTTGGTAGTATTCGACACGAAATTTGAACCTTGGTCCTTTTAGGTGATCCACAATGTCAAAGGATCCAGAGGTGGATGGGCCATCATCATTTGAAATTCTAGGCTTATCAACCTTAGGAGAAAAAGAAGAAGAAGCAACTTTGGTAGCAGGATTGACAGTACTTACCTTTGGTGCAGATGAGGTAGGGATAGGAGATCCTCTTACAGCAATTACGGGAATAGTTCTTTGGTTGCTCCTTAGATTTCTTCGTGAATTTTGTGTTACTTTCTCCATACGCCTAAATGTTCTCGAGTCATGACAGCAAATGATTCACTTTGTTCATATCTGCTACCACTTCATCATAGTCATCTCCATCATCAATGCCTTCGGTGGTAAAGAAATTGACTCGAGATCCTTGAGTTCTTACGCCTCATCATCGAATTCCTCGGGAACTCCTCACAAGCTTCATTATCATCTTCGGCTCTTGACCTCACAAGTTGCATTCACCGGAACTTTGACAGGAGGTCCTTCAAGTGCCAGTCTTGTGTGGGGAGCTGGCAAACGGTTTCTGGGTTGAAAATTTCTTCTCGGAACGTCTGCATATGGTGCATGCTGGGCTAATTGTTTCTTTATAGCCACTAGATCATTTGCAAGTTTCTGGACTAATGGATCAGTATTGGGTCCAGAGGTGGAAGAGGAAGAAGCAGCAGATTTAGATTTAGGAGGATCTCTTCTCAACTTCCCTGACATGATCAGGTCATCCTCGACACTAACAGCCAGTTCTTGATCCAGAATTAGCGTTCCAAGATTAGCCCTTCTTAGGGCATAACTGACTTTAGGCGTTTGGGCATTCAAAAAGAAACATTTTTGAATTTGATCAACCGGTCAGTATTCTGAGGAATCTTGTTGATCAATCTGTTGAACCGAGCCACAAATTCTCTCATGGGTTCTGATGGATCTTTCTTTATCTGAGAAATCTGGGCAAGCAGGGCATGCACATCTTCTGCCGGCTTGAAACGGCTTTCGAACTGAGTTCTCATGGTAGTCCAGTCGGTGATGGCACCAGCCGGAAGGTGATAGAACCAGTCAGCAGCATTATCCTGTAACGTCTCAACGAACAGTCTTACTGAGACGTCTTCATGCTCAACCCCCAAAACTCCACATGCAACTATGAAGGCTGCAATATGTTCATCAGGGTGTACTTTGCCATCTCCTTTAAATTTTGGGAAGTTCTTTCGGTTACCTCTAGGTAACTCATGCAAAGGCTGCGCAAGAGCCAGGGGCCCGACACGTTGACCCCATGGCAATTGTGCCGCCATTCTTGGAAATACGGCTTGGAGGGGAACTTTAACACCAGCAAGGATCAAAGCTCGTAGATTGGGACTAGCAGGCTCTGAAGGAATACCACCCGTAGGACTTCTATCTTGAACAGGCGGAGTGCTCGTCGAACGAGTTCTTCTATTTGAAGGGAAAGGAAAACCTGTTGCTCAAAAGCAAAAGCTGGCGAGAATCTTCAATACCGAGGGTCCTTCTCCCTCGAGTGAAAGCGGAGTCGCGGATCAAAGGATGATCGAAAAAATTGCGATCTTGGAATGCGATTTTCCCCAGAGTAGTCGCCAAAAACTGTTGGTCGTCAAATAGGACTTTTTAGAAGAGCAACAGTCAGGGGACAAAAAGTCCCTCCTCTTTAATGGGAGAGGTTCCCTTATTCTGAAACGAACTTATTTACAAATACACAGAACATTATTTTATGGTCAAACTTGGATATTACGAAAGTGTTTTCCACAAGGATCATCAGTTACGCCAGGACTGAGGAAGGGGAATAAGAAGATGAGCAGAATAGCAACATTCAGAATTATAGATAGCAGAATAATTCTTCGTGTATGCGAAGCTTCAAAGGATTTAAGACAAGATCATTTGCATTAGCTGAATGGGATTAAATTTAAAGACACAAAGTTCCGTAAATAACCTTCTTCAGATTTGTTAATCAAGGACACAAAGTTCCTTCTTGGTTGTACAAGATCACTGTACTTGCAAAACTAAACAGTATGCAATCAGAGAGACTAAACGAGTTAGGAACAAAATGATCTTCACAATATTAAAGGAAAACACAGAGACAACAAGAATCAGATAGACAAAGAATGGAAAGCCCTTTTGTATTGATTTCTTTAAGATCTATTTACACTTTCAGCAAATATCCAAGTTCTTCCTCCTCGTGAAAATGGCGTGGAAAGGCCATTATATAGATTACAAGTCAGTTACTCTTCGTAACCGTTTCTTTTAACTAAAGAATAGTTAAGTACCGCCAATTGCAATACCTTAACTAATTACAAAGAATACGAAAAGAAAGGAAAGAAGAGGAAAGGAAGGAGAAGGAGACAGGTGGCCGGCTACTGGGAGGGACCCACTGTCTTCAGAATCCATTTGCTGAACTTCTTGATGACTCGGCTATATCTCTGCCACGAGGGACTGACGTGTTGGTTGCAGACTGAGTCCAAAATCCCAGACATTTCTCCATCTCTTTATCAAACTCGACGTGAGTATGATAGTCTTTGTTTGCTTCTTCAATGGCAGACTGAAGAGAACAAATTTCCTTTATCTTGTCCTTAGAGATGGAGTCTTCCTTGAAAAGATTATCTTTGACAAAAGCTCTGAACTGAGCTTTGATTTCTTGCAAGGACAAGGGAACGCCAGAGTTTTCATCCTGAAGATGACAATGCATATCTTTGAACGCAGCAGTTGCCAGTGTCTTGAAAGCTTCTCCCTTCTGCCAGCTATTCTTCATTTCTCCTATAGCTTCCTCCAGGACTTTGATTTTCCACTCCACGCTGTAGACCCAAGATTTTGACAGATTGTCCTTAGCATCATCGAAAATCTTGTTCGCCAGCAAGATGTTCTCATCAGTTTGGCCCATGAGGCGAAGGTCTACGATGCAACTACCCCAGAGCTTAAGCTCTTTATCCATTACCCCAATAGTAGAGGACATTGCAAATTATCTACCTTTCCATGTAGCTTAAAAGCTTCATCGATGAAGTTTAGCCCAGCAACAAGCATGTCATCCACCATGGCTTCGATAGCTCTGCCATAGACAGAATACTTGTGCATATCTTTAATACTTTGCACTTCATCTTGGCTTAGAATTACAGGAGGCGGTAGAGCAGTCAAGGGGGTAGGGTCCAAAACTTTGTCCTTAGACAAAAGTGACTTGATAAAACTCGTGAGAACTTGGGCTTGTTCTTCTAGCTGCTCAATCGTCTGCTGCCCTTTCTCTACCCTTCCAATGACCCTTGTGACTGTTTCCTGGAGGTTATGAATCTCACCTTCAGGAGTAGACTCTCCCATAGGGATCCTTGAAAGCTCCAAGTCAGATGTCAGCAAGTCTGATTCTGATTTGTCTACTGTGGGCTTAGCAATCTCCAGGAATTGCTGACCTTGAGCATCTGACACAATCCTGGAAGTAGTTCTGGCTTTCTTGGCACGAGAAGGAGTGGTGCCCAACAAGGCTGCTACAGCATCAAAATTTGGTCCCAAGCTTTGAGAGGAGGATTTCCTCTTCCTTTTGTCAACCAGAGGTTGCACCCAAGCAAAAGAGGAAGAAGAATCTGCAGGAGAAGCAAGGGGACCAAGAGACAGGGAGCTCATGACACTCAAGGTCTGTGCAGCTGTTGACTCAAGCTGAGATGTGGGTAGAACACTGGAGGTAATGGCGGTAGAAGAATCAGTAGCACCCGGAAGTTCAGTGCTCTGGACCTCCTTATCTTTATCTGCTGGATCTTCAGGAACACTTGCAGGAGTTGGCATCTCACTGTCTTCACTTTCACTGAGAACGATGATGTTCTCTGGCCCTATAGGCAACTCTGCCTGTTTTCTTGGAGGTCATTCTCTGCGGGCTCCTTCTTTACCTCTTTGAGTTTCTTCTTGTATACCTGGGTAGATGGAGAAGGAGTAGATTCCACAGGTCCCTGAGCTGTTGAGGCAGAAGGGGTTTTCACTGGTGTTCCAGACTCTGGAACTGATGCCTCTCTTATGGGTGTTGAGTCATCCTTGGAGCTGGATTCTCCTGAGTGCCTCTTGAATTCTCGGATCTTCTTACTGAACCAGACCCTAGTTCTGATCAAGACTGGAGCAAGAATCTCAGCCAGATCATCTCTCTCTTTCCTGTTCCAATCCAGGTCCTCCAGAGGAGTGTGCTTAATCACATTTTCATACTCATACGAGTATAGTTCAGAATTGTCATCCTGGAGACCTTCAGGAACTTGAGTACAGGCCCGAGTTCTTGGATCGGTGCGGGGAGAACCTGCCACAATGCCTTCTTCTGGCTTCAAAATCATCTGCACAGTCAGCCCAGTAGTCTTTTGTATCTGCCCTATGATGATAAATTATCTTGAGGTTCTGTTCAATGAACTTCTTCAAGTCAAAGCAGGTTCTAGGCTTGAAGAAATGAACAGTGATAGGGACGAGGGCTCTTTCTATGTTACGAGCATCAGAGCTGTTTTTGCATGTATAGTTTCCCGAGAGAGATGGGAAAGTGCAAGCGAGAAATCTTCTTGTCTCTGCAAGTTACATGCTGCAACTTGTCTAGTTGCCTGCATATTTCAATCAGGGCCATTTTGTCGTTGCAGAACATGGGGAGCCGCAGAGGAGTGCTCTCATAACCATGAGCTTTGATATAAGAAAATTTCTGAACTGAATGAAATAGGCTCCATATTATGATATCGGAGTTCATGGCTTCATCGAAAACCTTCTAAGCGAGTGTCACCTTGAGCAATCGACCACGTACATGGTGAAAGCATCATTGACCCTTCTGAAATTCCGATTGCTGGTCTCTAGGGTGAACTGCGGGCAGTAGGCATACACTGGATCATCTTTGTGTGCATCTACATAGGAGAAACCAAACCACTGCCTGGATGCTGCTAGGGTATACATCAGATATGAAGTCATGTAGAACTTCTTTGTTTGTTGGACGTTGGATAGCTGCTCAGCCAAATTCATACTGATGATCTCTGCCCAGTTGATATTTTGTGTTCCCTCGCACACCATGCTGATGAGCGGGCACATCCAGAAATGAAATTCATTGGTGGAGGGCAAACCCATAACCCGAGCCAGCAGTATTATGAAGTCTGACAGTTCTTCATTGAAATCTGCCGGAAGAGGGTTTTGGTCAGGCGAGAAGGACCTTTCTTAGGGTTCTTCAACCAAGACTTCGCCACTCGAGCTTTATATTTATCACTGTCTTGGTCGAACATGGCCTGTGCTTGATCTCGAGAGACGACTATAGCATTGTCCATCTCCGGAATCCTCAGAGCAGCTCCAATGGCGGCAGCGTCCAGCTTGGCAATGAGCTCCCCGTGTACATTTGTCAATTCACTCGTAGCGGGGTCGAAGTGAGCTCCGCATGAAAGTACAGTATCAGCACACTGCACTGAGATAGGGAATCCTCCGGCGAAAGCTAAACCGCTATCGTTAATCATCTGTGCCATTGGCGTAGGGTTTGCATCTGTCATTCTTGACCAAAAATCACCGAAGTCGAGATGACGAGCTTCACTGTCTCCGATATTGCTAACGGCAGACTCAAGTGGAGAAATTTGCTCCTGTCCCTGAAACTTGATCTTCATATTGATAGATTCGGAGCTGCGACCTAGACTCTGGAAGGAATTTGCAAAGGGAAGGGATATTTGCGCAGGGAACTAGATTGCAAGGGTTTGAGCAAACGATAGCAAGGAAGCAATGCGAAAAATGCGAAGGTGGTATGCTTGGTTATATAGCCGTTTGAGGAGCGGAATGAATTTAATGCGCATTGAATACACAACCACCAATTTGAAAAAGCATCATATTCGGAATGAGCGGGAGAAGCTAAGTGTGAATGACACTTGGTACGCTTGGGACAGGTGAGACGCGAATGCGCGAAACACGCGGCTCGGCCGGTTCGGGCGAAACAGGGAGAAGACGCACAAATGCATTTGGAACAAATGGGACGAAAATGTGCGAAGTACGCGATTCGGGTGTTTCGGCCGAATTTGGAACAAAGGGCCCATTTGGACTTGGGACATTCGGGACAAAAAGTTCCGAAGTACGCGACTTGACCGGCTCGGCCGAAAATGAAACAGGGCGCATTTTTGAGAATGGGACATTTGGGGCGAAAACGCGCGAAGGACGCGGTTCGGGCAAATCGGCCGAAATTGGAACAGTTCGCATTTTTCGATTTGGGACAAAGAGCTCTGAAGTACGCGACTCGGGAGTTTCGGCCGAAAATGGGAAAGCTCGCACTTTTAACTTTGGGTCATTTAGGACAGGAAAGTGCGAAGTACGCGGGAAGGATGATTCGGCCGAAATTGGAACAGTTCGCACAAAACGTTTAGGGACACTTGGGACAAAACCTTCCGACGGGCCCGAAAATGAGACAGCTTCGGGGACTTCGGCCGATCGGGGAACAGAATGCACTTTCGTACTTGGGACAGATGGGACAAAAAGTTCCAACAGGCCCGAAAATCACACAAAAAGACCCAAAACACAGATTTTTTCAACTTCACGACTTAGGCACTTCAGAGAAGAACTCTTCAAGCCGCCTTGTCAGGGTGGCGATCCCATGACCTCCACCCTATCTTGGGTAGTGATCCTGACCCAATTTCCTAAAATGTGCCTTTAACCCCAAAAATGACCAAAAATAAAAAAAATTTGACCTTTTCTAGCAATTTCAAAATGTCCCCCTAGGTGAACTTTCAACATTTTAACATCTAGGGCACAAAGAAAAAAGAGGAAATAACTAACCTAGGAACGTGTCAGTTGATTTCCCACTCGTGGAGGCATGATTGCTATCTCGCAACGGTCGTTTTGGCTATATCCACGTCAGAAACGGTCAACGTATGTCTAGAGCTCCAAATTCACCAAATCAACAATGCACAAATGAATTGAAAAATGAGTTTGTTTTGATATATATATATATATATATATATATATATATATAATTTTAAACTCATTTTGAGTGTATGTGTTTATAGGGCTAGAGCATTGGCGCAGGTATATTTCTACATCCCCCGCAGATGGTAAGTCCTCTTGTCATTTTGGTTTAGTGTTTATTTTCCAATACTTTATCTATCTACACTTGATTCTCTTCTCCTTCTTGCAGGAAGCGGGAGCTTGGACGATGAGATTTTGACACATGAGCATGTCAGGTATAGCTTCTAACTCCCCATTTTGGGAATGCCATACTCGGACTCTATGTTTTATGCCTTTTTCATGGCTAAGATGCTTCTCGAGGGGGCAATATGTACACACCCAAAATTACACGTGCTACATTGTCAAAAAAAAAGGTTACAAAAGTCCCCAATGATGATTCAAAATCCTTTTAAGAAGGTTTTGAGCTTCAAAACCCATTCGCAACATTTATTTGTAGCCTAGATGTCCTTACTTAACTTTTCCATGTATTTTTCCACCTCCTTCCCTCTTTCTTTCTTTGTTTTGGCCTTTAGTGTCGGGACCACCACTCTACCTCGATGGTGGTTCTCAAACCGCCACCGAGGTAGGGAGGTGGTCTGAAACCACCACCCCGCATAGGGTAGCTATCCCTGCCTTCTTTTTATAGATTCTTCATGCGTGTTTAAACATGTGACATTTCACTTAAAATTGCTTTTAACATGCATCCGTGAGCCGAATTGGCTAAAAATAGCTTTGTTTGCTTGGTTCTCCTTGCTCCTGCTATTTTAAATAAGATTTAATTGGTTGGAACTCCTCCTTATTTCCTTGTGCATGAAGTAACCTCCTAGCCTCCATTCCTATATATTCCATGCTTTTATTCAAGAAAAAGGGCTGAGAATTTTGTGTATCTTGTATTGTTTTTCTACCATAATCTTGTTAGGAATTGTATAGCCAAGCTTATATCTCTTGTGCTATCTCTCTTCTACTTGCATTGTGTCTAGATTGCTTCCAAGCTGCCATTACTCAAGTGCCATCCTCTTGTTGTTGTTCTTTGTATTCCCAATCCCTTGGACTCACATGAACACTCAGAGAAAGAAAATAAATAACATGACAAACACCGATACTACTATATTTGCCAAGGATCTTTCTCTCCGGAGTTGCGATTGTGTATTTGTTTTCTTTGTTTATCAAATTTTCAATTACAAATTATTAATTTCAATTACATATCAAATAGAGTAGAGAAAAAAATCCATTTCAATTAACTAGATAATTTCAAATAGATCAAATCAATAGGAATTTGTCTCTTCAACATTATCAGGGAAGCTGTGGGGAATAATAGCTCTGTTAGGGTTATGATTTGTTCTTCACTTCTAAGGTAGGGTTGGAAGGATTTTTATTGAGTTAGAATAGATTTTTAGATTTAGATTCACACATCTACACAAATAGTTAGCTACATCCAGCTAATTGTTTGTATTTAACTTGTTTATTAGATTAGATGCATTGTCGAAAATATAGAAAAGAACAAAAACATTTACTTTCCATAGATTAGCTTGTTTTACTACTTTGTTATGATATATTGAGAAAACACCAAAAATATAGGTTAGATTTCCTTTGATAGATAGTTTATTTACTAAAAACAAATCAATTCATCTTGCATGACCATCAACGATCCACAACAGGAAAAGAATTATAGTGTGATCCCCTAGTACCAAAACCCAATAGGCCAGAGCTAATAAAGGACATTGACACAAGTTTGTATTTAACAGTATTTTGCACACCTGTAAAATATGATGAGAAAATAAGACAATTAGATACATTGAACATGGTTTTTAATCAAGCCTACGACTTTTAGAATGCTCCTAGAAATAGGGTTTGATTGCATGCATGACCATCCAAGGGCCACAACCCCCATGATTCTTTTGTTATGATCCATAAGTCCCTGCAACCCAATGGGCTTGCTAGTTAGCTAGATATTGACACTAGTTTATGCACATTGGTATTCATATCTTCACCGCTTCCACCGATATTATTACATAGCTTTCATTATTGAATATAACATAACTGATCAAGCTAAGAATTTATAGACAAGACCAGAAAATCACCCATAGTCCCTGCAGCTCCACTACATCTCTTGTCTTCACTTCTATGACCTTGTCTAGAAACCCATACAAGGCACCTGTAGGTTACTTTCCTTGTATTCTACAACCAATCAATAGAATCTCAACAGAACTAAACATCGATTGGAGTCTCCGAGTAGCTATCATATTGGACTGTACCATAACACCCATTTAGGTTAGGAGAGCATTATTTTCCTTAGATTCATAGATTCCATTATTGCGTGTCGAAGACATAAGGTTTCCCAATTAGCTTGATCACCACCTTCACTTTCACTACCATTTCATTTCCACACCATCTGTCTCGGCCACGACCTTAGGATGTCGAGTGTGAATAAGGTTATGTGTTGATTTTATATCGCATGTTCCCATTGACCAATTTTTTTGTATTGGTTATAACCTTTGGGTTTATTTTACAAAGGGGTAGGATGCTTGAAGTCAATTGCATTGTGAGAGGGGATAAAATTAGGATTTGTTTAGTTACCCATGTTATTATTATTATTGTTTAGTTTACCAATGTTGTAATGTTAGGATATTTAGGTTAGTTTATAACACCATGATTTTGATTCAAGACTTCGGTCCCTTGGTTATTGGTTTCGTTGTTTTGATAGCTTTAATTTTTTAATTGATAACTACCAGACTTCACATTAAGATCATAAATCTTATGTTTATTGTTAATAATTTCTTGATTAGTGTGAAGAGAACCTTCCAACACTTCCTCATAGGCACGTAAGGGGAATTTATACATCTCCCATTGGTTTCTTGATAAAGTGAGTGAAGTAAAAGATCACAAAGTTCCATTTCGTCCATATTAGGTGCACTCATAGAAGAATAGAGAACCTAATGAAATCTCTATATGAAGTGGGAAACAAATTTGTTTTATTCTTATTTGATGTCCTGAAAATTTCATGATTTTTGTGTGTAAATTTTTTTCATGTTGAAATCCTTAATTAATTCATACATGATTTATGTGAAGGAATGTATAGAGGCTATTGGTCCTTAATTTTGTACCCCTAGGTGGATTGACAACAATTATCTTTTAAGGGAAAAAGGGGAATTTCCTATAATGGTTGTAGATTGAGTGATATGTCCTTTTTTAGATGAGAACGTGTCTATAAATTTCCTTAGGATGAAGCCTTTGGGTGATTGAGAAGCACATACAAAGGATATGGCCTTTTCCTAATACTTTTTCCTACCTTGAACCAGGTGAGAGGACCGAGGGGTAACTCGAAATGCGATTGGGAGATAGGATCTTTTTCCCTTGATTTATTTTTAGATGATGGATTAATATGGGATAAACATGGCCATGGACACAACAATCACTCTCACAAGTTGTCACAAAAATATTTTTCTATGATTACCTTTCTAGACACATGTTACTATAAACGGAGAATTCAATTTCTCTTGCATTCTATAGATGGTAAAATTATAGCTAAGGGGTAGTCGAATGATATTTAAAGACAAAGAAACAAAAATAATGCATAGAAGTTATCATGGTGTAGGATCACTTGTGTATTTTTAAATGAGGGGAGTTATAGGAATACAAACTCTTTTTCAACATAAAATTTAACACTTAGAGAAATATACAATTTAGGAAAGCATAGAAAACTAGATTAAATTGTGATAGTTTATACAAATGAAGATTTGAATTCATTGATAGCCAATAAGTTCAAAATTTCATCTCAATCTCTAAACTACTAAACAAAAAGTATCATGCAAGCATTCGATAAAGTATTTACCGATTCATCCCTCGTACACCCAAGATACACTCAAAGGCTAACAAAATCTATCAACACAAAATGGTTACAATAAGGATTTTAAAATTACATCCAATATGGCAGAGTAAATTCTCACAACAAAATATTAAAATAATTAAAAAAAAAACAACCATTAAGGATGTATCTAGTGTACGAAAAAGAGAAACCATAAACACAAGATTGTAGTAGAAAATATAACTCATCAATTGATAATTCCAAATATAGAACCTAGAAGATAGAATTTAAAATCAAAAGTGGACATATTTCATTCAGATATTTAGAATTTATTAACAAGGTAACATCAAGAGAATGCTCTCAAATTTTTTCAATGGTTGTACATTACAACCACCTTGACACAAAATTTTGGGAAACTGAGATAAGTATGCATTCCACAATGGAAACATGTAATATGAACAATTGAATATCTTGACCTTTTTCATATATAGAAAAAATAACCCCATTTTTTGGAGAATAGAATAATTAGCTCCTCTAGATATGAGGACAAGCCCCACATTTATACAAATTTGATTTCTTCTTACAATTAAATTCCCCCCCAAATAGCAAGTAAAATTTCCCCCTTGTTGTAATAGAAATATCTTTGATCGAAGTAGGAAAGTACTTTGCCTAACTAAAAATGTATAATTTTCAGTTAGACATTTTGGCATCGATTTATGAATTTATGTCATATGCTAGTCTTTGTTTGGCTACGCACCCAATTTTTACCTTCGTATCGCTTCCTTTAGCTTTCCTGCACCACTCCATGACTTCACCGCCACATATGAAAAAATAGTTAGTTGATCTTCACAAAGTGCGCAAGTGTCTTTTTTTCTCATTTTATCCCAAAAAATGCCATAAATTCTAAAATAAAATGATTCCAACTTAAATATTTCAAGGATACCTTTCCAACGAGACTGATTTTGCATGATTTGGAGATTTGGATCAAAATTTATGGCCATTTGAATTTTTTCCTAAAGAGTGACACATGATAACTTTTGATTGGCCTTGGGAATCGCATATGTGTGAATTACATTTATTTTTATTTTATGTGAATTTTCTCATAGGTATGTTTCTTTATGAAATGTGATCCAATTAGTAAATGCCACATTTCCTTCACCTTCTTAAAATGTTATCTTACTTGTACTAGCTATTGTGAAACATGAGCTAATGAGAAAGATCCACATTACTTCATGGTGCCATAGTTTTATTTTATTTGTACTTAGCCACCTTAAAACATGGACCAATGAAAAATCTGCATGCTTTTTAGAATTTCATTCTCTTATTTTACTTGTACTCACCACTACGAAACATGAGCCAATGCAAAATCTCCACGCTCCTTCGTAATTTATATCGTTTGATAACCTTGACCTGACACAAATGAAACATGATCCAATAAGGAAGCTCCAAGCTTAATTTTTAATTCATTCCTTTTATATCCCTTCTAAAAAAGTGTGAAGCTCTATCCAATAAGATCATTCCATGCTCCGCACTATGTCATAATTTTTGATAGTCTCAACTAACACCCATGAAATGTGAGCCAATAGAAAATATCCATGCTTGTCGAGATGCCAAATTGTTTCAAATATGTGACTAAACAATACTAAATATTAACCAATATGAAATCTCCATATACCTCGGGTTTGTCAGTCTTTCTTACCTTCATTATTTCGTTTCATTGGTTCGAGTTTACTCCTTCACATCAAAAATTAAAAAAAATTCAGGTGGACTTAGAAACATTTAGCTTCACAAATAATGTTTCCATGTATCCACCTTCACTTGTCAAACTACTCAGATCCAAAGCTTTTATGAAACTTGGTACTTTTTGTGGACTTAACATTTCCCTCAATCTTAACTTTTTCCACACCCCTAACTTGAAGCTTTATGAAATTTGGTGAATTCCGTAGACTAGATGTCTTTGAAATACAAAGGATATGAAGAGACCCAAAATCTCATCACGTGGTGCTTTGCATCGCATGCACTTGAAGTGCTTGATGATGTAAACATTTTACATCCAAATGAACATTTGTCGACCTTTTAAAAGTAATTTGCCAATGCTTTTAAACTTAGTATCTTATGGGTTTTCAAATGCCAATGGCCAATGCTTTTGGAAAGGGGAAATTGATGACTATTTGAACGTCTCAAGCCGGCTTAAAATGGCTAAGTCTATTTGTACCGAGTGTTTTAACTAGTCTTTCCATATTCATACTTCGTGGTTAATTTGTGTTCTCTTAGGCCTTCGTAGCTTCAAATTCTTGGAGCAGTTTGGATCATTTTAGTGTTGATTTGCAGGTTCCTCATGAAAGATGTAGACATAGTCCCGATCAACCGTATTTCTGAAGATTTTACTTTAATTAACTACACCACCAAACCATTCCCCGAATTTCTATTGAATCTTATTTTTTAATTGGCTAAGGCACGAAATTTATAACAAATTGATACTTCTCCCTTACTTAGAATGAACTTTGAAGCACAAGGATAAATATGAAGCACATATAAGAGTTAGATTTATGTAAATTTTATGAAAAAGACATGCTTGATTCAAGGAAATGTATTGAGCACCAACAGTTTCTCCAACTTGGGGATGTGCACCCCTAATGGGTAGGTGCAATGAGAACAAAGACTAGAATAGATGCCTAATCCATTGGGTAAGGATTCATGGGGATAAAAAACAAAAGGGTGTTATGAAAATACACACTACATTCATACTAGAATTATTTTATATCTCGAAACCTAGTCACTATAGACCATATCATAAAAATATAAACAACAACAAAGATAATGGCAAAAATAAAAAAATAAAAATATACAGTATTCAATGATCATACCTGATCCTTTGGCTTAATAAAAAAATTGAGATTCTGTCATTGACAGAAACTCCAAAAAATTCCTTCTAAGTCATTCAAAAATAAATTATGTTCTGGAATCTTGATATCAACATAATAGGGTCCTATCCATAGGGCATCAAAGTTTCCATGTTTTCCTTCTCTTTGTGTCTCTTGTCCCATAGCATGACTAAGTATCCAACATTTAAAACTCTTAGAGTGACCTTCTTATCAAATAAATTCTTGAGTCTTTCTCTAAACTAGAGATTTTTTTGGTGGGACTTTCTCCTTTATTCAACTAATTCCATGATTTGATTTATTATTGTCTCATATGAACTTACTTCATTTCCATCTTCAAATTGTTGCATGAACTGGTATGAGGAAAGTTATAAGTGAAATGGTAAAATGGATTGAACTCCATAGACTAACTCAAGTGGTTATTTTCTAGTAAACCTCTTAGTAGTAACTCTGTCTTCCCACAATTCAAACTTTTTCTACTCAACTCATCTCTTTTATTGGTCTCTAGTGTTCTTCGAGTATTTTTAACATGTTTTTATTACTTGATTCTGCTTGGCCATTTCCTTAAGGATTATAATTTGATGCATAAGCCAAATTTATACCATACTCATGGCACATTATTTTCGATGGTTTATCTCGAAGCTCATGGAACTATCAACAACTATCTTGGAAGGCACCCCAAATATGTAGATTATGTTATTGATGATAAAATTTATGACCACATGATGAGTTACCTTTCGGTGGGAATGGCCTCAACCCACTTGGTAAAGTAGCCGGTGGCTATCAATATCCACTTATGACCAGCACTTGAAGAGTCTCATATTTGACCAAAACATTCCAAGCCCTATTGTTTCTTCTATTGACACTCGGTCATTGCGGGGGTAGGGACCTAGAAGCTTTCATTCTTCTAGAAAAACATTGACAACTCTCACATCTTCAAACTAAAAGGAAACATCTTTGAACAATGAATGCCACCAATATCCTACCCTCAAAATTTTGTGAGTAGTAAATCTTCCAGAAAAATAGCCTCTACACATTCCCCCATGGAATTCTGTAATTATTTTAGGTGCCTCTTTGTCAATGATACATCTTAACAAAACTCCCTCTAGATTCTTCCAAGAGAGTCCATGATCAATAAAAATATACTTTTGGGAGACCAGCTTGAGTGTCCTCTTTTGATTTTTGTCTAAGTGCATAGGAAAATTCAATTTCATCAAGTAATATACTATATCCTTATACAAAACTAAAGTTCTCACCTTTTCATGAGTGTGTGGCCCATATTCTTCAACATTGTGTATTTGTATCATGTACAATTGTTTCTTTACCATTAACCTTGGTAAGCCCAATCGTTGAACTAATTTTTTGGTTTGAATCTTATGTCATATTCTTACAATTTTATTACCCAATAAAATCATTTGTTTAACATATCCATTTCTAATAAAATGTCTTTCAACGTCATATGGGTACATAAGATATAATTTTTGAGCTTAGAATGTAGGGTATGAATATTTTAGTGGATTTCACCAAGGAAAAATCTTGTCTCCATGATGGAATATTTTAGATTAGCTCCCTGAAAGGCTTTTCTAAAGAAGGAAATGGGATTTTCATTCCCCTCATCATCTGTTGTGCCCAAATTTTACACATCCAAATACAATAGTAAAATACCAAGATAATTTTTTTTGACTTACATTGATCACTACACAACACAGTAAGGGCTCCAAGAGAAGAAACTCTACTCGCATACAACAATCACATAAGTCATCGACTCACATAGACATATGAAAACAACATAGGCATGTCGATTCCACACTTTTCCCAATGAATGGTTACTAGTAAGGACCCAACCAAAAGAAAAATGACTTGAAGAATGGCAAATGCACAACACATCATTTATTTAATTGTATTTTAATTACGATTAACATTCTAAGAACATTATTGTGAAAGGATAACTTTCTCTTTTTTCCATCTACATAAAATTTAAGTTCATTCCACATTTAATTTACAATTCAACCATTTTAAGTTGACTTCTTATTCTTTATAAAATTTTCCATAACTTGCTGACTTATTTGGGCATAATTCGAATGCATATAAAATACTTAATTGTCTTGTTCTTATGTTAAAAAAAAATATTCTTCTTGAACCTACCCTTTTTTTTTTCTTACAACTCAAGTGGATGTGACTTAGTGTCCATATAGCATTATTAGGTTTTAACGGAGATTTAGATGTGAGATATATTTTTACCGAAAACATACCTCGATCATGGTTAGTTATTTCCCTACCATAGTTATTCCAATTCAATGACTTGAGGAATTCCATTTTGATTTATATATGTATTTTGTTTTCTTAAAGGTTGAACACGCCAAGGCAATTCATATTTTTTGAAACATAAGAATATATTTAATTACGTTGTAAGGTCTCCAAGAGTGGCATTATTCCAAACCTCAAATCTCGTCTTTACTTTTATATGCTTTATTTTCTACGTCACATTATGGTCTTATTATTAGCACTGTCTTGTAAAAGGAGTTACGAAGTGTTTGAATAACCTCTTGAAGATATATAAGATTAGAAGACTTGGAACTACACACGAAACCTAAGTTAACATCCAAATCAACTGAGTTTTAGATTAATTCCAAACTTCACCTAAGGATCCTACCCCTCAACTATATATGAGTTTTAAGCGAGAGGACAATTTTATGCTAAACCACCTTCAAGAAAGGATCAAGGTGTTATGTTGAGAGAACCCAAGGTAACACATTTAGTTGTGCGGAGCTAAGGGGTTCATTACCAAGATATTTAGACTTAGAACAACTAAGTCACAACCTCCATCTATGTTGTCTAGATCTAATAGGGATTTCACTCGATGAAGAACTTTAATTTTAAATCTATCTTCGGATGACCAGGTAGTCTACTAGGCTATGAAGGAGGAGTTAGCGCTACATACTCCAAGAAAATTTTGACTGTGTCACTCCTATAAATGGGTTTAAGACAACGTCACTAAACATACTAACTAAGATGATAAACCCATTCTTGGGCTCTTGTTTACTCAAGCTAGGAAATTTTCATTGAGTGTAGGGTTTAAGTTCACTCTACGGTTTCCAATGTCTTCTAGGGAAAAAGGTAACACACATGAAAACAAGTTATGCTTCGATATTGAACAAGGGTAGAGTGTTTTGATTTAAATCTCTTTATTACATTTACAAAGTATGAATGCACAATACGACTCATTAATTGTTTATGGAACACTAAGTATGAACTACAAGATATTACTTCAAATTCATCTACCTTATATATACATATATCAACCCTATTACCCTGTGTACTATGAATCAAATTGAACCTATAATTAAATATACATTTCCTAGATGTCCCTAAAACTAGCATCTCGAAAAATATCAGCAAATTATCAAATATAATCCTCATGTAACATGAGACTACATTAAAAATTTATTCATTTAACAATGAACTATATAGATTTTAAAGAAAAATAAATGAATTACACATCACCTTTTTGTCGTCATTCTTTCATTCTGCAAAACCATGTAAGCATGATATCGTGATAATTACTGGCATGGCATCCACCCTAATCTAACATAATTATCATTTTTCAGTTTTCCATTTTACATATGATAATAATTACAATTTGAAATCAAAATAAAAGGTGTAGAGACATATATTCATTACATTTCATTTTACTTCTTTTTTGTATCCTAGGAGAGAGAAAGA
Organism: Taxus wallichiana var. yunnanensis; assembly: GCA_018340775.1. Lineage (NCBI taxonomy): Eukaryota > Viridiplantae > Streptophyta > Pinopsida > Cupressales > Taxaceae > Taxus > Taxus wallichiana. The sequence goes on along the minus strand of CM031238.1, from coordinate 456,512,066 downwards.
GAAGGGAAGAGAGAGAAAACACCATTTGTCAAAAGTTCTATTTTACACAACAAGTTACACTATAGAGTTTTAAAAAGTTATTTGCATGTGTTAAAAGTTTCCATGGTGGTTTGGAAACCCGATGAGTGTCCTCAACTTTCTATTTTTACATTTTCTTACTAGCTACAAAAACATTCAAAATGGGCTCGTAGGCTAAGAAACTGCTTCCAAAAGTTATCTTTTGATGAGAACACACACCCCAATCAAATTTCTAAGTGTCCCCAGATATACTAAGAGTTCATAGCAACTAACGGAATTGAGAAAAAGTGAACGGTTTGCGTTTGGCGGCTAGTTTTCCAGGGCCACTGGTCATAGTTGACCTAGTTGCAAATGAACAAAATTTAGCTCAAGAGCTTAGAAAACCACGTCCAAAAATTGATATTTGATGGATGAGAATGCAATGGGACACTTCATACAAGTTCCCCTATATAAGGATAATTCATCAGAGTCAACGGGACTGAGAACTAGAAAACCGTTTTAAAATGGCGACAAGTTTCTAAAGCCACCAGTCCTAATTGGTCCAGTTTGACCTTGTCAAACTACGACCAAAGGCCTACAAATGTCATCATCAAAAATATCCAGAATTTTTTTTTCCCTAACTGAAGGTTTCATGCAATTGTCTAGTATAAACACTAGAGATTTGTGAAGATGGGACATAATTTCTCTATCCAGGTTTCAAATGGCGATTCAAAATGAAATCCAACTTTCTAGATTTAACAGCTTTCTACTATGGTACATTTTTGTGTGTAGGGGCTCGATAAGAGCATAAAAATATCTCATATGTTTATTCAGTGGTCAATCCAAAGGTCAAGGTGACTCCTTGCATACCAAGGTACACGAATGAAGCTTAAGATCTCATTTTCGAGTTACGATGGGTCCGAATGATTCTCGAAAAATGTAAAAATTAACTATTTAAACTGGGAAATGATCAACGTTATTATGTGAAAGTCAGTTTCATCTGGTCGATAAAATAATGTTGTAGAGATCTAGTTGGGTAGGTAGCTTTCTACATCACCTCGGAATGAGGGTGAAAGTTCATGTTGTAATGCAATCGGGTTATTTTTGACTTCGTGAGTTTTTGACACGACATTACATTATTTTTGTAACGAGTTGAAATAAAATTTAACGGTATTAAAAATCCTAATATTTTAAAATTATATTAAGTTGCAAAAGAGAACTAAAACATGAGAATTATGAGAGGTAAGGGAAGATGAACCATTCCTGGAGAACGAAGTTGGTCGAACACCACGGAATTCGGTTCAGCCTCTCCCTTATGCATTTTATCGAACAGATCATGAGCCTCTGTCATTTTACCATTTTTCCTTGTACCTAAATGGTCTATCGACCATTATGGGCATGGAACCAGAAAAACCCAAACCAACAGGGGGAGAAGAAATGGAGCCTGGTGTGTTGGAATGGTGAAAAAATCCATTTCTAAAGGGCAATGCAGCTGCCAATTTCTTTGAGGCATTCTATCAAACAATTCACAAGAATTTTCAAAAATTCATTTTGTGCATATCCTGCAATCATGGCATTCCATTAGACAACATTTCTTTCGGGAATTTTGTTGAAAAATTCACATGCCTTGAATCACTTCCACATTTTTCATACATATCAACTATGACACTTGCAAGAACAAAATCCTACAAAAACTAGATTCTATTGTTCATACCCTACTCCAAAGCTTCCACATTTTGCACATGCGGAGATATGCTAGAAATGTAAACTGATTTTGTTAGAGAAAGGGCCTACAAATTTCATAGCCTCATACATGTCCCCCCATGCATTTACAACTACAACATCTAACCACATCCATCTATCTTTTATGCTTTGTGATTGTCCACGTGTGTATGGGTGTTTGAGTTTAAAACATGTTGGGAGGATGTTGGCACAAGTTTTGGGAGGTTAGGAGGAGGCTGCAACAACCCTAAAATTCCATGAGAAGGCATTTGGAGCATAATTTCTTTGACAAAAAGATAAAAACACCCAAAGCATAATGATTTGAGTAAAACTCGCGACCACGATTCCTTGGGCATTTTCCAAACAAAAACGTCCCCGCCCACTCCAATCTCTTATCCATAGTGTGTGGTGGAGGAGGGTGAGACAAAATGTCTTTGATTTTCTTTGCTTCCGCATCCCCCAAACTTGCCTATTCCAAAAGCAAAAGAGACAAAAACCCTAACTACATGTTTTTGAACTTATTCACCTTCCTCCATTTAGCTTTATTTTTTTATTTTATATTAAATTATAATATAATTTTATTGGATTAAGTGACTATGGAAAAACACTTTTACAAGCATCAATTGGGAGAGGTGGTTGACATTTGCATGATGTTCTACTTCCATGGCAACAACAACTAGGATTTCACCATAGTGTCTGATAACAACTTGCAAATAAATGCTCATTTTATCGGTAGAAGGAAAATACGAACCTCTTCTCTTGTGGCCATAGATTGAAAATCTTGCATTTTCTACCACCACACAAAATTCTCTCAAAATTCACTTCCAAAATCTATTACTAGCATGTACTGCACCGGGAAAGGAGGTAAAGGGAACTGGTATCCTTTGTAGAAGATAAATGCATAGGAATCACTTTTATAAGTCAGCTACCTCAGCAACATCAAACAAACAAAAACCATGGAAGGATCAAGAAACCCTTCTTAACAGACATACTATCTTGTTTCAGACACCAATACAGATCCATGTTAGTTAAATTTGTGACAAGTGATGTGACAAGACCTTAGAGTTGTCATGTGCAGGCAAGTCTAACCCACAATAAAGTGATTTTGGGTGGCTAAAATGAGAGATACATTTGACGTAGTACTAAATACTTTATTATTTTATTTCAAAATTTGTGTGGGGCACTACATCATCCTTATACAATAACACAAAAGTAATTTTATTCTCCAAGGAAAAAGGAAACATCTGAAATGTTTTCTTATAATCAAGACTAGTTAAGATAGGGAAGTCTTAAGTGCCTCCTTTATTCCTTTAAATGCTTGAACAACCCCTTCTTCCCACTTGATGAATTGATCATTTTTCAGCATACTTGTGATGGGAATAGTAATCTTAGCAAATTTGGAGATGAATCTCCTCAAAATTGTACTGTCCAAAAATGGATTGACTACCCATTTTAAACATTAGGATTGGGACTTTATCAATTTCCTCCACCCTTTTGGATCTATCATCACTCCTTCCTGAGACACTATATGTCCCAATAATTTTTCCTTCTACACTCCAAAGTGGCACTTCTTTGGGTTTAATGAAATCCCATACTCTCTACATTTGATCAACATCTTCTCAAGGTGCCCCAAATGGTCATCCATGTGTTTAGAAAAGACAATTATACCATCTTGATAAATTGTTATGAAATCATTAATAAGACCAAAGAAAGCCACATCCATTTCCCTTTGAAAATTTTCTCCAGTGTTCATCAATCAAAAATGAATCCTAGAATAGACATACGTTCCCCATGGGGTAGGGAAAGAAATCTTGAGTTGTTCGATTGTTTCACCACCACCAAGTTATAACCGAGAAACCATCAAATATAGAGAGAAGCTTTGATCCTGTTACCTTTTGTAACATATTATCCATATTAGGTAATGGGTAATTATCCTTAATAGATTCTTTATTTAGGTTTCTAAACAACACACAAATACTTATGTACCCATTATTATTTCTAACTGGCACTAAGTTGGCAACCCATGAAGAGTATCTAGTGGGTTGAATTATCCCACCATATCATAGTTTAGTCAATTCCTCTTGCATTTTGGTTGCAAGAAGGGGATTTATTGGAATTTTCTTTTTATGAAGGGCTTGGAGTGAGGCACTAATAGTATCTCATGCTGAAACAAGTTTTCTATGTAAGCTTTGAGTTCGACTAATACCGTGCCAAGAAATTTCAAAGTATTTCTTTATTAACTTGGTATAAACCTACTTTTCTTCTTTTCTCATACTACTCCCCAACTAGACCTTTCTTGGGATTTGAGAAGTTCCCAAGTTACATTCTTCAACATCCTTTGATGCATAGACATGTTTGTTCATAAATTGGTCTGCACTATCAAAATTTGATTCTAGGATGACAAGTCCTCTAGGAATAATATTTGTCTTCAATTGAATTATATATTTTCCAAAGAGGGTCTCCCTTCCTTCACACAATTCTACCATGGTTTAAATATCAATAAGATGATTAGTGAACTCATCTTTAAAAGTTAAAAACCTTTAGATCCATGCATCATCCTAAAAAACCTACCAATGTTGAATGTTGTCAGGAATTGATGGTATGAATAGCACTTATACTTCATAATGACAGTAAGGATATATTGTCTCATTTTCATATTGAGATGCTATGACAGCTAACTTGTTAACTACTACATTCTAATCCCTTTCATGATAAAGGATATTGAAGGAATCAAATAATTATATGAGGTCCCAAATTACATGTTTATATTGTCTCAACCTCGATTTTTAGTTACATACAAGTTCCTAACTTACTTTACAATTAATTCTAAATCTGCTTTGACAATAATGCTCTTAATTCCATGCTTTCATGTAACTCTTAAGCTAAGGATCAATTCCTCATATTCAACAATGTTTTTAGTACATTCAAACTTCAATTTGAAAGAGAAGTTAAAAGAAACCTTATTTGGAGAAGTTAGAACCACTTGAGCTCCATTTCTCGTCATTAGAGCATGCTCCATAAAATTTTATGGTCCACGGGCCATTGCAATCTTCAAGGTATGCATTAGCATATATGTAATGAAATTAAAAATATAAATTGGCTATGAAGTTACCAAAATCAATATCAACAAACAATACCACATAAGAGGCATTCATGGGATCCTCAATAAGATAGAGCATTTTATTTTCTCCATGAAATTTAACTAGCTTACCTTATAATGGTATAAAGGTATAGGACATATCCATTTGAACATTTCCTCCTACACTGGTAGACCATTTTCTTAATAGTAGCATTCCCCATGTAGTATGGAAATCAACTATAATTATATTTATGGTTAAATATTTTCTAGGATAGGTAGTAGGTTGTACTACTAGACCTCTAACATATCCAACAACAGTTTCCTCTCTTAAATCCATAGCATAAAAAATTTCAATAGTAGTTGTTATCTTGATGTATAATTCATTCATGACCTTTAAAGGCATGATATTACATGAAGCTCCTGAATCAAACATACAATTGTGAAGAAGTTACCCATTAACAATCAAATTAGTAAAGAAAGGATCCACATCAAATTGAAATTCTACCAAGGATGTGCTTAAATATAATTTTTGGGGTTATTCCATGCTCTCTTGATCCTCTATTACTTCAATTTCAGTTATGGTAGGTGGATTCACCATATTATTTGTACCATTTTATTTAACAACCATATTGTCTTTCAGCCCCAAGTATTCAAATGCTCTTTTTCTATGTTTACGAATTCTTAATAATTCAACAACTAGGACTATAATTTTTATTTGAATTATAATTTGAGCCATATCACATGCATCATAGTTTAACATGGATTTGTTAAAGGCCGGGCAAGTTTCTTTTATGATGGGATGTTATCCCTTATTGCTTGGGCGGATGTAGAAGTACTTGGTCTTGAAGTATTGACAAGACCTTTATTAGGCATACTTATTTTGGGGGCATCTTTGGGGATGTTGGTCAAGAGAGGAATTTTTTGTTTAGAATCAGGGGAAGCTCCTTTGAATTTTCTGTTCCTAATGTTATACTCATTTTTGGAGCAACCAAAACATTCATTACTAGCTTCCTATCATCTTTATAAGGGATTCCACCATCATAATTTTTAATCAGTAAAGCTATTAAGTACTCAAAGTCATGATTTTGGAATCTCAAACAACTGAGCCATATCTATATCAACATTATAAATAGAAGGGAGATAGAATACCTAATTTTTTTAATCCTAAAATTCCATGATTCGGCATATAATATATCGATGGAAGTGGCTCCTGGTATTTAGTCTTTTGGACACTCCATCATGCATATGTCATCAAAACTAGCTTCATCAATTACATCATCATCTCCAACAAGTTTCTCACAAGGGGAGTGTGGTAATAAACACTTATCACACCATTTAATGATGTGATCTTCTTCCACCAGTGATACTCTTGTTGTCAATGGATCTGAGACTGATTTATTCTCCTTGAAATATTACTAGTTATTTCTTGAACCAAAAGTCCTTTCCCTCTATCATCAGCCTAGTGATCTCCTTTGGGATGATTCCCAAATCTATTTTTTCCTTGGGCCTGGTGCTAAAATTGAGGATTTGAAATCAATCCTTTATCTGCTATAACAATCTTGTATGAGATATATTTGACTTCTTTGGCCAAATTTTTAACCACTTCCTCTAAGTCCACTACCTTACTAGCTAGTGGCTTCTCTATATTAATAATCTTGACAACTTCCCTCTTTAGAGGTTTCCTACTACTTTGATACTTTTCTCATTTTCGATGATCATAGAGAAATATTGCCTTAGAGTTATAGGATTTTTATCCCTTAGATAATAATTTTTCTTCTTATCAAAATCATCTGAGTATTTAATCAAGAAAGAATCATCACTAGGCCTTAGATTAATAGGAAATCTAGTCAAGGTTTTATTGAACCTAGTATTAAAGTCTTGCACATACTCATTAGGATTATTTTTTATATTTTAAAACTCTGATAAAAGAAACCTAGGGTCAGTTTTATCACCATATTAGATTCTGAAAGAATTATTCATTTCTAACCAAGAATCTATGGAATTTGTAGGTAGCAAATTGTACCATTCCTTGGCATCTTCTTCTAATGTATGTATGAATAACTTTACATAAACATCTTCATGCTCTACTTTGTAGTCATCCATAACATTCTAAAAAATATAGGATGATGATCACTAATGATAGCATTATTTATTTAAAACTTGGGAAACCTAATCCTAATTTCATGTGGTACTTCATTTGGATAACATTCCATGTTATTAAAATAAATAGGTCTATATGTGTTAAATCTGAAAGCTTCTCTAGGAGGGGGTTGTGCCTATTATTTGGTGGAGGTTTTTCAAAAGGAGGGTTAAAATGGTGGGGAATTGGAGGTCTCTGAGGTAGAGGAGTATGATCCACAAAATGGAAATCTCTTGGGGACTCAGTTTCACAAAACACTTTGTTCTTATGAGTCAAAAAATAAGGAAGATGAAGAATACCTTTTCTATTTGTAGATATTAAACCTTCTCAAAACAAAGTATGTAAATGTTCTTGAGGAATACCTATATCAGATATGTCAGGTGTGCTAGAATAATCTTACACAAAATGAGGATCAAATTCATACATTTGATCAATATTTTCTTTTGTCCTTTGACCACCCATTGGTTTTTAAATATGTTTCCTTCTTGATTATGTACTTTTCATTTCGGAAGTAGTCTTGGTAGGATTGCATTTGGAAAATTACCTTCTTTCTTCTAGCTTTCCAAAGGAGAGAGTTAATTAACAAGGCATAAAATTTTTGGACTAGCATACACCAGATTTTCTTGGAAAGGTAGAGCCTCCACTAAGACCTTGTACGTTATATGTATATATTAAATCAAATATATATTGAAAGGGTAGATTCATAATTGGTAGACAAATCTTTATAGATATTTATGAATTTTACTATGTTTTTCCCAAAGTGGAGTCAAGTTTAATGGAAATCTTTCTTATAACAAGAAATTATTTAGCCAATACCTTCATAATGGACTATATTTTCCTAATTTTAGCAAATTTCTATAAAGGTATGTATTCTAAACCTCAATTAGACTAAATAATTCCTTAGTAGTGAAGCGAGAAGATTTTTATGGGAAATTTAAACTCGAAAGCCAAAAATCTTATCAACTTATATCAAGAAATACTAGCAATTCATATAGCCTAAGAAAATTTAACTCAAAATATGATTCAATGAGATAAATTTTACGTCCCCTGCAATGGTACTAGAAGCATTTTGGTCCTCAATTATGCACCCTCTAGGTGGATTGACAAAAATTATCTTTTAAGGGAAAAAAGGCAGGAATTTCTTGGAATGGTGTTAGATGGGTGATATGTTGTTTTCTAGCTGGGGAGGGGTATAACACTTTCCTTGGGATCAATCCTTGGGGTGATTGAGGGGAATGTACAAAGGAGATGGAATTTTCTTACTAATTTTGATACTACCTTGAACCGGGGTGAAAGGACACGAGGGATAACTTGAATTTAGTGGGGGAGATAGGATATGTGTTCCCTTGCTTTTTTTACATGATGGATCAATATAGGATAAGTATGGCCATGGAAACAACACTCACTCTCACTAGTTGTCACAAAAATATGTTGTGTATGCTTACCTTAAAAAAAAAGGTTATTATAGATAGTAGGATTGGATTACTCTTGCATTATCTAGATGGTATAATTACATCTAAGGAGACAGTCTCAATGAATGGAAGTTAGTATGGGGTAGGATAACTTCGTATTTTTTTAAATGAGAGGAATTATAGGAAGAAAACTCTTTTTCAACATAACATTTAACACTTACAGAAATCTCAAAGTATGAGAAAGCATAGAAAACTAGATTAACTAGTGATATTTTTTGCAAAGGAAGATTTTCATTCATTGATAGCCAATAGATGCGAAGTTCTAGCTCAATATATAAAATAATGAACATAAAGGATCCTACAATAATTGTAATTAAGTATTTATTGATTCGTCCCTCATATGCCCAAGTTACACTCAAAAGCTAACAAAAATCTATCAACACAAAATGGTTACAATAAGGATTTTAAAATTACGTCCAATATTGTAGAGTAAATGCTTACAACACAATATCAAACTAATGACCAAAACACAACCATTAAGGATAGATATAGTGTATGAAAAAGAGAAACAATAAACACAAGACTATAGTAGAAAATATAACTCATAAATTTACTGAGCCCAAATACAAAACCCAAAAGATAGAATTTAAATTCAAAAGTGTACATATTTCATTCATATCTTCATAATTTCATAACAAGGAAACATCAAGCGAATGATCTAAAAAAATTTCAATGGTTGTACATGGAAAGCACCTTGACATAGAAGTTCAGGAAACTGAGATCAATATGCATTCCACAAAGGAAACATGTAATATGAACAATTAAATCTATCGACCTTTTTAAGAAATATAAGAACTTACCCCTTTTTTAGGGAACAAAATAACTGTCTCCCCTATATATGAGGACAAGTCCCCATTTTTATACAAATTTAATTTCTTATTAAAATTCAATTTTCCTCCTAAAAACAGAAAGTAAATTTTTCCCTCGTTCTAACAGAAATATCTTTGATCAAAGTGGGAAAGTACTTTGTCTAACTGAAAATATCTTATTTTTAGTTAGAAATTTTGGGACAAGATTTATGCCTTTACTTGTCATATGATGGTCTCTAGTTGGCTACGTAGTCGAGATTTACCTTCATGTCTACTTCCTTTAGCTTTCCCGGGAAATTCCATGGCTTCACTACCTCATACACAAAAACAATTAGTGATACTACTAGGTACACCTCTGTATTTTTATTTTCTCATTTTCTCCCACCAAATTCCATAAATTCCTAAATCAAATGATTCCAACTTGAAGAGTTCTAGGAGAACTTTCCAATGAGACCGAGTTTACATAATTTTGGAGCTCTATATGAAAAGTTATGGTCATTTGAAGTATTTCCTCTTGGGATGAAAAAAAGAGACACGTGATAGCTTTTGATTAGCCTCAGAATCACCTACATGTGGATTGATTTTATTTTTATAATATGTGAATTTGATCACAGGTATGTTTTTGTTATCTATAATAAGTCTCCTAGTTATTTTAACAACTTGCATCCCTATTTTGACTCAAGATCAATATTACGGGTTGTGTGCACTCTGGTTGTTTACTTGGCACATTTTTCTTAGTTTTAGTTCCTCCACGTGTTCTCTCTGTGACCTTCCTTTTCCATTCTTCTATCTTTTCTATTTCCCATTTTACACACACCCCCTCTATGCTACCACCTTCCTTTCTATAATTTATGGATCATTTGTGTGCACCTTTGACTTTCCCTCCAAATTGGCTAAGTCCATCACATGATACTTTTACATTCTTCCCCGACGTATCCTTCCATTGATACATGTGCTACATGAATCCTTCTTGGATTTCTCCACATTGTCTTTTTATCGTCCAGTGTGCTTCTCATTTGGATTCATGTCCCCCATTTGCATACTTGTCTCCTATAGTTATGCATCCATTTCTTCGTGCATGTTACCTATGTGTGTTTGTCCTTTACTTTCCTCTTTCACACTTCATTATTTTGCATGTTTTGCACATTCTTGTACACCTATCACATGTTCCACATCATCACATGTTATAGTTTAGTGTGTTACACAAAACCTATAAAAGTGTGCTAACTAGGTGCCGAAACTAGGCACCAAATCCTTATAATGAACTAGTGTGTGACAAATGGAAGAAATGAAAAAACTAATGAATAGTTGGTTGATCCTTCAGCTAGCCAAGTATGTGCCACATTTCATTTTGTGTCTAATCTACACCATAAAATTCATATTATCATAACTTTTCATGCAGAGCTCAAATTCGTGTGCTCTTGGTCTTGTTGGAAAGATTTTAACATGAACTACACTCTAGTTCATTCAAATCTAGATTTTGGTGGGATTTGGTAGGTAAGAAGTGGGGAAGTGCATTTCATCCTCTAATACATAGGTTTAATGGACTCAAAGACTAGATTTTATTTAGATTTATCCTCCTAAAAATTAAAAAAACATGGGGAGGTGCATTTGACATCATTGCAGGTGGATTTACATGCACTTATTACTTGTTGTTGTTGGTTGAACATTCAAATTTGAGTTTCCCTCTTCTTTCTCCTCCTCTTCTCTCCTTCATCTTATATAAATGTAAGAGAAATTATCATTGTAAAAGCTTGGACCCCTTTAGTTTGCAAAGATCTCTGCTCCTTGGCTTTTTTAAGTTGTAGGCCTTTAGATCTAGCTCTTTACATGTGGATATCATTCTCATTTTCCATTTTAATTGAATGTGAATTTTTCGGAAGCTATATAAGCTTTGTTTTGTGGTTATTCTCAGTATTTTATCATTTCTATTGCATCTCCTTACCTCTCTTTTGCATTGTTTGTTTGATGTGCTCTCTCACATCCCTTTTTTATTATACCCCATGAAAATGAGCATGTGAATGTATTTTAGGATGTGATACACGTGTCTATCCTATTTTCATGCATTCTCCTTAATTTTCACTTAAATATAATTGTGTTCATCCCCTTTTTCTAGTGTTATCACCTCCCTTATCTTAGTTTTCCTTTTTCCATACATCTCCTTCTAACCATGGTAACTTGGAATGTTTAGAGTAGTGATAGGTAGATGAATTTCCCTTCCTAGGATTAGTTTTAGCAATAGAAGTAGGTAGAGGAACCAAACTTCTCTAGAGGTCTGTCTCAAGTATGTAATGTCCCACAACTTGAAGAAAATCACATGTTTCCTAAAAATCCCAGTTCATTCGATATGGAAGCAGGTGTTATTTTAAGCCCCAAAAGATTTTGGTATTCCCAATGGGACAAATATTAAAATATTAAATTTCATCATTGTTAAGTTATGGTGTGTCACTTATCGATTTCGAGCCTTTGAAGGCTTATTTTTAGCAATCTATGTGCCTTTCTTGAGAAGGGTACGTGTTCATGGCCAGAAGTGACATTTCAGCGACCAAATTTAATACAGAATGGGTCGCACTCTCCTCCCATTTGGTCAAAATGATAGGGTATGGGTTTGTAAGGTCCTCCATGCTGATTTAATGCATTTGCAGTCAATGAGGAATGGGCTCCCACGTTTTTGTATGTTTTCTCTCTCATGGGCTCGACCCATGCAATGTAAAAGCCAGATTTGGCTCATTTTGGAGAGATATGATTACAAGTTGTTCATCTTTTCGGCTCTGCCCTCCCTTATTTTCTTCTCTAGGGTTGAAAATGGAGTTCGAACCTCCTCCCTTGCTCTGTAATGGCATTTTTTCCTTTTACTATTGAAATGATGTTCTGTGCAAACTTCTGAAGCAACAAAAACGTGTTTTGTGATGCATATGTCCATCCTTGCTCGTTTTTCACTTGTTCTCTTCTTGCCTCTCTTCATTGCAGGTATTTGTGCATGTTTGAATGTTCATTGTAGGTTTGGAGCTGTGTTCATGGAGTTTTGGGACATTTTCTGTGTGAAATCTATCCTTGGGCCTATGATGCATCTGTCCATCCTTCCCATTGCTCACCTCTCTTTGTTCCATGGCAGTTTTGATAGATGTTCAACATTCTCCTTCTCTGGTGTATCACCGTTTTAGTGTAGGCTTTTGCTATTTTTCCCTTTTCTCTCTCTCTCTCTGTCTCCTTGGCATGGTTAGATTATGTTTAGATTAGCTTTCTGCACTAGAATAGCTTGTGGCAGGTAGTTTAGGAGCAGGAACCAGCCTTCTTTGGAGATTCCTTTCTCATTTCTGCAAGTCCCACACTTGGAGAAAGGTTTCCATGTTGTGCAATCACACTGGATGCAAGAGTGATCAACCTAGAAATCTGATCGTCTAGGGGTGTTGTGATTTTGCACTAACAAGAATTACCATACATAGGGAAATAATCAAAGATTCCTTTTAATTACCTCCAGATTTCTCCAAGAAGAACACACAATAAACCAACCACGCACACATATACATATCTAGTGTGCCACGTAAATTCTACACCACCTCGGGTAGGCCTTCCCTTACCTCTTGAAACTCTCGTGCCTATCATGGCAGCACCACAAGAAAACCATATATTTTTCAATTTCACTTTGGTAGTATTCCTCTTGCCCTCAATTCCCAAAATATTATTCCATCATCTGTGTATGAAAGTATCCCTTTCTTAAGTAGGGAAAACCATACTAATCCATATGAGCACATACATTGCATTACCAACATCTCTGTGCCATCCACCAAATTATTGAATAAGATGTGGTTGTTAGACTATTAGCCTCTTCATTCAAAGGGAGAGATTTGCAATGGTTTAGAAGTTTGACAACAAGTTCAATTCAAATTTGGAATCAATCGGGGCTTCCCCTTAAAATCAATTTAAAAAGAAGGAAGATAATCTCTCCTTGCCAAAACAATTTCCTACTATGAACAGGACTCCCAATGAGCTCACGGTATATTTTAATTTCAGCTTTCAGAAAACATGGGAGAGGATTCCATCCTGGTAATACTAACTATAGAAGGTAAATTCATTTACTTTTTAAGGGCTTTAAATTTTAATATTTCTATCATGATCCAATCCATGGGGAGCATAACACTTCCTAGGGCCTATGCATTATTTATTAGGGCTGAGAACTATCTAATTCAAGAAGGAAAGTTAGCTCCTAAACCACTCATGCCCCTATTTCCATAAATGTCTCAAGCTCCCCAGCCTTCCATTTACCTTATTCTTGAGAAGAGTTTGCAACCCACTACCTCCACATCCTATTCTCCTGCACAACAAAATGAGGATGAAGAGATGAAGGCCTTGATTATAAACTTGTCCAATAAGGTCATATCTTTAGAAAATTAGCAGGCACAAGCCTTCAAAATAATCCTAATCAAGGGTATAACAAAATCCATCAGCCCTTTAGAAATCAATATCAAAATCAGAGATATGGGCATAACTAATATAATGATAGATGGTATGTTAATGCACACCTCCCTTTGCAAAAACTTCCTCTTACACAACCTATTCCAGCTCCTAGTTCAATTCAAGCACTTATTCTTGTTTAAAACGACATGGCCTAGGATTTAGAGTGGTTCTTTCCTTAAATCATGCCTCATAGCTAGTATAGTTGTGCCAATTCCTTATGCACAAAAGATTACATGATTGAAGATGCTTCAAACCATGGACCTTCCACTAGTGTACATAAACCTAAAAATCAAGATGTACTAGAAGTTTCTCCTAAGTCCAACCTTATGTTATTTGTTGCTAAAGACTTCAGTGCAATAAACCAAGCTATGGATAGTCCAAACGGATGTATGCCTAAGATACGATAACACAAGGTATAACGGGAGAATTTTAGACTCTGTTGTGCAACCTTGTGCTCTATCACGCATGTTGATTCTCAAAAGAAAAGAGATGTAGCTCATCTTTGAGCATCAAAGGATGTTAAGACACCCAAAATGTTTGGTGCATAGGTTTTTAAGTACTAGGTTCCACAAAGTGTTTCCACAGTGGCATACACGCCTCTTTTGGTAGGCCAAGCCTTTACATAGCCCAAGGATTCTATCTCCATGCATGAACAATCAAGAAAAGAGAATTTTATGCCTCAAATGCACAATTCTATGGGCCTTCCATTCAACATTATGGACCAAATGAAGAAGACAAATGTAAATTTCACAATGTGATATTCCTTGGCCATTCCATCTCTGTGTGACCCGTTACATGAAGATCGGCATAACTTTTGCATGCCTATCTAGTTACCCAAAGACCTCAAGTTGTTTTCAACATCTGTCAAGTAGAGGAGAAGAAAATAAGCAATGTTTTAAAACCCCACCTTTCTATATGTATTTAATAGTATGAAAACACCTTGTGGACAATTATATGATTGATTTAGGGAGTGACTTACTGTTATGCCTAAGAAAATTTTTGATGTCCTAGGTATTGAGTACACCCCCATGATCAAAGGAGTCTTGCGACTTGATGGTTCAACTATTACTACTCTAAGATTCATCAAGGGTCTTGATTTGACCCTCCATGCATGTCCAATCCTTATTATAACTCAAGATGTCTCGATTATCAACCTACCTCCTTTTTTTTGTTTTCCTATCAAGGTATTTCATTTCCAAAGTTGGTGGATACTTATCTTCAAATTGGTCTCATATGTTAATAAAAATAAGGTATGGTACTCAATTTACCGTACAAGATAAGACCATATTTTCATATCATGTTGAGTCATATGACCCATCCCCTCTCCAAGCCAATTTCCTTATCCAAGAAGGCCAAGAACTAGTTTCAGTTTTAGAAGAGTATCCTATTTCCCCTCTTATACCTGATTTATTGTTAGATGATTGGGTGGACAAGAACTATGAATTGTATCCTTATGATGAATTCCTTAAAGATTTTGAAAATGGTTGTGGTGCTTATTATAGACTTGAAAAGAAGTTATGCTTCTATACGCACTCAAGCAAGATGAAGAAAATTTTGGTCTATGGAAAATGTATTTTGATGGCTCTAGAAGTAGAAAATGGCTCAAGTGTTATTCTCATTTCTCAAAAAGATTAGAAATTCTTCTTCATGCACAAGCTATAATTTTCATGTTCTAACAATGTAGCAAAATATGAAGTGTTTTTACACGGTCCTCTCATTGTTGAAAAGAAAAAGGTCAAAGGCGCTGCATATTTTTGGGGATACTAAGATGGTTATCCACTAGGTCAAAAAAAGTGCATACCAAATACTAAACTTCTCAAAGATTATAAACATAGAGTTTGGGACTTCATTGAGAGAATTTATGCTCTAAACATATAGGTGGTGCCAAGAAAGATGAACAAAGAAGTAGATTAGATGGCCACACTTGGTTTACAATTTTCACCTACTAAGGATTTTATCCAAGGTAGCATGCAACACATCAAGGTGGTAACCAGGTCATCTATTATAGATAATGACACTAACTAGAAAGTGTTTGAAAAGCGACACACAAATTGTCTAGTTCATTCAAAATGAAGTTGATTTTTCTTCAAGCATGTTAGCTCATTTTCATGACAACTATGGTGACCAAGTGATCTAGCTAAAGACAAATAAGTTTCATAGAGGGATGATTACCTTAGAAAAAAAATTCAACCTTGATAATGAGTTCAAGAGTGAAGAAAATAATATACACGTAATGCAAGAAGACTGCATTCTAGTCACTATTGTGTGTGGCAAGGAGTTTCTTCTTGGAAAAATTGTGTGCATGATGAACAACATGACTTCATATCTCTCTTCTAGAAATAAAGTGGCATCTTCTCATGGGAGTATGAAGACCTCAAAGGATTTGATCCAAGTGTTGCTCAATACTCCATTGACCTTGATCCTGGTATGAAATCCATGAGACAAAACTAGAGACTAGTTAATCTTAGGATAGAGTACCTCATGAGGAAAGAGTTTTCTAAATTCATTGAGGAAAATATAATATTCCTCATCAAGTAATCTACTTGGGTTGTGAATATTGTTCCGGTGAGAAAAATAATGGTGAAATCATACTTTGCATTGATTTCATATATATGAATAAGGCATATTTTAAGGATCATTATCATTTTCCTTCTATGAATTATATTCTACAAATAGTGGTTGGCACACAGAGATTCTCATGCTGGATGGGTATTTTGGTTTTAATCATATTATGGTCAAGGAAGAGGATTAATTCAAAATGGAATTTACAACCAAATGGGGAATGTATGCATATCAGAAGATACATTTTTTTTTTCAAATGTAGGTGAAACATTCTAGTGAGCCATGGAAATTTCCTTTAAAGGTTATATAAATGAGTTCATCCTAGTTTCTTTGGACGATATAACTATCTTCTCAAAGCGGGGTGTGGATCATATGATGCAGCCTAAAAATTATTTGAGAGATGCAAAGATTTTGAGGTTTCTCTTAACCCCTAGAAGTGAAAATTTTTTATTATGTAAGGAAATATTCTATTCCATGTGGCCTGAAAGGATGGCATCACCATTAATCCTGAGCATGTTTATACTATCCTTACTCTTTCCTCACCGGTGCACAAGAAAGCCTTGCAGTATTTCCTAGGAAAAATATTTTTTTAAGGAAATTCATTACTATATTTGTAGGATTGGTTTAGCATATCACCCTCATGCTTAAGAAGGACACAGTATTAAAGTGGACAGTATAAGGAAAAAATATCTTCAACAAAATAAAGTAAGAAATTTCTTGCACACCAACACTCATCAATCTGGATTATTCTAAGAATTTCATCCTTTATGCTTATAGAGCTGATGCAAGTTTTGTTGTTGTCTTGACACAAGAAAATAAACAAGTACTGAAGCATCCAATGGATTTCTTCAGTTTAACACTTAAGTATTATGAGTTAAAATACAATCACATAGAGAAATAGGTCTTCATCATCATGCATGTGCTTAAGAAATTCAAAAGTATGCTCACCACAAATCATATCAAGGTATTAGTTTCACACTCAAGTGTGAGGGAATTCATCATGGGAGTATAAATTAGTGACAAGATAGTGATATGGGTGACCAAAATCATGGAGTCTGATGTGAATATCAAAGCCACTAATCTTGTTAGAGGCAATGTGCTCTGTAAATAGCTTGAAAAATATGCGTAGTTTAAGCCCAAGACTTATTTGTTTCTAGATGAAGAACTCTCGCACATTGAACCGAGAGAAAATTGAAGATCCCGGTGCATGCACCTAGATGAAGTACATGATCACATTCCCTTCCTCTATCACATACCTCCTAATTTTAATAAAGAAAAGAGATGACATCTAATCATGCATTCTATTCCATATGTGTTGATTGACGTCGTTCTCTTCAAAAAAACATTAATGGTGTGCTACTGAGATGTATTGATGGTGTGCAAGTTGACTAAGTGTTAGTAAAATTTCACAATGGAATCTGTGGTGAGCACTTATTTTCCAAAGCAATAGTAATGAAGATCATCAAGGCTTGATACTTTTAACCTAATTTTTGTAGACATGCAGATGTGCATCACAAAAGGCAAGGAATGTTCTTTCTTTACAGGAAAGAAGAAATTGGCAGCGCTTCCCCTCCGACCAATCTAAGTGGATCATCCTTTTGCACAATGGGGTCTATACTTCATTGGCATGATCAATTCTTCCTCGAGTGTTAGGCACACGGGGTGTTAACAGCTATGGACTACTTCACCAAATGGATAGAAGTTGTCATGCTCAAGGAATTAACTAAATTAGTCATCCTTGACATTCTCATGGATATCATACCAAGTTTTGGCATTCCACATACCATTATTTCGATAATGCAAAATCCTTCCTTGGTACTAGAATTTTTGATTGGGAAATTATCCTTGGAATCTACTTGAAGACTTTTTCTAATTACTACCCCCATGGTAATGGTTTTAGCCGATTCTACTAATAAGAACCTAATCAGAATCATGAAATGAAAAATGAATATAAATAAGAGATAGTGGCACATAAAGGTCTCGCGTATGCTCTAGGCATATAGATTCATGGTGAAGAATGCAATAGGAAATTAACCTTACAAAATTTTCTATGGAAAGGAAGCTAGAATTACTTTATCTCTTGAATTTCCTTCACTAGAAATTTCTCAACAGATTGAATTTGAGGGTGCAGACCAGAGAGAAATTAGAATGGTAGAGCTGATTGAACTTGAATAAATAATAAAATGTTCTATGATCAATCTAGAACAACATAAAAAATCGACAAATAAATTGTTTGACTGAAATTCTAGGCCTCAAGATTTCAAATTTGGTGATCTAGTATTAAAATAGGATGTTGACAAAGCTAAACCAGAAATCATTCAAATTTTAATGCACTTTGGAGTGGACCATACACCATCTATTCTTTCAAGGAGGCTAACTCTTTTTAGTTTTCTCACCTTGATGGAGGTGTACTACTAATCCCAGTCAATGGAATCTATATCAAGAACTTTTGTTAGATTATTATGCATCATTATATATATTATAGTAGTTTTAATTCCTCCAAGTATATCCCACACACATTATTTTATTTATATATAGTAATTTCCTCTCATAAACTCTTTTGTTTCTTCCTAGATGTCACTTTATTTAAGGGTCTTCCAATATTTTTCAATACTTATGGCGAGAATCTCAATACGAGTTCAAATAATACTTCAAGTGATTTTGGGGTAGTTATTAAAGTTCCATATTAGTATTTCATGTTTTCATGCAGACTCCATACCCAATGGATACTTCTAAAGGATATTGATTTCCCTTATCTAGTAGGAAGATGGCCTCGGAAGTTTCCAAAATTTTATCTAAAATAACTCCCCTATTTATTTTGACAACTTGCATCCCCATTCGGCTCAAGATCAATATTACATGTTGTGCACACTCTAGTTTTTACTTGGCTCATTTTTCCTGGTTGTAGTTCCTCCACACATGCCCAAAACCTTTCTTTTTCCATTCCTCTATATCCTTAATTTCCCCTTTTATGCATACCCCTGACTTTCCCTTAAAATTAGATAAGTCCTCACATGCTTCTTTTGCATTCTTCCTTGGCATATCTTTCTCTTGTTTTACGTGCTACGCATCTTGTTCCTAGCTTACTCTGCATGCTCCTTCTCTCCTTTCACCATGATTCTCATTTGGATGCTTGTGCCCCACCTTCATACTTCTCTCCTACATTTATGCATTAATTTCTTCCACGTACATTACTTATGCACCCTTTTCCTTCTCTTTCCTCTTTCATGCACTTTGTTCATTATTCGATTGCCAATCACATGTGCCACATCATCACTTGTTAGACTTGATTATGTTACATGTAACCTATCAAACCGCATCAGCTAGGTTTTGAATGCTTTGCAAATAACTAGTATGTGACACATGACATAAATAATAAAACTAATCAATAGTTGGTCAATCCTTTAGCCAAGGTGTGCACCATGTGTCATTGCATGTCCAATCTATACTATAACCTTCAGATCATTATAAGTTTTTCTATAGAGCTTGGATTCATGAGATCTTGGTATTGTTGGAAATCTAATGCCTTGAGCTACATTCCAGATCATTAAAATCCATATTCGGATGGATTTGGTACGTAAGAAGTGGGGAAACACATTTTAGCCATTAATGCACATGTCTAATTCACTCAACTACTAGTTTTTATTTAGATCTCACCTCCTTCCTTCTTCTACAAGATAAACAAACATGGGGAGGCGTATATAACAACATTACGGGAGGATTTGCAATCACTTATTTCTTTTTGTTGGTGGTTGAAATTTCAAATTCGATTTTCCCTCATATTTCTCCTCTTCTCTCCTTCTTCTTCTATAAATGTAAGAGAAATGCTCATTGTAAAAGGTTAGACCTATTTAGTTTGCTTCGATATCTAATCCTTGTAATTTTAAGTTATAGACCTTTATAATTGTCTCTTTTCATGTGGATATCACCCTCATTTTCCATTATATTTGACTGTGAATTTTCTACAATTAATAGAATCTTTGTTTTGTGGCTATTCTCAGCCATGGCTCATTTCTATCGCATCTCCTTGCATATATATTATATTGTTTGTTTGGTGTGGTCTCTCACATCCCTTGCAAGTTCCTTTTCTGATTGTTACCCATGAAAATGAATGATTTTCTATGTTTCATGCTATGATAGGCATGTCTATTCTCTCTACACACATTCTCCTTCATTTTCTCTTATGTTTAAATGTGTTCATCCCCCTCTTTCTGGTGTTATCACCTCTCTTAGCTTAGTTTTCCCTTTTTCCATGCATCTCCTTCTAAACATGGTCACTTAGAATGTTAGAGTAGTGATATGTAGATTAATTTACCTTCATACGAGTATTTTTAGTAGTAGAAGTAGGTAGAGGAACCAGATTTATCCAGAAGTTTGTCTCAAGTGTGCAAGGTCCCACAACTTGGAGACAATCCCATGTTTCCTCAAAATCATAGTTCATTCCGATCCGGGATGGGTGTAATTTTATCCCCAATAGTTTCATTATGAAATTTGAGCCAATCAAGACATTCCATGTTTCCTTCTCCTTCTTAAATTATTCTCTTACTTGTACTACTAGCTACTACGAAACATGAGCTAATGAGAAAGCTCCACATTCCTTCATGGTGCTATAATTTTATTTTACTTTTACTTATCCACCTTAAAATTTGGGCTAATGGAAAAGCTCCATGTTTTTCACAATGTTAGTCTCTTCTTTTACTTGTACTCTACTAATAAATATGAGATAATCAAAAATCTTTGCACTCCTTCATAATTGAAACTATTTGATAACATTGACTGACCCTAGTGAAATGTGAGATAATAAGGAAGATCCATGCTTACTTTAAAATTTAGTCCTTAGATATCCCTTAAGAAAAAGTGTGAATTTATAGCAAATAAGATCATTCCATGCCCCTGTACTATGTCATAACTTTTGATAGTCTCAACTAACAACTATGAAATGTGAGCTAATAGAAAATATCCATGCTTCTTGGGATGTTAGAGTTTTTGAAATATCCGATCGCCAACTATGAGATATTAACAAATATGAAAGTTCCATGTACCTTGGGTCTATCAAGTATTTATTTCCTTTGTGCTTTATTTTTATTGGTTCGAGGCTACTCCTTCTCATCCCAACTTGAAACTTTCTTGGGTGGACTTAGAAACATTTATATTCATAAATAATGTTTCCACGTATCCGTAGTGACTTGTAAAACTAAATGGATATAAATATTATATGAAAATTAGTTCTTTTCATGGAATTAACATCTCCCTTAACCTTAACTTATGCCCTGACCCAAACCCAAAGCTTCAAGAAATTTGATAAATTCCATAGAATTTAATTCTATGAAATAAAAAGGCTATGAAGAGACTTAGAATCTTACCATGTGGTCCTTCACATTGCATAGAACTTGAAATTCTTGGTGATGCAAACATTTGATTACCAAATGAGCAGTTTTCAACTTTTTAAAACTTTCAATGATTTTTTAAACTTAGTCTCCATAAGTTTTAAAATGCCAAACAGCCAATGATTTTATAAAGGGTAAATTGATGGATACTTTAACATCTTGAGCTCGCTTAGAATGGATAGTTCCATACTAATTTTTAATGATTCTTTGTAGCTTTATAGTTCGTGGTCGGGATGTATGCTTTTGGGCCTTCGTAACTTTAGATTCTTAGAGCAGTTTGGATTATTTTAGTGTTGATTTTTGTTTCTCATGAAATATGTAGACATATTCTTGACCACTCATATTTCTGAAGCTTTTAATTTAATCAACCAGACCATTAAACCAGTCCCCTAAAATTTCTATTGAATCTTCTTTTTTAATTTCTTAAGGCATGAAATTTGTAACAAATCAATACTTATCCCTTACTTAGAATAAACTTTTAAGCATGAGGAGAAATATGAAACACACAAAAGAGATATATTTATGTAAATTCTATGAAAAATACGTTCTTTATTCAAGAAACTAGATTTAGCACAAACAAAGGCTTCATGGATTCGATAATACCAATATAAAGTAATCACTTCCAGGGTCTTTTGAAATATCTTGGTGAATAATGCATCCCATGGAAGGAGTTCTCTAATTGTAGTAGTACAGGCCTTAATGTGAGAATGGGATCTACCTACTCTTTAAAATTATGAAGATTTGTTAATGGATGAGGAATCATGATGTTTCATATCGTGAAATCTAGGGGATATTTCAAGAAATTGGTGTAGGTTCCCATCATATGACTCTACCATATAGGTCACCTAAATAAAAAGAGGGGAAGAAGGTGATTGATAAGGTATAATGTAAATTCAAAATTTAGTGTATGTGGTTCCTTGGAATTGATAATAATATCAACATAATGCATAAGTGATTGGTTATGTTGACTTCAAATACATATGCATGTAGGGAGGGATCACATTTAAAAATCCATTTGTGAGCATTGGGTTATGTAAGCCTACATTATTGAAATTAGTATATGGGAAATTTATTCTAATATATCCTTAATTAGGGTAGTCGTAAGAGTGGTGAGGACCCATCCCTAGTGTGCTAGATGTTGTGGGAAGGTCACTCGGGTTAGAATACAGTTAAATAACCTTGATGCAAGGGTTATTGCATTGGTTTTATGTTGGGGAAGATCCTTTATCATCTATGGCATGTAATATATTTTTCCCTATTAAAACAGTTTGTTTTGGGGTTCTATTAATCTCTAACTCTCAAATCCTCCATACTAGATTGGAAATAACATCATCCGGTGAGGATTGAGCCCCTTGTTTGGGTGTATAGTGTATGTTGTTCTACAAAGGAGATGTGTTATACCCATTTATTAATTATTGGATTTTTGTTTCTCCCTTCTAAGATATGTATTGGAAAGTGGTGTTATCATTGATGTCAATAAGTTTCATTGATGTCAAAAGGATAAAGGAACAACATGTGTGAAGGTTGATTAGTAGTGTCATTCATTGTTGTCATGACAAGTTGAGTTACTTGGTCTACCATTGATGGGTGGCATGGTGTATTGAGTAGGTGTAGTGGCTTGCAAAAGTATTGCAGTGATAGGTGGATGTTTTAGTGATGTCATGAAGCTTTTTGAAGGCTCTTGTAGGTGGGAAAGAGTGAAAAATTCATGAGGTGGTCAACATGAAAGGTGCAAGCATGATCAAGAAGCCTAGTTAGGAGGCCTAGTCATCATACATAAAGGATGATGGTATGTCATGGTGGATGATAGGTATGTATAAAATGGTTAAGCACTATGAGAGCATGGAGAAAATGATGATAAGATGTCAAGAAACTCACAAGTGTCTCAAAGTGTGTACATAGGGGTTAGACCTATGTTTTAGGTGCGTGTCTAGACCTATATTAAGCCCTAGGTGGCCTAATGAAGTAGGATGATATAATTATAAGATAATTTTGTAATGGTGATCATTGAGAAAGGTGTAGTAGGTTATCATATAGTTCTAGGAAGAATTTTTAGGCCCTGGTTTGAAGGAAGGAGAAATAAAATGTGTTTTTTCCTCTAACGAGCTCACATAATTGAGAACCTAATATTGAGAAGAAATTTATTGTGCTCATTGGCACGTGTAACCTCTACATGGGAGGTTAATATATTCATGGTATATGGGGATGGGTCTTACATAAAAATTCCCGACATTAATTTTTGGTTTAAGGGGTGGATCTTTATGAAAAATCATTAAGAAGGTAATGTTATCGCCAAAAAATAGTACCCTCGATTTATCATGTATATTTGGATGAGGAACATATGTTATTTGGTAACATGGGATTGTTTCTCAAGTTGTTAGACTTACTACTTGAGACAAAAATATAGAGAAGGTTGGTTCCTCTACCTAATCCTAATGTTAAAATACTCCTAAGGAAGGAAAGAAAACCATTTAATCCTACTCTAACAATCCAAGGGACTCGAGGAAGAGAAATATGCATGAAAAGGGAAATCCTAAGCTAAAGAGAGGTGATAACACCAAGAAAAGGGTGTGGAAATATTCTAATGAGGGAGAAGGGAGAAGGAAAATGGAGTAGGGAGAGGCCAGACAGTGTGACATAGACCCAAGTCTTCATTCATCATCTATTCTCCATGAAACACAACAATATAAACCTGTAAATGAGAAATACATGCACAAAATATAACAACAAGAATGGAGAGGAAAGGAAATATAATAAAACATAAGTTAGGGTTGAGAAAAACACCAAAAAACATATATTTTATTGCTTTCAAAGTATGCATAGTCCATTACATGTGAAGAAGAAGGCATAAGAAATTTTTTTAGGAAAAATAAAGGCTTGCAACTCATTGGTGTTGAGAAACTATTTTGACATAGTTTGTTTACATCCTAGAATACCCCCTTGCAAATGAGATGTTTTACAATATATAGAAGAATAAGGGAGAGAGAGAGGAGGGAAAAAATATAGGGAGATCAAATTCATGCCTTTAACCACCAACATCAAGTAAGAAAATGCCTACAAATCCACCTTCGGTGTTATCAGGTCTTCCTCCCCATGTTTGTTTTAGCTTGTAGAAGAAGGAAGGAGACAAAATCTAAAGAAATATGGGTAGTTGGGATGAATAGATGTGTGCATTTAATGCTGAGAGTTTTTCATTTTTTTACTCACCTACTCCCATTAAAATCAATATTTTTAGTTGTCATGATTTAGAGTTTGGAGATACATTTTGAGTGATATAAATTTGATTAAATTTAGAGCATCTAGGAGTGAGATATTTCCAATTGGATCTAGGGGATGTCGTGAGGAACATAGGTTCCAAATTTTAATCACATCTAAAATAAAATGCCATTTTTTCCTTTGTTGTCTAGATAAATCAGATTTGTGGAGAACTTTCCAAATTGGGGAATTTTTCCCTGAGAGTTCAATTTATTTCCACTTTTGTTGCAATGGTTGCATGGGTCATTTTTGATCGAGTTATTAGGTTGCGGATGGAACCATGGAACTGCTCCACACGGGAATCATTCTTTTGTACCCTGTAACATCCAATTTACACTCTTTGTTTCACCATTTTCTTTACATTTTGAATGTGATAAAACAAATCATGTTATGGGCTAAGGAGGAATACCTATTATAATGGTTGGTTTGAAGATTGTGCACATGTTTTGAATTCTCAATCCAATGCTAACTGTGAGAGCTTAATTTTGGCTAGGAGGAGCTACTTGAAATAGAAAATAAGACCACAAAAGAAGAGTTAAATAATATTTTACACTGGATGCCTAGCGAGTGCTAGATCTAGGAAATGTGATACTTCCTAGAACCTATCAATCCACTATTTTTATAAAAATAATGAAATAATCTGAAATACGTACATAAATGAACCTAGTACTAGTATTATAATTTGGTTGCCTTAGATCACTATCAGCGTCGATCCAATTAAATACTAAAAACTATGTGGGTTAAGGTCTTAAGGTAAGGTTGCAGGTTGTTCAAGTGGTTCTGAGTCACAGGTAGGGTCCTACTGTGGTTGGGTAAGGTGTTTGGTAGGTAGATTGGTTGCTAGTATACATAGTGTCGGTAACACAGAGACCGGTGTTGGTTTCGGTGAGAACTGGTGTTAGTTTTGGATGACTGGTATTGGTCACTATGGAAATTGATAGAGGGTTAAATGGGGGGTGTTTGGGCTCTCCTCTCGTCTTGGGACAAAGATTTAGGAATGTGATGGTGAGGTATAGATAAGCTATGGATTTAGGGTAAGTATTCGAGGTTTTCGTCGGGTTTGTGGGTATGGTAAGGTAGAGTTATGGGGAGCTAGGAAACAACATTCTAACCGATGATGGTCAAGGGCAACCAACCACGGTCACCGTGAATAGGTCAGATGGTGGAAAGGGAGGTTTGGGGTTAGACAAAGATAAAAGAAGGGAATGGTGAGGTCTGTGGGGATCTTAGGAACATTGAGAGATGTATAGATGATCAAATGGTATGGTGGTGAAAGGTTGAGTTTGCAAGAAAGTGAATGGTGGGGAAATGGAGATGCTAATAGAAAATGATAACAGAGATGACAAAAACCTTTTAAAATAGGACAAGGATGAAATAACACAGGTGATAAATGTACTTACTGATGTTGCAGGTCTAATGGCTAGGTGGTGGTGATGATTGATTGGTGGGATGGAGCTTGGTGCCACAGTGGTGCTTCCTAGAATGCTACCATGAGAGAAATACCTCTAGATCTATCCTATTGTTGGTTATGTCTACTTGGATGTGTGAAAGAGCTCTAGTTCTTTCTTGCATGTAGACCTCCTTTTCTCCCAAAATTCAAGAATGTGGCCAACCTCCCAAATAAGGTAACCAAAATGGTTATATGGTAGCGACGATGGTTCCTAGTTGACCGACATAGTTTCGAGGATGACAGTGTCGATTAATAAGGCATGATTCCCTAGGTTTACTAAAAATGACATATCTTGCAATCATTTGGGCCAGGTCTGTCCATTTATCAGATCAAAATGGATGTTATATTTTAATGAGCAGAAATGTGGTTAGAGGAATAATAGACATTGATTGTTAGGGTGGAACTAAGTCTTAGTTAGTTAGGGTGAGTATATGGATACTAAAAATAAGTTTATAATGAGGTGTTTAGGTGAGGTGGTGGGGTGAGGTGTCTAGGTGAGGTGGAAATTAGGTTAGTTAAGATAATTAAATAATGAATAAAGTGAGGATGAGTATTAATTTAATTAAAGTGATTAAATTAATATTAATGTGTGATGTAAGGGTCATGGTTAGGTAAAAGTGTTTAAGTTAGCTATTCGAAAGGGGACCAAGGGGAGTGTGACCAAATTTTGGTGTCTACATTTTTCCCCTTTTTATTTCATAGCTTTTATTGGTAAGAGACGCCGAAAAAAATAGGAAATGGTTGTTTCAAGTGTGAGTGAGGGTGGTGTTTCCCAAGTGTGGGTGAAGGTAACCTCACTCAAATAAGGAGCCAATAAGGTGAAAGATGGAAGTAGTGAGTGGTTTGATAAAATGAGGAGGTGGGAAAATGAAGGTCATTGGGCACATTAGGTAAAGGCTAAAGGTCCAATCGGATAAACAAGTAAATGGGCCAAGGTAGAAGGTAGTGGCGAGTTAAATGCACACACACCTTGGAAAGCGTGGAATAGTACTAAGTTGAAAAAATTTCAAAATTTATGTCATCTAAGGTCTATAGGTCTATCCAAAAAGGTTGAAGTGATTCCAGTATCAAGGTATAGGATATGGTGCTGAAACACAATAGAGGTCAGGTGCAAGAATGTTTTGGAATGTTTTGGTACACCAAAGGTCAAGGTCAAGATAAACAACATGGAAATAGGCAAGGTAAGGTTGGTAGGTAGAATAACATGGGTAACAATGTCATAAGGTACAAAGTGAGTATAAAGGGTCAAAGGTCACAAAAGTTGGTTCAGTCAATGTATATAGGTCATGGCATGGGTAAGACCAAGGTGTAGGTAAAAGAAAAACTTCTAAAACACAATAAAGGAAATCTCGAGGTAGGTTGGGTTTGTAGGTATGCTTCAAGGGTGTTTAGTAGTGGTACCAAAATTTGGTCTCCTTTTAAGTCTATGAAGCATCAAAGATATGACATGAGGCTTGAAGACAAATAGATAAATATGTGTGTCATTTTGTAGATGAGGATGTGATCTAACTAGCACTCAGATTTGTGGAGAGATGGATAACACTCGAATAGGACTTGATCTTGTCTTAAGTGTTTTAGGTTGTGCTTTTCAACAAAGGTAAGAGGAACTATTTTGGAACCCTAAAATGGTGAAGGATATGAATATATCCCTCAATCTATGCAAATAGTATGAAAAGGCCTTGGGAAAATATGATCAACACTCCAAATTTGACTTTCACAAGTTGTCCCTCCCATATTATGGAGATAATTTCAATGTAAGGAAAGGGTTACTGAAGACATTATATGATCCTAATATGCTTTGTGCATATTTGTAAATGGATTATACTCTTTTTTTGACACACAATGCAATGTAGGCGTAGTATGAGTAGGATTAGTTTGTCTGAATAAAATTTTGGTGGGAGATTTTAGATAAGACTAACCAAAACTTGCCAAATTCTTTGAGGACCTTTGTAGAAAATTGTAAGTCCTAAACATAATAATGCTTAAAAGGGTTTAAGGTACTCCTTCAACTAGGACATGTGCACCAAATGGAGGCCCAGATCTGCACTCTTCCACACAATCTTTGACAACCCGCCACAAAATCTTGAAGCGAGATGAACCAACAAAGCATCCAGAAATCTCTATTTTATCATGACCTAAAGTGCACCCAAAGGTTTACAAACAACCTCTAAATTAAAGGAAGGTAAAGTGATTTTAGATCTGTTTATCTCTTTATCAGATGAAAGCTCTTCTCAATGTGATATTGCAAATGCCACTAAATTATCAACAAGAAATGAGACCATGTATGATCAAGAGATATTTTAAACACAAGATCTGCAACATGAGCAAGAAACACAAATTGAAAACATTCTAAAATAAAAGTATATGCAAGTTTTTCCAAGAGATAACACAAATAATCAAGAATGACCAAATTTATCAGTAGGGGAATGTTATAAGAACAATCTTAGATCTTGTTGATGGCTTTACAATTGAAACCAACTCAACATGACACAAATTTGATGCAAAAAGGAATTAAAATGGTTCTCAAGTGGTTTCTCAAAGAATGGGATTATTCCAATATTTTCCCATGAAATTCTAATTTTCTCCAACCATTTGCATGAAAAATTCATGAGATACATAACTTTCCATCACAATTTATCATTTTCTTGTCACATCTTCCCTCTAAAAGTGGAATATTCGGAGCACCTTTGCTTTGCAATATTTTTGGAAAATGGCATCTAAGAGACTCACAAAAAAAGTTACCAATTATTCTTTTAAAATGTGAATCATTATAAAAATTCATAATTATCCATTTTGGATGCATGTTTTTCATCTTCAAAGCATGTAGACCCCTTTCATTTCATCATTTCATCCTTATCCCTCCAAAATTTGATTCTGTAACTTCTTGATTTGATCTTTCACATTTTTGGACGGGCTAGGGCAAAATTTCACTTCAAAAACATCTCAAATCTAAAAATTGATCCTTAAAACTAATTGAATTGGTCCTTATAGGCACAAACAACATGAATTTCCAAAAAAATTATCAAAATTGATGTAAATTTTGCATCTCCAAGCTTCCGGGAGAAAAAATGGCAAATGCCAAACTGAAAAATGCATAATTACCATTGATCTACCTTTCTCCCTTCAATCTGAGCCCTCCACGTGTCATAATGCGATTGGAAATGGATTTGGGATCACTTTTTGACTTTTTAACATTTTTGAAAAAATGTAAAATTTTGACATTTTTCTCCATCCCTCCGCCCTTAAAATTTTGTGCTGACACGTGGCACAATGTGGGCCCCATTGGAATCACGGCTTGATTCTTCACATTTCTACCTTTTTGGAAAAAAAGAAAATTTTCCAAAAAATCTCTGCGGGCCCGTACCTCCACCTCTATTCTTGACACGTGTCATCTTCTCTATCGTTGAGGATCTGCGGGCTTATTTCACATTCTAACTCCCTTTTTCTCTTAAGGAAATTTTTCAACATTTCCTTCGTGGACCCGCGCCTTCGATCCTATCCTTACCACATGTCTCCTTTTGCTTCGTCATGGAGCCACACCTCAAATTTTCACTCTAAGTCATTTTGCAAAAAGGAAAAATTTCCCTTTTACCTCTTGTGGCCTGCACTCCCTTCTACCCCTACCACGTGTGCATCAGGTGATTCATTTCGTGAACCCGTGGCCCCTTTTGCAAATTTTATCCCTTTCACCAAAAAGGAAAAATTTTCTAAGTCCTCCACCAGCCTTCCATCATGATTTTAATGAGAACATGACACGTGTCCACCCCTGATTCATCATCCCACTTTTGATGAGGATATGACACATGTCCTCCTCTGATTTGTTGAAGGCTTGTGCTCCAAAGCCACCACGTGTTCCATTTTACTTTGTTGTGGGCCTGCACTCTGAAGCTGCCATGTGTCCTTCCCTGATTGGATGCAGGCCTTAGGAATTTCCTTTATACTTTAACTTTTTATTCCAAAATTCCTTAAGGCACAAAATGACCTACCCATCTACCTTCATTCTACATGTGACACGTGTACCTTCTCTGGGACCTGTGGAGCTATGAGGGAAATTTTGAATTTTTGCCAAAAACCAAAAATGTTAAGTTTTCAAAGAAACCCACCGAATCTTGTCCAACCACAAGTGGCCATGTATGAGGGGATGTTTGAGCTTTAATTTGATGGGCAAAGGACACCCGTATGACCGTCAAAAAACACAGAATTTGCCAGGGATGCCCTAAATTGATTTTTTCTTCATGGGTGAAGGATTTTTTGGTCAAAAAACAAATGGAAAGTGATTTTAGGTAGTTTACAACCCTAGAAAAGGATTTTTAGGGGAAATATGCATGAAACAAACAACTTTGAGCTCCAAAGGCCAGGAAAAGTTAAAAATGACAAGGGCCCTTGGATTTGAAAAATTAGGGCACAAAATAGGGCATACATGTATATTTCTTTCAAGTTGGGGGAAAAAAAAGAGTTTATGAGCATTTCAAGGCATTCAATCTAGAGGAAAAATTTATAGACCACCAATTTTGAAGAAAAATGTTTCAGAGCATGTAAACGAAAGGAAGATTTAGGTCAAAATGGTAAGGATCAAAATGGGCACCAACATCGGCTCCTGCTCGAGGATGGGCACTCCTAGTGAGTGCCACAAGAACAATAAGTAGACAAAGTGTCAAAATAATCCATTGGGCAGAGGATTCATAACACAAAGCCACCAAACACCAGCTAAGAAACCAAAAAAATGGTGTCACACACCAAGGCAAATCACAAACTGATAAAACACCAAAAACAAAGCAAAAGCCAAACACTATACAATGTACAAGTTGGTGCATACCTCAAATTTGGGGATTAATCCAAGAAATGCTTCAGATGCCTTCCATTAACAAGAATTTCAAGCAATTCCCCATCTAATCCTTGAGAAAAAGGTATTCTCACCAATTCTTATTTTAATGGAGTAAGGTCCCATCCACAATGCATCAAACTTACCATGTTTGCCCTTATCTTTATTTTTTCTATCCCACAAAAAACTAGATCTCCAATATTAAAGGCCCTAGGAGTGACCTTCTTGTCAAACAAACTCTTCAACTTCTCTCTAAATCTGACATACCTTTGGTGGAATGCTCTTCTTTCTTCATCTAGATCTCAATATGATTAATCCTTGCTTCATATGGGTGACCTCTTGATCCTCAAGTTGTTGAAAAAAATGAAAATAAGATAATTGCAGATGTAAGGGTAGTATAACTTGAGTTCCATACACCAATTCAAATGGGATCTTACCAGTAGCTCTCTTGGTAGTGATTCTATCATCCCAAACTACAAATTTTAGTTGTTCACCCCATTTTCTCTTATTCAACTCCAAGGTTCTCCTAATGATCTTCAACAAGTTCTTATTTCTGGAATCAGCTTGTCCATTCCCTTGGGGTTATAGTTTGAAGCATAAGTTAGATTGGTTCCATATTCCTTGCACATTGCCATCAAGGGTTTAGCTCTGAAACACATGGCATTATCAGCAACAATCTTGACTGGCACACCAAATCTGCATATGATATGATTCAACAAGAAGTCCATAACAACTTGGTGTGTTGCTTTCTTGATGGGGATTGCTTCTACCCACTTATAATGTCTGTCTAGAACTAAAAGGATCTAAAATTTCACCAATGAATTCCATCCCCATTGTTTGAAAGGAGCTTCAATTGATACATAGTATGCAAAGGAAGGGAGCCTAAAGCTTTCATTCTTCCAGAGAAATGCTGACAACTTTCACATTTTCTAACCAGAATGGTTGTATCTTTGAAGAGAGTAGGCCACTAATAACCATCTCTCAAAACTTTGTGTGTTGTAACCCTTCTAGAAAAGTGTCCTCCACAAACTCCCCATGGAAATCAGTAACTACTTTGGAAGATTCAAATTCAGTTACACATTTCAAGAGGACACCTTCAAGGTTCTTCCAAGCTAGTCAAAGCCAGTGATGATGTATTTTTAAGAAGCCAACTTGATGGATCTTTTCTAATTTTTATTTAAATGATCAAGACAACATAGGTGTCTAATGTGAAACATTATATCCTTTTACCACTAATAACTTACCAATTTCTCAAGAACATCTACCATTTCTTCCTCTACTTCATTCACTTCCACAATCTACAAGTTTCTCTCAAACCATGAGCTTGGAAAGACCCAAACCTCTTACTAGCTTTGTGGTTTGGATGTTCATATCATACTCCTGTAGTTCATTCACCCATCTACATATTTTACTTGAGATCTCCATCTCTGATAAGATGTCTTTTAACATGGTGTGTGGGAACATAAGAAACAACTTTCAAACTTAAGATATAAGGCCCGAAAACCTTTGTTGCTTTCACCAAGGCAAATGTTTGTTTTTCCATGATTGTGTACTTTAACTCAACACTTGTAAAGCATTGCTAAAGAAGGAAATAGGCCTCTCAGCCCCATCTTCATCCTTTTGGAGAAAAAAATATGTAATGGTATTTTCAAAAGCAAAGTAGAAGATTTGGAAAGGCTTCTTGTATTTCGGAGCTGCTAAGATAGGTGCATGCTTCAATGCCTCTTTGATCCCTTCAAAAGCGAGAATAACAACCTCCTCCCATTTGATAACTTTATCCTTTTTTAACATGTATGTAATGGGGAGGGTAAATTCAGCAAAATTTGACACAAACCTTCTAATGAAGTTGATTTTCCTAAAGAAGGATTGGATTCCCTTCTTTGTTCTTGGAATTGGAACCTTGTTGATTGCTTCTACTCTCTTAGGGTCAATCATGACACTAGCCTTTGAAACAATATGACCAAGAAGCTTAGCCTTTTACACCCCAAAATGACACTTCTTTGGATTGAGAGAAATGCCATATTCTCTACATATGATCAACATTCTTTCCAAGCATTGCAAGTGATATTTTCTACTCCTTAAAAACACAGTCACATCATCTTGCTAAACTGTAATGAAGTCATTCATATAACTAGCAAAAGCAACATCCATTTATCTTTGGAAGGTAGCCCAAATTCATGAGACCAAAAGGCATCCTTACATAAACATATGTTCCCCAAGGAGTAGTAAAGGTATTATTAAATATTTCGACTCCTTGACAACAACTTGATTGTAGCCAGAGAAACCATCTAAGGTGGACAACAATTCAGATCCATTCACTAACTGTAGCATGTTCTCCATGTTTGGAAAAGGATAATTGTCTTTTAATGAAGCTCTATTCAAATTTCTGAAGTCTACACAAAGTCTGATATCTCCTTTCTTCTTTACGACTCGGGTACAAGGTTTGCAACCCAAGATGAATACCTTGTGCCAAATGATCCCTCCCTCTTTCAGTTTCTTTAACTCATCTTGCATTTTCATGGAGAGGAGTGGATTGATTGGCCTTTCCTTTTGTCTTAATGGTTTGGTACCTTTCTCAAGAGGGATCTCATGTTGGAATAAGTCTTCTCTATATGCTTTCATCTCTGAATATGACCAGGCAAGACAATCTTGATATTGTTTCAACAATTGGAGGTAGGACTATTTTTCTTCCTTGTTTAAACCACTCCCTAACCAAATCTTCCTTGGTTTTTCCTTTGTTCCCAAGTCATTTTATTCCACATCCCTTGGGGAAAACATGTTTCTATTGATGATGCAATCAGTATTGTCAAAATTGGACTCAAGTGTAATAAGACCTCTAGTAATGGTGTTAGTTTTCAATTAGATAATATCTTTTCCAAACAAAGTATCTCTTCCTTTAGTCACACACACCATTGGTTCCCAACCAATATTCTGATTTGCAAACTCACCTTGATTTTGTAAGCACCTTTGCACTTGAGTATCATCATTAAACACTTGCTAATGTTTGATGTTGTCAAGGATAGCTAGCCTAGTTAACACTTCAACATTGTACTCAAAATAAGGTGAAAAAGTGCAATATCCAAATCTTGACCCCAACACTAACAACTTGTCAGTAGTAGCATTAAAACTTCTATCATGATGTACAATGTTGAAGGAATCAAACATATCAATTAAATCCCAAACTACATGTTTGTATTGTTTCATCCACTGATTTTTTGTAGCATATAGTTTTCTTATTTGTTTGACAACTAGCTCTAAATCTCCTTTTGCAATGATGTCCTTAACACCATACTTCCATGCAATTCTCAGACCCAACAACAAGGATTCATACTCATAAATGTTTTTGTACATTATAAATTAATCTTGAAGGAAAAAACAAACTCATCTAAGCTAGGAGAAATCAGAATTATACCAAGCACCATTTCAAATTTTGGAGTAATCTCCATCAAATAGCAAGGTCCAAGGAGAGCCTACTTTTTCAAGGCAATTTAATTGATCCATCTTGTGTTCTTTTCCATCAGCAAACCCAATAAAATTATCAACATCGACATCAGCAAACAACACCTCATAGGAATCATTGTTTGGATCCTCAATTAGATGCACACATCTTCAAGCTCTCAAAAGACATATCCATTTGGAAACTTCTCAAAACACTTGAAGCCTACTTTCTTGACATTAACATACCCCATTTGTTAGGGAAATTAACAATCAAAACATCCAATTTTAAATTCCTCCCAGGATAAGATGCAAGTTTCACCACCAAACCCTTCACACAACCAACTACCGACACTTTTCTTGAGTCCATGGCAGTATAATTTCCATAGGCTATTTTTTCACTTTGATATCTAACTCATTCATGACTTATTGAGGCATGACATTTCATGATGCACCAGAATCAAACATAAAATTGTGAAGTAGTATATCCTTTATGATCAAAGATGTGAAAAATGGATAACCATTCAATTGGGAATCAACCAAGGATGTCCCCAAATATACCTCAGGTGTTTCTCCAAGATCCTCTAATACCTGGTGGTGTTTCAAATGTGTAATGATTTGAGGAGGATTTTCAACAACATTTACATTTCTGTTTGGGGTACTCTTTTCTTCTTTCAATCCCAAGTACTCAAATTCTCTCTTCTTGTGCTCAGGATTCCTAAGCAACTTAATGATTGGAACACTCACTTTGATTTGGCTCAATACTTGGGCTATGTCATAGGGAAAAATGTTTGGAAAAGTAGCATTGGAAGGGAGACAAGAGATTCATGGGATTCTTGATTCATCTTGGGCATGAAGAGGACTGTAATTTTTACTTGGGACAATAGAGCTTTTGGCAGGTGTTTCTCTTCTAGAAGCTTCTTTGGGGATACTTGTAAGAAAGTGTGTTTTACGTTTGGCTTGAGACCCAACTCCCTTAACAAATTTTCTCCTAGTGTTATAGTATTTCTCTTGAGCTATAACAACATTCATCAACAATTTTCTATCTTCCTCTAAAGGGATACCACCATCATACTTCTTAATCATCAAAGCTCTTAAGTATTCAAATTCATTGTTAGGAATTTTAAAAGCTTGCACTACATCAATTTCAAGAGTATGAGGGGGAAGAAAGACTTGTACCTATTTGATGCAATCCCAAAAAGTTGTAGTTGACCTTGCACTTATTACCTCAGTTGATGTTGCTCCTCTTTGTGAGCTTAAAGAAAACCCACCATGCAGATATCATCATCAATACCATCATCATTATTAGCTTCACCATATTTCTAGTCCACTTCACATGGAGGATGGGGTAGAAAACACCTATCACACCAATCAATATCAGCAACTTCCTCAACAAGCAACCCTAATAGTTAGGGGATCAGGTAACACTCTTCCTTCATGTTCTTGAGGATGTCTATTTGCAGACCCCATGGGTCCTTTCCTCTATCATCTTCCCTTTGATCACCTCTAGGATGACTAGAAAATCTGTCATGGTTTTGTGCTCTTTGCTGACCTTGTGAAGTCTACCCAATTCCCTTCTTAGCTCTTGCCAACTTGTATGAAATCTCTTTGACAACCCCTGTCAAAGTTTTCACCACTTCCTCCAAGTCTACACTCTTTCTTGCTTGAGGATTTTTGGGGTTTATCAGCTTTACACCTTCTCTATTGAGAGCTTTCCCAATTTCTTTGATATTGTTTTCAATTTGAAGTGCCATGGTGAAAGCTTGCCTTAAATAGGTAGGGTTATTTTCCCTTAAGTAGTAGGTTGACTTCTTATCAAATGCATCTTCATATTTTATTAAACAAGATTGATCACACGGCCTCAAATTAGCTGGAAACCTTCTCAAAGTTTTTTTAAACCTTGTGTTTAAGTCGTGAACTAATTCATTGGGGTTCTTGATATTCTCAAATTCAGACAAGAGGAATATAGGATCAGTGTTGTCACCATATTGCAACCTAAATGCATTATTCATCTCAATCCAAGAATCAATTGAATTATTAGGAAGATCCTTGTACCAATCCCTTGCATCCTCTTCTAGTGTATGAATGAACAATTTGACATACACATCTTCAAAATCTATTTCAAAATCCTCCATCATGTTTACAAAAAGTTTGAGATGTTGATCACTAGTTATAGCATTGTTACCTTGGAACTTTGGCAACCTATTTATGACATCTTGTGGGATAGCATTTGGGTAACCATCCATATCCTCTAAATTATATAGGACCAAAGGTGTTAACAAAAATGGAGGTCTAGGCTAAGACATATTGTTTGGTGGAGGTGATATTGGGGGTGACACAAGTGATGAGGAGTGCAAGGTCTTTGGGGCTTAAGAATGTGATTCACAAGATTGGTATTCTCTAAGTGCTAACCTTCTTGGAAAGCTTTATTTGAATTGAAAAATAGAGGTGTAGATTAAAGAAGGAACTCACAGGTACAATAAAAGGACCTTCACTAGTTGAAGTAAACAATTTTATGGGAGGATTCCTTGAATCAGAATCACTAGAAGAAGAGTGATAATCCTCTACTAAAGGATGATATCTCTCACCAATGGATATACCTTTGCCTAATGTCTGACCTTTAACAACCTTCCAAAATCTTCTCCCTTCTAACTCTGAGTTCCTTGAATCTAAAAACAACTTCTTAGCAGAGTCTTTAATGAAGAGATCTTCTTCCTTCCAGCTTTTTGTAGAGATTAACAACAACAAAAATAAATGCTAGAAAGCTTAAGACACGGTATTTATCAAGATCAAATCAGCATGGAGTTGCCACTAAGGATTTTCACCTTATTTGTGCAAATGCACTAAAATACTTTGTCAAATACCTATCAAAGCATTGAGAATCTTGCCAAACTTTATAGATCAGACCTTCCTTTTCTTGAATCTATCAACCAAAATGCAAATGAAGTGCACTACTACTACTGGAAATTGAAAAAATTACAGGTAGAACTTGAAGCCTTTGCATACACCTTGCAAATATGAGTATAGAATAATGCTTTAATAATATGTTTGCAGTGAAAACTTGTAAGAGACATTACAGGGTTTGATATGCATCCAAATATCTCAAATATTTTCAACAAGTCCCGTAAACGAATGCACCACCAGTTGTGTTGGTACCCAATTTTTTTTTCTCCTTTTCAGTCTGAGCAACATTAGATATATGGCATGAGGCTTGAATATAAATAGATCATGATGTGTGTCATTTTGTAGCTGGGGATGTGATGGATGGATAACACTCAAATAGGACTTGATCTTGTCCTAACTATGTTTTAGGTTGTGCCTTTCAACAAAGGTAAGAGAACCTATTTTAAAACCCTCAAATGGTGAAGGAGATGAAGATATCCCTCAATCTGTGCAAATAGTATGAAAAGGCCTTTGGAAAAAATGATCAACACTCCAAATTTGACTTTCACAAGTTGTCACTCCCATATTATGAAGATACTTTCAATGCAAGGCAAGGGTTACTAAAGACATTGTATGATCTGATAGGATTTGTGCATTTTTGTAAATGGATTGTATTCTTTTGTTGACACACAATGCAATGTAGGGGTAGTATGGGTAGGATTAGTTTTTTTGAATAAAATTTTGGTGGGATATTTTATCAAGACTAACTAGAATTTTCCATTCTTTGAGGACCTTTGCAGAAACTTGTAAGACCTAAACAATAGAATGCTTAAAAGGGGTTAAGGTACTCCTTCAACTAGGACATGTGCACCAAATGGAAGCCCAAATCTGCACTCTTCCACATAATATTTGACAACCCGCCACAAAATCTTGAAGTAAGATGAACCAACAAAGCATCTAGAAATCTCTATTTTATCATGACCTAAGGTGCACCCAAATGTTTACAAACAACCTCTAAATTCAAGGAAGGTAAAGTGATTTTAGATCTATTTATCTCTTTATTAGATGAAATCTCTTCTCAATGTGATATTTCAAGTGCCACTAAACTATCAAAAGAAATGAAACCATGTATGATCAAGAGATATTTTAAACACAAGACTACAACATGAGCAAGAAACACAAATTGAAAACATTATGAAATAAAATTATATGTAAATTTTGCCAAGAGACAACACAAAATAATCAAGAATGACCAAATTTATCAGTAGGGGAATGTTATAAGAACAATCTCAGATCTTGTTGATGGGTTTACAACTGAAACCAACTCAACATGATACAAATTTGATGCAAAAAAATGAATTAAAATGGTTCTCGGTGGTTTCTCAAAGAGAATGGGATTCTTCCCATATTTTCCCATGAAATTCTAATTTTTTCCAACCATTTGCATATCAAATTCATGCAATATATAACTTTTGATTACAATTGATCCTTTTCCTCTCACATCTTCCCTCTAAAAGTGGAATATTCGAGTACCTTTGCTTTGCAATATTTTTGGAAAATGATATCTAATGACTCATAAAAAGTTGCCAATTGTTCCTTTAAAATGTGAATCATTACAAAACTTCATCATTATCCATTATGGAGGCATGTTTTTTGTCTTGAAGCATATAGACCCCTTTCATTTCATCATTTCATCCTTATCCCTCCAAAATTTGATTTTGCAACTTCTTGATTTGAACTTTCACATTTTACATGGGCTAGGGTAATATTTCACTTCAAAAACATCTCAAAACTACAAATTTATCCTTAAAACCAATTGCATTGGTCGTTGGAGGCATAAACGACACGAATTTGCCAAAAATTCGATCAAAATTGATGCAAAATTCACATCTCCAAGATTCTTGGAGAAAAATGGTGGCCAAACTGAAAAATGCATAGTTACCATTGATCTACCTTTCTCCCTTCAATCTGAGCCCTCCACGTGTCATAATGTGATTGGGAATGGATTTGGGATCAC
Organism: Taxus wallichiana var. yunnanensis; assembly: GCA_018340775.1. NCBI lineage: Eukaryota > Viridiplantae > Streptophyta > Pinopsida > Cupressales > Taxaceae > Taxus > Taxus wallichiana. The sequence continues at coordinate 456,472,578 of CM031238.1, read as the reverse complement.
TTTTTGAATTTTTAACATTTTTGAAAAAAATTAAATTTTGATATTTTTCTTTGGCCCTCCACCCTTGAAATTTGGTGCTGACACATGACACAATGTGGGCACCATTGGAATCACGGCTTGATTCTTCACATTTCTACTATTTTTGGAAAAAATAAATTTTTTCCAAAAAATCTCTGCGGGCCCACACCTCCACCTCTATCCTTGACATGTGTCACCTTCTCTATCGCTAAGGATCTACGGGCTTATTTCACATTTTAACTCCCTTTTTCACCAAGGGAAAATTTTCAACATTTCCTCCATGGACCCGTGCCTCGATCATGTCCTTGCCACGTGTCTCCCTCTACTTTGTCATGGAGCCACACCTCAAATTTTCACTCTAAGTCATTTTACATAAAGGGAAAGTTTTCCTTTTTCCTCCAGCATCCACACTCCCTTCTACCCCGCCACATGTCTCTCATGATTCATTTGGTGCACCCATGGCCCCTTTTGAAACTTTTATCCCTTTTGCCAAAAAGGAAAACTTTTCTAAGTCGTCCACCAGCCTTCCATCCCGCTTTTGATGAGAACACGACACGTGTCCACCCCTGATTTGTCATCCCACTTTTGATTTGGATATGACATATTTCTTCCTCTAATTTGTTGAAGGCTTGCACGCCGAAGCCACCACATGTTCCACTTTACTTCGTTGTGGACTTGATCTCCGAAGTTACCTTGTGTCCTTCCCTGATTAGATGCAAGCCTTGGGCATTTCCTTTGTACCTTAAATTTTTATTCCAAAATTCCTTAAGGCACAAAATGACCCACCTATCTACCTTCATTTTGCATGTGACATGTGTCCCTCCTCTAGGACCTACGGAGTTGGGGGAAATTTTGAATTTTTGCCAAAAACCAAAAACGTTAAGTTTTCAAAGAAACCCGTTGAATCTTATCCAACCACAAATGGCCATGTATGAGGGGATGCTTGAGATTTAATTTGATGGGAAAAGGACACCCATATGATCTGTAAAAAAACATAAAATTTGACAGGATGCCCTAAATCAATTTTTTCTTCGTGGGTGAAGGATTTTTTGGTCAAAAAATAAATGGAAAGTGATTTTAGGTAGTTTATGACCTTGGCAAAGGATTTTTGAGGGGAAATATGCATGAAATGAATAACTTCAAGCTCCAAAGGCCGGGAAAAGTGGAAAAAATGATAGAGGCCCATGGATTTGGAAAATTAGGGCACAAAATAGGGCATACATGTATATTTCTTTTGAATTGGGGAAAAACAATGAGTTTATGAGCTTTTCAAGGCATTCAATCTAGAGGGAAAATTTATAGACCACCAATTTTTAGAGCATGCAAACCAAAGGAAGATTTAGGTCAAAATGGTAGAGGATCAAAATGGGCACGAAAATCTAGAATGATAAAAATGTGTGTTGGCACTAATGATTGCGGGAAAAGGAAGCTTAGCAAGACCAAATAGTAATAGGGGTGGATCAACACTGGTTATAGGGTGACCAACGCGGATGGCTAGGGCACAAATATGACCAACATCGGTCAAGTTGGGTTGGGTTTATAAAACAAAAATTATGTATTTTATGAAATCATTGTTATGTTGTGACATTAGAGAAAATGATAGAGTTATTTGACATTTGGTGCTTTTTCTAAGAGAGAAGGACATGATATTGTACCTAGATGAGGTGGAGAGTACACATTTTAGAGAGGACCTAGGGAGATGGTTCCACGATCTTAGGGGGATTGATTTGATTGGGTGGAGGTGAGGAGGGAATTTGGTGATGGTAGAGGTAAGAGATGGGTTAGGTGGACCACCAGTGTAGTGGCCTGACATGCCCCCATGGAGATAGCATCGTGAAAGGTAAGATTTGATCCCATTCTACGTTGGTTAGGTAGATTGATTTGTAGAAATCGGGTTAGGGTAAAATGGGTTTTTGGGGGAAAATGAAATGGAAATTTGGAAGGAAATGGGTGAAATAGGAAGGGTAGGAAGGTTGAAGTAGGTTAAGGGGGAGGGGAGATTTGGGTAGGAATGGGTGGGTAGCTAGGAGGACTATTGAATTTTTAGAAAAAAAGGAAGGATTTCACATATTTTTTGCAGCGAAAAGGGACCAACGTTGGTCAAGGGTTGGTGACATCGGTGGTTGCTAGCTAACATTAGTGATGAATGAGATGACCAATGCCGATTTTGGGAGACTAGTGTCGATTAATAGGAACCGATGACGGTTGAGAAGTATAAATAGGAAAGAGTTGAGGGTGGAAAATTGAGATGGGAGGAAAGGTAGTTATCACGGGTGGGTGGGGAGATAGGGAACTAGTAGGGGATCTAGGGAATAGGTTGGGGTTTAAAGGTGAAGTAGAGTATGGTAATGGTTTAATGGTGTTATGGTTTGTTGGATGCAGTGCAAGGGACTAGTTACTGGATGCGCAATAGGGTACCACCCATGTTATTAGTGATACGAGGGAGTGCGAAAGATGAGGAACAATACCTTGTGGCTAAGGTAGGCCTAATTGGGATTAGATGTTACCAACACATAGTATTTGACAACCCACACATTTTGGTTACCGAGCAGGTGAGATGACCTTCACTTTGGATGATGTTTATAGGATCCGTAGGCTTCCGATAGTAGGGATGTAGGTTTATTCCATTTCCTCAAAGGCATATGAGGAATTTATGTTCACAATGTTTGGTGAGGGGCTGGCGAGTTGAGGATCCATAGCATCAACATTAGTTATGGAGATATGTACCTTGCCCATCCAGAGGAGATGAGACTGGTGGTGCTTATGATGGAGGCAATCTATTGCTTTGCTCTTTCAAATGTGAAGGGTGGGAGATTCCCATGGGAATTGATGGGGGTTCTTCATGACATGATGGAGGACATGACCTAATTTACATGGGTACCATCATTCTTAGTGTAGTTATACAGAGAGTTATGGGCCTATGGGTGGTTACGTTGATTCAGCTTATGTTGCACATTCCTACTACATTGTTGGGTATATGAACACATTTTGTGTGTGTGCATCTAGTGGGTATGCCCCAACTTGATGAATTCGAGGTAGGCATGGTTCGAGATGGGATACATGTGATGGGTACCTCGTTGGAGAGTACCAAGCTGCTGTGGCTACACATGATATAGTATATTACAAACATGTATTAGAGGGGTTGTCTAGTGTGGACATCATTTAGAGGCTATATGTGGGATTCCCATCATATAGGTAGATGGCTGATGAGCTACAGGAGCTACAGTTTCTCTAATGGATAGAGGGGCACCATGCAGGAGAGCATGAGATGATACCGGTTGATAGGTTCAGACGGTAGTTTGTGTTGCTATAGGATATACCTCCACCATTTCCACAAAGTATAGGAGGGATGACATGGAGAGGCCTATACCTCTACCACAACTGAAGGTGCCTATAGGGCATGAGGAGTAGGTGTTAGACTGATGGATTGATGATGACGGGGTGAAAGATAGGTATAGAAAGTGGTGGACAGCATAGTTATGGGTAGATCGCGAGGCTAGGGCAGCCCAACTTAGCCACTATCATAGTTCATAGGGACACCCTATAGGAGCAAGTGAGTGCCCTAGTGAAATAGTTTGGGATAGTGCAAGGGTAGCTGAAAGGGTCAGAGGCACATATGGCCACACCACAAGAATATGTAGTAGCCCTACAAGCCTAAGTAGTACAGGGACAGGTGCCCGCATAGGGTGGGGATGGAGATGGGGTACAAGTGGCCACCCTATAGGCATAGGTAGTAGGTTTGTAGGGCTAGTTGGCCACTGCACAAGTGTAGATTGTGGCTCTTCAGGCCCAAGTACATGAATCTACACATGTTCGAGATTGGGGTCCCATTTTGTAGTCCTGGAGTGGGACAGTTCCCTTGGTACAAGTACATATTCAAAGGTGAAGGCACCACCGTAGACAGTACCCATGGCTAGGTTTAGGGATTTCCTAGGTGAGGCGAGATATTATCAGGATCATCTAATGGCCATAGGGATATATTTCCTAGCTATACAAAGTATAGAGCACAACAAGCCTCGAGTGAGAGGACCAGGTCTCACAATCACATTATGGAGAGTATAGGCAGCCAAAAAGCCTTGAGATAGGTTTAGGGTGAGGCCACCATTTCATGGAGACTAGCTCTAGGTGAGGTGCCAAAGCAAAGGATAGGCGAGGCCCATGGATGGTAGTGAGATACTAGTAGGATGTCGCATGGGAGAGAAGTAGGAGGAGGAGATAGGTGAGACAGGAATGAAGGATATCCGATGGGGTGATGCTTGATAGTTACACATACTTCTATTGTTTTATGTATTTTTGGTATAAACCAACCTACGTGTCGAAGATAACGAGGTTTTACACAAGAGTTTTTTATATTTCCGATCATCTACTAGATCTGTGTGCCAAAGATGGTGAGGATGTATCGAGCGATGTGAGATATTTATATTTATTTATATCTTTGTACATATGTATGTATACACAGCTTAATTTATCCTTTATATAGATGATGATATTTATAGTTCGGATGGTGTACTTGTTTTAATTTCCATTATTATTTGTGTATGTGATGGAAACTATATGAATTAGGCATGAGTTAGTCTAGGCCTTGTAGGCATGGTTGAGTTAGGTTATAGGCATGATGGAGTTAGGTTATAGGTATTATGGAGTCGAGGTTATAAGTATGATCAAGTCAGGTTATAGGTATGATGGAGTCAGGTCATAGGTATGATGGAGTTAGGTTATAGGTATGATGGAGGCAAAGTCATAGGTATGATGGAGTCAGTCATAATTTAGGCATGGTTGAGTCTTAGGTGATGATTTTAATGTCCAAGTCATTGATAACAAGGGGAATAAATGATGATATATTTACGTATTATGATTTATGTTTCCAAATATTTTCTATAGTAGAAATGTGAAAATGATAAATGAATGATGTGATGATGTGGTAAAAATGTTCATCAATTGTTGCTTGTTTGGTTTAATTTCCAATTGTTGATATAAAATGGAAACAAACTAAGGTAGGATGTGAATAGGGAAATAAAGGGGAAAATAGGTTAGGGTGAAGATTTTATGAGCTAATCTCTAAGGACCCCATGCCCTCGAAGTGCTACCTACATAGCCTTGGAAAAAGGGGCCTTAGGCTGATGTAGTTCTCCCATAAGCTAGGGAAGAATATGATGAATTAGGGGGATGGGTTGGTAGGTTTTAGGTATGATTGAGTGTAGGTCATAGGCATGGTTAATTCTTAGGTGATAGGCATGGTTGAGTCTTAGGTGATAGGCATGGTTGAGTCGTATAAAATGTAGGTGTCAATGATCTGGTCCTGTATAGGCTAATCAATAAGTAATGAGGAAGGCGAATGGTAAGAGGTGTAAAAAGAGTAACATAATTAATAAGGACCCTAATGAGTCTACCATACCCCAAATGGGCTTATGAACATAAGACCCTAAAGGCCTTGCATAATGGACTATTCTAAGGGTGAAGAAAGTCACATGATCATGAAATGTCACATTTAGCAGCAAGTCCCTTGAGTAGAGAGAAAACTAGGGTGCAAAAGGTAATGAGGTGAAAGTGGATGGTTGAGCATAACTTATTGTATGACAACATGTTTTTCTTAACAAGAAACCGAGGATCAAAAATAGGCAAGTCCATGACAAAAATTTCATCATTTTCTTCATTTTTTCATTCATTTTTAATAGACTGATCAATGTGGGAAGTCTATATGGGATGAGTATATTCTCTCCTTGAGGTCTCGCATGAAGTTGTTTGATGTGGGAAGCTTATGGATATTTTTAGTTTATTTTTGCAATGACTTTATATAGCCATCCTTCAAGGGAGAAGTCTATATATAGTAGAAAAAAAGAGAGAAGAGATGTCCCTTTTTGAGGGAGTCATATTTTTCTGGAATTTTGACTCAAGGGGTTGAATCCCTTTTTGTTTTTGGACCTTTAAGTCATGGATGAGACTATATAGAAAGATTAGGTTCTTGTTTAGAGGATAAGACCATAGCACACAAAGGGTAATTATGAAAGAGGTGGTTACGAGTGATGAATGAACATGGGATTCCAACTTTAAGAAGAAAAAAATTATTCATGAGAATCATTTTATGAGTAGAGACATGGTACTCATATTGAAGAGGAGGTTGAAAGGTGATGGGTAATCACATGATTATTGTCTAGTCATGGATCTACAAAAATGGGAGTATGGAAGGTGAATGATGCTTCAAGGGCGAGTGGGAAAGAGAAAGAAAGTGATATAGGACTTGATTTCAATAATAAAATGGTTGAAGATGCAAGGCATAGAGGGGCTTAGATTCGAGTTAACCTTCGAGTGAAGATAAACGATAAGCACCTAATCCATAGGCATGGGTAATGATATAGGGTCTAAGCCAATTAGGAGCAAAATTTCCCCGTTTAGTTTTCTCCACCTTAGTTACATCTTGATTTTCCTTCGGACGAGGTCTCCAACCTGAAAGGTTCATTCATGAACACATTTATTGTAGGCACATTTGATAAATTTTTGGTATACTTGGATATGGTCAAGAGAATTAAGACAATGTTCATCTAATAACTCAAGTTACACCAAACGGTCCTCATGAAATTCATTGTCATTGAGCATTTCTTATAGGGAGATGTGGAGAGATGGAATCTATAATTTGAGAGGTAAGACTGACCTCGTACCGTAAATCGAAGAAAAAGGTGTGGTAGAAGTCAAAGTATGAATATCAAAGTGCGATAAGCCCATAAGGACAAAGGAATGTGTATATGCCAATCCTTGACGGTATTATCAACTACTTTCATAAGAATTTTGTTAAAGGTTTTATTGGTTGATTTTGCTTTGCCATTGGTTTGCGGGTAATAACGTGATGAGAAACCGAGTTGGATGCCAAAAGTGTTGCATAAATTTCATAGGGTTTTGTTTTTAATTTCTTTCCGTTATCAGTGATGAGGCGGTGAGGAACACCAAAGTGACAAATGATGTGATGGTTGATGAATTCACATATTTTCTTGGATTTTTAGAAATGAGGGGAATGGATTCTACCCATTTAGTATAATATTCAGTAGTGGTTATAATCAATTGGTAGTGTTGTGAAGAATGGGGATTGATCTTGTCGACAAGATCCAAGCCCCATTGAGAGAAAGGCTAAAGGTCTTGTGTGACCCGTAAGGAATGAATAGGTGTGTGATGAAGATTAGCATGTTTCTAGAATTTTACATAACATTTTACATAGTCACAACAATTATGGTTTAAGGTTGGCCAATAATAGCCAAGGTAAAGAATGTGTTTTGCGATAGCTAAACCACTAAAGTGACCTCCACAAATCCCATTGTGGACTTCCTTAGTGGTGTAGGGAATTTCAGAACTTGTAAGGCATCATAAGAGAATACCATCAAAGTTGTTCTTATAAATGAGACCACCCATGATGACATAACAAGACAAACTTTTAAGAAAGGCACTTGTTCCATTATGAGTGAGATCGGTGGGTAGAATGGAAAGGGAAAGATATTCTACAAATTGCTTATACCAAAGGTCACGTTGGTTAGGTGCAATGGTTCCAATGGAGTAGAACTTACAAGGTAAATAAGAGGGTGATTATAACCTTTGTATTGTGACAAAGATTTTAGAGTCGGAAAGTGAAGCGGATATCTGAGAAGCCAAGCAGGACATGGTATCTACAAACTTATTGGTAGAATATGGGGTGGTTTGAAGTTCATAGCTCACAAAGGTAGTCAAAAGTATGTCTACATGATGCTTATACTTTTCAAGTATCTCATTAAAACACTAGTATATACCATTGACTTGGTTTACGACCAGTTGGGAATCACCAAATATATTGATTGACTTAACATCTAAGGCATAAGCCACTGGAAACCCAATATAAGTGTTTTGTATTAAAAATATTGTTTGTATAATCAAAATCAAGTTTTAAAGACAAAGGCATAGGTTCACCATCAATATGGATGAGGGTAACACCAGACCCACCTCGTCACTAACACTTGGAGCCATCGAAGAAGAGTGTCATTTGGTAAGAGGGATCATCTAAGGATAGGGTATTACTATGGATTCGTCCGATAAGAGGTGTGTCTTCTAGTTGATCAAAAATAGCTTGTGCCTTTATGGAATTTTGATGAATGAATTCAATTTTGAGGTCGGAAAGAAGCATAAGCCAACATGTGGCATGTTGATGTTGATAGGGTTTGGTGTACATATAGTGTAAGGGGTCAATATTTGTAATAATGAAGTTTTTTTGGTTGAGTAGGTAATGGCAGAGTTTAGTGGCGCAAAAACTAAGACTAAACAGAGTTTTTCAACAGGGGTGTATCTAGTTTTGTAGTCCAGAAGGGTATGAATTATGTAATAAACCACTTACTCTCTATGTTTCTCGTCACGATGAGAGAGCATGGTACCTAGAGAATAGTCATGGTAGAAATATATAGGTAAAATGGTTGGTCATCTTGAGGAGGAACAAGCACTAGTGGTTAAATAAGATATTGTTTTAAGGCTTTAATGGCTTTATGGAATTCATCATCCCATTTGAATGAAATTTCTTTATTGAGAAGATGATGATATGGTCTATAACATTGAAAGCTACAAGATAAAACGATGAATGGATTGCAACTTACCTTGTAGGATTAGAAGTTGATGGAGATTAGTAGGCGAAGGCATTTCTAGACCGGCCTTTACTTTAGTAGGATCAACTTCTATCCCACGCAAAAAAATGATGAAACTATTGAATTTTCCTTAAAGTACCATAAATATGCACTTCTTTTGTTGAAGATGAACACAATACTTGATGATGAGGTCAAAGATAACCTTAAGGATAGTCGGGTGTTTGGCTTGATGTTTGGATTTCGTAAGAAGATCATTAACGTAATATTTCAATATGTGATGCATGATGTCATGAAAGATATAATTCATTACTCGTTGATATGTAGAACCAATGTTTTAAAGGCCAAAAGTCATGACACTATAGCAGAAGGTCCCCAAGGAGTGATGAAGGTAGTCTTGTGTTGATCTTCTAAAGTAATTAATATTTGATTATAACCCAAGAAATTGTCCATAAGTGATATAATTTCATGGCCGGTGGTGAGATCAACTAGTTAGTCAATGCCTAGTAGGGAAAATTGTCTTTGGGATAAGCTAGGTTAAGGTCATAGAATTTCATGCAAATGTGGAGTTCCCCTTTCACCTTTGTGAAAGGAACGATGTTTGAAATCCATTGGGGATAGTCAATGGGTTGGATGAAGGAAACTAAGAGAAGGCAATCAAGCTCTTATTTGACCAGAAGAATAATGTGAGGATGCATTTACTCCAACTTTTTTATGGGTTTAGCATTAGGAATGGTTATGATATTGTGGGCCATGATTTTTGGGTCAATATTGGGCATATCGGCATAGTACCAGAAAAAGCGTTGTTATGGTCCCCTGAAGGAAAGAGGAAAAAGCTTCCTTCTCATTAGCATCTAAATATTGACCTATCTTTAGAATGTGTGGTTCATCCCGAGTGTTGATGTTGATTTTAATTATCAATTTGTTCAACATGATTTGTGTTTGAGAAGGTAACGATCGGTGAATATAAGAATATTCCACACCAAGGTAGGTGAGGATGGACTCATCATCCTAACATTGAATGGAACTAATAGAAGGTGTATCTTCATCAATCATGTCAGTGGTATAGGAATGGGAGAGAAGAGGGAGCCTCCCATCACGTTGATAGGTTAGAGGTCCCAAGGAAATTATATTTACGAAAAAAATAGTTATGAGGAATAGATTCAGGATCTATGCACTCTAAGGGTGAAGATGGTGATGTGGTCGAATGAGGTTGATGCAAGCCTTCTTGGGAGGTGGTGCATCAAAGCCAATGCCACTAGGGTCATTATGTTTATGGGTGGTATAGGAGATGACGGTATGGTGGCCCCTGTTCATAAAATTGTTGGGCAACGAAAAGAAAAAGACCACCTCAATCATCAGCACCACTAGCTTCATCTCCTCGGATGGGTGTAAAGAAATAAAATGATGGAGGCTATAGGCGTGGGGTAATTTGGTAAAACCTCAATATATTGAAGGACCTCCATGAGGACTTAACGTGATGACTCACGAGGTTTCGATAACATCATATAAAGACATTTTGAGGGAGGATTGGTGTAATTATTTTAGCATTTTGCGATGTGTGACCCCATCGAGAAATAGGATACGTGGGACCTCGAATGGTGACTTTGGGTGTGGGTATATATGGTACATTGGGTATAGGGTTGGTTGATGGGCCAGTTGCCTTGTCCTTGCCTTTGTCTTTACGAGCATGGGTGGGAATGTGAACCATGTTAATATGAGGGGAGGTGGATGGAGAGGGTGTACCATGGAAGGTATAACGGCATGAGGGGAAAAGTCCTAGTGGTGGATAAAAGCCTTGTTATATGAGTAGAGCACACCGACATTTAGGTGGGGGTTTGGCTAGATGTTATATACGGACTATGTTGATTTTAAAATTTGGGGGTTGATAAAAGGGTTGTGGGGGTGGAGATACTAGTTCTTTGAGTAGGTAATGGAAGAAGATTTGGGGATATTAGCGAAGGTGGAATGGGCTCCTCATCTAGAAGATCATCGTCATCAAAATTTTATTTGAGAGGCATAATTGGAAAATAGCGGTTTGTAAATCCACGCTTTCTCTACATCGCTTTTCGGCACACGATGGTAGGCACAAATTTTAGTTTCATCAAACCCTTTTGGTTTGGGTTTGAGTGGGTTGTAAGGTCTAAGAGGTGGTAATGTGATGATATAGGTTTCAAGGAGGTTGGCTAGGATAATGGCATATGACCCCGCCAATGGATCACAATGTGAGGTGAGTGTGGGCTTGGATGGAATAATGGGTGACTGCGGTATGAGAGGTGTCACAGGTGAGGGGTCTTGAAGAGGGGTAGGTTGGACCATTGGTTTAGGGAGTGGTACTATCTTAGGCTTGGGTTTCTCCTTCTTGGGTAAAGGAGCAATGGATGAAATAGTAATGGGGGGAACAATAGGTCTAACCGCTTCAATGGAGGGCATTGGGATTTTCAATTTCTGTTGTACTTTCTTGGGTAGAGGTGAGGAAAGAGTACGTGACATAGATGGAAATGCAGATGGTGGAAGGGGGTGAGTTACCCATGGGGATAATCATGGTGCAGTAGCAGTCATTGGAGAGATCACGTGGAAGGTGTGAGTGGAAGAGAGGAGAGTGTCATGGGTAGTGAAGAAGTTATGGAAGGTAGTGGTGGTATGGTTGGTAAGAAGGTCGGGGTGATGATGAGGTTGTGTGGATTACTTTGGTATATTAGAGGGTCACGATGAGGAGGTGGGATATGCATCCTTGGTTTACGGTGGAAGAAGGTTGCTTGGCTAGGGTTGAAGGGTGAGGTCCTAAGATGGAAAGAAGTGATGAATGTGACAATGGTGTGGTAGGTGAGGTTGGTGTGTGAGGTCTAGAAGGTTGGGTCTTCTGTTACATGTAGGAATGAGTTTGGTTTTGGTTTGGAAAGATGTGGCTAAATCTAATTTGATGGGTGGATGAGTAAGGTTTGATGTCAGCATGACCCCTAAGGTAGTGATGGGTTTAGGTAGGGGAGATGATATAGGCATTGGTAGGTGTTAGGGTATATGTGAGTGTTGGGTTATGGGTAGAGGTGCATGTTGGGTTATGGGAAATGACGTAGAAGGTGTTTCAATAGACATGGTTATGTTTGGTTTGGTTACTTGAAACACTTTTGGATAGATTGTGGAGGTGTCGGTGAGTGATAGTTGTATTTGGGTTAAAGTAGGAGTAGAAGATGTCCCCAGAGCAAAGATCTATCAACATAATCCAGGAGATCAAAAAGCATGAAATAGGTACTCGTAAGTGGGGCCAATGTGGATTGAGTAGTAATGTTGGGCCCCTAAAATATTAACTAAGTCCAAAAGGGGCACATAGGCATGCATGGTTGAAAAAAGTATGCAAGATAAGGTGTGTAGGGAAGGGTTCAAGTAGGGTTTTGGTAGAACCCAGGATGCATGCCCATGGAGCAGAATTTGGGACTTATCCATTTTTGACCTATCGGGCAGAATGTGAGAAAAATGTGACCCAGTGGATAAGGTGCCAGCCTAGCGATAGGGTGGCCTAGAAGGAATATGCCCTATGATAGAAGCTTCTAGAAGGAAATCATGGCAAGGAGTTGTGAGCTTAGAGCTAGAGGATCATACAATCATGGAGGACCACATTTAGACACTTCGTGACAGTGTCCGAGGCCACGAGAAGAATGAGTTAGTAGTTAAAGAAAGGCTATATATATAAGTGCCTACAAAAGTAAAAGGAGGAGGGAAAATGAATAGAGAGTGGAGCTCTATAGAAATACTACAAGGAATCTATTAGCTTGGGTAAATAATTATAGGAAAGGATGTATCAAGGGTTTGGGAATTATAAATTTTATTTTGAGGGCCTAGTTATATGAATCCAGTTATAATGCATGACTACGGTCTGCCTTTTTGTGACATTCTGTAATGGGCCTAATGAATGTAATGAGGTTACCAGTTTATGTGAATATGAACATTAATGGTTTTGATGCATACATCCTTCTTCATAGTTATTTTTCATTTATGTTTATGAACTAAGTATGAATGCTTGTACAACTTCCTTTCTATTTTGGTGAAATTTCTATAATATGTTAAGCTCTTTTCTTTCTAGAATGACTGCAATGATCTAGAATCCGTTCTGAGCTCTATGGTGCTTATATGTCTTATTCCCTCTCAAATCTCTTAAACTCGGATCATAGATGATTTTTCCCACTAAACTCACATAAAAAGAGATACTTGGTGCCTCGGCATGCCTCGGGAGAGTGCCTAACACCCGCTTTGAGTGATAGGACACGCATGGGATTCCTTTCCTTTGTGATGGGTGTAAAAATCTCTACATCTTGGTTTTGTTACTGAGGACCTCTTTTGAAGTTGTAGTGGGAAATGACATACATCGATCTCGTGTAATGAGTAATGACATAGCATTTAACTTTGAAAAGTGTTGAATCATGGTTAAAAGCATGGAGGATGAATTTTCTCAGAGATTTAGCACTTTGGACTCGAGTTTAATGCACATAGATGGGTAGAAGAGAACCTCTACCATGATTTATAAGAAATTTTTTTTTGTTGCTTCCTAGTAGAACTGTATGAATGTCTCTCAACATATGCATCTAGATCAAGATGGTATTATAGATCACAATTGTGGAACCAAGAAGAATAGCAAAGGCTATAGGATGTAGATATGATGCGGACTCATGTTATGGATCATTGGTGGAAAGGTGTGGCTACACTACACTGGAGTACGCTATTTCTACATATTCTTGTCTAGAAGTTGCTGAGTTTGAATTTTTGTGAGAGCCTAGAGGATCATTTCTACATGTTATCCCTCTAGAAATGAAGATCTTGATTGTTACCTTGATTTTAGAGGCATTTCCAATGGCCGGCCAAACCATTCTAAGTCGTTGGGTGAGGAAGCTCGGGTGGAGGAAGATGATGAGATATTACTATGGAGAAAGAAAAGGAGGAGAGAAAACTCAAGTATAGTGAAGCACGTGAAAGGGAGATTGTTAGACAATGTGAGGTTGTAAGTGTGATGGATCTATGGAGGTAGACATTGTGGGAAGGATTTGAGGTTCACACGGAAGACATGGAACCTGAGCAATTTGTGCTACCCCATCTTGGAAAATGCATAAGAGAAACCCCTTTGGATTCTAATGAGAGTTCATCATGTGGAGAGATATGCTTCATTGGCACATATTTGAACCCACCTAGTGATCAAACCTGGCACTTTGTTTTGATCAAGGAAGGAGTATCATTAACCTTGGTATCTTTGGAAGTGATAGATCTACACCCAGGAGATATAATTTTTTAGTTCCCACTTCTATGGCTACACATATTTCAATATTCTAAGGAATTTTGGACAAGGAGAAAGCACACAAGCCTTGGGTCTCATATCTAGGAGTGACACGTGGTACACTAGTGGTAGTGGGGCATTATCACTGCATTGTTGGTGCATAGTTTAGTAGAACCTTGGGGACACTTGGCACAACCACTACAAGACCTAGTGGACCTGGTGGATCTGGTGGGTTAGGAGGAATAATACCTGGTGGATCTAGAGGGTTAGGAGGAATAGGACCTATTGGATCTGGTGGCATAGGAAACACCGGAGGGAACTAAGGCTCTAGCTCAAGAGGACAAGGGCCCTAGCCACCCCCTCAAGTCTTCTTTGAGATGGCTTTACATTTTCTAGATTATAGAGGTATTGAAGATGTTACAGAACATGTCCACAAGTGTGAACTCATATGGCGGATAAGGAGATCATAACCCCGAGTGGAAGGCTAGTCGGTTTGCAATGATGTTACAGTGCACATATATAGCTGGTATAGGAAATATGACCCTCATCATACGATGGTGGAGTATACTACTTTAAATATTACCTTCTTGGTATAATTCCACATCCTTGAGTTTGAACAGAAGAACATCAACACCCTGAAGGAAATTCAACAAGGAATGGCGAGAGAGTGTGCGGGAGTACGATTCATGCTTTAAAACTCTTTTGTCTAAGTTATCATATGATATTCACACTTCAAAACATGATCAATGGTTTTTTGGAGGGTTGATCACACCTTTTAGAAGGCCCTTATCTCATAAAACTTTCACAAACTTGCACAAGGTGTTAGAAGTTTCTCTACGCCAATGAGGCTATTAGAAGAGTTGAGATCTTGGTATTAGCCCATTTTGGAGGCTTGAATTGTTGTTATGGCTAAGTAGCTAGAAAAATTTTCTACAAACTCAGCCCATGAGACTCACAGTGGTATATGGTGTACAAATTGTGAATTAGAGGGGCATGTCAAGAATAGTTTCCCCATACGCACCATGGCGCAAGTAGATCGTGAGATTTTTCATGGGTACCACGACGCAAGTAGATACCCCTTGTTACAACACATAATTCGGAAGAATGTGTCTTTCTCTTGTAAGATCTATACCTCTACAACCTATGATATTAAGGATTGTAGGCTTATTGACCAGATGCATGAGGCCATTGATTGTGTGGTGTGCCGACTAGTAGTTCTAAAGTTGATTATCGACGTTATGAGGAGCATGTAATGGAGGAGCATGCAAAACAGGATTTTGCTGACGATTCCATGGTCTTGGTAACCATGGAGGAATAAGTGAGTTCCCAAGTGGAACCTATTTTAATTGTGGGTCTACATAGCATTACAAACGAGAGTTTCTAGACCTATTGCAGTGCTCATGGTGTGGGAAGAAACACAAGTATGAGGAGTGCCATGAGTTGTTTGAGAACATGAATCAACAACAATGGAAAGAAAAGGTGGTGGAAATGGTCAACATAAAGAATACAAACACACAATGGATGCCATGGGTAACATGTGACGTAGGTGTAGAACCTATTTTAGTAACAACAAGAGCAGAGGCCACATGTGTAAAGGAAATACCAAGTCGGATGACTCGGTTTCAAGAGAAGAAGTTACACATGGAAAGTAGCTAGATCCCGCTCATCGAAGGGGGTATATCAAGATACCATGGACATCATTTGGAGTTTACAAGGAGAAATCCAGTGTCTAAAGGAGTAGTCTAGGAGGGAGGAGCAAATAAGGAAGGTCGAGGCACGAAGAGATGACGTAGATGATGTCGGTGAGGTATGTAAAATTCTAAGGAAAGAGAATGTTATTCCCTTGCTAGGAGTATGGTTGAGAGAGAAGGTATCATGCGCCGTAGAGAAAAGCATGAGAGGTAGGTACTTGCATGCAAACCTTCCCCCTCACAACCTTGATTATGATATGGAGATCACATTAAATGTAGTGGTGGATGGATGACTACTCGAGTAATATCCTCATTGACATATGAATGGAGGTCAATGTTCTCACATTGGATGCATGGAATTAGATGGGAAGGTCTACATTACAGCTACCTTCAAATGTGTTGTATATGGAAAACAAAACAAAGGCAATGCCCATCGGTGTTTTAAAGGATACAACTATCACCATTCATGGAGCTAAGTTTATTGGGGACTTTGAAGTCTTGGCACTTGCCAAGGTAGACAATCTCCCAAAGACTGCTTGACAAAACAAAGGCAATGCCCATCGGTGTTTTAAAGGATACAACTATCACCATTCATGGAGCTAAGTTTATTGGGGACTTTGAAGTCTTGTCACTTGCCAAGGTAGACAATCTCCCAAAGATCGCTTGGGTGCCTGTGGTGTTATAAGAACAACGTGGATCTTTAGTTCAACAAGGGGTACATCAGCTTTGAAAATGAGGAGGAACAATTCATCATACCCTTGGCTGATGGGAAATCAACACCCTATACTAAACCTTTGGGAGAAGAGGTCCTAGATAGAATATATGTGTGCTCAATCAGTGATCTAGAGATAATCCATCCTACCAACAGAGTTATCTAGTTTGAATATGCTCAGTTAGTAAGTGACACCACTAGTCTAGCATGTGATAATTTGGTGCATGGGACCTACTAATTAATTGGATGGAATTTAATAGGATCGGTGACATAGGAGACAAAGGTGCACACATTCCAACACCTAGGAGGAAAAGAGCTACCTAGGTACTTAGGAGGATCCTCCCCTGAGGTATTTTTACAGAAAATGGAAGCTCATTGGAAGGAGAAAAATGAAATAAGGGGGATATTAAGTTACGTCCTACTAGGAACTATTGCACGTTGGTGGGCAACACATCGGGATAATATCTTATAATGGTGTAAAGTGAGAATTGCCTTCTTTGTTTATTTCTCTAGAAGTAATGCACCCACCACCATTAACGACTACCATGGTAAGGAGCCAACCTCTTTCCACGTCCAAACCTATGAGAGGGTCTAGAGGGAAGGTATGAAAGCTTTTCCACCATCCCTCTGGGTGCACAAATTATATTCTACACTTCAAGGTTACATGTCTACATGGCACATACATTCATAGACACACCGCTAGACAGGGAATTGGAAAGAACTAGAGGTTGACATCGTTCAAACATTTGAGTATCGAAGTACAAAGCCATCAGTTGATAAGGCATTGCAGGTTGTTAAGTGACTTACCATGGGGGATAGTGCCATGGTAGAATATAGGCTGCTGGACTTTCTTAGTGATCCAATTTTGGAGGAGAACTTTGAAGAAGAGGAAACAAAGGAGGTTCAACTTGAGCACACGTGTGTGAAAAAGGAGAAAGGAAAGCTTGTATATGTGATTGATGGGGAGGAAGTAGAAAGCTTAGATGTTAACCATTTTGTAGGGACGTATGAGGTAGTGGATAGTGTTGATACTCACGTGTGCGCCTACCATGAACCTTTAAAAATAAAAAGGTTAACATCATCTCAGAAGAAGAACCTAAGGAAGCTATCATTGGAGATTACTTGTCGAAGAAGGAAGTATCTAAGATCATTGATATTTTGTGTGAGTTTGAAGATTTATTTCCACATGGGTACCATTATCTCAAAGGCATTCACCATTCCTTGGGAGAGATGAGGATAAAGTTGAAGGATGGTTCATGCCTAGTTAGGAAGAGACCTTCCTAGATGAATCCCAATTTACGCATGAAGGTAAAAGAAGAGATAGATAAAATGATAGCATCTAGGATCATTAAAGCTATTGAGGAATCAGAGTGGATAAGTCCAATGGTAATCAACATCAAGAAGGATGGGTGGATTAGGATCTACATGGATTATAGGGAGCTCAATGTAGTTTGTGTCATTGATCCTTTCCCAACCCCATTCACTAAAGAAATTTGGGAGGGATTCGTTGGGCGTGAAATCTACTCCTTTACGAATGGATTTGGGTACCACCAAGTCCAAATTGATAAGGAAGACAAGGAAAAGAAAAATTTTGCCACCGAATGGGAATTTTTACATACATGGTCATTCCTTTGGGTTGAATAATGCGCCCGTTGTTTTCTCACGCATAGTGGTACAGTGTGTTCCAAGAATTCATCCATAAATTTCTCCAAGTTTATCTAGATGATTGGATGGTGTTGTTGGTGCAAATCAGCAGCACCCTTGGATACAAATCAGGTTTCTAAGTTGATGTTTGCATCCAGTGTGATTGCACAACATTGAAACCTCTCTCCAAGTGTGGGACTTGTAAAATGAGAGAGGAATCTCCAGATTAGAGGTTGGTTCCTCAAACTCCTCTGATCAGATCTGTTATTTGCACAATTGCAGAGGTTTGAATCCTAATCCTACTCTAAATTCCAAGGAGACAGAGATAGAAAGTGCAAAAATTGAAACTAAAATAATAGGTAATACAAAAAGGAGCGGTGAACACTTCTTGTTCATGCAAATTGACACAATTTCATGAAATGCAACATGAAACATCATACATAGGCTGATAAGATGTAATTAGAGGTCTGAAATGAAGCAAGACAATACAAACAAAGGACTGAAAATTGATCACAGAGTCTGCACTGTCATTTTCACTGTCAAAATCCTTGCATTTGCAACATCAAAGAGGAAGAAACCTGTTACAATCATGAAGAAGGTCTGATACTTGTAAAAATCACTTGTTGAAGGTGAAAGAAGAAGCTTGCTATCCAAAAAAAATGTTCAACCTCCAAAAAATGAGCCAAATCGGCTTTTTACAATGCATGGGTTGAGCCAGAGAGAGAAAACGTGTAAAAACATGGAAGCCATTCCTCATTGAATGAAGATGCATTAAAATAGCATGGGTGTCCATAAAGACCCATGCCCGACATTTTTGGTCATGTCAAGAAGAATGCGACCCATTTTGCATTAAAATTGGTTGTTGAAAAATCATTTCTGGCCATTACCACGTGCTAGAGACATTTCTTGATTTTCTCTCTCCAAACTGAACCAAAATGCAAAAATGACCATGGAATCTTGTAGATAATTTCACCATCTTTTCATTGATATAAATAACGCAAAAATCCAAGCTCTGGATCGAAAGTTATGGCCATTTGAAGATTTAGGGCAAAAACAGGGCCAAAAATGGAATGGCGGGGAAAAAATTTGAATTTTACCCCTTTTTGCATTTTGGAAAATTTTCCAAAAAATCCCTGCGCTCCACCATTTGGATGACACGTGTCAGGCTTTGATTGGCCATGGGCTCATCCTTTGAAATTTTTCTTTCGGGCCCTTCCTTAAAAATTTTTGCCACTTGGACACGTGGCACTATTTTATTGGCTCGGGCCTGAGGGGTGCAATTTGCCTTTGAAAATTTGACATTTTTCACTTTGGGAAAATTTCCCATTTTCCCCACACCCCACTGGTCCGGGACACATGGCAATGTCTCATTTGTTGATGGAGGCCGCGGGGAAACTTCCGTTTTTTATTTTTTCGGTGAATACTTAGCCAAATTTTCCTTTCTCCTCCGCTGGGTCGATGGTGAAGACACGTGGCGCAATTCCATTCGCTGCGGGCCATGCGGGCCAATTTTTTTATTTGAAAATTTTGGCAAAACTTAGCCAAAAAATCTAACTTCTCCCCCGACGCCCACCATCTCCTTTGGACACGTGGTAGCACGCCATTCGCTGCGGGCCAAATTTCAAAATTTTACCTTGTGCCAAACACTTAGCAATTTTTTTCAACTTTCTTCCCCTTCTGACACGTGGCACGTTCTGATTCTTCCATGGGCCCACGGGAAAAAAGGTTACCTTTTGAAACCTATGCCAAAACACTTGGCAAAAAACCAAATTCTCCTCCGACCCCCGCCACTTCCTGGACACGTGGCACGTCCTGATTGGCTGCGGGCCTTCTAGGGGAAAATTTCCCACAAAAACTCTGCCGAGCCATAACTTGAAAAATATGAGGAGTTAGGAGGAAAAATTTACCTTTCTGGAAAGCTGAGAGAGATATCTATCCAATGGTGTCATTTCTAGAATATTTTGAGTGCCTAAAAAGAAAATTTTTATGTATGAGGCACAAGAGAAGGAAAGATGAAAGGAGTTAGCCAGAAAATGAGCAGGGGGCACATTTTGGGTAACAATTTTGGCGACTCGAGGGTCATCTCGCTGCTAGATGAAGTTACCCGATTTCAAGCAATCCATTGGACATGGAGTCACCCGATTCTTTGTTTAATACCCCAACCGACTAGAGAACATTGCAAGGAGGAAGATGGAATATAACCTGATGGAGCAAGGCCTGCAAACACATTCCTAGGAACAGCAAGCCTGTGCCAAAGCACTTAGGGAAAGTAAAACTAACCTACAACAAAACAATGTGCACAAGCACTTGGAGGAATGAAAACTTAAGATAATATTTATAAGGTGGATAATTTCCCTTTAGTATCAATGCTTTAGATGGATTCCATTGACTGGAATCTGTAGTTCTTGCCATCCAATGAAGACAATTGGAAGGCATTGTTGTCCTTACACTTTGTGACCATGTATGGGCCACTCCAAATGGCATCAAATTTTGAATGCCTTCCCGGTTTTTCTCTTTTTGCATCCCATTTTAACACTAGATCTCCAACTTGGAAGGATCTATTCTTGGCCTTTCTATCAAAGGTCTTCTTTATCAAAGCCTGATCCTTCTCCATTATTTGGGATGCCCGATCTCTGATCTCTTGGAGCTCCATCAACTCTGCATATCTCACCTCCATGGGCCCAAACTCTAGCAACTCTAACTGCTTCATGAGTTCCAATGTTGGTAACTCAAGTGACATGGGCAAGATTGCCTCTCTTCCATAAACAAGCTTGAATGGAGAGTTACCTATGGATCTCTTGGGAGTTATCCTATCAGCCCATAAGGTTGATTTCAGTTTGGTATGCCAAGACCTCTGATTCTCATCAAGATTCCTCCTAATGATCCTCAACAAGTTCTTGTTTGTAGATTCAGCCTGGCCATTACCCTGAGGGTAGTAGTTTGATGAAGTACTTAGGTAGATCCCGTTCTTGACAGCCCACTCAGTCACCTTGGATCCAATGAATGCTAATGCATTATCTGAGATTATTGTAGCAGGTATGCCAAATCTGGTTACTATCCCCTCATAGAAGTCTAAGATGCTAGACTCATTTGCTTCCTGAGTGCTTTGCTTCAGTCCATTTGGTGAAGTAGTCTCGTGGTCATCAAAATCCACTTATGCCCTTGGCTTGAATTGGGATTAATGACTCAATGAAGTCCAAACCCCATTGCATGAATGGCTGGTCAACTGAAATTGGATGCAATGGAAGGGCAGCAAACCTCTCTTTACCTGTGAAGAATGCACAATTCTTGCACCTTTTGATCCACTCAAAGCAATCACTAAAAATCTTGGGCCAATAATAACCAGCCTTCATGATTTTTAGAGCTGTCACTCTTGGTGCAAAATGACCACCAGCTGGTCCACCATGGAACTCTTCCAACACCCTATGAATCTGATTTGTGCTAATGCATCTCAGCAGCACCCCATTCACATCTTTCTTGAACAAAACACCATCTACTATGGCATATGGGACAACCTGCAATCTGAAGTGTCTTCTTTGGGTCTTGTTCATCTCTGGAGGGCATAGGCCTGTGCTTAGGAAGTGCATTATACCTTGGGTCTAGCAAGGAGTGGGGACAACATTATCCTCTTCTTGAGTGCTACCTTGCACATGGTTGTCTTGAACTGTCAAAACAGCCTCTTCTTTATTGCATACTCCTTTTTGCTTGCCTAGAATCAGCTGCTCACACAATCCTTTTCCTCTTACTAGCTTGGTGACCTTGATCTCAATGTCATACTCCATGACATGAGTGATCCAACCTGCCCTTTTCTCATTCAAATCCTTGTTGAGGAGGAAGTCCTTTACTCCCACATGAGAGACCAACAACTGAACCTTGTTGTTTGAGACTAGATGCTTGAATTTATTCAAGCTTCTGATTACTACAATTACATGCTTCTCAATAAAAGAATATCTCACCTCATAGTCATCTAGGCTTTGGCTGAAGAAAGCAATTAGCTGCTCATCATTGTCCTTGTTCTGCTGTACCAAAATGGTAGAAATAGTATCATTACCTCCAAATGCATAGAGGATGAAATCCTTGGAGAAATCCGGGTTGATGAGAGTTGGTGCTTGGGAGATGTCTTCTTTGATTGCTTCAAAACTCTCCTTGCCTTCTGCTGTCCACTTGAAAGCCATGCTTTTCTTTAACATTTTGGTGATAGGTTTGACAAGGGCTGTAAAATCTGGGATAAACCTCCAAACAAAATTTATTCTCCCCAAGAAACTCTGAAGGGCCTTCTTGTGGCTTGGCAATGGTAGTGCTCTTATGGCTTCAAACCTCTCTGGATCAATTGCTAATCCTTCTTTGGAGAAAATATGGCCAAGGAGCTTTCCTTCATGTGCTAGAAAGATACACTTCTTAGGATTCAAAGACACTCCAAATCTCCTTCACCTTTAGAAGACTTGTCTCAAATGAGAGAGGTGGTCTCGATACATTCTTTGAAAAAGTGGTGATATCATCAAGGTATATAAGCACCATGTTGTTAATCAAACCTTTGAACGCCATGTCCATTGCTCTTTAGAAGGTAGCTCCAGCGTTGGACAGCCCAAATGGCATTTTCCTATATGCATAAGTTCCCCATTTGGTTATGAAGGTTGTCTTGAACTGATCTTCTTCCTTCACCATAATCTGATTGTAGCCCAAGTAGCCATCAAGTAGTGAAAACCTCTCGGAGCCAGCCACAACTTGAAAATTTTTCTCCATAGAAGGGAGTGGGTAATGGTCCTTGAGAGATGCTCTATTCAAGTCTCTGAAGTCAACACACAATCTGATCTCTCCACTCTTCTTTCTGACTGGAACTAAGTTGGCAACCCAACTAGAATGCTTGATTGGGAATATGATTCTTGACTCAATCAACTTATTCAATTCTTTCCTCATGAGAGGTCCCATGTGTGGATTGACTGGCCTTTGTTTCTACCTGATGGGCTTAGTATTTGGATCCAACTCAATGGTGTGCTGAGCTAACTTGGGATTGAAACCTTTCAAATCTTCATAGCTCCAAGAAAACACATCAGGGAACTCTTGACATAGCTGTATGAACTCATACCTTTCTTGTTCAGTTGTCATCTTTCCAATTTGCAATGGTTTGTTCTCTTCCACCAAGATGGATACTGAATCTTCTCTCTTGACCTGAATGTTTTCTTTCTCCTTCCTAAATTGATCATTAGGATTGAAAATGGACTCCAAAGTGATAAGTACCTTGGGCAACTTGTTAGTTCTCAACTATACCACTTGGTCACCATACTACTGTTCCAATTTTTCTTGATTTTTAGCCGAGAACTCAGCTTCTTTCGCAAGAAATGGATGATTTGCTAGTCATTATCAAACACTTGCCAACTTACATTGTTATCCAAAGATTTGAAGGCCTCATAATCACATGGATGTTTGGTTATACCTTGTCTGTTGAATGCTTTCCACAATATCAAAGGCTGCCCTAATTGATGCAAGCCTCACAAGCACTTGGTTTTCTTTCCTAGGAATGGATTTGATGCCAAAACCATCAAAATCTTCAATGAGGTCCCATACCCTGTTCTTGTAGCACTTGAGTAGATCATTCTTGGCAAAGATGTTGTCCCTTGACCTGATTTACAATCAATTCACTGTCACCAAAGACTTGCAAGTTCTTTATTCCTCTCTTGATTGCCTAATACAATCCTTGTATTAAGGCTTCATATTCAGCAGTGTTATTGGAGCATGCAAACTGAAATCTAAAAGCTGAATAATACTTAACTCCTTGAGGTGAAAATAGCATGGATCCCCCCTTACACCTTGTCTACTCCTTGATCCATCAAAAACAAGCGCCATACCTCATTGTCATCTTTGTGGTTTGGATTGGTGATGCTAGGAATAGGATTATTTTATTCATGTATGCAATAGACTCCTAGCTCGATTCTTCTATTTCTTGATAAGGATCAAAAGCATGCACCTTTCTTGTGCATTCATCAAGATTTAGATCGGGATGCTTCCAACCTTGGTGTCAGCTTCATCAGTTCTTGGGTGATCTTCTTGATCAAATGCCGAACAGTTGGCATTGATCTGACTTTGAGTGTAGGACTCAATGTGGAAGTTTGCAATAGGTTCAGACCTGATTGTAGCTTTGGTTCCATACCTCGCTCAACAACATGTGTAACCAATCAGCAGACAAATATCCTCCAATCTTGGCTATGAAATCTCTTGACAAACATAGGGCAAAGAGTGGTGGAAGGTCTATAACTAATACATCTTGTAAAACAACAACATTTGGACATGCATGCAAGGTAAGACTCAAGTTTCTAATCACCCCAACTGTTGTTACTGTTGTCCCATCCAACTGCACTACCCCTTTGGATATGGTTTCATATTGAAGTCCTAGCTGATCAGCTATTTGCTTGGAGCTACTTGCCCGGAATCAATCATGCAATTGTGCACCAATTGGTTTCCAATGATTAATGAGACATAAAAAGGAGGGGGATTCAACATTTTACCTTGCTGTCCTCCATGATTCCCTTCA
This sequence comes from Taxus wallichiana var. yunnanensis, assembly GCA_018340775.1. Lineage (NCBI taxonomy): Eukaryota > Viridiplantae > Streptophyta > Pinopsida > Cupressales > Taxaceae > Taxus > Taxus wallichiana. The sequence continues at coordinate 456,448,136 of CM031238.1, read as the reverse complement.
GGCTGGGAAGCATTTGTGAGCACCTTCTCTTGCATTTGGACTTGCTGATTTGAAGTTGGCCAGTCCTTCATGGCAGCTTGTAGCAAATCTCTCTGGCCTGGGATAGATAGGGATTCCCACATTGATATATTTACATTTGTTTTCTTCATCTGATCAATGATACTAAATGGTGATGAAGGATCTCTTTGCTATCCCTTGGTTTGCATATTCATCCCTTGCATGTGGGCAGCAACAACTGGTATTTGAGTTGGTCTAGGAGCTGTTCTTGGCTGACCTTGTGCATTTACGATTGGATTTTGTTTACCAACCATTTATGGAGCCATAAAAGGTTGTGGATTGGTTAGAGCTAATGGTTTTTCTTCACCCCAATTCCTTCTTTTTGACCTTGTGTTGGCTGCACCTTGAGAGACTATTTGGTTTATGCCACAAAAATCCTCTACCTGCCAGTTCACAAGTGTGGTGTCATTTGGAGCTGATTGCTGCTGGAATGTTTCTTGTTGTTGGTTGCTTCCTTGAATACCATCACCCTCCACACTAGTAGTTGTCACCATTAATGCTTGATTCAAGGCTCTGTTGAAGCACATAGATTGGTTGTGAGGTTCATTGCATGGAAAACACCAATAATACTCCTAAGCAACGTTGTTTTGTGTTGGCACCAATGCCTTAGAGGCAGATATAACATTTGGATTATAGGGCTAAAATGGTCTGTTGGTAGGAGGCCTTGCTTGATTTAGATTTGCAGTTGGATTGGGTGGTCTATGAGGTTGATATGGCTACCTGTTAGGCTGAGCTTGAGGTTGGAAGGAAGGTCTAAAACTTTGGGCTTGTTGCCTCTTGAGAGTAACCAACTCATTACCTAAATTTTGCAATTGCTTCATGACTTCTTGAAGCTCATTTGGGGCACTTGGAGATGAAGTAGAAGCTTCATTTGAACTCTGATTTCTAGGAGTGGGAGAAGGAGCCAAATTAGGTGCTTGATTAGTGTTTGGGCTCTCTAAACTTGGAAACAATGGCATGGGAGGTCTAGGGGCTAGTTTTCCAGCTTGGATCAAACAATTTTCAGCCCTAATGGCAATGCTATAAGCCATAGGGATAGTTATGCCTCCCATGGACTGAATCAACATAGAAATATCAGAATTTAGAGCTTTGAGATAATAAAGAAAAGCACCTTCGCTGTTGGCCTGACTACCACTGGAATTCTCTCCCAAGTCCTTTGAAATCTGAAGTTGAAATCAGTCAACTGCTCATTGGGAGCTCTCTTGATGGTTGTCAGCTGCTCCAAAAGAGACAAGTTGTCTCCCTTCTCTCCAAATTGCTCATGAAGTGCTACACATAGCTGGTTCCAATTTTGAATAGAACCTGAGGCAAGGCTTCTAAACCATTGCAAATCCTTCCCCTTAAATGAAGATGCGATAATTTTGACAAAGAACTTACATCTCATTGATTTCATGAATTGCACAAAGGTTGGCAATGTCTTTAACATGATCACCAGGAGTAGTCTGATTCTCTCCAGTGAAGTATGGAATGTTCTTCAAGGCTGCAATTGGAATTGGATTTTGTGCATTGAGAGCAAGTGGGCTGCTGCCAGTGAAATTGACATAGGGGTTGTTTTGTGCCATTCTAATTGGTCTTAGAACCCTTGTTGACTGAATGAAAGGCCTACCAGGTGGAGGAGTTGAGAGAGTTCTATTTGGTGGAGATGGAGACCTTTGAATCCTTCTTCCTCTTTTCCTTCTTCTTGGAGATAACTACAGATATTCAAATAGAACCTCTTCCTCTCCAGCTCTTGACCTTGTGTTGATTCTTCTCATGAGTTTTCAGGTCTGCACTGCTAAAACCAGCTGATTCTTCCCCTTGGAGTTGCCAGATGTGTAATTTATAGCTCTTTTAAGCAAGAAAATTGTCAGCAGATGCACATCAACTTTGCTGCAATGAAAATGAGACCTCTAAGGTCCCACCGGGTGTGCCAAAACTATTGGTGCAAATCAGCAATACCCCTGGATGCAAATCATGTTTCTAAGTTGATGTTTCAGGCATCCAGTGTGATTGCACAACATTGAAACCTCTCTCCAAGTGTGGGACTTGTAAAATGAGAGAGGAATATCTAGATTAGAGGCTAGTTCCTCAAGCTCCTTTGATCATATCTGTTATTTGCACAATTGCAGAGGTTTGAATTCTAATCCTACTCTAAATTCCAAGGAGACAGAGAGATAGAAAGTGTAAAAATTGAAACTAAACTAATAGGTGATACACAAAAGGAGTGGTGCACACTTCTTGTTCATGAAAATTGACACAATTTCATGAAATGCAACATGAAACATCATACATAGGCTGATAAGATGCAATTAGAGGTCTGAAATGAAGCAAGACAATACAAACAAAGGACTGAAAATTGATCACAGAGTCTGCACTGTCATTTTCACTATCAAAATCCTTGCATTTGCAACATCAAAGAGGTAGAAACCTATTACAATCATGAAGAAGGTCTGATACTTGCAAAAATCACTTGTTGAAGGTGAAAGAAGAAGCTTATTATCCAAAAAAATGTTCAACCTCCAAAAAATGAGCCAAATTTGGCTTTTTACAATCCATGGGTCGAGCCCAGGAGAGAGAAAACATGTAAAAACGTGGGAGCCATTCCCCATTGAATGAAGATGAATTAAAACAGCATGGGCATCCTTACTGCACCCATGCCCCGACATTTTTGGCCATGCTTTGAAGAAGAATGCGACCCAATTTGCATTAAAATTGGTTGTTGAAACATCATTTCTGGCCATTACCACGTGCCAGAGACGTTTCTTGATTTTCTCTCTCTAAACTGAACCAAAATGCAAAAATGACCATGGAATCTTGTAGATAATTTCACCATATTTCCATTGATATAAAGAACGTGAAAATCCAAGCTTTGGATCGAAAGTTATGGCCATTTGAAAATTTAGGGCAAAAACAGTAGGCCAAAAATGGAATGGCGGGGAAAAAATTTGAATTTTACCCCTTTTTTGCATTTTGGAAAATTTTCCAAAAAATCCCCGTACTCTACCATTTGGATGACATGTGTTAGGTTCTGATTGGCCATGGGCTCATCCTTTGAAATTTTTCTTTCGGGCCCTTCCTTAAAATTTTTGCCACTTGGACACGTGGCACTATTTTATTGGCTCGGGCCTGAGGGGCGCAATTTGCCTTTGAAAATTTGACATTTTTCACTTTGGGAAAATTTCCCATTTTCCCCACACCCCACCGGTCCGGGACACATGGCGATGTCTCATTTGTTGATGGAGGACACGGGAAACATCTGTTTATGATTTTTTTGGCAAATACTTAGCCAAATTTTCCTTTCTCCTCCACTGGGTCGATGGTGAAGACATGTGGCGCAATTCCATTCGCTGCGGGCCATGCGGGCCAATTTTTTTATTTGAAATTTTTGAAAAACTTAGCCAAAAAATCTAACTTCTCCCTCGACACCCGCCATCTCCTTTGGACATGTGGCAGCATGCCATTCGCTGCGGGCCAAATTTCAAAATTTTACCTTGTGCCAAACACTTAGCAATTTTTTTCAACTTTCTTCCCCTTCTGACACGTGGCACGTTCGATTCGTTCCTAGGGCCTCAAGGGAAAAAAATTTATGTTTTGAAACCTACACCAAAACACTTGGCAAAAAACCAAATTCTCCTCCGACCCACGCCACTTCCTGGACACGTGGCACGTCCTGATTGGCTGCGGGCCTTCTAGGGGAAAATTTCCCACAAAAACTCCGCCGAGCCATAACTTGAAAAATATGAGGAGTTAGGAGGAAAACTTTACCTTTCTGGAAAGCTGAGAGAGAGCTCTATCCAATGGTGCCATTTCTAGAATATTTTGAGTGCCTAAAAAGAAAATTTTTATGTCTGAGGCACAAGAGAAGGAAAGATGAAAGAAGTTAGCCAGAAAATGAGCAGGGGGCACATTTTGGGTAATAGGTGTATGGGTTAGTAAAAGACCATTGTGATAATTTGAGGTTGATTTTTGAGAGGTTTTGATAGTTGAGCATATCCCTCAACATTAAGAAGTGTTTCTTTGCTACCCCCTTTATAATTTCTTGGGTCATATCATATGTAAGGAGGGTCTCGTTAGTAGATCCTTCCAAGGTTGTAGTTAATGTGGGATTGGGGAATCCTACTAGCCAAAGTGCAAGACACGGGTTTCTTAGACACACGAACTATAATCGAAGTTCATCTAGGGGTATGCCAAGATCGCCGCACCTTTAGAATAATTTCTTAGACATAAAAGTTCCTTCCATTAGGAAAGGCACAAGTAACATTTGTTTAACACATTAAAGGATAAGATTATCACCGTGCCTATATTACATTTTCCCTCTTGGTATAATCTCTTCCATGTTCATGTCAATGCCTTGTAACAAACATTAGGGTAGTGCTTTCACAACTGGTGAGGGAATTTTTGATCATCCCTTATGTTTTGCAAGTAGTAAGTTGACACTAGTAGAGAAAAATTATACTACTACCGAGTGTGAAGAATTTTCAATGATCTACGTGCTTCATAAGTTCAGAAAATATCTATTGGGAACTCCTTTGTATTTTACACAATGACCACATGGTGTTAAATTACTTAGTGAACAAGTCTATTCTACAAGGGCTCATATGTCGGTGGGTGTTATTATTTCAAGAGTTTGAGTTCATGGTAGTTGTGAACCCTAGAAAGAGTAATTGTGGACTTGATCATTTGTCAAGAATTGATTCGAGGTGGAAGGACGTGTCTTGGTTGTCAAATTAGGACTTTAATGAAAGAAATAGTCAAGGGACAGAAAATCCCTCCTCTTTAACAAGAGGGGTTCCCTTATTGAAAGAAAAAACTATTCACAAATGTACAATGTTTAATTTCAAAGAGGAAATCTGATATCATGAAAGTGTTTTAAATGATATATTATCAATATAAAAGGGAAAAATAACTAAGGAATGGAAAAAGGTAGAATATAATTCTCAGGAAATATAGATAGAAAAATAATTCCTTATAAATGTTGAACTAGGATAGTATAGAGTAGAATCATTCACATTAAAACCATAAGATGTTATTTCATAGACACAAAGTTCCAGAGATGACATCCACAAGAATACAAATCTTCTTAATGCAAAATATATTAATCATTCAATAATTTTTAATAGATAAGAAGGAATGAATGAGAACAGATAGAAACAAAAAGGGAAATCTTCTTGTATTGATAGCTTTTGACTCTTTTACACTTTCAAAAATAATCAGAGTTCTAACCCCTTAGAATGGCATGGAGAGCTCATTATATAGCTTACAAATTGGTTACATTTGGTAACTATTTCTTTTAACTAAAATATTAATTAAGGAAATGCACAATACAATATCCTTAATTAACTTACAAGGATCTCAACACTAAAAATAGAAGAAGAGAAAGAGGAGCTAGAAGAAGAGACATCCGATTATGGTGTGGAGGGCCCTTGATTTGATAATCCGATGCTTGAACTTTTCCAATGCTTCTACTATTTCCATGCCTCTTGGAATTGTTGTGTTGGTAATGGCATGAGTCCAAGTGCCTAGACATTTCTCCATATCTTTATCGAATTTGGTATGCTCTACGTAGTCTTTATTGGCCTCAGAAATGGTAGATTAAAGAGAGAAAATGTCCTTTATCTTCTCTTTGGTAATTGACTCCTCTTTGAACCAGTCATCCTTGATAAATTTTCTAAACTGAGCTTTGATTTCTTGAAGAGAGAAGGAACGCCTGAAATTTCATCCTAAAGTTGGCAATGGATATTTTTAAAGGCTGATGAGACACAAGTTTTAAAAGATTCTCCCTTCTACAATACGTTATTTAATTCTCCCAAAGTGCTTCTTCTAGAACCTTTATCTTCCACTCAACACTAAAAATCCATGCCCTTGATAAGTTATTTTTGGCATCATCAAAAACTATTGACCAACAGGATCTTCTCATTAGTTTGGCTCATTAGACAGAGAGATTGGTAATGCAACTACTCCAGACCTTTAGTTCTTTGTCCATAGTTTTTATTGAGACAGAGAGTTTTTACTACAAGTTGGCCACCTTTTCATTGGTTTTGAAAGCCTCCAAAATGAATTTCAAACTTGCTATAGTCGTATCATAAACCATGGATTCCATATCCCTTCCATAAGTGGAATACCTATGTATGTTCTTGATGCTTTGAACTTCATCCTGGCTGAGAATCATTAGGGGTGGAAGAGTAGCCGTGGGGCAGGATCAAAAATATTATCCTTGGCCAACAATGACTTGATAAAGTTGGAAAGAGCTTGGTTTTGTTCTTCTAACTGTTCTATGGTCTTCTTTCCCTTCTCCACTCATTCAATAACCTTTGTTACTATTTCTTGAAGGTTATGAACCTCACTCTCAGGAGTGGATTCTCCCATTGGGATTCTAGAAAGCTCTAAATCAGAGACCAAAATATCCTACTCTACCTTATCAACCTTGGGCTTTGCAACCTCCAGGAACTATTGGCACTGAGCATCAGTTACTAACCTTGAAGTTGTCTTAGCTCTCTTTTCTAGAGGGGGAGGGGTAGTACCGAATAGAGCTGCCACAACATCAAAATATGGCCCTATTAGACAAGAAGAAGATTTTCTCTTCTTGCTATCAATCAAGGGTTGTACCTAGGCAAAGGTACAAGAAGAAGAGGAAGGAACAAGAGTCCCAAGAGAAAGTGAACTCATGGAAATTAAAGTATTAAACACTATTTCCTCCAGTAAGTAAGTGAATGGAGCATCAGGAGATTCCTTTGCAGAGGAGTCTGTTAGATTAGGAGGTTCAGTATTTGACACCTCCTTTTCTTCTTCAACAATGATTTCAGGAGCTCCTGTAAGATTTGGCACTTCACCATCATCACTTTCACTAAGAACAATAATGTTCTCTAGTCCTGAAGGTAATTCTGAATGCTCAAGAAGAGATTCTTCCTCAATTGGTTCTTGTTTAACCTCTTTAATCTTCTTTTGATATACTTGAGTAGAATAAGGAGTAGATGATTTAGGATCTTTTATTGAGGAAGGAGGGGTTTTCTCAGGTACCTTGGTACTGGTTGTATGTGCTTCCTTCCCTGGTGTGGAAGTATCTCTAGAAGATATACCCGATTCTTCTTGAGCTCACAAACTTTCCTGTCGAACCAAACCTTAGTTCTTACAAGAATAGGGGAAATAATCTCAACCAAATCATCTCTCTCTTTCTTGTACCAATCCAAGTTTTCTAAAGGAGTGTGTTTGATTGATCTTTCATATTCAAAGGATTGTAATTCCTCATCATCATCCTTAAGCCCTTCAAGAACTTGGTAGAGATTGAGATCTGTAATTTGTTGCAGAGAGAGTATGTCATAGTGCCTCCTTCTTACTTCAAAATCATCAGCAAAATCAGCCCAATAATCCTCAGTGTCTAGCTTATGATGATAAATTATCTTGAGGTTCTGATCAATAAAATTCTTCAGATCAAAACAAGTCTTGGGTTTGAAGAAATGGATAGTGAGAGGAGCAATATCCCTTTCTATGTTTTGGGCATCTAGAGCTGTTTTACATGTATAATTTCCCAAGGAGATAGGGAAATGAAGACTAGTGATCTTCTTGTCTCTGCAGGTTCTATGTAGTTTATCAAGTTGTTTGCATACTTCAACCAGAGCCATTTTATCATTACAAAACATGGGGAGCTTGAGGGGTGTACTTTCATAGCTAGCCAACCTGATGTATGAGAACCTTCTAAATTGGATGAAGAAAGCCCCATACTTATCTATCAGAGTCATAGCTTCATCAGAAAATATCCTAGCAGTGTCACCCTCTAAGAGTCTTACAATATACATGGTGAAAGCATCATTGACCCTTTTGAACTTGTGATTGCTAGCTTCAAGGGTAAACTGAGGGCACTATGTGTAGATAGGTTCATCCTTCTTACCTTCCATGTCGGTGAAATCGAACCACTCCCGAGACGCAGCTAGGGTATACATGAGATAAGAAGTCATATAAAACTTCTTAGTCTATTGAACACTTGACAATTTCTCAGTCCAATTCATACAAACAATTTCAGCCAAGTTTATGTTCTGCTTGCCCTCATAGATGATGTTTATAAAGGGGTACATCTAGAAATGAAATTCCTTGGTGTAGGGAATCCCATGATATGGGTGAGAAAAATGATAAAATCAGATAGCTCCTCATTGAAATCAACCCTGAATAATGATTTGGAGAGTCGGGACGTTCTCTTCTTAGGGTTCTATAACCATGATTTTGCTATTCGTTGTTTTATTTTTCACTGTCTTGGTCAGTAGCAGGTCTGAGCTTGAGAATGAGTGAGAACAATGGAGTCTTTAGTCTCTGGAATGTGTAGGGTAGCAACAATGGTAGCAACATCCATTTTAGTAATTAATTCATCATGCACATTAGTAAGTTCCTCTGTATCTAAGTTAAAATGGGCTCTGCAGAAAGCACGGTGCAAAGACACCGCATAAAGATGGGAAAACCAACTGCGTACGTTAATCCACCGTCACGAATCATTTGGGCCATGGGAGTAGGGTTGGTGCATGTTAGTCTCGATCTAAAAATCTCTAAAATCTAAGTGTTGAATCTCACTATCCCTAATATCGTGTACAAAGGTCTCGAGAGGTGAGATGCTCCTTCCCTTGAAACGTGATCTTCATTTTTAAAACACACAGAGTAATGACCTTCCAAGATCAAATTCACAATGAAAATACAAAGGGATCGGGAAACAAACAAATGACTTCAATTGTAAGGATTCGAGTAAGAAAAATTAGGAAAGCAATGTGAAAATGCATAGGTAGTAGTCCTTTAAAATAGTAGTTTTAGGAGAGAGAAGGTCATTAATGATCACTAAATACACCTCGCACCAACTAAAAAAAGATGGGATGTGGAAAATTTAGAAAAATCGGCCCGAGATGGTCCTTGGGACATGAGGGACACAAAGACATGATTCGGCCAATGCAGGTGATGCATGGGAATGTGGGCCAAATGAGCACAAGTGGTCCAAGACTCGAGAGACACGAGGGATGTGAGGGGAACGAAGACATGATTCAACCGATGTGGGAATTGAGGAATAGAAATCTTGAATGCATTTGGGACAGATGAGAGAAAAGTACATGAAGAACCCATGCGGGTGATCGGGGAAAAGGAAGTCTGGGAGAAATTGGGACAAATGGGCCAAAAAGTTTTGATAAAGCTAAAAGAGAAGGATTTGTGGGGAAATTGGCCGATTGGTGAATAGAAGGCCCAAAGGTACTTGGGACATATGGGACAAAAATGTCCGATAGACCCACAAATCACCAAAATGACTCCAATAAATGTGAATTTTCACCATCTCTTCAAGTTTCACTTCACTAGAACATTACTAAAGGGTGCCAACTCAAAATTTTCAAAATTCTAACTTTCAAAAGAGGGGAAATTTTGAGAGGACAACAACTGGCTCTTTCTAGGGATGACTTGACTAGATCAAAAGAACGAGGCAAGACAAGAACTCAAGAAAAATTTAGGGGAAGAGGACTAGTGCCTTATCCATTAGGAAAATAGAGTCAAGGAAAACTAATACAAAAGGCAACACAAAAACAAGGAAAAACAAACAACAAACAAAAACAGGGAAAAGCAAAAACACACTATACACAATATACAAAGGACCTCCTATTCACCTAGGACTTGAACAATTTCAGGTACTACCCACTATAAGGAAGTGGGAGAGAGGATCCATCCATGTAATCAAGGTACAAATAATTTTCACCAATAAAGTGCCTGATTCTGAAAGGACCAAGCCAAAGAGAATCAAACTTACCATGGATTCCTTGAGGTTCATGTCTTTTATCCCATAACAAAACAATTTCTCCATCTTTGAAATCTCTAGATTTGGTTTTCTTGTTTAATAAAGATTTCACCTTCTACTAATGAGTATATATTCTATCCAAAACCCGCAACCTGTCTTCATTAAGCTTATGGAGATACATGATCATTTTATCCAAATAATCACTGAAACTAGCATCCTTAGTAGCCTTAATCAAATAGAAAGTTGGTAGTTCCATTGTCATTGGTATTTAGTCTTCCACACCATATGCCACTTGAAAAGGAGACATCCCAATTTCTCTTTTGCGTGTAATCCTATCTACCTAGAGAGCATCATAGAGCTTCTTGTGCCAATTTCTCTGAGATTCATTAACAAGTTTTCTTACAATGGTCACCAGATTTTTGTTTTTGATTCTACTTGGCCATTCCCTTGAGGATAGTAATTTGAAGAATTAGCAAGGGAAATCCCATATCCATAGCAAAAATCTATCATCTCAAAGAAGAAAAATTTGAAGCATTATCAGTCACGATCTTGTTTTGTACTCCAAACCTTATCAAGATGTTCTCTTTGATGAAATTACATACTACCTCTGAAGTGGTACTTTTAACTGGGATAGATTCTACCCACTTAGTGAAATAATCTGTGGCAGTCAACACATGAGTATGTCCTACACTTGAAGATGGGTTGAGTGTTCTAATGAAATCCAAACCCCACTATTGAAAGGGTTATTCAATCACAACTGGTTTAAGTGGCAAAGCAGCCAACATTGGTCTTCTTACAAAAGTTTGACAAGCTTCACATTTATCAACCCACCTTAATGCATCCTTAAACAAAGTAGGATAATAGTACCCTACACGTAGAATTTTGTGGGTAGTAATGACAGATGAGAAATGACCCCCAAAATCTTGGTCATGTAAGGATGAGAAAAGCTTCTTATGTTGCTCTTTGTTAATGCATTTCAAAAGTCTTTCATCCACTCCTCATTTGAACAAAGCATTCTCCCATAACACGTATTGTGCTAATCTTAGCTTGATATCCCTCTTCTCCTTGGAAGTTAAGTGAGATGGACATTCACCATAGGTGAGGAAATGAGTAATTTTAGTGTACCATTCATCCGTTGAGCTGAGAAATAGAAAAATAGGAACCTCAACCTCATCCTTAGGAAACTCATGACCAGCTCCTTCAGCAATGAGTTCACACATGCCTTTACCCCAAACTAGTTTAGTTTGTCTGATGTCAATATCATATTCTTGAACCTTTGTGACCCAGTTTCCTCTCTTAGTTCCAAATTCTTGTTGTGTAAGAATATACTTGATGGTTGTATCGGGCACAAACACCACAGAGTGAGAGTTAAGGATGTAGAATCGAAACTACTTAACAACTTTAACCATTGCAAAAGCATATTTCTCCATCATAGTGTACTTCAACTCGTGATTTTTAAGAATATAACTCATGAATGAAATTGGGAGCTTATGACTTGAAGAATATTTCTGGGTCAACATAGCGGCTAGGGTACTTTTTGTGGCATAGAAATAGATAATAAAATATCTGCTAAAATTTGGACATGATAAGATAAGAGTCTTAGTAATAGCTTTTTTAATGACTTCGAATGCCTCTTTCACCTCGGGGACCAACCAAATGTCTATTTTCCTTTCATCATCTAGGAAATATTCAAATTTAGCTCGCAAAATTAGGGATGAAGATTCTTAGGAAGTTGATCTTACCAAAGAAAGAATGCACTCCCTTTTTACTTGTAGGAAGAGGAATCTGTTGAATAGCTTGAACTCATTCAACATCAATCTTGATTCCTTATTTGGAGAAAACATGTCCTAACAACTTTCCTTCCGTGACACAAAAGACAGATTTCTTGGGGTTCAAGGAAACTCCATGTTTTCTACAATTCAAGAGAACTATTTCTCTATGCTGAAAGTGACTTGATCTAGTTTTGGAAAATACAATTAGGTCATCTAGATACACAACAATACATTTTCCTTTCAGAATTTCAAAATCTAAATCCATAGCTCTCTGAAATGAGGAACCAACATTAATGAGACCAAAGGGCATCCTCATGTAAGAAAAATTACCCCAAGTGGTGGTGAAGGTAGTCTTGTAATGATCTGCAATATTAACTTCCACTTGATTATACCTTGAGAAACCGTCAAGCATGGACAACATTTCAGACCACGTGACACTTGCAATACTTGGCCCATCATGGGTAGGGGATAGTTTTCCTTCAAAGAAACCTGATTCAAATTCTTGAAGTCAACACAAATATAAAAATCACAATTTTTCTTCCTAACATGTACAATATTTGGAATCCATGTTGAATGATGAATGGGGAAGATAATTTTGGCATTCAAAAACTTTTTTATCTCTTGAAAAATGGTGTTAGCAATCTTTGGATTGTACTGCCTTTTCTTTTGTTTAAAAGGAATGAAATGTTGCATTTATTTTGGTTGAAAATCTTTCGAGATCATCAAAATAATAAGCAAGGAAATTAATGTACTTCTTTAAAATATTTACTATCTTCTTATTTTCCTCTTGTGTGCAACATTTCCCAACGCTCACCCATCGAGCTCCCAATGTTAACCTTTTCATATTTAGCAGATTGCTAGATCCATGGAAGCTTTAGAATTAACATAACTATCATTTTTATCAAACAATTCCTCCGTAATCACAAACCCTTTAGGAATCTTGTTACCTTTTAGTTTGATGCACCCATCTTGATCTGTCTCCTCTTTGACACCTTCCTCATTGGAAGATACACTCTCTCAAGGAAAATTGTCACTTCCTTCAAAATAAAATTGTTCAAAGTTATCCCTGAGCTCCAGGAAAGAGAGAAAATGTTGTTCATCATTGAAAACTTTCCAGTTTCTTGCATTATCTTGTACACTTGGTCTATGGATCATTTCAATGGTGAATTTATCCTGAGAGAAATTAGGATGACATATAAGTAAAGACCCTGAAATGGATAGGGAATCAGCCCTGGTGTTCTTTTCCCTTGGCACTACTTTGATGGAGAAGGCATCAAGAAATTCAATAGAATCCCAAACCAGATTCCTATAATGCTTAAATATTCTATTATTTAGTTGAAAAAGGTCTTTGACTTGTTTAATAACTAGTTTGCATCTCCACAAGCCAAAAGATTCTTCACACTTTTCTCTTTTGCCATGTTAAGTCCAAGGATGAGAGCTTCATATTCTATTGTATTATTGGTATTCTCAAACTATATTTTGAATGAGAAAGGATGAATCTTTCCTTCCAGAGATATTAATACCACACCAGCCCCGTAACTAGATAAGGAGAAACTTCTATCAAATTTCAAATTCCAAATGCCATTAGGATCTTAAAGTACTTATTTGGGATGTTTTGTTTCATCCCGAGACATAATCATATAGTTTCTGTTATCCAAAATTCACCCCCTAGGGTAATTTTGATAACATGCATTAGAATATTCAAGTCCCAAGCAAGTAGATTGATTCAAGGTAAAAGATCATGTTTCTGGGGTCCCCTCTGCTTCTTCCTAACTCTCCTGTCCAAGAAGAAAACCCAACAGGTTAGAAAAAGGTGAAAAAGTTGCAAAAAAAAAACAAGCTTGGGGCAGAAAAAATCATGAAAATCAGCTAAGTCCTAGTCCAGGCGTTCCTTGGGACAGTTGGGACGTCGGGGTGTGAATCGGCTGAAAATCCTCTAGGCGGTCCGCACAGCAGTTGGGACAGTTGGGACATCGGGGCGCGCGGGGCGCGAAAAGCCGAATCGGCCAGAAAAATGGGAGAATTTCCTAAGTCTTGCTTCGCAGAGTTTGGGACATCTGGGACAAAAGTACGTGGAAGACGCGGATCAGCCGGTTTGGCACAAGTCAGTCCATTTCGGGTGGTTCGGAAGTATTTGTCCTAGGTAGTCTGGGACAGTTGGGACAAAAGTACGCGGAGGACGCGAACCGGTCGGTTCGGCCGAAACAGAGGACTTTCATCTAGGACATTTGGGCCAAAAGTACACGCGAGGACGTGGAAAGCCAAAGGAGCTAACAGACAATCAAATCTTGCCACGTGTCTTCAACAAAAAGAGGGACAGGGAAGCCCAAATCAGGAGGATCGAATAAATTTTTCCCAGACGGTTTGGGACATCTGAGCCAAAAATACACAAGGGACGCAAGAGCCGGGAGGCCCGCGAATGAATCAGAAATGCCACGTGTCCCGAGGTGGGGAAGTTTGGAGCCAGGGAAAGACTTGGAGAATTTGGTAAAAGCTTGGCCAAAAACTAAAAGGTAAAAGATGCCCCCGCACCTCGTCAACCATCCAGATCATGCCACGTGTTCCAAGTGGCGGGGCACGGGAAAAAATGAAAATTTTTCCAAAGTAAGAAAATGTCAAAAATTCAAAGGGATACCCATGGGAGGTAGAGGAGAGATAATTTCTCATCCAATCGCAACCCGACACGTGTCATCCAGTGGCAGAGTGCGGAAAATCTTCAGATCGCCATAACTTTCGATCCAGAGCTCGGATTTTTGTGTTCTTTATATCAATGGAAAGCTGGTGAAATTCTCTACATGATTCTAGGGTCAATCTTACATTTTGGCTTAGTTTGAAGAGAGAAAATAAAGAAACATATCTAGTACGTAGTAATGGCGAATTTACGTTTCAACAACTAATTTAATGCACATGGGTCACATTCTTCTTTAGCACGGCCAGAAGTGACGTTTTAACAACTAGATTTAATGCACATGGGTTACATTCTTCTTCAGCACAGCTAGAAGTGATGTTTCAACCACCGATTTTAATGAAGAATGCGTTTTGGTCAATGGTTGGGCTGCTTGCACATTTTCCTACGTTTTCTCTCTCATGGGTTCGACCCATGCAATGTAAAAGTCAGATTTGGCTCATTTTGGGAAAGATGATTACAAGTTGTTCATCTTTTCTGCTCTTCCCTCCCTTCTTTTCTTCTCTAGGGTTGAAAATGGAGTTCGAACCTCCTCCCCTTCTCTGTAATGGCGTTTTGCCTTTTACTATTGAAATGATGTTTCGTAAAACTTCTCAAGCAACAAAAACATGTTTCATGATGCATCTGTCCATACTTGCTCATTTTTGCTTGTTTTCTTCTTGCCTCTCTTCATTGCAGGTATTTGTGCATGTTTGAATGTTTCATTGCAGGTTTGAAGCCGTGTTCATGGAGTTTTTGGACATTTTCGTGTGAAATCTATCCTTGGGCCTCGTGATGCATTTGTCCATCCTTCCCATTGCTCACCTCTCTTTGTTCCATGGTAGTTTTGATAGATGTTCAACATTCTCCTTCTACGGTGTATCACCGTTTTAGTGTACGCTTTTGCTGTTTTTTTCCTTTTCTCTCTCTCTCCGCCTCCTTGGCATGGTTAGATTAGGTTTAGATTAGCTTGCCTACACCTGGAATAACTTGTGGCAGGTAGTTTAGGAGCAGGAACCAGCCTTCTCTGGAGATTCCTTTCTCATTTCTGCAAGTCCCACACTTGGAGAAAGGTTTCAATGTTGTACAATCACACTGGATGCCTGAGACATCAACCTAGAAGCCTGATGTGCGTCCAGGGGTGATGTGATTTTGCATCAACAGTTTGGCACATCCAGTGGGACCTTAGAGGTCTTCCACTTCATATTTTGTAGGTTGGTGTGTTCCTGTGAATATTTTAGCCTTTGGAGGCACTTGCAAACACATATGGTGACTCCATCTGATCAGCAACCCATTTCTAAAGTTATAGACCTGTTTTTCATCCATTTCCATCCATCTTTCTTTCCATCTCTTTCATTCTTCTCCATTCCATGAAGTTGTGCAATCATGACTTCATTTCCATCATGGAACTCACATTTACAGCAGCAGCAATGTTTCCCACCTTCAACATGTTTTTTAAATCCTCCAAATCAGCATTTTGAAGAAATTCAAAATCAGCATGCATAGCCATATGAGCAGCAATGCCAAAATCAGTTTGGCCATGGAGCTTTCCAAGAGCAAGAGTATGCATATTACGAAGACAATCGGATGCAAGATGCTGGTCTGTTGGAGAAAATCCAAAAGATGGAGGTAGAGATGGTGCGACTGAGCAAACAACTCAAATGAGAGCTTTCAGAATTGGTTGCAGGACTCCTTGTCCATGGGGAGGCCCTTTTCCAAGACACTTCAGCCCTCAGGAGAAGCTGGACTTCATGATGAAGATGCTGCCCCAACTTGCACAATGGACAGTAGAAATAGAGGCCTATACACTTGTTGTTGAACAACCTTGTCAATGGGTAAGTTCTACACCATCATCTGGTCTTTCTCTTCCCATTACTCAAGCAGCACCATCTCATTTGGGATTGCAAATCCTAAACTCCCCATCTGCTATCCCAAATGTTGATCCCATGTCTCCACCTCTCGGCCTTCCACCACACCTCAATTCTTCTTTCCTTTTTCTTTCCAAACAGTCATCCCCTCCACAAGAGCTAACAGTAAATACCCCCTCCTCTAAGGAAACAAGAGTTTCTACCTCCACCACCACAAAAATTTCCAAATCAATTGAGTTACAACCCATCCCTCCTCTTGCATTCCCAATTCCATGTGGGGAAGAAGAAATTACAAAAATCAGTCATCAAGGATAGCAAGAGGAAGAGCCAAGAAGAAAAGAAATGATAGACAACTTGAGGGTTTGGGCTACCAAATTTGGGATGACAAAGATCCCCTTGATGGTCAAGCCTACAGAAGAGGCTAAGGTTGAACAAATGGTGGTTAAGACTGATTTTGTGGCAGAAGAAGAAGAGCAAAAAGAAGAAGCAGATCAGCAGTCAGTTTTCTCAGAAAGTAGTGTCCATGTTGGCACTCTATTTGAAGGGAATGTTGATTCAATTCAAGTTGCACAATCAGCCATAAAGGAAGAAAGCTCAGAAGAAGTTCTTGCAGTCCCAACTTGTCCTCTAGAGCAGCAGATTGAAGAGTTTGACTTGACAAAATTCATGCTGGAGGAAGAGTTCAATCAAGAGAAAGATTGTCTTCAAGTAATAGAGAAAGGAGAATCTGCTCCATATCCAAAAGAAGAGGAGCACATTCTAGTTTTGGAGGAGAAAATTATAGATCCAAGGGCTTTGAGCACAAAAGTGTGCTACATGAGAACCTTCGGTTCTTCTTTCTACTTCACCTCTCTCAAGTTATAGATCAAGAGGAGTTTGATCTCTCAAACTCAATGTTGGAGGGTGAAAGAAACCATGGTGGTCAAGTTACAGATCAAGAAGACACCATGAAGGAAGTGGAGCATTTGCAGCAGGACAGTCATGACGCAGTTTATCCGTCGATTTGGAGGACTTTTTGATGGAGAAGAGCTAGTTAAGTTTCCACCATTCTCTCTTTCATCATCCACATTCCAAACACTTGAGTCTACTGTCATGAAGGAGAACATTCATTTGCAGCAGCCTGCATCTTATAACAGCTCTTTGGAATCAAGATTGGAAGATTTTAATCTTTCATGTTCTTCATTGGAGGAAGAGAAAGGATAGAGGAATTTCACCATTTCTTCCACACCATCCATTCAGGAGGGTCTACAAGAAGACTCCATTTTTGGAGTTGAAAATCAGAGCTATGGGCATATCAAATGGATCAGACCTTGCCCAATCAGGTATTTGGCTTCATTGGAGCCAAAGGAGAAGTCACAACCAGTCATGCTTGCTTCTGAGCATGAGGGTGAGCTACAAAGTACCAAGGATCAGCTGTCATACCTCTTCAATCCAAATGCAGAGCAACTAAAAGAGGTATTGAATTTGCCTTCAGCTGATACCTTGATGATTTGGGTGGAAGACTAGCTTCTTGTTGATTTTCCATCCATCCAACCAGCCATGTTCAGCTCCAAATCAATTACATGGCTGCCACTTTTGAGAAAGGGAAGATATTTCTCATAACCAATTGCAGGGTTTATTTAGCTTGCCTTTGCTCCTAGTTAGAATAGAGTAGGTAGGTTTGCTTTCAATGTGAAGAAGTGATTATGCACACTCGCATGTTCCATTTGGAGCATGTATGATTTTCAGTTTTGTACATAGTTTTGTGCTCGGTTTTGCTCTTCACGATTCATTTCGGTGGCATTTTGGTGAGAACTCCATGTCCAGTGGGATTCAAGCAGTTTAGAGGGAAGTTTTCAAAGTTCAGATCAGTTTGCAAGATACTACTCATGACTCCATGCCCAATGGATGCTTCAGGCCACTGATCATTCATCTAGCAGGTAGATGACCCCGCTGAGTCGCCAAAACTGTTATCTAAAATTCACCCCCCAGGGCAATTTTGATAACATGCATTAGAATATTCAAGTCCCAGGCAAGTAGATTGATTCAAGGCAAAAGATCATGTTTCTGGGGTCCCCTTTGCTTCTTCCTAACTCTCCTGTCCAAGAAGAAAACCCAACAGGTTAGAAAAAGGTGAAAAATTTGCAAAAAAAAAAACAAGCTTGGGGCAGAAAAAAATCATGAAAATCAGCTAAGTCCTAGTCTAGGCGGTCCTTGGGACAGTTGGGATGTTAGGGTGCGAATCGGCCGAAAATCCTCCGGGTGGTCCGCACAGCAGATTGGGACAGCTTGGGACATCGGGTGCGCGGGGCGAAAATCCGAATCGGCCGAAAAATGGGAGAATTGCCCAAGTCTTGCTTCACGAGTTTGGGAAATGGGACAAATGTAAGCGGAAGACGCGGATCAGCCGGTTTGGTGCAAGTCAGTCCATTTTTGGCGGTTTAGAAATATTTTTCCCTGTGTAAGTGGGACGGTTGGGACAAAAGTACGCTGAGGTGACTGCAAGCACAAGGTTTGGTTGGGGTGTGGAAGATGGAGTAGGAAAATTACCTTTAGAAGTATTAGACAAAGTTTTGGAATGGTAATTGACAAAGTGGACCATTTTGGAAAAGGCTTTTGGATGGGTTTGATAATACTCAGCCTATGAAATTTTGATTTTTGTCTTCTTAAGATGGTTGATGATATCAAAAGATCCAGAGGTGGATGGGGAATCATCACTAGGAATCTTAGGCTTATCAAGTTTTGAGGATGGAGAAAAATAAGTTTTAGAAGGAGTAGAAGAAGAAGAATTAGCAGAACTGACCTTTTGCATGGATGTAGTGGGAACAAGAGATCCTCTTCTTACCACCACTGGTATAGTTGTGGGATATTCTTTAGATTTTTTAGCAGGCTGCATCACTTTCTCTTTCTTATTAGTTTGCTCTCAGGTCATAACAGCATATGAATCACTATTCATCTTTGCCACTACTTCATCATAATCATCCTCTTCATCAATGCCCTAAGTAGTAAGGAAATTAACTTGAGATCCATCAAGTTCTTCTATCTCCTCCTCAGCCTCTTCACCAGATTCTTTGAATTCTTCATTAACCTCTTCATCAAGTTCTTCAACCTCACAAGTTACATTGATAGGGGCCTTGATGGGTGGTCCCTCGATTGCCAACCTTGTCTGAGAAGAAGGCAAATGGTTCCTAGGTTGAAAATTCCTTCTTGGAACATATTAATAAGGGGCATGATGAGCCAATTGTTTCTTTATGGCATTGAGGTCATTAGTAAGCTTTTATACTAACATATTTACATTAGCTCTAGAACTTGAGGGATAGAAAGGAGAAGCTTTAGATCTGGAAGAATATCTTTTGAACTTTCGCAGACACGATCAATTCATCTTCAACACTAACGGATAATCTCTCGGTCCTCATCCAAAGTTGCAAGATTGGCTCTCCTAAATGTATAGCTTACTTCAGAAATTGATCATTTAAGAAAAACATTTTTAATTTGATCCACATGTTGGGTGTCTTGCAGATCTTGTTAATAAGCTTATTGAACTTAGCCACAAATTCTCTCATGGGCTCTTGTGGTTCTTTCTTGATTTGAGAAATTTGGGCTAGCAAAGCATGCACATCTTCTGCAGGTTTGAAATGGTTCTCAAATCTTGTTCTCATCATGGTCCAATTGGTATTGGCCCCAACAGAAGATGAGAGAACCAATCGCCACATTATCTTACAAATTCTCTACAAAAATCCTCACCAAGACATCTTCATGCTCAACTCGAGGACTCCACATGCAACTATGAAGGCTATAATATGTTAATCAAGATGTACCTTGCCATCACCTCTAAACTTGGGGAAGTTATTCTTGTTACCCCTGGGTAACTTCGCAAAGGTTGAGGGATGGCAAGAGGCCCAACATGATGATGGCCCCAAGGTAATAGAACTTCCATCCTTGGAAAAAATATTTGAGGAG
Source organism: Taxus wallichiana var. yunnanensis (assembly GCA_018340775.1). Taxonomy (NCBI): domain Eukaryota; kingdom Viridiplantae; phylum Streptophyta; class Pinopsida; order Cupressales; family Taxaceae; genus Taxus; species Taxus wallichiana. The sequence continues at coordinate 456,428,105 of CM031238.1, read as the reverse complement.
GAATTGAAACACCAACAAGAATCAAAGCACAAAGATTAGGTCTGAGTTTCTCTTGAGGGATACCACTCCAATGGTTCTGTCTTCAACAGGGGGTGTGCTTATAGAACGATCTCTTCCATTTCTCCCTATTAAAGGAAGAGAAAATACTTTCTGCTCCAAGAGGTGAAACTAAGAGTCTTCAATTCTAAGAGCCCTCCTACCACGGGTAAACCTTAGAGTCGCCAGATCAAAAAATGATCAAGAATTTGTTCTTTAAAAACTAGAATCCATGGAAAACAAATCCCCAAAGGACTCACAAAAAATAGTTGGTTGTCAAATTAGGACTTTAATGAAAGCAACAGTCAGGGGAAAAAAAGTCCCTCCTCTTTAATGGGAGAGGTTCCCTTATTGAAAGCAAAAAACTATTCACAAATGTAAAATGTTTAATTTCAAAGAAGAACTCTGATATCATGAAAATGTTTTAAATGATGATTATCAATACAAAAGGATAGAAATAACTAAGGAATGGGAAAAGGTAGAATAGCATTCTCAGGAAATATAGATAGCAAAATAATTCCTTATAAATGTTGAACTAGGATAGTATAGAATAGAATCATTCACATTAAAACCATAAGATGTTATTTCATGTTATTTCACAGAGACACAAATTTCCAGAGATGAAATACACAAGAATACAAAGCTTCTTAATGCAAAATAGATTAATGATTCACTTTTTTCATATATAAGAAGGAATGAATGAGAACATATAGAAATAGAAAGGGAAATATTCTTGTATTGATAGCTTTTGACTCTTTTACACTTTAAAAAATAATCAGAGTTCTAACCCCTTAGAATGACATGGAGAGATCATTATATAGCTTACAAATTGGTTACATTTGGTAACTATTTCTTTTAACTAAAATATTAATTAAGGAAATGCACAATACAATGTCCTTAATTAATTTACAAGGAGCTCAGTACTAAAAATAGAAGAAGAGAAAGAGGAGCTAGAAGAAGAGACATTTGATTATGGCTAAGGAGGGCCCACTAATTTGAGAATCCGATGCCTGAAATTTTTCAATGCTTCTGCTATTTCCATGCCTCTTGGAATTGTTGTGTTGGCAGTGGCATGAGTCCAAGTGCCTAGACATTTTTCCATATCTTTATCGAATTTGGTATACTCTAGGTATTATTTATTGGCCTTGGCAAAGGTAGATTCAAGAGAGAAAATGTCCTGTATATTCTCTTTGGTAATTGGCTCCTCTTTGAACAATTCATCCTTGACAAATTTTACGAACCGAGATTTGATTTCTTGAAGAGAGATGGGAATGCCTGAAATTTCATCCTAAAGTTGGTAGTGGATATCTTTAAAGGCTGATGAGACACAAGTTTTAATAGATTCTCGCTTCTACCATACATTCTTTAATTCTCCCAGTGCTTCTTCCAGAACCTTTATCTTCCACTCAACACTAAAAATCCATGCTCTTGATAATTTATTCTTGGCATCATCAAAAACATTGTTGACCAACAAGATCTTCTCATTGGTATAGCCCATTAGATGGAGATTGGTAATGCAACTACTCTAGGCCTTTAATTCTTTGTCATAGTTTTGATTGAGGAAGAGAGTTTTTGCTGCAAGTTGGCCACCTTTTCATTGGTTTTGAAATCTTCCACAATGAAGTTCAAACATACTATAGTCGTATCATCAACCATGGCTTCCATAGCCCTTCTATAAGTGGAATATCTATGTATTTCCTTGATGCTTTGAAATTCATCCTGGCTGAGAATCATGGGGGTGGAAGAGTAGCTAGTGGGGAAGGATCCAAAACCTTATCCTTGGCCAACAATGACTTGATAAAGTTGGAAAGAACTTGGTTATGTTCTTCCAATTGTTCTATGGTCTACTTTCCCTTCTCCACTCATTCAATAACCTTTTTATTGTTTCTTGAAGGTTATGAACCTCACTCTCAAGAGTGGATTCTCACATTGCGATTCTATAAAGCTCTAAATCAAATACCAAAATATCCTACTCTACCTTATCAACCTTGGGATTTACAACCTCTAGGAACTGTTGGCCCTGAGCATCAGTTACTAACCTTGAAGTGGTCTTGGCTCTCTTTTCCGGAGGAGGCGTGCAGAGAACAGGCTACCACAACATCAAAATCTGGCCTGTTAGACAAGAAGATTTTCTCTTCTTGCTATCAACCAAGGGCTGCACCTAGGCAAAGGTAGAAGAAGAAGAGGAAGGAACAAGAGGCCCAAGAGAAAGTGAACTCATGGAACTTAAAGTATTAACCACTGTTTCCTCTAGTAAAGAAGTGAATGGAGCATCAGGAGCTTCCTTTGTAGAGGAGTCTGTTATACTAGGAGGTTCAGTATTTGGCACCTCCTTTTCTTCTTCAACAGTGATTTCAGGAGCTCCTATAGGATCTAGCACTTCACCATCATCACTTTCACTAAGAAAAATAATGTTCTCTGGTCCTAAAGGTAATTATGAATGCTCAAGAAGAGATTCTTCCTCAATTGGTTCTTGCTTAACCTCTTTAATCTTCTTTTGATATACTTGAGTAGAAGAAGAAGGAGTATATGATTTAGGATCTTTTATTGGGGAAGAAGGAGGGTTTTCTCGGGTATGTTGGTACTAGTTGTATGTGCTTCCTTTCCTGTTATGGAAGTATCTCTAGAAGAAGATCTACCCTGATTCTTCTTGAGCTCACGAACTTTCCTATCGAACCAAACCTTAGTTCTTACAAGAATAGGGAAATAATCTTAACCAAATCATCTCTCTCTTTCTTGTACCAATTTAGGTTTTATAAAGGAGTGTGTTTGATTTATCATTCATATTCAAAGGACTATACTTCCTTATAATCATCCTTATGATTTTCAGGAACTTAGTAGAGATTGATATCTGTAATTTTTTACAAAGAGATTTTGCCATAGTGCCTCCTTATAGCTTCAAAATCATCAACACAATCAGCCCAGTAATCCTTAGTGTCTGGCTTATGATGATAAATTATCCTGAGGTTCTAATCAATAAAATTATTCGAGATCAAAAAAATTCTTGGGTCCGAAGAAATGGATAGTGAGAGGGGAAATATCCCTTTCTATGTTTTGGGCATCTAGAGTTGTTTTACATTTAGAATTTCCCAAGGAGATAGGAAATGAAGACTAGTGATCTTCTTGTCTCTGCAGGTTCTGTGTAGTTTATCAAGTTGTCTGCATACTTCAACTAGAGCCATTTTATCATTGAAAAACATGGGGAGCTTGAGGGGTGTACTTTAATAGCCATCCAACTTGATCTATGAGAACCTTCTAAATTGGATGAAGAAAGTCCCATACTTATCTATCAGAGTCACAGCTTCATCAGAAAATATCCTAGCAGTGTCACCCTCCAAGAGTCTTACAATATACATTATGAAAGCATCATTGACCCTTTTGAAGTTGTGATTTCTAGATTTAAGGGTAAATTGAGGGCAATATGTGTAGATAGGTTCATCCTTATTTCTTTCCATGTAGGTGAAACCGAACCACTCCCGGGATGTAGCTAGGGTTATACATGAGATAAGAAGTCATATAAAACTTCTTAGTCTTCTGAACACTTGACAATTTCTCAGCCAAATTCATACAAACAATTTCAGCCAAGTTTATGTTCTACTTACCCTCACATATGATGTTTATAAAGGGTGCATTCAGAAATGAAATTCCTTTGTGGAGGAGGGAAATCCCATGATACGGGTGAGAAAATGATAAAATCAGACAACTCCTCATTGAAATCAACCATGAATAATGCTTTGGAGAGTTGGGATGCTCCCTTCTTAAGGTTCTTTAACCATGATTTTTCTATTCGTGCCTTGTATTATTCACTGTCTTGGTCAAACAGGGTTTGGCCTTGAGCATGAGTGAGAACGATGGAGTCTTCAGTCTCTGGAATGAGTAGGGCAAAAGTAATGGTAGCAGCATCCAGTTTAGCAATAAATTCCCCATGTACATTAGTAAGTTCCTTGGTATCTGCATTAATATGGGCTCCACAGGAAAGCATGGTGTCAAAACACTACACAGAGATGAGAAAACTAGCCGCGTATGTAATTCCATTGTCACTAATAATTTGGGCCATGGGAGTAGGGTTGGCACATGTTAGTCTACCTCAAAAATCTCCAAAGTCTAATTACCGAACCTCACTATCCCCAATATCGTGTAAAAGGTCTTGAGAGGTGACAGATGCTCCGCCCTTGAAACTTGATCTTCATATTTGTAACGCATAGACGAATGACCTTCAAAGATCAAATTCATGATGAAAATGCAATAGGATATAGGGAAACAAACAAATGACTTCAATTGTAAGGATTTGGGAAAGACAAAGTAGGCAAGAATGTGGTAAATGCACATGTAGTAGTCCCTTTAAATATCCATTTAGGAGAGAGAAGGTCATTAATGAGAACTAAATACACCTTACACCAACTCAAAAAGATGAGACGTGGGAAAAGTGAAAAAAATGGCCCGGATGGTCCTTGGGACATGAGGGACATGAAGACACAATTCAGCCGATGTGGGCGATGTGGGGAATGCGGGCCAAATGAGCATGGGCAGTCCAGGGACTCATAGATGTGAGGGACATGAAGATGCAATTCACCCAATGTGGGTGATGCGGGGAATCATAAAATAGAAAGCCCAAATGCATTTGGGACAGATGAGACAAAAGTACATGAAGAACCCGATGCAAGCGATGCAAGGTGATCGGGGAAAAGGAAGTCTAGGTGAACTTGGGAAAAATGGGCCAAAAATTTCTGATAAAGCTGAAAGACAAGGATTTATGGGGAAATCAGCCAATTAGTGAATAGAAGGCCCAGAGGTACTTGGGACATGAGGGAAAAAAATGTCCGACAGACCCGCAAATCACCAAAATGACTCCAATAAATGCAAATTTTCACCATCGCTTCAATTTTTCACCGCACTAGAACATTACTAAAGGGTGCCAAGTTAGAATTTTCAAAATTCTAACTTTCAAAAGAGGGGAAATTTTGAGAGGAAAACAACATGCAGAGCATTGAAGAGACAATTCTAGACACACAACTATTTAGGTTGCGGTGCGTGCCCTCAAATTTGGAGGAAATTACAAGTATTTCTAAAGGAAAGTGTGGCTCTAGAAGGCATGTAGACATTAGAGAAAAAACAACTAGGCATACGTGCCATGCCCTACATGTTGATCGGTGGGTACTTATACAAACTAGGGTGTGTTCAAGTTTTGCAGTGTGTGTACTAGAGCATGAGCACCTCACCATCATAGAGGAAGCACATGGAGGAAGTACAAGTGGACATTATGCAGGTGATGCCACCACACGTAAAATATTAATGGAGGGATTGTGGTGGGAAAATATATATCAGGATTGCAAGGACTATTGTAAAGTGTGTGACCATTATTAGCACATTGGCAAGTCAAGAAGGAGAGATGAAATGCCTTTGTGCCTTATCCCTAGTCTTTGAACCTTTTGAGAAATGGGCTATAGAATTTGTAGGTCTGTATTGCACTAGTAGTGGGTAGGAATGGATCATGCTACGTAATCACTTGCATAAACTATTTGACAAGGTGCGTAGAGGCAGCCCCAACTAAAAATGCACAATAACTATAGTCACAAGAGTTTTCGGGAGAACATTATCACAAGGTATGGATGGCCTTTAAGTTTAACCAATGATAGGGGTACATATTTCTTGAATTAGACTGTGAGGATACTATTAATGAGTTCATGGTGGATCACCACAATACCGCACCTTATCACCCATAGGCAAATGAAAGCGTGGAAGCATTTAAAAAATCTTTGAGTCATAACCTGAAAAAAAAATTGTGATGTTGGAAGAAAAGATTGGGATGACAAGGTATCAACCGTATTATGGGCTTATAGGACAACTTATGAAAGGTTGAACAAAGCCACAATTTTTTAATTGGTGTTTGGTGTAGAAGTTGTTCTACCGGTTGAGTTCATGTTACCTTCTCAATGAATAGCATACGCAAGAGGGATAGCTGATGAGAAAGCACTGGAGGAGAGAATTGATGAAGCTGGATGAAAGATGATCACTCACTAGGTGGAGCCAAACAACATAAAAAGAAAAGAAAAAGCATGGCATGATTGCCACATTAGGAACAAGAAGTTTGAGGTTGGGTAGATGGTCTTACTGTATTATTCTAAGTTCCTACACCACCCTAGGAAGTTAAAGGTCCATTGGTTAGGTCCCTATATAATCTCATACATCCTTGACTCGGGCGCATGCTAGTTACAAGCACTGGATGGAACGAAAATTATTGGACACTTTAATGGGAGTAGGTTGAAGCCTTACTATAAATAAAGCTTCTTGGTGTTTGCAAATAAGGCAGTTTTGTAAGATAGTTTATAATTTCCTTTATGCATTTCATTTCTTTTGTTTCCCTTTTGTGTTGTTTTGATTTCACCTTGGGCACCAAAGTAACCTTGTTAATTTTTGAAGGTTTTGAATGTGCAGAGGACCACACATCATTTTAGTGTGGGGTGGATTGATGTGAAGGAAAGAGTGGGTAAAGTGCCAAGGAGGATTATGTTGGAAAGCCTAGTTGAATGGCCCTATTGAAAGAGATTCATAAAATAAAAGGTGGAAAAGGATGGTTGGTTTCAAGATAAGGCTACTTTCAGATCCAACATAAAGAGGAGGAAGAAGCACATAAAAAACATGAGATAGGCAAGAGAAAAAACATGACAGAAGAAGTTCCTTCGATGCTAGTTATGCACGTGTAAGAGTCTCTTGTCAAGATGGGGTGGTTGCTTGCCGTAAGGTTGGAAGATTATCTCGCAGGGTTTGGTGCGTGAGTTAGGGTGAAAAATTCAAGATTTGTTGAAAAATATGCATTAAACGTTAAAATTATGTTGGTAGGTGAAGTAGCATTTAATGCTTAAAAGGGGAAAAACTATAAATAGAGGTTCATACATCTCATTATTCACTTTGTGTATACAAAGAGAAGATATTTTGTGAACTACGGTTTCTAGATTTGATCCGTGTGAAGAAAAAAATACAAAAATTTGATCATGAGTGACCAGTTTGGATTTACAAACCAGAAAGGAAGTGATTCATCGGTATGGGAAGAGTTATGGAGAAGTGTTTTTGGTGAAAATAGATTCCAGTTAGGGTTTGGTATCCAGGACATGGGTTGGAAAAGAGTTCCTTTGCCAATTTGAGATCTAAACTTGCAAATGGGTAATAGAACAGAGCAAGTGAAAGAAGTTGGAGTGTTAAAATAGACAATGGAACCTAAGAAGGGAAAGGGAAAGGTTAAGGGAAAGCAACAAGACATTGTCGCGGGTACAAATGAAGAGTGGTATGCAGAAATGTAGTACCCAGATGGAGTATTTCTTGGGCACGAGTGGGAGTCCCATTTAAGAAATATGTCAATAAATGATTATAACCATCATTCAAGCACAATTGTAAAGGAAATGGTGTTGGATTTAGTGCACCAGATGAATAAAAGGACACCAGAGGGTTTTCCCATCTATAACGATGATGTAAAAGTAAAGTTGGAGAAGTTAGGATTATTACAACTCTTTGAGTTTCCCTACTTCAGGAAGCCTGAGTGCTTATATCAATGGTTGATGTCGTGCATGCATGAAGATTAATTTCACTTCGCAGGCGCAAGATGTGCATTACCCTCGGCTTGTTTCAAATTTCACAGGTCATCTCGTGAAGCAAGTGAGTTTGGAGGATGACCTAAGCATCAAGGAGGAAATTAAGGAAACCATCACTGCTTATGCATACAAAAAGGGGTCGAGGTACTTTGATATCATGAACATCAAAGACCTGGTGATGAGGATGGATGTTTGAGGGATATATACAAGGAGTTAGAGAAATTTTTGGCACCACGAGTGCACAAAGGGATGGGCTTGGTTTTGATCGGTGACCACCTTAGTAGGTGATATTTTCCAGAGAGAAAAGAGTGAGGTTGATGCCTAGAAGAACATGGAGGCAAACTTGCAGAAGAAATTTCCTCTCTTATTGCTTTAAGTAGCATCATTCCCCATTCTTCCTTCTTTTCCCATTCTTTTTCCCCTTTATTGTGTATTTATTTATTCTTTGAGGAATTTTTCGAGGGTGGAGAACAGGTAAAGTGTGGGGTGATGTTGGGCCCTTAAATATCAACTAAGTACAAAAGGGCGCATAGGCACACATGATTGAACAAAGCGTGCAAGATAAGGTGCATAGGGAAGGGTTCAAGTAGGGTTTTGGTAGAACCAGGATGTGCGCCCATGGAGCAGAATCCGGGACTTAGCCATTTTTAACCTATCAGGCAGGACACGAGAAAAACGTGACCTAGGTCGATAAGGTGCCATCCTGGTGACAGGGTGGCCTAAAATGAATATGCCCTATGATAAAAGCTTCTAGAAGGAAATCATGGAAAGGAGTGGTGATCTCAAACCTGGAGCAATAGGTGCTCATGGAGTACCACATTCAGACACTTAGAAACAAGTGTGAGGCTACAAAAGAATGAGTTTGTAGTTCAAGAAGGCTATATATATAAGTTCCTACAGAAGTAAAAGGAGGAGGGAAAATGAATAGAGAGCGGAGATCTATAGAAATAATACAAGGACTCTATTAGCTTGGGTAAATAAGTGTAGGAAAGGATGTATCAAGGGTTTGGGAGTTATAAATTTTCTTTTGAGGGCCTAGTTATATGAATCTAGTTATAATGCATGACTATGGTCTACCTTTCTGTGACATTTTGTAATGGGCCTAATGAATGTAATGAGGTTACCAGTTTATGTGAATATGAAAATTAATGGTTCTGATGCATACATCATTCTTCATAGCTCTTTTTCAATTCTATTTTTATGATCTAAGTATGAATGCTTGTACAACTTCCTTTCTATTTTGGTGAAATTTCTATAATATGTTAAGCTCTTTTATGTCTGGAATGATTGCAATGATCTAGAAGCTGTTCTGAGCTCTATGGTGCTTGTATGTCTTATTCCCTCTCAAATCTCTTAAACTTGGATCATAGATAATGTTTCCCACTAAAATCACATAAAAGAGAGACTCAACACCCGTGTGCGCCTCAAGTGAGCTCCCAGCACTGGCTGGGAAATACGATAGCATGCATGGGATTCCTTTCCTTTGTGATGGTTATAAAAATGACTACAAGAAATCCACCTAAAATATGTTTGAGAAACAGGAAATGGTTAGTTTCAAACTCTATGGGTAAGAGATCCGAAAGTAGGTCAACAGGATCTTGGAAGGCCAATAGAGAATGGTCACCTAAAGGTAATGGTGTTTCTACAAGATCCTCTATGGGTAAAGGAGATGATGGGAAAGATGAGGTAGACTCTCCTTGTGATGGTTTACGGAGTGGACACGTGTCCCCTATGAGTAGGAGATGTGCTATTGATGATTGCTCGGTAATTTGAGAGGGAAGAGGTGAACTAGTAACTATGGGATCTTTCATGGGTGAAGGAGAAAATGAAGGGATTTCCTTTGTGGGTGGAGGAGTATATAAAATAGGATCTTGTGTAGGTAGGGGATTTTGGGCTAGGATTTTGTCTATGGAAGGAACATGGAGAAATTGGGAAGTAAATGGTATGTCATCGAAAATATCATGGACCTCACGGACATTGCTTATCATTAGTTAAAGTGTCACTAGTTTTGTTAGAAGATGGGGCATGATTTTTTGAAGATATGTAGGTTTTGATTGGTTGGTGCATTTGGGCTATCCAAGACTAGATCCCCATTGTCTAACATTTCTTGGACGACATTCTTGAAGTTGATGCATTTACCATCTCTATGACCTTTGACATGATGATAGTTGTAAAATTCATGTTCTTTATAACACGCAGGCATGGGGCAGTCAGGGTCAAAACTAGTGTGTGGTTTTATAGGTAGAAGGGTAATGACACTTGCATTAATAATATTTTCTAAAACAGAAAAATATGGTTTCCCTATTGGGGTGTACTTTCATTGTTCTCATTTGAACTGAAAAGTTTGGACAAGAGAGAGATTAGAAGAAGGCTTGGCTTGGTTTGATGGGTGAGAGGGTATAGCCTTGAGAACCACAGTGTTGGAAAATCCTTTACATTTTGAATAATTGTTCGGAGTTTCAAAGACGAAGAAGAATCATTGGATTTAAACGTGGTGTTTTTTAATGTAGCTGAATTTTCTTCTCTTTGATAGCACAAATCTCCAATTTTCATGCCATGGTTAATGCCTCATTAAAGGTGGAGAAGGTCTGCACCTGTAGATTTGGTGAAATGTGTCTAGCGTAATCCTGAGTAAACAACTCTATAAGCTCATTTTGAGTTAATTCGAATGTGATTTGGTTAATTAGGCTGCACCAACGAGTGAAAAAGTCAGCGATAGAGTTATTTTCATCTTGTCGAGTGGAATAGAGATCGAGTCGTGGTGAATTTCTTGACAATTTTGATTGAGAATTTTTCTAAGAAGGCTTGGGCTACTTGAATAAATGAGTAGATGGAATGTATGGGTAGCCCAGCACTTGTACTCACTATAATGCAGGTCTTGTTAGGGACATCGGCATGGTCCATAAGAGTAAATCGTCATCATGGAAAAGTAGGTAACACCCATGTTTGAAGGACCACAAATGTTACTATGGGTCTTCTTTACTATTAAAGTGGTTGAATTTTAGCATTTCACAATGTATAGGGTATGGGTGAATAGGAATGTATGGATGAATGGGCTCATTACATATTTCATTGTAGGTGAGGGAATTACGTGAGCTGGAAATTGATGCTTCTAATTTCTTCATCCTTTCCATCATTAACATGATTAGGTCATTGGTAGGTTGTGATAAAAGGGTGCCTCCTATGGTGTAAGATAGTTGGTGTTCAACATGTGATGTCAGTGGCATTCTAGTATATGGTGATGCCAAATAGGAAGGTTGAGAATGGGGGACCGACATGGAGGGAATATACCTAGAATGAATGATAGATGAGACAAGTGGTTGTTGATAATTTTTATATGTATGTGGGAAAGTTGAAGTGACTCTAGTAAAGATTAGGGGTAGAGACTGCGGGATAGAGAGGACATCATTCGGAATGTGGTAGGTGTTTTTGACATAATGGTTGGTTTTGTGGTAATTGGTATATGTGAGATAATTGGCGTAAGGGGTTATGCTCTAGGTGGCCGATGAAGGAAAGACCCATACTATAGGTGCAACAGATGTTGCAGATGCGTGTCATAGCGGGTGTGGGGCCGAGCTACGAAACAAGCGGGGAAAAGTAGGTGAGGTAAAGCCGAAATAGTAGGGGCTAATGCGAAGTGGGGAAAAGGGAAGGAGAGATGGATATGACCATGCCGTATATCAAATTTCCTAAGGAATCCTAAGTGGATGAGTGATAAATTGATGCCCATTAAAGCAACCCACTTGAGACACAAGAAACAACCTAGGATTAGTCGGGAAATCATGAAATAATCTTTTTTTATTAGAAGTCTCTACACCCAAGTTGCAAGACAACAGTTGACACTATTAGGTTCTAAAACAAGTTTAATCCACTAGAACATACTTTTCATTTATTAACAATTATCAAAGGTCACAAGGTTTAAATTTTAGAGTTAGAAGTTTCAGTTAGGTTTAGGGGGTAAAATATCACCATACCCACTCTCTAACAGGCTCAGAGTTTCAAATTTATTTTTATCACACTTAAAACATTCAAAATTTCTCTAAATTATTCCCATTGGATAGGAAATTTTCTCACCTTTCTAGTGATATATAGAAGTCCTCCTAACTCCTTGTAAAACTCCAGTTATGGACCGACAGACTTTAGGGGTTAAATTTTCCCAAAGGGGACACATGTCAGCAGGGGAAGAAGGTCCATTTATTGGGGTGGTGGGTTATGAGGAAGCGTTTAAAATTTTCCCCCACATGGGAGAAAATTCAAAATTTCTCCCATGCCTCCGTGGGTCCTCCAAGGACACGTGTCGGGCTCTAAGCCAAGGAAGAAAGGATGAGGCAAGGGCGGGATGGTAGAGGTGTTCAAGACATTTGTCCAAGGGAGGAAAAATTCCACGTAGCTTTGCACTCCCGCAGTCCGCCAAGGACATGTGGCACTCAAAAATTAAATGCAAGGAGAAGGGAGAGGGTGATATGTGGAGTAGCGGGGAGATTTGGTGAATTTCACCAAAGGGAGGAGATCTAGTAAATGGTGTGTGCAGTCCACGGACCCATGGAAGAGATAAGACCAAGGTGAGGGTGGGAGTGTAGGGTCATAGGGAAGAAACTCAAAAAATTTCCAAAACAAAAATTTTAAATGATAGAGTTGCAAGGGTTTCCCCACCTTGTTGTCACTCCATTCTGCAATGTGGCAGCCTCTAGTGGCCATGGGATGGTGGGGAAAAGGGTGACACTTTCAAAAAATTTAAAATACCCCAAAGACAAAAATAATGTCACACCTCAACTTCGCCGCATGAGGACACATGGAAAAATCTGATTGGCTATGGGCCAATGGAGGAATTTTTAAAAAAATTTCCCCAAAACATTTTCTAATTTTTTTTCTAAGGGTAATCTCGATTGGAAATTTTCGGGCCACAGGCCCTCCAGGGAAAATTTTCCCAAATTTTCCCGCCAAGGTAGGAAAAATTCAGAGCACCATAACTTTGGCTAGGAAGCTCGATTTGGGAAAACAAGAACTTTCTGGAAATGTCTCGATGCCCTCTTTGCATAAGAATCACAAATTTTACATTTTGATAAAGTTTAAGGGGTCAATTTTATAAAATCGATCTGCAGGATTTTAAATAGCAAACTAGTAAACTTTAATTTATAAATTTGATTCAATTTGATAACATCCTTCACTCAACATGCCAAACAAACATGGAGAATTGTTCTATGAAGGATTTAGAATGGTTTAGAAAGGTAAATTTGCTTGATTGATTTCCAATTTACATTTTTCCAATAAATGACAAAAACGCATTGTGGAAGGGATTGGGTTGGATTTTGCAATGTTTTAAATTGTTTTCTCAATTTTTATTTGTCAATTTGAGTTTCATGATAATACAACATGCTAAATTTTAACATTTCCAAGTTGATTATAATGTGTAGGCCCGAACTGTACATTTTAATTAAATAATTGCTAGTTTTAAATTTACAACAGAAATCCATTTCTAGGAAAATCTGTATATCAATTTTATCATTTAAGTGTGGTATTTTATTTCTAATCTTGTCTAATACATTTAGTTGTTTATAAAAAAATAATTTCTGAGTTAAATTGTAAATTCTGATTTCCAATTTCCTATATTTCAAAAGGAGACAAATCAATATAATTCCTTCATATGTATTCCTTCTTTTTCCATCTTTCCAAATATGGATTCCAATCACAATTTAATATTCCAATTCAACACAACAATGCAAATGAGAGAAAATCTTGCAATTCTTTATTAAATTCAAAAGAAATACTTCTTTACATTCTTCCATTCCTTGAATGCAATTAATGAATTCTATTTCTTTCCAATAAACAGAACAGAAATATAAATGTCTTTCACAATTCTAATAAGTAACTTTCATAACCAATTACAACATCATTTCTTCACAAATATATATATATTACAATTTCATCCACTTCAAGTGGGAAAGGTTACAAATGAATTTTTTTCACAAGGGTATGCCACAATTACATTTTTCTTAGCTCTAGAACACAAACATGCAAGTTCTATTTTTCTCCAAGTTGATCACAACAAAAGTGGGGGAGAGGCATCACTCTCCACCCAACCAAGACATCCAATGAAATAAGAAGTTGTCCTTCATCATTGGCCCCGAGCCCCAACCATAATACAATAAGAGGTGTGATTCAACCCATGGAAAAAATGGCTTCCACAAAACACAACATTTTTTCAACATGCATATTTGAAATTAAAGCATAGTTCAACCCAAACAACAATTCACAACTGCATTAGAAAACATTCAAATCAAAACTCGAGGCTCGATCATGCAAGCCAAATGAGCAAGGACTATGGGGAAAGATACTTATGCCTCCCAATGGGAATTGGGCATCCACCTATTACAAACCACTAATAAAACTCACCACACATTTCCTTATGCCCCCACAATCCCTCCTTATTCCCCCAAAATTTCCTTATGGCCCCCATAAAGTAAGAAATGCAAGATATTTCTTTTCCATGGTGGTTGCCAAACCCAAAATACCTCCACAAAATTTTATGCCAACGGCATTCCTTATTCCCCCACATGAATTCTGCATAGCCTTATCCTACACCATTCCTATGTCAGTCTACCCAACCAGCCAACAAATAAATCAAAACATGCACCATTCACACAACACAACAAGAAAATAACAGCATAAAAGAAGGATTAAACTCCTACCTCTCCATGGTAACTTTTGTTTCTGAAAGCAAGCTTTCAATGCCAAAACACAGTCCCAAAACAACAATCTCCAAGCATGCAAAGTTTCTCCAAAATCCTTCCAAAATCAAGAGCTACAAAAACAAGAAAAATTCACCCCAAGGAAGTATGCAAAAAGATTAAACAACCCAAAACAAGAAAACAATTTTAATTTTATAGAAGAGGGAAGAGAAGAGGATGATCTGGATCCATGTAGGATGCCACATCACACATCCTCAACTCCTACACAAAAGACAAATTTTCATTCTCCAAGGCACAATAAAGAGGTGGGTCAAAATATGACAAGTTACTTACACACTCCAAAAAGCCCACACCCCAAAGGACTGCAAAATAAATAAAATGTAAGAGAGTGCAATTAAAACTTACAACATGATTAATAAAATGCATTATAAAAGTATAAAATCACCCCTCCAACCATAAGTATGGTTGGTAAATTAAATTGGTAGGTATGGGACAAGTTTTACTTGTCCCAAAAGCCTCCAAAAACAACTCCCAAGGAAAATTTGAATGTCAAGGAGGTGGAGTGTTTCATACTCCAAAATCTTACACAAACTTACTCCTCTCTTTCATATTAAATACAAAATCCAACAACATATATTATTACTTTCCCATATCCCAATTTGATTTATTTAAATTTTAACCATATGATATTCTCACATTAATCAACCAAAATCTAATTAAATAAAAGAAAGGAATACATCACTAATAAAACACATACAAACAATAAATAAATTTAACCACATTAATAATATACACAAACCCATGGTCACATATAAAGGTGATCCCCCCCATGGGAATCCCTAACAACATACAAAACACAATAAAACAAGTTTCCATGGTGACCTTGTCGAATTCACCTAGAATTCCATTGTGGTTGGTCTCCAATCCCCCGATTTTTGTTGTGATATTTAACTTGCAAAACTCAAATACCTCCTTTGGCCTCATGGCCATATCAGAACATCTAAAATGAATGCAAATATAATCACAGAATCATCTAAATATGTGAATCACAACAACATCAAGGTAATTTAACATTATCACATACAATTTATATCAATAACTATATCATCATCATATAATATCCATTTTCTAGATCTACTCATAATATCCAAAATCACATGTCCTAACAACATCCATGTCAAATAGTATATCATCATCCACATATGAAGTGTCTCCAATAATCATCATGCATCATAACCAAATCAAGATCAACAATAATTCATGATCAAATGTCTAACATCATACTAAATCAAAACATAATAATGTCCACAACATAATCACAATATCAAAATAGGTATCAAAAGGTGTCAAAGGGAAGTGGGCACTACATCCCCCTCCCCTTAGACTCAACTTCCTCTTGGAAGTCACTGGAACAAATGTGGAAACTGAACTCGTAATAAGGTAACATCCTCCCATGTAGCTACAGTCTCATCATATCTATCCCACTATACCCAAACTTGATCAACCTCTCTACCTTGAAGGTGTAGGGTCCTTTTATCTAGGATGCGAATGGGCTCCACCATCACTTGCCCCTGATCCTACACCTGTAATGATGTCCAATATAACACATGAGAAGGATCTATAGTATAAATCCCAAGGACTGAAACATGAAAAACATCATGTACGCGAGACAAGTGGGGTGGAAATGCTAGATGGTAGGGAAAAGGGATGATACGCTCCAAGATCTCAAAAGGTCCAATGAATCTAGGAGCTAACTTAGAACCTTTTCCTTAATAGATAGGGATTTTGTGTGGCCTGACACAAAGGAACACCTTCATGCCTACATCAAAACTACAGTCGATCCTATGTTGATCTCGCATACTTCTTTTTTGTATGTCTTATGTCTCCTGCAATCTCTGCCTGATCAACACCACCTACTGCTCCATGTCCTGTAAAAGAGCTGGTCCAAGAGATACTCTATCCTCTAACTTGTCCTAGCTAAGAGGTGTCTCGCACTCTCTACCATACAAAGCCTAATAATGAGCCATGCCTATAGAACTCGAAAAATATTCTTGTAGGAAAACTCCACTAGGTACAGGTACTCCTCCCATTTAGTCTCGCTAATCC
This sequence comes from Taxus wallichiana var. yunnanensis, assembly GCA_018340775.1. Lineage (NCBI taxonomy): Eukaryota > Viridiplantae > Streptophyta > Pinopsida > Cupressales > Taxaceae > Taxus > Taxus wallichiana. Next base: position 456,411,688 of record CM031238.1, on the reverse strand, counting down.
ATCACGTACATCCTAAGCATGTCCTCTAGAATATGATTCACCCACTTAGTCCTGGTCCATCTGTCTCGGGGTGATATACTGTTCTGAAGTTGATTCTCGTCCCGAGGACATACTGCATGGTAGTCCAGAAATGTGAAGTGTACAAAGGATCGCGGTCATAAATAATCTTCCATGGAATCCCGTGCAACCTGATAATCTCATTCAAATATACTAATTCCACTGCTCTAGTTGTATAAGTGTTCTTCTCTGGAGAAATGTTCCACTTTGGTCAATTTATCAACCATGACCATAATGGCATCATGGTGATATCTCGATATCGGTAACCCAATAATTAAATCCATGCAAATGGTGTCCCACTTCCATTCCAATATAGCATGAGGATAAAGAAGGCATGTTAGATGTTTATGCTCAGCCTTAACTCTCTGGCACTCTAAACATTGTGACAAAAACTGGGCCACATCTCGATGAATTCCTCTCCAATGATACAACTATCTCAAGGTGGCATGCATCTTCTTAACCAAAGATGGGCTGAATAGGGTGCATGATGTGCCTCCACCAACATGTCCTACCTTAATCCTCCATCTCTAGAAACATATATCCGGCCTCTGTGCCTAAGAAGACCATCTATATCTAAGGAAAAACCATCCAACTTCCCCTCAAGGGTTCTCTGAGACTCGATCTCTACTTGTACTGCAATGTAGAAGCTGTCAAGAGGAAGCTGCTGAAGAATCCTACTCTATAAATATGTGCTCATTAAAGTGGCCATAGCCACATGTCTTTGTCTACTGAGAGTGTCTACTACCACATTCTCCTTCCCCTTCACATTCTTGATCTCCATATCATACTCACAAAGCAACTCCATCCAATGCCACTGACGAATGTTGAGAGATTGGGTTACGTGAAGAGGTGGCGAAGACTCAAATGATCTGTCCTGAGTGTGAACCTCCTACCAAGAAGAAATTTCCTCCATCAATACAAGGCATGCAAAATTTTGAAAGCTCAAGATCATAGGTCAAATAATTAAGCTCATGATATTTGAGTTTGCGAGAATCAAAAGCCACTACTCTTCCCTCCTACATCAACATGCCTCTAAGGCCTACCAATGAAGCATCTGTGCAAACAAATAACTCACCCTGTGGATCCATTAGTGTAATAATAGGTGTTTAATAAGGAAATCCTTCAATTTCTTAAAGGCCTACTCACATTTGTTTGACCAAAAAAAATTCTTCCCTTTCCTCGAAGGGAAGTTATAAGTGCGCAATCCAAGAGAAGTCCTAAAAATATCTCCTATAGTAACACTGATAATCCCATGAAGCTGTGCACCTCCGTCACTATAGTGGGTGTTCACCAATTTATAATGGCTCTAATCTTGGAAGGGTTGAATATGATACCTTCCCCAAAAATGATATGACCCAAATACTATACCTTTGTCTGAAAGAAAGCACACTTCTCCAAGTTCCCATAAAGCTGTTATTATCGAAGACACTTTGAAGAACCCTGCGAAGGTTCCCTCGTGATCCTTAAGCGTACATGACTATATAAAAGTTTCATCTAGGAATATGAGCATGAAGTGATATAAGAAGGTCCTAAATACCCCATTCATCAAACTCATAAACATTGTGGGGGATTTAGTCAAACCAAAAGGAACCACTATGAAGTCATAGTGCACATATCTCGTACGGAAGGTGGTCTTATGAATGTCCGCCTCTGAAATCCTCAACTGATGGTAGCCTAACTTAAGATCAATCTTAGAGAAAACTATGGCTCCCTTCATCTGAACAAACAATTCATCAATACAAGGAAGAGAATAAAAATTCATGCTCATCACCTTATTCAATTTGGCGGTAATCAATACACGACCGCAAGGATCCATCCTTCTTCTTCACAAAGATCACTAGTGTACCCCAATGGGATACACTAGGATAGATAATGACTTTCTCCAAAAGGCCCTCAAGTTGCAACTTGAGCTCATAGAGCTTCTGGGGTGGTCATCCGATAAGGTGCCCGTGAGATAGGATTTGCTCCAGAACTAGATCTATATGAAAATCAATCTCATGTGGGGGTGGTAACCCTGGTAGCTCCCTTGGAAAGACATCTACAAAATCTCTCAAAATGGGATGATCATCTAGCGATGGTCCACTAGACCCATCTCTACGATCATCTTGATTATAACAACATACATCTGACAACCCCGTCGCACACACCGCTTAAGCTGCATAGCAAAGATGGTGCAAATAGAAATGGGTCTCTTGACCCTAGAAATCACTGACTCAACTCCTAAATCATTTGCACAAGATATAGTCTTGTGATAACAATCCATCCTAGCCCTATGTGCAGATAACCAATCCATACCCAAAATGACTCCCTACGAACCCAAAGGAAGGATACAAAGATCTGAGGTAGTAGTGAAAGGTCCCAAATCCACTACACACTCTTTAACTAAGGAGTCAATAGAAATCTTGGCTCCATAATCCATCTCGACATTCCAACTATGACCCTACCTAACTACCACCAGCTTGCATCACTCTACTAAAGATGGTGTAATGAAAGAATCAAAAGAACCAGGATCAAACAATACAGAGGTAGGAATACCACAAGTATTACTGTGGTCTCAATGACTGTGCTCAGATGCTCTTCCTAGTGGTTCTCAACCACTACATAAATCCTATGGCTATGTCCTATGTCACCAACAGTCAGCTCGGAGATCTCTGTCTTACCCTTGTTATTAGGGTTTTGTGGGCAGTCTCTCTAAAAGTGTCCAATAACTCCACAACCAAAACATCCTCCTGATCCTCCCTAATGAGTAGCACCTATATTACGTGCCCTGGAAATCTATGGCATGGATCCCAATGATCCAGCTATGGTTTGTTGAGGTCTCTACTAGTGAGATCCTGTTGACTAAGCTCTAGGTCCACTCGTGTCCCGATGGGACCCTAGGAGAGGCCCCATACACCGATATCTCTGTTTATCGGTTCTCTATGGAGGTCTATGGGGTGGGCGGGACTACTACCGCTACTAGTATTGTGACCAAAGGATGACTATGGTGAAGCTTTACCACCACAAGGAGGAGGTACTGACCCCCTCGATCTATCATCATGCATATGTTGTATGTGGCTCCAAACTCAGTCTCTAGCCTGCTCAGTCTTCCCCGAGTATCCTCTACTATATAGGCCTTCTCGATGGCCTCAGCTAATGTCTGTGGGTAGTGGATCTACACTGCACCTCTAATATCTAAATTCAGGCCCCAGATGAACTTGTGAATCCACATCTTCTCATCCTACATGTACTCAACATACTAAAGTAGATCCAAAAATATACTCTCATACTCTGCTACTGAAAGATATACCTTTCGGAGGTCATGGAGCTCATTGATCCTCTGTTGCACAAACCTCCATGACAAATACCTACTCCTAAATCTCTCCTCAAATAACTCCTAGGTCATTTTCTCAGAATCTACATGAAGCTTATGCTCCTCTATCCTCCACCATACTCCTGCTCCATCCCTTAGTAGATGGATCGTAACATGAGATTTCGTGTTGATAGAACAAGGAAAAATATTAAAGTAACCACTCAAGCTCACTAGCCAGGCCTCTACCTAAAATCCACCCATGTCACCTAAGTAATGTGATGGCCAAAGTTTCACTATCTCCCTAATGTGATATGTAAGCGTGGTCCGACGACCTCTATGTCTCTCTCGCACACACATCCCTAAGCCTAGGGCTCCGAGACCTCTCTCTTTACTCTAGAACTCTGTCACCCTTTCCCCTCAATGGTGACTCTACTTTGGCTAACTCTACATGGGATTTATCTCCTCTATGCTCCTCACTCGGTCGAGGAGATACTTGATCCTCAATAGAAGGAGCTTTGTCATGACTAGCTGTATGTCCTCCTCCTAATCCTCCGCATAGAGTGGTATTGACATCCAAAAGAGTCTATAAGATCTAGGGTAGGATATCCACTACACCCTGATCTGGTGGTGGTGGTGGTGGTAAATTTGAGTCTCGATGAAAATTCCCCTCACCTCGTCTGCACCTCTTACACAGAACAAAGAAAGAGTTAGTTAATTTTTCTAAGTTTTATCCAATTTCCATGTTTAATAAATATATGTAATTTATAAACCAAGTTATTTTTTCTTAGATTTAATAATGTGCTAGGTTTAAGTTTCATGTCCCAAGTTTTCTAGTGTGCCCAATGGTCCAAGCTTTTGAACCACTACTCTGATACCAAGTGTGATGCCCATTAAAACAACCCACCTGAGACCTAAGAAACAACATAGGATTAGTCAGGAAAATTATGGAATAATTTTTTTATTAGAAGTGTCTACAACTAGGTTGCAAGACAACAGTTGACACTATCAGGTTCCAAAACAATTTTAATCTACTAGAACATACTTTTCATTTATTAACAATTATCAGAGGTCACAAGGTCCAAATTTTAGGGTTATAAGTTTCAGTTAGGTTTAGGGGGTAAAATATCACCATACCCACTCTCTAACAGGATCAAAGTTTTAACTTGATTTTTCTCACACTTAATGCATTCAAAATTTCCCTAAATCATTCCCATTGGATAGGAAATTTTCTCACCTTTCCAATGATATAAAGAAGTCCTCCTAACTCCTTGTAAAACTCCAGTTATGGACCGGCGGACTTTAGGGGTCAAATTTTCCCAAAAGGGACACGTGTCAAGTGGGGAAGAAGGTCCATTTCTCGGGTTGGCGGGTCACGGGGCAGCATTTAGAATTTCCCCCATGGGGAGAAAATTTAAAATTTCTCCCGTGCCTCCATGGGTCCTCTAAGGACACGTGTCGGGCTCTAAGCCAAGGCGGAAAGGATGAGGGAAGGGCGGGGCGACAGAGGCATTTAAGACATTCGCCCAAGGGAGGAAAAATTCCATTTAGTGCCTGCATGCCCATGGGTCTGCTAGGGACACGTGGTGCTCCACAATTCAACATAGGGAGAAGGGAGAGGGGAATAGGTGGAGCAAGTGGGGAGATTTGGAAAAATTTTCCAAAGGGAGGAGATGGGGTAAATGGTGTGCGTGGATCCGCGCACTGCGGAAGAGATAACACCGAGGCGAGGGCGGAAGTGCGGGGACGTGGGGAAGAAACTAAAATTTTATCCAAAACAAATATTTTAAATGATAGAGTTATGAGGGTTTCCCACACCCTTTGTTACTCTATGATGTCATGTGGCGCCTCGGTGTCCGCAGCCGGTGGGGAAAAGGGTGAAATTTTCCCAAAATTTTAAAAGGCCCCAAAGACAAAAATAATTCCGTGCCTCGTTGCTCCCTATGAGGACACATGGTAGCATATAATTGGCTACGGAATGGCAAAGGAAATTTTAAAAAAAATTTGCCAAAAATTTTTCCAATTTTTTTCTAGGGGTAATCTCAACGGGAAATTTTCAGGCCGCGGGCCCACCAGGGAAAATTTTCCAAAATTTTCCCGCCAAGGTAGGAAAACTTCAAAGGGCCATAACTTTGGCTAGGAAGCTCAGTTTTGGGAAAACAAGGACTTTCTAGAAATCTCTCGATGCCCTCTTTGTACAGAATCATAAATTTTACATTTTGATAAAGTTTAAGGGGTCAATTTTACAAAAACAATCTGCAGGATTTTAAATAGCAAACTGGTAAATTTTAACTTATAAATTTGATTCAATTTGATCTCCTCCTTCACTCAACATGCCAAATAGACATGGAGGATTGTTCTAGGAAGGATTTAGAATGGTTTAGGAAGGTAAATTTTCTTGTTTGATTTCCAATTTACATTTTTCCAACAAACGATAGAAAACGTCTGTGGAAGGGATTGGGCTTGATTTTGTAATGTTTTAAATTGTTTTCTCAAGTCTTTTTGTCAATTTGAGTTCCTTAATAATATAACATGCTAAATTTTAGCATTTCCAAGTTGATTATAATGTACAGGCCCAAATTGTACATTTTAATTAAATAATTGTCAGTTTTAAATTTACAACAAAGATCCATTTCTAGGAAAATATGTATATCAATTTTATCATTTAAGTGTGGTATTTTATTTCTAATCTACTCTAATACATTTTTTTAAAATAAAAATCCATTTCAAGATAAATTGTAAAGTTTGATTTCCAATTTAATATATTTCAAAAAGAGACAAAGCAATATAATTCCTTCATACGTATTCCTTCTTTTTCCATTTTTCTAAATAGGGATTCCAATCACAATTTGATATTCCAATTCAACACAATAATGCAAATGAGAGAAAATCTTGCAATTTTTTATTGACTTCAAAAATAAATAATTCTTTGCATTCTTCCTTTCCTTGAATGCAAGTAACAAAATTCTATTTCTTTCCAATGAACAGAACAGAAATATAAATGTCTTTCACAATTCAAATAAGTAACTTTCATAACCAATTACAACATCATTTCTTCACACACACACACACACACACACACACACACACACACACACACAACACACACACACACACACACACACATTACAATTACAATTTCATCCACTTCAAGTGGGAAAGGTTACAAATGAATTTATTTCACAAGGGGATGACATTAACTGCATTTTCCTTAGCTCCGAACAACAACATGCAAGTTTTTTTCTCTAAGTTGATCACAAAAAGTTGGGGAAAAGCAATGCTCTCCACCTAACCAAGACATCCAATGAAAGGAGAAGTTTTCCTTCATCATTGGCCCCCAAGCCCCAACCATAATACAATAAGACGTATGATTCAACCCATGACAACAACTAACTTCCACAAAACACAACATTCTATCAATATACATATTTGAAATTAAAGCATAGTTCAACACAAAACAACAATTTACAACTACAATAGAAAACATTCAAATCAACACTCAGGCTTGATCATGTAAGCCAAAGGAGAAAGGACTATGGGGAAAGATATATATGCCTCCCAATGGTAATTGGGCATACACATGTTACAAACCACCAATAAAACTCACCACACATTTCCTTATGCCCTCCACAATCCCTCCTTATGCCCCCACATATTTCCTTATGGCCCCACAAAGTAAGAAATACAAGCTATTTATTTTCCATGGTGGATCCCAAACCCAAACTCCCTCCACAAAATCTGATTCTAATGTAATTCCCTTATACCCTCCCCACATGAATTCCCCATAGCCTTCTCCTACACCATTCCTATGGAAGTCTACCCAACCAGCCAACAAATAAATCAAAACATGCATCATTCACACAACACAACAAGAAAATAACAACATAAAAGAAGAATTAAACTCCTACCTCTCCATGGTAACTTTTGTTTCCAATAGCAAGCTTTCAATGCCAAAAACATAGTCCCAAAACAGAAATCTCCAAGCATGCAAAGTTTCTCCAAACTCCTTCCAAAAGCAAGAGCTCCAAACACAAGAAAAATACACCCCAAGGAATTATACGAAAAATTCAACAACCCAAAACAAGCAAAGAGTTTGAATTTTATAGAAGAGGGAAGAGAAGAGGATAATTTGCATCCATGTAGGATGCCACATCACACATCCTCAACTCCTACAAAAGAGACAAATTTTCATTCTCCAAGGCACAATACAGAGGTGGGTGAAAATATGACAAGTTACTTGCACACTCCAAAAATACCACACCCTAAAGCACTGCAAAATAAATAGGAAGTGAGAAGAGTGTAATTAAAACTTTGAAATGATTAATAAAATGCATTATAAAAGTATAAAATCACCCCTCAAACCATAAGTATGGTTGGTAAATTAAATTGAGAAGTATGGGAAAAGTTTTACTTGTCCCAAAAGCCTCCAAAAACATATCCCAAGGACAAATTCAAATTTCCAAGGAGGTGGAGTGTTTCATACTCCAAAATATGACTTACACACTCTTACACAAACTTACACCTCTCTTACATATTAAATACAAAAGCCAAAAACTTCTATTATTACTTTCCCATATCCCAATTTGATTTATTTAAGTTTTAACCATATAATATTCTCACATTAATCAACCACAATTTAATTAAATAAAAGAAAGGAACACATCACTAATAAAATACATACAAACAATAAATAAATTTAACCACATTAATAAAATACAAAAACCCATGGTCACATATAAAGGTGATCCCCCATGGGAATCCCTAACAACATACACAACACAATAAAACAAGTTGCCATGGTGACCTTGTCGAACTCACTTAGAATTACATTGTGGTTGGTCTCTGATCCCCCCGATGTTTGTTGTGATATTTAACCTGGAAAACCCAAATACCTCTTTTGGCCTCGTGGCCATATCAAAGCATCCAAAATGAATATAAATATAATCACATAATCATCTAAGTATGTGAATCACAACAACATCAAGGCAATTTAACATTATCACATACAATTTATATCAACAAATATATCATCATCATATAATATCCATTTTCTAGATCTACTCGTAATATCAAAAATCACATGTCTAAACAACATCCATGTCAAATAATATACCATTATCCACATGTGAAGTGTCCCTAATAATCGTCATGCATCATAACCAAATCAAGATCAACAATAATCCATGATCAAATGTCGACATCATACTAAATCATAACATAATAATGTCCATAATGTAATCACATGAGATCAAAATAGGTATCAAAAGGTGTCAAAGGGAAGTGGGCACTATAGAAAGATAGAATTCAAAGGTGCAGGATTCGATTGAGGAGTTGTGTGAACTCCTCATTGCCTGTAGAAATGGTTATAGGCAGTGTTAGATCCATAGGTGACATAATAGAAGGTGGTGAGGGCCTAGATGGGAGTGGTTGACTTTTGACATGGAATATAAAAACATTAGTTTGGCTATGATTCAACACCATATGAATATGTGTTGACTGGTAAGATTGTATTCTCGTAAATGACATAGAAAACATTAGGAATAGAAAAAAATGAGGAAATTTGGGCGGTGAATTTAGTTAAGGTTTAGATTTTGAAAACCAAACATAGACACCGAAAAATTTCACGATGACTGGTGATGGTTAAAGGGGAACCGATGTCAGTCACCATAACCAATGTTGGTTACTGTGGAAAAACACTAGTTTCAAAAAGTGAAATAGGATTGATGAATTTGCAAGGAAGTAGTTTTGTATGATGGTAATACCAATAGGACGAAAGTATGTTGGTTCCCGAGGTCCAAAATCATAACAGAGTGAGTGAATGAATAATGTCCCAAGAAAAATACCTAGAAAGCCAGAATTTGACACCGATTATGGTTAACCAATGATGGTTAGATTAAAACCAATGACAGTCTACGGACCGATGCGCCATGTGAAATTTAGAGAGAATGAACAAAACTAGGTTTTGTGAATCAAATTAGATGAAGAATAAAACTTAGGAATCTGAGAATGAGAAGATGGGGCCTTGACACACTCAGATAAAGTTACAATACTCTAACTATGATGGTGGAGTGTTCAAGGAAAAAAATAAACGTAGAATCGTAGCCTCACCTTTGTAATACCTTGTCAAACTATTATATTCCTCTTTTGCATTGCAAGCGTTGATATGTGATTTTTAGGAAAAATATATGCTTCTTGGTTGTTGAAAAATCATGCTTTCCATGGAAAAATCATTTCTACACTTTTATTATAGAGTTGATATGTTGTTGCTTCCAATAATCTATTTCACTTTTATGAGTAAGTTGTATCTGGTCATATTGGTTGCAAACTTATCCTTTGTAATTGGACTCATCCTTGGATCAATTCCATTGATCCAAGGTATGTTTTAAATCTTCTTATCTAAACTGAATGAAATATTGACATTCATTGATTTAGAGATTTAACAGACTGAACTTGTGGTTATTGCAAATTCTTTATTATCTTGAAAGATTTTGCTTGCATTCTGCATTTGTGTTCTGCTTGCTCTTCTTGATTGACCCTTGCAGAGCACTTAATGACATTAAGGGAAGTAGAAACCTGCTTCAGGATTCTGAAGAAAATGAAAATATAAACTTGTCCTATATCTATTGAGGTCTATCCTAATGGATGCAAGACTCAGGTGATTTACCTAACTCTTTCTATGCCACTCTACATGGGATGACATCGTACCCTAAGTTGTTAACACTAAGTTAATATGAAATGGAAATAACCTAAGGGATGCTAAGATTATTTCTAACCTATTGTATTTGGTTAAACTAAGACCTAACCTAAGGTGACAATCTATTGTTTGAAGGTTATATCCTAAGGTTATATATTTTAAATTAACCTAAGATCTAACCTAAGAAAATTCTATCTATCCTAAACTAATGGGATATGAAAGGGAACCTATGGGTCATTGGCAAGTGGGAGCTAAGTAGCACTTCATAGGATATTAATGGGATGTGAATTTTTATTTAAAAAGAAGAGTACTACCAAACTTGGTAATTACATGGAAATTTAGGGGAACCTACGTGGAAGCATCACTAAGTTTGGAAATGCAAGTAGAAGTTAGATTTAGCCTCTCTAACTTTGGATAGTGGTGGAAAGGAGAGATAGGTGGGAATATGCAAATTAATGGCATTAATTCACCTTGGTTTTTTTGAGAAAGTTTTCTTAGAAGGCATCTTTGGAAGATTTGTTGGGGTTGTTTTGCTTTACATGCTTCATTATTTTTACTCGCATAGAGCTATCTCGGTTTTTGAACCAGCGGTTTGATCTAAACTTAGTGGCTATTTTTGAATTCTTTGATCTATTTTTGTTTCAAGGAATGTATAAGAGGCACTATGGAAAAAATTATTGTTGTTTGATCTTGCTTGGAGAAGAAGGGATGTTGGAAACTCGATCTGAAGTCTTCTTCAAATTAGCAGAGGCACTATCAAGAATGATAGGCTCTACCCATTAATATTTCTTCCTTTCTTCTAAATGATTCATTAAAACAACTTTTCTCAATGGAGATATATTTTTGCATAATGTATCCGATTATTTACTTTCTTGTTTTATTGAAATTTATGTGGGTTTTGGAATACGAATCCTGGTGGTTTATTAGATGGTAGTTCTTTTGAACTTTATCTATACTAGTTATGGTTGGTATTCAAACGAACTTATTTTAGATAGCTTTGTAACTTGTATTCAAGTCGGTGTTGTCTAAATGAGCATGCATTTCCATATGTTTCATTCTAAACTATCATTAAGAACATTAGTTCGTTGAGCTTTAAGTAGAGTTCCTTGAACGTTCTTAACTAGCATTGTTGTTTGTTTGGTTCTATTTCTCTATTTAAGTTTTGTGTTCGGGAGTTGTAATGGAGCTCCATGGATGTTCTAAGCTTATGTGAAGCTTCATGCTTTGTTAAAAGATTTTTTTGGGGCCTTGTGTTTGTTTGATCGAATGGAACTTAGTAATGATCTCGAACCGTAGGTTGAACCTTCATATTTTGACATTGTACTTATATTTAGCTCTCATGCTGAACTGGTATTCGAGTTGTGAGTTTTTCTCTCGTAATTTTACTCAAAGCTAAGGTTTTATTCTTAATTATGGAACTATGAATACTAGATTCACATTAGAATGTTGTGTTGAATTAGTCGGTGTTAGTGTCTAGAAAATTCTGAACTTATGTTCGAAGTTCATATTCGAAATTGTCCAGGTATTCTAATTTTGTGTGTTCCGGATCTACCGGGAGTTGATGTATTTATTTGTTTCATGAGATGGGATTTGGTTGGTTTTGGTTTTGTAAAGCTTTAATCTCTTTAATACAGGTTTGCTGAAAGGACCTTTGGAGTTTTGTATCATCGGATGTAGACCAATTATCTTCTTTTCAAACCTCCTATATCTTGCTTCTTGTGCGAGAATTGTTATATTACTTCTATCTTTCAGGCCGCATGGTGTTCTTGAATATGACAAGGTGTGTGTGTTCAAAGTAAAACCTTTACCTCTCTTCTATGAGTGAATTCTGTGTGTTGTGTAGGGAGCTTGGCTTTTTAATTCTCATGAATTAATGGGTGGAACTGCAATTTGTTTTGGGACATTCGTATTGATTGTAGAGGCATATGGAATGTATTATTTAATTCCTTTTGTCTTTGATGTTGAGAAAATTCTTATCTATCATAAGATTTTAATGGAACTCAAGGGGCTTGTGGTGATTCTATTCAGTCTAGTGGAAAAATTTGGGGACAGTGACTTTGTCAGAACAGTTTGTTTAGTCCCCACTCTCTTTAGATATTTCATCCGGTTCATGGGTTTTAGTTAAATGTTGAATATAAACCTATTTGTTTTTTGTGTGTTGTTTGAAGGGAATATGGTATCCCTGTTTCAATCCTTGGAAATTCAGTCCGTGGGACCGTGAATTTCATCGACCCTTGTCTAATCTTTCTTTTTTTCGTATTCCTTGTTGATTTCCTTGAACAGATCTTCAGGTTTTAGATAGGGAAGTGAATCAAACCTCTTGAGTACTATATGTTGTTTAGAAATGATATTATGAATTTCATTTGAGATTGAAATTGGATTTGAGCTTGGTGAATGAAAATAGGTAAGTAGTTGTAAGTTTTGTAATGAATGTTGGTAATGTGCATCCTTTGATTGTGCATTCTGTTTGAGTTCTCTTTTGGGAACTAGCTAGAGAATTTCTAAGTTTGTATTTATTAAAGGATTTCATTTCATAGTATAAATGAAATGAAATATGGATTGGGTCCATTTTGGTTTTAGATCCTTTTATGTTGACTATTAATTTCATTGATTGAACTTCTCATTATTTGATTCTCTTCTAAGATGGAAATTTTCTAGTGGATTGGTTAAGAGATTTAATTTCTAAAGTATAGCTTAGATTTGTGGGTAGTTTGAGTTTCAGACCTTTGCATTATATCTACTAGAGATAGAAGTTGTTAAGCTTTCTCTTAGACTGTTTTTAATTTTCTTGGAATTGAATTGGGATTCTTGTATTGTTCAAGCCTCTTTATGTAAGGACTCCTTCTTTTGTCATCTTTTGACTAAGGTACCGATCCGTGTCCTAAACCTAACTTTTTCCTTCCGAGAAATTGTGTCCGAGAAATAAATATGTATTAATTCTCTACTTTGTCTATATGGAAAGATGAAGCATACTAATATGAGATATGTTATAACTAACTCCTTTACTTCTTGGGAAAGTTAAATGTGTTTTTCTAATCTTATGAATTTATGAAATAATGGAAGGACAAGACTTTTTGATGTTTACAATTCATTGATAAGATCAATTAAGTCTTGTGATATAATTTTGATGTTCTGATTATAATATGTTCTTTTCTTAAAATTAAATTCATATTTTCTTAATTGTACTTCTTTCTAGATGTTATTAATTATGATTATTTTTATGTTGTATATCAATTGTTTTATTAAATTAGAGTTGTTTAATGAAACAATTAGTGGAATGCACTTTACTTTCACTTTTAGTGTTTATCAAGCTTGGTTCATTGAACTAACCCATGCTAGCAATTTTACAGATGGACATCGTAAGTGATAAAGGAAAACAAGAACTTTCATGTTGTATTGGGTTTATTTAATTATGGATCTTATGTAAAAATTTTGGTTCTTCCTTGATTTTTATTGAAAAAGAAAAGTTGTATTCTTTTTGGAATGAAGGTTGTTTGTTATACAAAGTATGCCCGAAATACATAGTCTTGTAATGTATAGTTTTATAATGATGAATTGAAAGTTGAGATTTACTTGTATTTGTAACACCCTTGACAACTGATATATTCCTCTTTTCCATTCAAGTGTTGACATGTGATTTTGTAGATAAAAATGTGTTTTTTTTTACTGTTGACGATCATGCTTGATTGAGATAAATCTTTTCTATTCTTAAAAATCATTAGACTGAAATTATATGGTTGTCAAGAATTCATTTTCACTTTGGAAATATGGGCTATGATCTGGTTTTAATATTTGTAGACTTATTTCTTTTTCTGATTCATCCTTGGATCAATTTCAGTGATCCAAGGAATGTTTCAAGTCTTCTTCATAAACTGAATGGTAAAATTGACATTCAGTAGTTTAAGGAACATAGAAGACTGAATTTTGCATGATACTAATTCTTGGTCTTATTGCAACATGTTTTTGTTCAGTTGTATGTTTGTGCCCAGGTCTTTGGTGATTGATCTTGGCAAGACATTAAGGACTTAATAAAAATTCAATTCTCTGTGGAGAAGTTCGGAGTCCTAAAAATCTAAGGACTATCCTAACGGTAACCTAAGCTAGGTAAGAACAGCTATGTTCTAGCTATGTTTATTTATTGGAATTTCATTCTAAACTAAGCCTCTTATTCTAATTGGGGGATTGGCATCCTAACCTAAGTGTTATGATAAAAAAATAAGGGAAAAGTTACTAAGGGGATACTAAGATATTTTAGTCTGCTACCTAATACTAAAGGGTTGTGATTTGAACCTAACCTAAGGTGGAAATTATAATGGCTAATGTTCTAAGACCTATGTTGGTAATTGTTAAATTAACCTAAGTTCTATTTGAATCTAACCTAAACTAAAGGGAACCTAAAGGGGTTGCATGACATAAGGGTGATAGTTCTAATGGCATTTAAATGATTTGAAAGGGGTTTAAATGAAGAAGTACTGCCATATTTGGCAGAGGGCTAGTGGACTTGGTGGAGGCCTACGTGGAAGCTCCACTAATAGATGGAATTGTATTTTTGAGTTGAATTGGCATTCACTAGATTTAGGAGGTGGTGGCAAGGAAAGATAAGCAGGAATTTTGGATTGAATGACATTTATGACATTTATGAGCCTCGATCTTCATGTGCAAACCATCTTGGAAACTTAGGAGGTGGGTTTGTAGGAGGTCATTTGGTTTTTCTTGCATGGTGGATTTTTCTCTGCATGGAGCTAACTGGTTCTTCAAACTAGCAGTTCGACCTTCACTTCAAATCTATTTTTGGTTTCTTCGGCCTATTTTTGATTGAAGGAAAGTATTTGAGGTGAAGGAGGAAGAGATGTTTGATTTTTGATCTTTCTTGGAGGAGAAAAAGAGTTGGAAGCTCGGCTGGAAGTCTCCTTCAATTTGGTGGAAGCATTATTAGGCATGATAGGCTCTAACTATTAATTTTTTTGCATTCTTCTAAATGATTCATTAGAAAAACTCTGCTGTCATGAGATTCTTGTTTTCTTGCCTATCTGGTTATTTTTCTTTCTAGGTTTTATGGATCCTTGTGTGTTTGATTTGAATCCTTAAAAAAATAGTATTTTTGGAAACTAGCTTTTTGTGCTAGTTTTACGACCTACATGCAAGTAAAAATGGTATTAGAACTTGTTCTATATATCTATTTTCTCTCTTGAGATTGTATTCGAAGTTAAGGTTTTTGAACTGATTGTCGTGAAAATATATGGATTTGAGCTTAAGGGAAACTTGAGTTCTATTTTTATTTGATTTTGGGTTGTGTTTTATTTTTGGATGTAGACCCATGTTGGAGCTTCACTTTGTTTAGAACCAGTGTTTGGAAAACTTGTGCTTTGTTGAACTATTGCTTGGAGTTCATTTTTAGCACTGTACATGCATTATTTTGTTAGTGTAGTTCTAAATGTTTGTGTTTGAAGCTCAGTTCATCTCTATACTTTTGTTTAACACTTGAGTGTTATGGACTCGTATTTGGGTCGATTCATTTGAATATGTCCTGGTATTTTGTATTGGGTTATTATTTTATTAATGACTAAGTTATAACTCTTTACTTGAGTGAATACTCACCAGGGAACTATGTGGGAACTTGTTTGAGTCGTTTAAAAATCTCTTTGAGATTTGGAACTTTAAATGTCTAGCTTTAGAAACTTAGAACTTTAGTTCTATGATTGTAACAACTCCCTTGAGATGGTTTTGTGTGAGAATAGAATGGGATGTTCTTTCCCCTCTGTCTTGGAGAAACCCACATTCTGGGTTGGCTGTTTTGTTGAAGCCAAGTCACCTCTGTCGTGATTTTGTGGACGTGAGGGTTATGTTTTGAATTTTGTTCCTATTTCTTGGGAATTATGATCGAGACATCTTCTGACTGAAACATTTCTAGTTCTTCTCTCTATTTTGTCTCTTTAAATAAATATAGGTCTTGTGGAAGATTTGGATTATTACCTTGGACACTAAAATAATTAGGAAGGATTCCTTCTCTGTCTAGTTGTATTGAGTTTGATTCCTTTGAATCACGAATTGTTTACTTTTTGAATTAATTAGTGAAGCCTTTGTAAGACTTCAATCTTAGGTTCATGGGTAATTTTGAACCTTATCATTTATTGTTTTGGGATGCTATTCTTGACTGAAATAGTGAATAGACCTTGGCTTCTCTTTGAGAAAGAAAAATATATATATATGTGTATTCTTTTGTGAATGGTATATTGATTCGGGTCTGTAGTGTGCTTTCATCCCGAATTAGTTTGAAACTGGAACTTCTTGTTCAGTTGAAATGATATGATTTATCATTGGTTCTCTTCTTATTTGAGTTACCATCCTTCTGTCCTGGATATGCTCATTGTTTGAACTTTTTTGTACTCGAATCTCTTTCAAGATGGTGATTTCTCTTGACCTGTTGGTCTACCTTGTTCGAACCATTGATAAAATAATGTAGAGAACTAGTAGCCAAGAGGGTTCTATTGATAAGTAAACTTATACTTATGGGTTTGACTGTTGTTGACTAGTCTTGCCTAGTTTTTATGGAAAAGAGTAGGTTTGTCTCTTGTACTCTTTATCTTTTGTGAAGAACATGAGTAGAGATTAACTCCTCTTTGGGGCTGCTTTGTTTGTGAACATTGTTGTTTGATATTTGATTGATAACTTCTAACATGAAGAGTTGGAATTGGAATTGTAGATGGACTGTTCTGATTTTCTATACCTTCTTGTTTGGTTATGGAATTTTTTTGATGTATATTCTAATGATGAATGTGCAATATTGTTATCCCGAAAGGAACAGGTAACTCATGTTATAATCTGGTCTATTTTTCTAATGTTATAGGTTTGGGTAGGGTATATAATGGTTCTTTTTATTCCTTACTTATGATTTAGATGAATCATCCTTGAAGGAACCATGTTGTATACATTTATTTTGTCTCTTAGAAAAGATAATCGTGGTATTCTATTAGGATAGAATTGTGAGACAATGGGATGGCAAGATATATTGTTGTTTACAAGCCATTGATAGAATTAATAGAACTTAAGATCTTAGGTAGATATTGTTTATTATATTCTACTCTTCTCTTTAAAGTTGATCTAGATTTATTAATGAACTTCCTTTCTGTTTGTTATCACTTGTTGGTTGTATGATGATTTAATTATCTCATTAAAGCAAGTGTTGCTTTAATGAAACAATTAGTGGAATGCACTTCATTTTAATGATTAGTGCTTATCATGCTCAGTTCATTGAACTGACCCGTGCTAGCTATTTTTGCAAATGGACAACTTAAGTGGTAAAAGAAGGCAAAAACTTATATGATGCATTGGCTGATATATGTATAATTCTTAGTAAAGAATTCTAATTCATTCTTTTGTTGTATTGTAAAGAAAAGTTGTATACTTTATAGAATGATGGTTATGCAGTTGCCTAAAGAGCATAGTCATGTAAATTTTATAAGTTGTAATGATGAATTGCGAGTTGTGTTTTATTTGCATGGGTTGTGAATATTATCTCATACTTTTATAAAGAAGATGAAAGTTCCATCTTGTTGATATTCTTTATATTATGTTATGCTTATCTTGTTATCTTTGATAAATGGATAATGGGAATTAGTTCAATTTCCCCTATAATGAAGCAACTTGTTGAGTTGCATAATATGATGTGTTTTATCTAAATAGTTTAACATAATAATGTGTTGCATGATGAACATGGAGTATGAACTAGGGATATTGGGAATGATATACCCTAATACTTAATCATATAGAGAAAGACTCTTTCTCTCTCTTAATTGAATATAAACCTAAAAGGTTTGGAGATATGATTACTAATTATTAGACTTCATTTTGTATGAAGTCTACTTTAATTGGATATATACAGATGTTAAACCTTCCTAAAAGTTAAAGTACATTTTAAATGAAACTTATGATAATGTTGTCCTATTTTGGTTAATTATCAGTTTAACTAAGAAAACGAACATTAAAAGAAACCATAAGTTTAACAAAGTTCTTCATGGACTAAATGAAACAAATTTAGGAAATAACTTATTGAGTGTTGGATTAGGGTTTAACAGGGTTGTTGTAATCAAGACATAATCCAAATTAACAATGTATTAACAATCTCCTTAGGGTATGTACATCTTGATGAGGTAGTTTTTGTAGGATGTTGGCACATGCCAACTGTAGGGATGTAATTTCAAGAAGACTTGGGTCTTCTTGAGAATATAACATTATAGTTGACATGTGGCATCACCTTTCCACATTAATCATCTAGATCTACACACAATAAGAACTCGAGAATTAAACTTAGTTTTTCTCTAGGTCGGGATAGGAGCATATTTACGATAGGAATTAGCTTCTAATGGCTCAGGGTACCTTGGCACATCCGGTTGCCTTAGGTCAACCGAGTATGCCCATTTACCCTAAGCCATTGTGAGTGTCTTCCTATAATAAGTTATGTTTCTATCTAGGGCTAGGGTTAAACACTGGGACAAGTGGGTGACGGTAGTCATTAAAGACCAATCATGATAATAGAGGAGTGAGGTGAAGGATGTATTCCAATATGATGAGTATGTTTTCTAGGAATAGTGACATACATAGTGTGTTGTAAATATTTGGCCAAAAGCTACTGGTTGGGTTGTCCTATGTCACCAAGTTTAAAACAATGTGATATCAGATGAATATTGGTAATAGATATTCAAATATGTTATTTAAATAGATCACTTAGTACCTGGTGTAGGGTAGGAAAACCAAGTATATGAAGTATACGATATGTATTCAATACATAAGATAACATAAATAGATCGGTAGCTTACCAAGTTATGGAATGAATAGATTGGTGGATCACCGAGTCATTACAACTACATATGGTTATCTATTTGAATTCAATTGGCATGGAATGTTTGTTCTAAATAATACTTTATTTAGAACAGTGAACATTATATTTATATATAAAAAAATTACCTTGTTTCTAAAGTATTAAAATGGGAATGTTACGGTATTGGTTGTGTAAATTATCTTGTATTTATGAAGAAGATGGAAAACCTATCTTGATGATATTTTTCATATCTCCGTTATATGCTTTATTAGGATAAACTTGATCGGTTGGTTAAAGGGAAATAATTGAGTCCGTTATTAAGATGCATCTTGTTAAGTTGCATAAGATAACAATCTTATCTAAAAAATTCTAACACGTATTGGAATGTGTAATGAATATGCAGTAAAACTATAGAAATTGTGAAAGATAAGAAGGCAATGACAAACTCTAACACTTAAATCATGTAGAGGAAGATTCTTCCTCACTCAAAGAAATGTAATCTAAAGAATGGTGATGTGATTGTTAATCATTAGACTTCATTTCCTATAATTTATAATGCTAGTTGAACCTATTTGATTGTTACACCTTCTTGAATGATTAAGTTACATTTAATGGGAATTTTGAGGTTATTGACATGTCCTTTGGATATCTATTTGTTAAGCTAAGTAAAATGAACCTAAAAATAAATCATAAGTTAAGGAATTTTTTAATGACTAAAAGAATAAAATTTCGGAAGGAACTTATGGAGTGGTGGATTAGGGTTTAGTAGGTTGTAATCGAGTAATAATCCAAATTAATAATGTATTAATAACCTCCTTGGGGTATGTACATCTTGATTAGGCAGTTTAGTCAGAGGATGTTGGAACATGCCAACTATAGGAATATACCTTTGATAAGACAAGGGTCTTCTCAAGGATACAATGTTGCGATTGACATGTGGCAACACCCTTTGCATTGATCATCTAGATATACATACAAATAAGTACTTGAACTTAGTTTCTCTCTAGGTCAAGTTAGTGGCATGTTTAAGATAGGTGGTAGCTTTCAATGCCTCAAGGTACCTTAGCACACCCAGTTGACTTAGGTCAACTGAGTATTCCCATATACACTAAGACATTATGAGCGTCTTCCTATAATAAATTATGTTTCTAACTAGGGCTAGGGTTAAACCATGGACAAGTGGAATGACGGTAGTCAGTAAAGACCATTCTAGATAACAAAAGAGTGAGGTGAAGGACGTATTCTGAAATGACGAGTATTTCGTCTAGGAATAGTAACATGAACAGTATGTTGAAAATATTTGGCCAAAGTATTGCAAGTTGCTGGTTGCATTGTCTTATGTCACCTAGTTTAAAGCAACATGATGTCAGATGAATATTGGTAACAAATATTCAGATAGGTTCTTTAAACAGATCACTTAGTAACAGAATAGGGTAGGAGAACCAAGTATATGTAGTATAGATAAAGTATTCTATACTTAAGTTAACATGATAGATCGGTTGGTAACCAAGTCATGGAATGAGAGATTGGTATCATACCAAGTTATTACAATTGTATATGGTTATCTATTATGAGATTGATTGGTGTGGAATGTGTGTTCTAAATGATGTTTTATTTAGAAGCAGAGAACATTATGTAAAAAAATTATTGTTTCTAAAGTCTTAAAATGGGAATGTTACACTCATGCCTCAAAACACAAGCCAATAATAAAGCTACGAAAAACACGATCCTAAGAGTGATTTTTCTTTATGTTTGTTTAGCTTACACTATTTAGAATTGACCGTGTGCATTCAAAATAGAATTTTTTGGTCGGGAAGGCATCCTATGAATAAGGAGATCTAGAAGGTGAGGTTCTAGATTATGTTATGGCAGGGGAGGTCCTTCCTCCGATGGGGAACCTTTGAAAGAGATAGCCGGTGGGGATTACTGTCGATTCTCACGATCGTGTGATCATTGATAAGAATTCCTAGGTACGATGTCATTTAATAAGGTTTGTATATTTAAATTTGTGTGGTTTAGAAGAAGAAGAAAGAGAGTTATTTCTACGGTTCAATTGTGTCAAATATCGGTTGGGCATGACTTGAGCATATAGGTTTCCCTCATTTTTTATTGTGAGCTAAATGTAGCCTATAAGAAATGCAATGTGAGTGTTTTAAACCCAAATGGAAGTATGATATTCAATGAAGAAAAATTATGATTAGGAGAGAGGGTGATATTTCACTAAATGCAAAAATAAATAAGAATAATTCTTTTAAATGCACCAAAAGAAATATTTTATTTAGATAAATTAGAAAGAAAAAGAGGAATACTAAAGAAGTAGATTTAGTGAATAATTGTTTAGAAAGGAAACACAAAAGATGCAATCTATATGAAAAGAAAAGAAACCCAAAAATGAGGATCCCACCTACCCCTCTTCAAGACCCCTCACCTATGACACCTCTCACACCACAGTCACCCATTATTCCACCCAAGCCCACACTCACCTCACACTGTGATCCATTGGCGGGGTTGTATGCCATTATCCTAGACAACCTCCTTGAAACCTCTATCATCACATTACCACCTCTTATACCTTATAACCCCTAAACCCAAACCAAAAGGGTTTGACGAAACTAAAATTTTCACCTACCATTGTGTGCTAGGACATGATGTAGAGAATTGTAAGGATTTAAAAACCACTCTTATCCAATTATGTCCTCCCGAAGAAAATTTTGACGACGATGATCTTCTTGATGAGGACCCCATTCCTCCTTCACCAATCTCCCCAAATATTCTTCCATTACCTACTCACCAACCAATATCTCCACCCCCACAACCCTTTTATCCACCCCTAAAATTTGAAATCAACATGGTCTGCATAAGAGAGCTCACCAAACCCCCACCTAAATGTCATTTTGCTCTACTCATTTCACAAGGCTCTTATCCACTACTAGGATTTTTCCCCTCATGCCGTTATACCTTCCATGGCATACCCTCTCCATCCACCTCCCCTTAGATTAACATGGTTCACATTGCCACTGTGCTCGAGAAAGACAAAGGCAAGTACAAGGCAACAATCCCATTAACAAAACCATGTACCCAACATACCATCTCGCACCCACACCCAATGTCACCATTTGAGGTCCCATGTATCATATTTACGATGGGGTCACACATCACACAATGCTAAAATAATTACACCAATCCTCCCTAAAAATATCTTTATATGAACTTATCCAAACCTATGAGTCACACCATCAAGCCCTCATGGAGGTCCTTTAATCTATTGAGGTTTTACGAAATGACCCCATTCCCATAGCCTCCACTCCATCAATACCTCCCATCACGTAACCTCTCTCACTAAGTTGTCGCATTCCTCTACACCTCCACCTACTCACCAAGTAACCTCCCTCAACTTTTTAGATGAAGAAATTGCTCCCTTCAATTCTAATGACCTCAATCCCACTCTTTTCATCTCCATCTATATCGATAATATACGTATACAAAACATTATGATCAATGGTGGTGCTAGTATTAACATTATCTCATCCCATGCGTATAACCAAATATGCATACCTACCAATTACATGCATGGTAACCTAGTTATGTTGCACTCCTTTAATGATGTCATGACCTCTACCCTAGGTACCATTGTTCTCCATGTCTGCGTAGGTCCCCACACTGTCCTGGAACTATTCTATGTCCTAGAAGGGGAGTTATAGTATAATTTTTGTTGGGCTGACTTTGGATCCATGCCATTGGTTGTGTCCCTTCGACTTTACACCAATGCATCAAATTTAAACATAAAGGAAATAACTACACCATCCCAGCCAACCCATCACCTTTCAAGACTTGTAACATGCTATACCTTCCCAACGATGTACTTATACCAGTCAAGGAATCCATCACGACCCCCACTTCACCTTTACCCATAATCCCATCACCAATTCTATCATCGCCTCTCCCACATCTAACCCTGTTATTCCTACTATCGGCACAGCCTCTACAATATACTCACTCACTTCCCAATCATCTAGTGAGTCTTCTATCCCTACTACCCACATATCAACTATTGATCCCTTAGAAGGTGTTTTTCAAAGCTTCACTCTGGGGGGAGTACCACCTATACAATATTGGCACGTTCCTCACTCTGCAAGAGTATGGGAACCTATGTGCAACACCCTAATTATGACTACCACATAGGTGAGGTTTTTCCTTATGGTCCTCCCCACCTTCGCACTAATATAATGTATGGGGAATTGATATTTCCACTTATTCACCCGAACCTCCATCCTAAACATGACCATTTTCATCTGACTTATACTCCCTTACTAATTTCCACTTTGCTCACAATTTCCTTCACCACTGCGCATGGAAAGGTTTGGCTTGAATTTTTACGAACATGGCCACCATATTGTCATCTCCTAGACCACCCATAAACATAATGACCGTAGTGTAATTGGATTTGATGCACCACCTCCCAAGAAATATCTCGTCGACCTCATTCAAGAAGAAAAACCTTCTGCACCTCATTCACCCATATCACCATCTTCACCCACGAAGTCCATAAATCCCAAATCTATTCCTCCTAACTTTTTTTTTGTAAACACAATTTCCGTAGGATTTCTAACATATCAATGTGATGGTGAGGCTCCCTCTTCTCTGCCATTCCTATACCCTGACATGATCGATGACGATACACCTTCTATTAATGGCATTCAATGTTGGGAAGATGAGTCTATCCTCACCTACCTTGGTATGGAAGATTCTTATATTCACCATTTTTTACCTTCTAAGATGCAAACCATGTTGAATTAATTGACCATTAAAATCAACATTAACACTCAGGATGACCCACACATTCTAAAGATAGGTCAATCTTTAGATGTTACTGAGTAGGAAGCTTTTACCTCTTTCCTTTGGGACAATAGCAACGATTTTTCATCGTCCTATGCTGATATGGCCAGTATTGACCTAAAAATCATGGTCCACAATATTGTAACCATTCCTAATGCTAAACCCATCAAACAAAAGCTATGGAAAATGCATCCTCGCATTGCTTCTTTTGTCAAAGAATAGCTTCAATGCCTTCTCTTAGTTTCCTTCATCCTACCCATTGACTATCCCAAATTGATTTCTAATATTGTTCCTTTCACAAATGTGACAGGGGGACTCCAAATTTTCATGGACTTATATGACATCAACCTAGCTTGTCCTAAAAATTATTTTCCCCTACCAAGCATTGACCAACTAGTTGATCTCACCACTGGCCATTAAATGCTATCAATCATGGATAGTTTCGAGTTATAATAAAATATTACTTGCTCAAGAAGATCAGCACGAGACTAGCTTCATCACTCCTTGGGGGATCTTCTGCTATAGAGTCATGCCTTTTGGACTTAAAAACACTAGTGCTACATATCAATGAGTTATGACTTATATCTTCCATGACATCATGTATCGCATATTGGAAGATTACATAGATGATATTCTTTTCAAATCCAAACATCGAGTGAACACCCGATAATCCTTAAGGTCATCTTTGATTTTATCATCAAGTATTGTTTTCATCTTCAACCAAAGAAGTGCGTCTTTGTGGTACTTTAAAGAAAACTCCTTGGTTTCATCATTTCTTTGCATGGAATAGAAGCCAATCTGCTAAAGTAAAGGCCATTCTAAAATTCCTTCGCCTACTAATCTCTATCAACCTTGAATCCTACAAGGTAAGTTTCAATACTTTTTTGTTTTATCTCGCAACTTTCCAACCATGCATCAACCATTTCATCATCTTCTCAAGAAAGACATTTCATTCAAATGGGATGATGAATGCCATAAAGCCTTTGTAGCCTTAAAAAATACCTTCTTTAACCACCAATGCTCATTCCTCCTTAGGATTACAAACCCTTTTAACTATATGTTTCTACCACTAACCATTGTTTAGGTACCATGCTCATTCATCGTGACAAGAAAAATAGAGAGCAAGAAGTTTATTACATAAGCCGTACCCTTCTAGAATACAATAACTAGATACACCCATGCCAAAAACTTTTCTTATCCTTAGTTTTCATTGCCACTAAACTTCACCATTACCTACTCAACTATAAAACTTTCATTATTACCAATACCGACACCTTACACTATATGTACGCCAAACCATATCAACATCAACGTGCCACATGTTGGCTTATGATTCTTGCCAACCTTGACCTTGA
Organism: Taxus wallichiana var. yunnanensis; assembly: GCA_018340775.1. Taxonomy (NCBI): domain Eukaryota; kingdom Viridiplantae; phylum Streptophyta; class Pinopsida; order Cupressales; family Taxaceae; genus Taxus; species Taxus wallichiana. Next base: position 456,386,639 of record CM031238.1, on the reverse strand, counting down.
ATTCATTAATAAAAATTCCATCAAGGGCCAAGCTATTGCTAGCCAACTAGAGTACATACCTCTTCCCAGAATCAATCCTCTAACTTCAACTTCCTAGATGAATCCATAAGTACCCTCTCCTTAGATGAACCCACTTACCAAATGACACTCTTCTTCAATCACTCCAAGTGTCGGCATGGAGGTGGGGCTGGTGTTATCCTCATCCCTCTTGATGGTGAACCTATTCCTTTATCTTTCAAACTTGATTTTTATTGTACAAACAATATTTCGAATATAAAGCACTTGTATTGGGTCTCCGGGCTACTTATACCTTAGGTGTTAAGTCAATTAATATCTTTCATGATTCTCATCTTGTCATAAACTATTTCAATGATATATACCGATTGTCGTAATGAGATACTTGAAAGTATAAGCATCATATAGACATAATTTTTACCAACTTTGACCATTATGAACTTCAAACCACCCCACGTTCTACCAATAATTTTATGGACACCATGGCCTACTTGGCTTCTCGATACCCACTTTTCCTTTCGACTCTAAAATCTTTGTCACAATATAGAGGTTGCAATCACCTTCTTATTGACACGGTAAGGTCTCTTCGCATCAGGCTATTGTTGCACCTTACCCAGTGACCTTTGGTATAATAAATTTACAGACTATCTTTCCCTTTCCATTCTACTCGTTGATCTCAATCGTAATGGATAACATGCCTTTCTTAAAAGTGTCTCTCATTATTTCATCATGGGTGGTCTCCTTTATAAGCATGACTTCAATGGTATTCTCTTATGATGCCTTACAAGTTATTCAATTCCCTACACCATTAAGGAAATCCATGATGGGATTTTTGGAAGTCACTTTAGTGGTTTAGCTGTCACAAAACACATTCTTCACCTTATCTATTATTGGTCAACCTTAAACCATGATTTTTGTGACTATGTGAAACATTGTGTGAAATTCTAGCAACATGCTAATATTCATCACACATAGTCATTCCTTGCAGGTCACACAAGAACTTTGGCCTTTCTCTCAATGGGGCTTGGATCTTGTCAACGAGATCAATCCCCATTCTTCATAATGCCACCATTGGATTATAACCACTCTTGAATATTATACTAAATGGGTAGAAGCCATTGCCCTCATTTATACAAAAGCTAAGAAAATATATGAATTCATCAACCATCACATCATTTGTCTCTTTGGTGTTCCTCACTACCTCATCACCGATAATGGAAAGAAATTCAAAAACAAAACTCTACGAAACTTATAAAATGCTTTTGGCATCCAACTCAATATCTCATAACCTAATTACCCACAAACTAATGGCCAAGCAGAATCAACCAATAAAACCTTGAACAAAATTCTTATGAAAGTAGTTGACAATACTGGCAAGGATTGGCATATACATATTCATTTTGCCTTGTGGGATTATCGCGCAGTAGTATTCACACTTCGACTACTTCCACACCTTTTTCTCTCGGTCTATGGTACCAAGGATTTCTTACCTCTTGAAGTCAATATTTTATCTCTCTGCATATCCCTATAAGACATGCTCAATGACGATGAATTTTTCCAGGATCTGTTTGGCACAACTTTAGTTATTAGATGAATTTTGTCTTAATGCTCTTGACCATCTTCAAGTCTAAAAAAATGTATCAAACATGCCTATGAAAAATGTGTTCACAAAAAAACATTTCAGACGAAACCTCATCCTGAAGGAAAATCAACATGTAACTAAGAAGGAGAAAATTAAATGGGGCAAATTTGTTCCTAATTGGGTGGACCCAATATCATTACCCATTCCTATGGATCAGGTGCTTATCTTTTGTATTCACTCGAAGGTAAACCTAAACTGGTCCTCTCAATTTCTTACATCTTTGACCATTTTATTGTTGAAATCAAGTCCTATATCACTTTTTGTCTCTTTCTCACTCATCCCTTGAGCGTCGTTCACCTTCCATACTCCCATTTTTGTGGATCCATGGCTAGAAGAGAATCATTTGATTACCCATCACATTTCAACCTCCTCTTCAATATGAGTACCAGGGCTCTACTCATAGCATGATTCTCATGAATAATTTTTGTCTTCTTAAAGATGGAATCCCATGGTCATTCATCACTCAGAACCACCTCTTTCATAATTACCCTTTGTGTGTTATGGTCTTGTGTTCTAAACAAGAACCCAATCTTCTTATATAGTCTTTTCTAGAACTTAAACATCCAAAAACAAAAATGGATTCAACTCCTTGAGTAAAACTTCTAGTAAAAGATGACTCCCTAAAAAAGGGACATCTATTCACTCTATTTTACCACTATAAATAGACTTTTCCTTGAAGGACAACTATATAAAGTCATTGCAAAAATACACTAAAAAAATATAGAAGCTTCCCACATCGATCATTTTTGTGTAGACCTCAAGGAGAGAATATAATCATCCCATATACACTTCCTACATTGATCAGTCTATTAAAAAAATATGAATGAAAAAATAAATAAAATGATGAAATTTTTGTCACGGACTTGCCTATTTTTGATCCTGGGTTTCTTGCTAAGAAAAACATGTTGTCGTACACTAAGTTACACTCAACCATCCAATTTCACCTCATTACCTTTTGCACCCTATTTTTTCTGTCTACTCAAGTGACTTTCCGCTAAATGTGACATTTTATGATCATGTGACTTTCTTCACCCTTATAATAGTCCATTATTCAATGCCTTTAGGGTCTTACATTCATAATCCCATCTAGGATATGGTAGACTCATTAGGGTACTTATCAATTAATAGGCTCTTTTTCCACCTCTTACCATTCACCTTCCTCATTACTTATTGATTAGCCTATATAGGACCGAGATCATCGACACCTACATTTTATATGACTCAACCATGCCTATCACCTAAGATTCAACCATGCCTATCACCTAAGACTTAACCATGCCCATGAGCCACACTCAATCATACCTTAAACCTACAAACCCATTCCCCTAATTCATCATATTATTCCCTAGCTTATGGGAGAACTATATTAGCATGAGGCCCCTTTTCACTAGGGCTATATAGGTAGCACTTCGAGGGCATAGGGGCCTTGGAGGTTAGCTCGACCACTCTTCACCCTAAACTATTTTCCCTTTTATTTCCCTATTCACATCCTACCTTAGTTCATTTCCATTTTATATCAACATTTGGAAATTAAACCAAACAAGCAACAATTGATCAACATTTTTACCACATCATCACATCATTCATTTATCATTTTAACATTCCTACTATAGAAAATATCTGGAAACTTAAACCATAACATGCATATACATCATCGTTTATTCCCCATGTTATCAATGACTTGATAGTAAAATCATCACCTAAGACTCAACCATGCCTAAATTATGACCTAACTCCATCATGTCTTTGACTGAATCCATCATACCTATGACCTAACTCCATCACACATATGACCTAACTCCATCATACCTATAACCTGACTCCATCATGCCTATAACCTGACTCCATCATGCCTATAACTTGACTCCATCATACTTATAACTTGACTCCATCATACCTATGACCCGACTAACCCATGCCTATAATACCTTGACTCAATCATGCATAATTAACCTAGTTTCCATCACATACACAAATAATAAAGGAAATTAAAACAAGTACACCATACATACTATAAATATCATTATCCATATAAAGGAAAAAGTATTTCTATACATACATATGTACATAGATATAAATAAATACAAATATCTCACATTGCTTAGAAACATCCTCACCATCTTTGGAAAAAGGCCAATATATGATCAAAAATCTCAAAACTCTCATTTCTGACCTCGCTATCTTTGACATGCGGGCCGGTATATACAAAAAATACATAAAATGATGGAAGTATGTGTATCTATTAGACATCCCCCTATCAGATATCCTCCATGACTATCTCACCTATCTCCTCCTCCTCTGCTCTCATGTGGCATCCTGCTAGCATCTCACCACCCTCCATGGGCCTCGGCCTAACCTCTACAAGAAAATGACCTAGAGATGGTCTCCATGAATAGGTTTCCTCACCTTAAACCTATCTTGGGGATCATCGGACCCCGTACTCTCAACACTATGAGTGTGAGACATGGTCCTCTCACTCGAGGCCTATTATTCTCTATACTTTACATAGCTAGGGACATCTATCCATACGGCCATCAGATGATCCTGATAATATCTCACCTCACCTAGGGCATCCTTGAACCTAGCCATGGGTATTGTCTGTAGTGGTGTCATTGGCCTCTGACCCTATACCTGTACTAAGGGACCCTATCCCGCTCCCGATCGTAAAATGGGACCTTGTCCGAACATGTCTTAGTTCTGTACCTAGGCTTGAGGAGCCACAATCTGCACCTATGTATTAGTTAATTGGCCTCGTAAACCTACTACCTACGCCTATAGGGCATCCACCTATACCCCATCTCCATCCCCACCCTATGTGGGCACCTATCCCTATGCTACCTAGGCCTGTAGGGCTACTACCTGTGCCTGTAGTGTGGCCACCTATGCCTCTGACCCTATAATCTACCCCTGCACTATCCCCAACTGTGTCACCAGGGTAGTCACCTACCCCTATAGGGTATCCCTCTAAACTATGATAGTGGCTAAGTTGGGCTACCCTAGCCTTGGTGGTACTACTGTAGCTGTGCTGCCCACCACTATCTGTACCTATTTGTCACCCTGATATCATCAATCTTATAGTCTACCACTTGATCCTCCTACCCTATAGGCACTTTGTCAATTTTTTAAAGGCATAGGTCTCTCCACATCATCCCTCTTGTATTGTGGAAATGGTGGAGGTACATCCTATGGAAACCCAAACTACCATCTGACCCTGTCAACAAGTATCATCTCGTGCTCTCCTACACGACGCCCCTCTATCCATCAGAGCAATTATAGCTCTTGTAACTCCTCGTCCATCTACCTATATGATGGGAAACCCACATACGACCTCTAAATGTTGTCCATAGTGGAAAACCCCTCTAATACATGAATGTAATATCCTAAATCATGTGTAGTGTGGAAACTTGGCACTCTCCAACAGCAAGTACCCATTTCTTGTAGCCCACCTAAACCATGCCCACCTTGAATGCATCAGGTTGGGAATGCCCACTGGACATACACACATGATGTGCTCATATGCCCAGTAGTGTAGTAGGAATGTGTTCCATAAGTTGAATCACCGTAACCACCCATAGGCCCATAACTCTCTATATAACTACACCAAGGCATTTGGTGCCCATGCAACCGGGTCCTATTCTCCATCATGTCATGAAGAACCCCAAACAATTCCCATGGAATCTCCCACCCTTTGCATTTGGTAACGCAAAGCAATATACTACCTCCATCATCAACACCACTAGCCTCTTCTCCTACAGATGGGCCTAATACATATCTCCATAAACATAATATTTGGGATCCGTAGTCGATATGTAATAACATCTCCTATACCACCTTCTAAGGGAACAATTTTTGATATGTGGGTAGGAGAGATAGATGAATCGCTAGATGATTGGGAAGTAGGTGAGTCAGCTGTAGAGGCTGTGCTGACAATAGGAATAAAGCAGGTTAGATGTGGGAGAGGTGATGGCAGACTTGGTGGATGGGCTTGTGGGTGAAGGTGAAGTGGGGGTAGTGACATATGCCTTGACTAGTACAAGTACATCATTGGGCCGGTACAACATGTTACAGGTCTTGAAAGGTGATGGGTCAGTTGGGATGGTGTAGTTATGTCCTTCATGTTTAAATTTGAGGTAGCAGTGTAAAGTAAAAAGGAGATAACCCATGGCATAGATCCAATGTCATCCAAGTAATAGATTATACTGGAACTCCCCTTATAGGACATAGAATAGTTCCAAGACAGTGTGGGGAACTATACGAGACATGGAGAACAATGGTACCTGTGGTAGAGGTCATGTCGTCATTGAAGGAGAGAAATATATTTGGGTTACCATGCATGCAATTGGAAGCTATGCATATTTGGTCAGTACGTATCTTTAGGATATGATGTTAATGCTAGCACCACCATCGATCATAACACGTTGTATGAATATATTATCAATATAGATGAAGATGAAAAAGTGGGATTAGGGTCATCGATTTGGAAGGGAGAAATGTCTTTGTCTGAAAATTTGAGGGTAGCTACTTGGCAAGTACATGGAGGTGTAGAGGAAGGTGAAAAATTAGTGAGAGAGGCTATGTGATGACGGGTAATGATGGATGCTATAGGTGTGGGGTCATTTGGTAAAACCTCAATAGATTGAAGGACCTCCATGAGGGCTTGACGGTGTGACTCAGAGGTTTAGATGAGGTCATATAAAGAAATTTTGAGGGAGGATTGGTGTAATTTTTTTAGCATTGTGCGATGTGTGACCCCATCAGAAATAGGATATATGGGACCTCAAATGGTGACTTTGGGTGTAGGTGCAGATGGTATGTTGGGTACAGGGTTAGTTGATGGTCCAGCTGCCTTGTCTGTGCCTTTGTCTTTCTGAGCATGGGTGGAAATGTGAACCATGTTAATATGAGGGGAGGTGGATGGAGAGGGTGTGCCATGGAAGATATAACGGCATGAGGGGAAAAATAATAGTGGTGGATAAGATCCTTGTGAAATGAGTAGAGCACACTGACATTTAGGTGGGTGTTTGTGCAAGCTCTCCTATGCGGACCATGCTAATTTTAAAATTTAGGGATGGATAAAAGGTTTGTGGGGTTGTAGATACTAGTCACCGAGTAGGTAATGGAAGAATATTTGGGGAGATTAACAAAGGCAGAATGGGGTCCTAATCAAGAAGATAGTCATCGTCAAAATTTTCTTTGGGAGGGCATAATTGGATAAGAATTGTTTTTACAGCCTTATAGTTCTCTACATCATGTCCTGGCACACGATGGTAGGTGAAAATTTTAGTTTCATCAAACCCTTTTGGTTTGGGTTTGAGTGGGTCATAAGGTCTAAGAGGTGGTAATGTGATGATAAAGGTTTCAAGGAGGTTGGCTAGGATAATGGCATACGAACCCACTAATGGATCACAATGTGAGTTTAGCGTGGGCTTGGATGGAATAATGGGTGACTACGATGGAAGAGGTTTCACAAGTGAGGGGAATTAAAGAAGGGTAAGTTGGAGCATTAGTTTTGGGAGTGCTACCATCTTAGGATTGGGTTGCTCCTTCTTAGGTAAAGAAGCAACACATGAACTAGTAATGGGGGGAACAATAGGTTTAAAGTGATAATGGAGGGATTGAAATTTTCAATTTCTATTGTACTTTCTTGGGTAGAGGTGAGGAAATATTATGTGAAATATATGGAAATGGAGATGGAAGAAGGGGGCAAGTTACCCGTGGGGATAATCATGGTGCGGTAGTGGTAATTAATAAAGATCGTGTGGAAGGTGCAAGTGGAATAGAGGATAGTGTTATGGGCAAAGGAAGAATTTATGGAAGGTAGTGATGGTATGGGTGGTAAGAAGGTCATGGGTGATGGAGGGGTTTATGTGGATCACTTGGGTATATTAGAGGGCCATGATGAGGAGGTGGGTTGATGTTTCCTTAGTTTACCAAAGTGGAAGAAGGTTTAATTTATGGGGTTGAGGGGTGAGGTCCTAGGATGGACGAAATGGGTGAAGGTGACAATGGTGTGGTAGGCGAGTTTGGTGTATGAGGCCTAGAAGGTTCAGGTCTTCCTTTTAGGCATAGGTATGAGTTTAGTGTTGGTTTGGGAAGATGTGGCTAAATCTAATTTAATGTGTGGATGAGTAAGGTTTGATGTCAACATAACCCCAAGAGAGTGATGGGTTTAGGTAAGGGAGATGATATAGGTGTGGGTAGGTGTTTGGGTATAGATGAGCATTGGGTTGTGGGTATAGGTGCATTTTGGGTTCGGGAAATGACATACAAGGTGTTCCAATAGACATGGTTATATTTGGTTTGGTTGCTTGAAACACTTTTTGATAGATTATGGAAGTTTCGGTGAGTGACACTACATTTGGGTTAAAGCAGGAGTAGAATACATCCCCAAAGAAAGGATCTATAAACATAATCTAGGTAATTGGAAAAGTCTGAAAAATGTACTATCAGTAATCGTGGCCAATGTGGATCAAGCAATCCTCATAAAATATGTTTGAGAAACAAGGAAATGGTTAGCTTCTTAACTGTGGGTAAGAGAGACAAAATTAGATCGGTAGGAACTTTGAAGGCCAAAGTGGAGAATGGTCACATAAAGGCAATGGTGTTTATGAAAAATCCTCTATGGGTAAAGGATATGATGTGAAATACAAGGTAGACTCTCCTTGTGATGGTGTAGGGACTGTACATGTGTCCCCTATGAGTAGGAGAGGTTCTACCGACGACTGATTGGTAATTTGAGATGCAAGAGGTGAAGTGCTAACTATGGGATCTTTCACAAATGAAGGAGAAAATAAAGGGGTTTCCTTTATGGGTGAAGGAATAGATGAAATAGGTTCCTTTGTGTGTGGATGAGTAGATGAAATAGGTTTTTGTGTAGGTAGGGGAGTTCAGGATAGGATTTTTTCTATGGAAGGAACATGGAGTAATTGGTAAGTAACTCATATGTCATGAATACAATGTGGACCTCACAATCATTATGATCATTGGTTGAAGCTTCACCAGTTTAGTTAGAAGATGGGGCATGATTAGGGAATATTTTTTTCAAGATATGTAATTTTTGGTTGGTTGGTGCATTTGGGCTATCCAAGACTAGATCTCGATTGTATAACATTTCTTGGATAATATTCTTGAAGGTGATATAGTTAATGTCATTATGACCTTTCGATGATGATAGTTGAAAAAGTCATGTTCTTTATACCATACGGGCGTGGGGCGATCAAGGTAAAAACTAGTGTGTGGTTTATAGGTGGAAGGGTAAGGACACCAGCCTTAATAAACTTTTCCAAAACAAAAGAATATGGTTCCCCTATTGGGGTGTACTTTCATTTTCTTGTCTGAAATGTAAATTTTTTTGGGAGAGAGATTAGAAGAAGGATTGGCTTGGTTTGATGGGTGAGAGGGTCCAGCCTTGAGAACCACAACATTGGTAGATCCTTTGGAATTTAAATAGTTATTGTGGGGTTTCAAATATGAAGAAGAATCATTGGATTTAAACGTGATGTTTTTGTTACATAGCTGAATTTTCTTCTCTTTGATAGCACATATCTCTAATTTTCATGCCATGGTGAATGCCTCATCAAAGGTATGGAAGGTCTACACCTACAGGTTTGGTGAAATGTGTCTAGTGCATGCCCAAGTAAATAGCTCTACAAGATCAGTTTGAGGTAATAAGAATGTGAGTTAGTTAATTAGGTTGCGCTAATGAGTGACAAAGATAGTAATAGACTCATCATCATACTATCGAGCGGAATAGAGATTAGTCATGGTGAATTTCTTGAAAATGTTGATTGAGAAGTGGTTTAAGAAGGCTTGGGCTACTTGATTAAATGAGTAGATGGAATGTTTGGGTAGCCCACTATACCATTCTAATGCAGTCTCTGTCGGGGACATCGGGAAGGTTCATAAGAATAAAGCATCATCATGGGCAATCAAGTAACACCCTGTGTTTTAAGGACCACAAATGTTGTTGCAAGTCTTATTTACTATTGAAGCAATTGGATTTTAGCATTTCCCAATGTACAGGGTATAGGTGACTAGGAATGGATAGATGAATGGGATCACTACATATTTCATTATAGGTGAGGGAATTACGTGAGACAAAAACTAATGCTTTTGATGTCCGCATCCTTTCCATCTTTAACTTAATGAGGTCATTGGTAGGTTATGATAGAAGGGTGCCTCATGTGTAGTAATAGGGCTATTATTGAACATGTGATATGAGTGTCATTCCAGGTGTATAGTGATGCTTTGAATAGGAAGGTTTCGAATAGGGGCCAACATGGACGGCATATACCAGTAACTAATGATGGATGAAATAGGGGTTGTTGATAATATGTATATGTAGGTGAGATAGTCAAAGTGACTCTAGTAGTGATTTGGGTTAGAGACTATGGGATAGAGAGGACAAAATTCTAGATTGGGGTAGGGGTTTTCGACATCGTGGGTGGTTGTGTTGTAATTGGTATATGTGAGATAATTGGTGTGAATGGGGTTATGTTCATGGTGGTCAATGAAGGAACAATAGATATTACAGATGTGAAAAATGTTGCGAGTATGCAGTGGTCATAGCGGGTGAAGGTCCAAGATACAAAATTAATTGGGGAAAAGAAGTTGAGGGTAACACCAAAATAGTAGGGTCTGATGTAGAAGTGGGGACAAGGGGAGGAGAGATGGATATGAGCATGCCATATATTAATTGTCCTAAGGAATCTCGAGTGGATGAGTAGGAAAGATAGAATTGTAAGGCTATGAGATTCTAATCAAGGAGTTGTGTGAAATCCTCATCACCTTTAGCAATGGTGATAGGTAGATTCACATTCATGGGTGATAGAATAGAAGGTGGCGAGGGACTAGGTGGGAGTGGTTGACGATGGGGCATGGAATATAAGAGAGTTAGTTTGGATTGTAGTCAACACCATGTGAATAAGGGTTGAGCTAGTTAGACTATATTCTATAAATGATGCAAAAAATAGTAGGAGAAAAGAAAAATGAGGCTAGGTGGGTGAATTTGGTCAAGGTTTGGATTTTGAAAACCAAACACATACACCAATGACATTCGGGATGACCGATGATGGTTAAAGGGGAACCAATGTCATTCACCGAAACCGATGCCGACATCGTGGAAAAACACCAGTTTCAAAAAGTGAAACATGATTGATGAATGTGTAAGGAAGTAGTATTTTATGATAGTAATACCAACAGGAGGAAAATATGTTGGTGCCTTGAGGGCCAAAATCATATCAGAGTGAGTGAATGAAGACTATCCTAGGAAAAATACCTAGAATAGGATAATGAGAAGATGGGGCCCTGACACACTCAGATAAAATTAGAATACTCCAACTATGATGGTGGAGTGTGTAAGGAAAAAAAGAAAAATAGAATCATAGCCTCACACCTCAAAATGCAAGCCAAGAAGAAAGCTAAGAAAAACATGATCCTAAGAGTGATTTTTCTTTATGTTTTTTCAGCTTACACTATTTAGAACTGACCGTGTGCATTCAGAACAAAATTTTTGTTGGGAAGGCATCCTATGAAGAAGGAGATCTAGAAGGTGAGGTTTCAGGTTATGTTATGGTGGGGGCGGTCCTTCCTCTAATGGGGTACTGGACAGAGATAACTAGCTGGGGATTACCTATCAATCCTCTTATCGTTTGATTTTTGATAGGTGTTCCTAGGTAAGATGTCATTTAAGAAGGCGTGTATATTTAAATTTTTTCAGTTTGGTGGAAGAAGAAATATATTTCTTTCAATGGTTCGATTGTGTTAACCATCATCCTGGGCATGACTTTGAGCATACAAGTTTCCCTTAGTTTTATTGTGAGATAAATACAGCCTACAAGAAATGTAATGCGAGTGTTTTAAACCCAAATTGAAATATGATATTTAATGAAGCATAATGATGAACAAAAGAGAGGGTGCTCTTTCAATAAATGCAAAAAGAAATAAGAATGATTCTTTTAAATGCACCAAAAGAAATATTTCATTTAGAGCAATTAGAAATAAAAAGAGGATTACTAGAGAAAAAGATTTAGTGAATAATAGTTTAGAAAGGAAACACATAAGATGTAACTTATATGAAAATAAAGGGAACCCAAAATTTAGGGTCCTACTAAGGGCATGCCAAAATGTTTCACCATTTCCTTTACGTTTTGAATCGACAAAACAGATAATGTTATGGGCTGAGTAAAAATACCTATTCCAATGTTTTGTTTGAAGGTTGTGCACATGTTCGACTTATCAATCCAATGCCGATCGTGAGAGATTCCTTTTGGCTAGGTGGAACTAAATAATATATGATAGTGAACTTCTAAATGAGTGCTAGATCCAAGAAGTGTGATACTTCCTAGAAGCCCGTCAATCCATCTGTTTTCATAAAAGAAATATGAAATAACTGAAATATGTACATAAATAAACCTAGTACTAGTATTATGATTTGGGTACCTCGATCACTATCATCATCGATCCAATTAAATACTAAAAAATATGTGGGTTAAGGTATTCAAGTAAGGTTGTAGGTTGTACAGTGGTGGTGCAGTCACAAACAGTGGTCTTAAAGCAGGTTAAGTAAGGTGTTTGGGTGGTTTTTCTAGGTAGATTGGTTGCTAGTTTACACAGTGTTGGAAGAAACAGAGATTGGTGTCGGTTGAAGTGAGACTAGTGTCAGTTTTGGATGATCGTATTGGTCACTATGGAAATTGACAGAGGGTTAAATGGGGGTGTTTGTCCTCTATCTTGGGACAAAGAGTTAGGAAGGTGCTGGTGAGGTATAGATTAGGTGTGGATTTAGGGAAAGTATTCTGAGGTTTTGGTTGGGTTTTTGGTTATGGTAAGGAAGAGTTATGGGGAGCTGGGAAACAACATTCTAAGCGATGACGGTCAAGGGGAACCGACCATGGTCAATAGGGACTAATGACGGTCATTGTGAATAGATTAGATGGTGGAAAGGGAGGTTTGGGGTTAGACAGAGATAAAAAGGGGAATGGTGAGGTATATGGGGATCTTAGGAACACTCATAGATGTATAAAGGTCGTGTATAGATGATCAAATGGTATGGTAGTGAAAGTTTGAGTTTGCAAGAAAGTGAATGTTAGGGAAATGGAGATGCTAATAGAAAATGATAACAAAGATGAAAAAACCTTTCAAAATAGGACAAGGATGAAATAACACATATGATAAACGTACTTACTGATGTTGCAGGTCCAATGGCTAGGTGTTGGCAATGATTGATCGGTGGGATGGAGCTTGGTGTGGCATTGGTGCTTCCTTGAATTCTACCATGAGAGAAATACCTCTAGATCTGTCTTGTTGTTGGCTATGACTACTTGGATGTGCGAAAGAGATTTAGTTCTTTCTTGCAGGTAGATCTCCTTTGCTCCCAAAATTCAAGAATGTGGCCAACCTCCCAAACAAGGTTACCAAAATGGTTATATGGTAACCGATGATGGTTCCTAGTTGACCGGCATCGGTTTCAGGATGACTGGCATTGATTAAGGCATGATTCCCTAGGTTTACTAAAAATGACATATTTTGCAATCATTTGGGCCAGGTCTGTCCATTTATTATGGATCAAAATGGACGTTATCTTTTAATGAGTGGGAATGTGGTTAGAGGAATAATAGGCATTTATTTTTAGGGTTGAACTAAGTCTTAGTTAGTTATGGTGAGTAGATAGATACTAAAAATAGGTTTATAATGAGGTGTCTAGGTGAGGTGGTGGGGTGAGGTGTCTAGGTGAGGTGGAAATTAGGTTAGTTAAGATAATTAAATAATGAATAAAGTGAGGATGAGTATTAATTTAATTAAAGTGATTAAATTAATATTAATGTGTGATGTAAGGGTCATGGTTAGGTAAAATTGTTTAAGTTAGTTGTTCGAAAGGGGACAAAGGGGAGTGTGACCCAATTTTGGTGTCTACATTCGCCTCATGCCTTTTTTATGTATCCAAGCCTCTATGGGGAACTAAATCCCCATAATAACATTTACTCCTCTAATTTTTCTCCCACATACCTCCAACCGTAATACAATGGCCCTTTGAATTACAGAAAATGCATAGATGCTAGGAACTGAGATCCTATGAGAACTTGTTTCAACATTCCTTTCCCTACTTGTATTTCCACATAACACTAATTCCTTTGTATTTTAGACAAAAATAAGGTTCGAGGAACCTTTGTTCCTAGAGAACAAGTTCCATCTCGACCCCAAGTTCTCGTAACACACCAAAAGCCCACAATACATTGAAAATGGCAAAGTATTTGTTGTGTGGATTTAAGACCAATGTAGAGAAACTTGTGCTCTAGGAAACCAATTCCATCCGCACCCCCAAGATCCGTAATACACTACGTAACCCTTTTTCCAATTTTCTCCAGCTTTTTCTAACTCTTTGGACTTTTATTCAACCGAGGAGTTAGGGAAAATGGATAAATGTCCAAAACTATTATAAGTTCCCCAAAGCATGAAAATACTTGTATTTCCATATTCTTCATTGAAGTCCCATGAAACTGTCCAAGTCTAAATTTGTCAAGTTAGCCAATTTTTCCAAAGTGGGAAAAAATTAATAACATGTAAGGTGGCCTAAAACCCTCCTAAAATCTTACTAAGGTAGTGATGGAGAATATCTTGCTCAAAATTGTCCAAAATTGATTGGTTGACCTTAATTTATGATTATATCTTATACATGAATCCTCTAGCTTTATTCAAGTTGCATTGGTGTGTCATGACAGTGAGTGGACCCTACAAAAAGGTAAATCTCTAAATAAATTATGTTTTCTCTCAAGTTTTGCACTAGAAATGGTGTGGAAATGGATGTTAGAGGAATTATGGAATCCATAATACATGTATATGATGGTTTCTAGACATGGTCTAGCCCTTAGGAGGTTTATGGAATTCAATATAAGAAGACTTGGTTTTTGGGGGAAGTATGACAATTTTGGTGGTCATGATGAAAATTTTCTCTCAAGAACTTAGGCTTTGAGTTGTGGTGTCCAATGGAATTAATGGTTGTTTTCATGTCCAATATAACATTATTCATGTATTAGATAAGTTCTAAATGTTATTTATTATGTTGAGAAGTTGGTCACAAGTTGACCTAGTTGACTAGGTTTAGGACAGAGAAAGTGAGATCTAGAGATTGGTCTGTAAGACAAATAGTTGTCTCTTGACCATGGTGTTTTGGTCTCTAATAGTGATCATGGTTTCATTTTGTGTCATTTATAAAATATTAGATAGCTTTTAATGGGTCATTTTAGGTGTTGGAAGGTCAAGCTTCCTTGGGTTTTTCATGGTTTAAAGAAATTTCTCGGTGTAAGTTGACAAGTGGTTCTTGGGCACTTACAATTCATATGTTAGTAACTAAAGCATGTGATAATATTCTAGAGGTCATATATCAATTTTTTATGTGGTTTACTTGCATGGTTGAGTGGTTTGAGTATTGTTTAAGCTTTGTCTATGAAGATTGGTTTGTAAATATGCATAGACCTAATAAGACAAAGTTCTAATGAAAGGATTCATGATATGCTATGATGGTGAAAATTTGAAGAGGCATGTACAAAGCATATAGTATACTTAAACAACATGTATAGGTGGTTTTAGATGTTTGGTGAATGCTATGTGGGCCAATAAGACTCAGACTTGGTGAAGGAGTTGTTTTAGTCATCATTTATTGTTGTAGCAATATTCTAAAGGTGAAAAGCATATTTAGGTGGTTGAGTTAATACTGAGTTATCTAGGGGGTTAGTTCCTCCATGTAAGTTGATTTTTTCTAAATCTAATGATTTGTACTCCTTATAGGATTAGTTCTCTATTAAAATTCTAGGGGTTGGTGTTCCTTATGGAGTTAGTGCTTCACTAAGTTTATTCATTAATATATAGGAAATTTTATCCAAGATTTTTTCAGTGGGTTTTACTCCCTTCAATGGTTTCCCACTTATATCTAGTGTAATTTTTCTCTTGTGTTCTCATTTCTCATGTATGGTTATGATTCATGGTGAATTCATGTTTAATAGTTAAGTTGAAATGATAATTGATGAATTATAAAGTGTATGTGAAAGAAATTTTTAGGGAACACTAATTCAACCCCCTTTCAATGGTTGTGCTTCAAATGATTGCTATCATAGTAGGTCCTCTCGAATAAATGTTAACAAGATTTATGTGGTCCTGGAAGCACATATATGGCTAACCTTGGTAAGGTGGTTTCTAAACTACCAAAGCTCATTTTTTAAATGGGAAAAATTATGCTTTTCGGAGTATCATGATGAAGAATAATATAACTTCCTTGGGATGTGATATTTTGCGCTTGGTTGTAGATGGGTTAACTATTCATAAAACTCCTCTAACTCACACAACATGAAATAAGGAAAGTAATGATAACTCTGTTGGTATCTAGATTTAATCTCCTTCACAACTTGAATAGAATCATGTATTTGCACAAGACACTCAAGGGTAGATAGATGATTTGTATGTCGTTTGTAGCCAGGGAACACATACATTTGGCTTGTTGGTACTCAAGATTTGAGGGAGTGGATAGCACCTTCAAAAGGATATTGATCTGATCCTTACTGTTTTAGGTTGTGCCTATCAACCAAGGAAAGAGAACCTATATTACAGCCCTTGTATGGTAAAGGAGATGGAGATATCCTCATATTTTACACATTATATGGAGATGGCCTTGTGAAAACATGATCAATTATCCATTATTCAAACTCAAAGGAGTTGTCACTATTAAATGATGGAAATGCTTTCATGACAAGGATGAGGCTACTAGCGACATGATAAAATCATCGTATGTTTTTTGTATTTTTGTGAATGGATTTATATTCTTTTGTTGACACACAATGCAATGCAGGGGTAGTATTGGTAGGATGAATTAGTTCGAATGAAATTTTGTGGGGAGATGTTTAGAAAAGACTAGTTAGGAATTACCAACTTCTTTGAGAACCTTTGAAAGAAATTTGTAACACCTAAACAACAAGAATACTTCCAGAGGTTTTAAATGCTCCTTCAACCAGGATATGTGCACAAATGGAGGCCTAAACTTGCACTCTTCCACACAACCTTTGATAACCTGCCACAAAATCTTGAAGCAAAATACCAACAAAGTATCCAGGAATCCCTATTTAATCATGACCTAAGGTGCACCCAAAGGTTTACAAACAATCTCAATATTCAAGGACGGTAAAATGATTTTAAATGTTTATCTTCTATCAGATGAAGGCTCTTCTAAATATAAGATTGCAAATTCCATTAAACCATCAACAAGAAATGAGACCCTGTATGATCAAAGAGATCCTAAACATAATATTGCAACATGAGAAAGAAAAACAAATTGAAAATATTCGAGACATAAGCATATGTATATTTTTCCAAGAGATAACACCACATAATCCAAAATTTGATCAAATACATTAGTAGGGGAATGCTATAAAAACAATCTCAGACCACGTTGATGGCTTTACAACCTGAAAAAAAATCAACATGATGTAATCTGATATAAAATGGAATTGAAAATGGCTCTCGGGAAGTATTCTCCAGAGAAATGGATTTCTTCCAGCCTTTTTGCTTGAAAATTCTAAGTTCTTTTTCTCTCTCCTATCTCCTCTCTCAAATGCTTCAAAAAATATCATATATATCCAATTCCAGCTTGGAGTCTTGCTTCCCAAGAAAATAATATGCCCAAGGGAATAAATTTGTTACAAAACCCTTCATCATTTCATGAAAATGACCCCAAACTGTAAAACAGCTCGCATATTGCCAAGGGTGCACAAAAAGTTTAAAATATTGCATGAATTTGGATCCTTATCCATCCCAAGGTCATTTTTTTCATTCAGGTATGCCAGCATGCTCCAACAATCATTTTTACCTTTTACCCTTTCAATTTTTACCTCTGTAATTTTTATTTTCACTTTTCACATTTTTTACATCGGGCCCGAGCAAAAATGCATCAGAAACATCAAAGATCATCAAATTAGCTCATGAAAATGGTGCCATTATTCTCAGAAGGACAAGGGGACCAAAAATCATATAAGGTTTGATGAATTTTGATGAAGAAATGTGATTTCCAAGCTCCTTGGAGCTCCCATGGTGCCCAAAAATGAAATTACATAGTATCCATCGATTTTGATCACCTTTTAATATCCACCCTCCATGTGGCAGCTGAAATCTCTGAATATACCCTTTTTGACCATTAGATAAGGCATTATACATGTCAAAATACCATTGGATCAGGCCCCCATCCTTTGAAAATGCATTTGTGACCCTTTTTTAATTTTGGAAAATTTTGTAAAAATTCTCTGCTTCTCCCCTAGAACCACCACGTGTCCACATGTGGGCCCCCGAAAATCGCAGGCTTATTTTATGAATTTTTCTCCTTTTTTGAGAAAAGGAAAATTTTCTCAAAAATCTCCACGGGCCCGAACACCCACTCTCTTCCTTGCCACGTGGCGCTCTCCCATTCGCCACAGGTCCAAGCCTCCAATTCTGCCTTCAGACCTCCCTGTCAAAATTTGTAATTTTTTTTAAAATCCTCCCGGGCCCGCGCATCTCCATTTCTACCTTTTTGAAATGTGCCACGTGTCCAATGTGGATTGGCCGTGGAAGCATGTCTTCAATTTTGTCTTTGAAACATTAGCCGAAATTTGTAAAATTTCCAATGGTAACCCCGAGCTCCGAACCTCTGCCCCTCCATTCACATTTCTTTGTATTTGGCAAAGCGGACAATTTTTGATTTTAAGTTTTTTTCCTCCAAAGGCATAAAATCCAAAACATTCCCACCAACCCACTTCCCCCCATCCTTCTTTTGGACACGTGTTGGCTCCCCATTGGTCGCGGGACCATTTTTCATTTTTTACCTTGCAAACATAAAGGCAAAAATTCATAAAGTTTTCCTTCAGCCCCTTCTTCCATCTCACCTCCTAGACACGTGTCCTCTTTTCATTAGACGAGGGATTTTGGGCTAAAAACTTCACTTTAGCATTTTGAACTAAAACATCAAAATTCTTTAACTCCCCCCACCATCCGCATGTCCTCCGAGCCACGTGTCCTCCCCCTATTTGGTGCGGGCTTTCGGGCCTAGAAATGACTTTGAGAAATTTGCCAAAATGCAAGCCAATTTTTTTAAGGTAAATCCGCCACTCCTCGACCAATCAACATGTGCCACGTAGGCATTTTTTATAAAAGGCGGATCCACGGACCAAATTTTTTCCTTTTAGCCAAATTTTTTTAAAAACAAGTTAGAAAAAATTCCCGACCACCCCCAGCCAATAGGAGCCCACCACATTGCAATAATACTATGATGATGAATTTGACAGGCAGAAAATGCCTATATGACCGTCAAAACGTCAAAAAATGTCAAGGATGCCCTAAAAATTGAATTTTTGACAAGGAAGGCAGATTCCTTGATCTTGAACCATTTGAAACATGTTTTGACGTCATTTTTGACCTTGGGATCGGGAAAATACTTGCACAAATTCAGGATTTGATCAATTTCGAGTTTTTTGCACGTTTTGACAAAGGAGAAATGATACAACCCGTAAAAATGAAGAAATTAGGGCACAAATGGGGGAAAACTTGGAAAATTATTTTAGAACAGGGCAAAACAACAACATTATGAGCATTTGAAATTATTTAACTGGAGAAATCAAGTTTGCAGACCACCAAATCGACCAATGAAACATTTGTGAGCAAATTCAGGCACGAAACATTAAGGCACATTATGAAACTCAATACTGGGACCAAAAACTCTAAAGAAATGAATGCCATTTTTTGTGGATTGGTAGAGTCATAATTTTTCAAGGTAATGTAATGTGCTACAACTAAGGATATGTGGGATAAGCTATAAGTCATTTATGAAGGTGACACTAAGGTGAAGTTGGAAAAGCTTCAGACCTATAGGAGTTAGTTTGAAATTTTGAAGATGAAGGAAGAAGAAAACATTGTAGCATATCTCCTCAGGGTATATGAAGTGGTATATATTATTAGAGGATTAGGAAAAGAATAAAAAAATCATTGGTGGTATAGAAGGTGTTGATATCTCTAACTCCTAAGTTTGATCCTAAAGTCTCAGCTATAGAGGAAGCCAAGGATCTAAGTACACTGTAGATGGATGAACTCCATGGTATCTTGACAACCTATGAGATGAGAACATGTGATGACAAACCTCCCAAGAAGGAAGCATCCTTAAAATCTTAAAAGAAGTCAAAAGGTAAGAAGATAAAAATGATGATGTTTCAGATATAGATGATGATGAATTGATTGTTATGTTTTCTAGGAATTTGAAGACATGTTTAGGAAAGTATAAGGGTAAGTTTCCCTTCAAGTGCTTCAACTATGGTGAGATAGGGAATTTTGCAAACAAGTTTCCTCACAAGCATAAGGATGAAGATAATGAAGAACATGATGAAAATAATGATGATGATAATAGGTCCCATAGGTATGATAAGAGAAAGAAGAATTTTATAAAGTTTAGGGGTAAAAAGAAGTTCAAGGAAGCCTATATTCCAAGGAGGATTGCAGCTCATCTGAGGTAAGTAGTGAAACTAGTGATTTTGATGATGATGTTGGAAATGAAACCATATTTATGGCCAAAGGAGTTGGGATATCTAAAATAGAATATTCCATATTTGGAGGTTCATGTGTGGATTCATATGAAGAAGAGTTTGAATTTGACCTTGAAATTGAGTTGATGAGTGTCCTAGAAGAGTTGAAGCATGCAAAGAAGAAGAATAAGAAACTGAAGACATAGGCTAAGGAATATGAATACAATATTCATTTTCTTGAAGAGAGACATAGGATTGACACCCATGAGTATGATAAGATCTTCAAACAATTATAAACTCAAGTGGATATTATAGCTGCAAGCCTAAAATCTAAGGAGGAAGAGTGTATCAGGTATGAAAAATAAATAGAGTCCCTAAAGGTAGAAGTGACTAAAGAAAAAATCAAGGTAAGAACCTTTCATAATTTTTATAAGAGTTATAAGAATATAAATGAGCTCCTAGATATTCAAAATGCTTCAAGTGATAGGATAGGTCTAGGATTCAAGGAAGACCTAAAGAGTGAATAAGTGACTTAAATGACAACAAAAGAAGATGTTATTTAGAGAAAGGAGAATGATAACATGAAAAATAGGATATCTAACATTATCAAATAAACCTAATTCCATTAGTTATGCAATATCATTCAATGGTTATTATTATACATGTAATGAGTTTGGTCATAGGGAAAAAGAGTGTAGAAGGTCCTCCAAGAATGAGGATTCATGGAACCATGGAAGAAGTATCAGTTCACACCAGCCAAGAGGTAAGAATGGATTTTTTTGTTATAACTTTCATAATTTTGGTCATATTACAAAGTTATATCATCATAGGACCTCAAGGAAAAGTAAGATTTTGAGCCTCATAGAGTATAGGAGAGAAATAAAGATAAGGCATGAGAACGAAGAGTAAATCAGGAAATATAACTAATAATAATTCAAATGGGATGAGAAAGTGAAGAATGACCAGAGGTTGATGATCAGAATAAGGTTGAATAAGTCAAGGAACATGTGCCAAAGATATCTTGGAATATCCTAAAATTTTTGTTTTAGATCCCTATGGTTAGGGATGTCTCTACTAATCTTCTTAGAGGAATTCATCAATTAGAAGAAGCATGTAGTAAAGGGAGATTTTATGAAATCAATACAATAAGAAGGTGTGCTTAGCCTTAAGGGGATTTAGATGGATTTATTTTAGCTACATCAAGTCATCTTAGTGGTATTAAGGACTCAATGGGAGTCAATCAAGTATGTTCTCAGCTCAAAAGGAAGGTAATTATGTTATCTTAAGGAAAACATCTAATAAGGAAAAGATATGTTTCTCTAATGTTGTAAAGATTCAAAAAAATATGAAGAGCTCAAATAGACCTTGTTATGTTTGGTTGATGTTTCCAACAAAATGGTGATGCTTTCATTCTTAGCTCAACCTATACAAATCATGTTATGTTTTATACTAATACCCACAGTCCTTTGTTGTAAGATGTATATTATTTTCTTGATATGGATAAATCATGTAGAAAATATGTATGGAGATCATAAATCCTCATGGATCATGGTGATTATGGGTTTAAATCAAGAGCATAACTCTCATTTTCACTTATATACCTTTCAAGGCTTGCATTCATACAATTATTCTCTCCTTGATAAGGAACCACGGTCCTATATCCCCAAGAACATATACATATATAGAATGCTGAAAATATCACATGCACTTCATTCATACAATGTAAACCTATAACTTACTTTTCATGATATGGAAGGTATCATCAATATTCTTGTCAAGAAGTTACACTCCCATATTAGTTCATCTCAAGTTTGTGGACATTCCCTCCTTTGTGTAAGACTGATTATTATATCTTAAAACCTCCTTGATGATTACTTGACCCTGTACCTACATTCATTCACCTCTTCAAGAAATTATTTCTTACATGCCTAATCATTCAAACATCTCACTTTACATTCAAGAACTAGTATGTATCATCTTGATTGTTATATACTTGGTTTCTTCTTTAATCTATGTATTACTCTTTGAGAATGGATTCAAACTTGGGAAAAGGGACTACTACCATATTTTATAATTATAGATAATGAATTCATCGCATTAAAATGCTGAGAGAACCATCCTCTTACTAATTCTTCATGATCACTTTTCACTATCAACGATTTCCAAACTTGAAAAAATGTTTGTCATTCATAACTCAAAAATTATGCATTGTAAGAAAAACCATTAAAAACCCATCTCAATAAATTCCTCAAAATTTACATACCAAATTTCATAGAAATATGATTTGTTTTTCATAATTTATGAATTCTAATACGCCCAAAACAAACTAAATTTTGACCCCGCCTACGACCTACATGACCGGGAGATTTCTTCTATAAATAATTGTTATCACCAAATCACAACACATTCCAATTTTCACAAGTGTGTGTTCTTTATATCACAGTTTGATTGGGTAACATGGATACTATCTCCAAGTTATGGGACTTGCTACTTTAAATTTACCTCTAGAGAAGGATGGTTTCTTTTCCTAATCTAGTCCAAGCTAACTCTAATGAAGGAAAATTACTGGATATCTATATCCTACAATTTTCAAGGGACCATGGAGAGAGAAATAACATGCAAGTAAAATAAATATACACTACATAGGTGATGTACCAAAAAAGGGTGTGATAACAACTCTCCAATATGTGGAAATAGGAAAAATACAAATTAAAAAAGGTGATGACAGTTCTCCACATTCTAACAGTAGCATTCACAAATTCATTTCCATAGAATCACAACTATAATGAACTCTACACAATGAGTAGAGAGACACAATACACCTACAACAAGAATAAAGAGGCAAGAAGAATGCAAATAAACACAAGGGAAGATACATCCACAACTTGCATCTATTGCTTCATTGATATGCACAGATCATTCTATTACAAGAGAAAGGTTTGGATCATCATACAATAATTCCTATAAAAAGGCCTATATTAAATTGGTTTCACAAAACAAAAATGGAAGATTTTGCTACCAGAATTATCCCCCTTTATAAATGAGAGAACACTTCAATTTATAGAAAGTGAAGGAGAGGAGAGAGAAACAAGCAAACTTGGATTTGCCTTTTGTACCAATTAAAACATACCAAAAGTGGGTATAAATCATGATAGAAAATATTCAAAAGTCATCCCAGATGATATACAACTTGTAGTGAGAGAAAATTTCTTCGCATGCCCATTAATTACACTCCCAACCACTTTAAGGATCCTTATTTGGAAGTGGTTATGTTTCTTACAAAATTCGCCATCAATTATTAATCAATTCTAGAATTTATTTATTTTTTTGTTAAGGTCTCAAAACCATTATTCCAACGAGACCAATTTTGTGCAATTCCATTGAGAAATGCTCAAGTTATGAGCTTTTGAGTGACTACATCTAATCTGGTTCTCCATGTTTGCTTTCACTCCATGGGACTATGAATTAATTTCTAGGTAGCTAGAAATAACTTTTAAATATTCTTCCTCTTTTCTAATGTTCTCTACATGATTTAATAATCTAGGGTATTTAAATTTTTGGGGACCACAATATTTTCATTTCCTTTTCATTTGAATTGGGGTAGTGTATTTAAATTTAAAACTTATGTGGGAGTCATCTCAGCCATCTCGACGAGATGGTTGACACCTTACTTAATATTTACATGGAGCTTTGTATCTTACAACCAGCTTCTCCTCCCATGTCAAGCACCCCTTTGGAAATTAATGGGCTTGCTTGTATATTGCTGAATCACTCCCTTTTTTGATGTGATGAGACACTTGTTGAATGCCAAACCAGCTCCATGTCGACATTATGCCTTAGGTCTCTCATTCGTTGCATTATTATGCTCATGTGTCGACTACCTTAATTCAGGTCCATGTGTATTACACCACTTGCATTGGGGCTGGTTACCCAATCCTTCAACTTGGCGTTTAACCTTCTCACCCCCACTACATGGTTTCACATAGGACACTTTGTGTTTAGCAAGCTATCAATTGACATCCATGTGGAGACCCTCAGTAACTCAGCTAGGCTCATCATTTATTTACATTGCGGGTTGGGATTAAATACAAGGAACACCCCTTTGGTATGGATAATGTTAGATGATACTTTAACCTCTAATTAACCTGAAACAAGGACCTTGTGCACACCATGTCGAGGCCCATAAAGGGTCTCTAGAACCTACTTTGACCCCGTAGATGGTCCATTGACTAGGCCAACTCCCACATCCCATTCTACTCGGTGAAGTCAGTTTTTACATCCCACTTTTCCTATGGGCCACTTGGGCTCCCTAACTCCACATTGCCCGATTTGGGTTCTCCATGTACCCTATTTATTGGGCCTCTCGGGATATTGACCTCCTTCATACCTAGAATACATTGTATCGTGTGTTTTGGCCTCCTTCCACACAAGTGTCCATCGTGCCATTTGGGATCCTTATCCTCTGATCTCACCCATGCATTGATCAATGATTTCTAATTTTTGGAAACCAATGTCCCAACTCGCCTAGGACTTCTAGGCTTCCAACTATCGCACTCACCACGAATCTGCCCATGGCTTGCTGAGTTGGTTCAATGAGCCAATATCCTTCCCTTCAATGCTGGTTTTTACTCATTTCCCGACCTCATATTCATTCTTATGACTCGGGGACACATGATGCCTTAGAACTTGCTCCTCGAGATGACTTGATACTCTTGCAAAGAAATGCTCAAGATTTTATTCTTACAAATTTCCTATCTCTATTTTACTTGCTCAACATTGGGTCGATTAGTATTTTGTCCATTAGGTCTCTGAGATAGCTTGGGGTTGTCTCCATGTTATATTTAACCCCGTGCTCAAGCTTGAAACTATTTCCCGAGCATGTCATAATTTACACCGTGTGGTTCACAAGTTCTTATAATGTGGGCTGTTATTTAATCAATCGGATTCCATTTTGACATGAGTTAAAGGCCTAGAATTTTTCACTTCACTAACATGACTTGGCACCTCAACATCGGATTCCTTGTATTGTGCCCTTTAGTGTTATATATCATTTAAATGACTCGATGGAGTTAATAAGGGACTCATGCAATACATTTTCTGAGATTGCTTTGTGGACTAACCTTCTTACATCCGCTAAATGACTCATCTTGTTTACCTAAAGTGATATTCCTTATAACAAAACCATCGGCATTTGTCTTGAACATACGATTTTGGTTACCACCCTTCATTACATAGATCATCCTAAGGTCATTGGAATCCATACATTCCAAATAGCTTGTTTTATCAAATATGACTTGACATATTTTCAATCAACTCACTAACTCCCTCTGATTAGCATATCTCACTTTAAATCATAGCTCGTCTATTTTTTAATGCATGTATGGTAACCTTTGAAACTAGCCATGGGGCATATAAGTTCGGCCCTCTTTTACATAGCCGTCTCCTTAAAATGTAAAAAATATACCAAGTCCTTTATTGAAGCTTAGGGCATTTTTGGAGCTCAACCCATTGTGACAGTGCTCAACTCAGTCTTGTCATGGTGTATCTCTATGGAAAGTGTAAGATTGCACCGGGTTGCTTGCCCATGAGCTCAATAAGCTATCCCAAGAGTTGGAAGTTATCACTTCATGTCTACACCTTCATCAAGTAATTTTTGTATTTTAAAATGTCATAAGGGTGTGTGAAGGTTCCAAGAGTGTCCTAGGCCTCAACACTGAATTTTGTTAATTTTTCATCTAATCAGACCATCCTACTCGTTTTCTAAAGTGAATTAACCTTTCAAACCCAATGAATACCAGAAGAGGAAAAATTCGTCTTGTAACCTTCAATTCTCTCAAATACCCTGATTCTTCCTTGAACACCGAAACCTACATGTACCCTCTAGATTAGTTATGAGAGTTCCTTAATGTGAGCCTTTCTGTCATCTAATTCCCCATGGGTGGAATTGGATAACAATTTTTCAACTCATGGGGCCATCTTTATGCTAGATGAAGTATGACTAGATGCATGTAGTTATCCATTGGGCATGGAGTATGCATGATTATCATGAGCTCATCTAACTTTGAGAGTTTGGCTCATGGGATTTTGAAACACTGATGTTTTGACTTGGGACCACCTCTCATTGTTTGCATTCCCCAACTCTTGTAGGAAAATCTAGAAACCTATTATGTGAGAGTGGAAAATTATCTTCAAACTAAATTTCACTCATTCCCGCCACTATGATCCATGAGGCTCAATAATGGACACTTGCAACTGCTGCCCCAACATCAGATTGCTTGGTACTTATGGCACATCGTAGATTCTGGAGTGAAACAATGGTTGGTTTGGACATCACGGAACTCTATTAAAACCTGATTTTCATTCTTCTTCTAAATGTTCCATTTCGGCCTATTGCTTAAAGGTTTGTTGGGTATATCTATTCACAAAAAGTTTGGCTTCTATAACTTATGACACTACCATCCACTACTAAAAGTTTCCCCAAACTGGTCTTTTAGATTTGGTGGAGGGAAAAAGAGTTCAACTCGCTGATTCAAGAAGAAAGAAAATAAAATATTGAAATCTGTCTCTTTATCATATTTTGTTTTCTCTGTATTTGAATTTTATTTGAAGATAGTAATTATTGCTTGCAGATTTGAGTCTCTTTACTGAAATTTTCTCTTCCAAAGGCATGATGAATTGTACAAGAACATACAATAGAAGTAATATAACATGTGCACCAGCACTTAGGAAAAAATAAATTTACTCTAACAACATTACAATGTGTACTAAGCACTTGGAGGAATGAAAATACTAAACTAATATGTACAAGGGTGAGAAATCTTCCTCTCTAGTAACATTTTTTGATGGATTCTATTGACTAGAATCTACGAGTTCTTCACCATTCAACTTAGCTAGTTGGAAGGAATTGATACTTTTTCACTCCATGATCATGTAGGGACCACTCCGTATGACATCAAACTTAGAATGTTTTCCCAATTTTTCCCTACTAGTATCCCACTTTAGTATCAAATCTCCCTCTTTGAATGTCATGGCATTAGATTTCTTGTCAAATTTCTTCTTTATCAGTTCTTGATATTTCTCTATGGTTTGCATTTCATTCTCTCTTATTTCTTCCAATTCCATCAGTTCTGCATACCTGATTTCCATGGGTTCAAAATTAGTTTCCACCTACTTCATGAGCTCCAATGTTGGCAACTCAAGTGATATGGGAAACACTGCTTCTTTTCCATATACTAGCTTGTATGGAGAACTTCCTATAAATATTTTGGGTGTAATTCTATCAGCCCATGAATCTTATTTGAGATTCATGTGCTTGGTTCTTTGATTTTCATTGAGATTTATTTAATGATTCTCAGTAGGTTCTTGTTTGTGGACTCTATTTGGCCATTACCCTAGGGGTAATAATTTGATGAAGTGATAAGATATATTTTGTTTCTAGCATCCCATTCATTGATCATTATGCCAAGAAAATCTAATGAATTTTATGATATGATAGTAGCAGGTACACAAAACCTAGTCATTATCCCCTCATAGAAGTCCAAGATACTAGATCCATTTGATTCCTTGAGTGCCATTGCTTTAGTTCATTTGGTGAAATAATATGTTGTTGTTAGAATCCATTTGTGGTCTTGGCTTGAGTTTAAATTGATAACTCCAATGAATTCCAATCCCTATTGCATGAATGGCTGATCCACCGAGATTAGATGAAGGGGTATTGCTACTATATTTTCCTTTCCTCGAAAGAAGGCACATTTTTTTCATTTCTTGATCGAAGTGTAGCAATCACTAAACACTATAGGCCAATAGTAACCAACTTTCATGATCATGAGAGCTATCGCTCATGGGGAAAAGTGACCTCTTGCTTCTCTGTCATGGAACTCGTGTAACCCTTTCTCATTCTGATTCATTGGGACACACCTTAAGATAACTCCATTTATATCCTTTTTTTTAAAAATACCATCAATAAGAACATACATAATGGACTATAATCTGAAGTATCTCCTCTTTTATTTTCTCTACTGGAGGGCACAACTCATTTGGAGGTAATATAGCATATCTTGAGTCCAATATGGAGTGGGAAAATCATCATTTGTTTGTTCTTGATCATTTTGTAACACCAAGACAACTCCTTCGTTTTCGGCTCAACATTTTTTTGGAATCTTTGATCGCATAGGCCTTTACCACGAACCATCTTAGTCAATTTAATCTCAATATCATACTCCATCACACGAGTGATCTAACATACTATTTTCTTGTTTAAATAATTTTTTAGAAGAAATCGCTTAACCCCACATGGGATACTAACAATTGAATCTTATTGTTTGAGACCAAGTTTTTGAACTTCTTCAGATTATAATCACAACAAGAAAATTATTTTCAATGAAATAATATCTCACTTCATAATCCCCCAAGTTTTGGCTGAAGAATGCTATGGGATGCTCCAAACCTTCCTTATTCAGCTCTACCAAGATGGATGAGATTGTATCCAATCCACCGAAGGCATAAAACATGAAATCTTTGGAGAATTCTAGATTAATTAGGTTTGTGGCCTAAGATATATTATGCTTGATGGCCTCAAATATATCCTTGCCTTATGTTTTCCATTTGAATGTAAGGATCTTTTTCAACATCATGGTCAATGGTTTTACCAAAGTGGAAAAATTAGGCACAAATATGCATACAAAATTTATTCTCCCCAAGAAGCTTTGGAGAGCCTTCTTGTGCCTCAAAAATGGTAGATTTTGGATGGCTTCAACCTTCTTGGGATCCATTGTCAGTCCTTACTTTGAAATAATGTGACTCAAAAACTTACCTTCATCTTCCAAGAATATACACTTTTATGAATTTAAGGATACTCCAAACCTTTTGAACCTTTGACACACTTTCACGAGGTGAAAGAGATGGTCTATTGCATTCTTTGAGAACATGGTGATATCATCCAAATAAACAAGCATTATATTATTAATCAACCCTTGAATGCGATATCTATAGCTCATTACAATGTTGCTCTAGAATTTGACAATCCAAAAGGCCTCTTCCTATAAGCATATGTGCCCCATTTTATAGTGAAGGTTGTCTTGAACTGATATTCTTCTTTCACCATGATTTGATTATATCCTGTGTAACCATCTAGCAATGAAAATATTTTAAAACTAGCCGCTACTTTTAGGATTTTATCCATTAAAGGGAGTGGGTAATGAACTTTGAGTGAAGCTCTATTTAGATCACAAAATTCCACACACAATATGATCTCTCCATTTATCTTCCTTACGATACCAAGTTTTCTACCCAAATTGAATGTTTGATATGGAATATTATGCTAGCTTTAATTAGCTTATTCAATTATTTTCTCATGAGAGGTTTAATGTGAGGATTCATTGCCATTTGCTTCTACTTGATGGGCTTAGATTTTGGATCCAAATCAATAGTATGTTGAGCTAATTTTGGATTGAAGCCTCTCAATTCCTTATAGTTCAAGGAAAATACATTGGAAAACTCTTGAAAAAGTTTTTAAAATTCATATTTCTCTTGTTGAGTACTCACCTTTCCAATTTGCAATACCTTGCCTTCTCCTACTGAAATAGGCTCTGAGTCTTCACCCTTTACCTAAATGTTTTCCTTTTCTTTTTAGAATTGATCATTTGGGTTAAATATTGATTCCAAAGTCATAAGACCCTTTGGTAATCTGTTTTTCTCATCTGAACCACTTGGTCACCATACTGTTATCTAGTTTATCTTGGTTTCTAGTAGAGAAATTTTCTTCTTCTTTAAAAAAATTGAGGATTTTCTAATCACTTTCAAAGACTTACCAACTAGTATTATTATCTGGGATAGCTTGTCTTATAACCAATTTTATATGAGGTTTAGTTCACTCACTTTTGATAATTTCTACAACATCAAATACTTCTCCAAGTGTTAAAATTCTATATACAACCTTGTTCTTCTTCCTTTGGATGGAATTGATTCCAAAAGCTTCAAAATAATCAATAAGATCCCATACCTAATTCTTTTAGGTCTTTAAAAGATCATTCTTAGCAGTGATTTTCCCTCTAACTTGGTTCACAATCATCTCACTATCTCTAAAAATTACAAGTTCTTAATGCCTCTCTTTCTTGCCCAATGTAACCCATGGATCAAAGCTTCATACTTAGTTATTTTGTTTGATCAAGAAAACTGAAAATAGAAAGCTAAGTATTATTTTGTACTTCTACGTGAAACAATCATTGCTCCTCATCCAACACCTTGCCTACTCCTTGATCCATCAAAAAATAGATGACAAACTTCATTTTCATCTTTGTTATCTATCTTGGTGATGCTTGGGAGAGGTGGATTTTCTTCATGTAAGCAATAAATTCCTAACCCAGCCTTCTTCCAATTCTTTGGAAGGATCAAATGCATGCCTCTTATTTTCCCATTCATCAAGAGTCAAGTCTGAAATGTTTCCAACCTTGGTATATACTTCATAAATACCTGGACAATATTCTTGATCAAAAGCTAAACATTTTTATTGATCGGGCTTGGTACATGCCATTCAATGTGGAAATTTTCAATAAGTTCAAACCTGGTTGTAGCCTTAGCTCCATAACTCATTCTTAATAACATGTGTTTCTAGTCATTAGATAAGTAGCCTCTAATTTTAGCGGTGAAGTATCTTGACAAACATAACGCAAAGAGTAGTGGAAATTCTATGTCTAACACATCTTGTAATACTGTGACATTTGGGCATGCATGTAGTGTGAGGTTCAATCCTTTGATTACTCCAAGTATTATTACTATTGTTCCATATAATGTAACATCCACTTTTGTGACTTCATATCTAGGATTTTTATTTTTTATTTTTACTTTATATAGCTGATTTAAATACCCATATATTTAAATCTACATAAATCTTAATGCAACCCATTTTTGATAACTATCATGAACCATGTGCAGTTGTATTAGAGAATACTGAACCTACTCATTCTCCCTCAATGCTCTATCTAAGCCCATACATGAAATGTATCCTTTAGTTCTCCTTTGTCAAGGTATGATATATAAGTGAATGCTCATAAAGGTCTACTTGGGTTCCACCTATGAAATGCATAGGAATCAGACAACTTAAATTAAAGGAAAATATCAATAGTGTAATCAGCAACTTACACCACTTTGCGTAAAGTTTTTGAGTCATGTATGCCATGCTCAATTCCATGATGGAACACTTGTCAATAGGTAATTATCGTTTCACCTTAATCACTTATTCAATTGTATGGATTAACATTTTAGATGCTTTAAAATGATACAATCCTCGGAATAAGGTAAAAAAAGTTTAACTTATATGAGGATGTACTTGTATGTCATCATATGATGCCTATGGAAAAGTAAGTGTTTTTCGTAAAAATTCTCTTTGTTACTTTCCCACTTCCCTTTCCATAGCCATCATAAGTTAATATAAGGGTGCATTCCTAGGAGGCCCATTCTATCTTTGTAACTCTATCAAGGTTTGTACTTAAGGCACTACCATGCCACACTTTAGCCTCTTGACGAGACAACTCAGTATGGTTGCTAAACAACAATATCCTAATAATGACATCCATCATTATAGGGATATGACTATGTAGCAATCGTAGTGAGTTAACCTACTAAGAAACCATTGTCAAACATTGTATCTAAAGTTTCCAAGGTAATTGTTATCATAAAGAATAGTCAATATTTTATGACACCTCCATGAATGGGTTGTACTAATATCTGGTTTAATATGGTCCCAGTGACTTCTATCTCCATATCACTAAATTTCCTTACTAGGTCTCATGCTCAAGTTAACCATAAATGGAGAATGATACTATTCAGGTCTAAGACTAGCATTACAGATTAAAATTTTTCCCTTCTTAATCAACTAAGCCCATGTTTTCTTCATTCCATAACTTAGGGACATGTACTCACATAAAGCTAAGTATTTAGGTATGATTCATACCTTTATTAAGTACCATAGACTATCAATGCCAACCATCATTTCAGTTTAAACAAAACACTTTTCTTAATTACGATCAATAAAGAGCAATCAATTTGTTTTACTATATCTAACAAGTAAGATTTATTTGGAGTATCTGATATGATAGATTTGATCAATCAGTTTCTCATTTATCTTACCCTATCATAACCATTTTCTTAAGGTATTTAATCATTTTAAATGATCACTCACTAATTCTCTATAGAGATAATTCTTTGTGTTTTCTAGGGATAAGATTCAAATTCTATGTTCTTTTAACTAGTACACATGTTCCCTTCTTACTACCATTGTATCTAACATCCTTATGTGCTCATAATGATGCCTCATGGGACATCCCCTAATTAAAAAAATTTCATCTCCTTGAACAAAATATTTCATAACACAAATGATCACAATTATGTAATTCCCAAATAGTGAAACCATACTCAATATATTTTCGTATTAGGTTACCATAAGCCCTTCCTCGTATTGCTTATGTGTATCATCCTTGTATAAGAATTAGTGTTGATTTCACTTAGAAATCAATATTACATTATTATATCTTTTGATTTTTTTTAGCATCACTTAAGTTATAAGTCGGTTATATCACGAACATTCCCGCTTACCATAACTTTACTATGGTTCCAAGTTCATCCAACTACTTACTTAGCAGCAGCCTTTAAGATAGTAAATCTTATTACTGTGGTCATCTCACTAGTTCAAGTACCTTTAATCATATCCTTTGGAGAACTTAACATAATTATACTATTAGGTTGATATAACGCATAGTAGAATGAGACAGTTACCCACTAATAACCTGAACTATTTCCTAGTATGCTTAACATATTATTAAGTAGAATATGATATTATTAGGCAACATTCCATGCATATTTCACTATTTTTCCCTAGTATCCACACATAGGTTGTGTGTAGCACTTATTATTTGATTTATACTAATGCTTGATATGGTAGTATCTAGATACCAACAAGATATATGTATTAATTGCATATCTAAATTCATCATTGATAATTAATCGCCTTTAAATAAATACATTGCAACCATAAATACGACCCTTAATTCATTCAATAATATGTACAATTCATGTTTATAAGAAAGATCAAAATCCTTCAATTCAATGGTTAAAAATAGTTACATTTAATAATGAGGTCTTTCTCATATTCAAGAAGAAGTATATCATTAAGAGCATTAGTAATAATCATATCTTCAAACCTTCCTCAATCAAAGGATATACAAAACTAACTACTTCACCCTTCCTTCTCTGTGTTTATCTACAAAATTGTTAGCACAAGTCAGTTCACATGAACTGAGCATGATAAGCACCAACTCATCATAACGACATGATTTACTTAGTTATTTCATAAAAAGAAATCTCATTATCTTTATGAATTAATATTATAGAAATTAAGAAGGTAAACAATTATTTCCACTATATGACAAGATAAACCAATATAATGAGCCATAAAAGAAATCAATTTCAGTCTTATACTTTAATACAACTTATATTGCCACTACTAAGTCAATCATTTAAGTTGTAAGATCAACTTGAGTATCAAAAGTATACAACAGGATAAAATACAAAAGTAACATGGTTTCCATCTTGCAATACCATACTTGCATGCCTCCAATCATTTACTCAACAATTAAGTAACGATAAATTTATCAAGTATCACGTAATAGTTATATCGCTGATCTTACAAGTAGAACCTATAAAGGACTTCGACATCCCCTAAGGTAAACTAAGGTCTTAGAATTTATGCCAAGACTCAAGAGTATTTAATAAAAGTAAGGTATTAGAGTCAATAACCCTAAGGATGAGAGAGCTATCATAGCATCCTCGCTACAAAGCCAATGGTTAAAGTTCAAGCAATGGTTATGTAGTCAATACTACCTTGACACATGAATTGAATTGAACATTCCAAGTTTAGGAAAAAGAACATAATTCCATACCTCAGTATTGTTATCGACATATCGTTACCTAATAATGCTATAAGCATTTAATAGTCTCAAAGAGAGGAGTTCCAATGTGTTGTCAAGATAACATGACTATTACTTAATTGAGATAAGCGCACCCTGGACACTCAATAATTTAGGAGTTTTCTCATAACAAATTAAAATTAGTCCTACCCATATTTCCTAGGTAAGGTAAAGACACCAATAGAATTATAAAATATCTACTAATGCATACCACCGAACAAGGTTAGAACATACCAAAAATTCATTACACAACCAAAAGAAAACAATATGGAGCTTTCCGGATGTCATGAAGGCACCAAAATCACTAAGGAAAATGGAATACAAAGCTATTAAGAGAAAAAGAGTCACTTCGGGAGACCTCAAATACCACACAATTCATCTTAGAATCCTAGCACATATTCATATGAACTCAATCAGATGGAAAACTAGCTAACCCACCATAAAAATGTAGGAATATATAGCTTAACCGTTTGTCCCACAAAAATTTAATACAAAAACTTGATGAAAATAGGTTATTAAAAGAAAACATAAAATATGATTAACAAGATCCACTAATTATTTTTGCGCATCAATTATTACAAAGAAGTAATATCACCAGACTTTTACAATATAGAATCCAAGAATATTTCTACCACAGACAACTTATATCCCCAACCATACTAAATGACTTAGATTCAAACAATTGAAACGTAAAAACTAGTTTCGAGATAAAACCGAACAACTCATCAAAAGAATCAATTAGACTCATGGAATCATTCCATATCATTTTCCTAAAACTTCTAGCATCTCGTAAAATGGTAGTTCAATTCCATAGTTAAATAACCACAAATCATCCATCATGATTTCTAATCCACAAAGAAGGTAAATCAATAAACCCGGCTAAGCATAGCTAAGAGCATACGAATCTCAAAAATCAATTATAACTACTCTTAATAACACACATTGAGATAGGGAAGTACCTACTGAAAGGAACTATTCAGAACTCATTTGACCTTAAGATCAAATGCACAAGCTCAAGGAGATCAACTTACCTATTTAGGATTGTTTCCTAATGAGCAGCAGTAAATTGCAAATCTTTCAAGAAGGAGGAGGTTCTTAGTCAAAGTTAAATTTTCTTTCAAACTCAAGCATAACATTGTTAGTAGAACAACCAAGCTTAAGAGAATTCATAACAATAGTGGCCAATAAACTAGCCTTCCAAATATCTTGCAAGATTTTCTCAAGAGCATATATATCTATACCGTTATCAAGGGTCTATGAATAAAACAAAGGAATTAAGGTGTAATACGAGTTGGGATTTCTCTTCAAAGAAACCAACTCTAAAACATAATATTTCACAACCTGAGAAGAACCTAGAAAGAGTTGAATACTTCCAGATTTAATGATGGAGAAAAATAAAAGGAGATCAATATGAATTAACATGATGGAGTAACCAAGATACAACAGACTGATGAGCAACTGAGGAACCTAGTTTGCAAACAAAATGCAACAATTTGATGCTAGGAAAAACTCAGCAATAAGTTGAGCCATGATACATGGCTCTAGAGTTAATCATAAACATCATTCCAAGATGCATGTTTAAGGGTTGAATAGGATGACTTAGTATTTATTGCAACTTCCCTCATTTCCTATGACTCAAAATTAAATGCTAATAACAGTTTTTTTCCACAACATGCTTCCTTATTAACTCAACTAGATTGACTACAAGCACATTCATTACCTCCATCAGGAGAACAAAAATATTTCTTAAAAATATCAAACCCAGTTACATAAATCGATGTATACCTAAAATGGAAAGTCATCTACAACCATAACCACACAATACCAACTTCCAATTTTCCTCATTGACTTGTTAAATTTTTAGATAATCCTAAAGGATATGGGTAGAGTTTAAACTAAGTTTTATAGTATTGCTAAACACAAAACACAACTGCACAAAGAGTTCAATATAACACTGGTGTATTAAGCCAACAATTGACAATCATTATAGTCACAACACTCCTTCCAATCTAGAAAAATGTTATATCTTAACCAGAATAAACCATATACAAGCATACACCCAGCAACCATTTTCCAAAGAGCATACATCACAACTCAAAGGTAAACCACATTCTACAGAAGTAAAGGATTAAATTGATTTCACATCACCAAAGATTAAGAATACAAATTTCAATCCAGGTAAAGTTCTATTTGTGAAATGACTAAATAGAGAAAGAAATTATGATGGGTTAGGGAATATCATGCATGTTATGTCTACCTTTCTTGCCTTAAAAGGCTTTCATGATTCTTTAGAAGATCCCTAACTTGGAAGTGAACTCCTTCATCCAACCGAAACACAAAACTTTCACTATATTTATGCAGTCTAGGGAATTTTCTGTCCAAAGATTCAACTGTTGTTTTCTTCAAGAAAACTCACAAAAACACATAGTTCCACTTTTGCATGTAGAGATTTTGTGAGTTTCATGTAATGAAGTGATTCAATACCAAAACCAAACTTTTTTTCCCCCAAACTGTTCATGCATTTCCTGAGGAAGGTGGGTGTTTAATGCACAATAAATGACATTAATGCAGGAGTTAATGGAGTTGGCTGCCAAGTTTATCAAACCAACTATTTTTAGCTTTCAATTTTAGCGAAGTTCCTATTCATACCATGCAACGCACTTTAAGTCTTAGTTAACCTGACATACCTTCTCCTTAGAATGCATGTGGCGGGAATATTGAATAAAACAATAAAATAATTGTTGGTACATATATTTAGGCGGTGGGGTGCCACTCACCTCTTTATTCATTTTGAACAACTATAGAGTTTACAAGATTTTTAAGAGACCCAATAATATCTTATGCAATAGAAAATCTGGATGCCCTTCCATTATATGCCTTAAGGCTTCACAAAACTAAATATTTTTACACACCCTTTCCAAATAGCTAAAGTAATGTTCACATCTAGCTTCACAAATAATAGGTTTGCATGTTAGGTTTAGAACTATACCACTAGGATTAGATTGTCTTTTTTTACATTAGTTAATAAATCTCCAATAGTAGTTACTTAACTACTTTATACTTCAAAAATTCCCTTTTGTAATCTATATATGTATATGTATATATATATATATATATATATATATATATATATATAGATGCTATAGTGTTAGCCTTGATCAAGAAATTTTCTCATGTATACTTCATGGGAGTTGATTCCCTTAATTCTTAATAATTAAGTTCTTGACTGATGAATTTAGCCCCTTTATCCTTGGAAATATGATCATGATAGCAATAGTTAATAAATGGGGTAGACTATCGAATGGTCGGATCAAGACCTATTATAACCCAACAAGAAGTATTGTTTGTATTTAGAATTAGGTCATTAAATGAACTATCAAAACTTTCAAATCCTTAACATAACTTAGTTAAAAACTATAATGTTAACAATTTAATAGAGATAAGCAACAACATCACAAATCACTTTCAAGGCTTAATTTACACCAAGGATTTTATGACATACCACATTACAAATGATGTAATGTCACCTTAGCGAAAAAGGTTCATCAATAATATAGATCCTGGATTAGCGGGGTTCACATCTAAGGAGATCATCTTTAGATTTTTCTTGATATTTTGATTACATGTTCACATCAAGTTTCCATTTATTTATTTTTGATATGAATTGTCTCTAAAAAAAAGGATAAAACCATTTGTCCTATCATTCCTCTAATAATAGTAATGAAAGCACGAGGCATTACATACCTCCCCTCTTAAAAGCATCATCATCTCGATGATGTGGTCCTTGCTAAATGAAATCAAACATTTCCACACAAGGTATAATAATAATTCCTGTAGAATAGTTACTATTCCCTAGAATTTTATGGTTTTCATATTCAAAACTTTAAATTCAATAGCTATATCAGCTTGTCAGACTGTAAATAGTCACACAATCTGAATTATGTCATGATTACTTCACTAAAGTAAATCATTTTTGTATAATATATATTTAATATACAAAGGATATAGTTAAAACAAGCTTACCTGGTACCTTTTAAGGAAGAACTATTCCTTTCTGTTGGGATTACAACGTGTGGATCTATGGTAGTTCCTTTAGACAGATCACTTTCCTCAACTTTGTTAAAGACTTTTTGATTTGAGGTTCCAAAACTCTACAACATTGGGTCAAAAAGATAAGGTACCAACATTCATTCGTTCAGCTAAACTTGAATATTTCCTATTTCA
Source organism: Taxus wallichiana var. yunnanensis (assembly GCA_018340775.1). Lineage (NCBI taxonomy): Eukaryota > Viridiplantae > Streptophyta > Pinopsida > Cupressales > Taxaceae > Taxus > Taxus wallichiana. The sequence goes on along the minus strand of CM031238.1, from coordinate 456,348,270 downwards.
GTTATCAACTTCCTCAACATATCTTACACTTTTTATCTCCTATAATTGGTCCAATCAAAGAATGTTGTCAATGTGGTTATCCAAGCTTATGGATCTACCAAATTTGTTTATTTAATTTTTTTAACAAATATTAACTCATGAATGAGTACTGACAACACATTTTCTTGTCCTCAAACAAGAGGTCTTCAAGTTTATAGATGTTTGAGAAAACTAGTTTGCCAAAAACCTCTTGAAGTGTTAAGTAACAAAGTTACTTTATAAACCTTTTTTCCATCAATTTTTTATTCCATTGCTAAGACGCAATAGACTAAATGTAATATTTTCAGTTTCTTGGAATTGAAATATTAATTATGTACATCAAATATTTGATAGAATAAAGAACAATCACACATGTAAATGCTACCTAACCAGACATAAGCTGAAAATTTGAGCACTTTTATTCCATATCACAAGAAAGAGTTAGGTTTCACAATTGTTGACCAATTTTTGATCAAGTACAACTAATCAATATTTTCTTTCTTTTATTATTGAAGAATATTACTCTCATGGATCTCTTCACAATTTTCTTTGTATCTTGCTAGGGATGCATGTTCCTTTCCTTTTCTATCTACCTTGGCAACATTCTTCGTCATTCGAGGCTTATCCATATTCTTTAAAGGACATTTTTTGGCATAATGCCCATTTCCACATGTGAAACATCCACCTACAGGTCTTGATTGACCACCTTTAACCTTGCCATTTGCAGCAGTACTATGTTTTTTCCTATAGGTTATCACTGCAAGTTTTTGGGAAAATTTATTTTTGGTAGAACACATTTTCTTGCTATGATTTTTCCACCAAATTTTCTTAGCATTCCGAGATGAAGAAGAATTATCATTCTTATGATTCTTTTCATTTTTATGAGTGGGAATGTCTAGCATATTTGGTTTCAGCCCACTGGATTTCTCAAATATCATGTTATCGGAAAAAGGTCCAAGTTTATTCAATGTTTTCCCCAATTTTGGGTTCAATTCGTCTTTGGATTGGTAAGTCAAAAAATTGCCACCATTGATCAGTTCATCATTTAAATAACTCTCATGTTGTTTGTTAGTAAAAAAATCAAGTTGTCCTTTATACAAATTATCACTTTCACCCATCACCAGTTGCTCCAATGCATCTATCCGGTTTCGAGTATATTGAAGGATTTCCATAATTTTCTCTAACGTTTTCACTATCAGAACTGCAGAAAAATATGACCTGGTTCTTTCTTCTTGGTGCATCCTTCCCATTTCCATTTTATTCTGAAAACAAAATAAAAGTTTTTAATTAGCATAAGGACCCAATAAGTCCAAGAGTTACAACCTTCAACTCTGATACCAAAATGTAACATCCACTTTTTGTCACTTCATATCTAGGATTATTATTATTATTATTTACTTTATGTAGCTAGTTTAAATACCCATATATTTAAATCTACATAAACCTTAATGCAATCCATTTCCAATAACTATCATGAACCATGTGCAGCTGTATGAGAGAATACTGAACCTACTCATTCTCCTTCAATGCTCTGTATGAGCCCATACATGAAATGTATCCTTTAGTTCTCATTTGTAAAGGTTTGATATATAAGTGAATGCTCATAAGGGTATACCTAGGTTCCACCTATGAAATCCATACACACCCGACAACTTAGATTAAAGGAAAATCTTGACAATGTAATCAATAGCTTACACCACTTTGTGAAAAGTTTCTGAGTCATGTATTCCATGCTCAATTCCATGGTGTCACACTCGCCAATAGGAAATTGTCATTTCACCTTAATCCCTTATCCAGTTATTGTAGACTCTAAACTTAGGTCACACTCCCCTTTGGTGCCTCGAAAAATAAATACCTTCATCATAATTCACCTAGCCATGGCCCTCTTCACCCCATTAATATTAATTTAGTTAAATTAATTCATTAGCCTCACAATATTTATTATTTAAATATCTTAATTTAGATAATGCCCACACATACACCTCACCTAGACACGTCATCAACCCACCTCACCCTAAGACCTATTCTTAGTAAGTTACCATAACTAACTAAGTCTTACCTAAACCCTAAAAATCAATGCCTACATTCCCTCTAACCACATTCCCACATGTTAGAAGGAAGCTTCCAGTCTAATCCATGGGTAAATGATATGAGATTCTAGAAAATAAAGGGGATCTGCCTAGTTTAGTAAACCTAGGAAATCCCACCTTGACCGATGCCGGTTACCCTTAACCATCACTGGTTAAGACAGAACCACCATCGGTCACCTTTTAATCTCCAAAACAACCTTATTTTCAAGGTTGGTAAATTTTGGCACATTCTTGAGAGATATCACATATTTTGAGAGCAAGTTTCAGCGAGAACACGCATGCAAGGAAGGAGATCAAGCATTTTCTCTTGCACAGACATCCAACATTCACCCAGTAACCATCCAAAGCACTCACTCCAACAAAGATTTGATCTAATCGGGCAAGAAGGAGAGCACATGCAGCACATGCAAGAGCTCCCCAATGTTTGGTGATCCTTTGTAGCCTTCAACCTCTTACTAGCACCTTCATTCCTCACTCACAGACGCCCAAAACTAGATTCCAAGTAAGTAGAATATTTTACTCTTCTGGTTCACCCATTTCATCATTTATTTTCATCCTTTGTTCTTCTAGCCACCCATTGACCTCCATTAATACTCACCCCTCCATATATCCATTAAAACCTCACCAAATCCCATCCAACCAAGTCCTTTATGCAATCATAAGGGAGATCCAGAGCTCATTTTGTGGCATTCCTAGTATTCCACAATAACCAACACCAGATTCTCCCAAATCAACATCGGTCACCCTTAACTAAGCATCGGCTCTCTATATCTACCAATACAACATAAAATAGTAGTCATTTATATATTCCATGTTATCTCGTTTTTAGTGATTCTAGATAAAATTGAGATAACCATAGAATTTTTTTGACAAAACCTCCTAAAGCGCCCTTTGAAGGAGATTTTTGGGTTTTCAGGTTTCCATCACATGCAAAGATGTCTTTTAAAATCTAAATGTTGAGTTCCTTCTTAAACTTGAAACTCGATTACATGCTAGTGTATTGGGTTTTGAGAACCTGGGAGCATCCAAGCATACCTTAGAAAAACATGTTACATGCTGCTTGATTCCGAAACCTGAAACCCGAAATGATCCTTTGTATCAGTTTTCAAAACCCGATAGCATCCAGACATGTATTTTACATGCTTCATGTTGGTTGGTTCCTGAAACCTGATTTGTTAAGAAAACCTTTGTTTCAGGTTTTCAGAAGTGCTAAGCATGATGACATGACATTAACTCCGAGTTGTCGGTTAGTTGGCACATGTGTCGGAGGAGGTGTAATAAATGTTCGGGTTTTATAAATAGCCCAATTTTACACATCATTTCTACCTGACATATTTTTGCTGCATGGATTTTCCGTACATGCTCCATCAACCTCCAAACCCAATTGAACTTCTTGATCGATTTCATGACTCATCTTCAATCATTTTTTCAAATTTCTTGAAGGTATTTTTTTCTTCTTATTATTTTGTGATCTTTGGGTTTATTTTTGAAGTGTTCTTTTGGAATTTTTCCTCTCTGATTTTTCTTGCCTTTGGGTTTAGGGTTTAGGGTTGTTTTCTTCATTTTCTGTTGAATTTTCATGAAACCCCTTGTTTGAAAACTCATCCTGGGTGTTTTTTTATTTTCTTCCATGGGTATACTCTTATAGTTTTTGAGAATAATCTATAAAACCTAGCTTGCAAGATTGGAGGAAATTTTACTTGTTCTGACATCCTAGAAACCCGACACCTTTGTTTAAGGTTTTACAGGGTGTCTGAAACTATTTTGTTTTTGTAGTGTGTCAAGTTTTGCAAAGTGCTCAAGATCCTCTGACTTCCACTTGTGTCGGGTTTCATAGATTGTCTCGACACGCTTTGTTTTTGCAGCAGTGTGTCGAGTTCCACAGGTGCTTAACATCTCCTAATTTTCACCTATGTTTGGGTTTCGAAGTGTCTGACACAACCTAGTTTCTAATTATACTCTATAGTGTGTTAGGTTTCACAAATTGTCTGACAGGTCTCAAAGTCCGGTTGGTGTGGCGGGTCTGTGGGGTTTCTCAGCAAGCTTCCAAGTCCAATTGTTCAAACAGGAGTTATCTAGGCATTCTTTCTTCAGAATTCTCATGTCATATCCTAGATCATCTAAGGATAAGTTATATAGGTCAGGAAATATGAAATACACGTATTGGAAAATGGAATCCCCTTCCTACATAGATTGCAATTATGACATCTAAGATACGGAGCTTGGTAACATTGACATGGAAGACTTTTGGAACAGAACCAAGGATTCTTCTTAGAGTCCTTAGATGAAGTCAATAACCAACAGTGGCCTCCCTCTTGTAGTAGGATTCCCAATGTCTGCTCAATGCCCCAAGTTCATTTTGGCTGTGCTTCCAATTATGACTCAGATTCCCGCTCAGTGAAAAATTAGGTAGGAGAAACCATAGTGAAGTTGGACAGGGGTTACTTTGATGACCTCTTAAGATTACCCAACTTTGAGGAATATGTCGATGTAGATCTTAAGTCAGCACATAAATCCTAGGACAAAGATCAAGAAGATTGCATCAGGCATGTGAATAAAAAGTTCTTGATCAAGGCCAAGCTAGCCATCTCTAGGTTTCCCAAGTTTTTCCCTAGGAGTGATTTCATCCTTGAAATTAGTGACATCATCACCTTGTTGAGTCAAGTATTTGGACTCCCGAGTCAAGAGACTTTCACGGGTGGATGTATCAATTCATGGTCCTTATAAAGAAGAACAAACAAGGGATTGATTGGAGTAGTCTTATAAGTAATGAAATTGATTCCCAAATGAAGATAGTCTTGACTACTGGCAAGTTTTATATGTCATCATATGTCACCTATGTAGAAGCCGGTATGAGGAATTATCCAAGGGTTGGATGTGAAGGGAAGTAAGTCAACCAAACATATATATCAAGTATTTCCCTTAGTTGACAATGAAGGGGTCGAGGATCAATTTAGAAGAGTGAATGACACCTTATTTTATGAGAACATCTACATGTTGAACCCTGACTTAAGAAAGAGAAGAGTCTCTGATGAGGCATGGGCCGAAGTATCAAAATGGGGTTGTATCTTCTTGTAGTTCAAGAAGTTCACATACCTTCGGGTGGTCATGTACCTGGGTGATCCTTTCCGATTGCCCAAATTCCCAGTGTGATAAGCTGATCCTAATGGAGTTGGTAAGACAATTGTTGGATTTCCACAAATTCCAACAAAGTAAACACAAGGCTGTCATATCCTTCCCTATTTCCATTGGAAGTTACACATGCTCGATAGTGGTTAAAGATAAAAACATGGTGCATAAGCTTCGGGACAAGTTGAAGAAGCACATGAAGCATAGAGATGGATTTGATTTCTGAGGAGTCCTTAAATTATATGGGACTTTATATCTACATTTTCCCAACATAGAATATATTTGGGTTGATCTTGAGGTGAATTTTCCATCCGACAAAAGGACAATAATAGCAGGTTGAAAATTGAAGAAATCTAGATGTTGGATTTATTTGACATCCCAGAGGGCACCATGGATAACGAGAGTGTCCTTGATGCCTTGTATGATGGGTTAAATGAATACCGATATGTATTCCTAGCCATTGATTGGTCCATCACTGAGAAAGCTTCTATTATAGGGAGAGATACTCAAATTATTTCCTGTACTAAGGCGTGGCTCATTTCTTAGGGAATGAGTTATAAAGAAGGGAGTTTTTCAAAACTAGATACTTTGGAAGTGGGACCCTCCAAGGGAAAAAAGGAAAAGGATAAGAACCCTTCCAAGAGGCCAATAAAGGTTAAGTTTTTAGAAAGGGAGAAGATCAAGTAACTACACCAGTGGCCACTCTCCCACAAATAGTTGAGGTTCTTGATTCACCTCCACAACCAGAACAAGGAAATCCTCCTTCAGGAGAAGATATTGTTCAATCTTCCATTCCTCTTTTGGTTGATAGTTCATCAGAGGTAAGTCTTCCTCTTATCTCTCAAGCTCTAATTTCGGAATCATTTCCTCCTCCCATTCAGCCTTCCTTGCCTCATATTTCTTCACCAAGTTCCTCAGCCATGGCTAGTATCTTCTCTGGCCTCTCACCTCTCCCCACTAGACCCCAGTTAACCATGGACATGCCTCCTCCTTTTATGCCTTCATTCCCTGAGTCCATTACCATGGACACTACACTTGCAATGGTCACTAATCCACAAAATAACCTTCCTCCACCGAGCATGTGGTGTAAAACCTATAATGGGAGTAACTTCTTCCAATACGCCTCAATGGTTAATAGATTAGACTCGAGGAAGAGAAAGGTGGTAGTTCCATTACCAGCCTTTGATTTCAGTTCCCTCAAGGTCACTCCTACTAAGTTGGTACAGAAACCCAAACCAGTTTTAAGGATTTCGGTGGATGCCTTAGGGCATAAATTTCTAGAAATTTCTACTCCTACGGTGATAAAACCAAGGATGATATAATGTTCATATATTATCAAATCACAAGGGTTGATCTAGGGAAAGTAACACCAGAGGGAGCATAGTAGGATGCATAAGATGCCATGAATGTGTTGTGCCAGAAGCTAAAGGAAACTAAGGGAAACAAATATGAGTTAAACAGTAAAGTACAACAGCTCACAGAAGTACTACTCAAGCTCTCAAAGCCTCCTGAGTCAACACCATCATCCTTTACTCCTATAAGGTTCAATTTCTCATTGCTACCCATGATTGAGAGGATTAATGAGAAGGGGAGAATGGTCGATGAATGGATCTAAAGGCTGCTCCTGCAAGGAAAAGAAGTCACTAAGAACATCGTGGAATTCTACAAATCCTTGGAGGATATAAAGAAGGATGGAGAAAAAATGGATAATGGATTTTCAGCAGAAGTCAGGAACCTAGAGTTAACTTTTGAAGCTCTCCAAATGCTGAAATAGGTTTCATCCCACATATTGGTCGAAGATGGCATCATTCCACATGGGGAAAAAATTTTCAACTAACCAAAGACATTAGATTTAGAATAAATATTCTCAATGAAGCTTGCAGAAAATTGAGGGAATCAAGAGATCAATTGGTCGATGGAACGAATGACATAGAAGATGAGCTAGTCAAGATCTATGCTAAGGTGTTAAGTGAAAGCTAGGGTATTATATCTGTTAATGATCTTTACAAACAGATACAAGAATCAATTCAACATGAACCAACTTATGGATTTGGCCTAGAAATCATTGATAGGTTTGAGAAAATTGAACATTCTTTTGAAACCCTAAGAAAACTCAACAAGAGACTGAAAAAGCTTCCTGGAAACGCTAGCGATATCAAGGAAACATGTGAAGTTCTGAGTGATCATTCCACCATGCCTCATGAAAATGAGATGTAGGGTATAATCCAAAAGTTCCAAGAATTTTGAGAAAAGCAGGCTTTGTTTAAAGAAGAAAAAGATGATGAAATAGAACAAGCACAATGTTGCATGTCATTTCAATCCTAAAATCGACATGTCTTTTTCATGTGTGTTTCATCACATAATAAGAAAATTTTGACTTGGTCTCCTACGTGAGAGTCAAGAAAAATAGGACTCTCATTAAAAAGATTATTTTCTAAGACTTATCATATTTTCTCTCAACTCTTTTTATTATAAATAAGGAATGTTTATGCATTCCAAAGGGTTGAGATTTTTGGAATATTGAGATCTATTGTGAAGAAGAAAGACCTTGTGTTTTATTTTAATCATTTGAGGAATAGGAGCTGATGCTATTTTGCAAAATTTACATTTTGAGATGTATCTTTCTTAAGATATTGTTCTTATGTTCATAATCTTAAGATATTCTTTGTTTAGCATCTTGATTGTTCTAATCATTTCAAACATTACATTTGTTATCTAAAGCTCGTATGATTATTTCGTGCTCTGTGTTTACTCGAAAGAAAATATGTTCCTCTCATTTCCTTTCCATTGTGTTTCTTCCATAATAATAATTTCCTTTCTGATCCATTTCATTTCGAAAGAGCAATATCTTCACCTATTATGAATATGGATTTTAGGATTCTATCCCAACCCCAATGGTTAGATTAGTGTGAATACTATATATATTATTTCTATTGTGTTTTAGATTAGTAATAAACAGGTAGCCTCACTGTCTTTGAGGAGGGATTTAATCCCATGTACTGTGGTTGAACCTCATATTTTGGCTTGAAAAAATATCCACCAACATTTTTTGGTGACTCTGTTGGGGATATATGGATTGATAAGACTAAGCTTATCCTTTTGGTGTCTAGAAACTCCATATTTTCCCTATTTTCAAGAAGATCCATTTTCTAGTTCAAGCTGGCCAAGAATATTTTCACTCGGTCAAGATGAGCCAGGGGTGAAACTGATCCATTCTTTGATCTACTTCAACAAGCATAATTTCAAGCTTTCACCCAACAATGTTGCATCTAGTTGGGCAAGAAGTTCTTCACCCATCTAAAGGACTCAGATTCCTCAAGAACAAGAAGTTTCTACAACTTTTCATGCATTATTCTTGTTAGATATTCATATTCCTGTACGTACTTCATTTAGAAGAATGGTAGCACAACCTGTGCCTTGGGATGTAGCTATTGGTCCTCTTTCCCTTACTCCACCATTGCATGACCTACCTCATGGATCATGGAAGAATATTCCTAAGTTCAACGGCGATGGAAAACAACATCCTAATGAACACATTGCCTCATTATTTGTTACATGCGGTGTTCTTGGGGTTTCTCACAAAGATGTCTCTATTTGACTCTTCGTTGAAACATTGCATGGCATAGTAGCAGAATGGTTTTACCATCTCCTAAATGCATGCATTACCAACTGGGATACCATGAGATCTATATTTGAAGCAAGGTTCAAACCAGATGAATATTCTCACACCTTGTTAGCATAGCTTACACACATGAAGGAGTCTTACGAACCCATGCGGGAATTCATAGCCAAATTCAACAAGTTGATTTGCAAGATTCTAGACCTAGCTATTCCTACTCTTGAAAATCAAAAGTGTTTCTTCATCAACACTTAGCCCTCGATGTAAGCTTCTTGTTGAGAAGATCTTTTATCCCCAATTTGGCCACCGCTCAAGCTACAACCACCGAAATAGAAGACGATCTTATTCTGGCTGGAAAGATCAGAAGAGAATCATCTAAACCTAAAAATTAGAGTTCTTCTCAAAGTACTACTAATCCAATGATTCAGAAGATGGCCAATGACTTGATCACTTTAAAGAAGCAAATGTATCAACAAGCAACCAACATTCCTTATTGGGATATTCCTAGATGGAATTTCAACAATGCCAACACGCTTGCTCTGCAAGAGATAGGAATTAGTTGATCGCTGCTCCCACCAGGATGGCCATTGAAGCTCCTCCTATCAATGCAATAGTTGAAATAGTTGAGGAGGATGAGGAACCAAAAGATCATGACTCTCATGAAGCCTTCGAAGCTTCAGGATATGCTGATGAGTCTTTTGATGATTCAGCTGGTGACTCCAACATTGGTTATTTGGAATACGAGAAAGATGAAGATGAGCATGATGGACAATCATTTGTAGTTTTCACTTGATCCCAATCTCAGAACCCCAAAAATCTGGTTGAAATCTCCAAGGATAAAATTAAGGAAGCTCCCGTAGTTATGGCGAAAAGAGGATCTCCCATCTCAGCACAAACTGAAAAGGAGATAACGAAAAAGGTAACTTCACCTTCCAACTCTCTTTCTCCTACTTTCAAGGCTAGTACCTCAGCTCAGACCAATGTAACTAGAACTGAGCCCTCCATCATTCCTTCATATACCACTTTTGACATCATTGATCATGCAAAGAAAACCAAAATTGAAATGTTAGAAGCCGAATACCTCAAGTCCAACCCCCGAGCAAGTTGAGAAACTTGCCAAATTCATTAGATGCAATGTTGTTATTCCTACTTCTTCAAAAGGCATTTTTCCTAGCCCCACTTAGCCTTTACCTTAGATTAATATGACATCTACCACTTCTTCAAGAAACATTAAACCGTTTTATTTTTCTTTACTTATAAATAGTTTCAAACTCAATAATTACATAATTGACTCAGAGCCTTTGATAACGTTATGCTCGTAAAAGTATCTCATGCCCTTGAACTCACACTTTGAATAAATCTTATGGGTGATGTTACTTCATGGAAACTAAAAATTCCCTTGATTGGCCAAATCAAGGATGCACACTTTACATTTGTTGCATTTCTGAAAAAGAGAGTAAAAATGACTATCCTCGTTGCTGATATCCCGACTGCTTATGGGATTATTTTGGGAAGAGGATTTTGTAAAGATGTTGGAGGAGAAATCAACATGTATTGGACCAAAGATAAAATTCTAGTGAATGGAGTTCCTCGTGTTCTTCACCCCAAAGCACAAGCAAAGTACCTAGTTACTAAATCAGATGATCCTAAGGCTCAAATTCTCTTTGAAGATGCAGGCTTGGGTAATTATTTCCTAACATCTGAGGTGCCCTCTGTAGAAGTGAAAGAAGAAGATCCTAATGCTATTTGGACCCTTGAGTTTGATGGGAGATGTTCAAATTTTTGTCCAGGTGACAACATAGTTCTTATATCTCTAGATTTTGAGATCTTTCCCTTTTCTTTCAAGTTGTAGTTTGATAATACTAATAACACAACCAAATATGAAGCTTTGTTATTAGGATTAGAAATGGAAAGACAAAAAGGAATCCGAAATCTCAAAGTATAGGGAGATGCTGAGTTGATTGTGAATCAAGTAAGGGGAATTTATCAGGTAAAAAATGACCGTCTAAAACATTACAGAAACAAGGTTTGGGACAACATAGAATGCTTCGATGCTTTTTCCATTAAAGTAGTCTTAAGAGATTACAATGATAAAGTTGATTCCTTAGTTGTTTTTGCATCTCTTCTTCTTCCTCACCCACAGTTCAAATAGGACACATATACCATTGAGATTGTGTATCATCCAAGTGTTCTAGATAACTCAGCTCATTGGTAGGTGTTTAATGATGACCAACAGGTATTGTCTTTTTTGGAGAAAGCTGATAATTTCAGTGAGCTTTATTTTGAAGGATTAGAATCATATTTCCATGAGTCCGTCTCAAATTCATATCAAGAAATTGATGGTGAATTCATCCAGCTTAAAGGCAATAAGATTCTGAAGGGATTAGTTTCTCTGGAAGGTCTATTTGACAAGCATGACTAGTTCATTCAGGGTAAAAGGCAAGCTGAAGGTGCTTCCTCATCAGAGGTAGATCAAGTTAACTCTGGGTTCTATTGATCAACCATGGATGGTAAACATCAGTAAATTTTGTTCTCTAGAGGAAAAAGAAAGATTCTCTTCACTCTTGAAGAGATATATGGACGTCCTAGCATGGTCATATGTAGATCTAAAGTCTTTCAAGCCCAAGGATGTGTAACATAGCATTCCTTTAAAGCCTGAAGTTAAACCCTACAGGTAGAAGTAGAGACATTACAACCCAAAGATCTCAGGGACTATTCTTATAGAAATTTAGAAAATGTTAGACGTAAGGATTATCTTTCTGATCCATCATTCCACCTGGGTTGCAAACATTGTCCCTGTGAGAAAGAAGAATGGTGAAATCTAGATTTGTGTTGACTTCCGGAATCTCAACCAGTATTAATTAAAGGACAATTATTTGTTGCCCGTCATGGACCAAGTATTACAAAATGTCACTAGAGCAAAAATTTTATCCATGCTTGATGGATTTTTGGGGTATAATCAGGTTGAGGTAGCTGTTGAAGATCAACATAAAACAACGTTCACCACTCCATGGGGAACCTTTGCTTATAGAAGGATGCCTTTTGGTTTGATCAACGCCGGAGCCACGTTTCAAAGGGATATGGACTTAGCTTTCAGAGATTTAATGGGTAAGGTCATCGTTGTGTATTTGGATGACTTAACAGTATTCTCTAAAAGTGAAGTGATCATTATGATCACCTGGAGCAGGTACTCTTAAGGTGCAGGTGTCATGGGATTTCATTAAATCCTAAAATCCATGTTCGAGTGACAGAAGGAAATTTTTTGGGTCATATTGTGACTAGAGAAGGAACCAAGATTGACCCAGAGAGGGTGAAGGCCATTCAAAGCCTTACCCTACCCATAAGCAAAATTGGGTGCACTCCTTTTTTGGGAAGGTTAATTTCCTACTAATATTTATACCTGATTTTGTAGATAAAACTAAGGATATCCTTGGAATGATGAAGGATAAAATTCCATTTTGATGGAGCACTGAAGGGAAGCTTGCATTTGAAGAAGTCAAACGGGAAATTGCTCACACTCCTATTTTGGTATTCCTGGACTTCAAGAAAGATTTCATCATGTGTACAGCTACGCTTCTGCACATACAGTATCGCCATCCTGATGCAGGAAAATGAAGAAGGAATTAAAGCTCCCATTGCTTTCATGAGCTGCCCACTAAAGGAACATGAATTGAAGATGTCACAGATTGAAAAGCATGCTTATGCAGTGGTGAGAGCAGTGAAACATTTCAGGTATTATGTCTTGAGTTCCCACACTCTCGTTCTAGTTCCTGATACCACAGTTAAATCCATTTTGACCCAACAAGAGTTGGGTAGTCAATGGGGTAACTAGATAGCCAAAGTATAGGAGTATGACTTGGACATCAGACCTACCAAGTTGGTGTGAGGTAGAGGCCTATGCCAATTAATCGCAGAAAACAATGCTGAGACAGAGTGCGAAGAAACTGAAGGTACTTCTTCAGAATTTCCCAAAGTGCTTTTCGTAAGCACGACTGATGAATGGTATGCAGATATCACTTTCTTTTTAACCTATGGTGAGTGTCCCCCACATTTAAGCCATAAAGAAAAGAGGACAGTTAAACTCAGATCTACAAGATACATTCTATGGGACAATGGTATATACAAGAAAGGTATCGATGGTGTATTCCTATGTTGTGTTGACAAGTCTCGGTGATAAGGTTGCTAGAGTCCTTCCACAATCTAGCATGCAGAGGACATTTCTCTTCTTCCATAATGACTTACAAGATTTTACGGGCCAGGTACTATTGGCCTACTCTCTTTCAAGATTTAGCTGAATGGGTGGCCAAGTGTGAAGCTTGTCAACATTTCGTTGGTCGTCCTAAGCTGACAGCTCTTCCCTTAAAGCCCGTGGTGATTGAAGAACATTTTTTCCAATGGGGAATTGATTTCATTGGAGTATTGAACCCTGCCTCTAGTGCCGAGTCATAATTATGTCCTCACCACCATAGAATATTTCACCAAGTGGGTGGAAGCTGCTCCAATCAAACAAGCTACCTCTGAAGCTGTTTGTAATTTTCTCAAAGAAAATATAATTGTTAGATGCGGTGTGCCTTACAAGATTGTTGCCAACAATGCCTCTAATTTCTCATCTCATGAGTTGACAGAAAATTTTTATGGATTTGGGATCACGTTGGATCATTCATCTAATTACTACCCTCAAGGCAATGGTCAGGCTGAATCAAGCAACAAAAACCTAGTGACCATAATCAGAAAGTTGGTTGATGAGAATCAGAGGACATGGCACAAAGCATTGTATGATGCATTGTGGGCCAATCAGATTAATCCTAAATGAGCTATTGGAATGTCCCCATTCTAGGTGTTATATGGAATTGACGTTGAGATACCTATCTCTGTAGAATTGCTAGCCTTACAGTTGGCTAAAGCAATTGAGGATGAAACTTTTCAAAGTTCTATTGAGAAAAGGATAATGTACCTAGCTAGGCTAGAAGAAGAATGGAGCAAGGTGGTGGATCGCATCATAGACCATCAGATCAAAGTCAAAATAATATTTGATAAGAAATCAAAGCAACGTGATTTCTAGGTTAGAGATCTAGTACTTCTCTAGGACAAGAGAAGAGAACAGAAAGGGATGCATGGAAAGTTTGACTCCTTATGGAAAGGTCCTTTCAAAATACATCAGCTGAATAGTGAAAATAGCTTCTGTCTATCATACCTTGATGGAGAGTTGCTCCCTCTACCTTTTAGTGGCCAACATTTGAAGATGTTCCACCAGTAATGCAAGATGCTCTCTTGCATTGTATCATAATTTATTTTTGTTGTGTGTTTGCTTTCTTTCTTTCTTTGTTTTTGGTTTTTCTTCTTCAGACTCGTAGCCCAATGGATAAATCTTTTGATATGAGTTCTCTTCCTTTGATGTCTCAAAGAAATTCCCCAACTGGAGCCAGTTGTTATCTCATTTTTAGTGATTCCAGCTAAAATTGAGATAACCATAGAAAATTTTTGACAAAACCTCCTAAAAATTCCCTTTGAAGGAGATTTTCGAGTTTTGGGTTTCCATCGCATGCAAACATGTCTTTTACATGCTTCATGTTGAGTGTCTTTTGAAACCCGATTACATGCCAGTGTATCAGGTTTTCAGAACCCGGGAGCATTGGAACATACCTTACAAAAAACATGTTACATGTTGCTTGATTCCCGAAACCAAAACCTGAAATGATCCTTTGTATCGGGTTTTGGAACTCGATAGCATCTAGACATGTATTTTACATGCTTCATGTCGGTTGGTTCCCGAAACCTGATTTGTTAAGAAAACCTTTGTTTTAGGTTTTGGAAGTGCTAAGCATGATGACATGGCATTAACTCGAGTTGTCGATTAGTTGGCACACGTGTTGGAGGAGGTGTAATAAATGCTAGGGTTTTATAAATAGCCCAATTTTACACGTCATTTCTACCTGACATATTTTTGCTGCGTGGATTTTTCATACATGCTCCATTGACCTCCAAACCTGACTGAACTTCTCGATCAATTTCATGATTCATCTTCAATCATTTTTTCGAATTTCTTGAAGGTATTTTTCTCTTCTTATCATTTTGTGATCTTTGGGTTTATTTTTGAAGTGTTCTTTTGGTGTTTTTCCTCTTTGATTTTTCTTACCTCTGGGTTTAGGGTTTAGGGTTGTTTTCTTCATTTTTGTTGAATTTCCATGAAACCCCTTGTTTGAAAACTCATCCTGGGTGTTTTCTTATTTTCTTCCATGGGTATACTCTCATAGTTTTTGAGAATAATCTATAAAACCTAACTTACAAGCTTGGAGGAAATTTTACCTGTTCTGACATCCCAGAAACCTGTAGCCTTTGTTTCAGGTTTTATAGGGTGTCCAACACTGTTTTGTTTCCACAGTGTGTCAAGTTTTGCAAAGTGCTCAGCATCCTCTAACTTCCACTTGTGTCAGGTTTCGTAGATTGCCCAACAATGTTTTGTTTCTTTAGTGTGTTGGGTTCTACAGGTGCTCAACATCTCCTGATTTCTTCCTGTGTGTCTTGTTTCATGAAGTGTCTGACACAACCTAGTTTATGATTATACTTTGCGGTGTTTTGCATTTCCCAAATTGTGTCAGCATGTGTCTCAAAGTCCAATTGTTGTAGCGGGTCTATGGGGTTGCTTAGCAAGCTTCCAAGTCTGATTATTCAAACATAAGTTATCTAGGCATTCTTTCTTTAGGAATTCTCATGTCAAATCCTGGATCATCTACAAATAAGTCAGACAAGTTAGGAAAGATGAAATACAAGTACTAGAAAATGGAATCCCCTTCCTAAATAGATTGCAATTATAACATCTGAGATATGAATCATGGTAACATTGACATGGAAAATTTTGGAACAGAACCAAGGATTCTTCTTAGAGTCCTTAGATGAAGTCAATAACCAATAATGGCCTCCCTCTTGCATAGGATTCCCAATGTCTGCTCAATGCCTCGAGTTCATTTTGGCCTGTGCTTCCAATTATGACTCAAATTCCCACTCAGTGAAAAATCAGGTAGGAGAAACCATAGTGAAGTTGGACGGGGTTACTTTGATGACCTCTTAAGATTACCCAACTTTGAGGAATATGTTGATGTAGATCTTAAGTCAGCATAGAAATCCTAGGACAAAGATCAAGAAGATTACATCAGGCATGTGAATAAAAAGTTCTTGATCAAGGCCAAGCCAACCATCTCTAGGTTTCCCAAGTTTGTCCCTAGGAGTGATTTCATCCTTGAAATCAGTGACATCATCACCCTGTTGAGTCGAGTATTTGGACTCCCCGAGTTAAGAGACTTTCACGGGTGGATGTATCAATTCATGGTCCTTATAAAGAAGAATGAACAAGGGATTGATTGGAGTAGTCTTATAAGTAATGAGATTGATTCCTAGATGAAGATAGTCTTGACTACTGGAAAGTTTTATATGTCATCATATGTCACCTATGCAGCAGCTAGTATGAGGAATTATCCAGGGTTGGACGTGAAGGGAAGTAATTCAACTGAACATATATATCAGTATTTCCCTTAGCTGATAATTAAAGTGTCTGAGGATCAACTCAAAAGAGTGAATGACACTTTATCTTATGAGAACATCTACATGCTGAACCCTGACTTAAGAAAGAGAAGAGTCTCTGATGAGGCATGGACCGAAGTATCAAAATGGGGTTGTGTCTTCTTGCAGTTCAAGAAGTTCACATACCTTCGGTGGTCATGTACTTGGGATATTCTTTCGATTGCCCATATTTTTAGGTGATAAGCTGATCCTAATGGAGTTGGTAAGACAATTGTTGGATTTCCACAAATTCCAAACAAAGTAAACACAAGGCTGTCGTATCCTTCCCTATTTCCATCGGAAGGTACACATGCTCGATAGTGGTTAAAGATAAGAATGTGGTGCACAAGATTCAAGACAAGTTGAAGAAGCACATGAAGCACAAAGATGGATTTGATTTTTGAGGAGTCCTTAAATCATATGGGACTTTATATCTACATGTTCCCAACATAGAATATATTTGGGTTGATCTTTAGGATGAAGTTTCCATCCAAAGAAAGGAAAATAGCAGGTTGACAATTTAAGAAATCTAGATGCTGGATTTATTTGACATCCCAGAGGGCATCACAGATAACGAGAGTGTCCTTGACACCTCATATGATGGGTTAAATAAATACAGATACGTATTCCCACCATTGAATGGTCCATCATTGATAAAGCTTCTATTGAAGGGAGAGCTTCTCCAATTCTTACCCATACTATGTCATGGCTAATTTCTTGGGGAATGAGTTATAAAGAAGGGAGTTTTTCAAAACTAGATACTTTGGAAGTGGGACCCTCCAAGGGAAAAAAGGAAAAGGATAAGAACCCTTCCAAGAGGCCAATAAAGGTTAAGTTTGTTAGAAAGGGAGAAGATCAAGTAACTACACTAGTGGCCACTCTCCCACAAATAGTTGAGGTTCTTGATTCACCTCCACAACCAGAACAAGGAAATCCTCCTTCAGGAGAAGAGATTGTTCAACCTTCCATTCCTCTTTTGGTTGATAGTTCATTAGAGGTAAGTCTTCCTCTTATCTCTCAAGCTCTAATTTCAGAATCATTGCCTCCTCCCATTCAGCCTTCCTTGCCTCAGATTTCTTCACCAAGTTCCTCAGCCATGGCTAGTATCTTCTCTAGCCTCTCACCTCTCCCCACTGGACCCCAGATTAACCATGGACATGCCTCCTCCTTCTATGCCTTCATTCCCTGAGTCCATTACCATGGACACTACACTTGCAGTGGTCACCACTCCATAAGCTAACCTTCCTCCACCTGAGGATGTGACCGTAACACCTATAATGGGAGAAACTTCTTCCAATATGCCTCAATGGTTAATAGATAAGACTCGAGGAAGAGGAAGGTGGTAGTTCCATTACCAGCCTTTGATTTCAGTTCCCTCAAGGTCACTCCTACCAAGTCGGCCAAGAAACCCAAAACAATTTTAAGGATTTCAATGGATTCCTCGGGGCATAGAATTACATAAATTACTACTCGTGGCTGATAAAACCAAGGATGATATAATGGTCACTGATTATTAAATCACAAGGTTTTATCTAGGGAAAGTAACAAAGGATGGAGCACAACAGAATGCACAAGATGCCATGAATTTGTTATGCTAGAAGCTAAAGGAAACTAAGGAAAATAGAGATGAGTTAAAAGAGAAAGTACAATAGCTGACAATGAATTACTACTCAAGCTCTCAAAGCCTCTTGAGTTAACACCATCATCCTCTACTCCTATCAGGTTTGATTTCTAATCGGTACCCATGATCGAGAGGATTAATGAGAAGGGGAGAATGGTTGATGAATGGATCCAAAGGCTTCTCCTACAAGGAAAAGAAGTCAATTAGGACATGTGGAAGTCAACAAATCCTTAGAGGATATAAAGAAGGATGGAGATAAAAATGGATGATGAATTTTCAGCAGAAGTCAAGAACCTAGATTTAACTTTTGAAGCTCTCCAAACGCTGAAACAGGTTCCATCTTGCCAAATTGGTTGAAGAAGGCATCATTACACATGGGCAAATTTTTTTCAACTAACCAAAGCCATTAGATTCAAAATAAAGATTCTCAATGAAGCTTGCAGCAAATTGAGGGAATCAAGAGATCAATTGGTCGATGGCACGAATGACATAAAAGAAGAGCTAGTCAAGATATGTGCTAAGGTGTTGAGTGAAAGCTATGGTATTCTATTTGTTGATGATCTTTACAAGAAAATCCAAGAATTGATTCAAAGCATGAACCAACTTATGGATTCATCCTGAAATCATTGATAGGTTTGTGAAAATTGAACATTCTTTGGAAACCACGAGGAAACTCAACAAGATACTTGAAAAATATTCCTAGAAAGCGATAATGATACTCATGAAACATGTGAAGTTCTAAGTGATCATTCCACCGCACTCCGATCAAAATTAGATGTAGGGTATAATCGAAAGTTTCAAGAATTTTGGGACAAGCAGGATTTGATTGAGGAAGACAAAGATGATGAAACATAATAGGCATAATGTTGCATGTAATTTCAATCTTGAAATCGACATGTCTTTTTCTTTTTTTTTGTCACATAAGAAGAAAATTTTGACTTGGTCTCTTACGTGAGAGTCAAGAAAAATAGGACTCTAATTAAAAAGACTATGTTCTAGGATTTATCCTATTTTCTCTCAACTCCTTTTATTATAAATAAGGAATGCTTATGCATTCCAAAGCATTGAGATTTTTGGAATATTGAGATCTATTGTGAAGAAGAAATACTTTGTGTTTTCTTTTAATCATTTGAGGAATAGGAGCTGATGCTATTTTTGCAATCTTTGCGTTGTGAGATGTATCTTTCTTAAGATACTGTTATTATATTCATAATCTTAAGATATTCTTTGTTTATCATCTTGATTGTTCTAATCATTTCAAACATTACATTTGTTATCTAAAGCTTGTATGATTATTTCATGCTTTGTGTTTACTCGAAAGAAAATACGTTCCTCTCATTTCCTTTCCATTGTTTTTCTTCCATAATAATGATTTCCTTTTGATCCTTTTCATTTCGAAAGAGAAATATCTTCACCTATTATGAATATGGATTTCGGGATTCTATCCCAACCCTAATGGTTAGATTAGTGTGAATACTATATATATTATTTCTGTTGTGTTTTAGATTAGTAATAAATAGGTAGCCTCACCTATCTTTGAGGAGGGATTTAATCCCATGTACTGTGGTTGAACCTCATATTTTGGCTTGAAAAAATATCCAACCAACATTAAACCATCACCCTTACTCACCTGTGACCTACTTAAGACCTCTGTCAAACCTGCAGAGACCCAGAACTAGTTACCTTACCTTCGGATCTTATTTTAAACTAGCCTATTAGATTAGATTTTTCATATTGTGTTTTAAATGAGATACCTAAATTGTTTCAATTACAATAGGAGTTACTTTATTACTAGTATTAAATTGTTTTAAATAGTGGATTGACATCCGTCTAGGAAGTATCACACTTCCCAGATGTAGCACATACTAGGCAGTCCACTACATATATTGTTTAATTCTTTCTTGTGATCTTACTTTCCATTTTAGGTAGTTCCTCCTAGCCAAAAGGAAGCTCTCATGATCAGCTATAGATTCAGAAGTCATAAGTGCGCAACAACCCATCAACCAGCATTCCAACAGGTATTCCTCCTATGCTCATTACCCTATTTCTTTTTTCAATATTCAAAGAAATGTCTAAGAATCAAGTGAAACCTTTTGGCATGCCCAAAGTGGGACCCATCCAGGGTTCCTTGCATTTTATTCATTCCTAGGAATAGTTGTGTGTTTATTTCCCTTCTGAAAAGCATACACATTAATTTTCTTCCTTGGTAACCTTATTTTTCTTTCTATTTTCTCTAAAAGAAACTTTTCTTTTGGTGCACTTAAAAAGAACCATTTCTTGTTATTTTTTGCATTTTAGTGAAAGAACATCCCTCTTCCTCTTCATCTATTTGTTTCATCGAACTTCATATTTCGATTTGGGCTTTAAAATCATTACATTTCATTCGATTTGATGCATTATCTCACATTAATTGAGGAAACCTATACTGGAAGTCATACCTAGCTAATGGTTGACAAACAAATCATAGAAAAGCACTTCTTTCCTTTTCTCTTTCTCTGACTCTTACCAAACCTCACAAAAATTCAAAATACATACATTCTTAAACAACACCTTACCTAGAAGAAGCTATAGGTGATCACATGATCATGGTACAGTGGGCACCCACTTGCTGCTCTGTCGAGTCATACTTCAGAGCGAGGCCCGCCCCACCATAACAAACCTGAAACCTCACCTTGTATATCTCCTTTTTCGTAGGAAGCCATCCTCACCAAAAACTTTATTTTACAGTTCATGTGTCAGTCCTTAAATAGCATAAGCTAAACAAACATAATAAAAAAATCACTCTTAGGATCATGTTTTTCTTAGTGTTTCTACTTGGCTTGCATTTTGAGGTGAGAGGTCATGCTCTTCATTTTTCAGTTTTCTCCTTGCACACTCCTAATCATAGTTGGTGTATTCCAGCTTAATCGAGTGTGTCTCTGGACCATATCCTCATCATTCTCATAATTCTATGTCTAATTCCACATCAAATTTTAACTCACAACCATATTTTCTTCACCACTGTTTCAATTTCACAGTAAGCTGTCGGTCAGTGACCGTCATTGGTTACCCCCTGACTGTCATCGGTTATACCCAACCGGCATCGGTTCACTGTCATTTTGGTTAACCCACCCAAAAGGACACCTATTCACCTTCTTCAACTATTCAGAGTCTCTGTCACTATTATCATTCCCATTGACCTACTAAATCTCATCAAAATTTGACATACCTGGAAAATTTGGCCTTATACCTTGTTTTTGACCAACTGTCCACTATCCACAAGTGAGTAGCCTCGGTTACTGTGACCATCTTCATTTATCCTAACTAGCATCAGTTAGCCTATGTCACTTTCTAGCTAACATTCGGTACCTAATCCACTTTTTACCTCATGTTTCACCTGTTCCTGCTATTTTTGTGTCATTTACAGAGAAGCAGCCCAAGTGCACTTATATTCCATGTCAGTTTTCAACCGCTCCCACCTATCCCTTCACCACCTTCCATTTTATCACCCGCCATGGATCATATCCAACATATCACTATCGCCACCAGAGATGAGGAGTTTGCATGACTCCTTTACTAAAACCCTACTGCCTTATAGTTTTATCTTTCTCACTCATCCGCTCGAGATGCCTCAGGTCAATTGATATATGGCTTGCCCATATCTATCCCCCCGACTCTTGCTCCCACTCCCTGCATTAGCCCCATCTAGATCTCTGTGTTACTGCAGCTACCTTACCCCGGTCATTTCACAGACTAGGTCCTATACCTGCTATGAATGCAAAGTGTTTACTACATCTCATTGCACCCACCACATCCACCATACCTTTGACAACCACTCAAAACACAACCTCATCCACCCCTATTGTCTCACATATACCCATAGCTACACAACCACTTCTCGTATTGGTGACCCCTACCCTTTCCAAAACGTGGTACTTTCCATTCCACAATCATTAGCCCCCATTGCCACTAGGGTCACCATGACCCTTCCACCTCCATATACATATTATCAGCAACCTCTTGTTTCATCTGTTATTCACTTTGGGTATGTACCCCCTATTTCACTACCTTCTTCTCAATCAACCTATACGAAAACACCATATACCAGAATGCCACCCCTGTTACATGCCCAACACCAACCCTCTTATACTATAGGAGGCACCCAATCATCGCAACCTACCAATGACCTAATCAAATTGATGATGGACAAGATGCAGACATTGGAAGCATCAGTTTCTGGCTCCCATAATACTCTCACCTACAATGAGATTTGTAACGAGTCTATCCACCCATCCATTCCTATTCATCCATACCCCATGCATTGGGAAATTCCTAAATTCAATTATTTCAATAGCAAGGAAGGCCCATAACAACATTTGTGGTCATTTAAACATGGGTGTTACTTAATCTCTCATGATGATGCTTTTCTCTTGAGTACCTTTCCCATGTCTCTGACTAGACCTACACTAGATTGGTATAGTGGGTTACCTAGACACTCTATATTTTCATTTAATCAGGTATCCCAAGCCTTCTTGGATCACTTCTCCATCAATATCGTCAAGAAGGTTACCATGACTAACCTATACTCCACGCGTTAGTATGATGATGAATCTATCGCAGATTTTGTTGCTTGCTGGCGTAGTGTGATCAATTAGATCACCTTCCAACTCCACAAATATAAATCATCGAGATTTTTACGTGGGCTTGTACTAGACATATCTCACCAACCCTATAGGTCTAAACCTTCCGAAAATTTGATGAACCATTCACTATGGCATGAAAGCTAGAGATTTGGGCCATTAAAGAGAAGAAAATCCAATTACGCAACAAGAATTCAACATTCAAGTCAAATGATACATCTTTCTCTTCTAAACCATAGAACAATTATTCAAAGACCAAGGGCACCACTAACATAGTGGTACTCAAGGCTATTCCAGCTCACCCATCAAATTAGGGTATCCCCTCGTCCAATCTCTCACCCATTCGGACTTTTCAATTCGAAGGGAACAATGGAAATACACACCAATTGGGAACCTTATTCTTCTGTCTTATAAAAGCTTATCAAATCATGGGTCATCACCCTTCTACCTATAAAACCACACATCGGTTTATACCCTACTCTCCCCACACCCATATGGTATAAAGAACATGATTTCGTAACTATCATCGAGTAAAGGGTCATAGTGACAAAAATTGCATCAATTTCAAAAACATTGTCAAGAAATGCTCAAGAAAGGTGATTTAACTGTGGATAACCGTAATACCCCTACCAATCAAAACTTACACATCTTCAAGAAACCCTTTCCCAATCATGCCCCTTTTTCTTATCAAACCGATGAGACCTCAACTCATGATACCCATACCCACAATGTCCACACTATTTTTAGCGACACACTTGTTGCTTCCAAATTACCTCATATTCATTCCATAGAGGAAATTCTAGCCTGAAATCCTCCTTCTACATTGGAACCCACGTCACATACTCCTCCACCCATAGAGGAACACCTTTCACCTCCTGCATCACCTATGGAGGAGCCTTCCACTAACATCGAGACTATTTCACCTTTGGCTTCTCCACCTAGAGAACCGACACCCACACTACTTTTTCAGTCCATGGAGGATACTTGTTTACCTCCTCCACCCATAGAGGAGCACCTATCATCTCCTCCACCTACAGAGGAGCACCCATCATCTCCTCCACCTATCAAGGATCAAGTAGAGATACCTTTACCTTTAGGTGATCATTCTCCATTAGCTACCCAAGATCCTATAGACCTACTTTTGGCTCTCTTACCCACGTAAGCCGAAGCTAGCCAATTCCCCATCTCTAAGACACATTTGATAGGAATTACTATTAGGTCCTCATCAACCTTAGCTATAGACATGTCATTCTCATGCTTGTTCAATCGCTTAGATTATGTGGATAGGGCCTTACTTTTGGGGTTGCCTTTTGCTTCTGTCTCAATGCAGATGCGGATGTCACTTGCTAATACTTCCTCTATCTACCCAAAAATATTTCGACCAATTGAATCAAGCACAACCACCTCTATCACAAATTTTCCACAACACCCACCATAACTCAACACACACCCTTACCAATAACCCAACATACATCTAAATCGAAACCCACATCTACATCATCTTCCTTACCTAAACCTATCACTACCTTAGGGGTCACCCCAACTACCAGCCTTATTCATCCACCTATCAAACTAGATTTAGCCACATCCTCCAAAGTCAACACCAAACCTACTTCGGCACCCAAACAGAAGAACCAAACCCATATAACTCATACCCCAGTGGCGCCAATCACACCTGCATCACCTTCACCTATTTCATCCATCTTAGGACCTCAACCTCCCAACACGAGTCAAGAAACTTCCACCTGTCAGAAAACCAAAAACATAACAGCCCATCCCTTCCTCACAAAACTCTAACATACCTCAATGCTCGACATGACCTACACCCACACCTACAACATCTCTACCACCCATACCTCCAATACTCTCAGTAACTTCTTCACTACCCACTACACTTTAGTATCTATCCCTCACACCCCCTGCACAACCCACATCATCTACCTTCACAGCACCTCCATTATCGTTATGGGTAACTTTCCCTCTTCCATCATCTACTTTTCCTTCTAGACCTCATACACCCATATCACCCTTACCCAAGGAGGTGCAACCCAAAGAAAAACTCTGCTACCCCCAATAAGGTAGTCAAAACAACCACACACCCTCCTGCCTGTTCATCTACCATACCCCTACCTAAGAAAACACAACCAACACCCAAGACCACTCTAGCACCCAAACCCATTGCTTGACCCACTCCCCCTCTTGCAAGGACCATTCCTCAATAATCAACTACACCTACACCCAAACCCACTTTCACTTCCCTTTGTGACCCACTAGTAGGGTCCTATGCCAAAATCTTAACCAACCTCCTTGAGACTTCTGTCATAACGTTACTACCACTCAGACATTATGACCCCCTCAAACCCAAGCCAAAAGGGTTTGATGACACTAAAATTTTCACCTACCATCATGTGCTAGGGCACGATGTGGAGAACTGTAAGGCTTTGAAAATCATCCTTATCTAGTTGTGTCCTCCTGAAGCCAACTTTGATGATGATGACCTTCTTGATGAAGACCCTACTTCACCAACACCCATTCCCACACTTCCCACTCAACAACCATGACCTCCACCCCCACAACTCCTAGAGCCACCCCCAAGATTCAAAATTAACATGGTTTGCATGAGAGAACTTTCTACACCATCACCCAAATGTCATTTCATTCAGCTCACCGCATAGGGTTTTCTCCTTTGGTATGTTTTTTCCCATCATGTCATTATACCACTCATCCTCTACCTTCTCCATTCACTAACTCCCCTCAAATAAACATGATTCACATTCTACCCATGCTCGAAGGAAAAAGGCAAGGAAAAGGAAATCGACTTACCAACCAATCCTATACCCAACATACCATTTGCACCCACACCTAAAATTACTATCTATGGCCCCACATACCCTATTTCTAATGGGCTCACAAATTGCACCATTCTCAAACAATTACACCAATCTCCCCTCAAAATGTCCCTATATGACCTCATCCAAACCTCATAATCCCATCGTCAAGCTCTCATGGAGGTTCTTCAATCTATTGAGGTTTTACCCAATGATCTCGCACGTAGCCTCCATTATCACACCCCATCATGTAGCCTCTCTCACCAAATTTCCACCTTTATCCACACCTAACCCTACTCACCAAATATCCTCCCTTAGCTTCTCGGAGAAGAGATCACGGTGTACCAGCGATGACCAAGACACAACCCTCTTAATCTCTATCCACATTGATGATATATACGTACACGATGTGTAATGATTGATGGGGGCACTAGCATTAATATCATTTCATCCCATGCATTCACTCAAATGCACATACCTAACAATTACATGCATAAACATCCTATCATGTTGCATTCATTCAATGATGTTATCACATCTAACCTAGGTACCATCATCCTCCACGTTTGCGTGGGCCCCACACTATTTCAGAGTTATTCTACATCTTGGGGGGAATTTCAATATAACTCTTTGTTACTTGGTAGACCCTGGATTCATGTCATGGGTTGTGTTCCTTCTACTTTGCATCGTTGTGTGAAGTTTGAGCATAAGGGACACACCTATACTATTCCATCGATCCATCACCTTTTAAAACATGCAACATGCTCTACCAACCCAATGATGTGCTCATACCCATTAAGGTGTCTACCTCCCAAAACTACCACTTCACCTACGCCTCCACTTACCTCCACTTATCAACATTCATACTCGGGATGACCTACACATCCTAAAGATTGGTCAATCTTTAGATCTTTGCTAAATAGGAAGCCATCACTTCTTTTCTCAAATATCATAACTACACTTTCGCTTAACCCCGTATTACATAGACATGCCCGGTATTGACCCCACCATAGTGGTCCATAATATCCTAACCATTCCCGATGTCAAACCCATCAAACAAAAGTTGAGGAAAATGCACCCTCACATTACTCTTCTCATCAAAGAAGAACTTGAGTGCCTTCTTTCTATTTCCTTCATATTACCCATTGATTATCCTCGTTGTATTTATATTATTGTCCATGTCACTAAGGTGATAGGGGATTCTGCATTTTCATGGATTTTTGTGACCTAAACCTAGTTTGCCCAAAATATAACTTCCTCTGCCCAGTATTGACCAATTGGTTGACCTTACCACTTTGGTCACGAGATGCTATCACTCATGGATGGCTTCTCGGGTAATAACCAAATCTTCTTGCCCCAGAGGATTAACACAAAACCATGTTCATCACCCCTTGGAGGACCTTCTACTACCGAATCATGCCTTTCATCCTTAAAAATGATGGTGCCACATATCGGTGGGCTATGACTTATATCTTCCATGATATCATGCATCATATATTGGAAGATTACGTGGATGACCCCCTCATGAAATCTAAATGCCGCTCCCAGCACCTTGCCATGCTTAAAACCCTTTTGACTATCTCATTAAATATTGTGTTCACCTTGACCTAAGAAGTGCATCTTTTGGTCCTCTCGGAAAGCTCCTAGGATTTATAATTTCCTTACGTGGTATAGAAGTTGACCCTACTAAAGTCAAGGCCATTCTTGAAATGCCTCCACCCACTAACCGTAGACAACTTCATAGCCTATAAGGTAAGTTATATTCTACTTTCCATTTCATTCCACAATTATCTGATTGGTGTTAACAATTTCATCATTTTCTCAAGAAGGATATCTCCTTTAAATGGGATGATGACTACCACAAAGCTTTTGAGGCCTTAAAACAATACATTCTCCAACCACCCGTAATAATTCCACCTAAAGATGATCAAACTTTCTACCTATATATCTTAGCTACTAATCACTCTTTGGGAGCCATGTTTGTTCATTGTGATGAAAAACATAGGAAGCAGGCGGTTTATTACATAATCCGTACTCTTTTTGGACTATGAAACACGATACACCCCTCCCGAAATACTTTTCTTAGATTTAGTTTTCATTACCACAAAACTCCGTGATTACCTACTCAACCACAAAACCTATGTTGTGACCAACATAGATCCCCTACACTTCATGTATGCTAAACCTTGCGAAAATCAATGTGCTACACATTTTATTATGCTTTTAGCTAACCTCGACCTCGAATTAATTCATCAAAATTCCATCAAGGGCCAAGCCATTTTCAACCAATTGATCGATGCACCTATTTTCGGGGATCAACCTTCTAATTTTGACTTTCTAGATGAGTGAATTACTACCCTTTCCTTGGATAGACCCACTTATCAAATGACACTCTTCTTCAATGGTTCTAAGTGTCAGCATGGGAGTGGGTCTGGTGTTATTCTCATTCTGCTTGATGGTGAACCCATGCCTTTGTCTTTCAAACTAGATTTTGATTGTACAAATGATATTGCAAAATATGAAGCGCTCGTATTAGGTCTCCAAGCTTCCTACACCCTAGATGTCAAATCAATCAACATCTTTGGTGACTTTCAATTGGTTATAAACCAATTCAATGGTATATACCAATGTTGTAATGAGATACTTCAAAAGTATAAACATCATGTAGAAATACTTTTGACCACCTTTGATCGTTACGCCCTTCAAACCGACCCCCGTTCAACCAATAAATTTACAGATACTATGGCTTGCTTGGCTTCACAAATACCTGTTTCACCCACCAATTCTAAAGTATTTGTCACCATATAATGACTCCAATTACCTTCTTATTTACCTCACAAATTTTACTCTCTCGGAACCACTACCCCGATTTGAGTGACCTTTGGTATAAACTTTACTTTGAATACCTTTCTCTCTCCATCTTACCTCTTGATCTCACCCATAATGGACAACGTGCCTTCCTTAAAAAGGTCTCTCGTTACTTCATCATGGGGGGCCTCCTCTATAAGTGTGGATTTGATGGTATTCTCTTACGGTGCCTCACGATTTCTGAAATTCCTTATACCATTAAGTAGGTTCATGATGGCATATGTGGAGGTCACTTTAGTCACCTTGTTATTGCTAAGCGTATCCTTCACCTAGGCTATTTCTTGGTGACCCTTAAGCGTGATTGTTGTAAACTATGTCAAGTGTTGTGTAAAATTCCAAAACATGCCAACCTTCATCATACACCTAGTCACACCTTACAGGTCACTTGTGACCTTTTTCCCTTCTCTCAATGGGGTTTGGATCTTTTAGAGAGATCAAACCCCATTCTTCCCAACGACATCGGTGGATCATCACCACTACCGAATACTACACAAAATGGGTTAAATCCATACCACTCATCTCCATGAAATATGAGAAGATATGTGAGTTCATCAAACATCACATTATTTGTCACTTTGGTGTTCCACATCACCTCATCATTGATAACGACAAATAATTAAAAATAAAACCTTACAAAAAAATTATGACACCTTCGGCATTCAGCTCGTTTCTCATCACCTTATTACCCACAAACCAATGGCCGAGCCAAATCCACTAACAAAACCTTAAATAAAAATCTCATGAAAGTGGTTATCGATACTAGGAGGGATTTGGCATTGCACATTCCTTTTTCCTTGTGGGCATACCGCACTAGTATCCACACTTCCCCTTTGCATCACCATTTTCTCTAGTCTATGTTACAGAAATTGTTCTACCTGTGAAGTCCAAATTCCCTCACTCCGCATTTCTCTCCATGACATGCTCAATGATGATGACTTTCATCAGGACCGTTTAGCACAACTTGAGTTATTAGACGAATGTTGTCTTAACACTCTTGACCACCTTCAAGTTTACCAAAAATGTATCAAATGTTCCTATGACAAACGTGTCCATGAATGAACCTTCCAAGTCGGTGACCTTGTCCTGAAAGAAAATCAACATGTAACCAAAGCAGAAAAAGAAAATGGGGAAAATTTGCTCGTAATTGGCTTGGACCATACATCGTAACCCATACTTACGGATCAGGTGCTTATCGTTTATCTTCACTCAATGGTAAACCCAAACCTGAGCCCCTTAATGCCTTACATATTTGACCATTCTACTATTGACCTATAGTCCTACCTCACCTTTTTCCTCTTTCCATGCTCATCCCTTGAGTGCTACCCACTTCTTACACCTCACCAATGATTAAACAAGAATCATGTGAGTACTCATCACTTATTATCTTCTCTTGAATGTGTGTACCACGATGCTACACATAGCATGATTCTCATGGATACTTTTCATCTACCTTTAGATGATATCCCATGGTTATTTCACCCTACTTTCTAAACAAGAATCATATTCTTCACCTTGGTCTTGTCCATGACTTCAAAGCTCTAACTTAGGACACAACTCCTCGAGTAAAACTTCTAATAAAAAGATGACTCCCTCAAAAGGACATCTACCTCTCGATAATCACTGATATAAATAGACTACTCCCTTGAAGGAAGGCTATGTAAATCTCTTTCCAAAAACAAAAAAAAACAAAAAAAACAACGAGATAAACCGAAGCTTCCCGCATTGATCAGCTTCACGAAGACCTCAAGGAGTTAATTTCTTCATCCCATATAGACTTCCCACATTGATCAGTCTTTCTCAAATACAAGTCAAAACAGAATAATTTTAGTCATGGACTTTCCCATTGTGACCTCGGATCTCTTGCCCAATGAGCATGTTACCTCATACCATATAAAAATTAACCACCTTTCACCCTTCTCACCATTCCCATTTCCTACCGCCTCAAGGGACCTCTTGGAAACCAAGATATTTGGTGATCATGTGAATAATTTTCACCTTAGAAAAATCAATCATATAATTTCTTTAGGGTATTATGTTCATCACCTCCTCCAAGGTATGATCTATTTAGTCTGATCCTAACCAATCAGGTGGCTTTATTTCCCCCTCTTATCTTTTGACCGTCTTTATTTATGTTTTGATTACCTTATATAGGACTTGGTCCTCGACGCTTACCTTTGGGGTAATCTTCTTCTTTTGCCACAATTGACATCACCTATATCACTTTACCTATAACCCACTCACACCTAAATTACCTAAACCCATCATGCCTAAAAACCTACCAACTCATTTTCATACCTCCTCATATTCTTCCCTAGCTTATGGGAGAACTACATCGACCTAAGGTCCCTTTTTTCTGGGACTATGTAGGCAGCACTCCGAGGGCATGGGGCCCTTAGAGGTTATCTCAGCCTCTCTTTACCCTAAACAATTCATTTTTCATCTTCCTAACATTACATCCTACTCCACTTAGTTTCCTTTTTATATCAAAAATAAAAAATAAAAAAATTAGAAATTAAACCAAACAAACAATGTTTCTTTAAACATTTGTATCATCATCACAACATAAATTTATTACAACTACCATTTCTATACCATCATCATACATGTATTATAAAGAATCTTACACTGACCCATATCATCATTCATGGCATAAATTAATGAATCACAACTTCAACCAACCCGACTCAATCCATGCCTAAACCAACCTAACTCCACCATGCCTAAAGAAACTTGACTCCACCATGCCTAAACCAAACCTAACTCCACCATGCCTAGATAAACGTGAATCCACCATGCCTAAACCAACCTAACTCCACCATGCCTAAACCAACCTAACTCCCCATGCCTAAACCAACCTAATTTGATCCATGCCTAAAAAACTTGACTCCACCATGCCTAAACCAAACCCGACTTCACCATGCTTAAACAAACCTAACTCCACCATGCCTAAACCAACCCGACTCTACCATGCCTAAACCAACCTAACTTGATCCGTGCCTAAACCAACTCGACTCGATCCATGCCTATGACACGACTCGATCCATGTCTAAACCAACCTGAATTGATCCATACATATGACATGACTCAATCCATGCCTAAACCAACCTGAATCGATCCAATCCTAAGACTTGACTCAATCCATGCCTAAACTGACATGAATCCATCATGCCTAACTTACCTAATTTCCATCCATATCACCACAACAAATCAAAAGTCTCATAAAAAAACCAACAAATCAAGCATCTCATGTATCTCATCATATAAATAAATATGTATCTCAATACACAATGTCATCGACACGTAGGCCGGTACCATATACACTGAAAAAATAAAACAATACAAAATCTCTTTGGCATGTAGGCCAGTATATGCTCAAAATATACAAAAATCTTGTATATCCTCACTATCTTTGGTGCATAGGCTAGTATATATCAAAAAATGACTACAATACATAAAAAATTAGAAGCCATATATCAGGAATCTCAACGGATATCCTCCATATCTATATCACCTATACCCTCTACCTCCTCGGCCCCTATCTAGCGACCTACTAACATCTCCCCACCCATCATAGGTGGTGGCTGGGTCCCTATTGGTGCCTCACCTAGAGCTAGTCTCCATGAGCTGGTGGCCTCTCTATGATCTAGCCTCATAGCTCGATGACCCCTGTGCTCTCTACACTGTGAGTGTGGGATCTTGTCCTCTCACTCAAGGCCTATTGTACCGGTACTCTCCATAGGATAGAAATTCTATCTCAGCCACTATCGCCTAAACTGGTAGTATCTCGGCCCCACTTAGGGCATCCCAGTAACCTTGACATAGGCATGGTCTATGGTGGCCCAATGGGCCTCAACCCTATACTCGTCATGGGACCCTATCCCACTCTTTCTTGTGAACTCGGGACCTTGTCCCCTGTGCTCGTGGTAGTTCCCTCTTGCTCGTGCTTATATCGGGTTTGTAAGGCCCCAATCGTGCTCGAGCTATGGCCAACGATTGGCCTCTGCAACCCTATCACCTATGCCTATAAGGCAGCCACCCGACCATCATCTCCATCTCCATCTCTATCCCTACCCCGACCATGTGAGCTTGAAGACTAGCCACTGAACATGTGACTCAACAACCTCCATCTCTAAGCTCACAAGCTGTGTCTCGCACCATACCCAACTAGATAATTAGAGTAGCCACCGCCCCGTATGGTGTCTCTCTACACCGTGATGGTGGCTAGATATGGCTTCCCTAGTCTAGGTGGTATGGCTCATAAATGTGCCACCCACCACTGTCTATATCTATCTGTGACCCCGACATCATCAATCTGCCGGTCCACTACCTGTTCCTTCTACCCTGTGGTCACTTTCGGCTATGGTAGAGGTAAGGGCCTCTCCACGTTGTCTCTCCTATACTACGGGAAGGGAAGAGGTATGTCCTATAACATCCCAAACTCGCTGCCTAACTCTCACAATTGTGACCATATCATGCTCCCAAAGCAGTGAACTTGTATCCATCTCAATATCTGGAGTTCAGCTAGCTCATTATGCATATGCCTATATGATGGGAAGTCCACATACGGCCTCTATATGATGTCCACTTCAGATAACCCCTCAAGTAAACATGGGAAATAGGCCACATCATGTGTGGGCTTGTCTTATCTCTACTCTCGAATATCATGTACCAATTACTGTACCCCACCCACACCAATCTCGATGGAAATGCATCTGATCGAGGCATCCCTACTAGCCGCACACAAACTATGTGCTCATAAGCCCAATAATGAAGTAAAAAGGTACAACACAAGGTTGAACCTGTGCACTTCCCATATGCCCGTAACTCCTTATATATCTACACCGTAAATGCTTTGGCACCCAGGAAAATTGGGTCTGATCTATCATCATGTCATGGAGTACCCCCATCAATGAGTGGGGAAATCTACCTCCCTCTACATATAGTAGTGCAAAACAACACACTACCTCCATCAATAGAACTACTAGCCTCGTCTCTCCTATAAATGGACTAGGTACATCTCTCCATAGTGTAACTCGGCACTATGGAAGGTCATCTCAAACATCCCCTCTCCAAACACTATCATCATCATATCCTCTTCGAGGCCTTAGAGGAGATCAAATAGACCTGTCTACCCAATATGGGTAGCCATAAAATCTTGAACATGTCCTCTAAGGTGATAGTGATCTCACCCGTCGGTAGGTGGAATGTGTTGGTCATAGAATCCCATCTATTGATGAGCATGACCATCAAACTAGGCTATTGGACCACATGCGGATAGCATTGGACCTCACTCAAGCCCACTGCCTCCACATGTTGCATCTCCTTAGGGGTCATTACACTACAATCGTCACAAGTAGGGGTGGAACCCTATCCTACATGCGTAACTGATCTCTCCCCTACATCCAATACAAACAACAAATTAATCTACATTTCTCATACCCATACTCACCCACTATCATTTTTCTACACCCTATTTTACCTCTACCCATCTCAACCACCCAACCTATGGCACTTTTGGCCCCTTACTCTCCAAAACCCAACCGGTGCTGGTTCTCTCTAACCGACCTTGGTCACCCCTAAATCGGCATCGGTCACCTATTTCGTGACCGATACCGGTTCAATAATACCGATGCTAGTTCAACCCGACTAACACCGGTCACTATCACGGTGAAAACCCTGCAACCCCCAAACCCTCCCTTCTCAAAAACTTCCTACCCTGACACTTCTCCCACCTAAAATCACCTACACCTCATTCCTTCCCTCTTCTCCCACTTATCTCTCTCCCCCTCCTATTCAACCTAATTTACCCTCCCATCTTCCCAATTTTATTTTCCCCCACCCAAAAAAACCAAAAACCCAATTTGCAAATCACCTAATCTATCTAACAAAATACAACAAGAGTTGGATGCTTACCTCATCATGTTGCCGTCATCATGGTGGCACATCTGGCCACTACACCGGTGGCCCACCTAATCCCTCTCCAGCCTCTGCCATCACAAAATCTCTACCCACACTCCAACCAATCAAATCACGCCCACCGATCTTGTGGACCTACCTCTCAACAATCAATCATCCACTGCTCAGATTGCCAACTCACCACTCCATTCTCGTCTGGACACTTTTCCCTTTTTTTCTCTCTCCTTTGTCATTTTCTCAATTCACTAAATGAAAAATGAATAAAAAAAACATGGATTTTTTTTTTTTTATAACAAACCCGACTCGACCAACACGGTTTTACCTTCACCGCATCAATCACATGCCCTACCTTATTATGGTCGGTTGCACTATATCGACATTGGTTACCCCCGACCGCATGAGTCACCCTCTCTTACACAAACACCCAAAAACAATTTACCCTATTACCCTACCCATCACCTTTTTTTACCTCACCCAACCTTTACCCTAACCATTTACCTCACCCGACCTTTACCCTAACCATTTACCTCACCCTCCATACCTCATCATTTACCACCTACCCTCATCCTCCTTTGGGGACTCATTATTTTACCCATACCTTGGCCTTACCCATGTCGTGACCTAGATTTTTGGACCTGGACCATCGCTAGTGACCTTTGACCTAATATATTCATTATACCTTGTGGTACATTACTGTGTTGTTGACCTAATGATCTTACCTAGCTTATTGCCACCCGACCGTTTATCCTGACCCTACCTTTGGTGTACTAGAACATACCTAAACGTTCCTGCACCTAACCTACATCATGTTTCTGACCATATCCTATACCTTGGATACCAGAATCACTTCAACCTTGTTTGGATAAACCTATCGACCTTAGACAATTTAGAGTTTACCTACTTCAACCTAGTAGTGTGCTGTAATTTATATGTATGTGTACATTTAATCTGTTACTACCTTTGACCCTAACCCATTACTTAGATTACCTGAGTAGACCTTGCTTTCTTTGTCCCCGTTATTCACCGACCTTTTATCTCATTCACCTTTTATCAAACCACTCACTCATTTTGCTTTCTACCTCGTCAGTTCCTAGTTTGAGGGGGATCACATTCACCCACACATGGGGCAACCACATCTTATTTTTGTTAGTGTCACTTACCAATAAAATCTACGCAACAAAAAGGGGCAAAATGTAGAAACTAAAATTAGGTCACACTCCCCTTTGGTCCCTCGAAAATAAATACCTTCATCACATTCACCTAGCCATGGCCCCCTTCACCCCACTAATATTAATTTAATTAAATTAATTCATTATCCTCACAATATTTATTATTTAAATATCTTAATTTAGATAATGCCCACACATACACCTCACCTACACACCTCATCAAGCCACCTCACCCTAATACCTATTCTTAGTAAGTTGACTTAACTAAGTCTTACCCAAACCCTAAAAATCAATGCCTACATTCCCTATAACAACATTCCCACATGTCGGAAGGAAGCTTCCATTCTAATCCATGGGTAAATGACACAAGATCCTAGAAAATCAAGGGGATCGCCTAGTTTAGTTAACCTAGAAATCCCACCTTGACCGATGCCGCTTACCCTTAACCGTCACTAGTTAAGATAGAACCGCCATTGGTCATCTTTTAATCTCCAAAAAAAACTTATTTTCAAGGTTGGAAAATTTTGGCACATTCTTGAGAGGTATCAAATTTTTTGAGAGAAAGTTTCAGCGAGAACACGCATGCAAGGAAGGAGATCAAGCATTTTCTCTTACACTGAGGCGTCCATTTTGACCAAAGAACCATCCATCACTCACTCCAACAAATATTTGATCCAATCAAGTAACAATGAGAGCACATCCAACACATACAAGAGCTCCCCAACATTTGGTAATCCTCTACAACCTTCAAGCTTTTACTAGCACTTTCATTCCTCACTCACAAATGCCCAAAACCAAATTCCAAGTAAGTAGAATATTTTATTCTTCTAGTTCACCCATTTCATCATTATATTTTCATCCTTTGTTCTCCTAGATACCAATTAACCTCCATTAATACTCACCCTCCATATACCCATTAAAACCTCACCAAATCCCATCTAAATAGCCTAATACTTCATTAAGCCAACCAAGTCCTTTGTGCAATCATAAGGGAGATCCAAATCTCATTCTCGTGGTATTCCCAAAGTATTCCACGATGGTGCACCGGTTCTCCCAAAATAGTGTCGCTCACCCTTAACCGACATCGGTCTCTGTACCTACCAATATATCCTAGAACAATAGTCTTCCTATCTATTCCCACATCACCCTTACTCACTTATGACCTACCTAAGACTTTTGTCAGGACTTGCAGAGACCCAAAACCAATTACCTAACCTTCCGATCTTATTTTAACCTAGCCTGTTAGATTATATATTTCTTATTTTGTTTTAAATGAGATACATAAATCATTTCAATTACAATAGGAGTTACTTTATTACCAACATTAAATTATTTTAAACAATGGATTGATAGCCGTCTAGGAAGTATTTCACTTCCCGGATCTAGCACATGTTAGGAAATCCACTTTGCATATATTGTTTAATTCTTTTCGGTGGTTTTTCTTTCCATTTCAAGTAGTTCCTCCTATCCAAAAGGAAGCTTTCATGATCAGTTGTGGATTCAAAAGTCATACGCGTAATAAACCCATCAACTATCATTCTAATATGTATTCCTCCTATGCCCATTACCCTATCTGTTTTGTCAATATTCTTAGAAACGTCTAAGAATAAAGTGAAACAGATTATATGGATTGACATTTTAGATTATTTAAATAGCTACAAGCCTTGAATATAAGGTACAAACCAGTTTAACCTACATGAGGATGTACCTATATATCATCCTATGATGCCTATGGAAAAGTAATTGTTTTTGTAACAATTCTCTTTGTTACTTTCCCACTTCCCTTTCCGTAGCCATCATAAGTTAATATTGTTAGGAAAATGGAGTAGTGCTCACATATTTGAGCAAATATATATTTTTGTGATTATTATTAATGTGTAATGTGTAAACCGTAAATAGTTGTATTGTTATAGATTTGTTATTATAAACAAATCATAACAATATTCTTGTTATGTGAACTCACGTAGAATAGAAGTGTAGAGTTATTTGTAGGAGTGTTGTTGAGCAACCTCCATATTTATAGGAAAGCATACTCCTATATATATGTTATCCTGAATGTATGAAAATACCTGGAATACATTGAAATTATATTATTATTTTGCTGTGATGAAATTCATTCTGCTCTTTCATGTGGTACCAGAGCAGGCTACGGCTCTATGATGAGCGACTGTGATAATGACTAGGATCTGTGCATATGCCGTTTAGTGGAGATTGTCTATGGCTTGAATTGTCATGTCTGCCTTTGAATTCAAACAAGCTTAAATTGATTGTCAGGCCGTTTGATAGAGTGTTGTCATCATTCGCATATGGTCATGCTTGTTCAGTTTAATTCATTTCCTTCTAATCGGAAACACTGTCGAAAGGTCTCATTGATCTAACAAAGGATTTCATATTGGTGTGTGGATCGGCTATTTGGAAATGAAAGATCTGTGTATATCAACGAGTTGTAATATTTTTGTGGATGCAGTCCCCAGACGTTGTTAGGACGTGGAAATACAATGGAGAACGTGAAAGCTCCCACCAATCGTGTTGCTGTGACTTCATTCGATTTAATTGGAGTTAATTAATAAGTTGATCCATGCGTACTTGGAAACCAGTGCGTATTTATAGATTATTATCTCCCATCGTCGCATATCTCCTCTTGCAAAGAAATCCTGATCAATCTCGTTGTGGTGACTCCCGAATTTCCTTTGGTCGGCCAATGAATATTATGCAGTGGATCGTCTTTGAAACTCTGACAGATTCCTCTGTCCTAAAGCCATTATCTGCACTCCAAGGCATTTCAACCTGCTCGTCCAAGGATTGTTGACCAGATTATGCGCCGTCCATGTCTTTGTCAGTCTTATCCAAGCCACATCAGGTGATCATGGTATTATCAGGTTTTAAATCAGTTTAGTTGTTATGCTATCATTAATGTGTTGTAATTTTATAGTGGTCTGTTAAGACATTGAAAGTAAAGTCTCCATACAATTGTGTCACTAGGGGGTTGATAAAGGCAAGTCTTCTTTAGAGAAATTGTATGGTCTTGTCCATTAGTATTTTAGTCTCTATTATTTTTAAATTTATTTATTATTATAGTGTTAGTTTAATGCCATGCATTTGATTGAATGCTATAAGCTCAATGTTTAAAGATCTCAAAATTAGAATTTGGGATATTTTATAAAATTGGTCACTACAATAGTTACTATTTGAAAAAATAGTTTAACGTCAATATTGTCTTTTGTTTCAAGTCAATTAGAGTCGTCAATGTTTGTAATTGTCAACACATTAGTGACAAATATCATTGTCCACGTCAAAAGAGTTGTTTATACATATCATCATTGTGGTCAAAGGTTGTTAAAATTTTAGTCCAAAGTGTCAAAGTAGTATCTATCATCAAAAAGAGTTAAAAGTTGTTAAGTCATTTTGTAAAGAGTCGAAGTCAAATATTTGTAAAAATTAAAATTAAAAAAACATCTTGTGGATGCATTTTTGGTGGTGACCGACGTCCTAGTAAATTTTGTGGTTCACATTGCGGGAGGGAGACAAAATAAAGTTCAATGTGAAACAAGATGAGCTTCAAAGCCATATTCTGTTGAGTTAGCAACAAACATTGGAGGATGGAGGCAACGGAGGCAGGAGGACAATCAGCGTCCTCAAGTTTGTCACTACCTCAGAGGCCACAAACTACTTTAGTGACATCTTGGTGTTTTGTGTGATGAATAAGAATAGATGAGCATCCCTGTTCCTATGTGCAGTGCAGTGCTTGTGTGTCCCCCGTGATGATAATTTGTACCATTGATACTATTGCAGGAAGTGTTCTTGATCAAACTG
This sequence comes from Taxus wallichiana var. yunnanensis, assembly GCA_018340775.1. NCBI lineage: Eukaryota > Viridiplantae > Streptophyta > Pinopsida > Cupressales > Taxaceae > Taxus > Taxus wallichiana. The sequence continues at coordinate 456,309,023 of CM031238.1, read as the reverse complement.
ATTTGATGGTTGATGTGAATTGGTTGAACGGTCGCAGTTCATGTATTCATCTAATAGGTTGAACGGTCCCTGGATGATGTAGTTCCCACAGTCGGTGTTGAGGATCGAGACCATGTGCAAGCTACGGAGCGGCATGCTGCTTGGTTGAAGATGGTGTTTTCCCCATGTTCGCACTAAGGGGGGGAATGTTAGGAAAATGGAGTAGTGCTCACATATTTGAGCAAATATATATTTTTGTGATTATTATTAATGTGTAATGTGTAAACCATAAATAATTGTATTGTTATAGATTTGTTATTATAAACAAATCATAACAATATTCTTGTTATGTGAACTCACGTAGAATAGGAGTGTAGAGTTATTTGTAGGAGTGTTGTTGAGCAACCTCCATATTTATAGGAAAGCATACTCCTATATATATGTTAATCCTGAATGTATGAAAAGATCTGGAATACATTGAAATTATATTATTATTTTCTTTGTGATGAAATTCATTATGCTCTTTCAAATATAAGGGTGCATTCCTAGGACACCCATTCTATCTTTGTAACTCTATCAAGGTTTGTACTTAAGACACTACCATGCCACACTTTAGCCTCTTGACAAGACAACTCAACACACTACTAAACAACAAAGATCCTAATAATGACATATGTTGTTATAGGGATACGACTATGTAGCAATGCAAGTGAGTTAACCTACTAAGAAACCGATGTGGGACATGGTATCTAAAGTTTCCAAGGTACTTATTATCATAAAGAATGGTCAATATTTTATGACACCTCCACGAATGGGTCATACCTAAAATCTGGTTTAAGGTGATCCCAGTACCTATATCTCTATATCACTTAATTACCTTACTAGGTCTCATGCTCAAGTTAACCATAAATGGAGAATGATACTATTCAGTCTAAGACTAGCATTACATTAAAAATTTTCCCTTTTTAATCAACTAAGCCCATGTTTTCTTCATTCCATAACTTAGGGATATGTACTCACATAAAGCTAAGTATTTAGGTATGATTCATGCCTTTTATTAAGTACCATAGACTATCAATGCCAACCATCATTTTAGTTTAAACAAAACATTTTTCTTAATTACAAATCAAGTAAAGAGAAATCAATTTGTTTTACTATATCCAACAAGTAAGATATATCTGGAGTATCTGATATGATAGATTTGATCAATCACTTTCTCATTTATCTTACCCTATCATATCCCTTTTCTTAAGGTATTTAATCCTTTTAAATGATCACTCACTAATTCTCTGTAGAGATAATTACTATGTTTACTAGGGATAAGATTCAAATTCTATGTTCTTTTAACTAGTACGCATGTTCCCTTCTTACTACCATTGTATCTAGCATGCTTATGTGCTCATAATGATACCTCATGGGACACCCCTAATTAAAAAAATTCATCTCCTTGAACAAAATATTTCATAACACAAATTATCACAATTATGTAATTCCCAAATCGTGAAACCATACTCAATATAGTTTCGTATTAGGCTAGCATAAGCCCTTCCTCTTTTTATTATGTGTATCATCCTTATATACAATGTAGTGTTGATTTCACTTAGAAATCTATAATACATTCTTATATCTTTTGATCTATTTTAGCATCACTTAAGTTATAAGTCAATTATATCATGAACATTCCCGCTTAGCATAACTTTACTATGGTTCCAAGTTCATCCAAATTCTTACTTAACAATGGCCTGTAAGATAGTAAATGTTATTACCAGGGTCATCTCGCTGGTTAAGTACCTTTAATCATATCCTTTGGAGAACTTAACATAATTATACTATTAGGTTGATATAACACATAGTATAATGAGACAGTACCCACCTGGTAACTTGAAATATTTCCTAGTATGCTTAACATATTCTTAATTAGAACATAATATTATTAGGAAACATTCCATGCATATTTCACTATTTTTTCCCTAGTATCCACACATAGGTTGTGTGTATCACTTATTATTTGATTTATACTTATTCTTGATAGGGTAGTATCTAGATACTAGCAAAGATATCGTATTACATGCATATCTAAATCCATCATTGATAATTAATCACCTTTAAATCAAGACATTTCAACCATAAATCTAACCCTTAATTCATTCAATAATATGTACAATTCATGTTTATAAGAAAGATCAAAATCCTTCAATTCAATGATTAAAAATAGTTACATTTAATGATGAGGTCTTTCTTGTATTCAAGGAGAAGTATATAATTAAGAGAATTAGAAACAATCATATCTTCAGACCTTCCTCGATCAAAGAATATACAAAACTAAATATTTCACCTTTCCTTCTATGTGTTTATCTACAAAATTGTTAAGCACGAGTCGGCTTCACAAGAACCGAGCATGATAAGCACCAAATGATCATAACAACATGCTTTACTTAGTTATTTCATAAAATGTAACTCTCTTATTTTTTTATGAATTTAATATTATATAAATTAAGAAGGTAATAAATTCTTTCCACTATATGCCAAAAGAAACCAGTTGAATGAGCTATAAAAGAAATCAATTTCAGTCTTGATCATTTAAGTTGTGAGATCAACTTGAGAATCGTAAGTATAAACAGGATAAAATACAAAAGTAACATGGTTTCCATATTTTAATCCCATAATTGCATGCCTAAAATCATTTACTCAACAATTAAGTAACCATAAATTTATCAAGTATCAGAGTCTACTAATATCGTTGATCTCACACATAGAACCTACAAAGGACTTCTGACATCCCCTAAGGTCAACTAAGGTCCAAGAATTTATGCCAAGACTCAAGTGTATTTAATAAAAGTAAGGTATTAGAGTCAATAACCTTAAGGATGAGAGAGCCATAATAGCATCATGTTATATATCCAATGGATAAAGTTCAAGAAATCGATTATGTAGTCAATACCTTGACATGTGAATTGAATTGAACATTCCAAGTTTAGGAAAAAGAATATAATTACATACATCAAGATTGTTATCGACATATCATTACCTCGATAATGCTATAAGAATTTAATAGTCTCAAATAGATCGGTTCCCATGTGTTGTCAAGATAACATGATTATTACTTAATCTAGATAGCGCACTGGACACTCAATAATTTAGGAGTTTTCTCATAACAAATTCAAATCAGCATACCCATATTTCCTAGGTAAGGCAAAGATACCAATAGAATTAGAAAATATATACTAACCCATACCATTGAACATGGTTAGAACATGCCAATAAAATTCATGGCACACCTACAAGAAAACAATAAGGATATTTTCAGATGTCATGAAGGCACCAAAATCACTAAGGCAAACGGAATACTATCTACTAAGAGAAAAAGAGTCACTTACGGGTGAACTCAAATACCACACAATTCAAGTTAGAATCGTAGCACATATTTGTATGGACTCAATTAGATGGAAAAAAAAATAACCCACCATAAAAATGTAGAATATATAGCTTAACCATTTTCCCACCAAAAATTAAAGTAAAAACTCGATGAAAACTAGGTTATTAAAAGAAAACACAAAGTATGGTTAAAAAGATCCACAAATTTTGTTCCGCATCAATTTATAAGAAAGAAGGAATATCACAAGACTTTACCATCTAGAATCCAAGAGGCTTTCTACCACAGAAAAATTATATCCCCGATGTACAAAATGACTTATATCCAAACAATTGAAACATTAACACCAATTTTAGATAAAATTGAATAGTTCATCAAAAGAATCAATTAGACTCATGGAATCATTCCATATAATTTTCCTAAATCTTCTAGCATATGTAAAATGGTAGTTCACTTCTAGAGTTAAATAACCACAAATCATCCATTACATATTTCTAATCCACAAAAGGTTAATCAATAAACCTGGCTAAGCATAGCTAAGAGCATAAGGATCTCAAAATCAATTACAACTAATCTTAATAACACATTCATTGAGATAAGGAATTACCTACTAAAAGGAACTGTTCATCACTCATTTTACATTAAGATCAAATGCACAAGCTCAAGAAGATCAACTTACCTATTTAGGATTGTTTCCTAATGAGTAGCAGTAAACTACAAATCTTTCAAGAAGAAGGAGGTTCTTAGTCGAATTCAAATTTTCTTTCGGACTCAAGATAACATTGTTAATAGAAAAACCAAGCTTAAAAGAATTTATAACAATAGTGGCCAATAAACTATCCTTCTAAATATCTTGTAAGATTTTCTCAAGAGCATAAATATCTATACCATTATCAAGGGTCTATGACTAAAACAAAGGCATTAAGGTGTAATACTAGTTCGCTTTCTATTCAAGGAAACCAACTGTAAAACATAATACTTTGTAACTTGAGAAGAACCCAAAAAGAGTTGAATACTTCCACGATTAATGATGTAGCAAAAAAGGGGTATCAATATGAATTAACATGATGGAGTAACCAAGATACAACATGATCTGATGAGAAACTGAGGAACTTGGTTTGCAAACAAAATGCAACAATTTGATGCTAGGAAAAACTTAGCAATAATTCGAGCCATGATACGTGGCTCTAGATTTAATCATAAACATCATTCCAATTTGTTTTACTATATCTAACAAGTAAGATATATATGGAGTATCTGATATGATAGATTTGATCAATCACTTGCTCATTTATCTTACCCTATTATAGACTTTTTCTTAGGGTATTTAATCCTTTTAAATGATCACTCATGAATTCTCTATAGAGATAATTACGGTGTTTTCTAGGGATAAGATTCAAATGCTATGTTCTTTTAACTAGTATGCATGTTCCCTTCTTACTACCATTTTATATGAAATCCTTATGTGCTCATAATGATGCCTCAAGGTACATCCCTAATTAAAACAATTCATCTCCTTAAACAAAATATTTCATAACACAAATTATCACAATTATGCAATTCCCAAATAGTGAAACCATACTCAATATATTTTCATATTAGGTTACCATAATCCCTTCCTCTTGTTGCTTATATGTACCATCTTTGTATACAAATTAGTGTTGATTTCAATTAGAAATCAATATTACATTCTTATATCTTTTATTTGTTTTAGCATCACTTAAGTTATAAATCAGTTATAGCACGAACATTCCCACTTAGCATAACTTTACTATGGTTCCAAGATCATCCAACTACTTACTTAGCAATGGCCATTAAGATAGTAAATCTTATTACTAGGGTCATCTCACTAGTTCAAGTACCTTTAATCGTATCCTTCGGAGAACTTAACATAATTATACTATTAGGTTGATATAACACATAGTATAATGAGACAATCAACCACTTGGTAACCTAAACTATTTCCTAGTATGCTTAACATATTCTTAATTAGAACATAATATTATTTGGCAACATTCCATGCATATTTCACTATTTGTTCCTAGTATCCACACCTACGTTGTGTGTATCACTTATTATTTGATTTATACTTATTCTTGATAGGGTAGTATCTAGATACTAGCAGATATCGTATTACATGCATATCTAAATCCATCATTGATAATTAATCACCTTTAAATCAAGACATTGCAACAAGAAATCTAACCCTTAATTCATTCAAGAAATATGTACAATTCATGTTTATAAGAATGATCAAAATCCTTCAATTCAATGATTAAAAATAGTTACATTTAATGATGAGGTCTTTCTTGTATTAAAGGAGAAGTATATAATTAAGAGAATTAGAAACAATCATATCTTCAGACCTTCCTCGATCAAAGAATATACAAAACTAAATATTTCACCTTTCCTTCTATGTGTTTATCTACAAAATTGTTAGCACGAGTCAGTTCACAAGAACTGAGCATGATAAGCACCAACTCATCATAACAACATGCTTTACTTAGTTATTTCATAAAATGTAACTCTCTTATTTTTTTATGAATTTAATATTATATAAATAAAGAAGGTAATAAATTCTTTCCACTATATGCCAAAATAAACCAATTTAATGAGCTATAACAGAAATTAATTTAAGTCTTATAATTTAATACAACTTATATTGTCACTACTAAATCAGTCATTTAAGTTGTAAGATCAACTTGAGAATTATAAGTATACAAAGCAGATAAAATACAAAAGTAAGATGGTTTCCATCTTACAATCCCATACTTGCACGTCTATAATCATTTACTCAAAAATTAAGTAACCATAAATTTATCAAGTATCATTGTCGAGCAATATCGTTGATCCTACACATAGAACCTACAAAGGACTTATGACATCCCCTAAGGTCAACTAAGGTCCAAGAATTTATGCCAAGACTCAAGAGTATTTAATAAAATTAAGGTATTAGAGTTAATAACCTTAAGGATGAGAGAGACGTCATAGCATCCTACTATATAGCCAATGGATAAAGTTTAAGAAAGCTGGTTATGTAGTCAATACTACTTTGACACACGAATATAATTGAACATTCCAAGTTTAGGAAAAAGAATATAATTCCATACCTCAATATTTTTATCTACATATCATTACTTGATAATGCTATAAGCATTTAATAGTCTCAAAAATAATAGTTCCCATGTGTTGTCAAGATAACATGATTATTACTTAATCCGAGATAGTGCACCAAGACACTCAATAATTTAGGAGTTTTCTCATAACAAATTCAAATTAGTACTACCCATATTTCATGCGTAAGGAAAAGACACCAATAGAATGAGAAATTATCTACTAACCCATTCCACTAAAAAAGGTTAGAACATACCAACAAAATTCATGACACAACCAAAGGAAAACAATAATGAGCTTTCTCGGATGTCATGAAGGCACCAAAATCACTAAGGCAAACAAAATATTTTCTCGCTAAGAGAAAAAGAGTCACTTCTGGGTGAACTTGAATACCACACAATTCAACTTAGAATCCTAACACATATTCACATGGACTCAATTGGATGGAAAAACCAGCTAACCCACCATAACAATGTAGGAATATATAGCTTAACCATTTGTCCCACAAAAATTTATTACAAAAACTTGATGAAACCAAAGTTATTAAAAGAAAACACAAAGTATGGTTAATAAGATCAATAAATTTTGTTCCACATCAATTACTATGAAGAAGTAATATCACCAGACTTTACAATCTAGAAGCCAAGAGGCTTTCTACCATGGACAACTTATATCCCCAGCCGTACTAAATGACTTAGATTCAAACAATTGAAACATAAAAACTAGTTTCAAATAAAACTGAACAACTCATCAAAAGAATCAATTAGACTCATGGAATCATTCCATATCATTTTCCTAAACCTTCTAGCAGCTGTAAAATGGTAGTTCACTTCTAGAATTAAATAACCATAAATCATCCATTACAGATTTCTAATCCACAAAGAAGGTTAATCAATAAACCCGACTAAGCATAGCCAAGAGCATAAGGATCTCAAAATCAATTACAACTACTCTTAATAACACATACATTGAGATAGGGAAGTACCTTCTGAAAGGAAATGTTTGGCACTCATTTGACCTTAAGATCAAATGCACAAGCTCAAGAAGATCAACTTACCTATTTAGGATTGTTTCCTAATGAGCAGTAGTAAACTACAAATCCTTCAAGAAGGAGGAGGTTCTTAGTCGAAGTCAACTTTTCTTTCAACTCAACATAGCATTGTTAGTAGAACAACCAAGCTTAAGAGAATTCATAACAATAGTGGCCAATAAACTAGCCTTCCAAATATCTTGCAAGATTTTCTCAAGAGCATATATATCTATACTGTTATCAAGGATCTATGACTAAAACAAAGGCATTAAGGTGTAATACAAGTTGGGATTTCTCTTCAAAGAAACCAAATCTAAAACATAATATTTCACAACCTGAGAAGAACCCAGAAAGAGTTGAATACTTCTAGAAATAATGATGGAGAAAAAAGAGGGTATCAATACAAATTAACATGATGGAGTAACCAAGATATAAATGGACTAATGAGCAATGAAGAACCTTGTTTGCAAAAAAAATGCAATAATTTGATGCTAGGAAAAACTCAAAAATAAGTTGAGCCATGATACGTGGCTCTAGATGTAATCATAAATGTCATTCTAAGATGTTTGTTTAAGGGTCGAAGAGGCTGACTTAGAATTTACTGGCTGCCCTCATTTCCTATGAATCAAAATTAAATGCTAATAATAGTTGTTTTTCCATAGCATACTTCCTTATTAACTCAACCAGATCAACTACAAGCACAACCATTGCCTCCATCAGTCAACACAAAGGATTTCTTAAAAAAATGAAACCCAGTTACATAAATCAATGTATACCTGAAATGGAAAGTCATCTACAACCATAACCACACAATACCAACTTCCAATTTTCCTCATTGACTTGTTAAATTTTTAGATAATCCCAAAGGAGATGGGTAGATTTTAAACTAAGTTTTATAGTATTGCTAAACAAAAACACATATACACAAAGAGTTCAATATAACATTGGTGTATTAAGCCAACAATTGAAAATCATTACAATCACAACACTCCTTCCAATCTAGAAAAAATGATATATCTTAACAAGAATAAACCATATACAAGCATATACCCCGAAATTTTTTTCCAAAGAGCATACGTCACAACTCAAAAGTAAACCAGACTCTACGGTAAGTCAAGGATTAAATCAATTTCACATCACCAAAGATTAAGAATACAAATTTCAATCCAGGTAAAGTTCTATTTGTGAAATGACTAAATAGAGAAATAAATTATGACGGGTTAGGGCATATCATGCCTATTACACCTGCCTTTCTTTCCTTGCAATGCTTTCATGATTCTTCAGAAGATCCCCAACTTGGAAGTGAATTCCTTCATCCAACTAAAACACAATACCTTCACAATATTTATGAAGTCTGGGGGACTTTGCTGTCCAAAGATTCAACTAATGTTTTCTTCAAGAAAACTCACAAAAACACATAGTTCCACTTTTGCATGTAGAGCTTCTACCAGCTTCATGTAATGAAGCGATTTAATACCAAAACCAAACTTGTTTTCCCCCAAACCGTTCATGCATTTCCTAAGAAAGGTGGGTGTCTAATGTACAATAAATGACATTAATGCGGGAGTTAATGGTATTGGCCGCCAAGTTTATCAAACCAACTATTTTTAGCTTTCAATTTTAGTGAAGTTCCTTTTCATACCATGCAACACACTTTAAGTCTGATTTAACCCAACATGCCTTCTCCTTAGAATGCGCGGTTGATGGGAATATTAAATAAAATGATAAAATAGCTGCTGGTACATATATTTAGGTGGTGGGGTGCTACTCACCTCTTTATTCATTTTGAACAACTATAGAGTTTACAAGATTTTTAAGAGACCAAATAATATCTTATGCAATAGAAAATCTGGATTCCCTTCCATTATATGCATTAAGGATTCATAAAACTAAATATTTTTACATGCCCTTTCCAAATAGCTAAACTAATGCTCACATCTAGCTTCGTAAATAACAGGTTTGCATGTTAGGTTTATAACTATACCACTAGGATTATATCGTCTTCTTTTTACTTTAGTTAATAAATCTCCAATATTAGTTACTTAACTACTTTATACTTCACAAATTCCCTTTTTGAAATCTCTATATGTATATGTTTATATGTGTGTGTGTGTGTGTGTGTGTGTGTGTGTGTGTGTGTGTGTGTTATAATATTAGTGTTGATCAAGAAATTTTCTCATGTATACTCGTGGGATTTGATGCCCTTATTTCTTAATAATTAATTCCTTGACTAACGACTATAGCCCCTTTATCCTTGGAAATAAGATCATGATAGCATTAGTCATTAAATGGTCAGATCAAGACCTATTATAACCCACCATGGAAAAGAAATAGCTTGCATTTCTTACTTGTGGGGGGCATAAGGAAATCTATGGGAGGCATAAGGAGGGATTTGTGAGGGGCATAAGGATTTGTGTGTGATGAATTAATATGATAGTATGTTATTGGTGGATGCCCAAATTCCAATTGGGAGGCATAATTAGCTTCCCCATAGACCTTTCTCCTTTGGCTTGCATGATCAAGCCTGAGTTTTGATTGGAATGTTTTAAATTGTAGTTGTAAACTGTTTTTTTGTATTGATCTATGTTTTATATTGAAATGTGCATGCTTGAAAGAATGTTGTGTGTTGTGGAAGCCAGTTGTTTCCATGGTTGAATTACACCTCTTATTGTATTTTGGTTGGGGTTCAGGGGAAAATGATGAAGGAAGGATTCTCCTTTCATTGGATGTCTTGGTTGGCTGGAGAGCGTTGCCTTTCCCCCTCTTTTTTGTGATCAACTTGGAGAAAGAGAAAATGTGCTTGTTTTTGTCCTGGAGCAAGGAAAAATGTAGTTTGATAGTCCCTTGTGAAAACACATTCATTGTAATTATTTCCCACATGATGTGGATGAAATTTTAATAGTTATGTTATGGAGGAATGATTTTGTAATTGATTATGAGAATGTATATTTGATTTGAGAAATACATCGCTTTCTACTATGTTCATTGGAAGGAAATAAATAGAATTCTATTAACTGTATTCAAGAAATGGAAGAATGTGAAGATGTAAAGTTTTATAAATGAAGTCAATAAAGAATTGCAAGTTCATCTCTCTTTTACATTGTTGTGATGAAGTTGGAAATATCAAATTGTAATTGGAATCTCTTTTTGAAAATTGAAAGAAGAAGAAATACGTATGATGGAATTATATTACATTGTTTCTTTTTTGAAATATATTAAAGTGGAAATAGAATTTGCAATTTAGCTTTGAAATGGTTTTTTTATAAAAAAATGAAAGTATTGAACTAGTTTAGGAATGAGGTGCCATATTTGAAGCATGAATTTGATAAACAAATTTCTAGAAATGGGATTTTCTGTTACAAACTTAAAATTGGCAATTAATTTTGATAAAAATGTACTGAGTTAAGACCTGCATGCAGATTAATCAACTTAGAGACATTAAAATTTAGTATGATATATAATAAATGAACTCAAATTGACAAAGAAAACTTAAGAAAACAATTTTACCCTTGCAAAATCGAATTCAATCCCTCTAACAGTTGTTTTTTCTGTCATTTGTTGGAAAAATGTAACTTGAAGAAATTGAACAAATTTACTTCCCTAAAACATTCTAAATCCTTCCTAGAGAAATCCTTCATGTCTATTTGACATGTTGAGTGAATAAAGAGATCCAATTTAATCAAATTTAGAAGTTGGAAATTACCGTTTGTTAATTACAAGCCTACGAACATTTTTGTAAAATTAACCCTTTAAACTATATCAAAAAGTAAAATTTATGATTCCTGTGCAAAGAGGGCATCGAGAGATTTCCAAAAAGTCCTTTTTTTCACAAAAATAAGTTTTCTAACTCAAGTTATGACACTTTGAACTTTTTCTTCCTTGGCAAGAAAATTTGGGAAAGTTTTCCTTGGCGGACCTGCAACCCAAAAATTTCCGTTGAATTGCCCTTCGAATTTTTTTTGAAAAATTTTGGCTCAGAAAAAATTTCATGTTTTCCTCCACCGGCCCTCAGCCAATATGAGGCTGCCATGTGTTATCATGAGGCAATGGCAGAGGTGCAACATATTTTTGCCCTTTGGCCTTTTTGAAAATTTTGGAAAATTTTTCCTTTTAGCCCATTCACGCCCCCATGGCCAATCGCAGGCTGCCACGTGGCATATTTGGGTGCTAGCAGAGGGGGCAAATCCTTTGTTTATTTTAAAATTTTGTCTTTGGAATTTTTAAAAAATTTCTCCCACGGCCCCGCACTCCCACCCTCGTCTTGATGCGACCCTTTGGTGGGCGCGTGGACCCACGCGTGCCTTTCACCCCAATTCCCCCTTTGGTAAAACTCACCGAATCTCCCCACCACTCTACTGTCTCCCTTATCCCCATGGAAAATCGAGGAGAGACACGTGTCCCTAAGCAGACCCATGGGTGCATGGATGCTAGATTGACTTTTCTCCCCCTTGGGTGAAAATGCCCCAAACTCTCCCGCCACCCTGACTTCCTTTCCTTTTTTTCCAAAGAACGACTCGGGAGGCGCCAAATGTCCTTAGAGGACCCATGGAGGTGTGGGTGCAACTGGGAAATTTATCTCATGCAAGGGAAAATCCCAAACGCCGCCTCAAATTTTTCTTTCACCCCTGCTTGACACATGTCCCCTTGGGGAAAATTTGACCCCTAAGCTCTGCCTGTCCATATCTTGAGTTCCTGAAGGAGTTAGGAGGACTTCTTTATATCATCGAAAGGTGAGAAAATTTCCTATCTAATGGGAATGATTTAGGAAATTTTAGATGTGTTAAGTATGGGAAAAATCAATTTGGAAACTCTGAGCCTGTTAGACAATGGGTATGGGGCTAAATTTTTCCTAAACCTAACTGAAACTCCTAACCCTAAAATGTGAACCTTGTGACCTTTGATAATTGTTTTAAAAGAAAAAAATATGTTCTAGTAATTTAGATTTTTTCGGAACCCAATAGGGTCAACTATTGTCTTGTAACTTGGTTGTGGACACTTCCAATAAAAAAAATTTATTCCATAATTTTCTAACTAATCCTAGGTTGGTCCTTAGGTCTCAAGTGGGTTGTTTTAATGGGAATCAAACTTGGTATTAGAGTAGTGGTTCAAGCTTGGACCATTGGGCACACTAGAAAAATTGAGACATGAAATTTAAACCTAACACACCTTTAAACCTAGAAAACAACTTAGCTAGAATTTGTATATTTTAGTAAACATGGAAGTTGTGTAAAACTTAGAAAAATGAACTAACTCTCGCTTTGGTCTATGTAGGAGGCTTAGACGGAGTGAGAGGAACCTTTGCAGAGACTCAGACTCACCACCACCACCACCACCACTAGATCAAGGGGTAGCAGCTATCCTACCTCAGATTCTATAGACCCTTTAAGATGTTAATGTTGCTCTACATGGAGGATTAGGAGGAGGACATGTAACTAGCCATGACAGAGCCCCTTCCATTAAGGGTTAGGTATCTCCTCGACCCAACGAGGAGAATAGAGGAGAGAACTCCCATGCGGAGTCAGCCAAAGTAGAGTCACCACCTAGGAGATAGGGTGACAGAGTTCTAGAGCATAGAGAGAGGTCTTGGAGCCCTAGGCTTAGGGATGAGCATGTAAAGAGACCTAGAGGCTATCAGACCACAACAGTAGATCACATCAAGGAGATCCTAAAGATTTGGCCATCACATTACTCAGGTGACATGGGTGGATTTTATGAAGAGGCAGCAGCCACCGAGCTTGAGCGGTTTCTTCAATATTTTTCCTTATTCTAGCAACACGAAATCTTGTGTTACGATCCATCTACCGAGGGATGGAGCGGGAGTATGATGGAGGACAGAGGAGTAGAATCTCCATGTGGATTCAAAGATAGTGACCTAGGAACTATTTGAGGAAAGATTCAGTATTAGGTATTTATCATGAAGGTTCATCTAACGAGAGGATTGATGAGTTCCATGACCTTCAATAGGCATCTCTTTTTGTAGCAAAGTATGAGAGTAGATTCATAGACCTACTCTATTATGTAGAGTATATACAGGATGAGCAGGTGTGGATTCACAGGTTCATCTCGGGACCGAATTTAGATATTGGAGGTACGGTTTAGATCCACTACCCATAAACATTAGGAAAGGCCATCGAGAAGACCTTTATTATAGAGGAGACTCGGGGAAAGACCCAGCAGGCTAGAGACCGAGTCAGGAGCCACATACAATAGATGCAAGATGTTGGATTGAGTGGGTTAGTAATCCTTCCTCGCGGTGGCGGGGTATAACATAGTTATCCTTTAGGCCATAAAAATAACAAAGCAGCAGTAGTCCCACCTATCTTATAGACCTCCATAGAGAGTTGATGCATATAGAGGTTAGAGTATGGGGCCTCCTCTTAGGGGTCCCATCAAGACACAGGGTGGACCTAGATCTCAATCGCGGGGAGCTCGCCATCGATACCTCAGGACTATATTTGGATCATCAGGGTCCACACCACAGGCTTCTAGGGAACCTATTGGAGGTGCTACTCATTGGGGAGGATTAGGAGGATGTTTTGGTTATGGAGTTACTAGAAAATTTTGGAGAGACTACCCACAAAACCCTAACAAGAAGGGTAAGGCATAGATTTTGTAGCCAATTGTTGGTGACATGTGACATAGCCATAGGATTTATGAAGCGGTTGAGAACCGCTAGGTAAATCATCAAAGCATAGTCATTGAGACCACAGGTAGCATTGGTGATATTCCTACCTTTGTTTTATTTGATATTGGTTCTTTTTATTCTTTCATTGTACTATCTTTAGTAGAGTGATGCAGGCTGGTTGCAGTTAGGAAGGGTCTTAGTTGGGATGTTGAGATGGATTATGGAGCTAAGATCTCTATAGACTCCTTAATCAAGGAGTGTGTAGTGGATTTAGGACCTTTCACCACTACCTCAGATCTCTGTATCCTTCCTTTGGGCTCATATGGAGTCATTTTTGGTATGGATTGGTTGTCTACACATAGGGCCCGGATGGATTGTTATCACAAGAATATATCTTGTGCAGATGATTTGGGAGTTGAGTCGGTGATTTCAGGGGTCAAGAGACCCATTTCTATTCACACCATCTCCACTATGTAGCTTAAGTGGTGTGTGTAATGGGGTTGTCGGATGTATGATGTGAATGTTAGTGATGAATTAGAGGATGGGTCTAGTGGATCATCACTAGATGATCATCCCATTTTGAGAGAGTTTGTAGATGTATTTCTAGGGGATCTACTGGGGTTACCACCCCCACATGAGATTGATTTTCATATAGATCTATTTCCTGGAGCAGATCCTATCTCATAGGCACCTTATCGATGACTACCCTGTAACTCTATGAGCTCAAGTTGCAGCTTGAGGGCCTTTTTGTGAAAGGCCTTATCTGTCCTAGTGTATCCCCTTGAGGTGCACCTTTGGTGATCTTTGTGAAGAAGAAGGATGGATCCTTACGTTTGTGTATTGATTACGCTAAATTTGAATAAGGTAACAATAAAGAATCATTATCCTCTTCATTGTATTGATGACTTGTTTGATCAAATGAAGGGAGCCACAATTTTCTCTAAGATTTATCTCGAGTTAGGGTATCATCAATCGAGGATCTCAGAGATGGACATTCATAAGACCACTTTTCGCATGAGATATGGGCACTATGAGTTCACAATGGTGATTTTGGTTTAACTAATTTTCCCACAGTGTTCATGAGTTTGATGAATGGGGTCTTCAAAACCTTCTTATATAACTTTGTGCTCATCTTTCTAGATGAAATTTTGATATACTCACATACACGTGAGGAGCACAGAGGGCACCTTTCCCAAGTTCTTCGGTGTCTTCGTGAGCAGCAGCTTTACGGAAACTTGGAGAAGTTTTCTTTCTTTCAGACAGAGGTGCAGTACTTGGGACATATCATTTATGGGGAAGGTATCACAGTCGATCCTTCCAAGATTAGGGCCATTATGGATTGGCCAACACCCACTACAGTGACCAAGGTGCACAGCTTCATGGGATTAGCAGGGTATCTTGTTGGAGATTTTTTAGGACTTCTCTCAAATTGTGCACCCTATCACTTCCCTTTAGAGGAAAGGGAAGAAGTTTTTGTGGTCAAACAGATGTGAATAGGCCTTTAGGACACTAAAATAATGCCTCACTAGAACATCTATTCTGCAGCAGATTATGGATCCACATGGTGAGTTCTTTGTTTGCACAAATGCTTCTTTAGTAGGGCTGAGAGGTGTGTTGATACAGGATGGCAAAGTAGTGGCTTTTGAGTATCGTAAGCTCAAATATCATGAGCTTAATTATCCTACCCATGATCTTGAGATTGCGGTAGTTGTGCATGCTTTGGTTAGATGGAGACATTTTCTTCTTGGCAGGAGATTCACACTCAAGACAGATCATTTGAGTCTTTGCCACCTCTTCACGCAGCCTAATCTCAATGCTTGTCAGTGGTGTTGGATGGAGTTGCTATGTGAGTATGACATGGATATAGAGCATGTGAAGGGGAAAGAGAATGTGGTAGTAGATGCTCTTAGCAGACGGAGACATGTGGCTATGGCCACCTCAATGAGCATAGATTTAAGTAGGATTCTTCAAAGAACTTCCTATTAACATATTCTACATTGCAAAGATGAGTCGAGATCGAGTCACAGAGACCCCTTGAGGGGAAGTTTGATGGTTTTTCCTTAGAGGTAGATGGCCTTCTCGGCATAGAGGCCATATATATGTTCCCAGTGATGGGGGCTTGAGGTAGGACATCATGGTAGAGGCACATTATGCACCCTATTCAGCCCATCCTAGGGTGAAGAATATGCATGCCACCTTGCGATAGTTATAATCATTAGAGAGGACTTCGTCAAGACATGGCTCAATTTGTGTCATAGTGTTTAGTGTGCCAGAGAGTTAAGGCCGAGC
Organism: Taxus wallichiana var. yunnanensis; assembly: GCA_018340775.1. Taxonomy (NCBI): domain Eukaryota; kingdom Viridiplantae; phylum Streptophyta; class Pinopsida; order Cupressales; family Taxaceae; genus Taxus; species Taxus wallichiana. Next base: position 456,292,613 of record CM031238.1, on the reverse strand, counting down.
ATCAACATCCAGCAGGTCTTCTTTATCCCCATGCTATACGGAATGGAAGTGGAACACCATTTCCATGAATTTCATTGTTGGGCTACCGATGTTGAGACATCACCATGACGCCATTATGGTGACGGTTGATAAATTGACAAAAGTGGCTCACTTTTCACTAGTGAAGACCACTTATACATCTAGAGTAGTGGCACGAGTATATTTTGATGAGATTATCGAGGTTGTATGAGATTCGTCGAAGATCATTTGTGGATCGTGATCCTTTGTACACTTCACATTTCGGACTACCATGCAGTATGTCCTCGGGATGAAGATCAACTTCAGCATAACATATCACCCTAAGATAGATGGATAGACTGAGTGGGTGAATCATATTTTAGAGGACATGCTTAGGATGTATATGATGGATCAGCAATCTAAGTGGGAGGAGTACATGTACTTAGTGGAGTTTTCCTATAATAATAGTTTTCAGAGTTCCATAGGCATGGATCCTTTTCAGGTTTTATAGGGTAGAGAGTGCAGGACCCCTCTTAGCTAAGATAGGCTAGAGGACATGATATCTCTTGGACCAGCACTTCTTCAGACATGGAGTAGCAAGTAGTGTTGATCAAGCAGAGATTTTAGGAGGCACAAGATAGGCGGTAAGAAGTATGCAGATCAACATAGGATTGACCATAGTTTTGACGTGGGTATGAAGGTGTTCCACATCACTCCAAAAATATCCCTATTTGTTATGGAAAAGGTTCTAAATTATCTCCTAGATTTGTTGGTCCTTTTGAGATCTTGGATCATATCGGCCCTTTGGCCTACCATCTAGCATTGCCACCCAGCTTGTCTCACATACATGATATTTTTCATGTTTCAGTTCTTAGGAGATATATTGCAGATCCTTCTCATGTGTTAGATTGGACATCATTGCAGGTGTAGGATCAGGGGCATGTGATGGTGGAGCCCATTTATATCTTAGATCACAAGACCCTAGGCCTTCGAGGTAGAGAGGTTGATCAAGTTCGGGTGTAGTGGGATAGATATGATGAGATTGCAGCTACATGGGAGGATGCTACTTCATTACGAGTTTAGTTTCCACAGTTGTCCTAGTGACTTATAGGAGGAATTGAGTCTAAGGGGAGGGGTATGTACTACCCACTTTTCTTTGACACCTATTGGATACCTATTTTGATACTGTGATTACATTATAGACATTATTATGTTTTGATTTAGTATGTTGTTAGACATTGATCATGGATTATTGTTGATCTTGATTTGATTATGATGCCTGATGATTATTAGAGACACCTTATATGTGGATGATGATGTATTATTTGATATGGATGTTGTTTAGACATGTGATTTGGATATTATGAGTTGATCTAGAAAATGGATATTATTTGATGATGATATAGTTGTTAATTAAAAATGCAAATGATGTAGTTGTTACTTTGATGTTGTTGTGATTCACTTACTTAGATGATTTTGTGATATTAATTGTATCATATTAGATGTTCGATGTGGCCACAAGGTGAAGGAGGTATTTGTATTTTGTAGGTTTAAAATATCACAAAAACATCGGGGATCGAAGACCAACCAAAATAGAATTCTAGGTGAATTTGACAAGGTCACCATGGCAACTTGTTTTATTGTGTTGAATGTTGTTTTGTTAGGGACTCCCATGGGGGATTTCCTTTATATGTGACCATGGTTTGCATATTTTAATTAATGTGTTTCTTTTATTATTGATGTATGTATTTTATTAGTAATGTTTTCCCTTCTTTTAATTAATTAAATTGTGATAGAACTAATGTGAGAATCATATGCTTAAAATTTAAATAAATCAAATTGGGATATGGGAAAATAATCATAAGAGTTGTTGGCTGTTTGTGTTTAATTGTGTAAGGGATGTGTAAGTTGTGTAAGAGCTTGTGTAAGTCAGGTTTTGGAGTAAGAAATACTCCACCTCCATGGAAATTTGAATTTGTCCTTGGGGACTGTTTTTGGAGGCTTGTGGGACAAGTAAAACTTGTCCCATGCCTCTAAATTTAATCTAATAACCATACTTATGGATGGAGATGTGATTTGTGACTTTTATAATGAATTTTATAAGTCATGTTGCTTGTTTTGGATTGCACTTTCTTACATTTTAATTAATTTGTTGTCCCTTGAGGTGTGGGATTTTTGGAGTGTGCAAGTAACTTGTCATTTTTCACCCACCTCTTTATTGAGCTTTGGAGAATGAAATTTTGTCTTTTGTGTTTGAATTGGAGGATGTGTGAGGTGGTATCCTACATGGATCCACATCATCCTCTTCTCTCCCTCTTCTATATAATTCAAACTCTTACCTTGTTTTGGGTTGTTGAATCTTTTTACATTCTTCTTGGGGTGCATTTTCTTGTGTTGGAGCTCTTGTTTTGGAGGAATCTTGGAGAGAGATTTACATTCTTGCGAGATTGCTATTTTGAACTATGTTTTGGCCTTTGAAGCTTTTTGTTTGGAGACAAAAGTAACCATGGAGAGGTAGGAATTTAACTCTCTTTTTTATATGCTATCATTTTCTTGTTGTGTTGTGTGGATAGTGCATGCTTTGTTTTATTTGTTGGCTGGTTGGGTAGACTTCCTTAGGGAAGGTGTAGGAGAAGGCTATGGGGAATCCATGTGGGGGCATAAGGGAATTCCATTGGCATCATAATTTTGTGGAGGGATTTTGGGTTTGGGATCCACCATGGAAAAGAAATAGCTTGTATTTCTTACTTGTGGGGGCATAAGGAAATATGTGGGGGCATAAGGAGGGTTTTGTGGAGGCATAAGGATTTTTGTGTGATGAATTAATTTGGTGGTTTTTTATTGGTGGATTTCAAATTCCAATTGGGGGCATAAGTAGCTTCCCCATAGACCTTGATCCTTTGGCTTGCATGATCAAGCCCGAGTTTTGATTGGAATGTTTTAAATTGCAGATGTAAACTGTTTTTTTGTATTGATCTATGTTTTATATTGAAATTTGCATGCTTAAAATAATTTTGTGTGTTGTGGAAGCCATCGTTTCCATGGTTGAATTACACCTCTTATTGTATTTTGGTTGGGGCTCGAGGGAAAATAATGAAGGAAGGATTCTCCTTTCATTGGATGTCTGTTAGTTAGCTGGAGAGCGTTGCCTTTCCCCTCTTTTGTTGTGATCAACTAGAAGAAAGAGAAAATGTCCTTATTGCTGTCTGGAGCAAGGAAAATCCAGTTTAATAGTCCCTTATGAAAACACATTCATTTTAATCCTTTCCCACATGATGTGGATGAAATTTTAATAGTTATTTTATGGAGGAATGATGTTGTAATTGATTATGAGAATGTATATTTGATTTGAGAAAGACATTTTCTTTCTGCTTTGTACATTGGAAGGAAATAAATGGAATTTTATTAACTATATTCAAGAAATGGAAGAATGTGAAGATGTAAAGTTTTATAAATGAAGTCAATAAAGAATAAAAGTTCATCTCTCTTTTACATTGTTGTGAGGTAGTTGGAAATATCAAATTGTGATTGGAATCTCTGTTTTGAAAATTGAAAGAAGAAGAAATATGTATGAGGGAATTATATTGCATTGTTTCTTTTTTAAAATTATATTAAAGTGGAAATCAGATTTGTAATTTAGCTTTGAAATGGTTTGTTTATAAACAACTAAATGTATTGGACTAGTTTAGGAATGAAGTGCCATATTTGAAGGATGAATTTGATAAACAAATTTCTAGAAATGGGATTTTCTGTTACAAACTTAAAACTGGCAATTAATTTTAATAAAAATGTATAGTTCAGACCTACACACATTAATCAACTTGGAGATGTTAAAATTTAGTATTCTATATCATAAATGAACTCAAATTGACAAAGAAAACTTAAGAAAACAATTTAACCATTGCAAAATCGAATCCAATCCCTCTAACAGTCATTTTTTTGTCATTTGTTGGAAAATGCAACTTGAAGAAATTGAAAAATTTACTTCCCTAAAACATTCTAAATCCTTCCTAGAGAAATCCTCCATGTCTATTTGACATGTTGAGTGAAGGAGGAGATCCAATTTAATCAAATTTAGAAGTTGGAAATTACCAGTTTGCTAATTAAAATCTTGTAGATCATTTTTTTGTAAAATTTACCCTTTAAACTTTATCAAAAATAAAATTTATGATTCTTGTGAAAATAGGGCATCGAGATATTTCCAAAAAGTCCTCGTTTTCCCAAAACCGAGCTTTCTAGCTCAAGTTATGACACTTTGAAGTTTTTCTGCCTTGGTGGGAAAATTTGGGAAAATTTTCCTGACAGCCCACAACCCAAAAATTTCCCATCGAATTGCCCTTAGAAAAAATTTTGAAAAATTTTGTCTCTAAAAAAATTTCATCTTTTCCTCCACCTGGCCCACAACCAATTAGAGGCTGCCATGTGTCCTCACGAGGCAATGGTGGAGGCGCGACATCTTTTTCCCTTTGGCCTTTTTGAAAAATTTGGAAAAAATTTCCTTTTAGCCCCACCGGCCCCCGGCAAATCACAAGCTGCCACATGGTAGATTTGGTTGCTAGCAAAGGGGTGGACCCTTTGTTTCTTTTAAACTTTTGTCTTTGGAAATTTTTGAAAATTTCTCCCACGGCCCCGCACTCTCGCCCTCACCTTGGTGTGACCCTTCCACCCCAATTCCCCTTTGGCGAAACTCATCAAATTTCCCTACTACTCGACCTTTCTCCCTTCCCCATGGAAAATTGATTAATGCCATGTGTCCTTGGTGGACCCTTGGGTGCATGTACTGACATGATTGTCTTTTCTCCCCCTTGGGTGCAAATGCCCCAAACTGTCACGCAGCCCCGACCTTCCTTTCCTTGTTGCCAATGATGACTCAAAGGACGCCACATGTCCTGGAAGACCTATGGAGGCATGGGCGCAACTGGGAAATTACTCCCATGCAAGGGAAAATCCCAAATGACACCCTGCAACCCACCGACCCAAATTTTGTTTTCACCCCTACTTGACATGTGCCCCCTTGGGGAAAATTTTACCCCTAAGCTCCGCCTATCCATATCTTGAGTTCCTGAAGGAGTTAGGATGACTTCTTTATATCACCAAAAAGGTGAGAAAATTTCCTATCCAATGGGAATGATTTAGGGAAATTTTAGATGTGTTAAGTATGAGAAAAATCAAGTTGGAAACTATGATCTTGTTAGAAAGTGGGTACGGGGTAGATTTCTTCCTAAACCTAAGCTGAAACTCCACCCTCAAATGTTAAACTTGTGACCTCTCGATAATTGTTTTAAAAGAAAAAAAAATATGTTCTAGTAATTTAGATTTGTTCTAGAACCCAATAGGGTCAATTGTTGTCTTACAACTTGGTTGTGGGCAATTCTAATAAAAAAATATTATTCCATAATTTTGTAACTAATCCTAGGTTGGTTCTTAGGACTCAAGTGGGTTGTTTTAATGGGCATAATATATATATATATATATATATATATATATATATGTTATAGTGTTAACATTGATTAAGAAAGTTGCTCATGTATACTTGTGGGAGTTGATGCCCTTAAATCTTAATAAGTAAGTCCTTGACTGATGACTATATCCCCTTTATCCCTAGAAATATGATCATGATAGCATTAGTCATTAAATGGGGTAGACTATCGGATGGTCAGATCAAGACCTATTATAAATCAACAGGAAGTCTTGTTCACATTCCAAATTAGGTCATTAAACAAACTATCAAAATTGTCAAAGCCTTAACATAACTTAGTTAAAAACTATAATGTTAACAATTTAATAGAGATAAGAAACAACATCAAAAATCACTTTCAAGGCTTAAATTTACACCAAGGATTTTATGACATACTACATTACAAATGACATAATGTCACCTTAGAAAAAATAGTTCATCATTAAGAAAGACCCCGGATTAGCAGGGTTCACATCTAAAGAGATCATCTTTAGCTTTTTATTGATATTGTGATTACGTACATGCTCACATCAAGTTTCCATTTATTTATTTTTTGATACGCAAAGGTGCCAACAACAAAGGATAAAACCATTTGTCCTATCATTCCTTTAAAAATAGTAATGAAAGCACAGGGCATTACATATAATTTCACTACACCCCTAGAAATAGGTTCATACTCTATGCTCAATTGATCAGCTATTTGTTTTGGCATCACATAACTACTTGCTCTTGAATCAATCATGTAATTTTACACAATATTGTTCCCAATGATTAGAGAGATATTAAATGGAGGAGGTTTCATGTTTTTACCTTGTTGACCTCCTTGATTGCCTTCTTGTCAAGTTGCATTAGTGAGCACTTTCTCTTGATTATTAGACAATTCATTTAATGTAGAAAAATTTACCATAGCTTCTTGCAATAAATCTCTTTGGCCCAAGATAGCTAACGACTCCCACATTGAAAAGTTCATATTTGTTTTTTTCATTTTTCTATGATATTAAATGGGGATGAGTTATCCTTATATTTCCCTTTACTCTACACAAATTTCTGTTGCACATGGATTGCTATAAATGGTACCTGAGATAATCTAGAAGGTGGTTTGGGCTTATTTTGCACATTTGGAACTACACTTTGATTATTTCTACCTTGTAGAGAAATGAAGGGCTGAGAATCATTTAGATTAGAAATTTTTTTATTCCTCTATATTCCTCTTTTTAGACTGTGTTTTGGTGGTTACGCTTTAGGAAGGAGCTTGATTTATTCAAGAAAACTCTTCATATTTCTAATACAAAAGTGTGGTCTCACTTGGAGGTGCTTCGGTATACTAGCCTCTCGCTGATTTTCTTCTTGATTTGTTTCTAGTTCCACACTAACCATTGTCACCTTCAATTCTTTATTTAAAGCATCATTGAAACATGTTGATTGATTATTAGGTTGATTGCATGGGAAGCACCAATCATATTTTTGTCATGTTATTTTGTATTGGTACCAAGGCTCTAGATGTGGATGCAACATTAGAATTATAAGGCTGAAATGACCATTTGGCGGGAGGTCTTACTTGATTCTTATTTTCATCTTGAGTAAGAGGCCTATTAGGCTGATACAAAGGTCCATTGGATTGGGCTTGAGGCTGGTATGATCTAAAATTTTGAGCTTGTTGCCTCTTAATTGTCACCAACTCATTGCCTAAGTTTTGTAACTGCTTCATGACTTCTTAGAGCTCATTTTAGGTACTAGAAAAAGAGGTAGAAGCTTCAATGGAACTCTAATTTTTTTGGGCGGGATAGTGGCTAATGTAAGTGCTTGACTAGTGCTTGGATTCCCTAATTATGGATAAAGAGGAATAGGTGGCCTAGGTGTAAGTTTACCAACTTGAATCAAACAATTTTTATCTCTAATAGCAATGTTATATGCTGTAAGTAAAGTTGTACCTCCCATAAATTGTATCATCATGGAAATATCATAATTTAAATCTTTTAGGAAGTATAGAAAATCACCTTGACTCTTGGTCTCAGAGAAATTAGAATCCTATCCCATGTTCTTTGAAATATGAATTTGGAATCAGCCATTTTCTCATTTGGTGCTCTCATGATTGTAGTCAATTTATCCAACAGAGATAAATTGTCTTCATTCTCCCCAAATTGACCATAAAGAATTGTGCACATCGGTACCAATTTTAAACCGATCCTACTTCTAGGCTCCTAAACCATTGTAGATCATTTCCTTTGAAATAAGAAGTGAATAATTTGACAACCACATCCATTTCATTAACTTCATGTATAGCAATGACATTTACAATGGGTTTAATGTGATCAATCAGAGTTGTATGGTTCTCCTCAGTGAAATATGAAATTTTCTTCAATGCTACAACTGGGATTGGATTTTTTACATTGAGAGAAAGTGGGCTATTGCCCATGAAGTTGAATAAAGGATTTTTGTGGTGGTGGTTGTTGATGAGCCATCTTGATTGGTATGAGAACTCTAGTTGATTAAATGAAAGGCCTACCAGGTGGAGGTGTTGATAGTGTTCTATTTGGTGGAGATGGAGACCTTTGAGCTCTTCTTCCCCTTCTTCCTCTACCTGGAGATAGGTTAAATTATTCAAAAATATCTTCCTCCCTATAGAAATTTTTGAATCATTCTCATAAATTTGACAAGCTTGTACTACTAATACCACTGAATTCTTCCCCTTGGAGTCACCAGATGTGTAATTTCAAAGCCTCTTATAGGATGGATTTTACAACAAGATAACACCAATCTTGCTGCAATAAAAATAAAGACTTCTTGTTATCCCACCTTGAGCATGCTAGAACTATTATCACTGAAGCATAACACCCTTTGATTTTTACAAGTGTGTGTGTTTGAGATCAAGTGTGACTTGGTAACATGGATATTATCTCCAATTTTTGGGACTTGCTACTTGAGATAGACCTCTAAAGAAGGATAGTTCCTCTTCCTAATCTAGTGCAAAATAACCCTAATGAAGGAAAATTACTAGATATCTCTATCGTATAATTTACAAGGGACTAGGGAGAGAGAAATAACATGCAAGTGAAATAAATCTACACTACATAGGTGATGCACTAAAAGAAGGGTGTGAGAACAAATCTCAAATTTGTGGAAATAGGAGCAAGATGCAGATTAGAAAGGGTGATGACAATTATCCACATTCTAATAGCATCATTCACAAATTCATTTCCATATAAGAACAACTATAATGAACTCTGCACAATGAGTAGAGATACACAATACACCTACAAAAATAATAAAGAGGTAATACGAATGCAAATAAACACAAGGGAAGATACATCCACAACTTGCATCCATTGCTTCATTGATATGCATAGATCATTCTATTACAAGAGAAAGGCCAGGATAATCATGCAAGAAGTCATCTATAAAGGCATACATTATATTGGTTTCATAAAACAAATATGGTATATTTTTTCTACTAGAATTATTCCCCTTTACAAATGAGAGAACACTTCAATTTATAGAAAATGAAGCAGAGGAGAGAGAAACAAGTAAACTCATATTTTCCTCTTGTGCCAATTACAAAGTACCCAAAGTGGGTGGAAATGATAACATCAAATATTCAAAATTCATGCTTGATGATATGCAACTTGCAGTGAGAAAACATTGTTTCCCATGCCCATTAATTGCACATCCAACCACCGAGGATCCTTGTGCGGAAATGGGTCTATTTCTTGAAAACTTAGACATAATTTTTTCATCAATTCTAGACTTCCTGATTCATGTGTGAAGGTATTGGAACCACTATTCCAATGACACCAATTTTTGGTAATTCCTTTGAGAAATGATCAAGTTATGAGCTTCTGAGTGACTGCAACTAATCTGGTTTTCTAGATTTACTTTCACTTCACAAGACTCGCCAATTAATTTTTGGGTAGTGGAAATGAATTTTAAATATTTTTCCTCTTTTCTAATGTTCTCTACATGATTTAATAATCTAGGGTAATTAAATTTTGTGGGGGCACTATATTTCCACTTTGCCTTTGCATTTTAATTAGGGAGTGTATTTAAATTTAAAACTTATGTGGAGCCACTCGCTGCCGGCTCATCCACATTGACACCCTTCTTAATCTTTACATAGTGATTTGTATCATACCACGGCCTATTTTCCCATGTCGATCACCCCTTTGTCCATGCATTTCCTCTCTTTTATATTTATGATTCACTCCATTTTTGATGTGTCAAGCCACTAACTTCGAACATTGACCCAACTCCACACCAACATTATGCCTTGGGTCTCTCGCTCATTACATTGTTGAGCTAGTGTGTTGACCACCTTAATTCAAGTCCACATGTAATACACCACTTGCATTGGGGTTAGTTCCCAAATCCTTCAACTTGGCATCTAACCTTATCAAGCCTCCTACTATATGGTTTCACGTAGGACGACATGTTTACCAAGCTATCGACAACTTGACATCCAGGGAAACCCCTTGTAACTCAGCCGGGGCCCATCATTTATTTCCATTCCAAGTTGGGATTGAATGTGGGCCACACCCCTGGCATCACCTATTCCTAACAAGCCTATAAATTCTAATTCACCCAAAATAAGGGCCTTATGCCGACCATGTTTGGCCCATAGAGGGTCCCGGAACCCACTTTGATCCTGTGGATGGGCGGTTGACTAGGCTAAATCCCACATCTCATTCTATTCGGAGAATTTAGGTTTTAATGTACCGCTTATCCCGTTAACCACTTGGGATCCCCTATTCGCATCGCCCTATTTGGGTTCTCTGTACACACTATTGACTGAGCCACTTAGGTCATTTACCTCCACCATACCTGTATCACCTTGTGTCGGGAATTTTTTCCTCGCATCGTATAAATGTCCCTCGAGCCATCTCGTCTCCTTATCCCCAAATTCCCTGCATCGATCTCATCCATGCCTTTATTGACCATTTCATGTTTTTGTACACCAATTTCCCAACTCACCCGATCCTTTCGAGCTTCCAACTCCCACACTCACCATAAGAATCTCCATGAACCCCACCGGTTTCTCACCAAGTTAGCTTAGGGATCTAATCTCCTTTCCTTTAATGTTGTTTTTACTCATCTCCTAACCACAACTTTATTCTTATGACTCGGGGACACCGACACCTTATAACCCACTCCTCAAGCTAACTTTATACTCTCACGAAGAACTATCTCGAGATTTTATTCTCACAACTTTCCTGTCTTTGTTTTAATTTCTCTCGCATTGGGTCAGGCTTAGTATTTTGTTCACTAGGTCTCCAAGCTAGCTTGGGGTTGTCTCTGTATTATACTATATTATGCTCAAGCTTCAAAATATATCCCTAGCATGTCATGGTTCATTTACACCCGTGTATAACCTCCTAAGTTCCTTATTATGTGGGCTTTATTCAATCTAATTGGATTCCATTGTTAATGATTTCGAGGCTTGAGCATTTTTTATATCATAATTATATGACTTTACACCTCAACATCGGAGTGGTATGTCCTTACATTATGCCATGTGCTCTTACAAACAAGTCAATTCAACTCGATGGAGTTAATAAGGGACTCACTATACATTTTTGTAAATCATGATAGCTCGGTAGACTAATTCGGTCTTCTTACATCTATTAAATGACTCAGATTATTTAATTCAACCGATCTACCTTATAACAAAACAATCGAACTTGTCTTCAACATATAAGATTGGTTACCGCCCTTCATCTACATGACTTGACTTGAGGTCATTAACATCCCTACGTTCCAAATATATTGGTTTAGAAAACATGTTGATCGACGTATTTTCAATCAACTCATGGACTCGGTCCTAATTAGCATAGCCCACTTTACAAATCATAGCTCATATCTTTTTAATGCATGTATGGTTACATTTGAAACTATCTCGGTGGGGCATATACAATTGGTTCCTCTTATACATAGCTCTAGTCTCCTTAAAATGTAAACAATCTCTTGATTCCTTTATTGATAGCTCATCAAGGCCCTTTTTAATATCAACCCATCGTGATGATGCTCAACTCAATCTTGTCATGGGGTAGCTTGGTTCCAGTGTAAGAGTTTACCGGGTAGCTCACCAATGAGCTCATTGAGCTAGTCTAAGAGCTAGGAGTTATCCCTTCCTTTCTACACCTTACTCATGAAATTTTTTGATTTTTCAATTCCATAGGGGTGTATGAAGGTGCCGAGAGTGTCCCTAACCCCAACACAGACATTTGATAATTTTTATTCTAATGGGAATATCCTGCTCGCTACTTCTAAACTGAATAAAAATTTGAAACTAAATGAATACCAAGAAGATGAAAAATTTCTCTTGTAACCTTAAATTCTCTCAAAAATTGTATACTTCCTTGAATGTGAGCCCCTTAATGTGAGCCTTCTCTGTCGTCCAATTTCACCCGGGGTGGAATTGGATAACAATATCTTCATCTACACTTTCTCAATCATTCTAATTTTTTTGGACATGATCCTCTTATAAAGATAGATATTTCCTAAAAAAATTATCTAAATTGGTTGAGTAAAACAAAACATATTTTTTCCTAGTTCCAAGCCAAAAATCACACATTTGCTTATAAAATACTCAAAAATGGAGTCAAGAATCCAAATAAATTTCCTTCAAATTGTAATTGATTTCTCTTTCTTTTCATCATGGAAGTAAATAATATGGAATAGGTTTTTATATATTTATGGTTTATATCTTATTGTTCTATCAATAACTCTATGCACAATCACATAATAAGCTTATAAAACACAACACTAGAAGTTATAGTTTATTATGTGTGCATCATTACATCATACATCACGAAACACGTGCATTGGAGGAAGAATTGAGATCTATATATCTCAAAGAATAAAAAACAAACTCTTTCATGACTAAAAATATTCTTACAACCTTGTTCTAATACAATTCTTGTTCTTTTTCTCCACTTACAAGTTCTTTCATGAAAAATATTCACTTCTTTGTCTCCCTTCTAGATAATTCAACCTTCTTCCCTCTTGAATATCTTGATTTATTTGTTTTATATCTTATATTTTATGATATCCTATATTTTTGATACTTCTCATCTTATATTGCGTAATATAAGGAGCTAATTTTCCAGCTATAACCTTTTACAACTTCAAAGTTGATCTACACAAATGCCTAGATAATCTTAACTCTTCTACTATGTACTTTTTGGAGATAGGAAAGCTCACACTTACTCAAGACAACTAATAATTACCTTTTACTCTTACACTTTATGGTAAAGAACCATTACATCACAAATTCAAATGTTTCAAATATGAATCTTGGAGGAAAATTTTGATAATCATCTAACACATGACACTCAACCATGAAATACTTGTTGTGAAATTATTAATACTCTTAAAGCACCTAGATGCTGCTCCTGTATTAAGTGATATCTAATGTGATGAGAAGAAGAGAACTAAGATGTTGTAAGTATGACCCTTTGTCATTAATGTCAAAAGGGGGAGAATGAGATGATGGCTTGATAGAATGAACTATATGTGTTTTCCATTAATGAAAAAGGGGGAAATTTTTGGCAATTGGTGTTTTCATTGATGTCAATAAGTGTATTTTATGTAAAAAGGAGAAATGAACAACATGTGTGAAGGTTGATTGGTAGTGTCATTCATTGATGTCATGACAAGTTGAGTTGTTTGGTCTACCATTAATGAGGTGGCATGGTGTATGAGTAGGTGTAGTGGATTTAATAATTGTCACGGTGATAGGTTGAGGTTGTAGTGATGTCATTAATCTTGTTGAAGGCTATTGTAGGTGGGAAAGAGTGAAAAAGTCATGAGGTGGTCAGCATGGAAGGTGTAAGCATGATCAAGAAGCCTAGTTAGGAGGCCTAGTCAACATACATGAAGGAGGATGGTATGTCATGGTGGATCACAGGTATGTAGAAGTTGGTTAAGCATTGTGAGAGCATGGAGAGCATGAGGATGAGATGTCAAGATGCTCACAAGTGTTTAAGAGTGGGGATACATGGGTTAGACCTACATTTTTGGTCTATGTCTAGACCTATCTTAAGCCCTAAGTGGTGTAATGAAGTTGGATGATCTAATTCTAAACTAAATGTGTAATGGTGAGAATTAGGAAATGTGTAGTAGGTTTTCCTATAGGTTTGGGAAATTTTTCAGGCCTTGGTTTGAAGGAAGGAGGGAAAAAATGTGTTTTTACCTCTACCAAACTCACATAATTGATAATCCAAGCTCGAGAAGCACTTTCATGTGCTCACTGACATGTGTAACATATGCATGGGAGGATAAGATATTCATGGTAGATGGGGAAGGGTCCTAGCTAAAAATTCTTGGCATTAGTTTGTGGTTTAAGGGGCATATATTTATGAAAAATCTTTATAAAGGTAAGGTGGTCTAAAACCCTACTAAGGTAGTGATGGGCAATATATTTCTCAAAATGGCCTAGTTAGGATTGGTTGACCTTAGTTGATGATTGAATATTGTAAAGCACTCCTCCATATTTACTCAGGTGGTATTGGTGTATCATGAAAATGAGTGGACCCTATAGAAAAAGGTAAGTTTATGAAGAATTTGTGTTTTCTATCAACGTTTTCACTAGAAATGGTGTGAAAATGGATGGTAGAGGAATTATGGAATATATACTACATTTCTATGGTAGTTTATAGATAGGGTCGAGCCCTTGTGAGGTATGTCAAATTCAATATAAGAAGGCTGGTTTTTGGGGTAGTATGACAATTTTAGTGGTCATGATGAAAATTTTCTCTCAAGAACTTAGTGTTTAAAGTAAAAACACCGAGAGGGGGTGAATTAGTGTACAATAAAACATGTAATATTTTAAACCATTAAATAACCATTCACTATTCATTATGTATGTTTGAGGACAAACTAGAAAAAATCCAAAAACACTTCTTATGGAATGACACTAAAAATAAAAAAAGAATTCTTCCGGTGGCACGGGGACGAGTTTGTAAACCTAAAAGCTTGAGGGACTTGGCCTCAGAGACTATACTAAAATGAATAAATCCCTTCTTGTAAAAATTTGATGGAGCTTAACTAAATAAAATTGAGTCGGACTAGAATTCTAAAGAAAAAATATTGGATGGATGTTAATGACAAGAGATGGATTTTAAACCAGCATCCTTCAATGGCTCATGCATATGGAAAGCTATTAATTGGGAAAAATAAATTGTGGCTAGGGGAAGCGTGTGGAAAATAGGAAAAGGAAACGAGATAAGCTTATGAAAAGATAATTGGGCTGGGAATTTTATGCTTAAAGATCAGTTCCCCCAAATTGCTAGTTAGCTTAAAGATAAATATGGGGATAAAATCATTAGCTATATGGCTAATGATGACAAATTTCAGACATGGAAACTCATGGAACTGGATAGACAGGAACCCAATGATTATTTGAGCAAGCTCAATGATTTCCTAAAAAATTATGTTTCTTCTAAAAGCAAGGACCAAGATAGAATAGTTTGGGACAAAGAACAAAGAGGTAATTTCTTTGTCAAATCTGCCTATTCCCTATTTTTTGAGGGAGGAACTAGAGAAGAAGATTTAAGTATTCTGGTAAGATTTGGATCAAAAACATAACCCCAAAGGTTAATGTTTTCAGTGGCTTTCGATAATGAATAAATTCTCACTTTGTTAATAACCTAGCTAAAAGAGGTTTTTGTGTGAAGAAAATATGGAAACTATAAATCATCTTCTTCTTAAATGCCATTTTTCCCATCTAATTCTTTCTTCAATTTTGGGTTACTTCTCAGATTTTTGGGTAATTCCTAATGAGATCAAGGATGCTTGGATTCAATGGAACTGTCCTTTCTTCAGTTGAGGACTTAAAAATCTCTGGGTTATGAGTTTGGGTCACCTATGGTGGGAATTATGGAAAGAAAGAAATAGAAGGATTTTCAAGAATAAGAAACTTCCTATTAGGGTGACTATAAACAAAATCCTACAGGCTATTAGAAATAATTTTTATATACTAAGGAAAAATGAAATGGAAATCCTTGACTGTGAAATTCATTTCTTTAAGAATTGGAACCTTATAGGTGACCCTAAACCCAAAATAGGTAATCCTTGTTCAAGAATTAAATGGAATTCACCTATGGATGGTTTCTTTAAACTCAAATTAGATGGTGCTCTGAAAGGTAATCCTAGGAAATCTAGGGGTGGAGGTGTTCTTTGGGACTCCCTTGGTAGATTCCTTCTTTCTTACTTCTTCGACCAGATCCTCCAATCTAACAATGTTGCTTAGGCTGTTGTGATGTTCTCAGGTGTTAATGTTAACAAAGGAGAAAGCCTTAAAACATCTTGAAGTGGAAGGGGACTCTTTATATATCATTTCATGTCTGAAAGGAAAATCTCAACCTTCTATTTCTATTGAGGACTTCATAAATAAAACTAAACTTCTAGCATCCTTTTTTGAGGCCATATCCTTTCATCATGTGTACCGTGAAGGAAACTCTCTCATAAATTGCATGGCCAATTTGGGGGTGAATTATAGGGGTATAAAGGTGGTAGAGGATCCCAATGTGATGCATGCCACATTTATTGAAATCATGAAAAGGGAAGGTTTAACTTATAACACTCCTATAAATGAGGAGGCAATAATGATTCAGACTCATGACACCTCTCTTTCATGACTACTAAACTCATGCTAATTTTATTTTCTTTTCCTTAAAGGGTCAATTTGGATATCCTTATTTTCTAGAAGCATGGAGATCGGATTGGGGAAAGTAACAATTTACAAAACAAAAAGAAGAATAAAGATAGTAGCATGGGGAGACTTAGTTATAACTAAACCTGTAAGAGGCGGGGAGATGTCTCGTTGAGGTGGAAGATATGCTAAAAAAGGTAGGTATGTTTCCCTTTTTTAACATTTTTATGGCTACAATGAGAAGCTAAGTGAAGCTATGGTGAAAACATGGAATGAGGGCCATGTTTGGGTCAATAATTTCTCCTTTACCATCTCCCCTAAGCTTATTTCTAAAGTCTCGGGTTTAGCTCTGGAAGGAAGATGCATCTACAAGCCTAAGTTGGACTACAGTCTAGAGATTGAATGCTTCATGCAAGGTAAGGGTATCCTGTTTCTCTTCACAATGGGTATGCTTGGGGAAATCTGCCCCATCCTTTTGATGAAATTGCTCAGTTTTTTATGTCATACATCACCTTAGAAGGCCTAGTATAAAATGATTTATGGTTACCATTTCCCCATGTTGAACCATATGCATAATGCAAAGCCCTACAATTTCCCTTTCTTTTTGTATACCTCCCTAGAGAAATCTATTAGAATGGTTGAGAAAGGGACCTTCTCAATTCCTCTACATCAGGGCCTCATTAAATCCTTGCTCAGGCTGGGTACTCCCCTTTTGGGGAAAAATGACAAATTTGGGGCCTCTGTTGCTGTTGGCTCGGTGCCCATGGAGGACAGTCTTAGTGAAGACCCATTTAGCAAACCTATGGCTAAGTGTACCAGATCCAATCTGAGTCATAGTGTCATCAACAAATGTAGCAGGGTTGAGGAGGATCCTAAATAGGTTGAGGAAGTGGAGATTTTAGATTCGGGTGAAAACCAAGATGGGAACCTGGACTTGTCGGTCTCCAGTATGGACAAGGCTACTTTTGATGGGGTTAACAATGATGAGGGGGAGAGTGAGAAAGCTCTAGAAACCGCTGATGATAAGTGTTCCAAGAATTCAAAGTATGCCATTGAGAGCTTACATGCTCTTAAACTACCCAATCTAAATTGTTTATTGCTTATGACTCTGATGTCAAGTCTCATTCTTTCATGCGGTAATTTGAGCATTGTAGGCTTGATACCGATATTAACAGACACAGGATTAGTATGGTCTCCATGGACTTGAAGGATCTGACTGATAAAGTGGAAAATCTATCTTCATTGGTCCTTAGTGAACAACTCAAGAATGCCAATGAGAGAAGCCTAGAGATGGCCAAGGATATGCTGCAGATGAAAGAAGTGTTCCATATTCATGGCATCCATCTCCTCAATGTTAAGATAACCATCCACCATCTCAAGCTTTTATCTGAGATGATTCATTCCATGGAACTTGCTAAGGAAAGGGGAAAAGCTGGTAATGACCCCAAAGTGGAGATCCTTGAGCGATACTATAAGTTTTGGAAAGCTACCATTGATTCCCTTGTCAAAGAATGGAACAGATGCATGAACTCAATTGGGGACTTGATAAAAGAGTGACAAAAAATATGGGATAATGGTTTGTTCTTGCTAGTTATAAGTTGTTCTATTGTTAGTTTCTTGGTTCTACTACTTTGTTAGTTAGTTTATTTACTATCTAGTTACTTTTAATTCCTTGTTGTTGGTCTTGTGTTACTTTGTGTTTATGGTAGGGCTTCAATTGTATATCCCTTGGTATTTTTGTAAGGAACTGGTAAAAATTTTATGGGGTAGGGTCCCCTCAACCCTTTTGTACCTCTAATAAAAAAAAATTCAAGAACCAAACCAAAAATGAGAAATAAATAATACAGCATATGGAAAGAATATATAAGTGGGAAATTCTCAAGGGGAATAAAATACACTAAAACAAAACTTTATTATAGCCATGTTTCAAATTTAGTTGATCAAAAACCCAAAAGGAGCACCAATCCCACAAGGATCACCAACCCCTAGTTTAGTAGAGAACCAACCCTACAAGGAGGAACCAGTCACCTAGATTATTTAGCACTAAAATAATCCATCTAAAATAAATTCCACCAATGAAATGTTTCTTCAACAATTGATGATGACTCTATGAAGCTCACTCTCCTCTCTATCTTCCTCAAACCATCTCTCTAGCCTCCATGCACAAGAATTATTCCTTCAAGTTGATTTCCACATATGCCCTAGCTCACCCATACCTGATATCTCTCTAGAATAACATCACAACATAATTTCCCTCTCAACAAGGTCACAAGGACCTTCATCACCTTCCTCAAATATCCCTCTAGGTCACACTTTTCTTCCACTCTCACAACTAGCTCAAATGAGCTTTCTAATTTTCCTTTATACCCTTCTCATGATCATAATACATGTAGGTAGGACTTAGTATAGAAAAACAACTTTAAAAATCATTACAAAATCCTATAAAAACCATCCATAATACCATGAATGTTGACACCATCACCTAGAACCATCTAGGCATCCATTAGGACTCAAGAAGCCCTAAATCACCCAATCAATAAAATCACCACAAGAGGAATGTTATCGAACAAAATAAACTTAACCAAATAACAATACATAATTATAAATGTTTTATAATCCTTAAACAACCTCCAAAAACTATGAAACATACAAAAACATTCATCTCTCCTCATGAAACATCTCAAGAGCATGCACAAACAAGCACCCTCAAAATTATCATTTAGAGAATAGGCCATAACTTCCTCAAATATCAAGTGTGATATACCATTGGAAATATATTGTTCTTAGGATCATCACTAAATTCAAAACAATATATAAAACTGATTGTAGTACCTCTAAAACAACTCTACACCTAGACTGCTCCAAACTACCCAAAGCGCCAAAATAGTCCTCAAATAGGGCATATTTGACCACCTAATAGATTAACCATGATATGAAACCATAATGGACATGAATTAAAACTCCCATGCTTTAATAAATTTTAAATTAGTTAATAGGTCCAATGGATAACTTTTCCACAAACTGACCATTTTTAGAAATAAGTTTTTTTAAGTGGGGTCCACATGATGTCAAAATCTATAAATTACATCAACAGAAATATGAAATTTTCCTATAAAACCTCCAATCATTACACTTATAAATGTAAACAATTATTTATCACTACAATCAAGTTCTTACAAGTTGTTATCAAGCTAGAGTTTTGAGAGGGTTAAAAAGCAATTTACCTTCTTAACGATTATTCATAAAACTATAAAACAACCTCATTTCCCTTGGAAAATATTCATAACTTACATATTAAACTATCCCCATGATATTGTGTCCCTTTTCAAATAATACACTTTCCAAGGAGCATTTAAAAGTCATATTTTAGTTCAAATCCCCACCTTTAGGAACTTGGTTTTGGTAAAAACTCAATATCTTGCTTCAACATGCAAACCAAGACCTGAAATTTGGACCACACATTCATATGAACCTGATACACCTTCTAAAAGTATAAATTTTTCATCACCATTCCATAAATAGTATAAATCACTTCACCGAGGCATACTTTCTCAAGGATTAGGTCTAGTGAATACCTAGAAACCATGACCTCTCCTCATATATGAAATATGAGAAACTTGTGATTTTCCCTACACCTAATTAAAATTATTCCCATGCTCTCACTAAGATCACACAAGTCATATACACGTGTAATCCATCATACAATAAAATAATTGCTTGCTTTAGGCTTCATAAAAATAGCCTTCAACATGTTTGCTTCACTAAATATGACCTTATCACACCTTAGCCAACCTTGAATACCTGCACTAACTTTCAACACGCTCCATAAAACCTAAGAAACATCATAAATTCACTTCAAAATTTCTAAAATCCCTCATACAGACTCAAGAACTCATAAAACAAACACGAACCAAACAATCTCAACAAGAAACTCAATACTACTAACCAAACTTCATGTTTATCTTTCCTTTTTACATCAATGACCTTAGAAAATATTAACAACATCACTCCTTGAAATAAATAATAACACATGACCAACAATCTCCCCCTTTTCATTGATGGAAAACCTATTGATGGAAAAACATAAAGAGCTCAAACTCCCCTAGGAACAAACATGCCATCAACTCATTTTCCCCCTTTTGACATTAATGGAAAAGCCCAAAAATACCCTGAAAACTTATTTTTACAACACAAATGGCTCTCCACTTGGTTGGAAACATCAACCAAACATGATAACATCCATTCTTCATCTCAATCTAAATTTGACTCTTTGAGCAACTTTGTTCCCCCTCAACACATGCATACTTTCCAAAAACTAACTCAATTAATATCCTAGGAAAATTAATCTTTCTTACCTCTCAATGATACTTATCATGATCTTATATATCAACAACCTCAACTTTTCCTTACAAAAAAATTGTTTTTCTTTAATTGATACAAAAATCATATTTGTACCTTTTTCTCACCCATCTTCTTGCAACAACATTTAAGAAACCCCCTAAGATAATGCACCTACTTCTTGATCATACATATCTAAGGAAAATTTCTTCCAATGACTTGTACATTCTGTTCTTTTTCTAACTTATCATGCAAAAATATCTTCATGTTAACAAAATAAAACCACCATTCCATGATTCAATTTCTCTATTACTCAAGAAATCATCAATTCTTATGACACCCCTACTACCAGCTTTGTTGGATATTTGTAATTTTCATTGGTGTTGTCATTGATGTCAAGTTACATTTATGGAAAAAGGTGTTGTGTAGGTGGAGTGTAGATTTCTTAAGGTCATTCAGTCTCAAACAGTGTAAACAAGTTTGTAACAATCTTTAGGAAGTATTTCAACAAAGAATCTGCAAAAGAAATGTGGCGATTGATTGGTAGTACGGTGATGTGTGAAAGTATCAAAGCAAAGTACTTGGTGCATTCAAAGTGTTTCCATGGTTATTCAGGGGTCATTTCTAGCTTAAATGGTGAGTTGTGAGCCCTCCGGAGAAATTAGAAAAAGACACAGATTGAAGAATGATGCCATTGATAAAATAAGAAAAATTCCAAAGGCTAGAAGGAGCTACAAAGGGTTAGAAAAATTCACGGATATAAGAATGAAACCACCAAAGTCTAAGAGGAAGCCACGATTAAAAGAATGAAACCGTGAGAAAAGAAGGAAAGTTGTAGATAATTAGAAAGAGTTGCATGTAAAAGAGGAAAGTCATGGAATTATTAGCAAAAATTCACAACACCCCCAAAATGACCTATGGATATGATTTTCTAAGGCAATTTCATTTGGTGTGAATGCACAACATTGAGCTTTCCCAAAGTATGGGACCTTTGCAAATTGGGAAAGCTCTCAGAGAAGGTTGGTTCCTCTTTCTAAACTACTCGCCACAAGCTATTCCAATGGAAAGCTAATATAATCCTAATCTAACTATGCAAAATAGATATAGAGAGAGAAAAGAGGGAAAAATAGAGCCTACACAAAAATGGTGATACACCAGAGAAGGAAAATGTTGAACATCTATCAAAACTACCATAGAACAAGAAGAGGTGAGCAATGGAAAGGATGGACAAGTGCATCGGAAAAACCAAGGATGGATTTCACACAAAAATGTTCCAAAACCCCATGAACATAGCTCCAAAACCTGAAATGAACATTAAAACATGCACAAATGCTTTAATGAAGAGAGGCAAGAAGAAAACAAGCAAAAATGAGCAAGGATGGACAAATGCATCACAAAACACATTTTTATTGCTCCAAAAGTTTACACAAAACATCATTTTGCTGGTAAGAGGCAAAAATGCCATTATAGATTAGGGGAGGAGGTTCTAATTCCATTTCGACCTTGGGAAAGAAAATAAGGGAGGGCAGATAAGAATGATGAATAACTTGTTACAAATGATCCAAAACTGGCTTTTAACCATCAAGCAGAATGGAAGAAAGGAGAAAACATGGGAAAATTGATTTGGGACTTCAACCACCAATAAGATTCATCTAATGGGCCTGAAAAATGATGGGTTTCCATAAAAAATCCCATACTTTGAAGTACATTGCTTTACAGAGCAAAACAGAGGCCCATACTTCATTAATTTTGGTGGTTGGAGTCATTTTCTATGTTTTTGCATGCTAGATATGTTTTTCAATTTTTCTCTTGCAAATATCCATCAAAAAAAAATTGAATATTCCATCATGTAGAGGATTTCAACATCTTTCCAATGATATAAATAACATGAAAATCGAGCTTAGGATCGAAATTTATGCCCCTCTAAAAATTTAGGGAAAATTTCAGTTCTTTGGGCGAAACTTGAAAATTTTCCATTTTTTGAATTTGGGAAAATTTCCCAAACATTCCCCATGCCCTTCCACTCTACGCCACATGTCACTTTCCCATTATCTCGATGGAAATACGGGCTCAAACCTTGCCTTTTTCACTTTGATTTTTCATTGGGAAAAAATTCCCAAAATTTCCCCGTGCTCCGCCACTCATTTGCCACATGTCAATTTCCCATTAGATGATGGAAATGCGGGCTCAAACCTCACCTTTTTCTCTTTGATTTTTCATTGGGAAAATTTCCCAAAATTTTCGAATACTCTGCCGCTCCACTGCCACATTTCCCAAAATTTGTCAATACTCGCCGCACTTCAACATTTTCCTTTGCGCCTTTTGCAATTTTGGCAAAAAACCAAAATTTCCTTTATGCCCCGATTCTCACCATTGACAGGACATGTGGCATCCTCTGGTTGGTCTGTGGGCCTTCTAAACTTTTCTCCATCCTCCTCTCTGCAGGCCTGCGGGCCGGTTTTTTCCTTTGCGCCCTTTTCCCACTTTGGTGAATTTTTAACTTCGCTCCGCCATGCCCGACCTCTACTGCCACATGGCATCTTCTCATTGGATGCGGGCATGTCAAGGGAAAATTTCCCCAAAAAACTCTGTCGAGCCATAACTTTCAAAATATTTGGAGTTAGGAGGAAAATTTTACCTTTTTGGAAAGGGGAAGAAAAATCCTATCTGATGAAGCCATTTCTAGAATCCTTTGAGTGCTTGAAATGTGTAAAAATTGAATTTGAAGCACAAGGAAGGAAAGAATGAAGGCAAGTTAGCCAAAATAAGTAGGGGGCTCATTTTGTATAACAATTTGGCAACTCTTAGGGGTCATCTGCCTACTAGATGAATGATCAATGGCCTTTGAAGCATCCATTGGGCATGGAGTCAAGCCTGATAACCAATTCTGATATGAACTATGAAAATATGACCTCTGAGCCACTTGGAAACCCACTGAACTAAAACTGATCCTCACCAAAACCCACTGAAATGGACTGTGCAAGAGCAACCAAAATAGCACCAAACAACTATGTACAAAACTGAAAATCATACATGCTCCAAATGGAACATGTAGAGTGTGCACAAGCACTTCTTCTACTAAAAGAAAACCTACCTACTCTACTCTAACTGGAAGCAAAGGTGGGCTAAACAAACCTTGCAATTGGTTATGAAAAGTATCTTCCTTTCTTCAAAATTGGCAGCCATGAAAATGATTTGGAGCTGAGTATGGCTGCTTGGATGAGTGGAAAATCAACAAGAAGTTGGTCTTCTACCCAAATTAGCAAGGTGTCAGCTGAAAGCAAATTAGATACCTCTTTTAGTTGCTCTACATTTGGATTGAAGAGGTATGACAACTAATCCTTGGTACTTTATAGATCATCCTCATGCTTAGAAGAAAGCATGACTGGTTGTGACTTCTCCTTTGGCTCCAATGAAGCCAAATACCTTATTGGGCAAGGTATGATCCATTTGATATGCCCATAGCTCTGATTTTCAACTCCAAAAATGGAGTCTTCTTATAGACCTTCTTGAATGGATGGTGTGGAAGAAATGATGGAACTCTTCTGTTGTTTTCCTTCCTCTAATGAAGAACATGGAAGATTTAAATCTTCTAATCTTGATTCCAAAGAGATGCTATAAAATGTAGGCTACTACAAATGAAATTTCTCCTCCATGACAATAGGCTCAAGTGTTTGGAATGTGGATGATGAAGGAGAAAATAGTGTGATTTCAACTGGTTCCTCTTCATCAAAATAGTCCTCCAAATATGACAGATAAACAACCTCATTGTTGTCCTATTGCAAATTTTCAACCTTTCCCATGGTGTTATCTTAATCTTCAACTTGATCACCATGGTTTATTTCATCCTCCAATATTGAGTTTGAGAGATCAAACTCTTCTTTAGCACTAGAACTCGAGAGAGATGAAGTAGAAAGAAGAACTGAAGGTTCTTCTATAGCCTACTTTGTGCTCAAAGCTTTTGGATCTGCACTTTTCTCCACCACAGTTGGAATGTGCTCCTCTTCTTTTAGATTTGGAGTAGATTCCCATTCCTCTGCTGCTTGAAGGAAATCTTGCTCTTGATTGAACTCTTCCTCTAGCATGAAGTTTTTCAAGTCAAACTCTTCAATCTACTTCTCTAGAGGACAAGTTGGGGCTGAAAGATCTCTTTTAGATATTTCCTCTTCTATGGCTAACTGTGTAACTTGAATTGGATCAAAATATTCTTCAAGTAGAGTACCAACATGGACACTACATTCTGAGAAAATTGATTGTTGATCTGCCTCTTCTTTTTGCTCTTCTTCTACTGCAACAAAATCAGTCCTAACCACAACTTGTTCTTCAACCTTTACCTCCTCTGTAGGCTTCACCAGCAAAGGAATTTTCTCAATCCCATATCTAAGAGTCAAACTTACTAAGTTCTTAATCATTGCTTCTTTGCTTGGTTCTTCCTCTTGCTGTCCTTCACAACTGATTTTTCTAATTTCTTCTTCCCAACATGGATTTGGGAATGCAAGAGGAGGGGTAGGTTGTGACTCAACCATTCTTTAATTTGTTTGTGGTGGTGGAAGAGATGAAACTTCTTGTTTCCTTAGAGTGGAAGGTATTTATTTTTGCTCTTGTGGAGGGATTGGGATTTGGAAGGGAAAAGGATAGAAGAATTGAGATGAGGTGGAAGACTAGGAGATGGAGAAATGGGATCAACATTTAGGGCAGCATATGGGAAACTTGAAGCTTGACACTTCTGAAATGATATAGATTAAGAAAGAGGAAAATAAATAGTATGAGATGGTGTGATTACCCATTGACAAGGTTGTTAAATACTCCTCTCATACACCTCTATTCCCTCAGTCCACTTTGCAAGTAATGGTAGTGTTGCAATCATGAATTCAAGCTTCTCTTGAGGGTTGTAATGCCTTGGAAAAGGTCCCACCCATGGATGAGGTGCTCCAAAACTGATTCCAAATGCTTTCATTTGTGCTTGAGCCCTAGATTACACCATGCCAATCTCCATTTTTTGGATTTTCTCCAACAAATCAGTATCTTACATTTGATTGACTTCATTATATGCATACCCCTGCTCTTGGAAAGAACCATAGCTAAACTAATTTTGGCACTGCTACTCATATGGGTATGCATGTTGATCTTGAATCTACTCAAAATGCTTATTTGAAGGAGTTGTAAAGCATGTTGGAGTGGATTTGGATGATCATTGCTATTGTAAATGTGAATTCCATGATGGAAATGAAGTCATGATTGCACAACTTCATGGGATGAAAGAAGATGGAAGAGATGGAAGGAAGAATGGATGAAAAATGAATGAAAATGAATGAAAAGGAAGGTCTACAACTTCAGAGATGGGTTGTTTACCAGATGGAGTCACTAGATGTGTTTGCAATTACCTCCAAAGGTTGAAATCTTCACAGGAACACACCAACCTACAAAAGATGAAGTGGAAGACCTCTAAGGTCCCACCGAGCGTGCCAAAATTATTAGTGCAAATTCATAGCACCCCCAAAATGACCTATGGATCTACTTTTCTAAGGCAATGTCATTTGGTGTGAATGCACAACATTGAGCTTTCCCAAAGTGTGGGACCTTTGCAAATGGGGAAAGCTCTCCAGAGAAGGCTAGTTCCTCTTCCTAAACTACCTGCCACAAGCTATTCCAGTGCAAGAAAGCTAATCTAATCCTAATATAACTATGCCAAGGAGATAGAGAGAGAGAAAAGAGGAAAAATAGAGCCTACACTAAAATGGTGATACACCAGAGAAGGAAAATGTTGAATATATACGAAAATTGCCATGGAATAAGAAGAGGTGAGCAATGAAAAGGATGGACAAGTGCAATGAGAAAAACAAAGGATGGATTTCACACAAAAATGTTCCAAAACCCCATGAACATAGCTCCCAAAATGCAATGAACATTCAAACATGCGCAAATACCGTAATGAAGAGAGGAAATAAGAAAACAAGAAAAAATGAGCAAGGATGGACAAATGCATCACAAAACATGTTTTTATTACTACAGAAGTTTACACAAAACATCATTTTACTGGTAAGAGGAAAAAAACACCATTACAAAGTAGGGGAGGAGGTTCTAATTCCATTTTTGACCCTGGGGAAGAAAAGAAGGGATGGCAGAGAAGAATGATGAACAACTTATTACAAATGAGCCAAAACAGGGTTTTAACCATCGAGTAGAATGGAAGAAAGGAGAAAACACGAGGACAATTGATTTTGGACTTCAACCACCAAAAATATTCATCTAATGGGCCTGAAAAAAGATGGGTTTCTATAAAAAAAACCCATACTTCGAAGTATATTGCTTTACAAAGAAAACAAAGGCCCATACTTCATTAATTTTGGTGGTTGGAGTCATTTTCTATGTTTTTTGCATGCCAAATACATTTTTCCATTTTTCTCCTACAAATATCCATCAAAAATCAAAATTGAAGATTCCATCATGTAGAGGATTTCAACATCTTTCCAATGATATAAAGAATGT
Organism: Taxus wallichiana var. yunnanensis; assembly: GCA_018340775.1. Classification (NCBI taxonomy): domain Eukaryota; kingdom Viridiplantae; phylum Streptophyta; class Pinopsida; order Cupressales; family Taxaceae; genus Taxus; species Taxus wallichiana. The sequence goes on along the minus strand of CM031238.1, from coordinate 456,265,686 downwards.
GAAAATCGAGCTCGGGATCGAAAGTTATGCCCCTCTGAAGATTTAGGGCAAAAATGGCAATTTTAGGGCAAAATTCGGGTTGGCGGGCCAAAACTTGAAAATTTTCCATTTTTTGAATTTGGGAAAATTTCCCAAACATTCCCCATGCCCTACCGCTCTACTACCACATGTCACTTTCCCATTAGCTGATGGAAACACGGGCTCAAACCTCACCTTTTTCACTTTGATTTTTCATTGGGAAAATTTCCCAAAATTTCCCCATGCTCCACTACCACATGTCACTTTCCCATTAGCTGATGGAAATGTGGGCTCAAACCTCACCTTTTTCACTTTTATTTTTCATTGGGAAAATTTCCCAAAATTTCCCCGCGCTCTACTACTCCACTGCCACATGTCGCTTCCTAGTTCACCCGCGGGTTTGCGCTTCAACATTTTCCTTTGTGCCTTTTGCAATTTTGGTAAAAACCAAAATTTCCTCTATGCCCCGATTCCTGCCATTGACAGAACACGTGAAATACTCCGGTTGGTCGGAAGGCCTTCTAAACTTTTCTCCATCCTCCTCTATGGGCTGCGGGTTGGTTTTTTCCTTTGCACCCTTTGCCCACTTTGGTGAATTTTTTAACTTCACTCCACCGGCCTGACCTCCACCGCCACATGGCATCTTCTCATTGGATGTGGGCTGTCAAGGGAAAAATTCGCAAAAAACTCCACCGAGCCATAACTTTCAAAATATTTGGAGTTAGGAGGAAAATTTTACCTTTCTGGAAAGGGGAAGAAAAATCCTATCTGATGAAGCCATTTCTAGAATCCTTTGAGTGCTTTAAATGTGTAAAAATTGAAGTTGAAGCACAAGGAAGGAAAGAATGAAGGAAAGTTAGCCAAAATAAGTAGGGGGCTCATTTTGGATAATAGGAACACAGGATAAAGTTACAATACAAAGAATAAAGCTGATAAAAGATGTAAAATGATACATTATAGATCATATAGGATTTTAGGAACAAATCAATGAAAAGGATCAAATTTAGGGTATTGTGGACTGAATTTGATGATATGGAATTTGTGCACCATGAATAAGTCAAAACCAAATTTTGAATATCTCAAGATCCAAGTGTTTGAATTTAATTTTCTTGGACTTTTTCATAAGATGGTTGAATTCTCTATGTCTTAAAATAGAAAAATCCTAATTTTAAAGCTTAATGGAATATCGAGAGAGATTTTTTGGATTGTCTTGTTGAACATTTGAAAATACTTATTTGATGAGAAATTATTTCTAAAATTGTTGCTTACCAGTCCTTTCTCCACTAATAACGTGTTGGAAAATTAATGAAATTATGAAATAGAAATATCAAGTGTGAGAGTGGGAAAAAAATATTCTCATCTCTTTAACTCATATGAGAAAAATGTTGAGCATGTTGGTGAAATAAGTGAAGGATAGGATGAAGATCTTAAGGGAGTATAATCAAGTTAGAGGTACATATATAGAAACAAATACTAAAATGAATTTTTAATGAACTTTCGACTAGAAATGAATTCAAAGACTCATAATTAATTCAAATGGATGCATGATGACTGAGACAAAGGAAAATAGTGTTTGAATATGGAGAGAGGAGAGAGAGAGTGGTGAAGATTTGTGAGTAAAAATAGAAATAGAAAGGTGATTGTGATCCATTGTGTAATTAATATTGATATTATATGATCAATTTATTTTGTAATATATTCTTCTAAGTGGAATATTAGATTATAGGTATGTTTTCTCCTTACAACTTGTATTTTGCTAAATTTTTGAGTGGGTGCTTGAAGAATATGAAATGGGTGCTTCATAAGTTGAGTAGATTCTCAACAAAAACAAAGATCACTATATGCTTTGGAATTGGTGTTCCTAATAAAGACTTGGTTTCACAAGGTTTTTCTCCCCTTAGGTTTTTCTCCCCTTAGGGGTTTCCCAGATAAATCCTATGTTACATGTGTTTATCTCTCTATATATGTTTGATCAAATTCTCATGGTATATTACTACAATTAGTTAAGGAATTTTGTATTGGAATTGTTTAAAATTTTAAGTTTCACTAATTCACCCCCTCCCCCTATCATTTATTACGATCTCTAACAATTGGTATAATAGTGATTTCTTTTGGTGGAATCTTAACATCTTCAAGGAGATCCTCTCTTCACAAACGTGGCGATAAATCAAGCATAAGGTAGATTGTCCTTTGTCAAGACCACATCTCTTCACTCAAACAAACTACATATTCTAGAGAATAAGGATAAAGACATATCTTATGTCACTTAGTTTTGATATATGGACATGTTTTGAGAAAGGATACAATCCTCCAACCACTCAAATCACTTATGTAGTAGAAAAGGAAAAATATGAATGTAACTCAAGAGCCATGAATGCCCTCCTATGTGGGCTAACTAAAATTGAATTTGTGAAGGTAATGCACTATACCAATGTCAAGGAAATCTGGACTAAACTTCAAAGTATCTATGAAGGTGATGAAAAAGTCAAGTTAGCCAAATTACAGACCTACAAAGCCCAGTTTGAGAGTCTTAAAATGAAAGAGGATGAAATTATTGCATCCTATATGCAGAGAGTAGATGAAGTGATCAACATGATCAAAGGCCTTGGTGAAAAACTTGAAGAACCTATGGTAGTTCAAAATATCCTTAGATCTCTAAATCCTAAGTATGATGCAAAGGTTTCAAAGTTGTGGAAGAAGCCAAGGACATGAAAACATTAACAATAGATGAACTACAAAGTATCTTATTAGCATATGAGATGATGACAGTTGAATCTAAATATATCAAGAAGGAAGTGGCATTCAAAGTCAAGAAGGAGACTCAATCCAAACAAGAAAAATAAAAACCATAATTAAAGGATGGATAAGATGATGACAATATTGAATCAATGTTTGTGAGAAGGCTAGGAAAGGGCTTAGGAAAATACAAAGGTAATCTTTCCTTTAAGAGTTTTGATTGTGGAGAAATAGGCCATTTTTCTACAAAATGTCAAAACAAGTAAAAGGAATCTCATTTTGAAGAAATCAAAAAACATAACAAGCGAAGATGAAATTCAAAAATAAATATGGTAAAACAAATTTCTTCAAAATAAACTTATACTTAAAGGATAAGTCAAGTGGATCCAAATCAAGAAACTCAAGAAGCTGTGAAAATGAGAATGAAGAAACTCAATATGGATGTTTATTTATGGCCATGGATGTCTCTGAAGAATGCAGCTCCAAAGGAAATAATGCAGTTAATTATGAAGATTCTGATGAAGAAGAAGCAAATGTGAATTTAGAAGATGAACTTGTATGTGCACTAGAAGAACTGAAACTGTGTAGGAGAAAGAATCAAAAGTTGAGATGCACATTGAAAGACTATGAAGAAAAAATTCTCATTTTTGAGAAAATAAAAATCCTAAAGGAAGAGGAAGAAACTAATGAACTCAAAGAACTTGAATCTCAACTTGAAAATATCTCTCAATCCTACAAGGAAAAGGAAGATGAATTCTTGAAACTAAAATCGAATTAGAATGCGTAAATACTGAAATGGAACAAATAACTGACAAACTCAAGGTGTATGAGAAGATGGAAAAGATCTCAAAAGTTTTGACTGACATATTAAGCACTCAAAGGGATTCAAAGGAAAAATCTGGATTAGGATTCATGGAAGAAGGTAAAGAAGTTGAACCAGAAAAGAATAAGGAGAACAAGACCACATCAACATCAAACACCTCTCATGTTGTAAATAAATAAGTCACCAAAAATACCAAGAGGAATACAAATTCTCCCAGGATCACCTATGTTATAAGGTACTCACATTATTTCTATGGTTATTTCTTTTTGTGTAATTTTTTGGAAAAAAATTCTAAGTGTAGAAGATATACTAGAGGATATGGAAGAAACTACAACTCTCCTAACAAAAGAATTAATTACAACATAAATTGCTGCAAATGTCAAAAGGATGGTCATGTATCCACAATGTGTAATCAATAACCCCCTAAATAGAAAAGATGGTTGTATGTGGTAAAGGAAGAACCAAACAAAATAAAATAATCTTGTTCAATAATACACACTTCCTTTAATGTATAAGATGAAGATAAAATATGCTATTTAGAAAAATGGCTACTCCAGTCATAGTACAGGTGATAAAAGTGCATTCATTTCTTTATCAAACAATGAATCAAGAGTTGTTCAATTTGGAGATAATAATTTAGCAAGTATTGTTGGAAAAGGAACTCTGAGTCTTGATAATGGAAAAACTATCACATATAATGTCCTATATGTTGAAGGTCTCAAAAACAAATTGTCAAGTGTGATTCAAATATGTAGGAAAGCTTACAATCTAACATTTCATGACAAATTCTATGATATAATTAATGGAAAAATAGGAAAGAAAGTAGCTAAGGCCAAAAGGACCAAGAATAACATGTATGTTCTCAAGGAAATAAATAAATAAAAATGTTTCACAAGTAAAGTTGATGACAATTGGCTATGGCACAGGATATTGTGACATTTGAGTTTTGAAAATATAGTGAAATCAAGTACAAATGGCGGTGTGAGACACATGCCAAATATTGTAAAACTAGAAGACAAATTGTGCAAAATATTTCTTACATGGTAAAAAAATAAGAAAATCATTAAAATGTAAGGAGTACTCTACCAATATACCTTTGGAATTGATTCATATAGATGTCTATGGGCCTACAAGAACTAAAATTCTACAAGGAGATGTGTACTTCATGCTACTAATAGATGAATTCACCAAAATGACATGGGTATCTTGTTTGAAGCACAAATTAGAAGCTCTAGAAATATTTAAGTCCTTCAAGGAACTTGTGGAGAATGAGAAGAACACCAAAATAAAATTCTTAAGATCAGATAGAGGTGGAGAATTTTGGTCTAATGAATTTGATGAGTTTTTTGAAGAACATGGGATTCAAAGACAATTTTCAATGCCAAAACACCTCAACAAAATGGGGTTGTTGAAAGAAAGAACAAAATTATACAAGAAATGACAAGAACTATGTTGAATGAATCTAAACTTCCTGATGGCTATTGGAGTGAGGTATTCTACACAATTTTCTACATTCTAAATAGAGCTCAATTGATAATTAACAGTGACAAGACACCCTATGAACTATGGAAAAACAAGCCAACAAATGTGAAGCACATAAGAGTCTTTGGAAGCAAATGTTATATCAAGATATATGAAGACAACATAGGAAAATTTGAATCTAGGTGTGATGAAGAAATATTTCTTATCTACTCAACAATTAGTGCAGCCTATAGATGCTACAATAAAAGGCTACAAAATGTGATTGAGAGCACAAATGTAAAGGTGGATGATTCTTTTCCTTCCAAATTCAACACTCAACCTAAGGACAAGAATGAATATCAAGAATATAATGAAGATGTGGGAAGTACAAATGAAGAAGTGGAAGAGGTAGAAGAGAGACAAGACTCCAAAACACCCTCAAGGAAAGTCAAGAGAGACCATCCATCAAATCAGATTATTGGAGACAAAGGTGGTATTTTCACAAGATGGAAGCTAAGAGAGCAAAAAAACCATGAAGATATAACACTCTTATCCATCATTGAACCAAATAATTTTGCAAAATCTAGTAAGGATAAATATTGGGTGGATGCCATGAATGAGGAGCTTGATCAAATTGTAAATAATGAGACTCGCGAGTTGGTACCAAGACCAAAATATAAGAGCGTGATAGGAACAAAATGCGTATTCAGAAAGAAAGTGAATGAGAAAGGAGAGGTGACAAGAAACAGGGAAAAAATTTTATGCAAAGGCTATGCACAAATGGAAGGAATCAAATTTGATGAAAATTTTGAACCAGTGGTAAGGATGGGAGAAATTAGACTATTTTCGGCATATGCAGCTTATAAGAAAATCATAGTTTTCCGGATGGTGTTAAATCAGCCTTCCTCAATGGCCACCTAAATGAAGAGATATCTATTGAATAACATGATGTTTTTCTCTAACCAATGACAAATAATATGTGTATAGGTTGAAAAAGGATTTGTATGAACTCAAACAATCTCCTAGAGATTTGTACAGTAGTTTGGATTCATAACTCATTAAGCAAGGATTTATACAAGGTTTTGCTAAGAGTAATTTTGTATATTAAAGAAGAATGAGATCATCTACTCATTTTCATTGTGTACATGGATGATATTATATTTAGAGGATATCATGATAAGATGATGTATGAATTTTATGATATGATGAAAGAAGAGTTTGAAATGTACATGCTTCAGTATCTCTCATTCTTTCTAGGATTAAAAATAAGTTAGTTAGACAAAGGTATCTTCATATCCTAAACCAAATACATCAAAAAATTCTTAAAAGGTTTAGGATGGAAGAATTAAGACCTATAGGAACACAAATGGAAGTGGGTTGCAAGCTGAAGAAAGAATACAACTCACCAAAAGTTGATAAGACTCTGTATAGATCCATGATAGGCATTCTTCTCTACTCCATGGTGTCAAGACCTAATATTATGACAGCTATGGGCCTTTTTGGAATATTTCAAGAATATCCAAGGGAAACACACTTCAAGGAAGTAAAAATAATTCTGAGATATCTCATGGGAACACTTGAATATGGACTATGGTACCCCAAAAGCAATGAATTCAACATAAAAGCATATACAAATGTTGATTGGTCGGGAAGAGTTGATGATATAAAGATTACAAGTGATGGTGCATTCTTATTTGAAAATTTCATTATATCTTGGTTGAGAAATAAGTAATCATTAGTGTCACTCTCAACATTTGAGGCAACGTATATAACTTCGTAATGTGTTGTACTCAAGTTATTTTGATGAAGTAGACATTGGAGGATTACAAGGTAACATCGGATAGCATAATTTATTTTCTCTATGATAGTACTAGTGAAATAAGTGTCTTTAAAAGCATGGGTTTCACTCAAAGAAAAATAAATCCTAATTAGATATAATTTCTTGAGGGAAAAAGTGAATGAAAAGAAAATCAGTCTTGAATATGTGAGCACAAAAGAATAAATTGTTGATATCATGACAAAACCATTGCCAAAAGAAACATTTGAACACCTGAGGAATGAATTGGGGGTCATTCCTGATCCCACCACCAACTAGAAAGTGTTGAGATAAGGTAATGGAGAATTCTCATGAAATATATCTCCTAAATTAGTGTAATGAAATCTTCCTAGGAGGGGATCTAGTCTAGTAGCTCATTTCATCAAAATATGCATCATCTCAGGGGGAGTATTGTTGCAATTCATACTAGGTCACATGGATCAATTATATGGACATGGAGTGAAATATGTGCCAAAGATATACAACTAAGTGAGAAGCATTAGACTAAGGTAAGCCTTCTAATCATTGAGTGGAATAAATGGCCCTTTTTCATAGATGTCAAAGGGGGATAGAGTGAAATAAAAAATTACCTTGTAAATGCTTTTTCCCTCAAGGGTTCAGTGTTTTTGAGATAGTTTCCATTAATGAAAAAGGGGAGTTTTTCTTATCTTTGTAATTTTCATTAGTTTTTACATTGATGTCAAGTTTCATTGATGGAAAAAGGTGTTTTGTAGGTGGATTGCATACTTCTCAAGGGCATTCAGGTGTGAAACAAGTGTTAACAAGTCTATAACAAGCTTCAAGAAGTAGTTGAACAAAGAATCAGTAAGAAAAATGTGATTAGTAGTTCAATGATGTGTGATAGTCTCAGCCAAGTACTTGGTTAATTTAAAGTGTTTCCATGGTTACTCAAGCATCATTTTAAACTCAAATGGTGAGTTAGGAGCCCTCTAGAGAAATTAGAGAAAGATATAGATTGAAGAATGGTGTTGTGGATAAAAGAATAAATCCACCAAAGGCTAGAAGGAGCCGTAGAGGGTTAGATAAATTTGTGGATATAAGAATGAAGATACCAAAGTATAATAGGAATCCACATAGGATTAGAGAACTCGTGAGTAAAATAACAAAGCTACGAGAAAATAAGGAAATTTGTGGATAACTAGAAAGAGTCACATGTAGAGGAAATTTTGGGAGCACAGGATAAAGTTGTGATATAAAGAAGAAAGTGAAAAAGACGTAAAATGGTACATTACGGATTGGACAGGAGTTTTAGGAACAAATCAATGAAACATATCAAAGGTATGGTATGTGGACTAAATTTGATGATCTAGAATTTGTGTGCCATGAATAATTCAAAACTGATTTTTGAATATCTCGATATCCATGTGTCCGAATTTAATGTTCTTGGAATTTTTCATAAGATGGTTACTTTTTCTATGTCTTAAAATAGAAAAATAGTAATTTTAATGTGTAATGGGATATCAGAGAGAGATTTTTTGGATCCTCCTATTGAACATTTGAAAATCCTAGTTTGATGAGAAATTCTTTTGAAATTCTATCATAACCACTCCTTGCTCCACTATTAACGTGTTGGACAATTAATGCACTTAAAAATGGAAAAATCAAGTGCAATAGTGGGAAAAAATACGCTCATATATTTAAGTCATGTGAGAAAAATGTTGAGTGTGCTAGTGAAGTAAGTGAATGATATGTTGAAGAATTGAAGAGAGTATAATCAAGTAAGATGTGAAGAGATAGAAACTAAGACCAGAATTATTTTCAATGAATTACTAACTAGAGATGAATGCAAATACTTAGTATCAATTCATATGGATGAATGATGAATGAGATAGAGACAAAGAGTGTTTGAATATGGAGAGAGAGAGAGAGAGAGAGAGAGTTGTAGATATGTGAGTAAAAATATAAATAGAAAGGTGATTTTAATCCATTATGTAAGCAATATTGATAATATATGATCAATTTGTTTTTAATATATTCTCCTAAGTGGAAGATTATATTATAGGTGTGGTTTTTCCTTATAATTTGCAGCTTGCTAAATTTGTTTAGTGGGTGCTTAGCTTTCATCAAGTGGGTGCTTGATGAATCTTAAGTGGGTTCTTCATAAGTTGAGTAGGTCCTAAACATAAACCAAGATCACTATATGCTTTGGAATTGGTGTTCCTAATAAAGACTTGGTTTCACTTTGTGGGTTTTTCTCCCTTTAATGGTTTCCCACATAAATCATGTGTTACATGTGTTTATCTCTCTATATGTGTTTGATCAGATGTTCATGGTATATTGCTTGCAATTAATTAAGGAACTATGTATCGGAATTGTTTAAAATTTTAATATGCATTGATTCAACCCCTCTCGGTGTTTGTGATCTCTAACAAGCTCCCTTGAATCTTAGATGCATTTTATTTTACATGAATGGAGACACTAAAATACAAAATTACATATCTTATTATTAATTTGACAGCTTGTAATAAATTAAACTAAACACTTATTTTGACCTAATTAATATACTTCAAACCTTATGCAAAGAAACCATCAAAAACTAACCTTTTGACATACATTTTAATGTATCACATGAATGAGACCTCATATACAAAAATTTTCAACATAGCATGGACACCATCAACAAATACAATCCACAACAAATTACCTTTAATTCTTCTACACTCACTCCCCATAGCTTTACAAACCTTCACTCAAATGATAAAAACATGTTCATACTATAGTCACCTCCTCTTTGCCTTCAAGGTAACAAATTCTCGCTAGATTTAGAACCATTTTTATTTACAATTCTATATCACCTTTCACTATCCTAAATAGACCTTCAAACATGAAAATCCTTCTTTAGAACACTCATTTATAGGCCACACAAGGAAATATAATTCTTCAAACTATTTGGGACAATTAACATACTCAAAATATCCTATATAAGCCATGAAGAATATCTCAAATCATCTTGAAGAAGTCATAAAACTTTATGGTCATCACAAACTTGAATAAGGTCTTAAGATACTAATTTGAATGTAGGATATTTTCATAACATTTTAAACCATCTCACCTTGTTTACATGATCTACGAAATTTCCACTCTCCTTCTAGGACATCATACATCATCTTCACAATAGACTTAGATCTCCAAAAAAAAAAAAATCAAAGCTGTTGAGTACGAAAATCTATCGCTCGGACAGACGAGATCTATGGATAGACGAGCCAACAGTGTGCAGGGCTTAGCCCCTCTTTGAGTCAGCAAAGCGAAACTGGTTTATTGCTATTCTACCAGCAGGAATCTATGCAAGTCTCACAGATTCTACCTTCGGGGGTTTGGGATCTCATCCCAGTAGAGTGTTTCAGGCTGCGAAAAGAAAGGAATGAAAGAGGGAAAAGAGAAAGAACAGATCCGAAGGAAGAAAAGAAATGAATTCCAAAGCAGAAAGGTCAGAAGATTTATGTTTTTGGGTTGGTAGTAAACAGAGCCAAACCTACTTGCATAAATAAACAAAGCAATACTGATGAGCAAATGACAGAAAAGTAGATATGAATCCAACAGATTAAACACATACAGATCTAACGTAAGGAAGATCTAATGCATAACACAGCTATTGAGCACAAAGTCTTAATATTTGTATTACTGTTTTCTTCTGTTACAAGAAAGCTCAAAGTCTTTCTCTCCTCACTTCTATTTTCATCTAAAAAATGTTCACCCCAAATACAACAAGTATTCCAGTATTTATAGAAGAGAGGAGAAGGAAAGAAGGCAAAAAGGAGCCAACCACCTATTTACAAAATATCTAAAAGTCATGTTGACTTTTGACAACTTGATGGATGACATCATCCCATGATGCAACATGGATGATGTCATCATTTGTGCCAACACAATTTAGACATTTCAACAAGAAAGTTGGAGAATAGAGAGAAGAAGAAGAAGAAGAAGAAGAAGAAGAAGAAGCTACTCGTCATCGTCATCCTGCGGCCGAAAGGGGGTTGCCTGCTTCTGATGCTGCTCAGGAGATGATGCTACTTATTATTTCTCCCCAGCAAAAGCGCTGCTCAGGCACATTCTTATTCATTGTTTCCAAGTACCTCAGCATCCATTTATGGAAGTAGTGGGCGTCAGAAAGCCCGAAGACCCTGCTCAGGAAAGTAATAGTATCGCTGAGCTCTTCTGAGAAGTCACTGCGGTGGATGATTTGGGGCCACCGGGTTACCACCTTCTTGTTTTTCAAGTAGACTTCGTTCATTAGTTGCATGCATTGGTCTTCATTGTCTTCCCAGGCCTTGATGCACTCTTCTTGGCTGACGGCCACAAAGTGCCGGTGGTGAGGGATGCCGAGCATTATCTCAAAATGACGGGCAGTGAGGTTTATGACTACCTCACCCTTGCTGTTTTCGACACATCTTGTGTCCTTGTTGTAAGATTGTGCAATCACCATCATGAATTCATTGTTGACAGCACTGACGGGGATTCCTCCGGCGAAATGCAGGGCACTGCCTATTAATTTGTCCATCCACGGACTTCTTGTAACCTTCTGAGTTCTAACCCAGAATTCTTCCATGTCAATGTGACCCAACTCTGAGTCTCTGACATCCATACTGCATTCAGCCTGTGATTCGGGCATCCTGACCCTTTGATATTTGTACTTCATCTCTTCCTCTGTAAGCTTAGCCTTTCCTCTTGGTTTGGTGGGTCTCTTGCTGGATGTAGACATATGTTCTTTTGAACTCAGTTGCTGATCTGCATGAAGAAGAAGCGAGACCCAATCCAAAAAGGTTGAATTAGTCATTTGATCTTCCATTGGAAAGTCAGCAGAAGAAAGAGTTAGAGATTTTAAGGCTCAGGGCACAGGGTGCATGAAAATTGCAACTTGCAGGCCAAATAGATAAGGCGCATGGCGCATTGATGTTGCAGATTACATTTTATAAAGGGCACATAGAATTTTCATGTTGCATTGGTATTTGGTGCGCCCTTCGGCGCATGGATGAATCGTGTAACATTGACTTTTCGTGCGCCAAAGGGATATGGCGCGGCACACAAAGAGTTTACACAACATAATGTTATTGCAATCGGGGATGCACTGCGCCTTTATAGCTTCATACTTGCGCAGATAAAGCTTGTGTTGCATGGAAGCTGGGTACGCCATGGGTGCATGGAAACGTGATGCAGCACAAAAGGATGGTGCGCCAAAGGGGCGCGAGATTTGACACTTGTAGTATGTGAAAGAGATGCGCTAAAGGGCGCAGAGGTTAATGATGCAGCAAGCAGAAAGGGTGTGCCATTGGCGCGGGTTTTGCTCACGTTACAAGGCGGTCAGATGCGCCAAAGGGACGCACTGTTCTTAGTGTTGCAGGACGCGCCGATGCGCCAAGTGGAAAAGACAGTGAACAAACCTTCTTTTCAAAGGGGGTTTCTTTATGGTTCAAATTCCTCTTGTTCCTCTGCTCCTATTTCGAAAGGTTCAGCGGTGTAAATAAAATGATCTAGATTAGGAGGGCCACAACCACTGTCTCAAGAAAACGTCCTTCTCCAGCAGATCTGGAAAGAGGAAGGATAGCATAGGGGGCAGATAGCAAACGAAGGAGGCTAGGCCAACACATTTCTATTTTGAAACCAACTAGCAAGCTAGAACCAGACCAAGAACACGCCAAGAAACAAAAACACAAAACAGACAAGGAGAAGAACCCCTTACCTGGATAAATAGTAAGAGACACGCGACAGTCCACAAGGCTCAAAAAAGGGGCAAAATGACAGCGCAGAAAAAATCACGTGTTTGGTGAAAAGTGAAAATGACACTTTGGGCGCGCACACACATATATATAGAAAAACTGGTCATCAATGCGCCACCTACTTTTTAAAAGGCGCATGAAAGTTGCTGTCGACAGGAGAAAGCGTGCGCCCTTTGGCGCACGAAAGTTTTTGACAACAGAAGATTAAGCGCGCCTTTGGCGCACCAAATCTATTGTCGACATGAAGCTATGTGCGCCTTTGGCGCACAAAACTTGTGTTGCACAAAGATTATGTGCGCCCTTCGGCGCGCTAAAGAGTGGCGCAACACAAGTTGTACCAACACAAGCGCATGCGCCTTGGCGCACGCAGGGAAGGTTAAACATTCTTTGGCACATGAAAAGTTGTGTTGACATTGAAAACCATGCGCCAAAGGCTTTTAAGGGGGCGCATCAAAAGTTAGTGTTGCAAAGCAATTTCATGCGCCCAGCCAAAAAAGGCTCAAAAAGACTAAGTTCGAAAACTAGATTTCCCGGGAAGGGATTTTACAACATTTCGAACACAAGGGATCCCTAACGAGGGATCGGAACAAAATTTTCGGTATGGTTATCGGTAAAATTGCCCTTGTCAATTTTACGGGATAACAGCTGGCTCTTTCTGGGGACTATCCCTGAGTGAACTCAGGGGTAGAGAATCCCAGATCACTTGTGCCTATCCATTGGGTAACAGAGTCAAAAACAAGGGGGACCGGAGGGAGAACAAAGGAAACACACAACAAACCGAAAGCAAACACACGACGAAAGGAAACACACGACGAAAAGCAAACTGTACAAAGAAGAGAGCAAGCTCTACTTCCTAAAGATCTTCAAATGCTGCCCGCTATAAGGAAGCAGGAGTTCGGTTCCATCCAGATATGAGAGATAGAAGCTATTCTCTCCGTTGAGCTGCTTGATCTTGAAGGGCCCTCTCCACAGGGAATCAAACTTTCCATGCATGCCCTTTGGTTCTCTTCGCTTGTCCCACAAAAGGACGAGATCTCCCACTTGAAAATCCCTTTGCTTGGCCTTCTTATCAAAAAGCCTCTTAACTTGATTCTGATGTTCAGTGATCCTGTCGACCACCCTTACTCTCTTTTCTTCAAGTTCTGCCAGATACATGATTCTCTTTTCAAGAGAATTTTGGAAAGTTTCATCTTCGATGGCTCGTGCCAAGCGCAGAGCAGGAAGTTCCGTAGAAATGGGAAGCTCGGCATCAGTGCCATATAACACTTGAAAAGGTGACATGCCGAGAGATCTCTTGGGAGTAATACGATCGGCCCACAAAGCGTCGTACAAAGACTTGTGCCACATTCGCTGATTCTCATCTACTAACTTCCGTATGATGGTCACCAAGTTCTTGTTACTGGATTCCGCCTGACCATTTCCCTGAGGATAATAGTCGGATGCGTGAGCCAAAGTTATCCCATATTCATAGCAAAAACTAATAACTTCTCGTGAGGAGAAGTTAGAAGCATTATCAGCAACGATTTTGTTTGGAACGCCGAACCTGACAATGATATTTTCTTTAATGAAATTGCAAACCACCTCAGAAGTGGCATGCTTGACAGGTATGGCTTCCACCCACTTGGTGAAGTAATCCGTTGCTGTAAGGACATAGCTATGTCCAGCACTTGATTGAGGATTGAGTGCGCCAATAAAATCAATTCCCCATTTCCTGAATGGTTCATTGATAATGACCGGCCTTAGGGGAAAGGCAGCCAACTTGGGCTTGCCGACGAATTGCTGACAGGGTTCACACTTTGCCACCCAGGTGGCTGTATCTTGAAAGAGCGTCGGCCAATAGTACCTGGCTCGAATGATCTTGTGTGCAGTTACGGAGGAAGAGAAATGCCCTCCACAAGCTGAATTGTGAAAATTTTCCAGTAGTTTTACTTGCTGGGGCTTGTCGACACATCGCAGGAAGATGCCATCTATCCCGCTCTTATATAAGCCATCATCCCAGATGACATATTTAGCCGCTCTGAGCTTTATAGTGTGCTTCTCCTTTGCAGTTAGGTGCATCGGGCATTCACCGTAGGTAAGGAAGAAAGCGATGTCGGAGTACCACTCATCACTAGTTGCAACAAATAGAACCAGAGGCAGAGAATCAGGCTCTTCCTGCCGGTCCTGTGTTTCATCGGTGTAGTCACCCCTTTCATCAGGGTTTTCTGAATCTTTGTTTTCAGCCATTAGCTGACACAGGCCCTTGCCCCTTACCAGCTTGGTTGGTTTAATATCCAGGTCATACTCCTGGACCTTTGCGATCCAATTTCCTCGCAAGCTTCCTAACTCCTGCTGAGTTAGAATTGATTTCACCGCCGTGTCAGGGACCAGCACCACCGTATGCGAGTTTAGAATGTAATACCTGAAATTCTTCACTGCTTTGACAATGGCAAAGGCATGCTTTTCCAGCTGAGTCATCTTCAGTTCGTGAGGTTTGAGAGGAGAACTCATGAACGCGATTGGAGATTCAACATCCTCCGAGTTCTTTTGCATTAAGATTGCGGACACAGTATGCTCAGATGCGTAACTATACATGATGAAGTCCTTGGAGAAATCTGGACATACCAAGACTGGCGCATGAGCAACGGAAGCTTTTATTTCTTCAAATGACCTTTTCCCTCTTCACTCCATCTGAAAGTTGGTGACCCCTTCATCATGTTCAATATGTGACGAGTCTTTTCAGCAAAGTCAGGAACAAAACGCCTGAGAAAGTTCACCTTTCCAAAGAAAGAATGAACACCAGTCTTGCTTGTAGGCAGAGTAAGGCTTTGAATAGCCTTAACTCTTTCAGCATCTATCTTTGTTCCTTCTTTGCTAACCACATGGCCTAGCAACTTCCCTTCCGTGACTCCAAAAACAGACTTTTTTGGGTTTAGGGAAATCCCATGTTCTCGGCACCTGGCCAACACTTGCTCCAAGTGATCACAGTGATCATTTCGTTGTTTAGAGAACACGGTTAAGTCATCTAGGTAAACCACGATGACTTTTCCCATCATACCTTTGAATGCAAAGTCCATGGCCCGCTGAAAAGTGGCACCAGCATTAGTTAGGCCAAAAGGCATCCTGCTGTAGGCAAATGTACCCCAGGGAGTAGTGAATGTTGTTTTAAACTGATCTTCAGGTGAAACTTCAATCTGATTGTAACCTGAAAAACCGTCAAGCATGGACAGCATCTCTGATCTAGTTACTGCTTGCAGAACTTGATCCATTATCGGAAGAGGGTAGTTGTCTTTCAGCGAAGCTTGATTCAAATTTTGAAAGTCTACGCAGATGCGTATTTCACCGTTTTTCTTGCGCACTGGCACAATATTTGCTACCCAAGTACTGTGATGGATAGGGAAGATGATTCTTGCGTCTAGCATCTTCTGAATTTCGGCCTGGATGGTACCCGAAATCTTAGGATTATAGTGCCTCTGCTTCTGGCGAAAGGCTTTGACATCTTCTTTCAACGGGATGTCATGCTGAACGTCTTTTGGTTTAAAAGACTTTAGATCGGCATAGGACCACGCCAATACATCCATGTATTTCTTCAGCAGCTTGACAAATTTCCACTTTTCTTCTGGCGTGCAACATTTCCCGATGTTCACAAATTGCGGATGTGCCTCCGAACCTAAATTGACTGGTTCGGTCTCTGGGGATGAGTCAGGATCATCCCGCCTCTTCTTTCTTACAAAACGGTCATGCCTGTCAAACAGGCATTCCAGAGAAACTAGGCCCTTCGGAATTTTATTTCCTTTGAGCTGACATACGCCGTCGTTCTCCTTTGATTCGTGGTTTTGACCGTTGATTGATTCACGGCATGTAGAGGTGGATCCTTCGAAATACAACTCGTTAAAATTTTCTGATTTTTCCAGAAAGGCAATGAGTTGATTATCATCGTTGAATACTTGCCAATGCTGAGAGTTGTCTGGCACGCTCGGGCGGAAAACCACCTCAATGGTGTATTTGTTTGTTTTCAAACCTAGGTGTGGGAGCATGAGAGATGCTGAAACGGCCAATGAATCGGCCATGTCATTTTGAGCTCTTGGAATTGCCCCTATTGAAAAGGCATCAAATTCTTCGATGCTGTCCCATACTGCGTTACGGTAGTGCCTGAGCCTTTCATTTTTCACTTGGTAAATCCTTTTGACCTGATTTACAACTAGCTCAGCATCACCTTGTACTTTTAGATTTTTAATTCCTCTTTCTTTTGCGGCTTGCATACCGAGTAAGAGAGATTCATACTCAGCAGTATTGTTGGTGTTGAAAAACTGCAATTTGAAAGAGAGAGGAATGACTTCTTCCTCAGGAGATATCAACACGACCCCAGCGCCACATCCACTAGTTACACAGCTCCCATCGAATTGCAATGTCCAGATCTTATTAAGATCTCCTTCCTGAATGAGAACACCCGTTTTATCCGTCTCGGTAGATAAGAAGTAATTCCCCATCCCTGATGATTCAAAAAGGATTTGAGCTTTGGGGTCTTCAGAGCTGGTAACCAAGTATTTCTTTTGTGATTCCGGCTCCAAAGTCCGCATTACGCCTTTGATCGAATTCTAGCTTTGGACCAGTCCATATGAATTTCTCCACCAACTTCTTTGCAAAACTTCTTCCCAAAGAATATTCCATATGCGCCGGAATGTCAAGCAACGAGGACCTATCATTTTTACTCTTTTATCCGGGAAAGCCGCAAATGCAAATTGCGCATCTTTGATTTGGCCAACCAACGGAACTTTCTTAGTTTCCAAATAATAACATCTGCCGAAAGGCTTGGTAAGAGTGAGGCCCAAAGCATGGATGAATTTTGCCGGCATGACATTATCAGAAGCCCCGGAATCAATTATGCAATTACTCAGCTTGTGTCCATTGATCAGTAGAGAGAGATAGAAAGGCTCTATCTTTCCTGACGCAGATGTTGAAGCAACATTTATATGGGATTCAGGGGGAGTGGAAAGGATTCCTTTTGGGGAAGCCTGATTAGGTATAACAGCTTGACTTTGGATATACTTAGTTAATCTTACAAGCTGTTCGGGGTTTGACTGAAGATACTCAGCTTCAGACATTTGGATCTTGGTCTTTTTTGCATGATCTATAATATCAAACGCGGCCAAGGGTTGCGTTGGTAAAGGAATGAGTCCCTCACCTCGCGATGATGGAATAGGATTGGTGGTCTTAGTAGGAATGTGAGAGGATTGATTTGGAGGAGAGATAGGGGGAAAAGATTTCTTTGTAAAAGATTTGCCAGGGAGTTGAGTAGGAAGAGGATTACCTCTTTTAGCAATGATCGGAGGCGCGTTTGACACGGCCTTCTCCTGCTGGACATGGGCAGCAACTTCCGCTTCTTTTCCTTGCGAACGAGTAAAAACAGCATATGACTGCCCGCTTGCGTACCCCTGGGTACCCTCTTCTTCATCAGATTCTTCCTCATCAAATTCCATATACCCGATAGTAGAGTCGCCAGTCGGTTCACCGACATCTTGATCATCTTTGCCTTGAGACGAAGGTTCTTCATAATACTGCTCTTCTTCTTCAATCTCGGCCAGAGCATTGACCGGAGGGGCCTCAAGTGCCAACCGCGGAGCAGCTGTAGGTAAGCGCGGTCTTTGTGAAACATTGTTAGGAACGAAATTCCTCCGCGGAATATCCCGGTATGAGGAACTGGGAGAGGCCTGGGCCAACTGCTTCTTCAATGCAAGCAAATCGTTCACCATCTTTTGGAATGCTGGATCAGACGAAGTGGTGGGCGAAGGGCCCAAAGATTTAGGCTTGGCTGATTCCTTTTTTAATTCGCGGATATTATCAGATTATCCTCTATGCGAATGGCAGCGGCTTGGGCTAGAACCAAGGTGGCAACTCATTCCTGAAGGAGCAAGAAACTAACTTTCGAGCTCATAGCATTTACGAAGAAACACTTTTGATTTTCCGGCGTTGGAAGCATGGCAACAGGGACACGGTTGATTAGTGCATTGAACCGGGTGACAAAATCATGCATGGTCTCATTCACCTCCTTCTTCAGGTGAGTGATTCGTGATAATAATGCAAACGCATCCTCTGAAGGCTTGTACCTATCTTCAAAAGCATCCCGCAAGGTGGCCCAACTGGTGATAGATCCGGCTGGCAAATGCTGAAACCATTCGGCCGCAGGTCCTTGTAGGGTTTCCAGAAAAAGGCGAACCGACACATCTTCGTGGGTCACATCCAAAATACTGCATGACATGATGAATGCAGATATGTGGGAATCCGTGCTTTGATTTCCGCTCCCGTCGAATTTAGGAAAATTCTTTCGATTTCCGTGAGGGAGCGCGTGAACTGGATGTGGTAAAGCCAAAGGACCCATCGCGTTTCCCCATGGTACCGCCATCTGAAAAGCCGGAAAGAGAACACGAGCTGGAAGTGTAGTTCCGCTGAGTAGCAAGGCACTACAAAGGGATGTGGATGCTCCCTGTAAAAGACTTTTTCTTCGTGAAGGTGAGACACTCCTGGATGACCGGCTAGCCGAGCTTAGCACTGAAAAACGTGCCGGTGTCACGCTGAAATTGTGCCTTTGAAGCAGATCGAAAGTAGAATCAGCTTCTCCATGGGCTCTCCTGCTACGCGTAAAAGGTTCGCTCGCCAGTGTACCTTCCAGATCTGTAACGTTACGGCGCAGATTTAAACTTTCTTTTTGGTTGTACTGGCTGATTTTCTGGTTTTTCTGACAAAAACCAGCAGCAAATACTTTTCTAAATATTAAAACTATCCTCTTCAGAAACCGATTGCGGTTAAACGACAGATTACAACGAGGATAAGATAGCAGGGAAGATTAGTAGGCTGATTTTCGGATCTGACTTTGACTTTTTTCAGAGGGTTTCAAACTTTTGCAAGCAAATAAAAACTTCGATCTATGGCAAAATACTGATTTTTTCAAAAACTCAGTGAACTAAAGATCTTTAACTAGACCAGATCTATGACTCTCAGAAGAAAATTTTCAATTTGAGCACTTTTGCAAATTTTTGGGTTTTTAACAAAAAGTTCAGATTTGCAAACAGGCAGCAATCTGCTGATTTTTCTGATTTTTTATCTTACTACCATCATAGATCTGACAGATCTATTCGATCCCCAGCGGAGTCGCCAAAAACTGTTGGTCCGAAAATCTGTCGCCTAGACAGATCTATGGATAGACGAGCCAACAGTGTGCAGGGCTTAGCCCCTCTTTGAGTCAGCAAAGCGAAACTGGTTTATTGCTATTCTACCAGCAGGAATCTATGCAAGTCTCACAGATTCTGCCTTCGGGGGTTTGGGATCTCATCCCAGTAGAGTGTTTCAGGCTGCGAAAAGAAAGGAATGAAAGAGGGAAAAGAGAAAGAATAGATCCGAAGGAAGAAAAGAAATGAATTCCAAAGCAGAAAGGTCAGAAGATTTATGTTTTTGGGTTGGTAGTAAACAGAGCCAAACCTACTTGCATAAATAAACAAAGCAATATTGATGAGCAAATGACAGAAAAGTAGATATGAATCCAACAGATTAAACACATACAGATCTAACGTAAGGAAGATCTAATGCATAACACAGCTATTGAGCACAAAGTCTTAATATTTGTATTATTGTTTTCTTCTGTTACAAGAAAGCTCAAAGTCTTTCTCTCCTCACTTCTATTTTCATCTAAAAAATGTTCACCCGAATACAATAAGTATTCCAGTATTTATAGAAGAGAGGAGAAGGAAAGAAGGCAAAAAGGAGCCAACCACCTATTTACAAAGATATTTACAAAATATCTAAAAGTCATGTTGACTTTTGACAACTTGATGGATGACATCATCCCATGATGCAACATGGATGATGTCATCATTTGTGCCAACACATTTTAGACATTTCAACGAGAAAGACGGAGAATAGAGAGAAGAAGAAGAAGAAGAAGAAGAAGAAGAAGAAGCAGCATTTACTCGTCATCATCATCCTGCGCCGAAAGGGGATTACTACTTCGATCTGCTCGCTCGGAGATGATGTTGCTTATAATATCTCCCCAGCAAAAGCGCTGCTCAAGCACATTCTTATTCATTGTTTCCAAGTACCTCAGCATCCATTTATGGAAGTAGTGGGCGTCAGAAAGCCCGAAAACCCTGCTCAGGAAAGTAATAGTATCGCTGAGCTCTTCTGAGAAGTCACTGCGGTGGATGATTTGGGGCCACCGGGTTACCACCTTCTTGTTTTTCAAGTAGACTTCGTTCATTAGTTGCATGCACTTGTCTTCATTGTCTTCCCAGGCCTTGATGCACTCTTTTCTTGGCCGACGGCCACAAAGTGCGGTGGTGAGGGATGCCGAGCATTATCTCAAAATGACAGGCAGTGAGGTTTTTAACTACCTCGCCCTTGCTGTTTTCGACACATCTTGTGTCCTTGTTGTAAGATTGTGCAATCACCATCATGAATTCATTGTTGACGGCACTGGCGACGGGATTCCTCCGGTGAAATGCAGGGCACTGCCTATTAATTTGTCCATCCACGGACTTCTTGTAACCTCCGAGTTCTAACCCAGAATTCTTCCATGTCAATGTGACCCAACTCTGAGTCTCTGACATCCATACTGCATTCAGCCTGTGATTCGGGCATCCTGACCCTTTGATATTTGTACTTCATCTCTTCCTCTGTAAGCTTAGCCTTTCCTCTTGGTTTGGTGGGTCTCTTGCTGGATGTAGACATATGTTCTTTTGAACTCAGTTGCTAATCTGCATGAAGAAGAAGTGAGACCCAATCCAAAAAGGTCGAATTAGTCATTTGATCTTCCATTGGAAAGTCAGCAGAAGAAAGAGTTAGAGATTTTAAGGCTCAGGGCGCAGGGCGCATGAAAATTACAACTTGCAGGCCAAATAGATAAGGCGCATGGCGCATTGATGTTGCAGATTACATTTTATAAAGGGCGCATAGAATTTTCATGTTGCATTGGGATTTGGTGCGCCCTTCGGTGCATGGATGGATCATGTAACATTGACTTTTCGTGCGCCAAAGGGATATGGCGTGGCGCACAAAGAGTTTACACAACATAATGTTATTGCAATCGGGGATGCGCCTGCGCCTTTATAGCTTCATACTTGCGCAGATAAAGCTTGTGTTGCATGGAAGCTGGGTGCGCCATGGGCGCATGGAAACGTGATGCAGCACAAAAGGATGGCGCGCCAAAGGGGCGTGAGATTTGACACTTGTAGCATGTGAAAGAGACGCGCTAAAGGGCGCAGAGGTTAATGATGCAGCAAGCAGAAAGGGTGCGCCATTGGCGCGGGTTTTGCTCATGTTACAAGGCGGTCAGATGTGCCAAAGGGACGCAACTGTTCTTAGTGTTGCAGGGACCGATGCGCCAAGTGGAAAAGACAGTGAACAAACCTTCTTTTCAAAGGGGGTTTCTTTATGGTTCAAATTCCTCTTGTTCCTCTGCTCCTATTTCGAAAGGTTCAGCGGTGTAAATAAAACGATCTAGATTAGGAGGGCCACAACCACTGTCTCAAGAAAACGTCCTTCTCCAGCAGATCCGGAAAGAGGAAGGATAGCATGGGGGGGCAGATAGCAAACGAAGGAGGCTAGGCCAACACATTTCTATTTCGAAACCAACTAGCAAGCTAGAACCAGACCAAGAACACACCAAGAAACAAAAACACAAAACAGACAAGGAGAAGAACCCCTTACCTGGATAAATAGTAAGAGACGCGCGACGGGTCCACAAGGCTCTGAAAACGACGAGGGGCGGTGTGCAGTGCGAGAAAAATCACGTGTTCGGTGAAAAGTGAAAATGACACTTTGGGCGCGCACGCACATATATATAGAAAAACTGGTCATCAATGCGCCACCTACTTTTTAAAAGGCGCATGAAAGTTGCTGTCGACAGGAGAAAGCGTGCGCCCTTTGGCGCACGAAAGTTTTTGACAACAGAAGATTAAGCGCGCCTTTGGCGCACCAAATCTATTGTCGACATGAAGCTATGTGCGCCCTTTGGCGCACCAAAACTTTGTGTTGCACAAAGATTATGTGCGCCCTTGGGCGCACTAAAGAGTGGCGCAACACAAGTTGTACCAACACAAGCGCATGCGCCTTGGCGCACGCAGGGAAGGTTAAACATTCTTTGGCGCATGAAAAGTTGTGTTGACATTGAAAACCATGCGCCAAAGGCTTTTAAGGGGGCGCATCAAAAGTTAGTGTTGCAAAGCAATTTCATGCGCCCAGCCAAAAAAGGCTCAAAAAGACTAAGTTCGAAAACTAGATTTCCCGGGAAGGGATTTTACAACATTTCGAACACAAGGGATCCCTAACGAGGGATCGGAACAAAATTTTTGGTATGGTTATCGGTAAAATTTCCCTTGTCAATTTTACAGGATAACACATACATAGATGAGAACATAAGACACTATATGCATACACATGACACTTGTCCTTTGATCATATTTATGAATTTTAATATTTAATTTTATGGTATCAACCTTTATCATTATTTTTGATGTCCAAAACCACACTACCTTACCCTTGATACAAATTTTGTATGCTTTACAAGATAAAACATGCATCATCAAGAAATGAATGGTTTGAAATGAATCATTACACTTTTTAATTTCATGACTATATTAGGACAAATTGATCCTTTCAGCATAACTCATAATTCAATTTTGGTATCAAATCATAGAATTCTTCCTAGTTAAACACAACACACACTTCCAAGCCTTCCAACCACTCTTTTAGTCCTTCAAACTATCTAAAATTACTCATGAAAATCCTCTTGAGTCATTCACTCTCTCATGATGCCAACAATATCTCTTAACCGTATATGTATGGCTTATAAACATTTCATACCTTCATAACTAACAAGAAAACCATGACCACTTGATATATTTTCTTCAAGTGACTAGTAGGACTATATCAATAACTTATATTTATCAAAATCTATTCTTGATGCACATGTACATATCTTCTAAGACATTTAAACTCATGTAAACCTATTTGACTATCAACTTATTGAAAATCAACAACCATGAATCTATGGTTTCATTCTTGTAACAAAACATATAAGAATGAACAACCTTCAAACACACCTTGTACCATAAATTCTTTACTCTCAACCGTATCATAGCAATTTCATTTAAAGTAACAACTCAAAATAACATGTAATTCTTCATTACCTTATAAGAACATCTAACTTACTAACAAGCATACCTATATCACATCTTCATTTAAAGTTATAGACCTTATAATACTGACCCCTTCCATGATCATGACTTCAAGAACACACACAATATATGTTCAACTATATATTCATTGGATTATGACATATTTTCTTAGCATAAACATAACTTCATTATTTGAAAGAATCTTTAATATGATCTCAAACCTAAATGAGGTCATACAACATAGTTAAAGACTTATTACTATGTATCATGATGCATATCTCTCCTTTCGAGTTGACACAATAACATACCTATCTCATATTTATAAAAAAATCACAAAACCTCAAACATGTTTGAGGACACAATTGTAATCCTATCAATTTTGATCTTACCTATACATATTCTTGTAAATTTTATGTATACCTTCAGTTTCCATGTCATCAACCATACCGATAACCGAGTTTAGTTTTCCATTCAACTTAAATAGTTTATTATGATCATCACAAATCTTATGACTCCATGAATTCCTTGTGAAAAATAAATAGACCTCATGAAACCCATCATGATATACATAAGCATAAATCCATGAAAAAAATAGTTTTAAATGATATGAACATACCTTTTTGATATTTAATTAGTTTTACACCTCGACCACAAACACATGACTAGTACCCCCTTATTTGGAGCACCTTTAATAGAAAATCATATCCAAATTCCTTATCTTCTTAGGGAATTTTGACTGAATTATAGTTAAGAAAACATGATTTTATTGGAGAACTACACCTTCTCATTGATTCTTAGTCATGGTAAACATACCTTCCTTGTATGAAAACCTACGACTCCTTGATTGTACTTTATTTCTTCAACTTACTAACATGATATGAATTCAAAATGGTCTTGACTATCTCATGTTCAACCTTCTTGATCATGTCAATAGGACCAGGTTCTTTACATTACATGAATGACATAGGTCCATCCTTTTTGACTTCTTTTGCATGATCAAATTTTGGTTACCATGATTCCTTGAATTTGGGAGTAGAAACCTAATTGACCTTTGTTGTTTTCTAAAAATGACAGAACTTAACAATGTGACCTATTTCATGAATGTTATATAAAGTAACACTCTTACCTCTTGACTAATATGGGTTATGAATCCTTCCATTTCTTCATGTGTACATAATTTTTAAGGACCTTATACAATCCATTTCTCTATGACCATACTCATTGTAAGTGAAATAATAACCATGAAAACTTGCAAAACTTATAACATTAGATTATCGATGGATTTAGAACTTGCATTACTCTTGGAAAGGACATTTATTATACTAGCATTCTCCTTTTGATCCTTAATACCTGTATTAAAAACTTCATATCTCTTCTTGATGTCTGCAATGAATCCAATACCTAATTTGTCATCATTAGACCTATGAGTTCTCAAAATATCATTTAAGGCCATAATACTTCTCGCTAACTTCTCATAATACTTTTCCTTGATGGATACATGATCCAATTCTTCCTTCAAAGACCTCAAATCTAATTCATATCTAATGAAATGTGTATGCATTAAGGGAAAAAATAGGCTCAATACTCCATGCTCATAGATCAAGAGAGGTGGTGTACATATAGGGGAGTGAGTGAGTAACTCCCATGTAAGAAAAAGATGCCTCCATGATGGAGAAGAGGAGTTACTTTCCCAAATGGGAATGTAACTCCTATGACACATACTTACACATATGACAGATTCTGTAAGGGAATATGTCATAACTAATATGACACCTAGGATCCATGATCCCACCTAAGTGAGATGACTCACCTGGTGAGGTTTCAATACACCTAATAAATAAATAAAAGGAAAATAAAATGACACTCACACCAACACCCTCCCTTCATCGTAACTTAGGATGAGGAAAGGTAAGTAAGAAAAACACATAGAGAATGAAAAATGGGTCCCAACTACAAGCTTGATGAGGTACCCATATACAAGAAAGAATCCTAAGAAGTGAAGGAAAACCCCATGGGAAAAACATCCACTGTAAGAGAACAAAACACTCTCTAATATAATTTATATACCAAAGATGGGTCTTGGCCATAGAAAATCTTGAAAAGGTACCCATGTATAAAGGGAAATCTCTCAGAAAGAAGAAGAAGAGATAAGAAGAGGGAGATGAGAGGAATGTAGAAGATACCATGGGCGGATCTGAACTCTACAACTCTAGGAGGTCTCTCATAATAGTTTTGATGACATGGTCCTCTGCCTCTGGATTGAAGAAAAGCCACCCATACCAAATTGTGTTCCTTTCCTTAGGAATGACATAAATGATGTGTTGTATTTCCTCCCACTCTACAAAGGAAATTGAAGGCATCAACATGAATAAATCGAGTCTTGTCCACAAAATTGTGACATAGGTCTAGCAAGTGAGTGCCAAGGAACCAAAGGTAATGCCACATGTGCAGAACTATCAAAGTGAAGAAAAAGAAAACCCATAGAAAGGATGTACAAATTATTTGAAGGAAAAAATACAACCCCCACAACATAAAATGGATCACAAGCAAGGTGGATCAAAGAAGGTCTCTGAAATGTGGAAGTGATAAGAGTCCCGGAAGGGAAATCCCAAACAATGGATATGATGAAATTTTCTATAGACACCTGTGTTGTACATATCTTTCCCCCCAGGTAGATATAGACAAGCGAAGAATACAGAAACCAAAGAAGCTCAAAGCCCAATGTTTATTGTGACACGATGCATGAAAATGGATGTCGACATGAAAGTATATGCGCCAAGGCACAGGTTAAGGGCACATGAAAATGGATGTCGACATGAAAATATATGTGCAAAGCACAGGTTAAGGGTGCATGAAAATGGATGTCGACATGAAAATATATGCGCCAAGGCGTAGGTTAAGGGTGCATGAAAATGGATGTCGACATGAAAATATATGTGCCAAGGCGCAGGTTAAGGGCGCATGAAAATGGATGTTGACATGAAAATATATGCGCCAAGGTGCGGAGTTACATGGAAAAATGTGTGCCTTGGTGCACATAAGGGTATGTCGACATAAGGATGGATGCGCCAAGGTGCACCTTCAGGAGGCGCAACATTTTGAGTGCTGACAGGAAGCAGACCCTGGTGCAGATATTCAGATGGCCATAACTTTTCACAGGGAGCTCAGATTCATGCAAGGTTGGACTTTTGGAAAGCTTATGAGGTCCTCTATCTAACTACGACTGGATATATTTAATTGGGTGAGAAAAAATTCTTAAAAATGCAAAATACAGTTCGCCACTTTTTGGGTTTGCTAGGTTCTCACCTACCACCATAATGAGATGAATTAAATGCAACCTAGAGGTGGTTGGGGTAGATTTGGAATTCCTCTCTCTTTTATCTCTCATTCTTCCTATAAATTGTAAGGAGGGGCTTATTTCTAAAGGTTGGACATTCTTTTTTTGCCCTCCCTTCTTCTCTTTGGCATGTGAATTTGTGGAGTTCAAACCTCCCATCTAAAACTGTAATGCAACTTTGCCTCTTGGCATTTTGTAGTGTGTTGTATCAATCTTTGGAGCAAATAATGCATGTATGTGGATGATTCTCAACCTCTCTCGTGTTCATTTGCATCCTCCTGATCTTTCACCGCAAATCAAGTTATCTCAGTGCATGATCTTGCATTACATTTTAATGGTTTGTGTTTATTGGCAAGACAGTGTTCTTCATTCCTGCATCACCTTTGTAGTTTAGGTTTTATTTTATGCATCTTCTTACCCTGTCTCCTTGGAAAGTTAGATTAGGTTTTTGAGTAAACCCTCTACATTTTTATGTGTGCATCTAAACAGAGGAATAGGAACCGGCCTTCATCCGGAGAGCTTTTCCGATTTCGCAAGGTCCCACACTTGGGAAAAGCTCCATGTTATGCAATCGCACTGAGAGTCTCAACCCATCGAGTTGCAGACATTCAGGGGTGTTGTGATTCACCATCAATAGTTTTGGCATGCCCAGTGGGACCAAGAGGTCATTCCACAAGATTTGAAGGAATTTTCAAGAAATTTGGACTAAAAATTACAGGTTTTACAATTTCAGATTTTTCACCTTCCAGGCTGAACTTTGAAATCGATTTTCAAGGGCTTAACTTGCTCAAAACAAGTCAAAATTTCACCAGTTGATAGATCGGGGGATAATCTTCAAAAGGGTATTCTTAGATTTTTGAGATTTTGACTTTCAAAATTTCATGGTTTTTGGTATTTTGGGTTTTTGATTTTAGCATGTCCCAAGTTCCGACACTGTGCATTTTTTTGTAATTGCCTCGCATGACCTAAGTTTTCCCGTACCTTTGGGGATTAGTAGCACACAACAGACTTGATAACCAAATTGAAGAACTATATCTTTCGGGTCCTTCAAAGTTTTAAATTCTATTTTTAATATTGTCAGTTTGGTGTGTAACTTGGCATAATCTAGCCTTTTGAGGCTCATTATCTAACACATCTGGCGACTCCGAAGGGATAGAATTCAGTGGTGTAGCAAAAAAGTTTCCTAGGCATATGAGAAGAATTCGAACCAGGTCTGATACTCGAGAAGAGGGGCTATTTTTCCACTTGCAACTATCACTGTCAGAGGAAGGAGAGGAAGAAGACCACAAAGATCACCATCTCCACCTAACCGGACTTTGTCTACACCTCCACCTGGTAGACCTTTCATCCAATCAACAAGGGTTCTCAGGCCAATCATAATGGCACAACCACCGAATCCCTTTGTCAATTTCACTGGCAGCAGCCCACTTGCCCTCAATGCACAGAATCCAGTTCCAATTGCAGCATTGAAGAACATTCCATTTTTCACTAGAGAAAATCATACCACTCCTGGTGATCATGTCAAAGACATTGCTAACGTTTGTGCAATCCATGAGATAAATGAAATGGATGTTACTGTCAAATTGCTGGCATCTTCATTCAAAGGGAAGGCATTGCAATGGTTTAGGAGCCTTGGAGCTGGTTCTATCCAAAATTGGAATCAATTATGCATAGTTCTCCATGAGCAGTTTGGAGAAAAGGGAGACAATTTGTCTCTACTAGAACAATTGACAACTATCAAGAGAGCTCCCAATGAGCAACTGACTGACTTCAACTTCAGATTTCAAAGGTCTTGGGATAGATTCCAGTGGCCGTTAGGCCAACAGATGAAGGTGCTTTTCTATACTATCTTAAGCTTTGAATTCTGATATTTCTATGTTAATTCAATCTATGGGAGGCACAACCTTACCTGCTACTTATAACATTGCCATTAGGGCTGAAAACTATCTTATTCAAGCTGGTAAGCTGGCTCCTAGGCCTCCCATGCCCTTGTATCCAAACTTAGAAAATCCAAGCACTAGTCAAGCACCCACTTTGGCTCCTATTCCCACTCCTAGAAATCAAAGTTCAAATGAAACTTCTACTTCATCCTCTAGTGCTTCAAATGAACTCCAAGAGGTTATGAAACAATTGCAGAACCTTGGAAATGAGCTGGTGACTATCAAAAGACAACAAGCTCAAAGTGCTAGACCGTATCAGCCTCAAGCGCAGTACCAGGCTAGGCCCCCATACCAACAAAATAGGTCACCACTCAAGCTACAAATCAAAATCAAAGCCAAGTAAGGCCTCCCACTAATAGACCATTTCAGCCCTATAACCCCAATGTTGCATCTGCTTCTAAAGCATTAGTGCCAGTCCAAAACAACATAGCTCAAGAGTATGATTGGTGTTTCCCATGCAATGAACCTCACAACCAATCTATGTGCTTTAATGGTGCTTTGAACCAAGCCTTGATGGTGACAACTACTGGCGTTGAGGGTGAAGTGAGTCAAGAAACAAATCAGCAACAAGGGACATCTCAGCAAAACACAACTCCAAATGATACCGCACTTGCGAATTGGCAAGCTGAGGATTTTTGTGGCATGAATCAAACAATTTCTCAGAGTGTAGTAGCTAACACAAGATCAAAGAAGAGGAATATTGGTGAAGGGCAGTCATTGGCTCCAAGTGATCTACAACCTTCCATCACTCCACAAGGTGTTGGTAAGCAAAATATAGTTCCAAACATGCAAGGACAGCCCAAACCACCTTCTAAACCAACTCAAATGCCAACTGTTGCTGCCCATGCACAAGAAAGGAATGTGCATCCTAAAGGACAACAAAGAGATCTTTCATCCCCATTTAGCATCATTGATCAAATGAAGAAGACAAATGTGAATATATCAATGTGGGAATCTTTATCCATCCTAGGCCAAAGAGATCTTCTACAAGCTGCCATGAAGAATTGGTCAACTTCAAACCAAGCAGTCCATATGCAAGAGAATGTCCTCACAAATGTTGCTCAGCCTGAAGGGAATCATGGAGGACAACAAGGTAAATTTTTGAAGCCCCTCCATTCTATGTTTCATTAATCATGGGGATAAACTAGTACACAATTGCATGATTGATTCGGGGCAAGTAGTTTGTCATGCCCAAGCAAATAGCTGATCATCCGGGTCTCCAATATGAAGTCATATCAAAGGGGTAGTGCAATTGGATGGGATGGGACAAGAGTAGCAATGGTGGGAGTGATTAAAGGTTTGAATCTTATGTTGCATGCATGCCCCAACATTACCATTTTGCAAGATGTGTCGTTGATAGATTTGCCACCACTCTTTGCCCTATGCTTATCAAGGGATTTCACAAACTAGAATTGGAGGCTACTTATCTCGCTGATTGGTCACACATGTTGTTCATAACAAGATATGGTACTAAGGTCACAATCAGATCCGAACCAATTGCAAACTTTCATATTGAGCCTCATACTCCAAGCCAAATCAATGCCAACTGTTCAGATTTGATCAAGAAGATTATCCAAGCACAGATGAAGCTGACACCAAAGTTGGAAGCATCCCAGATTTGACTCTTGATGAATGGGCAAGCAAGGTACATGCTTTTGATCCCTACCAAGAAGTAGAAGAATCTGAGCTAGGAGTCTATTGCATACATGAAGAAAAAACCTATTCCTAACATCACCAAACAAAACCATAAGGATGACAATGAGGTATGGAAATTATTTTTCGATGGATCAAGGAGTAGGCAAGGTGCAGGAGGAGGAGCTATGCTTGTTTCACCTCAAGGCATCAAATATTATTCAGCTTTCCATTTCTAGTTTTCCTGTTCAAACAACACAGCTGAATATGAGGCCTTGATTCATGGACTTCATTGGGGCAGGAAAAAGGGCATAAAGAACTTGCAGTGTTCGGGGATAGTGAGCTAATCATCAATCAAGTCAGGGACAACATGCTACAAAGAATGACTCTAAAGAACTACAAGAATAGGTATGGGACCTCATTGAGGATTTCAAGCTTTCAACATCGTGTCCATACCTAGAAGAAAAAATGAAGCCGCAGATAGGCTCGCAGCAGTTGGAGCAATGTTTGATGTGGTTGACAACATCAAAAGGAAAAACACACCACATATCCATGTGATGTGAGGCCAAAGTAGTTCCAGATAATAACACAAGCTGGCAGGTGTTTGAGAATGATCAACAGATCGTCAATTTCTTACAAGAAGAGGCTGAATTTTCAGCTAGGAATCAAGACAGATTAGAGCAGCAGTATGGGGATCAAGTAGTGTAGCTACATGACAAACAAGCTTCCCAAGGGTTTAGTAACATTGGAGTCTATCTTCAACCCTAACGACTAGTTCCGTAAGGAAAAGGCTAACATACAAGTCAAGAGAGAAGATTCAGAGCCAATTCCGGTTGGGGAAGGCAAAACACTTCAAATTGGCAAAGTGGCCACTGAATAGCAGAGAAATCAGATTTCATACAACTTTGCCAAGAATTTCCAGATGTCTTCACTTGGAGCTATGAAGACTTGAGAGGATTCAATCCAAAGTTGGCACAACATACCATAGAATGGATCCAGATGCTAAGCCCATCAGGCAGAAGCAGAGACCAGTCAACCCTCACATTGAGCCTCTAATGAAGAAAGAGCTAAACAAGCTAATAGAGGCAAGCATTATATTCCCGATCAAGCACTCAAGTTGGGTTGCAAACTTGGTTCCGGCCAGAAGAAGAGCAGAGAAATCAGGTTGTGTGTGGACTTCCGAGACCTCAACAGGCATCTCTCAAAGACCATTACCCACTTCCTTCAATGGAACAAATATTGCAAGTGGTATCTGGTTCAGAGAGATTCTCTCTCCTAGATGGCTACTCAGGGTATAATCAAGTAATGGTGAAAGAAGATGACCAGTTCAAGATGGCTTTCACCACCAAATGGGGCACCTATGCCTACAAGAAGATGCCATTTGGGCTATCAAATGCTGGAGCCACTTTCCAAAGGGCAATGGATATGGCATTCAAGGGGTTGATCAATAAAATAGTTCTGATATATCTTGATGACATCACTGTATTCTCCAAAATGTAGTGGATCACCTCTTTCATCTGAGGCAAGTATTTCAGAGGTGTAGAAGATTTGGGGTATCATTGAATCCCAAAAAATGCATATTCTGGCTCACGAAGGAAAACTTCTAGGCCATATTGTTTCAAAGGAGGGATTGATGATTGACCCAGAAAGAGTTGAAGCAATTCGAGCGTTGCCATTGCCAAGTCATAAGAAGGCTCTTCAAAGCTTCTTAGGAAGGATCAATTTTGTCCGCAGGTTTGTTCCAAACTTTGCAGCTCTCGTAAAGCCAATAACGCTGATGTTGAAGAAGAGCATGGCATTTAAGTGGACATCTGAAGGCAAGGCAAGTTTTGAGGCAATAAAAGAGGCTATATCTCAAGCTCCAACTCTCATCAATCTAGACTTCTCCAAGGATTTCATGTTATATGCCTTTGGTGGTGGAGACAATTTCTGCAATCCTAGTACAACAAAACAAAGAAGGATCAGAACAACCAGTTGCTTTCTTCAGCCAAGGCTTGGAGGAATATGAAACTAGGTACTCTTTCATTGAAAAGCATGTCCTGCACAGTGATCAAGAGTTTAAAGAAATTCAAGCACCTAGTCTCAAACAACAAGATCCAATTATTGGTCTCTCATGGGAGTCAAGGACTTCCTTCTAAACAAGGATCCGAATGAGAAATGTGCAGATGGATAACTCGTGTCATGGAATATGACATCAAGATCAAGGTCACCAAACTAGTACGTGGAAAAGGACTATGTGAACAACTAGCTTGAGTCAACAAGTTGAAGCAGTGATGAAAAAGAGACTGTCTTGGTATTACAGATGGTCAAGAATAGAAAATGATGATGTGCCTACTCCTTGTTGACTCAGAATATGATACACTTCCTACTGGGCAGGCCTATGCCCTCCGTAAATGAGCAAAGCAAAGAGGAGATACTTTAGATTACAAGCCATTCCATATGTGCTTGTTGATGGTGTTTTGTTTAAAAAGACATCAATGGAGTTCTATTGAGGTGCATTGGGACAAAGGTCAAATTGAGAGGGTGTTACAAGATTTTCATGATGGAGATTCGGAGGACATTTCACCCCATGAGTAACAACTCTCAAGATAATGAAGGAAGGTATTATTGGCCCACAGTGTTCAAGTGACTACTATACATGGATAAGAAAGTGCAAGAAATGTGCACTCTTCACAGAAAAGAAAGACTAGCAAAGACTTCCATTCGCACCCAATTTTGGTTGACCAACCATTTATGCAATGGGGATTGGACTTCATTGGGGTCATCAATCCAAACTCAAGCCAAGGCCACAAGTGGATTCTCACGGCAACGGACTATTTCACCAAGTGGACCAAAGCAAGAGCGCTCAAAGAAGCAAATGAGTCTAACATACTAGACTTTTATGAAGGAATAGTGACTGTGTCAGTTCGGTGTGCCACCACTATCATATCGCATAAATGCATTAGCATTCATAGGTTCTAAGATTACAGAATGGGCTATCAAGAATGGAATCTATTTGAGCACCTCTTCAAATTATTACCCGTAGGGTAATGGACAGGCAGAGTCCACGAACAAGAATTTGCTAAGAATCATCAAGGACTCGGATGAAACCAAAGGACATGGCATACCAAGCTAAAATCAGCATTATGGGCTGACAGATAATAACGCCAAAGAGTCTCAGGTAATTCTCCCTACAAGTTGGTCTATGGGAAAGAGGCAATATTGCCTATATCATTAGAATTGCCAGCATTGGAGCTCATGAAGTAGTTGGAGTTGTCTGAGTTCAAACCAATGGAGGCCAGGTATGTATGCAGAGTTGATGGAATTGGAAGAAATAAGAGAACATGTAGTTCAGATGATTGAGAAGGATCAGGCCTTAGTAAAAAGATGGTTTGATAAGAAGGCAAGAGCAAGGACCTTCCAGGAAGGGGACCTAGTTCTGAAATGGGATGCAGATCGGGCAAAACCAGGAAGGCATTCCAAGTTTGATGCCATTTGGAGTGGCCCCTACATGGTCACGGATGTAAAAGTAGTAATGCCTTCCAATTGTCTACATTGGATGGAGAAGAACTCCCGATTCCGGTTAATGGAATCTATCTTAAACATTGCTACTAAAAGGAAAAGGTTTACCCTTGTAAATATTAGCCTAGTTTTCAATTCCTCTAAGTGTGTATGCACATTGTCTTGTTGTAGTTAGGTTTCTATTTCCCTAAGTGCTTCGGCACAAGTTTTGTTGCTCTCAAGGTTGAATTTCTATAGTTCAAAGAGTGCTCTCGAGAGGAGTTGCGGTATATCGTGTGCTCTGGATCGATATCAAAGTTGGTTTCAAGTTATTGCTTATGACTCCATGCCCAATGGATTGCTAAAAGGCCACTGATCTTCTACCTAAGCAGGCAGGTGATCCCATTGAGTCACCAAATTGTTGTATATATCTTTCCCCTGTAGATATATACAAAGCAAGAAGAATATGGAAATCAAAGAAACTCAAAGCCCGACATTTTTGTGAAGAAAGGCGCATGCAAAAATGGATGTCGACATAAAGGATGCAAAATGGATGTGCCAAGGCAGGCTGCAAGGCGCAGTTAAGGGCGCATGAAAATGGAGTGTCGACATGAAAATGGATGCGCCAAGGCGTAGGTTAAGGGCGCATGAAAATGGATGTCGACATGAAAAATGTATATGTGCCAAGGTGCAAGTAAAAAGGTGTGCATGAAAATGGATGTCGACAAAAATATGAAAAAGTGTCGCAGGTAAAGCGCCAAGGTAAGGTAAAGGGTGCACATGAAAATGGATGTCGACATGAAAATATATGCACCAAGGCACAGGTTAAGGGCGCATGAAAATGGGTGTCGACATGAAAATGGATGTCGACATGCAAAAAAGGTGTCGACATGAAATGGATGCAAATGCAGTTATGCAAGTGTCGACATGAAAAATGGAAGGGTGCATGAAAATGACAAAGAGTGTCGACATGGAAAAATGTGCGCCTTGGCACACATAAGGGTATGTCGACATAAGGATGGATGTGCCAAGGCGCACCTTCAGGAGGCGCAACATTTTGAGCACTGACAGAAGCAGCACTCAGCGCGTATATTCAGATGGCCATAACTTTTCACAGGGAGCTCAGATTCATGCAAGGTTGGACTTTTCGGAAATCTTACGAGGTCCTCTATCCAACTACAACTAGATATCTTTAATTGGGTGAGAAAAATTCTTAAAATGCAAAATATAGTTCACCACTTTTTGGGTTTGCTAGGGTTCTCACCTACCACCATAATGAGATGAATTAAATGCAACCTAGAGGTGGTTGGGGTAGATTTGGAATTCCTCTCTCTTTCTCTCTCATTCTTCCTATAAATTGTAAGGAGGGGCTTCTTTCTAAAGGTTGGACATTCTTGTTTTCCCCTCCCTTCTTCTCTTTGGTAGGTGAATTTGTGGAGTTCAAACCTCCCATCTAAAACTGTAATGCAACTTTGCCTCTTGGCATTTTGTAGTGTATTGTATCAATATTTGGAGAAAATAATGCATGTCCTGTGGATGATTCTCAACCCTCTCTCGTGTTCATTTACATCCTCCCGATCTTTCACGCAAATCTGGTTATCTCAGTGCATGATCTTGCATTGCATTTTTATGGTTTGTGTTTATTGGCAAGACAGTGTTCTTCATTCCTGTGCATCACCTTTGTAGTTTAGGTTTTATTTTATGCATCTTCTTACCCCGTCTCCTGAGCAAGTTAGATTAGGATTTTTGTCCCACAGAAAAACCCTCTCGCAGTCTTTTAGGGTGTGCATCTCGAATGGATGAGGAATAGGAACCGTGAAAAGATGCAAAGGTTGGGAAGATTCATAATGAGGTGGCTTATAAGAGCAATGTCGAGATAGGTATAAGTCATCAAGTGAAGGTCAAGGTCCTAGAATTTGAAAGGACACTGATGGGGAAAATTCCTCAAGACGATAATGATCGGTGGCAAGTGCGGGAAGTGGCCCAATCAAAAAGTGTGAAAGACCCTTGTGGATGAGTAGCATCCCATGGAAACACACCAAACCGAATAGTTATCTCTCCCAAAGAAGTAGTGGTGGAGGCTGTAGGTGATCCTACAATGCTCAAGTCTAGAAATAGAATCCTACATGATGTGGAAGAAAAATTATAAGGTGCATGAGTGCAAGGCATCGACTCATCCGATAATGTGTTTGTGTGTAATACAAAACCCAAGAGTAATAATGACCCCCGAATGTGGAACTTTAAAATTAGTGAATTTATAAAAATAATAATCCCATCACATAGTGTGTGAAAAATCATGCAACTTTGACTAAAGAAGCACTAAAAAATGAGCAACTGGATCAAAAGTCATGGCAAAAAAATATTCTCACAAGCTGATAGAAAAGCCAATAAACCCTACAAACAGATTAAAAATTTCCCAAAACAAATGGAAAGGGTGTTGTATGGGTACTCATTGGAAATGGAATCAAATTTTAGATATATTTTTTTATGTGAGGGGGGATTAGCCTCCTACCAACCCCGTACCTCATTCCCCATCTTCAATGTGTGTAGGAAGGGCATACATTAACAAGCAAGTGAATCTAAAATTATTACAATGTCAAAGAAATTAATTTTTTCATATTAAAACATTAAAAAAGGATTTTTTTACCTTGAAACAATTCTAAAAGGGAAGGGTGGACCAAGCTTAGATGGTTTTGCAATAATCGTCAAGTTGAGAGGCCCAATGCACAAATTTGATAGGGTTGTTATGGAGTCCATAGGTGAGTTAGAGTGGCTCCTTACACCGAGTTGACCAAGTTGGGTCGGTGAGGTCTCTCCGAGTTGAGTCATGCTAGTACCGAGTTGAGTCATGCTAGTGCCAAGTTGACTATTACCTACATGCACAAGATGGTTGGTGTCAAGAAGGCCACACGAAACAAAGTTAACACTTGGCTAGTGAAAGGCCATTATAAGGCCATGTGCACAAGTTGAAGTGGAATGTTGTAGAGATCCAAGAGAATAATGGTTGAGTAGAAAATTGAAACCTCCAGAATTAGAGATATTCCGCAGATGAGAAATGGCCTAAGAAAAGTAATGAAAAGCATAGAGATAAAAAGTTTGAAAAAGGGGAACCTCACAAAGGTCAATGGACGAACAGCGGTGGTGCACATAAAATACACAAGTGTAAGAGCTTTCTTCAATGCAAAATTATTTTTCAATGCAAAATCGATCATGTGCAACACCAAAGGGTGAGACATCAAATTCATTCGAATGAGGATGAAGCAATTTTCAAGCCCGAGAAATAATTTGTGTAGGTTAGCTAGGGCAGCACATGAGTTGAATGATTTTCATTGATCCAAGTTGACTTCAACCCAATATAAAATGAGTCCTTAAAAATATTAAAACCAACACAACATGAGTCATTTCCGAATACTTAGGCATGGTGGTTCAAACCAAAGGTCCAGCTACCAAGA
Source organism: Taxus wallichiana var. yunnanensis (assembly GCA_018340775.1). NCBI lineage: Eukaryota > Viridiplantae > Streptophyta > Pinopsida > Cupressales > Taxaceae > Taxus > Taxus wallichiana. Next base: position 456,228,109 of record CM031238.1, on the reverse strand, counting down.
ATGAGAAAAGATAAAATAGGAGCCGACAAGGATGAAACCCAAGCTACCAGGATAATGCACAATGGTAGAGCACAAGTTGAAGGATCAACATGGGAATAGGTAGGAATCAAATTCCGGATAATGCATGAGTCGACGTTTCAAACCTAAAAAGACCGTAAGGTAAAACACAAGTAGTAGTGAGTGATGAAGACAACTTGACATACTAGGTAATGTAGGAAGAGTGTCGAGAGGCGAAAGAGCATGCACAAGCCAAATAACACCGAATACACAAATTTGAATCTTGAGCCTATCACGGTAATGAAGGATGTAGGTCATTTTGGAAGGAGTAATGCTAATGAGAAATAAAACTACCGAATCAACATAAGAACCCATGAACAAGTTGTGATCGAGTGCGAGACCAAGTTGATTTCAATGTAAAACAATGTCCCCACAAGATGAATGCATGAGCCCGTTAAACAAGGTAGGTCAAGTTGTTGACAAGGTTGACAACGAGCTATTAACAAGGCACAACTCAAACTAGCACCCTTTTTGAATTTGATTTTTCTTGAACACCGTAAACAAAGTATCTGGCAAAACATTGCACCCAAAAACAAAACCAAGTATAAGAACCCTTGATGTAATCCAAGTAAAGAACAAGGTGAAATTGATAACTGCACATGAAACTACAAGGCGGTGATTAGTAAAAATAAAAGTGAGTGACTTGATTCCAATCCCAAAGCTCTTATACCATAAAGGAGGGAGGAAGGATGAATATCTTGAGGGAATCCATGAGCATCAAATAAATGTTGTAGACACAAAATTTGGATCACACTCCCCTTGTTCCCCTTCAATCAATTAACGTAATATATTTAAACACATCATGAGCCCTTCATCCCATATTAATATTTCATCCTCACATTATTAATTAATTTAATTAAGTTAATTTCATCCTCACACCTCCACCTCATCATTAAACCTCACCCTGGACCCATTCCAGGAGAATTTAACTCACAATGATAGAGTCATCACTCCTAGTGTTGAGTCACCACTTAACATAACTAACTCGGGAATTCTTCCTAAACCTAATTAGACTTATTCTATGACCTTCCTACCTTTTCTAATGAGAAATTCCACTTCCATAAGTGGACTCAATCAAAATCATGCAAAAATAGTAAAGATATACCTATTTTTGGTAAACCTAGACTTTCCCACCTTAACCGACGTTGGTTATCCCTCGACCAACACCGGTCACCTAACCACCATCGGTTACCTTATATAAACTTTCACAACTCTTTACACGGGTTGGTCATTCAGTTATTGGATCCTGATTGCATTCAAGTGTGAATCTTCAAGCCCTCTTACATCCAAACGATGAACACACACAACTATAGTGTAAGACAAACAACCGGTTCTCCTTCCAGAGCATTGGAATACTCATGGAAGCACATAGGATGTACTTTTGTGGAATTAGAGTCAAACACTTATTTTACAATCAACCATCACCATCCCAACTCCAAAGATCTACAATACATCAAGTAAATATTGTGATTCTAATAATTTTTCTTATTCCTTTTTAGATCTCTTTCTTATTTTAGTAGTTTATTTCCTTTATTGCTTGTACATCACCTTCTTCCCACCAACCCACTATTCAACCATCGCAAGCCTTTTCACCATTATAAACCTCCTTCTTCATATCCACGAGTCTTCCTAGCCATATTATGACCCAAAAATACTACCCTCACTCTCTACATAATCATAGAGAGCCTAAAAACCTTTTTTAATAATTTACTACCTATTTCCCCTACCAACATCGGTTCCCCGAGTCGACATCGATTTAGCCCCCCTACCGACATCAATCACCATACCGAAATCAGATTTTGTGTCATTTCATAGTATCATAGAAACAAGCTTCCCACTCACCCAAAATCAATCCAAACTTCAACCAATCAACCCCAACTCCTTACTGACCTTTGTGAGACCTATCGAACCTAAACAAACCCTAGTTCTAATTATATTTAGTGTTATTTTAATATTTAGCATAAAATCTAGTGTATTGTGTGTATGAGAAACCTAAATCATTACATTGCAATAGGACTTATTTATTTCAGTTATTTATTCACATTGAATTGTATTAAACAGAGGATTGACAACCATTCAAGGAAGCATCATGCTTCCCGAATCTAGCCTTGCTATGCAAATCCTCTAACTCTTGTTATTTAATAATAATTTGATGGTCTTACTTTGTATCTACAGTAGTTCTTCCCTGACAAAACGGAGTTCTCTATGATAAGCTTGGATAAAATTCAAGTAACATGTGCATTCAACCTTCGACCTACATATCATAGGTATTCCTCCTTCACTATTATCTTATTTGTTTTATTACATAATTAATTGGTGAAAGAGTTGCAATTAATCGCAAAATGGTGTAGGCTCAAGATTGAAGAAAAAACATAACCATAAAATAAATGTGCATGCATTAATGGGAACACTAATCTCAATAATCCATGCTCATATATCAAAAGAGGGGGTGGTCATATAGGGAGTGAGTGATTAACTCCCATGTAAGAAAAAGATGCCTCCATGATAGAGAAGAGTTAATTTCCCAAATGGGAATGTAACTCTTATGACACATACTTACACATATGAAAATTTTTTAAGGGAATATATCATAACTAATATGACACCTAAGATCCATGCTCCCACCTAAGTGATGACTCACCTAGTGAGGTGGCAATGCACCTAATTAATAAATAAAAGGAAAATAAAATTCAACTCACACCAATACCAAATCCACAATGAGGATACAACCCCATAAGATGATCAATCACCAACTCAACCACCTTTGAATGAAGATATCTAATGTCTTGTTTCTTCTACAACTGATGGCTATCATTGATTCAGCTCACACACATTCTAACCCTTGTTCAAAACCTCTCTTCTTTAACTCGTTATATCTCACACATTCATGACTTGTCTTGGATTCAAAACCTTACACACATTATTTTTAACTTTCCTCATCCTTTCACACACTTCCTCATATCTTAAATGATTCCTTCATACCTGTTTCACACTCACACTTGGGTTGCACTTTTTTGTCTCTCTTAGTTCAAATTTAAAATCAAACATTCAATTTATACCCATCTCAACTCAAAAAAATGAAATAAATCAGTCTAAAACATTTATATCAACCAATACATCTTAAAAACATAAAAATTCATTCATAAAAATATTCATAATGGACCAATCTAGGTCAGCCATGATCAAATACACTAGATAAGACCAAAGATGGCTCAAAATCCAATCACCGTAACATCCACTTTTAGTGATTTAGAAACAAAGGAATTTTTTTACATAATGTTATCTTCTCTAAATTCATATAATTCAGAACACACATTCCATTTCCATTCCATCTCATAACAGAAAACCATATGCAATCTGTAATGACTCGGTGAATCACCGATCTCTCATTTCATGACTCAGTATTTAACCGATCTCTCATGTTTAACTTGTTCAAGTGTATACCATGTATACTTTGGTTATTTTACCCTTCAAGGGTCACACAAGTGTTCTGTCTAAGAAGCCTATCTGAATATATGTTACCGATATTCATTTGAAATCTTGCAACTTAGACTAGGTGACATAAGACAATGCAACCAACAACTTGTGATACTTTGGCCAAATTTTTAAACATGTTTACCATGTTTACATTCCAAGATGACATACTCATCGATAGGAATATGTCCTTCACCACACTCATACTATTATCTAGATTGGTCTTCCTTGATTATTGTCAACCAAATTCGAGTCAAAGTTTCACACTAAATAAGGGCAACTTACATGCACTAGTGTGGAAGACTACTCATGGTGACTAAGGATATATATACATACTCAATCAAATTTCATTGATTGGGTGTGTTTAGATACCCTAATTCAACATGATTTGACCACTACACTAGTCCATGTGTCTATCTCTATTTAGAGTAGAACTATGAACTAAATTTCCACTTATGTTAATCGAGTTAATTGAACTAAGTGGGGTGTTGGAGCATAGTTGGTTGCATCACAATATCCTTGTAATGAATCCCATCATTATGAGGGTACTCCGCTACAGCCCCCATATTGCAACAACCTACTAGGTTCCTTTAACTAAACTAACATACTTAATAACATTAGATTATTAACCCTTCAAGTTGTTGTCTTGATTAATTTATCATTAAAAACATACCTAAAGGCTCACTAAGCACAATTTATCCAAAGAAGGATCCGAAAGGTACTTTTACACCAATTGAAGGTGTGCAGATAAAATTTGCATTCATGCATATGAACACTTAAGTCTTAACCATTATATCCATTTATCGATATATATCGAATTTATAATACCCCAAAAGTGCGGTCAAGAATTTAACAAGATCATCATCTTCAATTAATACTCGACCCCAAGTAAAAGAGAAACAAGTGTTTTCAATAAAGGATGAGAAAACAAGACAAAGGGAATGATAGGGTTATTAAGAACTGATATTGATCTTAAGATTATCTAAACTAAGGGTGTTGTTTCTAATTAATGCCCATGAATAGTATTATTGTTACTGACTTAAGCTTGTAGGCACTAAGTCAATAAGTCTTCCAACGTATAAGTGAATGACTTAAGGGAAAAAGTATCTGCTCCATGATCTACATTTTTGTAAATTAATCTTGGGCCATTATGTTACATTAGGCCTGGTGTATATATATTACTAAAACTAATGTACATGTTGTGAGATAATGTGTCATTATGACATCTTAAGAAGATAATGAGTTTTAAACATTGTAGTCAAAGGGATAGATTCACTTAAACCGTATTAACGATCAACCACTATGATCAGTAAACTCCGGCTTATGAATCCTAGGCCATGATACTTATATTGGATTATAAAATTATCATAGCTGATTTCACATTTTAATATGTATCTCTATGGGAGTTATGGGGAATTTAGATAATGACATTAAAGCTATGTATGTGTTAAACGTTGGTTTTATATTATATTGTATTTCATCTCACCAAAGGTTAATCGACCTAGGTTATAGAAAGTAATTAAGTGAATGATATTTAGAAAAATTTGTGGAAAAGGTAAATGAGGTTTTAAACTGTAGAAATCCCACCAATTTTGGAGGAGAGTTGAAGGGCGGTGGTAGTTGGATGAGACACTGGTGTGGTACTCCAGCATTTAACACCATTAAATTATGCATTTAATATTTACAGAAATTCGTAAAGCTCCCTAAGGAAGTAAATTACATGCAACTTCTTCATTTGGTTTTGTTGATGAAATTGGGAGAAAAACTCCACTTCTGGTATCTGTGCATGGCGAGTAAACTATGAGTTCATATCGCTATTTTAAGAAGAGGAAGTTTATTTTTTTATGGGAAAATTTATAAATTGGGAGACACTATTTTGTATGACTGAAAAGAAGGTTTGGATTGTTGGATGGTTTTATGTGGACAGTCTTGAATCCATAAGCTCTCTATTGCTATAACACTTGCTCAGAAAGATTTCAATGAATGTAGGAAGTGAATTGTGCAGCAAGAATTGTTACTTATCCCTTTTATATTTTTATTTTATCGATGCTAGAACGAATACATATTGTAATTTTGTTTGAGTTAAGATTAATTGGGTATGTGATGGTTGGAGGTTGTTGTTTTTATACTCTATTTTTCTCTGAAAAGAAATGGTAAAAATATGATTGTTAAACATGTGTATTTAATATTGTTGTTATCTTTTAGATTGCTCAAATTGTGTTTACTTATTAAGACCCGGAAAGAGAAATTTTGGTTGCATTTCGCCAAGGAGGTTGACCTAGATAATAATGGGTTTTTGTGCAAATAATATAATGTTATGAAAAAATAGAATTTGGGTGTATGGGTTCCCTTTACCTGACTGAAATATGGGTATATGGATCTAGTAATTAAACCTATTCTAGATATTGGTGTTTATTACTTTCACTTCTATTCTATGCATAACAACCGTAGAAAAAGGAGGTATATTTGGGCATGAGCCTAGGAAGATCTAGTGATATCTTGTTGGTATTTATTTCTCATGCACAGGATAATTTATAGACTTCTTCTTCCATCGATTGGATTGAGAGAAGAACAGGACTGCCGTTGGGGTAGAGGATTTTCTAGTCACCCATCGTAATATTTTACCATTAGTGGGTCTATGAGATAATTACATTTACTACTCCCTCCTTGTAAAATAAACTTGGGCATTGACCTTTCTAGAAAGGCTCAGTTTGAATGACGTGTTAATAAGCTGTCAACAACTCTTGTTATTCTTTTCTGATACGTGGATCATTACAACTCATAGGAAAGTTTATTGGGAAAAAGTTGGGGTTACTCCTGGTTTCATAGTAGTTAGACAAAAATAGATAGCTAAGTTGTAGAAGTATCTCATGTTTTCATCGAGTTAGCCTCATGAAGGTTATAATTTCAATAGGAATGTTCCTTTCCTTAGGATATAGGAACTTCCTTTTGTTGATATAATTGAATGTTGATTTTATGGAACCTTCAGCTCAATCTAAATTTTAAGAATTCAATTAATTTCTCTTAATTGGTTGTCTAAACCAGTTCGAATTGACACTGGAGAACAACAAATGAAATTTGGAATTAGGTTTTGAAGGACTGAGCCTAATTTATCTTTACTGCATATAAGAAACCAATTCTTCCTCCTCCAGAATTATTGATGGATAAAGAATGGAAAAATGATGGATTGTATCATTTTTATAAGGAAGGCTTAAAATCCTTATTGAAACCAAATGGTCTTGGTTGGTTGGCACCTTGGATGCATGTCTTAAGTATTGTTTCTCCATTTATATGGCACAAAGGTGGAACTAAAACTTAGTTTTGTTCCCATTTCTTTAAACCAACCTTTACTAAAAATTTTAATATTAATATTATGTGAATTTTATGTAATTGATTGAATCTCTATAGGAAAATTAAATCAAGTGTAACATATCTCCATTATTGAGGAGTAATATGTGCTAGTCATTGAGACAAATTCGGGAGTTTAGACTCTTTACTTATGCATAAATAAGCTTTGGAATGGATATGCCTTCGGATTCTTATTACAGATGAATATAGTAAGACATAATTCGAGATGACATGTTTTATTAAAGAAGGTATAATATGGTATAAATAGGCAATAAAGTCTATATTTCCTTAAATCCTTTAAGTTACTACGATATGTAACTTGAGATGTATAGATATCATTCCTTCTTAGGATATTAATGGATAATGCAGAATATAAATTTTTATGTAGTTATGACATATAAACGTCATGTGTATTAACCAAATGTATTTGATGGATATTTTGTTATTGATGAAACTGATTGGTTTCATTTCGTATCTTGGATTACCTTATGTGCCCAAGGTCAATACTTGTTTGAATTGCTTAAGCGGCAACAATATTTGCAAAAATTTCTACTTATGAATGGGATGGTATAGATACTTACCACGATTTGTAAGAGTTTGATACTCTATATAACCTCTATGGAATTTGGTTGTAATTATAATAACATGTGGTATTAATTAGTTGATGGTCATTGTTTGACATTAACATATTTACTAGGCATTACTTCAATTTAAATAAGTGAAGTGTTGATGAGAATTTTTCATGGAGGAATACTGAAAAGGTAAAAAGAGTTGTACTTAATGTTTGCAAAGCAAGTTAATTAAATATGATGTTTGTTGCATTACATGGTTAAATTGTAAGAATGAGATTATTATTGCAGTATATATTCATTCTAACATTTAATGACATAAATTGATAAATGGGATAAAGGAATTTTCTTTCTCAGTTCAATCAAATTGATCTTGCCTAACCATTGCAGGAAAGTGAGTGAAGATAACAAGCGTAAAGTAAAGAAACACCTTGATTGTCTAATTGAACCATATGCTTAATTTTAAAGGATAAAGTGGCAGTCAAATTTATTGAATTGAGACATTCTTAATTATGTCAAGGAAGTTATTTGTTGCCTTTGAGAAAAGATTTTATTGTAAAAATATACTGGGTACAATTATGATATATTGTGACATGGTAAAGATTCCATATTTTTGGTCAATAAATACCTACTTCATATTGTTGAAGAATGTTGATGCCTCTCTGCAATCTCTGTAATAAATTCTACTATGTTGTAGTAGTGTCGGTATAAGAATGGCTTTATACTTATGATATTTTATGAAAATTGGATCATTGGACGATTGTAATGGAGGGCTATTGTAACTCTCTATTTTAGAAATATAACAGCTATCTTATGGACTAGGTGAACCTAGTAAGTTCAATGGATGAGTTGTGAAGTTATAAATCCGTAATATAATGGATAGGTTAATGAAATACATTATGGAGTAGTGTTGATGAATTCTTTAATCTAAACTAATTAACTTATGGGAAATTAATATTATTGTTAGCAAGAGGTTGTGATTCCTCACAAGACCAGTTAAAGGTTAAATGCTTGGTAGATGATAAATCATCTAGGTAGGAATATTGACGTATATGCTTATGTATACATACTTAAGGAATATTCTTTTAGTAAATTTTGAGTAATTATACTAGATATAAATTAATATGATGAACTTCTGGATGATAAGATAAAGTTCAACATATAAGGGTTATGTCTTTAAACTTGTTGATGTTCCTTTTGGGCAGCACTTAAACCTTTAAGGAAATTAAGTTGAAATAGTTTGTATAGCTAACCCAACTCCCATACCATGACAGGGGAGTTCAACATAGTACTTCAAGGTGAAATAATAATGAGAATAGAAAATAGATGTTCTTTGATACTTAAGTGAACTGTCTTTCCATAAAATGGGTAAACAAAGTATAAGATGTATCAGATTACCATCATTCGAAATATGATGTGATGAACGTTTATGATGGAGTTACTCCAACTAACAAGATGCAATGAAGATAATCCATTAATAATCGGAGTTAAACATAAAGGCTAAAAGGACCCCTAGGATATGGGATATAGTTGGCATAGAATTGTATGGGAGATGATTAAATCCCATAATACTAAACCTCTATGAAACCATGGGTATGATGCCCAATGAAAATGATGATATTGTTGATGGGAACATGCAGATTGTGCTCAATTTGAGTACTTGCCATCATATTCATTATGGAAGTTTGGTGTCTATGCTCCTAAAATTTTGAGTTGAAATCAACCATGATTAAGATATGATGGTGTAGTCATATAAAGGATAGCAGTGATTTGATAGATGGAATTAATGGAATGTATTTTGGATGCCAAGGAAAATTGGTATAAGGATCCAAGAAAATGATTATACTACCAAGGTGATTTCAACCATGAAAATAAACCTAAGTTAGGGTTTGGGCATTGATATAGAAGTTCTCAAGAGTATTTGGATATAATATGAAACAAGAACCTTAAACTGAATAATATTTATATATATATATAGATAAATCAGACCTGGCTAGTATAAATGCTGAAGTATAACTGAATAACATGATTTTAATAATATAGCATATGTGTTATTGAAATAAGGGTAATGGGAACGATTCCCTATGTCCCCAATGAAGAGTGACTATGTAGCTTGCATGATTTCTTATGGGAGTAAGAATAACATTAGTGGTTATTACTCCTTAATAATGTAAGGCATTATTTTGATTCGGTAGAAATTGAATCATTAATAAACAATAAGATTGGGAATTTAGGTATAAAGATTGATCTATCTTATATCCTGGAAACAGATAGGAAGAAATGAGTATTTTTGGAACTACATTTAACCTATCGTGATACTATGGGACAAGACTCTAGATACTCTTCACTAAGTGATGAAGACATGGGAACTAGAACAATATATCATGTTTAATTTATTAAGATACCATGTTCCATTTTAGGACTCTTGATAGGTCAACTCACTACCACCATTATGTGGTTGTATCCATTTAATGACATTTGTCGTTATTTGAATACTACCACTTAACAATGATACTAAGTTTCCTTTTTAAGACCTTAAAATGTGGCATGGTATTGCTTAAGTACAAGATTGTTGAAGTTACAAGGGTGGATGGAATCCCATGGGTTGGTACCCCGGTGTCAACATACGATGGCTACGAGAAGGAAGTAGTCTAGTAATGATGTGAATCATTACAAAGAAACTTGCTTTCCCATAGGAATCACATGATGACATTGAGGTATGACTTTATGTAGGTTAATCTAATCTTCTACCTTATACAAGACTTGTAGCTATTTACAGCATCATTGACTACAAATCCTTATAACTAAACAAGTGATTAAGGTGAAACGAAAATTTCCTAATGATGAGTGTTTGTTCATGGAATTGAGCATGGTATACATGACTCAGAAACCTTACGTAAGGTAGTGTAACTGCTGATTATACTGTTGAGATTTTGCCATTATCTGAGCTGTGAGATTCTTATGGATTTCAAAGGTGGAACCCAGGTACACACTTAGGGGTTATCACTTCTATATCATATCCTATTAAAGGAGAACCAAAGGGATAAATTTTATGTATGGCTTGTAAAGATCATTGAGGGAGAACGAGTAAAGTTTAGTAGTCTCTCATACAGTTGCACATGGTTCATGATAGTTATCAAAAATGGATTGTATTAAGACTTATGTTGGATTTAAATATATGGGTATTTAAATCAGCTACATGAGGTAAGAAAAAAATCTCTAAGATTGAAGTGACAAAAAGTGGATGTTACATTTTGGTATCAGAGCTGAAGGTTGCAGCTCTTGGGCCTAATGAGCCCTTACGCTTAGAAAATTCTTATTTTATGAATAAAATAAAAAGAATGAAGGATGTACCATGGATGATGAACCAGATCAAACTAAGCTTTGGGTTCAGGGGTAAAAGAGTTAAATAATACTCTAAGATTCCTTCATGACACACTATACTAGATAGATGCAGAGAGCAACTGGTAAGTGTGAATAAGAGCAGCCAAGCAAAACAACTTAGGCTGAATGATGATGATCAGTAAAGTGTTACTTGATTGATCAAACTGCATTATGATAAAAATTGGAGTATAAATCCAATATTAAAGGAAATCTGCATAGGATTAAGGTAGTATTTAGAGGAAGACTAACTACTATTATGGCAGTGACTTGGAAGGCCAGTTAGGCCAGAATGAAATCTGCAATAAAATGCTAGTTTTATATGGTAAAAGCATGTAAGAGCATTAGCTCTTCTTTATTTCTAATTTTTAGAAAAGAGATAAAGGATGGAAAGAGTCAGAAAGTGTGACCTTCCAGAGTAATGCCTGACATAGTTTCATTGAAAAAGAAACAAGTCATCCTAGCATAATGACAGGAAAGTTAAATAAAAACTTCTTGATGCTAATCAAATACAAGATTAATGCAGTTGAGTTCTTAGTGTGAAGTGACTAACTGGAAACTAAGTTGGAATTCAGAATTTTTAATGGAAAATAATCAAGAAAAATTACATGAACCATAACTGGGTTTCAGTTATCATGATATAGTCACTGATTGAACTCATTTCAAAAAGAAAGAAATCTTTCGATAAGGTTGATTTGCATAGTTTTGGACTACAATATAGTTTCCTGAGATTTTTTTTATAATAATATGCAATTTGGTAAAGTGATTTGAAGATAGATTCAGGAAAATGCATCCTTATGATATCCTTACAGGTAAAATAAATCTATGCAGGATTCTTATGTGTTATGAATGGTGCAACCATGATTGGTCGGGACCAAATAATATTTCTATGGATTTGAAATTGGAATTTAGTGAAGTAAAGGATGTTTACAAGACTAAATACGATATTAGAGGTCTGTTTTTTAAACTTGTATTGTAAATGTACAAAAATTTTACCCTCCAATTGGATCGTATACCTTGTTAAGGTATAGAGGGATTGTTTTATGTTTTACTGTATTGTGACCTTAGTTCTTAAGCCTCTTAAGGGATGAAAGTAATAGGTGTAGAAACTAATACGACTATATAATGGTATTATCATTATTATGTTATTATCCTTGTGGTAGCATATGATTCTTTGTATAATCATTCTATTTAATGTACTACTTGGATTGTTATGGTAAAAAATGTTTGACTAATTTACTTAAGGGTAGTTGAGTAGACACTCTTCTGGAAGATTGAATGATAACTATGTTGTTTACTTTTCCTGAGATGCTAAGAAATCTTGAAATATCATATAAGGATATGGAACTCATTGCTATTTTAGACTTTCCTGTAAAATTTGATACCTTGAGTTTAATTTAAAGTATAATTGGTCCAGATAATATTTCATGGGCTAAGACAAAATTTTCAGGTTGGTAAAATTTAAAACCTAGTAGGAAACTAGAGATTGAAAAGTGTAACAAAGAAATTCAGGTATGTAACTTGATATTCATGATTTCATGGGAATATGTAAACTAAACTTCAAGGTTTTAAAGTCAAAGTGCCCTTAAATTTAATATTTTTATCAATATTATGTGCCAAAGATGATAAATACAGCTAGCCTAGTTGTAAAATACTAGTAGCTTAAAGCTGGCAGGAGTTACATGATTGCTAAAGTAAAGGCTACTTAACTCTAGTATCAGATCTTTGAAATTTAAATCTAGGAATCATTGAATTAAGGTGACATTATGGAATGTTCATAAGGTTATATTGATCCTTTTTAACAATGTAATCATTGTGTATGAACTATATCATTTATATTAATGTTACTTGATTACATTAATGAACTCATAACTTTAATCGTGGGATGAATGGTAATTATAGTATGTATCTATATCTCGATGATACAAAGTGAAGTATAACTTATATTAAAAAAGGAATGCTTAGTCCATACCGGTTATGGAAACTAAGGAAGTATATACTCATATTATTATTATAAACAAGTATCAGATGTATGACCTTACTTGAATGATTAGTCATATTGTGATAGAATTGTAATGGGAGGTAACTCTCTTTTCCATGTTGTATTAATATTATACATGACTGTATAGAAATTTAAGAATTATTTGTCTTAACTAATTCATATGAGTTGTTTGGGTATGTAACTCAAGGATATATAGATTGATAATCTGATCTACTAAGGTATCAATGGACTAATATATTATAATTGTTAATGAATTTGTGATATTCAAACTTAAAGGAACTAGAATAATAAGATTACAGTTACATAAGTATGGGCTTATATGACTGTAACATTATTATTCTAGCATTACTTGAGCTGATTGAGAACAACTATGTTTTATTGATTACTTATGTTTATCTTGAGTAAATGCTTGTTGGGTTAAAAATAGCAGTACCCTGCTATTTCAAACCAGAATTTTGAGAATATATTGTATATATTACATAGTACTACATGGAATAATTGGCTATAAAGATCGGGACTATGACATGTTGTCAATTGTTTGATTGATTTCTGATTTACCAACTATGACAGCTAGTAAATACGAGCTTGTGAGACTTAGAATTCTGATTTCAATGAAAATAATGTCATATTTTTCTCAAATGAAAGTATATAATTTTGTACTTGATTGATTTAACTGAGTAGTAATAATAAATCATCAGGATGATGATTCATTAAGAGGGGAAGAATGTAATACCTCGAAAGTGTAGTCAATAATTTAACAAGATCGTCGTCTTCAACCGATCCTGACCCCAAGTGAAATAGAAACAAGTGTTTTCAATAAAGGATGAGAAAACAAGACAAAGGGAATGATAGGGTTATTAAGAACTGATATTGATCTTAAGATTATCTAAACTAAGGGTGTTGTTGCTAATTAATTCCCGTGAACAATATTATTATTCTTGACTTAAGCTTTTAGGTACTAAGTCAATAAGTATTCCAACATATAAGTGAATGAATTAAGGGGAAAAGTATTTGCTCCATGATCTCGCATTTCGTAAATTAATCTTGGGCCATTATATCACATTCGGACTTGTATATATATATATATATATATATATATATATATATTACTAAAACTAATGTACATGTTGTGAGATAATGTGTCATTGTGACATCTTAAGAAGACAATGAGTTTTAAACATTGTAATCGAAGGAGAGAGTCACTTAAACCATATTAACGATCAACCGCTATGATCGATGTAGACTCCGACTTATGAATCCTAGGCCATGATACTTATATTGGATTATGAAATTATCATAGTTGATTTCACATTTTAATATGTATCTCTATGGGAGTTATGGGGAATTTAGATAATGACATTAAAGCTATGTATGTGTTATAACGTTGGTTTTATATTATATTGTATTTCATCTCACCAAAGGTTAATCGACCTAGGTTATAGAAAGTAATTAAGTGAATGATATTTAGAAAAAATCGTGGAAAAGGTAAATAAGGTTTTAAACCGTAAAAATCCCACCGATTTTGGTGAGTCAAGGGTGGTGGTATTTGGATTAGTCATTGGTTTGGTACTCCATCATTTAATACCATTAAATTATGCATTTAATATTTACGAAAATCCGTAAAGCTCCCTAAGGAAGTGAATTGCATGCAACTCTTTCATTTGGTTTTGTTGATGAAATTGGGAGAAAAACTCCACTTATGATATTTTTGCATGACGAGTAAACTATGAGTTCATATCCCTATTTTAAGAAGAGGAAGTTCATTTTTTTATGGGCAAATTTATAAATTAGGAGACACCATTTTGTATGACTAAAAAGAACATTGGAATTGTAGGATGGTTCGAGGTAGATAGTCTTGAATCCATAAGCTCTCATCATTGTAACACTTGCTAGGAAGAATTTCAAATAATGTAGGAAGTGAATTCACAGGCAAGAATCGTTCCTTATCCCTTTTATCTTTTTATTTTATCAAATGCTAGAATGAATACATATTGTAATTTTGTTTGAGTTAAGATTAATTAGGTATGTGATGGTTGGAGGTTGTTGTTTTTATACTCTATTTTTCTACAAAAATAAATGGTATACAGTATGACTGTTAAACCTACGTAGTTAATATTGTTGTTATCTTTTAGATTTCTCAAATCGTGTTTACTTATTAAGACCTAGAAAGAGTAATTTTGGTTGCATTTCACCGAGGAGGTTGACCTAGATAATAATGGGTTTTTGTGTAAATAATATAATGTTATGCAAAAATTGAATTTGGGTGTATGGGTTCCCTTTTACCTGACTGAAATCTGGGTATATGGATCTAGTAATTAAACCTATTCTAGATATTGGTGTTTATTACTTTCACTTATGTTCTGTGTGTAACAACCGTAGAAAAAGGAGGTATATTTGGGCATGAGCCCAGGTAGATCTGGTGATATCCTGTTGGTATTTCTATCTCATGCATAGGATAATTTATAGACTTCTTCTTCCATCGATTGGATTGAGAGAAGAATAGGATTGCCGCTAGGGTGGAGGATTTTCTAGTCACCCATCGTAATATTTTACCATTAGTGGGTCTGTGAGAAAATTACATTTACCACTCCCTCCTTGTAAAATAAACCTAGGCATAAACCTTTCTGGCAAGGCTCAGTTTGAATGATGTGTTAATAAATTATCAACACTTCTTGTTATCCTTGTTTGATACATGGATCCTTGTATCTCATAGAAAATTTTATATAGGAAACAAGCTTGAGGTTACTCCTGGTTTCATAGTAGTTGGACAACAATAGATGGATGAGTTGCAGAAGTATCTCATGTTGTCATCATTTAGCCTCGTGAAGGTTATAATCTCAACAGGAATGTTCCTTTCCTTAGGATATAGGAACTACCTTTTGTTGATATAATTGAATGTTGATTTTGTGGAACCTTCACTCAATCTGAATTTTAAGAATTCAATTAATTGCTCTTAAGTGGTTGTCTAAACTAGTTTGAATTGACACTAGAGAACAACAAATGAAATTGGGAATTAGGTTTCAAAGGACTAAGCCTAATTTATCTTACGGGTATGGTACACCAATTCTTCCTCCTCCAGGAAGTCTTGATGGATAAAGATTGGAAAAATGATGGATTGTATCATTTTTATAAGGAAGGCTGAAAAGCCTTATTGAAACCAAAGGGTCTTGGTTGGTTGGCACCTCGGATGCGTGTCTTAAGTATTGTTGCTCCATTTATATGGTGCAAAGGTGGAACTAAAACTTAGTTTTGTTCCCATTTCTTTACACCAACCTTTACTGCAAATTTTAATATTAATATTATGTCAAGTTTATGTAACTGATTAAATCTCTATAGAAAAATTAAATCAAGTGTAACATATCTCCATTATTGAGGAGTAATATGTGCTAGTCATTGAGAAAAATTTGAGGAGTTTACATTGTTTACATATGTATAAATAAGCTTTGGAATGGTTGTGCCTTCGGATTCTTATCATAGCTAAATATAGTAAGACATAATTCGAGATGATGTGTTTAATTAAAGAAGGTATAAAATGGTATAAATAGGCAACAAATTCTATATTGGCTTAACTCCTTTAAGTTACTACGATATGTAACTTGAGATATATAGAGATCATTCCTTCTTAGGATATTAATAGATAATGTAGAATATGTTGTTTTATGTAGTTATGACATATAAACATCATGTGTATTAATCGGATCTATTTGATGGATATGTTGTTATTGATGAAACTGGTTGGTTTCATTTCCGTAGCTTGGATTACTTTGTGTGCCCAAGGTTAATACTTGTTTGAATTTCTTGAGCAACAACAATAGTTACAGCAATTTCTAGTTATGAATGGGATGGTATAGATACTTACCATGATTTATAAGAGTTTGATACTCTATATAACCTATGTGGAATTCAGTTGTAATTATAATAACACGTGGTATTAATTAGTTGATGGTCATTGTTTGACATTAACATATTTATCGGGCCTTACTTCAATTTAAATAAGTGAAGTGCTGATGAAACTTTTTCCTGGATGAATACTGAAAAAGGTAAAAAGAGTTATACATAATGTTTGCAAAGAAAGTTAATTAAATATGATGTTTGTTGAATTACATGGTTAAATTGTAAGAATGAGATTATTATCAAAGATATATTCATTGTAACATTTAATGACATAAATTAATAATTAGAATAAAGGACTTTTCTTTCTCATTTCAGTCGAACTGATCTTGCCTAACCATTGCAAGAAAGTGAGAGAAGATAACAGACGTAAAGTAAAGAAACACCTTGATTGTCTAATTGAACCGTATGCTTACTTTTAAAGGATAAAGTGGTCTGTCAAATTTGTTAAATTGAGACATTCTTTATTATGTCAAAGAAGTTATTTGTTGTCTTTGAGAAAATATTTTATTGTAAAAATCTAATGAGTACAATTATGATATAATGTGACATGGTAAAGATTCCATATTTTTGGTCGATAAATACCGGTTCATATTGTTGAAGAATGTTGATGCTTCTATGCAATCTCTCGTAACAAATTATACTATGTTGTAGTAGTATTGGTATAAGAATGGCTTTATACTTATGATATTTTCTGAAACTGGATCATTGGACAATTGTAATGGAGCGTTGTTGTAACTCTTTGTTTTAGAAATATAACATATATATCTTATAAACTAGGTGAACCTAGTAAGTTCAATGGATGAATTGTGAAGTTATAAATCATTAATATAATGGATAGGTTAATGAAATACACGTGGAGTATTGTTGATGAATTCATTAATCTAAACCGATTAACTTATGGGAAATTAATATTATTATTAGTAAGAGGTTGTGATTCCTCACAAGACCAGTTAAAGGTTAAATGCTTGGTAGATGAGAAATCATCTAGGTATGAATCTTGATGTATATGCTTATGTATACATACTTAAGGAATATTCTTTTAGTAAAGTTTGAGTAACTATACTAGAGATAAATTAATATGATGAACCTTTTGGATGATAAGATAAAGTTCAACATATAAGGGTTATGTATTTAAACTTGTTGATGTTCCTTTTGGGAAGCACTTAAACCTTTAAGGAAATTAAGTTGAAATTATTTGTAAAACTAACCCAACTCCTATAACATGACGGGGAGTTCAACATAATACTTCAAGGTGAAATAATAATGAGAATAGAACATGGATGTTCTTTGATACTTAAGCAAACTATCTTTCCATAAAATGGGTAAATAAAGTATAAGATCTATTAGATTACCATCATTCGAAATATGATGTGATGAACATTTATGATGGAGTTACTCCAACTAACAAGATGTAATGAAGATAATCCATTAATAATCAGGTTGAACATAAATGCTAAAAGGACCCATAGGATATGGGATATAGTTGGCATAGAATTATATGGGAGATGATTAAATTCCATAATACTAAACCTCTATAAAACCATGGGTATGATGCCTAATGAATATGATGATATTTTTGATGGGAACATGTAGATTGTGCTCAATTTGAGTACTTTCCATCATATTCATTATGGAAGTTTGGTGTCTACGCTCCTAAAATTATGAGTTGAAAACAACCATGATTAAGATATGATGGTGTAGTCATATAAAGGATAGCAATGATCTGATAGCTGGAATTAATGGAATGTATTTTGGATGCCAAGGAAAATTTGGTATAAGGATCCAAGAAAAATGATTATACTACCAAGGTGATTGTAACCATGCAAATAAACCTAAGTTAGGGTTCGGGCATTGTTATAGAAGTTCTCAAGAGGATTGGGAATAGTACTGAAACAAGAACCTTAAAATGAATAAGATTTATATATATATATATATATATATATCTATATATATATAAATATATATAAGTAAAACTAAATAACACGATTTTAATAACACGATTTTAATAATATAACATGTGTTATTGAAAGGAGGGTAACAGAATGACTTCGTATGTCCCCAATGAAGAGTGATTATGTAGCTTTCAAGATTTCTTATGGGAGTAATAATAACATTAGTGGTTATTACTCCTTGATAATGTAAGGCATTATTTTGATTCGGTAGAAATTGAATCATTAATAAACAGTAAGATTGGGAATTTAGGTCTAAAGATTGATCTATCTTATATTTGAAACAGATAGGAAGAAATGAGTATTTTTGAATTACATTTAACCTATCGTGATACTATGGGACAAGACTCTAGATACTCTTCACTAAGTGATGAAGATATGGGAACTAGAACAATCTGTCATGTTTAATTTATTAAGATACCATGTTCCATTTTAGGACTCTTAACAAGTCAACTCACTACCGCCATTACGTGGTCATATCCATTTAATGACATTTGTCGTTATTTGAATACTACCACTTAACAACGATACTGAGTTTCCTTTTAAGACCTTAAAATTTGGCATGGTATTGCTTAAGTACAAGATTGTTAAAGTTACAAGGGCATATGGAATCCCATGGGTTGGTACCTCGGTGTCAACATACGATGGCTACGGGAAGGGAAGTAGTCTAGTAATGATGTGAATCATTACAAAGACACTTGCTTTCCCATAGGCATCATAGGATGACATCGAGGTATGACTTCATGTAGGTTAATCTAGGCTTGTACCTTGTACAAGACTTGTAGCTATTTACAACATCATTGACTGCAAATCCTTATAACTGAAAAAGTGATTAAGGTGAAATGAAAATTTCCTAATGATGAGTGTGCCGTCATGGAATTGAGCATGGTATACATGACTCAGAAACCTTGCACAAGGTAGTGTAACTGCTGATTATATTGTCAAGATTTCACCATTATCTAAGTTGTGAGATGCCTGTGGATTTCATAGGTGGAACCTAGGTACACACTTAGGGGTTATCACTTATATATCATATCCTATTAAAGGAGAACCAAAGGGATACATTTTATGTATGGCTTGTAAAGAGCATTGAGGGAGAATGAGTAAAGTTCAAGTATTCTCTCATACAAGTTGCACATGGTTCATGATAGTTATCGGAAATGGATTGCATTAAGACTTATGTTGGATTTAAATATATGGGTATTTAAATCAGCTACATGAGGTAAGAAAAAAATCTCTAAGATTGAAGTGACAAAAATTGGATGTTACAGAATTTGATATTAAGTAAAACCATTAAGTTTTCTTACTATAGTTAACATTGTAAACAATCTGATTGAAATCTTATACATTAGACTTAGTTATATCATATTATCTAAATCCATCTTATTAATTCTTTTAAGCTTTCCCATTTCCATCTGTTGTTTACAAATAAGAGCATACAACCAATCATCCTTTTTGATTTAAACTTAAATACTCAACTATATTACATACATAGTTCTGATTTAATGATAAAAGGAAGTATCATTTTTCTTTCTTATTAAGGACTTTATTCCTAATAATGAAATCAGAAAACATAAGGTTTAGAATCATAAAAGATTGACACATTCATCTCGTATAACTACCTTTTTCCCTTTTTCCCAAAAGAGAATATAACATTCATAATCATCTTAGTTATATCATTTCCCAAAATGAAATGAACTATATATATATAAATAGTCCCTTATACAAGCATTAATCTATACCTTAGATTCCATTAAGCTATGCTTGTTAAATTTTAAGTACATTGATAAAATACATGCATGCATATTAATAATTTAGGAATATTAAACAAATCTAAGTCATATAAGACTTTAGAATAAATCATAAATCATCAACCACCTTCACAAAAATTCACATATCAAAAGAGAGAGGTCACTTTACTCTCAACTTAATTAATATTCCATAAGTTCATAAGAGACATCTTTCATCATTACAAAACTAATTTTAATATATCTTCAATTTTTCCAACAAATTCATTTTGAGAGAATATCAATATAGAAAACATCTAAATGAAGAAAATGATTTTATTAATAAAAATACATCTTTTTATAAGTCTTTCTCCTTTCACTTTTCACGAAATCCATCTACAAAATTGTTAGCATGGGTCAGTTCACAAGAAATGAGCATGATAAGCACTATAAATTTAAAACAATATACTTTTATCTAATTATTTCATAAAAGGAACCCTACTATTTACGAAAAGGTTCCAAGTACATAAAAGAAGAACAATTAAATAAACTTCCCAAAAGCCACAATGTCATAATAGACAAGAAGTCAATAAATTAATTAAAATCAATTTCCTATATAAGAAGTTAAACATTTCATTATAATTTAATTCTATCCAAGTCACAGTAATGAAAATCATTTCAACATGATAATATTCAACTGCAACTAATTAAGAAAATAACTAATTCAAGTCATGATCTGTGTACATTAGTTTCCAATTTATTCACCAAGCAAGCTCCACTTAAAACATAGTTAGTTCCCAATCAATCAAACAAAAAGGAAGGGATCTAGAAACACAAAGTTTATATAAGAGAATAATATTGTTTCAGTGAAAGAAATCACTTTCATATAAAAACTAAAAAGGATTGATATAAACTCAAAATACCAACATGGAGATCAGTTGTCCTAATAACCATGTCAAAGAAAGTTTCTAGTCAGAATTAAAGGATACTTGGTAAATTATAATATCAATAATATATAATAGAACCAATGAATAATCTATAAGAGAAATGCACACAATTTCAAGGTCAAATAATCACTTGAAACATTGTTCCAAAAAAAAAAACTTGTTATTAACACAACTAAATTCCAAAACATGTTATTCTACCGACACGACAAGGAGAAAGTCGTTACACAATTTTGCTTAATCATAAACTTTCAATACCTAAATGCAAAAATTTTCCTACATACAAACTATAGGAAAATGTGAACATAATAATTTAAAAAAAAAAACAACACAAAGCTCTATCTTAATCAAAATGGCTAAGTGCTCATATTTTAAGAAATGAAATCTCCTTAACGTGAACAAACAAAACTCATACCATCCATTAATTTTTGAGAGAAATAAAAATACGAGCTAGAGATTGCACTCAAACATGAAAAATATCCCAAGATGTGAGAACAGTCTCAAGGAGACGTTTTGTAGGATCAAACACCCAACAAAATGAACAATCATCATCAAGAAAAAAATGACGATTCCATATAATAAACCCCAAAGCTGTACAAGATCTAAAACCAAAGTACAATACCCAAACATAACACTTTGTAGCGTCATAACTCATCACTGAAACATAAAACTAAGATAACGAACCCAAATCGATAATATTACAACCTGTGGTACTCGAAAAAAATAAAAACCAAGTTCTATAAGATTAAGCCAACCCGTGAAGGGTAAAAAGACAACGAAGATCAAACCTAGAAAAGAGATAAGGATGGAAATGTTACCAGTCCATGTTTCCCAACAAAACCACCTAGGAAGGATAACTAAATATGATACGAACTGAAAAATGGAAGAGACAAATACTCCATCAACAACCAATAAAGTATGCACTTAAAATTCTCAAAATTAAACTTTGTATTTACGTAGGAAGAGTTGAAAATAATATCTCCACAAAACAATGAAAAGACCCAAAGATTTGAAACTAACTTGAGCTGAAATGAAGGATAGTGTAACCGAAACAAATCCAAAATAGGCCTACAGGAACATGATGACCATAAATAAATGAAAACAAAGCCAAAACACAAAACCATCTTGAAATAGAAGTTTCATTACAAGCATGGTTTCATTTTGAGAATAAAGTTGACCTATCGAGTGTTTAAACCAAACCCAGTTTCACTACAACCAAGAGAACTTCTAGTGTTAAATATTTTTCCAAAAAGATCCCTACAAAAACCTATGAAAGCCAAAGGATATTGAACAAGGAAACACTTATATATAAAAATGTAGCTCCTACCCCATTTTCTATTAAAACTTAATTATTTTACATAATAACCAATCCAAGAAACCAAGTTCAAATAAAACACACAAGAAGAAAGAAGGAGAAATTAATACGATAAGAAAACATTCTCAGAGGCGTTTTCATAAAGAGAAGAGTTCTTTTTATGAAAACATTTAAATAAAAGAAAGATATTTTAAAGAGATAGGTTCTTCAATCCTTCAAACCGAGCTTCCACAAAACTATTTCCCACAAAAATATTTCCAACAAAAATGCCAAAACAATCCTCTGAAACTTTTCCCAATTTCTTCTTATAGCTTCCTTAATCAAATTTTTCCATTATTTCTACCATGCAAGGAGAAATCATACATGCAACATATTCAAACTAGAGGTTTGAAAAATGGAAAAAAACATGCAGAGCTCAAAGGCTCAAAAATTCCAAATGAAACAATAAAAAAACCATTTATTTTTCCTCCAACCTCATTACTATTCCCCATGTGGTTTTTCACTCTAATCAAGGATGTAGACACTAAAATTAGGTCACACTCCCCTTGGTCCCTCATCAAATAAACATCTTAAACACATTCACCTAACCATGCCCCTTTCATCACACTCTAATATGAATTTAATTAAATTAATTCATTATCCTCACAATATTTATTATTTAAATATCCTAATTGGGATAGTTCCCACATATCCACCTCACCTAGACACCTCATCTAGCCACCTCATCCTAAGACCTATTCTTAGTAAGTTACCATAACTAACTAAGACCTACCCAAACCCTAAAAATCAAAGCCTACATTCCCTCTAACCACATTACCGCATGTTGAAAAGGGAATCTTCCATTCTAATCCATGGAGCCAAACGAACGAGATCCCAGAAAATAAAAAGGATCTGCCCATTTTAGAAAACCTAGGAAATCCCACCCTAACCAACACCGGTCACCTTAAACCATCGCGATCAACCCGGAACTACCGTCAATTACCATTTAACCCCTAGAAAAAAATTATTTCTAGGTTGGCACATTTCAGAGAGGTTGATACATCTTCTGAGAAAAAATGACAAAACCAAAGCTGTATGTAAGAAAAACTAGCATCCATACATGCATCAAAGCATCCATATCCAGCACCAAAAACAACTACAGAGCCATTTTCCTTCACGGGAGCATCCGAGGAAGTGTCGAACCACACCGAGTTCCTTCCATTTGATCACCCACCATTGCCAACTAGACATCAAGCTCATAAAAATAGTAAGTTTTGTTAACCTGCACTAGTTTATTATCATTTGAGAAGATCCTTTTACTTATGTTGATTAGTTTCTACTCCCATTCCCATTCCCCATAATTTTATGTTATCCAAAATTCACCCCCAGGGTAATTTTGATAACATGCATTAAATTCTCAAGTCCCAGGAAAATAGATTGATTCAGGGAAAAAATCATGTTTCTAGGGTCCCCTCATATTTTTTCTAACTCCCCTGTCCAAGATGAAAAGAGCAAGTTCTGAGAAAAGGTGAAAAAGTTACAGAAAACAAGCTTGGGCCAGGAAAAATCATGAAAAATGGCTAAGTCCTAGTCCTCGCAATAATTGGGACATGAGGGACATCTGGCGTGAATCGGCCAAAAGGCCGCCAGCAATCATAGAGAAAGGAACATCCGGTCCGTCGCGATGTGCGGGACGCGGAAAGCCGGTTCGGCCGAAGGAGAAAGGAAAATCAACTAACTGCTGAGTAAAATAGTCTGGGACATATGGGCCGCAAGGACGCGAAGGAAGTGAACCACCTAGATTGGTGAAAGGAGAACTTTCTTTGGGACCGGTTAGGACAAAGGGACGCGTGGGACGCGGATAGCCGAAGGATTCGAAAACCAATCAAATAACGCCACGTGTCATCGGCGAGAAAAAGGCGGGAAGCCCATTTCAGGTGGATCGAATTTTTGTCCCAAATAGCACTTTGGGGACAGCCGGGCCACGAGGATGCGATGGACGTGAAAATCTGGCTGACCCGGAGACCAATCAAATCATGACACGTGTCACAAGGAGGAAATGTCAAGTTTTCAAAGGGCAGGGTTTGAAGCACTGGCCCGAGCCAATAAAAAGAGGACACGTGTCCAATGGAGCAGGGAAGTGTGGAGCTCGAGGAGTTAGAGAATTTGGTAAAAGTTTTGGCCAAAAACTAAAAAGCAAAGGTCTTCCCCACACCCCTGTCGACCAATCAATGCATGCCACGTGTCCCAAGTGGCGGGGATGCGGGAAAAAGTGAAAATGTTCCAAAATCATCAAAATTCAAAATTTTCAAGGAAAACCCATGGGTGAGTAGAGGAGAGAGAATTACACATCCAATCAGTGCTTACCACGTGTCATCCAGGTGGCAGAGCGTGGGAAAAAATTTCAAAACTCATTTTGCCTGTTTTGTGCCCTAAATCTTCAGATCACCATATCTTTTGATCCAAAGCTCGGATTTGCACATTCTTTATATCAACGGAAATCTTATGAAATTATCTACATGTCCAGGGTTAATATTGAATTTTGGTGTAGTCTGGAGAGAGAAAGGTAAGAAACAGCTCTGACGTGTGTTCATGACAAGAAGTGACATTTCAGCGACCAAATTAATGCAGAATGGGTCGCATTCTCCTCCAAATCGGTCAAAAATGATAGGGTATGGGTTTGTAAGGTCCCCCATGCTGTTTTAATGCATCTACAGTCAAGGAGGAATGGGCTCTCACATTTTTGTACATTTTTGTCTCCTGGGCTCGACCCATGCAATGTAAAAGCCATATTTGGCTCATTTCTAAAGGAAAAAACATTTTTTGGACATAGCAACTTCTTCTTTCACCTCCAGCAAGTGATTTTTGAAGAACCAGACCTCTCCAAAGACTATATGCTTTTTTACCTCTCTGAGGTTGTAATGCATGGTTTTGACACCGAAATGATCATACAAGCTTTGTGAATGGTTTGATCTTTTGTTTGTGTTATTTGCTTCATTTCGAGATCCTAAATTATATCTTATCACTGTGTATGTTTTATGTTGCAATCTTTGGTGCTGTGTCTATTTTTTTGACAAAAATTATTCACCACTCCTTTTGGTGCATCACCATCTTTAGTTAGTTTCAATTTTTGCATTTCTATCCCTATCTCCTTGCAGTTTAGAGTAGGATTAGGATCTGAACCTCTGTAGTTGTGCAAATATAGATCTAAATTAGAGGAGTTTAAGGAACTAGCCTCTAATTTGGAGATTCCTCTCTCGTTTCACAAGTCCCCACACTTGAGAGAGGTTTCCATGTTGTGCAATCACACTTTGGATGCTAGAGTGATCAACCTAGAAGCCCGATCTACATCCGGGAAGCTTTGTGAGTCTCAGTAACAACAGTTTTGGCATGCCCATTGGGACACTAGAGGTCTCATTTTTATTGCAGAAAGGTTGATGTGCATCTACTACAATTTTCTTGCTTAAAAAGGGCTATTATTTGCATATCTCAGCGACTATAAGGGGAAGAATCGATTGGTTTCAAGTGCAGGCCTGAAAACTCATGAGAAGAATCACCACAAGGTCAAGAGTTGGAGAAGAAGAAGTGCTGTTTGAATACCTGCAATTATCTCCAAGAAGAAGGCAAAGAGGAAGAAGGATTCAAAGGTCTCCATCTCCACTAAATGTAACTCTCTCAACTCCTCCACTGGTAGGCCTTTCATTCGATCAACAAGGGTTTTAAGGCCGGTCGAGAATGGCTCAAAACAATCCCTACGTCAACTTCACAGGTAGCAGCCCACTTGCCCTCAATGCGCAACATCCAATTCCTATTGCAGCCTTGAAGAACATCCCCTACTTCACTAGAGAAAATCAGACTACTCCAGGTGATCATGTTAAAGATATTGCTAACCTTTGTGCGATCCATGAAATCAATGAAATGCAAGTGGATGTCAAGTTGCTGGCGTCTTCATTTAAGGGTAAAGCATTGCAATGGTTTAGAAGCCTTGGAGCTGGTTCTATCACAAATTAGAATCAGCTGTGTATAGCACTTCATGAGCAATTTGGAGAAAAGGGAGACAACTTGTCTCTTTTGGAGTAGCTGACAACTATCAAGAGAGCTCCCAATGAGCAGCTGACCGATTTCAACTTCAGATTTCAAAGGACTTGGGAGAGAATTCCAGTGGCATTCAGGCCAACAGCAGAAGGTGTTTTTCTCTACTATCTCAAAGCTTTAAATTCTGATATTTCTATGTTGATTCAGTCCATGGGAGGCATAACTATCCCTATGGCTTATAGCATTTCCATTAGGGCTGAAAATTGTTTGATCCAAGCTGGAAAACTTGCCCCTAGACCTCCCATGCCACTATTTCCAAGTTTAGAGAGTCCAAACACCAATCAGGCACCTAATTTGGCTCCTTCTCCCACTCCTAGAAATCATAGTTCAAATGAAGCTTCCACTTCATCTCCAAATGCCCTAAATGAGCTTCAAGAAGTCATGAAGCAATTGTAAAACCTAGGCAATGAGCTGGTTACTCTCAAGAGGCAAAGCAGACCCAAGGTTTTAGACCTTCTTATCAACCCCAAGCTCGGACTAATAGGCAGCCATACCAACTAAAAAGGCCTCCTAATCTAGTTGTAAATACAAATCAAACGAGGCCTCCTGCCAATATACCATTCCAGCCCTATAATCCAAATGCCATATCGCCTCTAAGGCATTGGTGCCAACACAAAATAACATTGCTCGGGAGTATGACTGGTGTTTTCAAGGTGCAATGAGCCTCATAACCAATCCATGTGCTTCAATGGTGCTTTGAATCAAGCATTAATGGTGACAACTACTTTGGTGTGGAGGGTGAGGGAAGTCAAGGAAATAGTCAACAACATGAAACATTCCAACAAAGACAAACAGCCCCAAATGACACCACATTGGTTAACTAGCAAGCAGAAGATTTTTGTGGCATGAATCAGGTAGTTTTTCAAGGTGTTGCAGCCAACACAAGGTCAAAAAGGAGGAATTTAGGTGAAGAACAACCATTAGCCCCAACCAATCCACAACCTTCCACGGCTCCACAAATGGTTGGCAAGCAAAGTCTAGTTTCAAATGCACAAGGGCAGCCAAGAACAGTCCCTAGGCCAACTCAAATACCAGTTGTTGCTGCCCACGTGCAAGGAGTGAATGTGCAAACCAAAGGATAGCAAAGAGATCCTTCATCACCATTCAGTATCATTGATCAGATGAAGAAGAAAAATGTTAATATATCAATGTGGGAATCCTATCCATCCTAGGCCAAAGAGATCTGCGCAAGCTGCCATGAAAGATCGCCAACTTCGGATCAGCAAGTTCGGATGCAAGACAAAGTGCTTACAAATGCTGCTAGCACTCAAGGAAATCATGGAGGATGACAAGGTAAAACGTTAAAGCCCCCTCCTTTCTATGTTTAATTAATCATCGGAAGTTATTTGGTACATAATTGCATGATTGATTCTGGAGCAAGTAGTTCTGTAATTCCTAAACAAATAGCTGATTAGCTAGGGCTCCAGTATGAAACAATATCCAAAGGGGTAGTGCAGCTAGATGGGACAGCAGTAGCAATAGTTGGAGTGATTAGAAATTTGAGTCTTACCTTGCATGCATGTCCAAATGTTGTTGTTTTACAAGATGTATCAGTCATAGACCTTCCACCACTCTTTGCCCTTTGCTTGTCAAGGGACTTCACAACCAAGATTGGGGGATATTTGTCTGCTGATTGGTCTCACATGTTGTTCAGAACAAGGTATGGAACTAAGGCTACAATCAGGTCAGAACCTATTGCAAACTTCCATATTGAGCCTTACACTCCAAGTCAGATTAATGCCAATTGCTCAACATTTGATCAAGAAGATCACCCAAGCACTGATGAAGCTGACACTAAGGTTGGAAGCATCCCGGATCTAACTCTTGATGAATGGGCAAGCAAGGTGCATGCTTTTGATCCTTATCAAGAAATAGAAGAATCTGAGCTAGGAGTTTATTGTTTACATGAAGAGAATCAACCTCTCCCCAACATCACCAAGCCAGATCATAAGGACAAGAATGAAGTATGGCAATTGTTCTTTGATGGGTCAAGGAGTAGACAAGGTGTAGGAGGAGGGGCTATGCTCATTTCACCACAAGGTATAAAGTATTACTCAGCCTTCCGTTTTCAGTTTTCTTGCTCAAACAATACAGCTGAGTATGAAGCCTTAATTCATGGACTGCACTGGGCAAAGAAGAAAGGCATCAGGAATTTACAAGTATTTGGTGATAGTGAGCTGATCGTAAACCAAGTCAAGGGAAAAAATGCTGCCAAAAATGATCTGTTGAAGAACTACAAAAATCAGGTATGGGATCTTATTGAATATTTTGAAGCTTTTAGCATCAAGTCCATCCCAAGAAAAAGGAATGAAGCCGCTGACAGGCTAGCAGAAATTGGGGCTGCGTTTGATGTTGTAGAAAGTATCAAAAGTGAGAAATCTCAGCCTCATATCAAATTGGTTATGAGACCAGCTATTCCGGATAACAATACAAGTTGGCAAGTCTTCGAGAATGATCAGCAAATTGTGAATTTCCTACAAGAAGAAGCTGAGTTCTCAGCCAAGATTCAAGAAAAGTTGGAACAGCAATATGGTGACCGGGTAGTATAGCTAAGAACTAACAAGCTGCCCAAAGGACTTATCACTTTGGAGTCAATCTTCAACTCGAATGACCATTATAGAAGGGAAAAAGCAAACATTCAAAGTCAAGAGAGAGAATTCAAGTATCCATCCTAATAGAAGAGAACAAACCATTGTAGATTGGAAGGATGACAACCGAACAAGAAAGGTATGAGTTCACACAAGCTGTGTCAAGAGTTCCCGACGTGTTTGCTTGGAGCTACGAAGACTTGAAAGGTTTCAATCCCAACTTAGCTCAAAGATACCATCAAATTGGATCCAAATGCTAAGCCTATCGGGAAGAAACAAAGACTAGTCAATCCACACATGGAGCCCCTCATGAGGAAAGAATTGGACAAGCTGATTGAGTCAAGGATCATATTCCTAATCAAGCATTCTAGTTGGGTTGCCAACTTAGTTCCATCGTAAAGAAAAGTGGAGAAATCGATCGTGTGTTGACTTCGAGAGACTTGAATAGAGCCTCTCTCAAGGACCATTACCCACTCCCTTCCATGGATCAAATATTACAAGTTGTAGTTGGTTGTAAAGGTTCTCACTACTTGATGGCTACTCAGGCTACAATCAGATTATGGTGAAGGAAGAGGACCAGTTCAAGATAGCCTTCACTATAAAATGGGGCACATATGCTTACAAGAAGATGCCATTTGGGCTGTCGAATGCCGAGCAACATTCTAGAGAGCTATGGATATGGCATTTAAAGGCTTGATCAACAAGATAGTGCTGGTATACCTAGATGATATCACTGTCTTCTCAAAGAATGCAATGAGACCACCTCTCTCATTTGAGGCAAGTCTTCACAAGGTGCAGGATATTTGGAGTGTCTTTGAATCCTAAGAAGTGCATCTTTCTTACACATGAAGGAAAGCTCCTTGGCCATGTTGTCTCCAAGGAAGGATTAACAATTGATCCAGAGAGGGTTGAAGCCATAAGAGCACTACCATTGCCAAGCCACAAGAAATCCCTTTAGAGTTTCTTGGGAAGGATAAACTTTGTTTGGAGGTTTGTCCCAGATTTTGCAGCCCTTATCAAGCCCATCACCAAAATGTTAAAGAAGAGCATGGATTTCAAGTGGACAGTAGAAGGCAAGGAGAGTTTTGAAGCAATCAAAGAAGCTATCTCTCAAGCACCAACTCTCATCAACCCAGACTTCTCCAAGGATTTCATCCTCTATGCATTTGGAGGTAATGACACTATCTCTGCCATTTTGGTACAACAGAACAAGGATAATGATGAGCAGCCAATTGCCTTCTTCAGCCAGAGCCTAGATGACTATGAGGTGAGATACTCTTTTATTGAGAAGCATGTACTTGCAGTAATCAGAAGCTTGAAGAAATTTAAGCATTTAGTCTGCAACAACAAGGTCCAGTTGCTGGTCTTAGATGCTGGGGTTAAGGACTTCCTCCTCAACAAGGATTTGAATGAGAAAAGGGCAGGTTGGATCACTCATGTCATGGAGTATGACATTGAGATCAAGATCACCAAGCTGGTAAGAGGGAAAGGATTGTGTGAGCAACTAGTTTTGGGGAAGCAAAAAGAAGTATGCATTGAAGAAGACGTTGTTTTAATAGTCCAGGACAGCCATGAGCCAAGTGGCAAGCAAGAAGAAGACAATGCTGCCCCCAATCCTTGTTGGACCCAAGGTATTATGCACTTCCTAGGCACAGGCCTATGCCCTCCAGAGATGAACAAGACCCAAAGGAGACACTTCAGATTGCAGGCTATTCTCGTATGCCATTGTTGATGGAGTTTTGTTCAAAAAGATGTGATGGAGTGCTGGTGAGATGCATCATCACAAATCAGATTCAAAGAGTATTGGAAGATTTCCATGGTGGACCATTTGGTGGCCATTTTGCACCAAGAGTAACAGCTCTAAAAATCATGAAGGCTGGTTATTATTGGCCTAAAATCTTCAATGATTGTGCATGGATCAAGTGTAGGAATTGTGCATTCTTCATAGGAAAAGAAAAGCTTGATGCCCTTCCATTACATCCAATCTCGGTTGACCAGCCATTCATGTAATGGGGTTTGGACTTCATTGGAGTCATTAATCCCAATTCAAGCCAAGGGCACAAATGGATTTTGTGACCACTGAGACTACTTCACCAAATGGACAAGCGGTAGCACTCAAAGAGGCAAATCGAGTCTAGCATCTTAGACTTTTATGAAGGGATAACAACCAGATTTGGTGTACCTGCTACAATGATCTTCAGATAATGCATTGGCATTCATTGGATCTAAGGTGACCGAGTGGGCTGTCAAGAATGGTATCTACCTAAGCACTTCATCAAATTATTACCCTCGTGGTAATGGCCGTGCGAGTCTACAAACAAGAACTTGTTGAGGATCATTAGGAGGACTCTTGATGAGAATCAGAGGTCTTGGCATACCAAACTGAAATCAGCCTTATGGGCTGATAGGATAACTCCCAAAAGATCCACAAGTAACTCTCCATTCAAACTTGTCTATGGAAGAGAGGAAATCTTGCCCATATCACTGGAGTTGCCAACATTAGAAATCATGAAGCAGCTGGAGTTGCTAGAGTTTGAGCCCATGGAGGTGAGATATGCAGAGTTGATGGAGCTGCAAGAGATTAGAAATCAGGCATCCCAAGTAATGGAAAAGGATCAAGCTTTGATCAAGAAGACCTTTGATAGAAAGGCCAAGGATAGATCTTTTCAAGTTGGACATCTAGTGTTGAAATGGGATGCGGATAGAGCAAAATTGGGAAGGGATTCAAAATTTGATGCCCTTTGGAGTGGCCCATACATGGTCACAAAGTGCAAGAACAACAATGCTTTCCAATTGGCCTCATTGGATGGTGAAGAACTGCAGATTCCAATCAATGGAATCTATCTCAAGCGTTGCTTCTAGAGGAAAATTCACTACCTTGTAAATATTAGATTAGATTTTTATTCCTTCAAGTGTCTTTGTGCACTTTGTTTTGTTGTAGGTTAGTTTTGTTTTCCCTAAGTGCTTTAGCACATCTTGCTATCCATGGAGATGTTTTGTAGTCCTTGCTTTCATTAGGTGATATTCCATCTTCCTCCTTACACATTCTGAGTCAGTTGGGGTTCTAAACTGAATATTTGATGACTCCATGCCCAATGGACTGCTTCAGGCAACTGGTATCTTCTACCTAGCAGGTAGGTAACCCCACTGAGTCACCAAATTGTTATCCAAAATTCACCCCCAGGGTAATTTTGATAACATGCATTAAATTCTCAAGTCCCAGGCAAATAGATTGATTCAAGGAAAAATCATGTTTCTAGGGTCCCCTCAGATTTTTTCTAACTCCCTTGTCCAAGAAGAAAAGAGAAAGTTCTGAGAAAAGGTGAAAAAGTTGCAGAAAACAAGCTTGGGCCAGGAAAAATCATGAAAAATGGCTAAGTCCTAGTCCTCGCAACAGTTGGGACGTGAGGGACATCTGGGCACGAATCAGCCGAAAGGCCGCCAGGCAGTCTGCAGAGAAAAGGAACATCCGGGCCGTCGGGATGCGCGGGACGCGGAAAGCCGGTTCGGCCGAAGGAGAAAAGAAAATTGACTAACTGTTGAGTGGAATAGTCTAGGACATCTAGGCCACGAGGACGTGAAGGACGCGAACCACCCGGATCGGCTGAAAAGGAGAACTTTCACACTGGGACAGTTGGGACAAAGGGACGCGTGGGACACGGATAGCCAGAAGGAGCCGAAAGCCAATCAAATAATGCCACGTGTCATCGGCAGAAAAGGGACAGGGAAGCCCATTTCAGGTGGATCGGAAGTTTTGTCCCAGACACCACTGGGACAGCCGGGCCGCGAGGACGTGAGGGACGCGAAAAGCTGGTTGACCCGGAGACCAATCAAATCATGACACGTGTCACAAGGAGGAAAGCGTCAAGTTTTCAAAGGCGGGGTTTGAAGCGCTGGCCCAAGCTAATAAAAAGAGGACACATGTCCAATGGAGAAGGGAAGTGCAGAGCTCGGGGAGGAGTTAGAGAATTTGGTAAAAATTTCGCCAAAAAGTTAAAAGCAAAGGTCTTCCCCCACACCCCTGTCGACCAATCAATGCATGCCACGTGTCCCCAAGTGGCGGGGACGCGGGGAAAAAGTGAAAAATGTTCCAAAATCATCAAAAATCAAAATTTTCAAGGAAAACCCATGGGTGAGTAGAGGAGAGAGAATTATGCATCCAATCAGCGCTTGACACGTGTCATCCAGGTGGTAGAGCGCGGGAAAAATTTCAAAACTCATTTTGCCTGTTTTGTGCCCTAAATCTTTAGATCACCATATCTTTCGATCCAAAGCTCAGATTTGCATGTTCTTTATATCAATGGAAAGCTTATGAAATTCTCTACATGATTCCATGGTTAATCTTGAATTTTGGTGTAGTCTAGAGAGAGAAAGTTAAGAAACGGATCTGACGCGTGTTCATGACCAGAAGTGACATTTCAGCGACCAAATTAATGCAGAATGGGTCGCATTCTCCTCCAAATCGGTCAAAAATGATAGGGTATGGGTTTGTAAGGTCCCCCATGCCGTTTTAATGCATCTGCAGTCAAGGAGGAATGGGCTCTCATGTTTTTGTATGCGTTTGTCTCCTGGGCTCGACCCATGCAATGTAAAAGCCAGATTTGGCTCATTTCTAAAGGAAAAAACATTTTTGGACATAACAACTTCTTCTTTCACCTCCAGAAGTGATGTTTTAAAGAATTAGACCTCTCCAAAGATCAGACATGTGATTTTTACTCTCTACGAGGTTGTAATGCATGGTTTTGACACTGAAATGATAATGCAAGCTTTGTGAATGGTTTCAGTCCTTTGTTTGTGTTATTTGCTTCATTTCAGATCCTAAATTATATCTTATCAGCCTGTGTATGTTTTATGTTGCAATCTTTGGTCTGTGTCTATTTTCTTGACAAAAATTATTCACCACTCCTTTTGGTGCATCACCATCTTTAGTTAGTTTCAATTTTTGCATTTCTATCCCTGTCTCCTTGCAGTTTAGAGTAGGATTAGGATCTGAACCTCTGTAGTTGTGCAAATATAGATCTAAATCAAAGGAGTTTGAGGAACCAACCTCTAATCTGGAGATTCCTCTCTCAGTTTCACAAGTCCCACACTTGGAGAGAGGTTTCCATGTTGTGCAATCACATTGGATGCTAGAGTGATCAACCTAGAAGCCTGATCTGCATCCAGGGGTGCTTTGTGAGTCTACAACAACATTTACCTCTATGTAAACTTGACCATCCCTTCACCCACACCCTTGAACTACACATATCTAGATTTTAATCATTCCTGTACATACTTGAGACCCACACAAACCTTGACATTTCCATTCCAAGTCCATCTAGCCTTAGATCTGTCACCCCACCAAATTTTTACTAAGTTTCCTATACCCTAACCATACCGACGCCGGTTACCCACAACCATTGTTGGTTAACCTAAAGCGACATCGGTCTCTATGTTCTTAACTAGAAACCAAGAATAGAGCTTTCATTCTCTACCCAATACCCACAATGAGACCCTCATCAATACTCGCATTCAACAGAGACCTTGACTTTCAGAGTAAGTCATAGCTTAGCCTGTTGTGAAAAAATTTGCTTATTGTAGATGAACGAGATACCTAAATCATTTTAACTATAGTTGGATTTCCTTTATTGTTAGCATTAAGTTGTTTTAAACTGTGGATTGAAAGCTGTCTAGGAAGTATCACACTTTCCGGATCTAGCATACGCTAGGTAGTCCACTGCATATATTGTTTAACTTTCATTTGGTGGTCTTGTTTTCCATTTCAAGTAGTTCCTCCAAGAAAAAAGGAATCTCTCATGATCAGTTGTGGATCAGGAAGTCATACGCATGCAATAACCTACAACCAACTTTTTGACATGTATTTCTTCTAGCCCTTTTACCCTTATCTATTTGGTCAACATTCAAAGAAACACTCTAGAATCAAGTGAAACATTTTGGCACAACCGATGGGACACATTCGTGGTTCTTTGCATTCTTTCATTTCGAGTGAAAATTTGCATGTTTTTTTCTTTCTAAAAGGTTCTTACATTAAAATTTCTCCCTGGAACCTTCTCTTCTTCTATTTTCTAAAAGTAATTGTATTTTGGTGCTTTAAAAATAAAACTTCTTCCCTTTCATTAGTATCGCATTAGTGAAAGAGCATCCCCGGTCCTGTTCATCTTCTTGTCATCGAATTCAACATTTCAATTTGGTTTTAAAACTCATTTCATTTCATTCTACTTATCTACATTAGCTCACATTAATTGAGGGAAACCTATACATTTGAAGTCATGCCTAGCTAATTTTTGACAAACAAATCGTATAAAAGAACTTCCTTTCTCTTTCTCTCTTTGAGTGTTACCAAACATCACAAAATTAAAATATATACACATTCTTAAACATCTCACCTAGAAGAAGTTGTAGGTGATCACACAATCACGACATAGTGGGCACCCCGTTGGTTATCTCTGTCCATTACCATATCAAAGGACAACCTCGCCCCCACCATAACATACCGAAACCTCTCCTTGTATATCTCGTTCATCATAGGAAGCCATCCTCACTAAAAATTATATTCTTAAGTTCATGATTTCATCCTTAAATAGCATAAGCTAAACAAACATAATGGAAAAAGAACTCTTAGGATCATATTTTTCTTAGTGTTTCTAATTGGATTTCATTTTGAGGTGAGAGGTCACGTTCTTCATTTTTATTATTTCCCCTTACACGCTCCTCATCACAGTTGGTGTATTCTAGCTTCATCTGAGTGTGCCTGGACCATATTCTCATCATTCTTAGAATTTTGGGTTTGATTCCACATTTAATTTTAACTCACAACCACATTTTCTTCATCATTGTTTCAATTTCACAATGACCGGTGTTGGTTCAACAACCCACTTCGGTTACCTTCTAAATGTCATCTTTTCCCCAAAACTCTCCCCACTTCTACTCTAGCCTCTACTAGTTCCACACTACCCGCACCTACCATGCCCCAAGTCATCTCATAGCTAGGCCCCATACATGCTATGAACTTCATGTCTACCATATCTCTGTTGCACCCACCACATCCAAGTATACCTTCCCAACCACCAAGAACATAACGTCATCTGCACCTATTGTTTCATATATACCCATAGTTACACAACCACCCCTAGTGTTGGTGACCCCTACCCCTTTTCAAAACTTTATTCTTTCTATTCCACAATCCTTAGCCCCCATTGCCACTCGGGTCACCACGATCCTTCCACCTCCATATACATACTATCAACATCCTCCCATTTCATCTATCATTCATTGTGGGTACATACCCCCTATTTCATTCCCTCCTTCTCAATCTACCTATACGGGAATGCCACATATTGGAATGCCACCCCTGTCATATGCCCAATAGCAACCCTCTTACACTATAGGAGTCACCTAACCATCACAACCTACTAATGACCTAATCAAGTTGATGGACAAGATGCGGACATTGGAAGCATCGTTTTTTGCACACGCAACTCTCTCACCTACAATGAGATTTGTAATGAGCCCATCCATCCATCCATTCCTATCCGTCCATATCCCGTACATTGGAAAATGCCTAAATTTAACCCTTTCAATAGAAAAGAAGACCACAAGTAGAATCTACGGTCTTTTCAACATGGGTGTTATCGATCGCCCATGATGACGCTTTGCTTATGAGGACATTTCCCATGTATTTGATGGGGCCTGCATTAGACTAGTAGAGTGGGTTACCTAGACATTATATCTTCTCATTCACTTAGGTATTCAAAGCCTTCTTGGATCACTTCTCCATCAATCTCGTTAAGAAATTTACCATGACTAACCTCTACTCTACACGTTAGTATGATGATGAATCTATCATAGATTTTGTTGCCCATTGGCATAGCCTGATCAATCAACTCACATTCTAACTACCACAAAATGAACTCATCGAACTCTTCACATGGTATTTTTCTAGACATATCTCACCAACCCTACAGATCCAAACCTTCGAACCTTCAATGAAGCATTCACCATGGCACAAAAGCTAGAGATTCGGGCCATCAAAGAGAAGAAAATCCAACTACATATTAATAACTCAAAGCATTCAAAACAAATGATACCTCTTCTTCTTCAAAACCATAGAACAATTATTCAAAATCCAACAGAACCAATAACATGGTGGTACTCAAGGCTGGCCGACTCATCCCTCAAATCAAGCTAACCCCTCATCAAATCTCTCACTATTTCAGAATTTTTAATTCGGATGGGAACAACAGAAATACACCCCAATCGAGGAACCTTATTCTTATGTCTTAGAGAATCTCATTAAATCTAGGGCCATCACCATTCCTTCTGTGAAACCACACACTGGTTTTGACCCTACTCACCCCACACCCACATGGTATAAAGAGCATGACTTCTGTAACTATCATTAAGTAAAGTGTCATAGTGATAGAAATTACATCACTTTCAAAAACATTGTCCAAGAAATGCACGAGAAAGGTGAGTTAACCTTTGATAATCTAACACACCTGCCAATCAAAACCTACATATCTTTAAGAAACCATTTCCTAATCATGCCCCTTCCTCTGATCAAACCAGAGAGACCTTAACTCATGATAGCCATACCCACGAGGTGCATGTTATTTTCATCAATACACCCATTATTTCCCAATTACCTCATATTCCTTCCATTGAGGAAATCCTAGCCCAAAGTCCTCCACCTACACTTGAACCCACCTCACTTATTCCTCCACCCATAGAGGAACACCCTTCACCTCCTTCCTCACCTGTGGAGGAGCCTTCCATTAACATCAAGACTATTTCACCTTTGACTTCTCCACCTAGAGATCTGTCACCCATAGTACTTCTCCAGTCCATGGAAGATACTTGTTTATCTCCTCCATCCACAAAGGAGCACCCATCATCTCCTCCACCTATAGAGGAGCACCCATCATCTCCTCCACCCACAGAGGAGCACCCATCAGCTCCTCCACCCACAAAGGAGCACCCATTATCTCCTCCACCCACAGAGGAGCACCCATTTTCTCCTCCACCTATCAAGGATCTAGTAGAGATACCTTTTCCTCTAGGTGATAATTCTCCATTAGTTACCCAAG
Organism: Taxus wallichiana var. yunnanensis; assembly: GCA_018340775.1. Taxonomy (NCBI): domain Eukaryota; kingdom Viridiplantae; phylum Streptophyta; class Pinopsida; order Cupressales; family Taxaceae; genus Taxus; species Taxus wallichiana. The sequence continues at coordinate 456,189,701 of CM031238.1, read as the reverse complement.
ATCCTGTGGACTTACTTTTGGCTCTCTTACCCATGGAAGTGAAGCTAGCAAATTTCCTATCTATAAGACACATTTTATGGGAATTGCCATTGGATACTCATCAACCTCACCTACAATAGTTCCTTTATCATGCTTAGCCGATATCCTAGATTATTTGGATAGATCCTTACTTTGGGGGTGTCTTCGCTTCCGATCTCAACACAAATATAGATGTCACTTGTTTACACTTCCACTATCTACCCTAAAATATTTCGGCCAATTGAACCAAACACAACCAAAACTATCACAAATTCCACCACGATACCACTCATGGCTCAACTCACAACCCTACCATTAACCCAACATGCATCTACATTCAAGCCCACACCTACATCATCTTCCTTCCCTAAACCTATTACTTCCTTAGGGATCATCCCAACCGCCACCTTACTCATCCACCCATCAAATTAGATTTAGCTACATCCTCCACATTCAACACCAAACCTATTACGAGCCCCTAAACAGAAGAAAAAATATCATAAATATCATACTCCAACCTCACCAATCACACCTTCATCACCTTCACCCTTTCCCTTCGGCATAGGACCTCACCCTTCTAGCACGGTTAAGAAACCTCTAGTTGTAGGTAAACCAAAAATGCAGCAGCCCATTCCTCCCTCGTAGACATCTAACATACCCAAGCACCCGACATGACTTCCGCCCACACCTACAAAATCTTTACCACCCATACCTCTGATACCATTGGTAAATTCTTCACTACCCATGACACTTCAATCTCTTTCCCTCACACCTCCTGCACAACCCATGCCATATACCTTCACAGCACCTCAGTTATCCCCATGGGTAACTCACCCTCTTCCACCATCCACTTTTCCCTCTAGATCTCATGCGCCCATATCCCCTTTACCCAAGAAAGTGCAACCCAAAGACAAAAATACGCTACCCTCTACTAAGGTAGTCAAACCAACCACACATTCTCTTGCCAGTTCATCTACCATACCCCTACCCAAGAAAACATGACCAACACCCAAGAGCACACCAACACCTAAAACCATAGTTTGACCTACTCCCCCTTGTGCAAAGACCATTCCTCTATAGTCATTTGTGCCTACACCCAAACTCATTTTCACTTCCCATTGTGATCCACTAGCGGGATCATATGTCAAAATTTTAACCAACATCCTTGTGACTTATGTCATCACATTACCGCCACTCAAACCTTATGACCCTCTCAAACTCAAACTAAATTGGTTTGATGACACCAAAAAAATTCCTACCAGCATGTGCCGGGGCATGATGTGGAGAAATATAAAGCTTTAAAACCATTCTCATCCGGTTATGTCCTCCCAAAGAAAGCTGTGATGATGATGACCTTCTCGATGAGGACCCCATTTCACCAACACCCATTCCCATAGATATTCTCTCACTATCTACTCAATGACCTATACTTTCACCCCCACAACTCCTAGAACCACCCCTAAGATTTGAAATTAACATGGTTTGCATCAACAAACTCATCAAGACTCCACCCGAACATCAATTCACTTAACTCATCTCAAAAGGTTCCTTCCTACCACCGGGATTTTTCCCTTCATGTCATTATACCTTTCATGGCTCCCCTACCTCATCTAGCTCCCTACCTTAGAACAACATGATCCATGTTGCTACCCATGCCCAGAAAGATAAAGGAAAGGAAAAGGAAATTGACCACCTCACCAACCCTATACCCAACATACCATTTGTAGCTACACCTAAAATCACTAGCTACGGCCCCACATATCCTATTTCTAATGGGTTATACATCGCACCATGCTCAAAAAATTACACCAATCCCCCTCAAAATGTCTCTATATGACCTAATCCAAACCTCGAGAATCCCATCATTAAGCTCTCATGGAGGTCCTATAATCTATTGAGGTTTTACCCAATGACCCTAGACCCGTAGCCTCCATTATCATACCCCATCATGTAGCCTCCATTACCACCTTTATCCACACCTCCACCTACTCACCAAGTATCCTCCCTTAGCTTCTCGGTGGAAGAGATCACACCGCACCAAATTGATGACCCAGAGCTATCTCTCTTCATCTCTATCCACATCAATGATATATGTGTATGATGTGTTATGATTGATAGGGGTGATATCATGAATATCATTTCCTCCCATGCATTCTCTCAAATGCGCATACTTGACAATTACATGCATAAAAATCCCATCATGTTATGTTCATTCAATGATGCTATCACCTCTACACTTGGTACTGTCATCCTCCATGTTCACATGGGCCCCGCATAGTTCCAGAGTTGTTTTACATCTTAGAGGGGGAATTTCAATATAACATGTTGCTTGGTAGACCCTAGATTCATGTTATGGGTTGTGTTCCTTCCACTTTGCATCGTTGTGTAAAGTTTGAGCATGAGGGACACACCTATACCATTCCAAGCTAACCCATCACCTTTCAAAACTTGCAACATGCTTTACCAACCCAATGACATGCTCATACCTATTAAAGCATCTACCTCCACAACCACTGCCTCTTCACCTACACCTCCACTCACCAGTGTCACTGCTACCTCAACTACACCTACATCCTCCATTCCTACCACCACCGCAACCCCCACGGCCAAACCGTCAACCTCTCAATCCATTACCTCCACCTTCGATCTAACCTCTGACACATTATCTATCCTAGCTACCCACATATCGACCACCGGTCCCTTAGAAGGCATTTTTCAATGCCTCACTCTGGGGGAGTATCACCTATACAATGTCAACACATTCCTTACTCCACAAGAGTACATAAGTCTTCACCACACCCTCGTTATGATCACCGTATAGGAGAGTGCCTCCTTTATGGTCCTCCCCACCTTCATACCAATCTCACCTATGGGGACTTGATACTACCACTTACACACCTGAACCACCATCACAAACCCACCCATTTTCTGTTGACCTCCAATCACTCACCAATTGCTATTTTTCCCACACCTTCCTGCACTAATGTGTGTGGAAAGGTTTTGGTTTTGGATTTTATGAGCAAGGCTGCCATACTGTTATTCCATGTACTACCCACAAACATAATGACCATAGTGGTATCGGCTTTATGGAACCACCTACCAAGAAGGCACGCATTGAATTCATTGAGGACATCAGCCCTTCTCCACCTTCTTCACCACCATCACCACCTTCACCGACGGAGTCGATGGATCCAAAATCCATTCCTCCTAACTTTTTTTTTTCATAAACACCATCTCCTTAGGGCCTCTAACTTATCAACGCAAGGGTGAGGCTCCCTCTTCTCTTCCCTTCCTGTATCCTGAAATGATTGACAATGATACACCTTTTATTAACATCATTCAATGTTAGGATGATGAATCTATACTCACCTACCTTGGTGTTGAAGATGCATATATTCATCAGTCATTACCCTCAGGATGCAAACCATGTTGAATGAATCGACTATAAAAATCAACATTCATACTCAAGATGACCCGCACATCCTAAAGATCGGTCAATCTTTAGATGCTGCTGAATAGGAAGCCATCACTTCCTTTCTTAAAAACCATGACCATGTTTTTTCTTGGTCTTATGTTGACATGCCTTGTATTGAACCCACCACAGTGGTCCACAATATCATAACCATTCTTGGTGCCAAACCCGTTAAACAAAAGATGAGGAAAATGTACCCTCGCATTTCTTTTTTCGGTCAAAGAAGAACTTGATTGCCTCCTTTATGTTTCCTTAATCTTACCCATTGATTATCCTCGGTGGATTTCCAACATTTTCCCTATCACTAAGGTGACAGGGGGACTCCGCATTTACATGGATTTTTCGTGACCTCAATCTAGCTTGCCCAAAAGACAACTTTCCTTTACCTAGTATTGACCAACTAGTTGACCTTACCACTGGTCACGAGATGCTGTCACTCATGGATGGATTCTTGGGTTATAACCAAATCTTGCTTACCCTAGAGGATCAACACAAAACTACATTCATCACCCCTTGGGGAACCTTCTTCTACTGAGTCATGCCTTTTTCCTTAAAAATGCTTTGGGGCCACCTATCAGTTGGCTATGACTTATATATTCCATGACATCATGCATCGTATTTATAAGATTACATGGAAGATATCATAGAAAAATCTAAATTCCACTCCAAGTAACTCACCATCCTAAAAACCATCTTTGACCACCTTATTAAATATTGCATTCACCTTCAGCCCAAGAAGTGTGTCTTCACGGTTCTCTCAGGAAAGCTCCTGGGATTTATCATTTCCTTACGTGGTATAGAGATTGACCCTACTAAATTCAAGGCCATTCTTGAAATGCCTCTACCCATAGATCTTACGCAACTCGTATCCTACAGGAAAGTTGTAGTCTATTCGCCACTTCATTTTACAATTGTCTGATTAGTGTTAACCATTTCATCTTGTCAAGAAGGATGGCTCTTTTAAATGGGATAATGATTGCCATAAATATTTTGAGGCCTTAAAACAATATCTTCTCCAACCACTCATGCTCATTCCACCTAAATATGATCAATCCTTCTACCTATTCATCTTAGCTACGATCACTCCTTGGGGGCCATGCTTGCTCATCACGATGAACAACACAGGGAGCAAATGGTTTATTACATAAGCCATACTCTTTTAGACAATGAAAATCAATACACCAATGCCAGAAAACTCTACTTAGCTTAGTTTTCGTTGCCACAAAACTCCGCCATTACCTACTTAATCACAAGACTTATGTTGTGACCAACACCGACCCCTTACACTTCATATATGCCAAAACTTACCAAAATCAACGTGCCGCATGTTGGTTCATTGTTTTGGATGACCTTTCAACTTCAAATTTATCCACCAAAATTCCATCAAGGGCCAAGCCATCACTGACCAATTAACTGATGCACCTCTTTCTAAGGATCAACCTTCTAATTTTGACTTTCCAGATGAGTCAATTGCTTCCCTTTCCTTGGACAAGCCCACATACCAAATGACACTCTTCTTTGATGGTTCCAAGTGTCAACGTGGGGGTGGGACAAGAATTATCCTGATTCTGCTTAATGGTAAACTCATTCCTTTGTCTTTCAAACTAGATTTTGATTGTACAAACAATATTGCTGAATATAAAGCTCTTCTATTAGGTCTCCAAGCTACCTATGCCTTGGATGTCAAATCCATCAACATCTTTGGTGACTCATAATTGGTCGTAAACCAAGTCAATGGTATATACCAATGTCACAATGAGACATTTCAAAAGTATAAACATCATGTAGACATAATTTTGGCCATGTTCAACCATTATTCCCTTCAAACCATCCCACATTCAACCAACAAATTTGTAAATACCATGGCTTGCTTGGCTTCTCACATCCTCGCTTCACTATTGATTCTAAAATATTTGTCACCATATAAAGACTCCAATCACCCTCTTATTTACCTTGTGTGGTTTACTCCATTGGAACCACTACCCCTTACCCGAGTGATATTTGGTATAAAAATACTCATACTACCTTTCTCGGTTCCATATTGCCTCCCGACCTCACTCCTAATGGAAAATGAGCCTTTCTCAAAAGGTCTCTCAATACGTCGTCATGGGTGGCCTCCTCTACAAATGTGGCTTCAATGGAAATATCTTACAGTTGTCTTATGAGTTTCAAAATTCCTTATACCGTTAAGGAATTTCATGACGGCATATGTGGAGGTCACTTCGGTGGCCTCACCGTTACTAGGCGTATTCTTTGCCTAGGCTATTCGCCGACCCTTAAGCATGATTTTTATGACTACATCAAGCATTGTGTAAAATTCCATAAACATTCCAACCTTCATTATACACCATGTCATGCCTTACGGGTCATACATGACCTTTGGCCCTTCTCTCGGGGTTTGCATCTTGTCAAAGAGATCAATCCACATTCTTCCCAATGACATCAATGGATCATCACCACTACCAAATACTACACAAAATGGGTTAAATCCATACCTCTCATTTCCATGAAAGCCTAAAAATATATGAGTTCATCAATCATCATATCATCTGTCGCTTTGGTGTCCCACATCTCCTCATCACCGATAATGGTAAAAAATTCAAAAATAAAAAATTGCAAAACCTTTGCAACACCTTCGGAATTTAGCTAAGTTTCTCATCATATTATTACCCACGGACCAATGGCAAGCCGAATGCACCAACAAAACCCTAAAAATCTCATGAAAGTGCTTAACGATCTTTGGGAAGGACTGGCATATGCACATTCCTTTTGCCATGTGGGCATACCGCACTAGTATTCACACTTCCACTGCCACCACACCATTTTCTCTAGTCTACGGTAAGAGGTAGTTTGACCTCTCAAAGTCTAGATTCCCTCACTCCACATTTCTCTCCAAGACATGCACAATGATGATAAATTTTTTTCAGACCGTTTAGCACAACTCGAGTTATTAGACAAACGCCATCTTAACGCTCTTAACCATCTTCAATTTTACCAAAAATGTATCAAACGTGCCTATAAAAAAACATGTCCATGAATGAACCTTCCAATTCAGTGACCTTGTCCTAAAGGAAAATCAACATGTAACCAAAGTAGAAAAAAGTAAACAAGGTAAATTTGCTCCTAATTGGCTTGGACCATACATCGTGACTCATACTTACGGATCATGTGCTTATCATTTATCTTCACTCGAGGGTAAACCCAAACTTAATCCCCTTAACGCCTTGCATCTTCAACCATTATATTGTTGAATTTTAGTCCTACCTCGCATTCTACCTCTTTCCATGCTCGTCCCTTGAGCGATATCCACTTCCTACGCCATCACCAATGATTAAATAAGAATCATGTGTGTACCCATCACTTTTTATCTTCTCTTAAATATGCATACCATGGTTATACACATAGCATGATTCTCATGGATAATTTTTGTCTACCTTTAGATGAGATCCTATGGTCGTTTCACCTGCTTTCTAAAAAAAGAATCCTATTCTTCACCTTAGTCTTGTCCATGACTTAAAATCCCTCACATGGGATCACACTCCTTGAGTCAAACTTCCAATAAAAAGATGACTCACTCAAAAGGACATCTTTCTCTCTACAATCACTGCTATAAATAGACTACTCCCTCAAAAAGGAAACTATGCAAAGCTCTTTAAAAAAGAGAGAGAGAATCGAGGCTTCCAACATTGATTAGCTTTGCAAAGACCTCAAGAAATTAATTTCATCATCCCATATAAACTTCCCACATCAATCAGTCTATCTCAAACATCATTTAACACAAAAATCCTTTTAGTCATGGACTTGCCCATTGTGACCTTGGATCTCTTGCCACAAAGGCATGCTACCTACTACCATATAAACTACCAATTTTCACCCTCTCACCATTCACATTTTCATTTCCTACCGCCTCAAGGGACCTCTTGGAACCATGACATTTGGTGGTCACATGACTACTTTTCACCCTTAGAACAATCAATCATGCAATGTCTTTAGGGTCTTACATTCATCAGCCCTCCAAGGTATGACCTACTCGTTATGATCCTAACCAATCAGGTGGATTTCTTTCCTCCTTTTATCTTTTAACCTTCCTTATTACATATTGATTACCTTATATAGGACTTGGTCCTCGACACTTACCTTTGGATAATCTTCTTCTTCCACCACAATCAAAATCACCTATACCAATGTGCCCACAATCCACCCATACCTAACAGACCTAGACTCAATCATGCCTAAAACCTACCAGCTCATTCTCATACCTCCTCACATTCTTCCCTAGCTTATGGGAGAACTACATCGACCTAAGGTCCCTTTTCACCGGGACTATATAGGCAGCACTCTAAGGGCATGGGGCCCTTGGAGGTTAGCTCGACCACTCTCTACCCTAACCAATTCATCTTTCATTTTCCTAAATCACATTCTACCCTACTTAGTTTCCTTTTTATATCAAAAATTGGAAATTAAACCAAACAAACAACAAGTTGCTTCACATTTTTATCATCATCAAAACATACATTTATTATGACTACCATTTCTTTACCATCATCATACATGTATTATAAAACATCTTAAACATGACCCATATCATCATTCATTGCACAAATTAATGAATTACAACCTCAACCAATTTAAACTCCACCATGCCTAAAACCTAACTCATCCATGCCTAGACCATAACCTGAATCAACCATGCCTAAACCAAAAATTAACTCAACCAATCCTATGACTTGACTCAATCCATGCCTAACACACCTACCATAAATCCATCTATGTATAATAATAAAATGTTATCAACACAAACACATAATGACCATAATCATCATCATCTCTATAAATAAAATATCCAAACATGTGTATCCATATACATAACTATCAAATGTCTTTGGCATGCAGGCCGGTGTATATAATCCAATCTCTCAAAACTCTCATATACATCCTCACCATCTTTGGCACGTAGACCGGTATATGCTCAAAAATATATAAAATCTCATACATCCTCACGATCTTCGGCATGCAGGCCAGTATATATTAAAAAAGACTAAAATACATCAAAATAAAGGGATGGGCATTAGGCCTCATCCCGCTGGACATCCTTTATGTATGTCTCTCCATTCTTCTCCTCAACTCTGTCTCGACAACATGATATCATCTCACCGCCGCCATAGGTTGCGGTTAGGCCCTGTTGGTACATCACCTGGAGCTAGTATTCATGAGATGGTGGCCTCTCCCTACTCCTGTCTCAAAGCTTGATGGCCCTATGTTCTCTCCACACTATGATTCTAGGATCTAGTCCTCTCACTTGAGGCCTATTGTGCCTTATACTCTCTATAGGATAGAAAATCTATCCCAAATGCTATTATTTGATCTTGGTAGTATCTGGCCTCACATAAGGCTTCCATGACCTAGATATGGGTACTATCTGTGGTGGCTCCATCGGCATCGACCATTGTACCTATCCTGCGGGACCCTATCCTACCCCTACCTATGAACTGGGACCTTGTCCTGGTGCTTGTGGAGGTGCCATCGGCCTCACACCCTATGCCTGTACCTACACCTGTAATGCCTGAATCTACACCTGTGTAGTGGCCAACGGCGCATAAACTTGTAACCTATGCCTGTAAGGCAGCTACCTTCTCATCATCACCCTCTCCATCTCGCCCTGGGCCATTTGGGCTGTAGACTAGCCACCTACACATGTAATGTGTCCACCTCTATCTCCGACACTACAATCTGCCCTTGTACCATCCCCAACTATGTAATCATGGTCATCACCTACCCTTGTAGGGCGTCTATCTACACATTTGTGGTGGCTAAATATGGCTACCTGGCCACGGGAGGTACTACTCGTAGTTGGGCCACCCACCACCTTCTATCATACCTATCCATCACACTGACATCATCAATCCATCGGTCTATAACCTGCTCCTCTTGCCCAATAGGTATTTTCAACTGTGGAAGTGGTAGTGGTCTCTCCACATCATCCCTTTGGTACTGTGGGAAGGGTGGTGGTATATCCTGCATAATCTAAATCTGTCATCTAACCTTGTCAATGGGGATCATCTCATGCTCTCTTATATGGTGTCCCTCTATCTATCTAAGTATCTCAAGGCCAATTAGCTCCTCAACCATCTATCTGTATGAGGGATAACCCACATACGGTCTCCATATAATGTCTACTCTAGATAATCCCTCCAATAGCTATCAGTAGTATGCTACATCATGTGTAGCCCTGTTTGATCACCACTCTCCAATAATAGGCACCCATCGCTTGTACCCCACCCACACAAAACCCGACTCAAATGCATCTACTTAGGGCATACCCACTAGACACACATAGATAATGTGCTCATAGGCCCAATAGTGTAGAATAAAAGTGTAGCATGACTGAACCTACGGAGCCACCCATACGCCCATAGCTCTCTATATAGCTATACCAGGAATGTTGGCACCCAGGAAAATCAGGTCCTCTCCATCATCATGTCATGTAGCACTCCCATCAATGATCATGGGAATCTCCCACCCTCTGCATCCGGTAGTGTAAAACAACAGACTACCTCCATCAATAATACTACAAGCCTCGTCTCCTCTAGACGGGCTAGGTACATCTCTCCATAGCTTAGATTGGTGCTATGGAATGTCAGCTCTACCATCCCCTCCCCAAACACCATCAGCATCAACTCCTCAGATGCCTCTGAGGAGATTAAATATACATACGTACCTAATATGGGTAATCGCAGGATCCTGAACATGTCCTCCAAGGTGACTGTCATCTCACCCATCGGTAGGTGGAATGTTTTGATCACCGAATCCCATATATTGATGAGGGTGACCATCGGAATGAGCTTCGGACTACATGCCGATTACGTGGGACCCCAATCAAGCCCACCTTGTCAACATGCCACAACTCCTCGGCTATCTTTGTGCCTCGAACTATCACAAGCAGTGGGTGGAACCCTGTCTCACATCCTCGATTGATCTCTCACCGCATCCAAGAAAACAATCACATTATTCAACACGATAAGATTTACATTCACTAATACCGATTCCCATTACGCTACCTCTTTTTCTTTTTTTACCTTACCCAAACCAACCCGCACCTCCCTACTTGCCCAACCCAACCCTAACCTACCGACCTACCTACCCAAACTCTACCCAACTTAATATCACCTGTTTTATTAAACCACATAGCCCAACCCCTCAGCTACTTCCATTTTGACCCACTCCCTGACCTTACCTTTTTCCTACACATCTATAAATTTTTCCCTAACCACATCCCCCTTACCTATTTTTACCCCTTACCTATGTTATGATTTTCATCAAAACCACTTTTCTCACCCCTATCTACCTCACCCACCCAACCTCGGACACCTTGTGGCCCCTTTTTCCCCAATTACAACTGGTACCGGTTACCCCTAACCAACCCCGGTCCCCCTTCAACCAACATCATTCACCTACTTCGTGACCGATACCGATGCCCTAACACCGACGTCGGCTAACCATTAACCGATGCTGGTCACTGTCGCCACAAACCCACGATGCCCAACCCCATTTTCCCTCAAAATTCCCTTTTTACTCCCTTCTACCCACCCAATCCTACCCAAATTCCCCTTATACCCTTCCCCACCCCTTCTTCACCCAATCCCCTCCCTCCATTTCCTATTTTACTTGATTTCCCTCCCATAATTCAAAATTTATTTTCCCCCCAAAATCAAAAAAACCCATTTTCACCCACTAATTCAATTTAATAAACAAAACAACAAGTCGGATTGAATCCTACCTCATCACACTACCGTCTACATGGTGGCACCTCGCCACTGCACTAGTGGTCCCCCCGATCCCTCTCCTACCTCTGCCATCACCAAATGACCTCTCGCTCTCCACCCAATCAATCCACTCAAACCAATCCAACCTAGCTCGTGGATCCACCTATTGACCAACTCTCACTAGCCACAAAGCTCACCAACCTAGTCCTTTGTCTCACTTGGTCACTTTCCACCCTTTTCTCTCTCCTATGTCATTTTCTCCTCTTTTGCAAAAGACAAATGACTTGTGAAAAAATGGATTTTTCTCTTTTTATAACAACCCCAACCTAACCGGCGTCGAGTTTACCATAACTAACATTGGTCCTATGCCCTAGCTTACCATGGTTAGTCGAGCTTGACCAACATCGGTTCCCTTAAACCATCATCGGTTTCCCTGCTTAGTCTTTTTTCTACCCCTACCCCCATTTTTTGACTTGAATCTTTTTTATCCTACACTCACCTCACTTGGCCACACCACTTGACCTTCTTGACCTTACCCTTTACCCCCTCACCTTATCCTCATTCAGGGGACTCATTATGTTACCCATACCTCAGCCCTACCCATGTCGTGACCTAGATACTTGGACCTGGAACATCACTAGTGACCTTTGACCTCATGTGCCTACTATACCTTGTGAAATTATTACCCATGTTCTGGACATACTGACCTTACCTTGTCTCTTGTTGTGACTATCTATCTATCCGAACAAACCTTTGGTGTACCGTAACATACCTAAACGTTCCCACACCTAGCCTACGTCATGTTTCCTAACCATATCCTATATCTTGGATACCAAAATCACTTCAACCTTGTTTTGATAAGCCTATCGACCTAAGACAATGTAGAGTTTACTTTCTCTTAAATCTAGTACCATGTCACAATTTATACATCTGTGTGTGCGTTTGACTATTACTACCTTTGACCCTGACCCATTACCTAGATTACCTAAGTAGACCTTTTCCCTTTTACCCGTTACCCCACTTCTTCTTCATCACATTCACCTTTTATCAAACCACTCCCCGATTCCACCTTCTACCTCATTAGTTCCTAGTTTGAGGGGGATCACCTTCACCCACACATGGGGAAACCACATCTTATTTTTGTCATCATCACTTACCAATACAAGCTATGCAACAAAAAGGGGAAAATGTAGACACTAAAATTAGGTCACACTCCCCTTGGTCCCTCGTCAAATAAACACCTTGAACACATTCACCTAACCATGGCCCCTTTCATCCCACTCTAATATTAATTTAATTAATTTAATTTAATTAATTCATTATCCTCACAATATTTATTATTTAAATATCCTAATTGGGATAGTTCCCACATATCCACCTCACCCTAAGACCTATTCTTAGTAAGTTACCATAACTAACTAAGACCTACCCAAACCCTAAAAATCAAAGCCTACATTCCCTCTAACCACATTCCCACATGTTGAAAAGGGAAGCTTCCATTCTAATCCATGGAGCCAAATGAATGAGATCCTAGAAAATCAAAAGGATCTACCCATTTTAGAAAACCTAGGAAATCCCACCCTAACCGACTCCGGTTACCCTAAACCACCGTCGGTCAACCCGAAACCACCGTTGGTTACCATTTAACCCCCAAAACAACCTTATTTTAAGGTTGACACATTTTAGAGAGGTTGATACATCTTCTGAGAATAAGTGACAAAACTAGAGCTACATGCAAGTAGAACTAGCATCCATACACGCATCAGAGCATCCATAGCTAGCACCAAAAGCAACTACAAAGCCATTTGCCTTCACAAGAGCATCGAGGAAGTGCCAAGCACCACACCGAGTTCCTTCCATTTGATCACCCACCATTTCCAACCAGACATCAAGCTCGTACAAACAGTAAGTTTTGTTAACCTACACTGGTTCATTATCATTTGAGCAGATCCTTTTACTTTTGTTGTTAGTTTCTACTCCCATTCCCATTCCCCACCATTTTACCTCCATGAAAACTTGACCATCCCTTTACCCACACCCTTGAACTACCCATATCCAAATTTTAATCATTCCTATGCATACCTAAGACCCACATGAGCCTTATTATTGCTATTCCATTTCCATCTAGCCTCAGATATGTCACCCCACCAAATTTTTACCGAGTTTCCTGTACCCTAACTATATTGATGATGGTTTCCCACAACCATTTCCGGTCAACCTAAACCGACACTTTGGTATTTATGTTCTTAACTAGAAACCAAGAACAGAGCTTCCATTCTCTAACCAATACCACAACATCCCGTAACCTAACCCTAGCCAATACCGCATTCAAACAAAGACCGATTCATTCATAGCTTAGCTTACTGTTGTGAATGAATTTTCTTATCAGAGACGATCATTTTAACTATAGTAGGATTTCCTTTATTATTAGCATTAAGTTGTTTTAAACAGTGGATTGACAGCTGTTTAGGAAGTATCACACTTCCCAGATCTAGCATACACTAGGCATTCCTCTACATATATTGTTTAACTTTCATTTGGCGGTCTTTTTTTCCATTTCAGGTAGTTCCTCCAAACAAAAAGGAATCTCTCATGATCAGATGTGGATCAAGAAGTCATACGTGTGTAACAACCTACAACCAACATTTTGACAAGTATTCCTCCTAGCCCTTTTACCCTTATCTGCTTTTTTCAACATTTAAAGAGATGCTCTAGAATCGGGTGAAGTAAAGGATCATAAATATAATAGGACTAATAGAGTCCCCTCTAAAAACTCTTGACCATCCTTATCCTTTGTTATTCATAACTAACAGTTCAAAAACTTCATTCACCAAAAATAACAGTGTTTCCAACTTGGCAACTTTCTACCTTCCCCAAACCTTGGCCAAGTTTGGCGGTACTTAAAATTAAATGGAACATTTAAAATTTTTGATGCCTTTGGAATGGTGCCACCTCCATCCCAATCAAATTTCCAACAATTCCAACCCCAAGTTCCTTAGGTTAGGTCAATGTCCAATAGGTTATGTCCCCTTAATAATAGGTTAGAAACCTTAGTTTAGGATCTTAGGCATAGTTCCATATAGCTTAGGATTAATTAATGTTCAAAAACTAGGATAGTATCCTATTAGGATTTAATCAATAATAAAAATAATCACCTTAGCATAGGTTTAGGATAGGATAATTTTATAACAACACTTAGATTAATTAGGTCTAATTAATTAATCAAATAATGTTACCTTCCATAGCTCATCAAAACGATGAATAGATCACCATGAAGGGTGGAATCCAAAAGATGTTATAGGACACCCCAGTGACCCCCATGTAAGCTTGGGTGCATAAATTAAATATTCTAACCAACTCATTCAAGATGTTCAAAACATTGAAAAATATCAAACATGCCTTGGATCACTACAATTGATCCAAGGTGATTAATCCTGGACTTTGCAATCATCAGACTGAAAAACAAGTTTAGTATTGCAAACTAGGAAATGAACAATTTAAACCGAATTTATTTCCTTCATCCACATGCAAAATACATTAAAAGTTTAGCATAAAAAGTATATGAATACTTCATTAATAAATTCATAGTTTTCATGGTATAACGTTACTCAAGTTTAGAAGATAAAACATACCATCTACATCAACATGATTTTTTAGTTTTAACGAGTACATAATCTTCAAAACAAAAATCACCTATCAACATTGTTACTTCATTAACATAAGTGATCAAAGATAACAGCCATGGCAGAGGTATTATAATCACATGATTCATCAAATATCATAACATCATCACCATGATTAGTAAATATCTCAAATATCTCACACATGCCAAATATGACATAATAACATCATACATGGTTATACATTATCTTTCATCAATCAAATTCTTCATAACTCTATCAAGAAGGCTCATATCCTTCACAAAATAGTTGTTTCCAAGAACCATTCTTCACTTTCAGGCCTCAAGATCACCTAATAAAATATCAATTATGGTATGTAACAACACATTGGAAATAAAATAAATTTTATATCATATCCATGCATGAAAACAACACAAACTTTCCTCTTCATTAAACCGAGCTTCCCGAAAGCCATTTTAGGAATTCAATTTGTTTACACCCTTGTTTTCACTTTCAAGACCTAAAATTCCCTTAAATAGGAACACAATTCATACATATTCACTCTCCAACTGATAGGAAGCATAAAATCATCCATATCATGCATCTTCTACCTCCATCTTCTAGTCAGAACAATATTTTCCTAAAAAACAATAAACCTTCTTCTTCACAAACTGAGTTAGATGAACTATCAAAACTTATCACCATGATAAAAACCATATACCATTATAAATCTATCTGAATCTTATTTTCATAAGACTTTACATTTCTTTCCAACTCTAGGTGGAATTCCTTCAACCAGGTTCATCTCTAAAACTACTTTAGAACTGCCCCAAAACTACCTTAAGACATGTCTTCATAATTAGGGAACATTTTGGCCTCTAGAATCCTAACCATGATTTTAAACCATACTGAAAATCAAGTAAAACTCATAAGATAGAAACAATGTCAATTTATTTCATACCTCCTTTGGGAAACTCGAACATCTTCAAAAATAAGAAATTTTAAGTGGGGTCCACATACAATCAAAATATTTATCTTACCTTTATCGAAATTTTGAGGAGTCCTATAAAACATCAAATAATCATACTAGAAATTAAACTTCATTCTTTTCACATACCGTGAATATATTCTCCATCGCTCTAGACGTGGAGTTCCAAACTCACAAAAAAAAAAAAAGTTTACCTTGTCTTTGGTTGTTCAAACTTGGACCTTTGTCTCAGATCTGAAAAACCTGAGTCATTTGAGTCAATAATGGGATTGTATCCAAGTTATGGGACCTTGCATGCTTACAACAGACCTCTGGAGAAGGTTGGTTCCTCTACTTCTACTACTACTACTACTCCCGATGGTAAATTGAAAACCTAAGCTAAACATGCCAAGGAACGAGGGATAGAAGGATATGTGAAAAGGGAAAACTAAAACTAATGGAGGTGATAAAACCATAAATAAAGGGGATGAACATGATCAAATTTGAGTGGAAACAAAGGATAATTTGAAAAGGAAGGCTAGACACATGTAGCACAGACCGGAATGCAATTGCATAGTCATTTTTATGAAAAAAAAATCAGAAAAGAAGATGCAAGGGATGTGAGAAGAGACACAACAGACACACAACGTGAAGGAGAGGCAAAATTTAAAAATAGAAAAAATGTAAGGAAGAAGATAACAAAAAAAATCAATGCTTCTATTACTTGTGTGGAATTCATGAGTCTATTATAATGGTGTATGAGGTCGATATCCACATGCAAAACTAGATCTCAAGGTCTGTAACTCAAAAATGCAAGGAAATTCCTTTACAAAGTGAAATAACCCAACTCTTATCAATAAGAAATGTTCTTACATTTATAGATGAATGAATGAGAGAGAGAAGGAAGGAAAATCTGATTTAAAAACTCAACCACCAACAATCAACAATGAATTCACGTAAATCTTCCTATAAATCTGTCAAATGCACTTCTCCATGTCTTTTTGGCATGAGGGAGAAGAAAAGGGTCAAGATTTGAATCAAATCAGGTTGTTGGAGAAATCATATTTTATAGTAATGGCATGATATATGTTTTCTATATTCTCACCTACCGAGTCCCACCAAATTTTGATCTCAAGTGATCTAGAGTGTAACCCACGTCATCAGCTATTTTTTCATTTTCTATCATGTTGCAAGGATTAAGTACCCTATTGGCACACTTTGATAGGTTGTGTGTGATGCACTCCATGTCCGATAGTCCATGTAGCACACACGTTGGTGTAAAATAAGGTGTGATAACACATGGAGAAAATAAGAAAGGAAGAAGAAAGTAGAAGAAGCGCACAAAAGTAATGCATGTGGGAGAAATGGAAGGAACATCTAGGAGAAATAATGTGTATCAATAAGGAAGAAATTGCATGAGGAATCCAGAGATTTAGTTAATTTTTGTAAATCAATTCTAAGGTACATGCGAAGGGCGTATGGACTGCTAAGAAGAAGGAAAATGCACCAAGAGTGGGCGTGAAGGAAAATGGAATAGATGGAGGAATAAGAAGGTAAGATGAAAGCGTAGGAAATTAGCATGCAATGTCACATGTGGAATAGGGGCTAAGGAATATGTCAAAATAACAATTGAAGTGCACACAACCTGTAATATAAAACCTCATAGCAATAATATAAATACAAGTTATGTAAATAAATAGGGGAGTTATTTGGATAATAGTTTAGGAAAATTTCGGTCACATATCCCTACTAGATGAAGTAAAGTAGTAGCCTAGTGTAACACCCCGAAATCGTTGTTACTTCCTCTTGAGCATACAAGTGTTGATATGTGATTTCTTTTGTAAAAAGGATGTGTTCCTTTGATTGAGAAGTCATGCTTGATATGGACTGTATCTTCTTTGAAATTGCAGATCTTTGACTGAGTCGGAATATAATTGGACTCTTTTATTTCTTTCATTTTACACCTGAGTTTAATCTGATCTCGGAATGAATTGTGGATTTATCCATCTATAAGACCCAGCCTTGGATCAGTGGCATTGATCCAAGTAATGCTTTAAGTTTATTCGGGATGAACTAATATTATAGACCATTCGCAGGGTAAGGTCCGATGCGTTGAATAAAGCTGTCCCGAGTCTAACTCATGCGATCATGTTAAATGAATTGGTTCATGATATCGTAATATCAGGAAGGTCTTGATCATGGACTAGGTAATAATTTAGATACATTTAATTCACTAGCCTATTGGCAGTGCAGGAGTGAATCCTGCTTGTTCGTGAATGTATGTTGTAGGTTCTTTTTCTGAGCATTTGAAATGTTAGACCTAAACTGGATTTATTAAGGTTAGTAACCTAAAACTAAACTATGATCTAAGGGTTAGATTAGTGTTAATCTAACCTAGGCCTAAGCTATAAGCTAAATGTTCTAAGTTAGTAACTTTGTGCTATGGAGGTTAGACTAAGTCGCATCTTAAATCCTAACCTATGTTACTAACCTAACTAATGGACAAGGAAGAAAGGGGACCTATGGAAGGGTGCAAGCCATGGGTGGCAGTTTCTATGGCATTAAATAGGTAGATAAGCATGAAGGACAGATGAGATGGTAGAAGTTTTAACGGCTAGCAAGAGCCGACGTGGCAAGTCGCCAAAGTTAGAAATGGTCTTTGAATTTTATTTGTCCATCGCCAACTATGGCGGTCGGTGGCAATGGAGATTGAGTGGGAAATTAGGATTAAATGCAATTAATGAGCTCGGTCTTCGAGCTCGGGTTTCACGGGAAGGCATGCAAAATGGAAAACTAGTAGTTTGTTTGGTTTTTCATGCGCTCCGGTTTTTCTCTGTCGATCACCTTGGTTCTTCGCACTTTTGATCTTCTTGGAGTTGCATGGAAAATATGAGTGTAACTCACTCTTTTCTCTGGTAAGGAAAATTTATAAGTCATGGAAATAACAAATTTTTGTTGGTGAATCTAACTTGGAAAAAGAGGAGAAGGCTCGAGCTCTTTGAGTGGTCTTCTTCGGATTTTTAAGCAAATAACCAGGCATGTTAGGCCCTAACCTTTAAAAATATTTCTCTCTTTCAAATGATTTCATTAGAACAACTCTGTTCAGATGATTTTGGATTTAGATGGTTTTTATGGTAGCTTTGTGTGATTTTATTACTGTATCTTCTTGCTGGTTCAATTTTTTCAATTTAACCCTTGATGGGTGTGTATTGTGTTTCGAACTGTTGCACTATCTCGTTGTGTTTTGCATTCCGGATAAAGTTTGTGAAATGCATGCAAGAAAGTATACTAAACCTGCTCTTTGGGAGCCCATGAATTGTTTCCTTGTTGGGTTCAGGCTACAGTTGATACTTGTTGTTGATACTTGTTGGAAAGGATACTGTTGGACTTTTGTTTGAATGTTCAGTATAATTCGACTTCTTTGTAAGTTCTGTCATGGTTATTATAGGTGGTGGTTACTGAATCTTGTTGGGTTTAGCTATGATACTTAAAGTTATTTGTGAGTGGATAACTTGCGTTGTGTTTACAGTATTTCAATGCGACCTTGTAGAAGTTGTTTCCCCCCCCCCTTGTGTTGCGATTATGGGATTCAACCCGTTGATAGTTTGCAATATATTTATTTATATACAAAATGACTCTGTGGAGTCCATGGAATGGTACGTATATTAAGGACTACCGTAGAAGCCATGTATGTGAATACCGGTAGTTTGATTCTCGCTTGAGTCTGGAGGGGTAACTGGTATTACGACTTTGTTATCTTGTCATGAATACCTTCGTTTAGCAATCAAACTTTGCATGAGACTCGGTTGGTGTACTTTTACGTTTCCTATCCGTGTGTAAGCTTGAGCGAATATTGTTGTAGAGGCTCAGTTGGATTCCTTGTTACGAAATCAGTATTTAGCTTCTGTATAAGCCTGATTGTGAATATTTACCATTGTTGGCATGGTTGGAATCCTTAACTTATATTTATCTTGTACATCGGTTTCTGTAGAAGCTTTATCGTGAATACTGTTGTTTGGATTCAGTTGAAATCCTTGATAGGTAACCAGTGTTTCTGCTTCTATATAAGCTTGATTATGAACACTTATTATTTTTGGCTCTGTTGGATTCCTTAATTTATATATAGATATCATGTATCTTGGCCTCTGTAGAAGTGGGTCGTGAATACCATACTTTTCAACCTCTGAATGAGTTCAGATGTGAATACGGTATGTTATGTTTCCTTTCTGAATAATTCCAGTTAAATGAGGTTGTGCATGTTGCATGGATTTCGTATGAATATCTCTGCATAGTCATAGGGAAACATCATTTGCTTTAATGTTAATGAGTCTCTTGTTGACTGTGATAAAAGAGAAGTTCTTTTGATTTTGACCTTGGATCTAAAGCCTTACAGTGTTAGTAGGGATTAGAATGAGTTGTATGTTGCTGAGAGGGATTGTTGTCGTGTTTGTGCGTGATTACGTCTTTGTTGTTGAGGTTTTCTTGTCTTGTGCTTGACTGAGATAAAGAGTTAACAGTTGTGCCTTGACAAGTGATTGCGCTAGCTATTTTCTCGTTCCTATAATAATATGGAAGGTTATGTGGAGTCTATTTAGGATAGAATACTCATCACTGCCTTGGCGCGAGAGCTGTTGTACTGCTAGTAAGCTACAGGATATTGTTTAATTTAAATTTTAACCAAACTGTGATGCTTCTGGTGGTCTCGTCTGATTTATTTGCATGTGTTTAAGGTGAATGCTTTGCTCTTGGAGAGACGGTACAGTCATGAGCTAGTTCTGAGGGAAATATGTATGATTCATTTTATTTCTCTTCTGTTGTAAAGTATAGGTTGATATAATTTTTATCTAACTTTTGGAATTGTTCTAACATGCTGATGGAATCATGAAAGGTTATGATATTCATTTATTATGTTGAATATATTAGTCCATCTGATGTTGCTATCCTTGGGATTCAGATGGATAGTTGTTTAGATGCATTTGTCTTTTTGGTCACTAACGTTTTGATGAAATATTTGAAAGGTATCTAGGACTATTTAGTGACTATAATGTGAGTTACGCGTGTATAGTTTGTTGTATTTCAAGAGTATATGAAATATGTTTACTTGTTTGGTGAAGTGATTTCATTTAAACGGGTGTTTAATGAATACAGTTGGTGGATTGCAATTGTTTTAAGAGTTAGTGCTTATCATGCTCGGTTCATCGAACTCGACCCATGTTGACAATTTTTGTAGATGGTTTCCATAAGTGGTAAAAGCACGTAGATCGATAGGATGTTGATTGTTTAATTTGGTTTTATGATGAATTACTGACTTGATTCTCTAAATGTACTATATGAGGAAAGATGTTCTTTTCCGTTGAAATAATTTTATCAAGTATGCTAAAAGCATAAAATGTATTTGATTAGTTTAAGAAAGGAATGGAAATAGATATTTGATACTTATATGTTTGTATTCATATCTTGATAGTTTGAACCTTCTTGGTTCAAATGATCTTAAGAGCATTGTTATTATTGTATAATTTGGAGACTTTTGTGATTATCAATGTAAGCTTGCAAGAATATGTGACTGAATACTTATGATTGTTTAGCAGTTCTAGTATGTTCTATCTAAAGCTAAATTGAAATTTAGATCTTTGTCTCTACGGAACCTAGGGTAAAAATAAACCTAAGCGGGATGCTAAACAAGCTGAATTAAATTATTAATTCCTAGTCTTGATTAAGCCAGGTCAACGTTTAATTGGATTCTTAATCATTATATCTTGATACTATTAAGTAAGATATAAATTCAGTTATGAGAACTGATATAAACCTAAAAAGGGTTTGGTTAGCAATCTCATGTGAAGGATGGGAGTAATTGTCCAATTTTGTTGATTTAGAATTATGTATATTCTATGAACTCCTTGATGGGACCTCTAGTCTTAATAACTTCTCTTGTGTATTGGGTTTTATTAAGAAAGGTCATTCTAAGGTGAGGAACCCAGGGATTGGGAAAGACTACCCTTAAAGGGAGCGTCTTATGGTATAATTTAACTCAACGTATGTAACACTTTTTAATAAGTAGATCTTTTCGAGGCGGATTTAAAGGTTGACGGCACAAGTCAACTGCAGGGTTGTACCTTTGAGAAGATTAGGATCTTCTCGAAGATACAACAATGCAGGTGACTTATGATGACACCCTTTGCATTGATCGTTAAGATTTACACCTTAAACTCGAACAAGTTACTCTGGGACCGATTAGGAATGTGGTCACGTTATAAGGCTGCCTAGGAGACTTGGGGTATCTTGACACACTGGTTTAACTAGGGTTGACCCAGTATGTCATCGTATCCCTAGTCCTCGGGAGCATCCATATAACGTTATCACCTTACTAATCCATTTCCAAGTGAATAAATTGGGATAGGAGGGACTGACAGAAGTCAGTATAAGACATTCTACATAACATAGGAATGGGGTGAAGGACGTATTCTAGATTGATGAGTATGTCGTTAAGGAATACGAGACATAAGTAGTATGTTTCAAATCTTTGGCCAAAGTATCGCAAGCTGCTGATTGCGTTGTCCTAAGTCACCTAGTCTAAGGGATGAGATGCCGATGAATAATGGTAACAATTATTCAGATAGGTTCCTTGGACAGAGCATTCTAAATCCCAGATTAGGGAAGAGAACCGCAAGAGTATTGTGTTAAAGTGAAAACGCCAACTCTTAATACACATGAATAGATCGGTAGATTACCGAGTCATGGAATGAATAGATCGGAGGTACTCCAAGTCATTACAGCTGCATATGGTTATCTGTTATAAGAATGGTTGCTTGATTTGTGAGTTCTAAATTATGTATTTAGAACCAGGAAGCATTTATAAAAAAAAAAAAAAATTGACTTGTTCTAATGTATAAAATGAGGATGTTACATCTTGGTATCAGAGCTGAAGGTTGCAGCTCTTGGACCTATTGTGTCCATAATCTGATGAAAACCTAAATTTTCTTGTAACAGAAAATGGTTAGAACAAGAGGGAACGTTGCGAATAATGCTCCACCTGAAGGAGGGGCGGAAACAACCCAAAACTTGATGAGATCCTTGCTGCCCTGTTGGACACAAGAGATCATTTAGCTGTACTTGAACAACAGGTGATGGGAAATGAGGAGGATGAAGAAGCTGGTAATAACAATCAGCAACCTCCTGAGGACAACCCCGATATGGGTGTTGATGTTAATGCTGGGAATGCACCTGTCCAACCAGAAAACAAAAAGGCCAGGTTGGCAGCAGAACTCACTAATGATATAAAAAGGATAAGTCCACCTAAGTATGATGGCACCACATTAGGAGATGGAGCTGAGAACTGGCTCAGTGAAATGGAGAAGTACTTTGCAATAAGAAACTTCTCAGAGGAAACCAAAGCTATTTGGGGAGCCTATCAGCTTTCCCACGAAGCATCTTCGTGGTGGGATAGCCGTAAAGTAGAGCTAAATATTGATGAGACCAATATTACTTGGGATCAATTTAAAGGCTATTTTAGGCAACGTTGGCTGCCACAACTTTTCTATGATAAAAAAATGACAGAATTCAGAAATTAGCTCAAGGGAAGCTAACGGTAACTGAATACTGGGAGCGGTTTACAAAACTCCTCAAGTATGTACTGCAGTATCAAACTGACGAGAAGTTCAAAATACGGAAATTCATCATGGGATTGAATCCCGTGATAGGGGGAGAGGTCGATGTTCACAGTCCAACCACTATGGAAGGAGTTGTTGAAAAGGCCATAAGACAAGAATAGAAATTAAAAGCTATTTCGCTCATAAGGAGGAAGTGCGGAAGAAGCTGCAAACCCTTCTTCAATCTCTCTTGCACCCAAAAAGGGACCATGGAAAAAGTTTGGAAACAAAAGTAAGTTTCCAAGGGATAATAGTAAGAAAGCAGTGGCAACTAAGCCTGCTGGAAATGTAAGGGATAATTTTGCCAAAAATTATAACAATGGGCAGAAGCCCTATGGAGGACAACGTGATGATTACAAGGTGGAGGCAATTTTGAGCCTAAAAGGGACCGTAGGAGGCTGCTACAATTGTGGCAAAGACCACTACGTAAATCGGTGCCCTTTGAAGAAGGATGATCGTAATCATCAAAGCATAAGATACATCTTTGTAGTAGCAGCACAAGCAAGTTGAAAAGCAAGTGACACCTATAGAAGTTAGGGTAAGTTATTTGGCATACTATCACTATTCTTTTTGATACAGAGCTACCGAATGTTTCATTTCTAATAAACTTGCCTCTAAACTTAAGAGAAAAGCTGAAAAATGGATAAATCTTAGATGCTGTATAAGATGGTAATAACTTTGTTCATACAGTGAGTATGTGTCTTTTTGGGGCAGTCCTTGACTTACCTAATTTCTCCACGGAAGTTGACCTCTATGTTACACCTTTGGGATCGTATGACATTGTCATCGGTGTCAATTGGTTAGCTGACCATAAAGCAAAGGTAGATCATTGCTATGAAAACAACATAAAATGTTTAGATGATCACTGGAAACAACAGAGATTCAAGGTGTGAAACGGGAAATTTCAGTTAGAAAACTGTCAGCTATGCAGCTTAAAAAGGCTAAAAACAAAGGATGTACCCTTTATGCAGTAAAGATATCTGAATTTTCAGAAGAAGATGGTGATTACATGAAATGATTTCCTCTGTTACAAAGTTTCAGGGATGTTTTTCCTGAGGAATTACCAGGGTTACCACCTAAGAGGGAATTTGACTTCACCATCGAAATCAAACTAGGAACAGAACCTATTTCCAAAGCACCTTATCGGATGACTACTATAGAGTTAGTCGAGCTTAAGGCACAATTGCAAGAACTTTTGTCTAAAGGTTTGATTAGACCAAGTGTTTCACCTTGGGGAGCGCCCGTAATATTTGTGAAAAAGAAGGATGGAACACTTAGGCTGTGTATCGATTATCGGATGTTGAACAAAGCAACAATCAAGAATAGATATCCACTTCCAAGGATCGACGATCTATTTGATCAGATGCGTGGGGCAGCGGTTTATTCTAAGATAGATCTTCGATCTGGTTATCATCAGTTAAGGATTAGAGAAGAAGATATTCATAAAATAGCTTTCCGAACAAGGTACGGACATTATGAATTCATGGTTCTACCCTTTGGATTAACTAATGCACCCGCAGCCTTTATGAACTTAATTAACAATATTTTTCAAGAATATCTGGACAAGTTTGTACTTGTATTCTTGGACGATATTCTCATTTATTCCAAAAGCGTTGAGGAGCACAATGAGCATTTGAAGATAGTTTTGGGAATTTTGAGAAAAAGAAAGTTGTATGGTAAGTTATCCAAATGTTCTTTCTTTGATTCAGAAGTTCACTATTTAGGTCATGTCATTAGCAAAGAAGGAATTGTTGTAGATCCTTCAAAAATAGTGGCAATAACTAAGTGGCCTGCACCAAAGAATGTGCATGAAGTAAGAAGCTTCATGGGTCTTGCTAGTTACTATAGAAAATTTGTTAAGGATTTTTCTAAAGTAGCTGCACCAATAACTTCATTGCAAAAGAAGGATAAGAAATTCATATGGAATGAAAAGTGCGAAGCGGCTTTCAAAATTCTGAAAGGCCAGTTGACTTCTGCACCTATATTAGCTGTACCAGACCCTAATGGGAGTTTTACTGTTGTAACGGATGCTTCTGGGGAAGGCCTTGGAGGTGTTTTGCTACAAAATGATCAATTCATAGCATATGAAAGTAGAAAACTTAAATTACATGAGCTGAATTATGCTCCTCATGATTTGGAGCTTGCTGCCATTGTTCATGCACTTCAAGTCTGGAGACACTATTTACTTGGGAAACCTTTTGAGTTGAAAACTGATCACTTAGGACTGAAATATATTTTCACTCAGCCTAATCTTAATGCTAGACAGAGAAGGTGGTTAGAATTTTTATCACAATATGATTTTGATATTAGCTACATCAAAGGGAAGGAGAATAGAGTAGTTGATGCTCTAAGTCATAGGAGGCACATTTCTACTCTTATAACATTAAGAACTCAGTTTAAGGATGAGGTAAAAAGTGCCTCAGAATCTGATATTTACTTTCAGCAAGTAAAAGCAACGCTTGCTGTAGAACCTAATGATGAAAGGTATAAAGGTTTTCATTTTGATGATGAAGGAATCTTGCGTTATGAAAACAGAGTATATGTACCTATGCTGAATGATTTGAGAAAGAAGTTGTTAGTTGAATTTCATAATTCACCTTTCTCTGGACACCTGGGTATCACAAAAATGCTTGCTGATCTGAAACAACAATACTTTTGGAAAGGTATGAAAAAGGATGTCATTAATTTTGTGACTCATTGTTTGGAGTGTCAGCGGGTTAAGGCAGAACATATGCACCCTGCTGGACTATTATATCCTCATAGCATACCACAGTACAAATGGCAAGTAATAACCATGGACTTTGTACAAGGATTACCCATGTCTAGGAATAAACATGATGTTATCCTGGTAGTTGTAGATAAACTGACTAAGGTAGCTCATTTCATCGCTGGAAATCTAAAGGATGATTCACCAGTGCTGGCCAAAAGATTCGTACATGAAATTTTCAGATTACATGGTGTACCAGAATTGATTATATCTGACAGGGATCCAAGAATGACGTCAAGATTTTGGCAAATGCTTAACACAGCTCTTGGAATGAAACTAAACTTCAGTTCTACATATCATCCGGAAACGGATGGACAAACTGAGAGGGTAAATCAAGTGTTGGAGGACATGTTGCGAATGTATTGCATGGATCAACAGTATAAATGGGAAGAGTATCTTCCATTAGTTGAGTTCACATACAACAACACTTATCACTCATCTCTTAAAATGGCACCATTTGAAGCACTTTATGGAAGAAAGTGCAGAACTCCTGTTAGTTGGGATAGTGTTGAGGATAGAGTGGTAATTGGACCAGAGATTCTCATAGAAATGGAACAGCAAGTTAAGCTGATTTGTGAACGATTAAAGGAAGCAACGGATAGGCAGAAGAGCTATGCTGACCTTAAGTGGGTTGATCGAAGGTTTGAGCTTGGTGAGAAGGTTTTTCTTTGTGTTAAACCCAGAAAGAGTTCTATAACTTTTGGCAAGGCTGCCAAGTTGTCACCTCGATTCATGGGACCTTTCGAAATTGTCAAAATAATCAATCCTGTAGTTTATCATTTAGCATTACCACCTGCTTTATCTCGCATGCATGATGTTTTCCATATTTCTTTGCTTAAGAAATACGTTTCAGATCTGTCACATGTTTTAAATTGGAATTCCTTGCAGGTCCAAGACCCAGGAATAATCATGGTTAAACCCACACGAGTGCTGGAAACTCGCCAATTGCATTTGAGAAATCGTGAAATATAGCAATGTAAGGTCCAGTGGGACTAGTTTAACGAAGAAAGTGCAACTTGGGAAAATCTGGAAGAGATGAAAATTGCTTTTCCTTCTCTTTTTCAACAGAATGAAATCTGTTGACAAAACATTTCTTTTATGAACTTTTTTTTTTTTTTTTTTAAGTTTATATGAAAGCCAGATGGAGGCAAACATTATTCAGGCTGAATAAAATGTGTTGTGACATTGATTTCTGGAACTATTTAAGTTGGAAAATAGTCACATTGTTTTGTGAACTAATAAATTGGTTGACCTGAAGGTTAATTGAATATGTAATCATCGGGATGATGAATCTTTTAGGAGGGAAGCATGTAACACCCTGAACTGTTGTTACTTCCTCCTGAGCATACAAGTGTTGATATGTGATTTCTTTTGTAAAAAGGATGTGTTCCTTTGATTGAGAAGTCATGCTTGATATGGACTGTATCTTCTTTGAAATTGCAGATCTTTGACTGAGTCAGAATATAATTGGACTCTTTTATTTCTTTCATTTTACACCTGAGTTTAATCTGATCTCAGAATGAATTGTGGATTTATCCATCTATAAGACCCAACCTTGGATCAGTGGCATTGATCCAAGTAATGCTTTAAGTTTATTCGGGATGAACTAAAATTATAGACCTTTTGCAGGTTGCAAGGTCTGAATGCGCATTGAATAAACTGTTCCGGAGTCTAACTCAGGTTGATCGTGTTAAATGAATTGGTTCCCGATATCGTAATATCAGGAAGGTCTTGATCGTGGACCAGGTAATAATTCAGATACATTTAATTCACTAGCCTATTGGCAGTGCAGGAGTGAATCCTGTTCGTGAATGTATGTTGTAGGTTCTTTTTTTGAGCATTTGAAATGTTAGACCTAAACTAGATTTATTAAGGTTAGTAACCTAAAACTAAACTATGATCTAAGGGTTAGATTAGTGTTAATCTAACCTAGGCCTAAGCTATAAGCTAAATGTTCTAAGTTAGTAACTTTGTGCTATGGAGGTTAGACTAAGTCGCATCTTAAATCCTAACCTATGTTACTAACCTAACTAATGGACAAGGAAGAAAGGGGACCTATGGAAGGGTGCGAGCCATGGGTGGTAGTTTCTATGGCATTAAATAGGTAGATAAGCATGAAGGACAGATGAGATGGTAGAAGTTTTAACGGCTAGCAAGAGCCGACGTGGCAAGTCGCCAAAGTTAGATATGGTCTTTGAATTGCATTTGTCCATCGCCAACTATGGTGGTCGGTGGCAATGGAGATTGAGTGGGAAATTAGGAGTAAATGCAATTAATGAGCTCGGTCTTCGAGCTCGGGTTTCACGGGAAGGCATGCAAAATGGAAAACTAGTAGTTTGTTTGGTTTTTCATGCGCTCCGGTTTTCCCTCTGTCTGATCACTGGTTCTTCACACCAATCTTCTTGGAGTTGCATGGCAAATATGAGTGTAACTCGCTCTTTTCTCTGGCAAGGAAAATTTATAAGTCATGGAAATAACAAATTTTTGTTGGTGAATCTAACTTGGAAAAAGAGGAGAAGGCTCGAGCTCTTTCAGTGGTCTTCTTGATTTTTAAGCAAATAACCAGGCATGTTAGGCCCTAACCTTTAAAAATCTTGCTCTCTTTCAAATGATTTCATTAGAACAACTCTGTTCAGATGATTTTTGGATTCAGATGGTTTTTATGGTAGCTTTGTGTGATTTTATTACTGTATCTTCTTGCTGGTTCGATTTTTTCAATTTAACCCTTGATGGGTGTGTATTGTGTTTCAAACTATTGCACTATCTCGTTGTGTTTTGCATTCCAGATAAAGTTTTTGAAATGCATGCAAGAAGGTATACTAAACCTGCTCTTTGAGAGCCCATGAATTGTTTCCTTGTTGGGTTCAGGCTACAGTTGATACTTGTTGTTGATACTTGTCGGAAAGGATACTGTTGGACTTTTGTTTGAATGTTCAGTATAATTTGACTTCTTTGTAAGTTCTGTCATGGTTATTATAGGTGGTGGTTACTGAATCTTGTTGGGTTTCGCTATGATACTTAAAGTTATTTGTGAGTGGATAACTTGCTGTGTTTACAGTATTTCAATGCGACCTTGTAGAAGTTGTTCCCCCCTTGTGTTGCGATTATGGGATTCAACCCGTTGATAGTTTGCAATATATTTATTTATATACAAAATGACTCTGTGGAGTCCATGGAATGGTACGTATATTAAGGACTACTGTAGAAGCCATGTATGTGAATACTGGTAGTTTGATTCTGTCGGAGTCCTGGAGGGGTAACTGGTATTACAACTTCTGTTATCTTGTAATGAATACCTTCGTTTAGCAATGAAATTTTGGTACAAACTCAGTTGGTGTACTTTTTACGTTTCCTATCTGTGTAAGCTTGAGTGAATATTGTTGTAGAGGCTCAGTTGGATTCCTTGTTACAAAATCAGTATTTAGCTTCTGTATAAGCCTGATTGTGAATATTTACCATTGTTGGCACGGTTGGAATCCTTAACTTATATTTATCTTGTACATCGGTTTCTGTAGAAGCTTTATCGTGAATACTGTTGTTTGGATTCAGTTGAAATCCTTGATAGGTAACCAGTGTTTCTACTTCTATATAAGCTTGATTATGAACACTTATTATTTTTGGCTCTGTTGGATTCCTTAATTTATATATAGATATCATGTATCTTGGCCTCTGTAGAAGTGGGTCGTGAATACCATACTTTTCAACCTCTCGAATGAGTTCGAGATGTGAATACGGTATGTTATGTTTCCTTCTCGAATAATTCCGAGTTAAATGAGTTTGTGCATGTTGCATGGATTTCGTATGAATATCTCTCGCATAGTCATAGGAAACATCATTTGCTTTAATGTTAATGAGTCTCTTGTTGATTGTGATAAAAGAGAAGTTCTTTTGATTTCGACCTTGGATCTAAAGCCTTACAGTGTTAGTAGGGATTAGAATGAGTTGTATGTTGCTGAGAGGGATTGTTGTCGTGTTTGTGTGTGATTACGTCTTTGTTGTTGAGGTTTTCTTGTCTTGTGCTTGACCGAGATAAAGAGTTTTGGTTGTGCCTTGACAAGCGATTGCGCTAGCTATTTTCTCATTCCTATAATAATATGGAAGGTTATGTGGAGTCTATTTAGGATAGAATACTCATCATGCCTTGGCGCGAGAGCAGCTGTACTGCTAGTAAGCTACAGGATATTGTTTAATTTAAATTTTAACCAAACCGTGATGCTTCGGTGGTCTTGTCTCGATTAATTTGCATGTGTTTAAGGTGAATTCTTTGCTCTTGGAGAGACGGTACAGTCATGAGCTAGTTCTGAGGGAAATATGTATGATTCGTTTTATTTCTCTTCTGTTGTAAAGTATATGTTGATATAATTTTTATCTAACTTTTGGAATTGTTCTAACATGCTGATGGAATCATGAAAGGTTATGATATTCATTTATTATGTTGAATATATTAGTCCGTCTCGATGTTCTATCCTTGGGATTCAGATGGATAGTTGTTTAGATGCATTTGTCTTTTTGGTCATTAACGTTTTGATGAAATATTTGAAAGGTATCTAGGACTATTTAGTGACTATAATGTGAGTTACGCGTGTATAGTTTGTTGTATTTCAAGAGTATATGAAATATGTTTACTTGTTTGGTGAAGTGATTTCATTTAAACAGGTGTTTAATGAAAAACGGTTGGTGGATTGCAATTGTTTAAGAGTTAGTGCTTATCATGTTCGGTTCATCGAACCGACCCATGTTGACAATTTTTGCAGATGGTTTCCATAAGTGGTAAAAGCACGTAGATCGATAGGATGTTAGATTGTTTAATTTGGTTTTATGATGAATTACAGCTTGATTCTCTAAATGTACTATATGAGGAAAGATGTTCTTTTTCTGTTGAAATAATTTTATCAAGTATGCTAAAAGCATAAAATGTATTTGATTAGTTCTGAAAGGAATGGAAATAGATATTTGATACTTATATGTTTGTATTCATATCTTGATAGTTTGACCTTCTTTGGTTCAAATGATCTTAAGAGCATTGTTATTATTGTATAATTTGGAGACTTTTGTGATTATCAATGTAAGCTTGCAAGAATATGTGACCGAATAATTATGATTGTTTAGCAGTTCTAGTATGTTCTATCTAAAGCTAAATTGAAATTTAGATCACTGTCTTCTGGAACCTAGGGTAAAAATAAACCTAAGTAGGACACTAAACAAGCTGAATTAAATTATTAATTCCTAGTCTTGATTAAGCCAGTCAACATTTAATTGGATTCTTAATCATTATATCTTGATACTATTAAGTAAGATATAAATTTAATTATGGGAACCGATATAAGCCTAAAAAGGGTTTGGTTAGCAATCTCATGTGAAGGTTGGGAGTAATTGTCCAATTTCGTTGATTTAGAATTATGTATATTCTATGAACTTCTTGATGGGACCTCTAGTCTTAATAACTTCTCTTGTGTATTGGGTTTTATTAAGAAAGGTCATTCTAAGGTGAGGAACCCAGGGGATTGGGAAAGACTACCCTTAAAGGAGCGTCTTATGGTATAATTTAACTCAACGTATGTAACACTTTTTAATAAGTAGATCTTTTCAAGGCGGATTTGAAGGTTGATGGTACAAGTCAACTGCAGGGTTGTACCTTCGAGAAGATTAGGATCTTCTCGAAGATACAACAATGCAGGTGACTTATGATGACACCCTTTGCATTGATCATTAAGATTTACACCTTAAACTCGAACAAGTTACTCTGGGACCGATTAGGAATGTGGTCACGTTATAAGGCTGCCTAGGAGACTCGGGGTATCTTGACACACTGGTTTAACTAGGGTTGACCCAGTATGTCATCGTATCCCTAGTCCTCGAGAGCATCCATATAACGTTGTCACCTTACTAATCTGTTTCCGAGTGAATAACTTGGGATAGGAGGACTGACAGAAGTCAGTATAAGACATTCTACATAACATAGGAATGGGGTGAAGGACGTATTCCAGATTGACGAGTATGCCGTTAAGGAATACGAGACATAAGAAGTATGTTTCAAATCTTTGGCCAAAGTATCGCAAGCTGTTGATTGCGTTGTCCTAAGTCACCTAGTCTAAGGGATGAGATGCCGATGAATAATGGTAACAATTATTCAGATAGGTTCCTTGGATAGAGCATTCTAAATCCCAGATTAGGGAAGAGAACCACAAGAGTATTGTGTTAAAGTGAAAACGCCAACTCTTAATACACATGAATAGATCGGTAGATTACCGAGTCATGGAATGAATAGATCGGAGGTACTCCGAGTCATTACAGCTGCATATGGTTATTTGTTATAAGAATGTATGCTTGATTTGTGAGTTCTAAATTATGTATTTAGAACCAGGAAGCATTTATAAAATAAAAAAATTGACTTGTTCTAATGTATAAAATGATGATGTTACACCTAGAGCATCCATTGGGCATGAAGTGAGTGTGTATATGAACTTCTGATTTGCATCTTTGAAAAACTACCCTTGAGTCACTCAAAGCATGTTCTAAAATTTGTTATGAATCCTACAAAACTATTTATTCTGTTGGAAGATTTTGGCCTCTGGAAGCAAAAGAAGAGCGCATTGGAAGATTGCACAAGAAGGAAGAACTATATAAAAACAACACAATGTGCACGTAGCACACTTGGAGGAATTTAAATTATTCTAGTACATACATAATGATGTAGAAAACTTAATGGAAAGGCTTGAGATAGATCCCATTGACTGGGATTGATAGCGTGTCTCCATAAAGATGAGATAACTCAAAATATTTATCCTCCATACAAGAACTGATAATATATAGGAAACTCTAAAGTGCATCAAACTTTGAATGATGCATTAGATTAGCTCTATCAACATCCCATTTTGATACCAAGTCCCCAAGTTTGAAATATTTAGGCCTAGCCTTTACGTTGAACCACTTCTTTTTTGATTGCTAATGTTGTTCTAGCTTGATCATGGCATAATTCCTTAATTCTTCAAGTTCAACCAGCTCTACCATTTTGATTTCTCTCTGGTCTACACATTCAAATTCCAAGCTGTTGGGTAAGTGCTAATGAATTCAACTTAAGTATCAAAGGAAGTGTAGCCTCCTTGTCATAGACGATCTTATAAGTAAAAATTCTTATTGCATTTTTTGTTTTGATTTGGTCTACCTACAACATGCATGGAACCTTAGTATGCCACTATCTTTGGTTGATATTCATTTTTGCTTCATGATCCTGATCAAGTTCTTGTTTGTTGACTCTACCAAGCCATTACCTTGAGGGTAATAATTGGAGGAGGTCTTCAAATATATACCAAGGCTAAGAGCCCAATAATTTTAGTACCAAGGAAGGATTTTCCATTATCATATTTAATGGTTTAAGGAATGCCAAATCTTATTACAATACCTTCAAGAAAGTCAAGGATGAAAAACTCATTTGATTCCTTGAGAAAGAAAACTTTTGTCCATATGGTGAAGTAATCCATAGTTTTTAACACCCATAATGGCTAGAACTTGAAGGAGGATTGATCATACCTATGAAGTTAAGACCGCATAATGAGAAAGGATGATATTCTTGGATTGGTTGGAAGGGAAGTGCTATCAGTTTCTTCTTTCCTACAAACAAATCATATTCTTTGCATTTCATGACCCACTTGTGTGCATCTGTGAATAGGGTGGGCCAAATGAATCATGCCATGATGATTTTTATTTCTTTAGTTTTGGCAGAGAAGTTTCCACTAGATAATCCATCATGAAATTATGCTAACACTTTTTCAACTTGTGTGCCATCAATACACCTCAACAACATACCATCAAGATTTCTTTTGAAGAGAAATCCATCAATCATGACATATGGAATAGATTGCAGCCTTAGATGCCTTCTCTTTAATTTTTAAAATTAGGAGGGTATGTGCCCTCGGAAAGGAATGTAATTATGTCCTTAATCCAACATTTGTTTGTGTAAAGATTTGCATTTTATTTAGATTCGCACCCAAGGAATATTCATCCAGAAATCAAGAAGTTTATTGTTCATTATGCATGTCCTCAACAAGCTACTTGCAGAGTGCTCTACCTCTTACCATCTTGGTTACTTTGATAGTCACATCATACTCCATAATTTTGGTCACCCATATTTCTCTTTTCTCACTTATTTCTTCCCTGTTAATGAAGTCTCTCACACTTGAGTGAAAAAGTAACACCTTGATGTGGTTTGTGGCAAGCATACTTTTAAAAATTTTGAGGGTGTGCCTAATGGTGTAGACCTATTTCTCTATATGACTATATTTTAGTTCATAATACTTCAGTGTTTGACTAAAGAAAGCCACTAGCTTCTCCAATCCTTCTACTTTTTCATGTGTCAGAACAACAAAAACACTCTCATAAGCTCCATAAGCATAAAGGATGAAATCCTTCGAGTAGTATGAGTTTATGAGTGTTGAACACAATCAATTTATTACATGATATTGTTGAAACTTTATTTACCTTCTATTATCCACTTGAAGGTTGTGTCCTTTTTGAGCATGAGGGTCATGGACCTTACAGTCCCCAAAAGTTAGGAATAAATCTCCTTAAAAAGTCAATTTTTCCTAGGAAGGATTACGAGTCTTTCTTTTACGCCAACAGAGAAAGAGCCGAATGACAAAAACATGCTTAGGGTCAATTTCGATGCCATCCTTTAAGACTACATGGTCCAAAAAAATTTCCCTGTGCCACAACAAAATTTCACTTCTTATGGTTAAGAGATACCCCAAACTTTCTACATCTCTCAAATACTTTCTCTAGACATGCCATATGATCTGCATTCTACTTTGAGAAGACAATTATATCATCCATGTAAACTAGGATGAACTCATTGGTGTATCCTTTCAAGGTAATATTCATGGCATGCTAAAACATTGCACCCGTATTGTGAGACCAAAAACTTATTCGATATGTGTATGTCCCCCACTTGGTTATAAACAACATTTTGAATTAATCCTCTTCCTTGAATAGGATCTGATTGAAACTAGAATACCCATCCAACATAGAGAATATATGTACACCAACCACTATCTACAAAATATAATTCATAGACGGAAAAGGATAACGGTCCTTCAAGGATGCCTTGTTTAAATCTATGAAATCAACATAGATTCTGATTTCAAATTTTCACCATTCTTCTTTTGCATTGGAACTATATTCGTGACCTAGTTAGAGTATTTAATAGGAAAAATTCTCTTCACCTCAATGAGTTTAGATAGCTATTTCCTCATGAGGGGATATATCCGTGGGTTGATTTGGTTACTACTTTTTTCTGATGGGCTTGATACTAAGATCAAGTTCAATGGAGTGTTGAGCAACACTTAGATTAAATCCTTTGAGGTATTCATACTCTCATGAGAATATATCACTTTATTTCTTACAGAGAGATGAATACCTTCCTTTCATCATTATCACAAGCTCTATTGAGTAGTAACTCCTTTCTATGTGCAATAGTGACTAGGGAGTAGTCTTCTTATGCCATTCACATATTATTTTCTTCACCCTTGAACTCATCACTAGGGCTAAATATTTTTGCTAAGGTGACCATCCCTTTAGGATACTTTTTTTTAGCTGGATCATTTGGTCACCATAGTTTTCATGTAAATCAGCTTGCATGTTTGAAGAGAATTCAACCTCATTTTGAATGAACTAAACGATCGTGTGTGTCATTTTCAAACACTTTCCAGCTTGTGTTTTTTTCTAGAATAGATGTTTTTTTCATCATCTTAACATGTTGTGCATTCACATTGATAAATTCCTCAGTAGGGGAGAACTATGAACCAAGTGTGATCATCTAGTCTACTTATTTTTTCATCTTCCTTGGTACCACCCTGTAGATTCGAGAGCATCAAATATCTCAAGGATGTCCCAAACTCTATGTTTGTAAGCTTTGAGAAGCTTATTATTTTTCATGCACTTGTTGATGACATGGTGGATAACCAATTATTTTTCCCCAAATATTTATATTTCCTTAATCTTTTTCTTTTTAACAATAATCAAACCATGCACCAAAGGTGCTTCATATTAGTCTACGTTATTGGAGCATGTGAATTATCACTTGTGAGTGAAGAAAAACTTCTCATCTTTGGGAGAAATGAGAACAACACTCATGCCTGTACCATTTATGCTTCTAGAACCATCAAAATACAAATTCCATAGACCCACACTTTCTTCATTATTCTTGAACATGCGCAACAACACAACTTCTTCTTCAAGGATGAAATAAGTAAAAATCCCTATCTCAAAATAGTAAAGCTCCTCAACATATGGATCAAATTTGTGGTGCCTTTCTACCGACACATCTTGCATTAAATCAAGTAGTGAAGGGGGAAAAGGATACTCTTCATAAACTAAAACTTGTTCTTCATGGATTAGGAAATTGGCTTGGAGAGGAGATGGATAATCGACTCAACATGATAAGAAAATATTGGTTCACCTTGTATGGTAAACCAGGTACCACACCTTGTCTTTAGTAACATATGGGACTATTCGGAAGACAAGTAACCACCTACTTTAGCAGTAAAATCCCTTAATAGACAAAAGGAAAACAAAAGAGGTAAATCAATGATTCAAATATTATGAGTTATGGTGATTTTTGTACATGCATGAAGGGTTAACTCAAGATCCTTGATGATTCCTAGAGTGGTGACCATTGAGCCATCTAGCCGCATGACTCCTTTAGACAAAATTATATACTTAATACCTAGGACATCAAAAAAATTCTTAGGCATGATAGAAGTACTAGCACGTAAGTCAATCATACAATTATAGAAAAGGTTTTTCCCTATGATCAAGGAAATATAGAAGGGTGGGGTTTTGGAAACCTTACTTACTTACTTATCCTCTTCTTGAAAAATATTGATAGCCATGCATGGTTTTGGAAAACTAGATTAGAGCACGGAAGTTGGGCTAGAGATTCATGCAACAAGTCATGCTTTGAGATGGAATGGTATAAGCATCCCACATTTTGACATTCACATTTATATTCTTCATATTTTCCACAATTTTAAATGGAAGGCCCATTGACTTGTGTATTTGAGGCATAGTGATATCTCTTCTTGGATGTTCAAGTGCAAAGGTAGGATCCCTAGCTTGCACAAAGGATTGACCTACCAAAGGAGGGGTGTGCGTTTCTTTAAAAGGAACATTATGTGGAACCACATGTGTAGGAACCTACATGCCTTTACTTTTGATGCTTTATATGCATCTCTTTTCCTTTGAGTATCAGCTTGTGTTGCGAGGATTGAGACTTTCACATCAGTTTCGATCACTCACTTCTTGTACCTTGTGTTGTCAGCAACCTAGGCACATGGTTTGTCTCGCATTATCGCATCTTGATTAACTGCATAGAATTATTTTCTACTAAAGAATATTAAGTTGGCTTATGAAGAGGTTTCTGACATTTCTTTATTCTCAAGCTCACTTACGTTTGTGGAAGGTTCATAGTTAGAAGCAACTTGGATCATGTAAGGTCTACATGTGCACAATGTTAGTGTAGTGATATTAATTGAGGCATGTTGCAAGGGAAGAACCATTCTGAATCTTGTGCCATGTTATTCTAAAATGGAACAAGTGTTTAGATTATGTTGGGCACTAGAAGATGTTGTGCAGAGGAACCACTTGTAAGGGAAAGTACGCATTGGCATGCCATCTATCATTTTGGTGGTTCTATCCTTACTTATTATTTACATATTGATTCTACCAAGGTTGATTATTTTGGTTATGCCCCTAATTAGAACTATTTATGAAGTCTTAGGACTACTACTTTTCTAAAGATATAACTTTATTAGACAAATTTCTAATCAGGGCCTTCATTTATTCATCTTCTTTCTATTGCATTGGAGGATATGACGTGGATGCAATGGGTTGCATGCTTTACACTGGAATAGAAGGAACAAAAGGCTAGGGAATTGGAGAAAAATTTTGGGATGAGGGTGAAATTGGTATAGGGGCTAACTTTCCCACCCGAATAAGACTATTCTCGTCCCTTATTGCAATGTTGTAAGTGAGGTAAGGTCTTTCCTCCCATGGATTAAATCATGACTGAAATTTCACTATTTAGAGCCCTCATATAATACAAGAAATCATGTTGGGTTGTAGGTATTACCACCAAAGGTATTCTATCCTAGGTCTTCTAGAATCTGATGTTGAAA
Source organism: Taxus wallichiana var. yunnanensis (assembly GCA_018340775.1). Taxonomy (NCBI): domain Eukaryota; kingdom Viridiplantae; phylum Streptophyta; class Pinopsida; order Cupressales; family Taxaceae; genus Taxus; species Taxus wallichiana. The sequence goes on along the minus strand of CM031238.1, from coordinate 456,151,278 downwards.
TTAGTCATCTCCTCATTGGGTTCCCTCTTCATTGTAGTCAGTTTCTCCACCAGTGATAGGTGATCTGACTTGTCTTCAAAATAATTGCGTAGAGTCATTCCAAGCTCATCCCAGGTGGAAATATATGTAGGTCTCAAACCTCTATACCACTAGAGTAATTTCACTTTTAACGAGGCTAAAATAAGTATGATTGCTACATCTTCGTGTATGATCAAATAGAAAGAGCACACATTTTCTATATCTTGTATGTGCTCAACAGGGGTGACTTGATTCTCACCAGTAAAATATGGGATACTCTTAAACATGGTTATTGGAATATCATGTTGCACACCGAGATTAAGAGGTAATATTCCACTAAAACTAACAAAGTTCCTTGGAGGAGGAGGTAGATACATTGGCATGGTAGAGCATGCAGGTCTGGTATAAGGAGGAGTGGAATGTGCCCGACATGCTAGAGATAGAGATGCATGCGCATGTGTTCTACAATATATTCTCCTCAAGGATAACTAGAGGTACTTGAAAGAATCTTTATCTACTACACTTTGTCTTGTATGCACTCTTCTCATGAATGGTACTTAGGAGTGTAGAAAATAGTAGATTTGGAAATGTTGGGAGTCACCAGATGTGTTGAAATGGGCCTCTACAGGCTGGAAATCACTAATTCATACACCCAAACTTATTAATGATGAAATATAAGCTTTCAATACTTGTCCCATTGGGTGTGCCAGAAATTATTGGTTGTTCAAAATTCCAGTCATGTCTCAAATATGAAATAAATAAGTCATTAGAGTCAACAATGGGATTGTCTTCAAGTTCTAGAGAAGGTTGATTCTTCTACTTACTTCTACTGCTACTACTACTCCTAATGCTGAAATGAAAACCTAAGCTAAAAATTCCAAGGAACCAAGGATAGAAGGATATGATAAAAGGTAAAACTAAAACTAGGAGGAAATATCACCATAATTAAAGGGGATGAACACAATCAACTTCGAGTGAAAATGAAGGAGAATGCTAAGAGGAAGGATAGACACATGTAGCATAGACTAGAACACAACTACACAGTCTTTTTCATGAAATAAAATCATAAAAATATATGCAAGGGAAATGTGAAGACACAAAAGACACACAACATGCGGGAGAGGAAATAAAGAAGAATATAAACAAGCTAAGGTAGAAGATAGCCACAAAACAATGCTTCTATTACTTCTAGGAATGGATAGTTTGTTACAATTGTGTATGAGGTCAATATCCACATACAAAAACTAGATTTGAAGGTCTCAGTAAATGAAAATGCAAGGAAATTCCTTTACAAATAAAAATAATCCAACCCTTATCAATGAGAAATTATCTTACATTTATATATGAATGAATGAGAGATAGGAGGAAAAAATTGATTTGAAAACTTAACCACCAACAATCAGCAATGAATTCTTTCAAATCCACCTAAAAATATGTCAAATACACTTCTCCATGTCTATTTAGCATGTGGGAGAACAAAAAGGAAATATATAAATCAAATCAAGTGGTTGGAACAATTAGATTCTGTATTAATGGCGTGATAGACATTTTCCATCTTCTCACCTACCCAATCCTGCCAAAACTTGATCTCGAGTGATCTGGAGTGTATCCCACATCATCATCTATTTTTTCATTTTATGCCATGTTGCGAGGATTTAGTGCCTTTTTGGCACTCTGTGATAGGTTGTGTGTGATACACTCAATGTCTAATATTCCATGTGGCACAGGTGGTGGCATAGAATAATGTGCAATAGCATGTGGAGGAAAAAAGTTTGGAAGAAGAAAGTTTGGAAGAAGAAAGTAGGAAGTACGAAAATGTAATGCACATGGGAGAAATGAAAGGAACACCTACCAGAGGAATGTATGGAAGAGGTAAAATTATTACAAAATAATGTGTGGTAGTAAGGAAGAAAGCACACGAGGAATCCATGAACTTAGCTAATTTTTGGAAATCAAGTGTAAGGTGCGCGAGGTGTATGGACTACTAGGAAGAAGGTGAATGTGCTTTGAGAATGGGTATGAAGGAAAATGGAATAGATGGAGGATAAGTAAGGGAAGATGAAAGTGCAAGAAATTAATTCACAAGATTATGTGTGGAACAAGGGCCAAGGAACATGTTAAAATAACAATTAAAGTGCGCACAACCTGCAATATAGAACCTTAGAGCTAGAATAGAAATACAAATTCTCTAAATAACTAGGGAGTTATTTGGAAAACACCTTATTAACATTAATTCATTAAAATTTTATGATTAAATGAACTCAATCTTATTTTTAAAATTATCTTATATCAATTAAAAAATATCCCTAAAATAAAAAATTCCCGTGTAAAGCACATAATTCATGGTGAGCATCAGAAGTTGCAATTCGAGCTGGAAATCACTCTTTCTTGGACCTTGTTTCACATAAAACATCATAACTTGAAAAATATTCTTCATAATTACTTGAAATTTTTATCACACATCTAAGACACCCATTTACACCATCTCCAATCATCAACATGTCACAAATAGGTCTTCATCTTCATAACACATCTCATCTGAATGACTATCCTTAGGGTTTAACATGGTTTAAGCTAGGTCATGGTATAAAAACTCATACCTCATAAATAAACCTCTCTAAAATGACTTAACACACTTGAAAAAACATGTCTCACATCCTTGCATGCATCCATGATCTCACATGGCTCTATACCTCCTCATTTGGTCTTTAAGCATGTAGACTAGGTCTGCAGACGAGCACTGCAGCCTACGTCTACCACATGTACATATAATAATAAAATCATTTGAGTGCCTAAAAAAACTCCTAACATTATCTCCATGATAATACCATTCTCCTTAATCCACCAATAAACTCAAACCATCATTCATCATCACCTAGGCTAGCTATGCCACTTGATTATGCTTCCTAAACTAAGCCAATCCCACTTAGTCCACTCATGCCATCATGAAACCACATGAGTATCCATGTCATCATCCTACTAATAACCTTATGACACTACTACATCATCCTATTTTTCATTAATGGGATTTTACATATATGAAAACACTTAAAACTCAACATGTTAACATTTTCTCCCTTTGTCATTGATGGGAAACCACCTAGTCTTATCCTGATTTTTACATTAATGAAAAATTACATACCTATATCTCATGTTCTTCATATTTAATATATTATTATTAGCACTCTTTTATTTAAAACAACAATCAAATCCATCATCCTAGTATGCACATGTATCTTACCTTCTTTAGACGTTTTTTTTTTACCTTTTTTGAACATATGGGAGCATTGCAATAGTCCTTAAAAGATGTACATACCTCATCCATATTCCGAAAAGAATATTTCAAGGATAAAAGCATCATTCTTAACTCCTTATTTAGTTAAGACACTACACAATTTCATCATTTGAACTTGCAAACTTTTTTCACCCTACTTATACCATGTTTTGCCCCATAAAAGCATTGTAGTTGTTCTTGATTAGGTACATGCAAGACATTTACTCATGTCCACAATCTTGGTTTACCATAATAACACTATATTGCCTCCTTAAAATGTATATTTCAACTAATGGAACTCACTTTTGGAATCACAATGGACTGAGGGGGTGAATCATTCCATTACAAACCATATTTTCTTAAACCATAAATTAAACAACCATTTATTAATTTGTGCACAACATCATACAACATACATTCAATTAACCATGAATAAGATAGATAACACCATAAAACAAGATATAAGTGGGAAAAATTCAATGGGAATAAAACCCACTAAAAAAATCAAAATTATATAGGGAAGCACCAACTTCACAAGGAGCACCAACCCGCAATTTAGTATAGCAAAAACCCTACAAGGAGCACCAACCCCTAGTTTAGTGAAGAACCAAATCCACATGAAGTCTAAAAATCCATAATATGATCAAGAACCCACTCAACCACCTTTATATGAATATATCTAATGTATTTTTCTGAAATAACTCGATGGAGATCACTTATTCAGCTCATAACCTTTAAACCCTTGTTCCAACCCTCATATACCTAACTCTCACTTTCACCTTCTTTATTTACTTGTATTAGATTCAAACAAATGCACACACTCTCTCTAACATTATTTATCCTCTTCACACTTCCTCGTATATGAATTGGTGCCTTCATGTCTTTTACAAACACACACATGAGTCACACATTTTCCCTCTCAAAGGACTAGATCAAATTTGAACTTAAACCTTGTATACCCTTCTCATCTCATAAAAAAATGGAGTACAGTCCTCCATCATAAAATATAAAAAAATATTTTAAAAATACCAACACATTCATTAAAACATTCACATTGGACCCATATAGGTCGACCATGCCCAAAACCACCAAACATGCACAAAACTAGCTCAAAACCCCATCACTTGGATGAGCTAAAACCACAAATGCCAAAACCATGATTATTCAAGCTCCAAAATTCATCACACATGTTTAATATAACATAAAAACATCATCCATGGTCTTTAATTATCTTTCACCAATCAAATTTATCATAACCAACTCAAGAAGGCTCATATCCTTCTCAAAATCATTATTCATAGTACCCTATCATCACCTTTGGGCCTCAAGACAACACAAGAATAACTCAACTATGTAATGTAACCACTAAATGTAATACTAGGGACCTTTATATCACATTTATGCATGTTATATCTCATGAAACACCCATATGTGAAAACTACACCTATTTTCCTCTCGCACCAAATCAAGCTTCCTAGAAAGTAGTGTAGACACCCATAATTATGCCCGAGCAATTTAAATACTTAAATTACACTAATTATCTCCTTTCCAAAAAAATTGATGACATATCATAAAAAGAGCTCATCTTCCTTCTTATTGTTGTTAATTAATTACACTAAGATAATTAATTAAGTCACCTATCCAACTAACATCCCGATTAACGACCTTCTGTTAATTATTCATCCCTTCTATCTAGACTAATTAATTATTATCAATTAATTAGATTTCCCTTCCATTTAACCAATAAATCAAAATTTTATTTTTTTAATCCCCTTCTAATAGATTAAATCATGCTAATATTCCTCTAATTATCTTCTATAACCTTACATCTACCTATTAGTTAATCACCTTTGATTAATTAAAACACCCACCAACTCCCATGACTTGCTTAATTATAGATTAAACCCTTCTAAAGTAAGGTTACCTTTTATAAAACAACCTTATCCATTCATAATCATGTTTTACCTTTATCCCACATGCAAGGGGATGAAGTGTTTCCTTTATTCATTGGGCTATATAAGGATCCCTCCTTCTACCTTTATACCTACACATAAAATTATTGAGAAATCAAATGCAAAGCATATAGCAAAATAGACTAAGAGCTTGCCTTTTGTTTTCTTAAGAGTTCATCATCGTGAAGATTTAAGCCTCTTTCCTAAGTTCTTAGGTCATATAGGAGGTGTCAAAAGGGTCTTGTAGCCCAACTTTGACTAGCCCTCATTCCTAGGTTCTTGGAATACCAAAGACAACCATTTTTTATTGCCATGGAGCCTACTTAAGTCCATTAATTTATTTGTTGTTAGAGAATAGAGGATTTAGATGCTTAACATTGTTAGTTTCAAAGTTTTGCATATTGATGAATGTTAGCATCTAACCTTGTTTAATTCTTATCATGATGGTGCTTAGTATGTTTTTTTAATTTTTGCTAATTAAGGCTATTTAGGTGTTAGTCTTTCCTTATATTAACATTAGTTTTAAAAACAAAACAACTCAACACTTTGTATTGTAGGTTTTGGAAAAGGGAACGTCCCTCTCCACTCAAGTGGAACATAACCCCTTTGGCATAACACTATAAGCTACAACAATGGGAGTGGTTCCAGGAACCCCAAAGTAGTCCACGTAAGAGGGAACCTTGTGAATGAAACAAGAAGTGCTCCACACTACCTACCTGACTAGTGATTCCTTTGTGAGATAGTGTTACAAGTTTTCCCTATCCCACCCTTTTAAGCACACGATGGATGCATATACTACCCACTTTTCTTGAAGGGGGAAAATTTGAGATACTCAATAGATAGTTGGGACTATTTGGGTAAATTTCCCACTCATGGATAATTTTTGTAACACCTAGGACGAGAGAACCACCTAGGAAAATATGCTTTGGCTAGGAGCCCACATTGACTATTCTAAAACATAGTGTTGAGTTGTGAACCATATTTTCATTGCGAAATGTGTGACATGTTACTTTCTTAGTGTTTACTTTCCTTAGGATGAGGTGAAACTCTACCAAAGTGAAGCCAATATTTTTCATCCCCATTTTTATTTGCTTCCTTCACATTATTTTGACACGTCGTTGTTCACAAGAAAGGTGACTACCTTTGTGTTACCAATCGATTGTTTCTTCCACTTTTTGTCCATTTACGCCCATCCATGTTTGCGGTTGGGTAAGTTAAACATATAAAGTGCATAGAGACGTATTCATATCATTGGTGGCCATTTTGATCTTGATACCCATGTCAAGATCATCATTGTAGTTAGGCATGGTTCATCATCTTGAACTTCCTTAGAAGGGTTACCTTGTTTGTATCGTATCACTACAATTTTGATATTTACGTCTTGTTTCTTGTAAACTTGACATAAATATCTATATTGTAAGGTTACGTTGCACACATTTTAACTATTCCTAGCTATACTTTGAGCTTTTGGTTTGATTCTATTATTACCTCGATTTTGAAGAGTGCTAGGTGTTACCACTTGTGTGTGTTATATCAATAGCATCTTGATATCAATACCTTACTTTCTCACAAATTTTGGTTAACATATCTTGGTGATATTGTTGTGTCACTCACAAATTGTAATTGGCACTTTTTGAGATATAGGTCTTAATTGAGTTTGAACTCACTTTTAGTATATCTTGTTAGGAGGTCACATTAACTTTTTGTATTTACTTACGTCTTGTTCATCCTCTTGAACTTGGCATAAGTGAGTGCACCTTGTTAATTATCTCGGACACTAACTACTTTTTGAGACGTAGTCTAGGAAGTATTTCATCGGATAGGCTCAGATACCAAACATTTTTGTCACCTTTGGTGATTTATCACTCTCCCACATTGGTATTCTCACATTGTTATTCATTCATATTCTTGACAATTTATCTTGCATTTCACTTAGGTGTGCTCACAAACTTTTGAAAACATTTACAACTTAACCTAGTGAAAATATCACAAATCATGGCTCCTAAAACATGATTAGGACTTAAGAAACAAACATACGAGGAACAACAAGCACAAATTTAGGAAGCCTCTAACATAAAAGGGTCAAACCCCTTTATTGGACATGATCTAGGGCCTCTATTTTCTACGAAAAAGAGATAGAAGATATGGTTGATCATAGTGGTAATGAATTGGAATCTCCACACGCATAATTTGAATTTGACCCCACTCTATTAGATGAGTTTATTTTTAGAAATAAGGATAGAGTGCTAGCATGGGTCGTAGAATTAGGGGCCAAAATGCCCACTGAAAGTGAAACAATCCCACCTGCGAATAACGCTAATGAGGAAGAACGACCCCTCATCAACATGGAGGATATTTTGACGCATGGACATGCTTCTACCTCCAACACAGGAAACAATAAGATAGTGGGACATAGAATACCCTTTATCAAAGTGCCACGTAAAAACACGACGGGACATGAGAATGGTGAAGAACCTCCACAATATGAGGAAGAGGAGGAACCTTTAGAAGAAGAAACAAAAATTCAACAATAGATTAGTAACCTAAGCTGAAAATAGCTTTTCTAACCTCCCATGTACAAAAGGAAGAAAGCAAAAACGTTCAAAATTCAAGGCCAAAGGTTAAGATCAATGAACTCCATAGAGAAAACCAAGGAGAAGATACATGGATATCATCGAGTATATATACCTGCTTCTCCCACTAGAGAACAATTGCTCACTCAAGAGGTACAGTCTATGAAAGTAACACTTGCAATCCTTCAAGAGAGCAATATAGGGAGCATTAGAAAGTATCAATATGAAGAATTATGCCCCTATCCTTTTGACAAGACTATGACCTTTCAACCCTTTCCTAAGAAATTTGATATGCCAAAATTTGACAAATATAAAGGGAAAGGGGATCCATGGGATCATGTCAAATATTTCTATATGGCATGTTAAGAGGTGTCCTATAGTGACAATTATCTCATAATACTTTTTCCTAAGAGTCTAGGAGGTCAAGCCTTGGACTGGTTTACACGTTTAACTCGGGGATCAATTTTCACTTGGCCAGAATTAGTAGAAAGGTTTGTGCGTCACTTCTCGTACAACATAGAGAGTGATGTCACCATGGAAGATTTATGTAGTGCCAAATAATGACCTAATGATGCTTTTTCTAGCTTCCTCTAATGGTGGAGTGGGATATCTCGCCCGCTTCCTTGCACTTTCCCTTGCAAAATCAGACACCCAATGAGAAAATGGGGATATATAAATATCCATTCCCCAATCATGATAAAACGAAAAAGTCAAAGATGGATCAGGGAGAGTCATCCCAAGGTTATAAAGTAGTGAATTAATTATACACCAAAAAATACAATAATCATTATGATTTTATTATTGGATGTATTCACTCTCCTATTGACCATGTCAACACCATTTAAATCAAGGGAAAGGATTACGTTTGTAGTAACAAAGTGCCCCCGCTTCGTGATTCCGAACCTTCTCCATCAACCCCACAAAATGGTAAATACAACCTCTTAGAGTAACTTGAGAAGACGTCTATTAAGATTTCAATCTTAGATCTTCTTAAGATATCCAATGTGCACAAATACATTCTATACCAAACTCTTTAGGGGTCGAGAGTACCGTTAGAGGTCGATCCTACACATCTCGTAAGATGCGGTGGTAAACATCATACCAAATGAACATATTTCCTTCAACCATAGGGAGATCCCTACTAAAAATCCAATTCATAACCTTCCTTTGTATATTGAGGTTGTTGTTACCCACAAGAAGATCAAATGGGTGCTTATGGATAATGGATCAGGGTTGAACATTTGCACACTAAAGTTGGTTAAATAAGCTGGGACATACTGAGGTAGATCTTGAGTCAAATATCATCACTATCACCACATACAAGTAATGAGGAAAGGGAATCAAGAGGCACAATCATGTTTCCCATGAAGGTGGGTCCCACTTTCCATCAAACAAAGTTTCATGTCTTGGACTTGGAACTTCCGTATAACATGCTTCTAACCCGCCCATGGATTCATGCCATGTAGATCGTACTCATCGATGTTTGATCAATGCATTAAATTTAAGCATGATGGACACACCATTACAATACAAGGAGATTCAGATCCCTTCACTCATTGATGAGATCTTAATAGATTTTCACGTAAGGGCACATATGCATGTCCCTCCACCGATATAGCTTTCCCTCTCCAATATGAGGCTATGGAATCTCGAATAGATTTGGACTCTCTCAGTTCTTGTGCACATGGTGTGTTAACATCAACCTCTCCTTTTGATTCATGGGAGATGAAAATCCTTGAATATTGTTGTGGAGAATATAATGTATAGCAAGCCCTCTTGGTTTCATATCTCTCATTGTCACCCAAGACTAGAGGTCAACCCAAATATCACTACAGAAGACCTAGAAATGAACACACTATTAGGTCATTCTTACTTGGCGGCTTGTTTGATGAAGAAAAATTGCTAGGTACACCTACAACTTGGGTCCCAGAGGATACTCGACCAACTTGTTATCAAACCCCAAAATATTAGAAATCCGAGAAAAATGATGTACTCCATGGGCTACAAGGGCCTAGTATGTGGAAGAAATGAACAAGGACAAAGAGAACCGGTGCCTCTTCCACATTTTAAAACAAAAATATATGGCATTGGAATTTTCCCTTATGGAGCACACCCCAATGATCAATATGCTACTTGTTCTGAACATGAGGATAGCTCTGACTATCTAGACAATGATACGGATTCCCATTGTAGCCAATATGAGGATCTTGCCTCCACAAACCTATTCATGAACAATGATGTCCTAACCATAACCCCTATGGAACCAACCCTTGACCTTGTTTACCCTTCCCTTGTTGAATGGGACCAACAATGTCACATGTCGCTAGATCTATTCAATAATGATGAAGCTATCATAGAGTTCATGGGCATTCGGGATACAATTCCCATTGGAGACCACAAAAAGGGATTCTATATTGACTTGGATACCTATGCTTACTTCGGCAAGGAGGCTGAGCTTCATGGTCAACAAAACTTAAGAAAACACGAGGGCAAAAGTTCCAACGTAAAGCCTCGGAAAAAATCAAAGTCCAAGTCACACAGTGAAAACCTCTTTGAGGCACTGGCCGACAAACAAGTAAAAAAATCAAAGGATAATAAAAGTGACCATGCCAAGGATGAAAATATTGTGAAGACATCCTTGGATGAAGATATCAACCTTCCTCCCGATCCTACGCATATGGAGGACTTGTCCAAATTACTAGTCGAGGAAACCATTGATGTTAACATTGGTATAGAAGAAGACCCCAAGATAGTAAAATTGGGAGCATCACTCTCGGCTAGAGAACAAAATACATTCACTATGTTGCTATTAGAGTTCATAGATGTGTTCGCATGGTCTTACAAAGACATGCCTAGCTTAGATCCAAATTTTTTTCGTGTAAAACCTAGTTGTGCATGCAGACGCTAAGCCTATCAAACAGAAGCTCAAAAAGATGCACCCATGGGTATGTTAGAGTAGGTATTTACCTTAGCTCATGTTCACCTAGGTACTTTATTTACCTTTATTGTATTTATCCTCACCCACTTATGTGTGTGGATATTTCTTTTATCTTATTTAGATATTATGAGATATTATCTAGTTGTTAGGTATAGTTCTTTCCTTGATTTATGGTATTGACTAGATCCTTGATGTCTAGTTCTCTCCTAAATCTATGGTCTTAACTAGTCCTTTGATGACTAGTTATTTCCTTGATTTATGGCTTGATCTACGACCTTGACTAGTTCTTAGATTGTTATTCCTTGCCTATTTAAGCAAGGCCTATTCTCAATGTATTGCATTGAGTTCTATAATAATATATGATATTACTTTGCTCATTTTTTGCAAAGGTTTTATGTAAATCTATTCGGAAAATTGCTTTCATCTAATCGATCATGTTGTTTGATTAGCATTTGTGTTCTTGGCTTGGTACAATCTAGTTATCATTCCTTTCGTGGTATCAAAGTTGGAGATTGTTGTTGGCATCCATCTGTAAGTTTTATTTTGTAAATAAAATCTTTGTATATTCATATATTTGGGATTTGGTTGTATTTTGTCACCGCATGCATTTTTATGCAAAAAGAGGCTTCCATTAGATCGAAAGGCATAAAAATCCTAAGATCAACTATCGGCCATTTTGGCCATTTTTGTGTTTTTGGTGGTTATAGGCAAAGTTCACCTCGGGATTTAAGAATATGATGAAATTTTTTTTGTGGTTTTTAGATTTTGTGAGATCTACATTGGGTTTTTTTTTCTAGTGGATTCGCACCATTTTTGGGTTACGTGTAGAAGAATTTGGATTCTTTCCTTTTCTAACAGGGTCCATGGATGAAATTTTTCTATTTTTCGGGGAGTTCTTTATTTTCGACAAACAAAGGTCACTAGCTTAGTCTAGAAATAGTATTTTTATCGAAGAGGTAGTTGGATGTGACTTTCTTTTGACACACCCTAGAATAGTAAGTTGTGCAAACACCCATTAAAATCCTTAGGGTTGGTGTATGGTATGAATCATATGAGGGCTTAAAGCTTGTGATTCCTACTAGTAGGTGCTTAACTTCAGCCCCTTTAATTTGATGTGTGTGGTCCATGAATTTATTTGTTTTAGTGGCAACTAAAATAAATAACAGAGCAAAATAGTAAAAAACTTGTAACCTTTGATCGGTAACTCGGTTTTGAGTCTTGTTGTTTTGCGAAGTTCTTGTTTTTTCATTCTCTTTCCATCGAGGTATTTATTTTTAGACTTGCACTATAATTATAAAGTTCCAAATATGGAGGAGTGTTGTAATCAATTATGGATGCAATTTTGGCTAAGCCCGATGTCCTAAACTTTTGGGAGTTACATTCTTCTCTATCATGGATTCTGAGAATGATATGCTTTTCTCTAAAGTATGTGGACTTCAAGAGGATATTGTAAAATTTTTGGAAGAAAATAGATTGCTCAAGAAGCAAAATTCTCTTCTACAATCACTCATTCATGATAAGGATACAATAATACACTTCCTGCAAAACAAACTTAATAGCCTACAACATTAGCATCATATTGTAGACAACCATATCCATACTCCTAGTCCACTTACATTTGTTGCTCTTGTACCCACTAACATTGATCTACCAGTCTTTAAGCCTGAACCTACTTTTGATGCTTCTAAACCTATGAGTCTTGTTACTACATGCTCTTCTACATCTGTGCCTATTACAGTACAACATGTTGTGTATCCTACTTTGGGCTCATTGTATGGATTTTTGAGAAGCATACCACCGCATTCGAGATCTCGCATGCTCCATTCTATGGGTCTCACTAGCGAGAGTCATTGTGAAGACATTCATAGGGTATTTTTTCCTCTATTCCACATGTTACATGGAATTCTCATCATGCCATTGGTTTTTGAGTAGATACTTCATTGGGATCACACATTGACAGAGCTCCTTTTTTGTTCACTCAACTCTTTCTGAGGATCATGAGCAACACATGAGTTCTGCACCTTCACTCAAGCTTGAGAAACCTAAGATTTCAGCTGTTAGACATGATCAACCTGACACACATTCTGATGTTATTTTGCATGCACCCATTGTGAATTTTTCACCAAGTCATATGCAAGCATCTTCTTCATCCATCCATGTTTATTTGGGGTGGATATCTAATCACTCGTGGTAGTGACATAGGCATTCATTGAGAGGACTCTATAGGCATGGATCCTCCACCATTAGGCCTCTTGCTCCACTTTTATACCTTATGCATTGTGATGCTTCTTATTTTGAGAATTTTTCTTTAGCATGTGTAGTGTATCTCTCTTGTTTTTTGAGAGATTTTATATCTTTATTTTTGACACTTTTGGCATGTTAACAGTATGTCTTATGGGGATCTATTCGGTGCATTCCGGTGTTATTTTGTCGTTGTTCAAGTAGTTGTTTTGATAAATCATACAGATTTGTAGCATCACTCCACCCATTCAACAGTATGGGAGGGTGTGGTGTTGATCATGCTTCTTCGGCTTCGTGTCCTTGCCTTGTTACCTTGACTTTTCTTGGATCATGACACTCTTGAGTTTGTGTCCTTGCCTTGTTGCTTTGGTTTTTGTTCTTAGATCGTCGCACACCTATTTGGATCAGTTGATCAAATTATGTTTGGTGTTTTTCAAGAACTTTTGACATCACTCCATTGACAATCTCCTTATGTGAAGCTATTCGGTGAAACCTAGTGTCAGTTGTTTTTGAGTTCTGTGATCAAGTAGTAGATTCATACCACAGTGCACACCAAAATTCTTCAGCATTGTATGATTTTTTTGAGCTAAGATTCTTGGGATTCCTTGGAGCGGGTCTTTACTCTCTTTACTTTGTTGTTACTGGTTTTGGGTACCTTGCGGTGTCTCTTTTTCCCAATTATTGTACATGAGTACCTCATTAGGCCTAGTTGTCGGGACTCATATTGTGGACATGCCACTTTTATTTTATCCCCTAGCTTCACTTGAGGGGGGTGTTAGAGTAGGTATTTACCTTAGCTCATGTTCACCTAGGTACTTTATTTACCTTTATTGTATTTATTCTCACCCACTTATGTGTGTGGATATTTCTTTTATCTTATTTAGATATTAGGAGATATTATCTAGTTGTTAAGTATAGCTCTTTCCTTGATCTATGGTATTGACTAGATCCTTGATGTCTAGTTCTCTCCTAAATCTATGGTCTTAACTAGTTCTTTGATGACTAGTTATTTCCTTGATTTATGGCTTGATCTACGACCTTGACTGGTTCTTAGATTGTTATTCCTTACCTATTTAAGAAAGGTCCATTCTCAATGTATTACATTGAGTTCCATAATAATATATGATATTTTTGCTCATTTGTTTTCAAAGGTTTTATGTAAATCTATTTCGTAAATTTTTTCATCTTATCGATCATGGTGTTTGATTAGCATTTGTGTTCTTGGCTTGGTATGATCTGGTTATTATTCCTTTCTGGGTAGCCCTACTAGTTAAAGAGGAACTAGAAAGATTACTTGTGGCAGGATTCATCCGCCTATTGATTATTCTGAATGGATATCTAACATCGTCCCTGTCCAGAAAAATCCTGTCGGTATCAAAATTTGCATGGATTTTAGAGACATTAATAAGGCTTTCCCTAAGGATGATTTTCCACTACCAAATATTGACATGATTGTGGATTCAACAGCAGGATACGAGATGTTATCTCTCATGGACAACTTTTTGGGATACAACCAAATCAAGATTGCTGATGAAGATTAGCAAAAAATGGATTTCATGACTCCTTGGGGTACCTTCTATTATCAGGTGATGCCATTTGGTCTCAAAAATGTAGGAGCTACTTATCAATAGGAAATGACGGTGATTTTTCATGATATGATTCATGATATCATGGAGGACTATGTGGATGACATCCTCGGAAATTCCAAGACAAGAGAAGATCACCCTGTCATTTTTGGTGTATCTTTGAGCACCTATGAGAGTATAAGGTTAGGCTGAATCCAAAGAAGTGTGTATTGTTTGTGCTATTAGGAAAACTGTTAGGCTTCATTGTATAAAGACAAGGAATCAAGGTAGACCCTACTAAAGTGTCTTCTATTATTGAAATGCCTCCACCTAAGAATATTAAGAAACTACGCAGCTTATAGGGGAAAATCTAGGATATTCACCGCTTCATCTCCCATCTTGTAGATAAGTTCCACTCATTCACCCACTTGCTTAAAAAGGATGTCACCTTCATCTAGGGATCTGAGCAACAACAATCCTTTGCTTTTCTTAAAAAATACTTGGCCAATTTACCTATCCTCATGCCTCCAACTCCTGGAGAGCCACTCTTTCTCTATATCTCTCGTCACGTAATTTTCTATTGGTACGTTGCTCACCCAATATGACCTGGGTCACAAAGAAAAATCGGTGTATTATCTCAATCACACTCTCATTTCTTATGAACTCAACTATCCCAAAATTGAAAAAGCTTACTTGGCTATTGTTTTAACTTTTCAAAAACTTCACCATTATCTATTGAATACCAAAACCAAGTTGATATCCAATGTTAACCCACTCAATTACTTGTTATCTAAACCAGCCCTCATAGGTATAATGGCTAATTAGATCATTCTATTAAGTGAGTTTGACATATAATTTGTGCATCATAAGTTGGTTGAAGGAAAATTACTCTCGACCAACTAGTAAAAGAACCTTTGCAAGCTGAATCCTTTGAATATGGATCTGCTAGATGCCTCCTTGCTCTACATTGAAGAATATGTCATGTGGTAGATACATTTTGATGGGTCCTTTACTTTTCACGGTTTAGGTGCAGGGGTAGTCCTCATTACTCCTTATGGTGACCCTATACAACAAGATTTTCACCTGGGATTTCCTTTCACAAACAATATCACCGAGTATGAGGAACTTATAGCAGGGATGAAGCTTGCTATTAAGTGGAACATTCATCATGTCAAGATTTTGGGTGATTCTTAGTTAATTATCAAACAAGTTAATGATGAATACAAGGTTAAGGATGACAAGCTCATACCTTACAAAAAGCTAGTAGAATCGTAAATGAGTACTTTGTGTGTATTACATTTGAGAAAATCCCAAGAGCATAGAACAGATCGATAGATGCTATGGAAACAGTGGGTTCTATGCTTCATATTCTTCCAAGAAATAATGACATGTCGTTATTTGTAGAAAACTTACGCTAACTCGTGTATGACATGCCGAATCTTGTTTGGCCTATGATGTTGTTGGTCCTAATTCCCATGGTATGAGACCATATTCACCTATATCAAGGACAACACATTCCCTCCCGATATGTCCCATTCCAAAAAACAAAGCCTGATTCACCAAATAGCTCGTTACACCCTTTTAGGAGGTACGCTTTATCATTATGGCTACGATGGGAATCTGTTGCATTGTATTGATATGATGGATTTGATCCAAGTGATTAAGGAAGTACATGAAGGGGTGTGTGGAGAACATACAAATGGAATGGTTTTGGCCAAGAAATTGTTGAGAGTAGGCTACTATTGGCCTACCATGGAAACTCGATTGTTGCAATTACGTCAAGAAGTGTGTACTCTGCTAGAAGTATGGAAAATTCATCCATGCTCCATCACAACCATTGCAACCTATCACTACCCCCTAGCCATTTTCTAAGTGGGGACTTGACTTGATCAGAAACTTACCCCTACCTCATCTGATGGTCATACCCACATCATCATGGCTACTGAATAATTTACAAAGTGGGTAGAAGTTTTCCCCTTAACCTATGTGACAGAACTCACATTTCCAAATTTATCATGAATCATATCATTTGTCAATATGGAATTCTTGTAGCCATTGTTATGGATAATGGAAATTATTTAAGAATAATACTATGAAAGGTCTTTTTCAGTGATTCCAAATCAGGTTAAAATGGTCTACACCATAATACCCCCAAGGTAATGGACAGGCCAAAGCTACAAACAAGAATTTGGTGAGAATAATGGAGAAGATGGTCAGCAAAAAAGGTCATAATTTGAACTTGCAAATCCACCCAGATCTTTGGGCTTAAAGAACCTCTATTCACACTCCTATGGGTGCAACTCCATATTCTCTAGTATTTGGGATAGAATCCATCATCCCACTAGAAATTGAACTTCCTTCCCTAAGAATCTCTCTTAGGGACTATTTGGATAAAGATGAGGATTACCGGGTCACAAGACTGGCTGAATTAGAGCTCCTAGATGAGAAGCGCATTCGTGCTCTTAATCACCTCAAAGTGTATCAGAACAAAGTCTCTAGAAACTACAATAAAAGAATCATACCTTTCCAGTTTGAGGTTGGTGATTTAGTCATGAAGGAGAATCAGTTCAACACAAGAGCGGAACAAGAAAAGAAAGGAAATTTCAAACCACATTGGTTAGGACCCTACGTTATTGTGGCCAAGTATGGCACATGGGCATACAAACTTTCTCACCCCAATGGTGATGATCTTCATGAGCCCATGAATGCCATGCATCTTAAGCGGTTCTATGCTTAAACATGGCACAAAATTAGAAAAGCAAAAAAATCAAAAAACATGGTAAAATGATAAAAAAATACAAAAAAATCATCAAAAAGAGAAAGAGAAAAAGAAAAAGATAAAACAGGTCATCCACAAGTGAAAACCACGCAATTGTGGCACTTTGGATTGGTTCTTGGGTGAAAACTAGTTTCTGGCACCTTGGTAGGATTTGTTGTTCACAAGAATCTTGCATCTCAAGGGTACTTTTACTTAGCCTAGCCCTAGTTTTGTCTTCAAGATTCCCTGTGAGCCCAATCCTATCAAGCCTTGATCCAGCTTTGTCTTCTTTTATTCTTTTATGAGGGGCATGGTCTATCACTATTCCCCATCTTACGCTGGGGGAAATTCAATGACTTCACCTTCTTGTTCATAAGCGTGTGGCCTCCGCCTTGTATATTCCCCATCTAACACTGGGGCATCTATCCTTTCTTGGTTTTCTGTACATAACTGGAAAACTATTAGAAAACAATGAAAAATAGTAGAAATTGTTTCTCAAAAAACTACAAAAACATTCAATATATCCAAAAACAAAAAACAATAGAATTTTTTTCACATATACCAAAAAAATAGAAAATTGTTTCAAATAACATAAACAATATAAATTTTTTGCATGAAAAACAAAATTACAAAAACATTTCCTTAAGTTTGCTTGCATTGTCTTGCTTCTTGCTTTGCTTATTTGCTTGTATAGTTGCTTCATGTTTGTGCTTTTGTGTTTTTTCTTGGTCATACTTTTTACGATTCATCTTTTCTTGCTTAGATTAGATTTATTCTTGCTTGTGCATATTGAGGTGTGTTTTTACATGTTAGTGAATCATGGTGCGTTATTATGTTAATTCATTGTGTTCTTTGTTAGAATTTGATTGTGTTTAGTGCATGTGCAGTGTTTTGTTATTGCATTATCACATTACCATCATATCATCACATCTAACATCATCTATACATCATATATTAATAAAAAGATAAGTATACACCATACATGAATGCTAAGCTAATCATCGTGTATCATATCATCAAATGGAGGTAAGAGGGATCACAAATATCAAAATCTATCCCTCGGCACCCTTATCATCATATCATCCCATCCACTAAGTATGGCACATCACATAAAACAAAACAACATTTGATATATTCTACAAGATCACATCATCTAGAAATCAAAACACATGCAATACATCAACAAGATCATGATACATATACATGTCAAATCAAATCATCTAACATCATAAGCACATATATCTATCCATGAGAAATAATAAAAAAATTTCCATCTCATATACACATATGTTGTGTAAAAATGTCCAAATCATACATATGTGGTATATCTGTATCAAAAATGGATATACATCATGGCAGTACATCATAAAATCCTTCATCTGAGGCATACAAAAGAATGGTACATGTAGCAAAGGAATAAAATCCTTCATTAGAGGCATGTATCAAAACTACTCTATATCAAAAATTCCTTCATCTAAGGCGTACAAAGGTGATACATCTATAACAGAATAAAAGCCTTCATCAAAGGCATGTGTCAAAAATGTTGTACAAATACAAAATGATATACATGGAGCACAATCTGCTCATAGCCTTCATAAAGAGGTGTACGTGGATATACAAAATATCAGGGCTGACTCGAGCCCTCTGAAGGAGTAGTTGGCCTATCCCGCAGAGGTCGCATGGTATGAGCATCACCGACTCTCTCTTGGTTGTGGCTACTCCACTGAGGCCTGAGGCCTCTCAGATCTAGTGCCCCTACTGACTTGGCTGACTATAGGACGGTGCCCATCACTCAGAGGCACTGCCTCAAAATATAAAGACCTATAGTACGAGGCTCTACCCTCTACTATCGCCAAATCTCTATGTCCTGGCAGTCACTATGGTACCCTCCGTGTGTCGGTAGGATGCTATCTCTATTATAGCTCGGTCCAAATTTCAAGATGGCCTACTACACATTCTACCTTGATCCTGTCTCACTCTATTATCACAAAGCTATAGTTGATCCTATGTCTTTGGTGTAAACCTACCACTTAGGCCATCTAAGTGGCCATCTATCAAATCTACTAGAAGAGCACAACAATGTCACCTCCCCGGGTGACCCCGGGCTCGAGCCTAATATCTCTTATAGTTATGTGACAACTGGGTTCGAGCTTGATCATGCTTAGTTGTCACGGTCACACACTAACCTCAGCCTCATCTATTCTCTCGCCCTAGCCCCGATCTCTCTCAACTAGGGCCTATCAGAACTACTATTGCAATGTGGTTGTGAGTGCCACTGGCCTATGCCACTAAGGTTGTTCCATGTGTTGCCCTAGATGACTGGCCCTACTTAGGACCTTGAATCTAGGAATGTGTTGGTATCTATACTTTGGGCCCCGTGGCCTCGGTCCCTATGCCGTGGGGTACCGCTCATCATGTAGTAAGAAATCAAATGGATCCTCGGATCATGACTTACTACTCTCTCTCCACTCAGAACCATGCCAAATATTTATGCGCAGAGAGTGTCTCATTTCCTAAGGCTCCTCTAGGATGGTCAGCACCAAGGTAACACAATGTCATACTAGGTCAAATAATTTGCTGAGGTCCCTAGGTCCCTAACTTGTCGTGCTAAGTCCCATGCTTGTGGGACCACCTGTGAAAAACTCACCCTAGCTTAGGCCACCAGTATGCGAGGCCCCATAGTATGCCTCTCTAAATCTCAATGGGTAGACTAGATATCAGGCAATGGAACCCCTGTACTATGCCAAGCTGCCACTGGCACCTGTCAACTCTATATAACTCTATGATGTAGCTATGACTACCAATGATAAAGTGCTCTACTGAGCACACACTGAGATCTATGACATCCTCTAGCCACTGGATATGTCTGTAAGGTCTCCATATAATATCTATCTCGGGTAGCTCATCAAAATCTCACCTATATCTGAATAGGCTACCTAGGTGACCTCATGCATCACCACCTACTGATACCCATGCCATGTAAGATGGCTCCTCTAGATATCAGAAACGCAAAGTGCCCACAAGGTGTTCGATCACAATGTGGTCCCATGACCAAATTTGTAATAAATAAGCTGACCCCGGTCTTCTTGATCAGTAGTAAGTAATCAAATGTAGATCCCAGTATAAGTGGGCCAATATGCACTATCCCCAGCAATATTGCTTTCCACTAATAATGCCATGTACTAAAGGTAGCAACCCTATCGGGAAGGATTTCCCTATCTTATCAGTGAGCAAAAACCCACTGATAAGTGACATAATGTACAGGGCCCCCCGATGCAGTGTCGTTTCAGAAATGCACTCATGCAAAGCAATGGTCATACTTTCATGAGGTATGTCATCTATATCAAAATGATCATTGCATGCTACTCTAATTAGCCCAAAATCGAGCTATACTAAATCAAAGTGCCCATGATTAGACACAGAGAATCTGCCATATGTCCTCTAAGGTCACGGTCATCTCCCCAGTTGACAATCTAAAATACTAGCTCTCGTTATGCCATCACTCGGCTAAGCGTAGTCAAGCAAACTATGGTCCAAAGTGATAGAAAACATCAAGACATGGGGCCTAGCCCCACCACCTTAAGAAGTATAAACATAGCTTCGCTAGTATCGCTAACGCATGTCCCTCTACCTCAGCTATCTGGGTGTGATGCTCCCGCAATTGCAATCTCGCGAGATGTCTCGCAAAATATCAAATCACTCATCGATTATTAACATTTCTTCTAAAAATCTATCTATCATTTTAGGGTTAACCCAAAAATCCTAAAATTTCTTCTAAGTGTCATCTTTTTGACATTTTTCTATCTATCCTCTTCCCTAAATGCCTGTGGTGCCCTTCTGACATGTGCACCTCCCTTTTGGCATGTGCATGCACGTAATTGTCTTCTAGCACTTTCGCCATCAATCGTGCACCTACACGCCCTTTTGGGTGTGTGCGCCACATATTCAAAGACTCGTACTCATCATTTTTATACTGTGCTTACGCGCGTGCACTCCTCCATGTATGTGCCCTATGTTTTATGTGTGCTCTCCTTTCAGATGTGTGCGTGTGGATACACATGTGTAGTGTGTGCACGTGCATGTGGGTGTGTGTAGTTGGTACCTTCACATGTGTACATGTGTTTTATGACCCATGCAACCCCAAAGAGATGCATGCACCCCCGACTTGACACCTATGCCTATGCGCATGCGTGCCAATGTAACCTCCTAGCCCTATTCACTAATTTTAGGCATTAACGATGAAATTTGACAAGAAAGGTTTGGATACTCCCAAAGGGGCCATTGTTAGTGTGCCGCTAGTACCCTCAGACTATGTATGCTCACCTCACCTGATCTCGTGTGATCACCATTGTCCTAATCGCTATCAAAGCCTCATAGTAAAAACTCAATAGTGGTCGGTTAAAATGAATTGGTCATAATGATTTACCCCCCTAGGTGGGGTATATTATCTTGTTTTTCACAACCATGAAGGCCTGGAGGCCCGTTTCGATCGTTGTTTTCTCCTCTGTTCACCGTGGAATAATTATTTTTATTAAATAATATTTTCTCTTATTTTTCACCGTATTGGGGCATTTTTGTTGTCCAATACCCCTTTCTTCTCCCTAGGAAATTTTATTGCTCCTAGGTGATTTTTCTTCTTATTCACACTCTCGTAAATAATTATTTTTCAAAAATAATTATTTTATTAATTTTTCCACTAAGCAAGGACATTATTTGTCACTTGTTTCTTCTTTCTTCCACCTAGGAGCTTTCTGTTGTGCCTAGGCCCTCCATTCTATTTTTATATTTTCATCCATTATCCACCACATTTTAGAAAACAAAAAATAAAAACAATATATATATCACATCAAAAATCTAAAAATAGGGAATTTTTTTCAAAAATCCTAAAAAGTAAAAAACCTACAAAAATGGTAACTTGCTTATTATGGCTGAAACTTGTGTCTTTCGCATGGTATATTCTCCATATCCTACCCATTTTTTCACATATTCCCTAAGTAATACGACTCATGGATAGCTAGATTCACAACCATTCACAAAGCTAGTTGTTTACTTCATCCGTACTATGGGGCACGTTTATTGCCTAGTTGTTGTTTCGTTACGCACAACACTTTTTACTTGGACCCAATGTCCCTTATCATTTCCCCTTGTATGTATCCTTACTGGGCATCATTTTAACCCTTTTCATCAATCAAAGACATATGGATCTCTTCACTTGATAACAAAATATTTCTACAACTATCTAAACCGTTGTTGGGTTGGATATGTGTGTTCGTACTTGTTTTCCCTGTTAAATGAGCTTGTTCCCTTCTTGTATTGCATTGTATTGTTTTATGTTGCATGGATTTGGTATTTTTAGCAATGGATAATTGTTCATAGTATGGATTTTCATTTCATTCTACATTTTTCGTATGCTTATATTTTTCATAAGGACTCGATGACATAACTCCTACGATAATATGATGACAAGAAATTGTTCCAATAAATAGTGGCTAGAGGTTAAGATCTTCTCTCCCCTCCTCCATATTTCTTCTACGTCACTTTCCTCTCACCCCTAATATTTTGTCTTACCAGGGCATCCTTCCCCTTCCCATTCTTCTATCTATCTCTCACCTTTTTCAATCGTTGATCATCTTCCTTCATCACTCCATCGACACTCGAGGGGGTATCTCTCCCTCCTTATAATTTTTCATCTATCCCTTCAAAATTTCTTCTATCTACTATCTTTGAAGTGGCATAACTTACGCCACCCAAAAGAGGGGCAAATGTAGACACCCATAATTACACTCAAGCAATTTAAATACTTAAATTGTGCTAATAATCTCATTTCTTGCAAATTGACGACATAACATTAAAAGCACTCATCTTCCCTCTTTTTTTTAATTAATTACACTAAGCTAATTAATAAAGTCACATATCCAACTAACATCCCGATTAACGACCTTCCATTAATTATTCACTCCTTCTATCTATACTAATTAATTATTATTAATTAATTAGATTTTCCTTCCATTTAACCAATAAATCAATATTTAATTTATTTAATCCCCTTCTAATAGCTTAAATCATGCTAATATTCCTCTAATTATCTTCTATAACCTTACATCTACCTATTAGTTAATCACCTTTGATTAATTAAAACTCCTCCCGACTCCCCGACTTGCTAAGTATAAATTAAACCCTTCTAAAGTAAGGTTACCTTTTATAAAGCAACCTTATCCATTCCTAATCATGTTTTACCTTTATGCCACATGCAAGGGGATGAAGTGTTTCCTTTATCCATTGGGCTATATAAGGATCCCTCCATCTACCTTTATGCCTACACGTAAAATTATTGAGAAATCAAATGCAAAGCATATAGCAAAATAGACTAAGAGCTTGCCTTTTGTTTTCTTAAGAGTTCATCATCGTGAAGATTTAAGCCTCTTTCCTAAGTTCTTAGGTCATATAGAGGTGTCAAAAGGGTCTCAGAGCCCAACTTTGACTAGCCCTCATTCCTAGGTTCTTGGAATACCAAAGACAACCATTTTTATTGCCATGGAGCCTACTTAGGTCCATTCATTTATTTTTTGTTAGAGAATAGAGGATTTAGATGCTTAACATTGTTAGTTTCAAAGTTTTGCATATTGATGAATGTTAGCATCTAACCCTTGTTTAATTCTTATCATGATGGTGCTTAGTATGTTGTTTAATTTTTTCTAATTAAGGCTATTTAGGTGTTAGTATTTACTCATATTAGCATTAGTTTTAAAAACAACACATGCACACGAGTAGTTTTTAAAAATCAATTGTTTTACACCCTTTATATCACTTCCAAGACCTCTAAATTCATCCAATAGGAAAAAAATTAATGCCTCTTCACTCTCCAACTGATATCAATCATAAAATAATCCATTTCATTCTTCATTAACCTCAATCTTTCATTCTAAGAAATCATGTCCTAAAAACAAAACAACCTTATTCCTCGAAAAATGACCTAGATATCCCATCAAATATTATCATCATGAGACAAAACATATACCATTAGAAATATATTTAAATATTATTTCCATAACATATCACATTTCCTTCAAAATCTAAGTGGAAGGCTTCCAACCAAGTACATCTCTAAAAAATTCCTGAAACTACCCCAAAACTACCTTATGACCAACGTAAATAGGGAACACTTTTCCATTTAGAAGTTCCACCATGATCTGAAACCATCATGGATATAAATAAAAATCCCATATAAAAACAATGTCAATTTATTTTGTAACTCCTTTGAACAACCTTACCTCAAACTAGAATTCTTCATAAACTTTTATTTTTCAGATTGGGTCCACTCATCACCACATGCTCTATCATACCTTTCTGGAAATATGTAGGATTCCTTTACATCATCTAATCATAACACTAGAATAAGTAATCAATTCTTGGAACTTAGGAAGAAAATATATCATACCGCTTTTGAGCTAGGGTCTTTAAGCCCATAAAATGTTGTTTACATTCTTAACATTCATTCATAAATACATGATGATTAAATTATCTCATTATTTTTATGAAACCTTATAGACTCAATAAAAATTATTCCTGAAAGCCACAATTTCAAATGCAAATCAAAAAATCATTATGAGATCAAAAGGTGCAATTCGAGCTAGAAAATGCTCTTTCTTGGATCTTGTTTCACACAAAACATAATAACTTGAAAAATATTCTTTAGAATGACTCCAAATGTTTCTCATGCCTATAAGACACCCATTTTCATCATCTCCAATCATCATCATAGATAAAATAAGTCTCAAACATCTCATACCATCTCATTTTCATGATTATACTTTGGGGTTTTGCATGATTTAGGCTAGGGTCAACTGAACCAACATTATAACTCATCATGAAACCTCTTAAAAATGTCCTATCATACGTGGAAAACATGTATGAAACCCCTACATACTACCATGAGAAAACATGGTCCTACTACTCATCCTTAAGCCTCCAAGCACCTGGACCTGGTCTAGATGAGCACATGAATATTGGGCTTCAACTTGTACCTACACCTTGAAACTCATTTGGGTTCCTATGCACTCCCCAAACATTCTCTTGATGTTGGTATCATTGTCATAAAGCCACCAAGAAGCTTAAACCACCATGCTCCATCACTTAGGCTATTAAGGTAACTTAACTAGGATTTCTAGACCGAGCTAATCTCACTTAATCAACTCATTCCATCATTACAACATATGAAAATCCATGTAATCATCCTAATAAGAGTGTTCTGACACTACTCTATCATCTATCTATCACTAATGGGATTTTACATCAATGAAAACACCTAAAACATAACATGCCAACAATCTCCCCTTTTTCATTGATGGAAAACCTCCTGAACTTCTCCCCTTTTTACATTAATGACAAATCATACTTGTAATTTCATTATATTCACATTTCTCAGCTTCATATGGTCATATTTTAGTCAGAAACATCAACCAAAGTCTTCATACTAGCTCAAAAACTAGTAATTTCTCACAAAAACTAATTTTGTCTTCTTTTAATGCATTTATGATTGTACTCCCCTTAGGAAAGAGCATATAAAACACCTATTCATGCAAAAAAATTATATAGAGCTAGAAACATCTTTCTTACCTCTATCTTAAGTCAAGAATCACACAACAACATCATTAGGAGCTTAAGAACTTTTTTCCTTCCTTATACCCTATTTTTGACCATTTTTAAATGTGAGAACATTATACTAGACCTTAAGTAAATGTATGCAACTTGAGAACATTTTTAAAAACATGAATTAAAGCCAAATAACATCATCCATACCTCTTTTTTGTCCTATCTAAAATTTTCAAAGCACAAACAAGACTAGTTTCTTGCATACCTTAAATATTCACATCCTTGACAACTAAGTTCCCTAGTGAGAACCTTAAGTGCATTGTGAGCCATCTTTACCATGCCCGCAAATCTCAATAATCCTATGACACACCTCCTTATGGATCCCTTTAAAGAATAAACTTAATCACAATCTATTTAACCTATGAACAATGCTCTTGATGTTATGGAATCCTTCTAGACCTCCTTTATGCTTGATTCAAGTGAGTACATGCTTTGGATGCCCTAATAAGATCTCATACATATGTAGAATTTTGTTACACTCTATACCCTACTACAAGTACACCATTATTTCTTGAGACAAATCGATGTCCTCTTTTTAAAATTTTCTATCACATGACTTAAAAAATTATCTTTTCATTCCTTTTATTCCCTTCATTAACCTCAGAAGAGTAACATTAACTCTCCCTACCTTTAAAAACCTTATCGACATGTAGCTTCTTATATCATACTATTTATCCCATTTTATCTTGATGAATATCATTGTAGAATGCAATATCGTGAAGCACTTGATATCAAACTAAAACACATATTACAAAAACTTTCACCCTTTCCTCATATGATAGCAACAACTCAGAACAAGAACTGTATACCATCATCCTATCTTACTCTTACACGATACATCTCATATCACAAGGGTTAAATCACATCATCTAGCATGCATACCTTGGTCGATTTATTACACAATTACTTCTAAAAAATTCCTTCACATATTCATGGTAACTAAAAATCTTGGAAGAAAATATTATATGTTTGTTCAAAGATAAAAATATCTCCCTCTATCCCAAAGATGCTCATACAAACCTATAGGTGACATTTTCTTGCCAAAACCTATCCATTTAACCTTTAATACCTTAGGATATGGCTCAAACTCAAATTTTTATTGGCTTTCTATATATTTAAAGGTTATTAGTCTTCCATCTTAAACATGGATGGCATAATCATCCTTCATATTTACGTAAGAACACCATTTTATCCTCCTCAATACTTCTTTGAGCTATAATCTTGAACTCAAAAAGTAGAAAACTTTATCACTTGATGAACACATTTTCTCCCCTTCATAGAATTGATGGAACACTTACCTTTTTAAAACATATTTCACAATAATAAGTAACTTTTATACTCCTTAACCATCATTCAAGAGTAAAAAACTCACTTAAAAGCCCACATATCTCATGATCATATCTATAGCATTCATTTTGCACTTGCATAGTCTACTAGCCCTAATCAATGTGAAATCCACTTTTAGATTTTTATGTTTTCAATTTCTTAAAGAAAATACCTGATTTGGGTACCCATTTAGCTAATACTTCTTCCCAAATAATCGTGTATCATTTCATTGAAGGAAATCTACCTAGTTTGTAATTTACCTCTATTAATTAGGTCTCCTAGCATTCTTCACAATCAATTCTGAGAACTGCCATAGATTCCAACTATTTTAAGTATTATCATAGCATAAATATTCTTTAATCATGATGTAGTCTTAGTTTAGATGCTTATTTCCAAGATTTTTCCTTCAACTCCTCCATTTAGCCCCTTAGGCACAAGATTTTCTTCATACCCCCATAAATGACTCCCTAGAGCCCATTTTACGTAAAGGTCACTCAGATTGCAATAATTTTGGTTTCAATATCTAAAATTATGCCAACATCATTGTATAAGCATCTTCTAAGGTTCTGAACACCCATATCTTAGTATGAAGCAAATAATAAGTACCACACACTTGTATTCTTCTTGACTTGACTTCTATCAATCTCCATAAAAATTTCTCAAACCACCTTGTGATGATGGTCTAAAAAGTCATCATGTTTTATGACTCATACCTCCTTTATTTCACCTCCATGAAGTAAATATACTTGGCATGCTATATTCAATGACACCTAGGACCTACTAATTGAAATAGACTACTTTGCAACTAGAGACCTTGACTCACACTTTTCATACTTGAAGAATAAAACAAGCTAGGAAAATTCATGACCTTAGGATTATTATATATACATTTATTCATTCAAGAGACACCTAAACCTTATCAATAACACCAAAATTTGGATAACTAGACCCACAAACTGGGACTCATTCTACCATTTAGTCAACATTATATACATATCTTGACATACTAAGCCAAAGACTCAAGAACTTGAATGAGCATTATTTCAAGTTCATTACACTCCTTTTTACATAATCATCATAGGTTATAAGTACCTTCTTTAATGCCAACATATGACTAACAAGACAACAACTTCATGACAAGACAGATACAAACTTGAGAACATAATTTTACAAACTTAGGGACCTCTAGATAACAAGTAGAACCTTAAAAACATGTTTAGAAACTTACAAAAACATACCTTAAAACCATGGAGGATACATACTTCAACATAGTCATCTCCCCTTTCTTTGATGCTTCATATGGATCAATACACCTCAAAGAATCCTAGTAAATGCATAGAAAATCCTGAGCACCTAGAAGAGTGACTTGAAGATGTCCTAATCCCTCTTAGAGACTTGAAATCCACCTTCACCTCTTTTATTATGATTTTTACTTTGAGAAACACTTTTTCCAACATTCACATTAGCTCTTTGTGGACCATTTATGTTTCTTATAGGCTCTCATATCCTTTCTTGACTGCTAGTATTCGATCTAGACCCCTGAAAGCTTCTTTATTACATTATAGTACCTTTAGATATTTTATATTTCCTTGAGGAACCATAATGAAATTATCTAGCAACGTGACCAACTTCATTACGAATTAAACATACCACTAAACTCTTTCTTTGTATCATTCATCTTGACTAAGTGGATCATACATATAATGTCTAGTAACATTACCTCTCTCATGGAAATTATAGAACACAACAACCTTTGTTTACTCATTCCTACTATCTCTCCAAGAGTAATCATCTCTAGAACACATCCTACACTCCATAACCATATGACCAAATCCATTACAAGAAAAACAATAACCATTGAAATATCTTTCATACCTTGAGGCATTAGGTTACCTAATTGGATTTGTCTTCACATTGTCTTTGATGAGAGTCTCCTTATTTTCTTCCTTGATGCTTGGTTCACCAACTTCCTTTCTTGAAAAAAGGTCCTCTTGCTTCATTTCTTTTCCTTTGGAGTCCTCTTTGAAACCTAAACTAGCTCTATCACCTACTTATTTCTGACTACTAAGAAGATCATCAAGATATTTGGTACTCTTCTCAAATCTCTGAAATGGTATTTTCTTGTTAACTGCATCAAACAACTTTCCCTTAAGAATAGTCAATTATTCTCCCTTAGATGTCAAGTTTATATTTATAGTGATAATATGTATATCTATCTTTCTTAATATTTCATCAAGTTTCTCTATAATAATCTAATGCTTCTCCTCTAGCTCATTGATTTTGTTTTCATACTCTTTGACTTGAGTCTTTAGCTTCTTGACATTCTTATTAGCATGTTTTAGCTCATATTGGACACATACTAATTCAGTTTCATACTTATCTCATCTTCTTCAAAACCCTTGCAAGAATTTGTTATGAAATCACCTAACAATGTAGAACCACCACTAGATGATCTCATGGCATATTTTGTCATGAAAAATACCTCATGTCATACATCTCCATGATTAGATTCACAGTATTCAATTTCACTACTTGCATCAAAATAATACACCTCTTATTTTGTGTAAAAACTTTTCTTATCATTCTTCTTGTGGTAAAACTACTTGAAATCCTTCTTGTCGCTACTATACTTCTGATTTTTCTTCTTATGACTGCATTTATGATCATCATCACCTTTATTTTCATGACTATGAGGACACTTAGCATCAAAGTAATTTACTTTACCACAAATGAAACATTTAAAAGGAAGTTTACCTTTGTACTTACTAGTTCCAACATTCAGTCTTCTAGCAACCATGGAAAATAACTCATCATCATCCAACTCATGAGAAACATCATCAACCTTAGTCTTCTTGTCCTTTGTCTTCTTCTCAACCTTGAAGGTTATCTCCTTCTTGATTGGTTTTTCATTCTGAATTCTCATCTCATAAGTAGTTAGGGTTCCATGTAACTCATCCATTTTTAAGTATTCAAATCCTTGGCTTCTTATAGAAGATACTTTGGAATCAAACTTAGATGTTAGAGATCTCAAAATCTTCTAGACTAAAACTTCTTCATTCACATATTCTCCTAACCCTTTCATAGTGTTTTCAACCCTAAGTAAATAAGAAACAATAGACTCATCTTCACTCATTTTAAGACCTTCAAACTGATTTTTGAAGGTTTGGAGCTTAGCAATTCTTACCTTGGATTCACCTTCATACAAGACTTGAAGTTTCTCCCACATAGCCTTGGCTGATTTGCAATGCATCACCTTTACAAGCTCATATTCTCCTAGACCACACATGATAGCATTTATATAATTTTAGTTATCACTACATAGTTTCTTATTTGCATTACTAGTGAGTCGAGTAGAAAGAACAATATAAACATCTTCCACATCTTTCCAAATATCAAAACCTAAGGACATGATGTGATTCCTCATCCTATGACTTTAAAAATCATATTTCACTCCATCAAACAATGGTGCATTTATAGTAGAAGAACCAATGTGTTGAATCACCATTTTATGTGCTTCAAAGGATCTCCTTTCAAGTGATTAAACTTATTCAAAAGGGCCTTCTATGATACCAATTTTTGAAAGCACAATGGGCTAAGAGGGGGTGAATCATTCCATTAAAACTTTAATAAATTATAGATTTTCTTACTTAAACCATAAATTAATCAACCATTCATTAATGTGTGCACAAAATCATACAACATACACTCAAAAAACCATGAATAAGAGAGAGAACACCATAACACAAGGTATAATAGGGAAACCCTAAAGGAGAAGAAAACCCATTGAAACTTTTGATTATATTACTCACATAAAAATTGTTCCTTGAATGACCAACTTAATAAGGAGCACTAACCCCTAATTTAGTAAAGTACCAACCCTACAAAAAGTACCAACCCCAATTTTAGTGGAGCACCAACTCCAAAAGGAGGATAAAACCCCTAATATGATCAAGCACCCACTCAACCACCTTTAGATGAATATATCTAATGTATTTTTGCTACAACAACTGATGGAAATAACCTATTCAACTCATAATCTTAAAACCCTTATTCAAACCCTCATACACCGAGCTCTCTCTTTCACCTTCTTTCTTCACTTGTCTTGGCTTAAAAAATCTACAAACACACTCTCTAACATTCCTTATCCTCTTACACAATTCCTAAGATCTGAATCAATACCTTCAAACCTGTTACAAACACACACATGGGTCACACTTTTTTCCTCTAAAAGGACTAGTTCAAATTTGAACTTAAACTTCACTTTTATACCCTTATCATCTCATAAACATAATCGAGGTCGGTCCTTCATCACAATTTTGTCCAAAAAATTTAAAAACATCCCAACACATTCATTTAAACACTCAAATTCGAACCACATAGATCATCCATGCCCAATACCATCGAGCATGCATAAAACTAGCTCAAAACCCCATCATTTGCATGAGCTAAAACCACAAATATCAAAACCATGATTATTCAAGATCCAAAATTCATCAAAAATTTGTAATAAAACATAAAAAAATCATTTGTGGCTATTAATTATCTTTAACGAATCAAAATTATTAGAACCAACCCAAGAAGGCTCATATCCTTCTCAAAACAATTGTTTCTGGCAATCTATCTTCACCATTGGTCCTCAAGACCACCCAAAAACAACTACAATATGGAATGTATCCACTGAATGGAATCCTCAAGACCTATAGATCACATCCATGCATGTTAGATCTCATGAAACATCCATATGTGAATACCATTCCTACTTTCCTCTTCAATAAATCAAGCTACCTAGAAAGTAATTTAACAAACTCAACTAGTTTTCACCATTTTTGTCACTTCTAAGACATCTACAAGCCTTAATTAGGAACACAATGCATCCATCTACACTCTCTAACTGATATAAAGCATAAAATAATCCATCAAATTCCTTATTCATCTCAATCTTTTACCCTTAGCAATCATGTCCTAAAAACATAAAAACCTTTTTCCTCACAAACTAACCTAGATACTCCATCAAATCTCATATTCATGAGACAAACCATATACCATTGTAAATATATATGAATCATATTTCCATAACATATCACATTTACTTCCAAATCTAAGTGGAAGGCCTCAACCAAGTCCATATCTAAAATACTACCTGAAATTGCCCCAAAAATGCCTTATGACCAATCTTCATAAATAGGGAATTCTTTGCAATTTATAAGCACCACCATGATCTAAAACCATCATAGATATCAATAACTCCCATACTAAAATAAATAAATTTATTTTATAAATCATTTTGACAACCTTGCCTCAAATTGGACTTCTTTGTAAAATTTCATTTTCAGGTGGGGTCCACTCATCACCACATGCTCTATCATACCTTTATGGAAATATGGAGGAGTCCTATACATCATCTAATCATTATACTATAACAAGCAATAAATTCTGGTCACTTAGGAAGAAATTATATCATACTAATTTTGAGCTAGGGTTTTAAGCTCATAAAATGTTGTTTACCTTCTTAACATCTGTTCATAAAAACCTGACAATGAAATGACCTCATTATTTTTATGAAACTTTCTTTGTAGAAAAAAATCATGCATTTTGATTAACTATTTAGTCTAGATCTCATACTAATATTCATATGGTTCTTACATGAAAAGAGTAATAATCAACCCATGTCTTTGGCCATTTTTATATTACTTCCTATCATGTTTTTGATCTTACACTGAACTCAGATAGTATTTATTGTCATACTATGTTTTTCCTATTTCTAACTGGTGCACCTAGCTAGGACCGGGGTACCCGGTCCCCTCTGGGGCGCCCTAATCCTCTTTACACTTTACTCTTATCTTTTGGGAACTTTCTTACCATTTTATCTTTCTATCTTTTTCGTGGTCATCCTTTTCAAGGTTAATTATGAAATTAGAACAAGAGAACCATATAAATATAAAGTTATGATATCATAATGAGGGACCAAGAACTAATAATTTACTACCACCATCTATATTTGCATCCATCGAATGCATCTAAAGCTACATTTACATCCATCTAGCTCCATCATAAGGCACACAAGGCTAGTTAATATGCATCACACTTCATAAAAGGGGAGTCTATTGTTTCCATGCACACATTTACTAAATTCTACATCTATTTATTATCTCGCTACTTCACAAAGTGTGACTAGAAAAAGAACAACCTAGGGCATGATTTACACACACACACCTAGAACTACATTGGGTCTGAGATGTAGTGCAGTGATTAGTTAGTAATTCCACCATTTTGGCCATTAAGGATAGTTTGACTCCTTTATATGTATCTTTCTTTTTTAGTGTTTTTATTCTTTGTCTGGGGTTTTACAGGTGATTCTTTATTGTAGATCTTACAATGATATCATGTGAAGTTCGGAGAAATTAGTGTAACAGAATAAAACACATGAAAACATATAATGACACTCCAAAATAGGTTTCCTGGCCATTCCCATAGACCAAGGTGACCATATCTTATACCAAGGCACCCATGGGTGCCCCTATCCCTTTCCATACATCCCAGTCTAGTCAAATAGCTTAGATCTTTGCTTTCTCAAGTTCTTGTGTGGTCATTTTTTTCCTACGGTTCATCTAGTCTACACTTCGTGACACAATCCCACACCTTCATCAAATCAAATAAGGACTTATTAACCCTCTTTTCACATTAGGGTTTAACTTTTCACTTGCTTAGTTGTTGATTAATTTATGTATTGCATTATTTTATTTATTTACTACTCCTATAGCATCAAATTAGGCTAGGATATTACATTTTAGCATAATCATTTTGGTGAACCCATACTCGATCTTCACACTCTTAGGATCCCCATTTATCACTTTAATTTAATTTATCATATTACCATATTGTCCTCATGAATATATCTATCCATGCTTATTTGTAGAATCATCTTGATTGTATTAATAGACTCAAATCATATTTGGCTACTACTTATATTCCTCCTCACACATCACCCGAATATGTATACCACAAGTTTACTTCAGCTTTATCTCTTAATGAGGATCAAATCACTTTCACCTCAGATGAGCTACCCTCTCAAGAAATATTAGAGCATGACCCCCCACTATATATTCAGGTTTGTATTAACAATATCAACATCAAATGCACCTTAGTTGACAATGGGTTTGGCCTTAACATTTGTAATGTCACCTTTCTTCATCACTTACCTATTTTAGAATTTTTTTATCTCTTTCATCGGTCTCCATTCATGGCTTTGATAATATTCCTAAGCATGTATTAGGTACTATTAGCCTCCCTATCATTATTGGTCCATGTACAATGACTGTTCCATGTCATGGCATGCCCAACTTATATTTCATTATCGGGAGTTGTTTATAATGTTCGGCTGATCCATCCCCTTTTGCGTATTGCAATTCTATTGAACAATCTAGTGATACCCCTAGTTCTTCCAATAGTACTCTATACTTTTCTAAATATGGGTTAGGATATGAATACTTACGTCATTACAGATTAAATAATAACTTGGAGTATCAATACTTTGGGATCATCCTATGCAATCTGATAAATTTGGATTGGGGTATCACCTCCTACCCATCCCTCCTTCAAAAGTTTATACCACCTTGCACACCTCTTCACTTTTGCTCATTCATCTAGAATTCATCAATGAAAATGCCTCTACATTTTGGGATACTTTAGAAAATTTTTCTACCGATGATGTTATCTTATAACACATGGGCATTTAAGATCCATTCCCTTCTTATCACCATAAATGACATTAACCACTATCACTTCACACTAATTCCTACTTTGGAGAGTCTGATACACCTGATCAAGATATTGATTCTCTAAACACTATTTCTATAGATCCATACATCAAAGATAGGTCTTCCTTCTCAATGAAGAAACCATTCAATATAACCTAGGAACATCTGAGAGTCCACGTATAGTTTTATTAGTTGCCTCTCTCACACCTAGTGAAAACAAATATATCAAGTAGGTATTACACAATTTCTCTGATATTTTTATGTGGGACTATAGTGACATGCCCGATATTGACCCATCCATTGCAATGCATAACATTTTACTTAACCCTAGTGTCAAATGAGTGTAACAAAAAATATGCAAAATACACCCAAAGGTGGCACTCTTAGTCAAGGAATAAATTCAAAAGTTTTTTAACGTTGGTTTTATTCGGGTTGTCAATTATCCCGAATGGGTATTTAACATTATACCCATAATGAAACTAGATGGTCACGTCCATTTTTGCATGGATTTTTTTGATTTAAATAAATATTGTCCCAATGATAGTTTCCCATTGCCTCATATTTACGCCATCAACAACTCTATAACTGGTTAAGACATCATCTCTTTCATGGATAGTTTCACAGCTACAATCAAATCAAAATCAATCCCATTGATCAAAAGAATACTTATTTTACAACACCTTGGGATCCTTTTGTTACTTTCATACCATTTTTCCTTAAGGATTTTAGGGCCATTTATCAACACGTAATGACACATATATTTCATGATTATATTCACAAGATTATTGAAGATTGCGTTGATGACATCTTAGCTAAGTCTAGACATCATCTCACCCATGCATGAGATAAAAGCATGTTGTTTGAGAATATATGGCAATACCACATCTACCTAAATCCAAAAAAATGTTTTTTTCAGGGTCACAACTGGTAAACTACTAGGATATATTATCTCACAATGCAGAATTGAAATCAACCCCAACAAGATTAAAGCCATTGTTGACATGCCTCCACCTAAAAATCTACATAAAATACAATCATTGCAAGGAAAAATACAAGCTATTAAAAGATTCATCACATAACTTTCTAATAAAACTTAACTATTTACGTGTATTACGAAGAAAGATACTAAATTTGTATGGGATGAATAATTCCAACAAGCATTTGAGGACATAAAGGCATATCTTCTAAACCCACCAGTCTTAGTGCCTCCGCTAGCTGACCGACCTTTCTTATTGTACATTTCTGCCAAATTTCATGCCTTAGGGGATTTTCTAGCAAAACATGATGTTTCTAAGCATGAAAGATAAATTTACTACATTAGTTGAACATTGTTCTCTTATGAGTGTAATTATAGCTACATAAAAAAGCTATGTCTTGGCCTCATTTTTTTTTATGGACAAATTACATCACTATCTCCTTAATAATGAGGTACATATTATTACCAAGGTCAACCCATTATGATATTTTTTGTCCCACATGCATTTGTCAAGATGCCTTGCATGTTGGGTTATGCTTCTTACCAAATTTAATTTCAAGTTCATACCCCAAAAATAAATTAAAGGACAAGTTATAGTTGATCAATTAGTCATCGTACCTCTTCTAGACGCTTCACCCATCTCTGATTCCTTTCACGATGACTTTACCACTTATAATGTTGAACCACATACATGGATGATGTACTTTGATGGTTAGCATTTCCGCTCTAGTGTTGGGGATGACATAGTATTCATTACTCCATAGGGTGATCCACTTCCCTTCACATATTGCTTAGGGTTTTCCTATACAAATAACATCATTGAATATGAATCTCTCATCCTCGGTCTTCTCACCACTCAAAATCTCCTCATTTGTAACTTGTGCATTCATGGTGACTCTCAGTTAGTCATAAATCAAGTTAACGATACCTACCACACAAAGGAGGAACATTTAATCCCATATAACACGCTTGTAAAAGATCTCTTGGCTACCTTTGAATCTTACTCTATCACTACTATCCCATGCAAAGATAATCATCATGCAGACACCATGGCTAGTGCAGCCTCACTTATCCCACAAGACATTACCAATGAACATGCCACATTCATCATAACACACCTTAGACATCCCTCCATATCTGTGTTGCCTCTTGCATCTTGCGCCATAATGCGCAGTCAAGATAACTCTAAATGGTTTACACCCATTTACAACTACTTGTACAAGAAGACTATCCATGATAACTTGCATCCTTTGAGGCCGACACTTATGATGTGAGGCTACTCGCTATGCCATTATAGGAATGAAACTATTTAAACATGTCACCGATGGTCGAATATTATGTTTCTTAGGGATTGCGAGATATCCTTATCGTTATTGTGAGAGACATGACAACATGTGTGGAGGCCATTTTTCTGGAAAATCTATGTCACAAAATATTTTGTGTCAAGGATATTATTGGCCTATAATGGAACAAGATTTTCTTGAATATGCTACTCATTGTGATAAATTCCAAAAGCATAGAAACCTCTACCATGCACTGGCATACAAGCTATAAGCTATCACAATAACAAGGAATTTTTTTCTCTTTGCGGACTTGACCTCATTAGTATTGTCAATCCCGAATCTACCAAAGGACACAAATTCATCATTAATGGCACATAATATTTTACCAAATGGGTCGAGGCAGCTCCACTATGCACGATCATTGGTACTAACATCTCTGGTTTCCTCACTACCCACATCATCACATGTTTTGGTGTACCCTCTGCTATTATCACTGATAATGGATCCTCTTTCAAAAATAAGGATGTTAAAAGGTTTTGTGAAAAATTCAAAATTAAACTATATTTTTTTACACCCTATTATTCACAAGGAAATGGCCATTTTGAGGCCACCTAAAAACCATTGTCAAAATATTACGCAAGACAGTAGATTCTAGTGGTAATGATTGGCATAATCAACTATTCTATGCCCTATGGGCCTACCACACTATCATTCGCACACCTACCAACGCTACTCCATTTTCATTAGTTTACAGAGATGAGGTTGTCATTCCATTAGAACTTGAAATACCTTCCTTGCACATTTCACTCAAAGGCATTCTCAAAGATAATGAATATCATGAAAACTTCTTACATGAGTTAGAAATGTTGGACTCATGTTGAGTCCAAGAACTTGAGCATATCCATGTAAATAAATATCGCATTGCACACACATATAATCATAAAACTCATTCCCACAAGTTCAACATTAGTGATCCGGTCTTTAAAAAAAAAAAAGAAAAATACAAATGTCGAAGCCCCTATTAAAAGTAAATTCAAGCCCCATTATCTTGGCCATATGTTTTCACTTAGAAACTCAATGGTGGAGTTTATATCCTTGCCACCCTTTTGGAAAAACACTCAAAACCCACTCAATGTTATGCACTTCAAGAAATATTACACCTAAACATGCAATACTCACTACCCGATGACGCACTCTAGTCTTACGGTCCATACTAGACTGTTGAGGGTATACAACACAAATGGACCACATCCCACTCACATGTTCATCATTCAATATTATTTTTCCCATGTGACATTCCTAGGATTAGTGATATACACTTTAGGCTATAAGGTCACTTCTCCTAGCATCATCTTGTGATAGGTCATACCATCACTTTCACTTACATTGTTTAGTGGTATATGCTTTAAACTAAATCACCACATCCTTTCTATTCATCTTGTCATGATATACACTTAGGCTATAAAGTCATGCACACATCATCGCTATGTCACATCTCATCACTACACACTCATCACAATGTGCTACACACAACACATAGTTTGACCATTTCCCAATGACACACTCTTGTTTGTGGTTCATTCTTAATTTCTAAGGGGAAAACCAAATGAACCTCACTACATAAAAATCCATTCACTTGGGGGGCACGTGGCTCCTATCATCCACACTACATTCCATTCCATCCATCCACAACATACTACATTTTATGGTTGTATTTACTCTTTCTTGCACTTGTCTTTACATGTTCACTTTACTACACATGTTAGATAAATCTCTTATATGTCATTATCTTTACCATACACACATGTGCATTCACATCCTTTTCTAGTTGTGATCATGATACAGAGCTTCTACATGCAACATCAATGCTTCACACACTACCTATTAGGGGCATCCAAATTTATACACTACAGGTGTTATTGTTTCATTTTGTACTTAACACTTTCCATTATCAGGTTATACATGTTTTGACATACTTGCTATTTTTCTAACATGCTAACGGGTGCTTCATGTGCAACATTTGTTATATAGGGATACTTGTTTCCATACTTGTTTTTACATTGTTTGCTATTGTCTTGTCTATGGGCCTTTCCCTTTGTTGTGTGTACACACTTTTTTTTTGCAGCTAGTGCAACCTTGAATGTCCTACAACACTATGATTGGTATCCCATATTTGCAACCCTGCTTCTCGTAGTCTATGATTGTATTCTTCGGTGTTTACATTGTATGCTCATGTTCTAGCTTATACATTGTTTTTTTGGCTTATACTTGTTCTCTACATGCATGTTTGTTCATACTAACACTTGTTTTCTAGCCACTTACTTGTGTGTTTCTTGGTCTTTACTAAGAAAATTCCCTTCCCCCTGCGGGGTAGACTTTCGATTACATGTTCGGTCCTCTTTTGGGGACATATTCTCCTTTCTCGTGACATCGCATATGCCTCTAAAGAGGGGGCATCATTTGGGGTTTACACAAAGTACCAATACAGTTTAGTCTATAGTTCTTGTCCATGACACGGAGGGTTATATAGTGAGTGAGTTCAAACTATTCTATGAACTCCATACATAGTGTTTTTTACATGGCATATTATCCTTATAATTCTAAGGAGTAATTACAGGTTGGAGGATACAAAGGAATTTTCTCCCTACACTACTTTGGCCAACGACATCGGATCAATAAAAAAATAGTACAAATATCTCTTCCTATTCTTAGGGAAGTAGTTATAGGTTAGAGAATAACACAACTTTCTCCCTACACTTCTTTAGCCACAGTGGCATGAGATCATGGAAAACACTTGCACTTCACCAAAACTTACAAGAAATTCTTTCTACACCCATTTGTCTCATCACAGATCAGTGTAAATGTTCCTTTTTATTTATCATTTTGTACTCTTTATACATGTTTCTTTACATATATACATACATTTTTTACACATATAAAGGTTTATTTGACTACATGATTGTCTTCTCTTTTTTAGTTTCATCTGTATGGGAAGAAAAAAGTCAAAAAAACACACACATGGAAAGTACATCAAACACATAGTACTAACCATGCAAGTATACTACACACACTAGCATATACATGCACGTTACTGCCCTATGTTCACTCTCATCAGTTTTTTACACTTTTTCATGTTTAGTCTCCACACTACATAATTTTATCACTCCATACTTTGTATATTTATTCATCACATTTTCTACATCACTCTACATGGATTATTAGGTATGCATCTCTATCTACTTTATGTTACCGAGCTTTCCACTCACCAACATAAAGTGGGGGAAAATGTAGACACAAAATCATGCACTTTGAGTCATTATTTAGTCTCGATCTCATATTATTATTCATATGGTTATGAAGTGAAAATATTAATAACTAACCCATATCTTTAGCAATTTTTATATTACATGATATCATATTTTTGATCTTACACTTGCACTTTCCCAGTCTTTATTATCATAGTGTGTTTTTCCTATTTCTGACTAGGGTGCCTAGCTAGGACTATGGTGCCCGATCCTCTTTGCACTTTACTCTCACCTTTTG
The DNA here is from genome assembly GCA_018340775.1 of Taxus wallichiana var. yunnanensis. Taxonomy (NCBI): domain Eukaryota; kingdom Viridiplantae; phylum Streptophyta; class Pinopsida; order Cupressales; family Taxaceae; genus Taxus; species Taxus wallichiana. The sequence goes on along the minus strand of CM031238.1, from coordinate 456,110,422 downwards.
GGAACTTTCTAACCCTTTGATATTTATATATTTTTGGTGGTTGGAATTTTTAGGTTAATTATGAAAGTAGAACAAGAGAACCATATAAATATAAATTTATGAGACCATAAATTAGGGACCAAACACTAAGCATTTACTATCACCATCTATATTTACATCCATAAAATGCACCTAAAGCTACATTTACATCCATCTAGATCCATCACAAGGCACATAAGGCTATTTAATTTGCATCACACTTCATAAATAGGAGTCTATTGTTTTCATACACACATTTACTACATTCTACATCTATTTATTTGCTCCTATTTCACAAAGTGTGATTGGAAAAAGAACAACCTAGGGCATGATTTACACACACATGCACCTAGAACTACATTGGGTCTGAGATGTAGTGTAAAAATTAGTTAGTCATACCCTTGTTTCCTTGAGGATAGTCTTACCCTTTATACCCATGTTTATTTTTAGGGGTTTAATGCTTTATACGGGGTTTTGTAGGTGATTCTTTATTACAGTCTTACAACGACATATGGTGCAGTTTAAAAAATTACTATGACAGAAGTAAACATCTAATAACACTCCTGAGAGGAGTCTAGAGTAGTTTTCCTAGCCATTCTCGTAAACTAGGTCACCCATGAGTGTCATTATCCCTTTCCAAGCACTCCATTCCATGTCGGGAGAAAGCTCATATATGTGCTTTCTCAGGTTCTTGTGTGGTTGTTTCCTCCTCCTGTTCACCTGGTCTACACTATGACACAATATTTCACATTCTTTGAATCAAATAAAGAATTTTTAACCCACTTTACACATTAGGGTTTCATCTTTCACTTGCTTAGTTGCTTGAGTAATTTTTGTATTGCATTATTTTATTTATTTATTGCTCCTATAACATCATATTAGGATAGGATATTAAATTTTATCATAATCAATTCTATACTAAATGAAAAATCATCCCTGAAAGCCACAAGGTCCCATGCAAATCACATAATTCATGATGATCATCAAAAGCTACAAATCAAGCTAAAAATGCTCTTTCTTGGACCATGTTTCACACAAAACATCATAACTTGAAAAATATTCTTGAGAATGACTCTAAATGTTTCTCACACCTCTATAAAAATTGCTTTCATCATCACATATCAAATAGGTCACCATCATCTCAGCCCATCTCATTTGCATAATTATCCCTTGGGGTTTTATATGGTATAGGCTAGGGTCAACTGAACCAACAACATAACTCACCATGAAACCTCTCCAAAAGGTTATATCATGCCTATAATATCATGTATTACACCCATGCATGATACCATAAGCTCACATGGTCCTACTTACTCAACCTCCTACCTCTAAGTACCTAGACCTGGTCTAGATGAACACCTAAATCTTGGGCTTTAACCTATACCTACACCTTGAAACTCATGTCAGTGCCTAAGAACTCCCAAAAAAATCTCTCCACATTTCTTCCATGTTCTTTAAGCCACAACACAACTCAAACCACCATTATCCAGCACTTATGATAACTAGGTCACCTAACTATGCTTGCTAAACCAAGCTAATCTCACTGAATCAACTCGTGAAATCATTCCAACACCTGAAACTCCATGTCATCATCTTACTAAGCATGTTATGATGCTACTCCATCATCATAGTTTTCATTAATGTTCTTTTACATCAATTACAACACCTAGAACACAACATGCCAACACTCACAAACATGTTTAAGTCTATCATCCATAGGTTACATATCACTTTTAGGGATAAGATCCTAAACCAAGTCTTCAGTGTAATTTAGAAAAACATTTGCAATCTCTAGAGACACATACACATCATGAACCAAACCCTTATATATCCCATGGACTTATGACACCCTTCTCTAATAGAAAGATAAAAAATTAGGCTTCTTACCATGATTTCAAGACAAGGAAATGGATTATTAAGAATAAACACCATTGCCTAAAGCACTTTTTTAGTATTTTCAATATTTAAGACATGCTACTCCACTCTTCTTGGATAAATGACCTACCCCATAGTATATTATGCTTGCAAACATAATCTATTCTAGCACAAAAGCTTTCTAACCACCTTGTACACCTAATTTAAGACTCAACCAAGATCTTATTGCCTTGATGGAACTCACAAAACTGTAGATGATTATACAAAGCAATAATATGGTAAAATGCCCTGATAAAGTAAATTATTTACTCATGGTTCAATGAATCATTCAATATAGTATTGAAAAATTTCATTCTTCATCTTTCTTACACTTCTCAAGGTATATAAACTCCTCAACATGTACCATGATGAGAATCTTATAAAATCTTCATTCACATACTCAGGAAAAGGCATATACTATCTTTTTTCTACTATAACAATTTTAATGGAAGACATAACTCCAAGGCATATCTTGAGCTTTATCTATATCTTCATGATCTCTTAAACTCTTGTTTGAATTTATAAAGTAACTCCCCTTCATCTTAATCCATTTTTATAAGGCTTTAGAGAATTTCACTTTCATGTAACTTGTAATTAAATTTCTACATAGTCCCTTTACATTATCCACTTATCTACTCTAAATAAATAAGTATAAGCTCACATTGTAAACATGTTAATCATAATCTTATCCTAATAGACTACCTTTATGTTTAGAGCATCTGATTAAGACCATAACTAGCTTCCCTTGTCTCATTAACCCCTTACAATCATATAGGTCATCATTTAATCCTCTTTCTTAGTTATACCATGATCTAATTTGTATAATTCTAGGTCTTGACACATTCAATCTTCATAAATGTCTACCTTGACTCATAATAGTGACATTCTTGAACCGATGATACCTTTATTATCTCAAAAACATGCAAAACACCATTCCATTACCTTAATTTCTTGGACCAAGTCTATCAATAACTCCCCGCCATTGAAATAATCTACGAGACACGAAGATAGTTTTCACTGTACTCAACTTAAACAATTTATACATAATAACCTTATAAAATTCCTTTTCACATTTCACTCATGCTTGATGCAACAAACAAACCTCAAAAGGTATGTATAGTTTGAAAAAGCCTCTATAGTTCTTCGTACTCTGTCAAGATGAAAGAACAAACATACCTTTCTAATTCGTTGGCTTGCTCATGCCCCGAGATACTTCACACAACTTCTAGGATGAATTTTCACTCTAAATAATTTCAATCATGATTCAAATGGTGAGAATTACCATTTGAGAGCACTGAACTAATTTTCAAGCGATCTAATTAGGTCACCGTGTTGATAAATGTCTTTCTTCCTCATAGACTGTCTCCTTGTATATTGTTAGTGTTTAAACTACCTTCATAGACTTTTTAATACCTTTAATAGTTTAATGACCACATTTTGATCCTTTTCATGTGTATATATAGTATCATTCATCAACCTACAAATCACTTCAATATTCACTTTGACTTAAACATAATTATAGTCTTAATACATTGAATTGTCTTCACATATACCTCTTCATGTAAACATTATTATGCAAGAGTAATCTTGACACTTTATCAACCTTGTTTCAAAATTTTATAAATCATCATGAAATATGTCACATACATGGGGAGCATAAAACCTTTCCTCTGACCTAACTGTACCTTTAAATTTTATCTCAGGTGCATAAGAAATCTGAGAAAATCATAACCATGATTCAAAGACAAACTCAATCTAATATGTGGACTCAACCAACCTTGTGACAAACAATCATCTCTTCTTATGTCTTTTATAGACCTAGGTTCACATTATACCATATTCATGAAGCACATACTCTCATTTCATCCTTTTGGATTAACTTGTCATAACACTTTCTTTTCATACAAAAGTGGACATAATAATTTCAAGACTCATATTTTCAAGGACTCAATCCATCATTACCAAATCGATATCTGAAACATTTAGAGTGTATTGACTTGAATATACTACAAAATTCAGATGTCCCTTACTTCTCACATTATGAATAAACAAGTCACTTGACTAGAGAAACACATTTTTCAATGACAGACCTCTCTAGATATATTGAAACACAACATGTCCATTGTGATATAATGGAACCTTTTAATTAATTTATACTCAAGATAAGACAATTGATATATGGAATACACAAGTAAATATCCTAACCATGCCCTAGATAATAATGATAATTATTTACAAATATTCAACCATTAATACACCATGACAGACACAAGAACTTGATGGTACTCCCTTACAAGGACTTATTGACTATAAAAACACTTTCCTTGATTAATTAACCACTAAAAATAATATAGAACTCAGAAACATACCTTGACAGTTTTATGGCATACATTGACATGCATTAACATCATACAAAGACCTCTACAACAACATAATTTGATCAACTAGCTCCCCCTCTTCTTAATGCTTCATACAGATCAATATACCTCTAAGAATCCTAATAGAGGCATAACCTTTCATTATAAATTATAAGAGTAACCTAAATAGGTACTATGAACTATTAGATACCTGCACCTCACATTTTCCATCTTGTTTCTAATTAGTACTTTGAGACACACCTTGACCTACATTTGTATCAGTTCTTGATGTACCTTTATTTATTTCTCTTGTTTCCCATGACTTATTATTCCTTCTAACATGTGTATTAGGACCTTGAAAACTCTGTATTTCCCTTATAGGTCCATAATAGTCCCTAGCAACATGTCCAAACCTATTGTAATTGAAACACACAACTCTACTCCTTCCCTTGTAGCCTTCATTACTCCAATTCTGACTTGATGGTTCATACAAATAGTATCTAGCAACATGACCTCTCTCATGGAAATTGTAGAAAACTACATTATTTTCTTGTTCACTCCTATTATCTATCCAAGGATGATCATCTCTAGAAAACCTCCTACACTCCTTATCCCTATGACCAAAACCATTACAAGTGAAACAATAACCATTAAATGATCTCTCATACCTTGAAGCATTGGGCTACCTAATTGATTTTGTCTTCACATTGTCTTTGGTGAAGTTCTCTTTATTTCTTTCCTTGAATATTGATTCTTCAACCTATTTACTTGATACCTTATCTTATTGCATCACTTCTTTTCCCTTGGAGTTATCATTGAATCCCAAACATACTCTATCACCTGCATATCTTTGACTATCAAGAAGATCATCAAGATCCTTGGTGCTTTTCTCAAACTTATGAAAGGATTTAGCCTTCTTATTAGCCTCTAAAAACTCTTCCCTTAGAAACTCTATATCCTCTTAAAATTTGGTGCACTTACTCTCTTTGTCTTGAAAACATGTGACTAGAAACTTTACCTTTTATTCTAGAATCCTAAATATCCCATTTACCTTGCTCGTTTTTGACCAATTATTTTCTTCTAGATCATGGATATTATCTTCATATCATTTGACTTGAGATCTCATCTTCTTTTTATTATTTTCATCATGCCTTAACTCAGTTTGGATACACTCTAGTTCATCTTCAACATCATCTTCAGAATGTATTAAGTAACAAAATATGATAGGACTGTTGGACATAGAGTTAGAGACATCGGTGTTTCCGATTCTCAGATTCAAACTTAGAATCTAAAACACCACTACTAGCATTAGATAAGAAAGCCTCTTATTTTGTGTAGAAACTTATTTTTCCCTTCTTCTTATAGTCAAACTTCTTGAAGTTCTTCTTACATTTATTATACTTGTGATTATTCTTTTCATGATCATCCTCATGATCTTCATCACCTTATTTTTCATGCCTATGAGGAAAATTAGCATAAAAATGATCTAATTTATCACAATTAAAACACTTGAATGGAAGTTTACCTTTGTACTTGCCAGAGCCAACATTTAATCTCTTAACTACAATTGTAAAGAGTTCTTCATCATAAATTTTAGGATCATTATTGGCATTATTTCCTTTGGTTTTAATTTCAGATTTGAAATCAATATCTTTATTAGTTGGTTTGGAATCAACAATCCTAAATTTATAGGTAGTCAAAGTTCCATGTAAATCATCTCGTTATCAAGAGATTCAAATCCTTTTCTTCTTCAATAGCAGATACCTTGGAATAAAATCTAGGATCAAGAGATCTCAATACCTTTTTACTGCTAAATATTCCTTCACATATTCACTATAACTTTCATGGTGTTGAAAAACTTATCAACCCTAAGAATATATGTAGTAGTAGGCTCATCATCACTCATTTTCAACCCCTGCAATCAAATTTGTGAAAGTTATGAGATTTAGGTGTCATAATTGATGTAAAATATCATTAATGAAAAATAAAATGATGGAGTAGAGTTATATAATGATCATAATTATGGTTACATGGATATTTAGGTATGTTCTTTGTTGCATGAGTTAATTCAGTGAGAATTACTTATTCTAGCAAGTCCAATCAGGTGACCTAGCTAGCCTAGGTGATGGTACATGGTGGTATGTGATTTCTTGTGGTTTTATAAGCATGTTAGAAGCATCGAGAGTATTTTTCATATTTTTGGGAACTCACATGAGTTTCAAGGTACATGTATAGGTTGAAGACCAAGTTTTAAGTGTTCATCTAGACCAGCTCTAAGTGCTAGGAGGTATGAGGAAGAGATGTAGAGATAGATGAGATTATGGATGAATATAGGTAGTTATATAATGATTTAGTATGGTTTTTATGTCCTTTTAGAGAGGTTTCATGATGATTTTGAATGTTGATTTAGCTGATCCTATCCTAAATTATGTAAAATCCTAAGGGTTAGTCATGTAAATGAGATGGGATGGTGAGATAGAGAGATATTTGATCTATTTTTTTGATTTGAGATGATGAAAATAGGTTTAATAGAGGTTTGAGAAAAAAATTCAATAATTCTGAAGATAATTTTGCAAGATAAGTCAATTTTAGTGAAACATGGTCCAAGAAAGGGCATTTTCTAGCTCGAATTGCACATTATGGTGCTCACCATGAATTGTGTGCTTTACATGGGACCTTTTGGATTTTAGGGATGTTTCTAAATTTATTTTATAAGGTTTTAAAAAAATAATTAGGTTATTTCATCATCATTATTTTATGAATGAATGTTAAGAAGGTGAACAACTTTTTATGGGCTTAAAACCCAAGCTCAAAAGTGGTAGGAGAGAAACTACTCATAAGTGACTAGAATTGTTTGATACTATATGGATGTTGATTTTATCATGTATATTACTCATCCATGTTTCTATAAAAGTATGGTAGTGGTTTTGGTGATGAGTGGACCCCACTCAAATAGGCATGTTTCGAAGAAGTTAAATTTAGGACAAGGTTGTCAAAAGGAGTTGTACATTAAATGGGAATTTATTTTACTATGTGATTATTTTTTTGTCCATGGTGGTTTCATGTCATGAGGATTCATTAAAATAGAAAAGTGCACCCTATTTGTGAAGACTAGTCAAAGGGTAGTTTCAGCAGTTTGTAGAGATGATCTTGCTTTAAGTCCTTCCACTTATAGTTGAAAGAAGTTACAATCTATTATGGAATTTTAATTCAGATATATTTCAATGCTATAATTTTTGTCTCATGATGATGAGATTTTATGGGTCATCTATGTCATTTTGTTAGTAAGAAGGTAGTTGGTTTTCTAAGACATGATTGTTTTTGCTAAAAGAATGAAGTGATTGAAGCATGAGATGGATGCGTTGATACTTATTATAACTAGGAGAGTGAATAGGGATGAAATTATTTCCTATTGAAATCATTTGGAGGTATTTCAATTGGAAGAAAGGGTTCAAAATAGTTGATTTTGTAAAATAGGTTTTTGGGCAACTTGATTTGGAGAAGAGGAAAGTTGTTGTGGTTTGATCATATGGATGTTTCATGAGTTATAAATTTCGGGGATGTTTTTACAGGTCTTTATGTTTCCATAGAGTGGTTACATACCATATTTTATGTGTTATTTAGTGGTTCGAGGCCTAAAGGTAAAGAAAAGGTGCTAGAAACAACTACTTTCTACAGTATATGAGCCAGTGAGCCCATTCAATTATTTATTTGATTGGTTAAAATAAATTTTTCACCATGCATGATTCTTATATGTTATATTACTCATGTATGGTTGTAGTCATTTTTATAACCTTAGAACAATAGTCTACTCCCATGTGCATCAGCCTATCACCCAGCGGGTGCTAGGTGCTCACCGAGGCACACGCGGGTGCCAAGACCCTCCTTTATGTGAGTCTTGTGAGAATACATCATCTATGATAGATAATTAAGTGCACAAGAATGGAAAAGAACCATGCATCATTCAGAGAATTTAGGATGAGTTATCATATCAATGCATCCAATCAGATAGTGAAAGAGAAATATCAAACAACATATGATTCATAACATAAAGGAAATGTATTACACTTATGCTCATGAACACATATATGATTTAGAAAAGAACATTCTATTCATATGTTCATTAACCACATTATATTCATTGAGGCCATAATAGACCCATATAATAATGCGAGTAAGGTCATGCACCAGAACTAAACTATGTCCTTCATATTACAAGGATAAACACAGATTCATCCCTATAAATGTGCCATCACTCCTATATTTCCCTAATCCCAACCCATAGAATCCTCCATAATAAATTTATAGAGCTTCACCTCTTTTCCACACCCTCTACTCTCTTTAAGATCTCCTTTATACTATATGTGCACCTATATATATATATATATATATATATATATATATATATATATATATATACATACATATATATATATATATACATATATATATATATATATATATATAGATTTTTTCCTTCACCCCCATGCCTTCTATGGTAATGATCAGCTTTCAAGTGTCCAAGTGGTCCTCTAATGGAGCATGCCTCCTTTTATCCGAGATCTCCACTCTTTGCAATGATGTATTTATGGATCCTTCCATCACATGCATGGAATATTCCATTCTTGATCCTACAACTACCAGGTTGGCACCTTATCTAATCCGTATGCTAGATGGGTAACACTTTCCTCGTGTGTTGTGCGGAACTCCAAATATGGCTAAGTACAAAACCCATCTTATCTTATAAATGTGTGTCATGTTTTCTTCTAAACCTATAAAAAAACTTTCCCTATGTTCCTTGAACCGTGCACCATTCTTCGAGATAGGCCCCTCGTGCCCATGTGCCTTCTTATACTTAGCCAATATTCTAGTGCCCAACATCACCCCACACTACACATGTTCTACATCCTCCGAAACACTTCTCTTTAATGAATAAATAATGGCGGGCTCAAAATAGATAATAAATAATTAATGAATGAAGAATTTGGGAGAATGAATGAAATAATGGGGAGAGTAAATGAGAACACTACTTATTTTTGAAGGAGGAGAGAGAAATCATTCCCTATCTCTCGCCTCTATCTTTTCCCAAGTGTCAACCTCATTCTACACTTCTGACAGAGGTATCGACTAAGACATTCACCTCCTTAATACTTATTTACTCCCCTTTCGCACTCATCATTTCAATAATACTCTCCAACTATTTTCCTAAATCCTTAAATGCATCCATCCTGCGAGTGATCCGGGGTAAAACTCCTTTATCCAGATTTTGATCAAGCCTCGCATGGTCTCGATATATTTTTCCTTCTTTTCTACCTCATATAGGATTTTATCTCTTTATTTCCTATTCCCCTTATGGTTTTCTTAAAACTCCTTAAGTTCCATTTCATGTGTGGCAACCAAGACGCTTTCCACTCTATCTCTATCAATGTAGTTACAAGGATTTTAGTATATCGAGAAACAATATTGAAAACCTTTAGCTTCTCTTCTTTCTCTTGGTGTTCCAATGCCTTTTTTTAGACTCTAAGGAATGTGACCACCTTCCCATCATGAGTATGCATGTCAAATCCTCCAGAACTGCAAGGTTGATGTAACACCTTGTCAAAATGTTATATTCCTCTTTTTCATTACAAGCATTGACATGTGATTTTTACACAAATGTATGCTTCGTGGTTGTTGAGAAATCATGCTTGCCATGGATAAATCATTTATGTTTTTTTATTGTAGGGATGATATGTTGTTTTTTCAATAATCTATTTCACTTCTTATGAGTAAGTTGTAATCTAGTTCGAATGGTTGAAACTTATCCTTTACAATTGGACTCATCCTTGGATCAATTCCATTGATCCAAGGTATGTTTTAAATCTTCTTATCTAAACTGAATGAAAAACTGACATTCATTGATTAAGAGACTTAACGGACTGAACTTGTGTTTGTTACAAATTCTTTATCATCTGGAAAGACATAGTGCTTGCATTCTATTTTGTGTTGTGCTCAACTCTTCTTGATTGACCCTTGCAGGGTGCTTAATGATGTTAAGGGAAATAGAAACCTGCTTCAGGATTATGAAGAAAGTGAGAATATAAAATTGTCCTATATCTATTAAGGTCTATCCTAATGGATTCAAGACTCAAGTGATTTACCTAACTCTTCTACGTCACTCTACGTGGGATGACATCCTAACCTAAATTATTAACACTAAGTTAATGTGAAAGGGAAGTAACCTAAGGGATGCTAAGTTATTTCTAACCTATTGTATTTGGTTAAACTAAGACCTAACCTAAGGTGACAATCTATTGTTTGAAGGTTATATCCTAAGGTTATATATTTTAAATTAACCTAAGGTCTAACCTAAGAAAATTCTAGCTATCCTAAACTAATGGGATATGAAAGGGAACCTATGGGTCATTGGAAAGTGGGAGCTAAATGGTTGTTCCTAGGCTATTAATGAGATGTGATTTTTGTATTTAAAAGGTAGAGTACTACCGGACTTGGTAATTACATGGAAATTTAGAGGAACCTATGTGGAGGAATCACTAAGTTTGGAAATGCAAGTGGAAGTTACATTTAGTATCGCCAACTTTGGATGGTGGTGGCAACGAGAGAAAGGTGTGAATATGTAAATTAATGGCATTAATTTTCCTCGATTTTGGTAAGCAAGTTGTCTTGGAAGGTATGCTTTGGTAGATTTGTTGGGGCTTGTTTTGCTTTGCATGCTTCATGATTTTTTCTCTACATGGAGCTATCTGGTTTTTTGAACCATCAGTTTGATCTACACTTAGTGGCTATTTTTGAATTCTCTGATCTATTTTTGGTTCGAGGAATGTATAAGAGTCACTATGGAAAAATATTATTGTTGTTTGATCTTGCTTGGAGAAGAAAGGGGTGTTGGAAACTCGGCTAGAAGTCTTCTTCGAATTGGTAGAGGCACTATTAGGCATGATAGGCTCTACCCATTAATATTTATTTCTTTCTTCTAAATGATTCATTAAAAAAACTCTACTCACTAGATATATATATTTTGCATGATGTATCTGGTTATTTACTTGCTTGTTTTCTTGAAATTTATGTGGGTTTTGGAATACGAATCCTTGGCTATTAGATGGTAGTTCTTGTGAACTTTATCTATACTAGTTCTGGGTGGTATTCAAACGAACTTGTTTTAGATATCTCTATAGCTTGTATTCAAATCTAGTGTTGTCCGATCGGGCACATGTTGCCATATGATTTTTTTCTAAACTATTATTAAGAACATTATTTCGTTGAGCTTGAAGTAGAGTTCCTTGGTTGTTACGAACTAGCATTATTGCTTGTTTGGTTTTGTATCTTTTATAAGTTTTGTGTTTCAAGAGTTGTAATAGAGCTTCGTGAATGTTATAAGATTGTGTGAAGCTTCATGCTTTATTACGAGATTTTTTGGGGCCTTGTGATTGTTTGGACTGAATCAAACTTAGTATAGATCTCGAACTCTTGGTTGAGCCTTTGTAATTTGACATTGTACTTATATTTAGTTCTCTTGTTGAACTAGTATTCGAGTTGTGAGTTTTTCTCTATACTTTTACTCAGAGCTAAGGTTTTATTCTTAATTATGGAACTGTGAATACTAGACTCGCATTGGAATGTTGTGTTGATTGAGTTGGTGGTAGAGTCTAGAAAACTCTGAACTTATGTTCGAAGTTCATATTCGACATTGAACAAGCATTCTAATTTTATGTGTTCTAGATCTACGTGGGAGTTGATGTCTTTACTTGTTTCATGAGTTGGTTTTTGGTTGGTTTTGGTTTTGTAAATATTTAATCTCATTAATATAGTCTGCCGAAGGGACCTATGGAATTTTGTATTGGTTGGAAGTAGACTGAGTATCTTCTTTTCGAAACCTCATCTGTCTTGTTTCTTGAGTGAGAATTTTTGTAGTAATTCTATCTTTCAGGCCACACGGTGTTCTTGAATATGACAAGGCGTGTGATTTAAAAGTAAAACCTCTCCCTCTCTACCCTGAGTGAATCCCGTATCATGTAGGGAGCTTGGATATTTAATTCTCATGAATTAATGGACTGGAACTGCAATCTATTTTAGGACAGTCGTATCGATTATATAGGTGTTTGGAATGTATCATTTAATTCCTTATTATCTAGATGTTGAACAAATCCTTACCTATCTTAAGCTTTGAAATGAAACTAGTGAGGCTTGTGGTGATTCTATTCAGTCGAGTGGAGGAAGTTGGGGATAGTACTTGTCTTGAATAGTTTGTTTAGTTCCCTACTCTCTTTTGATATTTAATCTAATTTGTGGGTTTTAATTGAACGTTGAATTTAAAACTATTTGTTTTTATTCATTGACATTTGAAGGGAATACAATATCCCTATTCTAAATGCTTGGAAATTCAGTCCCTGGGACCATGAGTTTCATCAACCCTTGTCTAACCTTGCTCTATTTCGTATTCCTTGTTTATTTCCTTGAATGGATCTCTGGGTTTTAGACAGGGAAGTGAATCAAACCTCTTGATTATTGTATTCTATTTAGAAATGATACTGTGAATTTCATTTGAGATTGAAATTGGATTTGAGCTTGGTGAATGAAAATAGATAAGTAGTTGTAAGTTTTGTAATGAATGTTGGCAATGTGCATCCTTTGATTATGCATTTTGTTTGAGTTCTCTTTTGGGAACTAACTAGATAATTTCTAAGTTTTTATTTAATAAAGGAATTCATTTCATAGTATAAATGAAATGAAATATGGATTGGGTCCATTTTGGTTTGAGATCCTTTTATGTTGGCTGAAAAGTTCATTGATTGAACTTCTCGTTATTTAATTTTCTTCTAAGATGGAAATTTCTAGTGGATTGGCTAAGAGATTTAATTGCCAAAGTATACCTTGAATTTGTGGGCAATCGAGTTTTAGACCTTTGCATTATATCTACTAGCAGATAGAAGTTGTAAGGCTTTATCTTAGACTATTTTTAATTTGCTTGGAATTGAATTGGGATTCTTGTTTTGTTATAGCCTCTTTAGGTAAGGACTCCTTCTTTTTTCATCTTTGGACTAAGGCAATGATGTCTGTTCTAAACTTGATTCTTTCCTTTAGAGAAATTTGTCTAAGAAATAAATATGTATTGATTCTCTTCTTTGTCTATATGGAAAGATGAAACATACTAATATGAGATATCTTGTGTAACTAACTTCTTTGCTGCTTGGACAAGTTAAATGTGTTTTTCTATTCTTATGTATTTTAGAAATAATGGAAGGAAAAGACTTGTTGACTATCTAAAAGTAATTGATAATATCAATAAAGTCTTGTGACATAATTTTGATGTTGCAGATTATATTGTGTTCTTTTCTTAAATGTAAATTCATATTTTCTTAATTTTACTTCTTTCTAGAGGTTATTACTTATGATTATTTGTATGTTGTATATTAATTGTTTCATTAAAGCAGAGTTGTTTAATGAAACAATTAGTGGAATGCACTTTACTTTAATGTTTAGTGCTTATCATGCTCAGTTCATTGAACTTACCCATGCTAGCAATTTTGCAGATGGACATCGTAAGTGATAAAGGAAGACAAGAACTTTCATGTTGTATTGAGCTTATTTAATTATGGATCTTATGGAAAAAGTTTCGGTTCATTCTTGGTTTGTATTAAAAAATAAAAGTTGTATTCTTTTTGGAATAAAGGTTGTTTGTTATACTGCATGCCTTAAATACATAGTCTTGTAATGTATAGTTTTATAATGATGAATTGAAAGTTAAGATTTAGTTGTATTTGTTGTGTAAATTGTCTTGTAATTATGAAGAAGATGGGAAACCTATCTTGATGATATTTTTCATATCTATTATATCCTTAATTTGGATAAACATGATCAGTTGGTTAAAGGAAATAATGGATTCCATTATTAAGATGCAACTTGTTAATTTTCATAAGATAACAATCTTATCTAAACAATTCTAACATAGTATTCGAATGAGTAATGAATATGCAATAAAACTATAGAAATTGTGAAAGATAAGAAGGGAATGAAAAATCCTAACACTTAAATCATGTAGGGGAAGATTCTTCGTCACTCAAAGAAATGTAATCTAAAGAATGGTGATGTGATTGTTAATCATTAGACTTCATTTCCTATAAAGTCTATTGCTATTTGAACCTATTTGGTTGCTACACCTTCTTGAATGGTTAAGTTACATTTAATGGGAATTTTGATGTCTTGTCCCTTGGATATCTATTTTTTAAGCCAATTAAAACAAACCTAAAAAGTAATCATAAGTTAAGGAAGTTCTTTAATGACTAAATGAATCAAATTTGGAAAAGAGCTTATGGAGTGTTGGATTAGGGTTTAGCAGGGTTGTTGTAATTATGTAATAATCCAAATTAATAATGTATTAGTAACCTCCTTGGGGTATGCACATATTTATGAGGAATTTTTTGTAGGATTTCGGCACACGCCAAGTATAAGACTGTACATTCAAGAAGACAAGGGTCTTCTCAAGGATACATCATTGTAGTTGACATGTGGCAACACCCCTCTACATTGATCATCTAGATCTACACACAAATAAAGACTTGAACTTAGTTTATCTCTAGGTCAAGTTAGTGGCATGTTTAGGATAGGTGGTATCTTTCAATGGCTCAGGGTACCTAGGCACACCCGGTTGACTTAGATCAATCGAGTATGGCCATATACCCTAAGACATTGTGAGTGTCTTCCTATAATAAATTATGTTTCTAACTAGGGCTAGGGTTAAACCTTGGGCAAGTGGACTGACGGTAGTCAGTAAAGACCATTCTAGATAACATAAGAGTGAGGTGAAGGACGTATTCTAGAATGATGAGTATGCCATCTAGGAATAGTAACATGAACAATATGCTGTTGAAAATATTTGTCCAAAGTATCGCAAGCTATTGGTTGCATTATCCTATGTCACCTAGTTTAAAGCAATGTGATGTCAAATGAATATTGGTAACAAATATTTAGATAGGTTATTTAAACAGATCATTCAGTACCCAGAATAGGGTAGGAGAACCAAGTATACGTAGTATACATAAAGTATTCTATACTTAAGTTAACATGAGAGATCGGTTGGTAACCGAGTCATGGAATGAGAGATCGGTATCATACCGAGTCATTACAATTGCATATGGTTATCTGTTATGAGATTGATTGGCATGGAATGTGTGTTCTAAATGATGTTTTATTTAGAACAGGGAACATTATGTAAGAAAAAATTTCCCTTGTTTCTAAAGTCTTAAAATGGGAATGTTACATTAGGGTTTAGCGGGGTTGTTGTAATTATGTAATAATCCAAATTAATAATGTATTAGTAACCTCCTTCGGGTATGTACATCTTGATGAGGTAGTTTCTGTAGGATGTTGGCACATGCCAACTATAGGAATGTACCTTTGAGAAGACAAGGGTCTTCTCGAGGATACAACGTTTCAGTTGACATGTGGCAACACCCTTCTACATTGATCATCTATATCTACACACAAATAAGGACTTGATATTAGTTTCTATCTAGGTTAAATTAGTGGCATGTTTAGGATAGGTGGTATCTTTCAATGGCTCAGGGTACCTTGGCACAACTGGTTAACTTAGGTTAACCAATTATGTGCATATACCCTAAGACATTGTGAGTGTCTTTGCTATAATAAATTATGTTTCTAACTGGGGCTAGGGTTAAACCTTGGAAAAGTGGACTGATGGTAGTCATTAAAGACCATTCTAGATAATAGAAGAGTGAGGTGAAGGACGCATTCGAAATGATGAGTATGTCTTCTAGGAATACTAACATGAACAGAGTATGTTGAAAATCTTTGGCTAAAGTATCGTAAGTCGCTGGTTGCATTGTCTATGTCACCTAGTTTAAAGCAACTCCGATGTCGATGAATATTGGTAACAAATATTTAGATAGGTTCCTTAAACATACCACTTAGTACCCAAAATAGGGTAGGATAACCAAGTATACATAGTATATATAAAGTATTCTATGCTTAATTTAACATGAGAGATCGGTTGGTAACCGATTCATGGAATGAGAGATCGGTATCATCTTAGGAGTCATTATAGCTATATATGGTTATTTGTTATGATATTGATTGGCATGGAATGTATTTTTAAATGATGTTTTATTTAGAACAGGGAACATTATGTTAAAAAAATCCCTTGTTTCTAAATTCTTAAAATGGAAATGTTATAGTTGATTCATATTTTTTTTTCAGGTGGCACTAAGTCAAGAAGCTTTAAAACAATAACACTTGTAATCATTTCAATCTTCTTGTGTAGCTTGTGCACCCTTGACTTCTCCTCTTTCAATTCACACCTTAACTTCACATTGATAAGCTCTTCCTACTTCAAGTCCTTGCTCTTCTCAATGAATTCCTTCTTCTCCTTCTCCAATTTCTCCTCCAGAATCTAACTCCATCATTCCTTTTGAACAAGATTGCATTAGTCTTAATTGAAACATTGTTAAGCACGTTGCTGACACTGCTCATCTAGTAATTGGTAAGCATTCACCAAGGGATTTATTCCTTTTATTTCTGGCACCTTCATTAGTGATATTTGACTTACTTCTAATTCAGGTTCATCCATGTGGGAATCGAATGCCCAAGATAACATCTTCCTAGTTTGGGGATATGTGCCTTCTTCATCAAACAAAGACATAACCAAGAGTTGTTTGTTGGTAGAGTGCTTTGGAATCATGTGCGTAGCACCTTACTAGGATAATTAATGTATCCCATTCCTTTCTTTTGTGCTATCATTACACCCTTCCCACCTTTTCATGCAACTTTTGGGAAGCTTACCACCAAATTGGGATTCCCACCCATGCTTCCATATTCTTTCCCAATGCTTTCTTCTTCCATATCCTTCAAAATTTCATTCGTGCTTCACTCCAAATCCTATTCCACAAAATATTTAATGATGCCTACCACTTCTCTCTCTATGGATTTCTCCACTTGTTCCTTAGTGAGGCTTGGGGTTCCCTGATTCTTGGTGCTCACCTCTTCATTCACCCCCTTTCCTTGATCCCTTGCTTCATCCTCGTCATTCTTCTCCTTTTCATCTTCTTTTTCATACTTCTCTTCACCTTCCTCCTCCTCCAAGACATGTATATCATATACCGAGTGGTCTTCACCTCCTTCGGGCTCATCATCATTCATTTTTCCAATGTAGGCATATAAACTTTTTTTCTCCTCCGAGTCTTCTTCTTTTTCACCTTATGCTTCTTCCTAAGCGGTGATTCCAAAGTATAGGAGAATCTTCCTTCCCCTTATCCTTTATAGGATACATCTTCCTTGGTGACTCTTCATGGGTGAGGGTCTCTTCATGCTCCAGTGTCTCTTCTTCGAGATATTTTCCTTGGTCGGGGACTTCTTTCTATGCGCATAAGTGCTAGGATTCACGAATGCTTCCGGCCTCCTTCTCCTACACCTCTTCTCTTTCCCTCTTCTTCAACGCAACATTTTTCGACCTATGGGGTCCTATAGAATGGATACATCACTCTCTAGATAGGTTCTTTTCTCAAACTTAGGCCTAATGCATAGATATACCCTTGCTTCATCCCTTCGATGATCGGAAACATTATTGGTTTCATCATTTGTACTTCATGGGAGACATACTTCTACACATATGCATACTTCTTCGGGTATACAAGATTTTGGCATAGCTCATGGTGGTCTTAGTCCACCTCAATAAGGTAAAACCTTAGCCTTTTTGCCTCCTTGAATTGATTGACCCCTTCTTAGAAGTATTGTGAGGTGAAGGAAAAGGGTAGCTTGCACTATGGGCCCTTAGTCCCATTTTCCAATGTAAAAATACTAATGCGAAGTGTTGATAAATTGCAAACTCTTCCTCTCCATCCATGAGCATGAGCAACTTCTCTGGGATCCTCCATTCAGCCCCAAATGCATCACACATTCATTTATACCACTTCTCTAGGCACACCTTGTGAGTGACCTTCATGGTTTCAGAAGTATAATTTTTGAACCTTTTCACGGGCGAGGAGTTTCTTCTGGATACTCCCAAATGAAATTTTCCAGCCCATTTGGTACTCCAATCTCCGAGAAGATGATGGTGAGGAGGAAGTTGATGAATAATATATTTTCTCCTTCCTATGTGATGCTTATGATTTCATCCGCAATAAAGGTGGAAAAGTTATAAATGATCCCTCCTGATATTTTCTAACATACATTCATTCATTCCTTGTTCACTTGTGTACATATTTCTTGATCATTAAGCTTGGTGACCAAGTGCACGACCATCCTCATAATAGGGTCTAGAATTTTTGTGATGTCAAAGTACCACAAACCCTTTTTATAGTCATAAGCTACTATTGTTTCCTTGATGGCTTCCTTATCACTTAAATCATCATCTATGGATTCCCCTTCATAATTCAAGATAGTGAAATTGGATATCAACTACGGTGTTATGTGCATCTTGTGGCCTATAAATTAGAAATGGTCTTCATGCATGTGTGACATCAACCATTGATAAATCCACTTAGGCTTTCCAAAGTAAGGAAACTCATATAATTGCAATAGCCCTTCCTTTTCCAACTTTACTTTCACCTCGTCACTATAAATTGGCATTCCATCTAGTGTCCTCTTATTAGTTAGATGAACCAGCTCCAATGCCATTTATTTCTTTGTAGTGCTTGTGCAATGGTTGTAATCACTCATGGTTATTTGTCTCAATTGTGACACCCACTCGTTTCCCAGAACACTCCATCTAGGTATTGCATATCTCGTATACCATTCCTCATTAGATCTTGTGAAGGTAGCGAGTTTCTTTTCATTTTCCCTTTCCCTTATATTTATTTGGTGAAATGGTCACCTTATTTGGTGTCATTCTTCATGTCAGATTAAAATTTAAAACTCCTTTCTCTTCTCTACTACTCTGCTCAATCTCGAAACTCAAATCCTAGAAGAAATCCTTTTATCTTCATGCCCTAACTACTGGACCCTAGCTAGAAAAATCCTTCCCCAAGATGACACAATTCAAACAACCTTTTCTCACTCCTGTGTACTCCTTCCTCTTGGTTTGTAGATCTTTTCTAGTCACTCACTTAGATTTCTAGGATTCTTCTTCCTTCACACAAATCTCTCTAGATTCCCTAGTTCACAAGAGCACTTCAAATTCATAATAACAAGGTAAAATAATGACTTGCCCAACCTCATATTTATAGTTTTTACTCCTCTCTAGGAATAAATGCATTACCACCTACCAACGTACTTAACATTAAATGTGGATTTTTCAAATGGGATGACTTTAAGCCCCCTTACCCACATGCCACATCCTATGCAAAAACCTTCTACAACCTTACGGTGCTCAAATATCTAATATGTGAAGACTCTTATGTGCGTGTCTATATGCATTGAAGGCACTTCTTCTATCCTTTACCTGATTTTTGCCTTCACCTACCTCATGTTGTTCATGTGCTCTTCATTCTTTATAAGTGGTCTTTGTTACAACCTTATGAAAAAGATAATTCATTATTCACCATTTCCCCATGTGTTTTCTCAATCTTATGCACTTCCTTCTACTGGGCCACTCAACTTTTATTACTGGCTTATAATTTGCTTTGCATTACTCCAACCCACACTAAAATAGATGTGTGGTCCTCTGTGCATACACAACCTTGGAAAATAATGTGGTTATCAATGCATAAGGCATAAAATGAAACAAAAAGAAATAAAACAACAACGGGAAAGGGAAACACAAGAAAATAAAAATCATAAAAGTAAATCCTAAGCTAACTAGCAATATTGCCTTCTTTACAAACACCAATAAGAATTATTTATAGTAGGGATTCAACCTACTCCCATTGAAATGACATGGTAATCTCGTCCCATCTAGTGCTAGTAATCGGAAGGTGCTGAATCAAGGATGTACAAGATGATGTAAGGTCCCAACCAATGGACTTTCAAATTCCCGAGGATGGCACAAATACTTAAAATTATACAACAAAACCATCTTCGCAACCTAAAATTTCTTGTTCTTGATGTGACAATCATGCCATGCCTTTTGTCTTACTTTTTCTATCTTATGAGTCCAACTAGCAAGTGATCGCCTTTCGTCTAACTGCATCAACTTATCAATCCTCTATTCCAAAGTGCTTGTGCATCATCCAATCCTCCTACATGCATTATATGTAGCAATGGTAACATGAATTTAACTTGAAAATAAGCCCTCGTGCTAAACACAAATTGAAATTCTTTGGACTTGTTCAACATCTTATAGGTTTTCTTGTATGCCCATAGAATGGCTGATAATTTGTCATCCCAATCTTGTCTTTAGACGTCATAGATTTGGTCAATGTGTAACTTAGTATTTCATTAAATTCCTCAACAGTTCCATTCACTTGGGGGTGATAAGGGGTAGTCTTATGATGGGCCACCATAAATTCTCGCTAACAAAATCTTGATCATTTTATTGAGGAAATGTGTACCTCTATCACTTGTTAAGATTAAAGGACAACCTGTACCTTCTCATTATGTTCTCCCATAAAAATCTAGTAGTCTTCACTACAATGAAATCCTTCGTAGGCACTACCTCTACCCATTGTGTCAAGTGATCAGTGTAAGTAATGATATACCATGAACCACTCCTTCGTGCGGTTGGTGAAATTGGCCCTACAAAGTCAATTTCCCATTTTTCAAATGGTTCAGTGCTAGCTATTGGTCGCAACAAAATTTCATCCCTCTTTTCGGGCTTGCCAGGCAAGGCGTTGGCAATGGTCATGGGCCTTACATAAATCAATACAATCATAGTAGATGGTTTCCCACCAAATCCCTGTGAGTAGAATCTTCCACATGGTAGCATTTATTACATAGTGTCCTCCTTTAATCCCATCATGCACTTCCTCCATAATTTCCACGTTCTCATGTTCTAATATGCATTGATGTAGAACCTCATCCCATCCTAACTTATACTGAGATCTCCACTAATCAATATGTAGGGTGCGGTGCGTATTGCAAACTACTTCCTCTCTAGATCCTTCATCCCTTCTGGTGCCACACCTATTTTCAATAATATTGTAATATCTTCCAAGCTTGAGGGCGCGCATCATAACCTAAATAGTTACATGTCCACCATGGTATCCTCAATGCTTTACTCATCATCCCCTTGAGTTAATCCTTGATAAGTGGTCAAGTCCTAAATTTCTCTTCCTTGGTTTTTCTGACCACCACCCCGAACTCAAAATATTGGAATAACAGGACCCAACAGCATATGACCCCTTGCAAAACGGGATTTTTCACCAAGTAATTCAATGCCATGTGGTCTGTAGAATATAAATTGTGTTGCCAATAGATACTACTTGAACTTATGTAGTTCATAGATCATAGATAGTGCGTCATGCTCAATAGTTGTGTAATTTTGTTCTACTAGTGTCAAATTTCTACTAAAAAAATAATCCCCTCACTAGGTTGTGCTAGTAATACTCCCATAGTTGTCCCTGAGGCATCAACATGCACATGGAAAGGCTTATCCCAAGAAGGAAAGTGTAGTATGGGCACTGTGAAAATCCTATCCTTCAAAGTGTCAAATACCCTCTGTTGTACCTCTCCCCAATGAAAGGAAGTCTTGTGTTTTAGCAATTCCTTCAAAGGTGTAGCGATATTGACATTCCCCTTGATGATTTTCTGTAGTATCCCGTATACATAAGGAATATATGCACTAATATTTAACTAGTAGGATCCCCTTAACCCAAAATAATTGAAACTTTGGTGGGATCCACTAGTAAGCCTTCTTTACATATAATATGTCCTAACAGGTCCTAAATGGAGTAGCAAAAACACATTTCTTAATTATGAGGGATATCCTTAATTTCATAAATCTCTCAAACATTAACCTCAAGTTGTCATAATGGTCTTTTAAAAACCCATATACAATCCATTCATCAAGGTGAAGTTAAAGAAATTTATGGATAAAGTCATGTAATGCTTGTACCATGATGCGCGAGAACACAACAGGTGCATTCTTCAATCCAAAAGGCATAATCGTGTAGAAAAATCTTCCCCATTTAGTGGAAATTTTTTTCTTTCTCTAGTTTTCCTTTACAATCCTAACTTGGCGATACCCGATAACCCATCTCGTGAAAGAGTAGACTTCACGCCTTGACCACTCCTTCCATAATTTCTTGATAAAGGGGTTGGAAAAGGATTGATGACACATACTACATTCAGGTCCCTGTAGTCCACACATATCCTTATCCTCCCATCCTTATTTATACTAATGACCATTGGGATTATCCATTTTGATTCCTCCATAGCCTCAATGATACCAAATGTTATCATCTTGTCTATTTCTTCCTTGACCGTACACGTAGATTTGGATTCATCTAATAAGGCCTCTTCCAAATTGGGCGTGCACATTCCTTCAACTTGATCTTCATCTCCCCAAGGAATGGTGGATTTCTTTGAGTTCATGGTACCCATAAGGGAACAAATCCTGGAACTCACACAATAGATCAATGACCTTTGAAACTTATTTTTCCGACCAATAGTCCCCAATGATAGCCTCCTTAGGTTATATCTATGTCCCAATGTTAACTTTATTTATTTTTAATTGCTCATGGTAGGTGGGTGCTCACTCATGGGTGTTATCTATGAATTCGTGTGTAACTTTGGAATGGTTAGCATCCAAACATTCCATTTCTTCACCATCTAATACATAGACCATTTTCCCTTTTTCCTTTTCCATGCACGTGCGCTCAAGATGTAATTCCTGTGATTATTTTTCATTGAGGTACATGTCCAAATAAGGCTCACCCAGCAACTCCAGTAGCCTATATTCTCCCATAACACTATCTCCCATCATAATGCACTTGATTACTTGCAACGCCTTATCCACTAATGGCTTGGTACTCCTATAATCAAAATATTGAATGAGATTAGTCATCAACTCTTGCCAATTACCTATTTGATGATGCATTTCTGAATGAATATACCATGCGTGCACACAACCTTGTAAGGTGGAATAAAAATTATGCACCCATAACAAAGGTGGTAATGCTTCTATGCTTCCCATCCATGCCTTTTCACACACTTGGACATGAAATGAGGTGGTCTCTTTACAATGGTAGTCTCGGATCACAAAGTGGACACATTGCTCTAGAGAACCTTACATTGAATATGAGTCTTACCTCATGTCATTCTAGGAGGCTCTCCCAATGTGTAGCCCACCCGCATGCTAAAAATATGAGTAGGTTATAGTTGAGCATTCCCCTTCTCTCGTTCTCATTCTTCCATTGTGCCTCCATTTCTTGCAAGAAAATTTTAGGGTATGCTCCTCCAAAGTAACTTCGCAACTTCTTCCCTCCCAAGTGCTTAACTGATCACACCTTCATTATACTTGTTACATATCCCTCAACTATCACCCAATAAAATTATAAGTTCTATACGCCTAATTCTCACATGCCATGCTAGTGGTATCACTCAAGGATCGAGCATATTTAAACTAGATAACTCCCTCATTAGGGTGACTTATCTTCAAATCTCTGATGGAATGCACATAGATTATGTCAAGGACTTCCTCTCCTAAGGGCTTAGTATAGGGCATTGAATTCCCATCTGTTAAAGGGATAATCACCCTTTCTTCCTTGTTGTCAAAACTAATATACCCCTTGTTAAACCTAGGTTGACATTGTTCTTATAACACAAAGGGTGCCCAAGTAATGCTGGGAAATTATCTTCCTCGGTGAGTGCCAAGACTTCAAAGTCCCCAGTGAACTTAGCCCCTTGAATAGTGATAATCACATCCTTCAAGACTCTAATGGGCATTGCCTTTTTCTTATTTTCCATATACATCACATTTGAAGATGGCTATAATGCAAGTCTTCCCATTTTATGCCATGCATCCAAAGTGATAACATTTCCTCCAATCATGTGTCAATGAGGATATTTCTCAAAAGAAACCCATCAAAAACTACATCCAATGTAATCTCCTTATCATAGTCAAGCCTATGAGGAGGAAGGTTTGCATGCAAGACCTGCCTTTCACACTCTACTATGGGGCATGGTACCTTCTCTCTCAACCATTCTCCTAGTAAGGGAATAATATTCTCTTTCCTTAATATCCTACATACTTACTTAAACTCATCCAAGTCCTCCTTTGGAGCCTCAACATTCTTCCTTTGCTCCAACTACTTTTACTTCTCCTTTAGAAATCAGATTTCCCCTTGCAAACTTTGAATTACATCCATAGTCTCTTGATACACCTCCTTATGATGAGTAGGGTTTGGATACTTTCCATGTACCACTTCCTCTCATGAAACTAGTGTCCTTTGTCTTGGCATCTCCTTGGTGCACATGGCCTCTTCTCATGTCCTCACCAATATCGGTTCTAGTCTAGACTCACACACCACTCTTTGCATCCATTGTGAATCAAACTTCTTGATGCTTACCATCCCAACACCTTTGTATTTCCAATGCTACTGGTTCATATGCTCATAAATCTCTAGACATTATTCATACTTATGTTTCTTCTAGCACCATGAGAATTGTAATAGATTAGGACACTCATGTTTGTAATGCTCTGTAGATCCACGATTCATTATGACACTCATGGATGTGACTTCATCCTCCGCCATAGTTCTTGTGACTAAAAATCCTTCGTAAAAACCTCTTTCATGAGCTCCTCCATCTGCATGCCCTTTATAGTGATGATCATCATCCTTGGAACTACTTGCAAGACTAGTCTAGTGCACACTAAGATCAATAGCATCATGAATCTGATCAATTAGCCTATAATCCTTGGTATCATGGGTCGTAGAGGTATAGATCTTGCAATAAAAAGAAACATTCTTACATTACATGTTGTAGTAGAGGACACCTACTTGCATCATGATCCCCATGGAAAATCTCACAGTCTACTACCATAGTGCGTACCGACTTCTAAGGGAAACTATCCTTTGCATGCCCTTCTACTTCATAGTTTGTACACCAAATCCCACTACAAACCTCATGCACTGAGTTTGCAGAAAACTTCTCTAACTACTTGGCCATTACAAAATTTGAGCCTCGAGAAAGGGATTAACACTAGTATCAGTGCTCCCAATAGCTTCAGCATGCAAGGCAGCTTTTAAGGCCTCACGTGGAGTCTGCAGAAAGTCTTGCATGACAATGAAATTATAAATGGTGTTATCAATCCTCTAAAAAACCATTGAGTATGTTGAGAAGGGTGAATGTCATAGGATAGTTTTGATAAGAGAGTTTTGAACCATGCATCATACTCCTACACACTCTCTTCCATTACTTGTTGGATCTCCTTCAGGTTAGTGATGCTCTTATGCTTAAATTCAGGGATATGAAACTCTACTAGGAAGGCATTCTTCAATGTAGTGTATTATACCACTGTTTGATGGGGGTCATACTTCTGATACCAACTATGTGCGCACCCTTGCAATGTCATTACAAACAAGCTTTCCTTCCACTCGAGGTAGTGATCCTTTTTATGCACCATAGTAAATCACACTTGTACACATGCTCTGCAACATTTTCAATACCTTTATAGTCTGGTAAGTGCAAAGACATCTCAAAAATACTTGTGGAAATGGTTAAGGCCCTTATCCTCTTGATCTAGAACCTTGGTTCCCTTTGGTGTTTCCTCCTCCACTAGATCCACTAGGTCTTGTTCCTCCTGACTCACTAGATCCTCTAGATCTGCTAGGTCCACTAGGTTCTCCAGCTTCTACACCACTAGGTCCACCTCTTGTAGCTAGAAAATGGTCTGAAGCGGTCACACCTAGTGTTCTCAATGTCCCACTGAATTGTGTGCCAATGGTTTGTGATATTTTCCTACTTCCAATTATTTTTCTTGCACCACTCCCAAACACAATGCACAAACCTTACATACTTGCACCTTGTCCAAAAATTCTTCCAAATACCAAAATGGTTTATGTAGCCATGGATGTTTTGAATGAGAAGTTATATCTATTGGGCATAGATCGGTTACTCCCAATGATACCAACCTAGTTAGAAATACTTCTCCTTTGATATAGAAAAACAAGAGCCAAGGGTTAGTCACCGGTGGGTTTAGATGCGTGTCGATGGTTCTCCTTTCTCCATGTAATGATATCTTATCGAAGATGAAAGGGCTTCTCTCTCATGCTTGCCAAGATGGGGTAGCACAGATCGCGCATGTTTCACATCTTCTACATAAACCTCAACTCCTTCCCATAACATCTGCCTCTATAGATCCATCACACTTACAACCTCACATTGTCTAGTTATCTAAATTTCATGATATTTTCACCTAGAGTCACCCTCCCTTTCCTTTTCAGTGTAATGTACACCATCTTTCTTAACCCTAACTTCCTCATCCAAAGTGCTCAGAGAAGCTTAGTGACTATGGGAAATGCCTTTAAACTTAGTGTAATGACCAATATCTTCATAGCCAAAGGAATAACATGCAAAAATGATCCTCTGGGATCCCTTAGAAACTTGAACTCAACAAATTTTGGGCAAGAATACATAGAAATGGCATATTCTAGTGTATAACTAGTCAGCACTCCTTTCCACCAATGATCAATAGCACGCGTCCAAGTCGATTTGCATCTGCTCCTTTTAGTAATCATCTTGGGTCCATACCTATGATATGTAGTAAAATCTTGATCTAGATGCATATGCTGAAAGACATTCATATAGTTCTACTAGAAAATAACAGAATAATGTCTCATATAACTCATGGTATAGGTTCTCTTCTACCCATATACATGCATCAAACTCAAGTCCAGTGTTGAATATTTGAGAAAAATCATCCTCTGTTCTTTTAAACCATCCTTCAACACTTTCCAAGGTCGGATGTTTTGTCATCATGCATCACAGAGACCAAGATGTATGCCATTTTTCACAACTTCGAAAAGAGGTACCGGAAATGAAACTAAAATGTAGTCATTTTTATACCCTTAGAACAATAGTCTAATCCCATGTGAATTGGCCTATCACCCAATGGGTGCTAGGTAGTCACCGAGGCACGCAAGGGCACCGAGTCCCTCATTTATGTGGGTCTTGTTAGAATACATCATCTATGACAGATACTTAAGTGAAAAATAATGGAAAAGAACCATGCATCATTTAGAGAATTTAGGATAAGTTATCATGTCAATGCATCCATTCAAATAGTGAAAGAAAAATATAAAACAACATTTAGAACTAATTCATAACACAAAGTAAATGCAGTATACTTATGCTCATGAACACATATATGCTTTAGAACATAGCCTTCTATTCATATGTTCAATAACCATATTACATTCATTGATGCCATAATGGACCCATAGAATAATGTAGAGCAAGGTCATGTATCGTAAAGTAAACTATGTCCTTCATATTATAAGGATAAAAATAGACCCATCCCTTTAAATGTGTCATCACTCCTATATTTCCCCTAATCCCAACCCAAATAATCCTCCATAATATTTTTCTAAGCTTTGCTTCTTTTCCACCACCTCTAATCTCTCTCGGATCTCCTTTCTACTATCTCGTGAACCTCTATATATAGATTTTTTCCTTCACCACCATGCCTTATGTGGTAACTATTATCCAAAATTCACCCCCAGGGTAAATTTGATAACATGCATCAGGATACTCAAGTCCTAGGCAAATAGATTGATTCAGGGCAAAAAATCATGTTTCTAGGGTCCCCTCAGATTTTTTCTAACTCCCCTATCTAAGAGGAAAAGAGAAAGTTCTAAAAAGGGGTGAAAAAGTTACAAAAAACAAGCTTGGGCCAGGAAAAATCATGAAAAATGGCTAAGTCCTAGTCCTCGTAGCAGTAGGGACAGTTGGGACATTGGGACGCGCGGGACGCGGAAAGCCGGTTCGACCAAGGAGAAAAGAAAATTGACTAACTGTTGCACAGATAAGGTTGGGACATCTGGGCCGAAAAGACACGAAGGATGCGAAAAGGCGAAGCGGATGCAAAGAGGGACAAGGAAGCCCATTTCGGGCGGTTCGGAAGAATCTGTCCCAGACAGCACTGGGACAGTTAGAACAAAAGTACGTGGCAGACGTGGAGGGCCAAAGGAGCTGAGAGCCAATCAAATTATGACACGTGTCATCGGCTGAAAGAAGGACAAGGAAGCTCATTTTGGGCGGTTTGGAAGAATCTGTCCCAAACAGCACTGGGACAGTTGGAACAAAAGTACGCGGTGGACGCAGAGGGTGAAGGAGCCGAGAGCCAATCAAATTACGACACGTGTCATCAGCCAAAAGAGGGACAGGGAAGCCTTAATTGGGTGGATCGAAAGTTTTTGTCCCAGACAGTTTGGGACATCTGGGCCAAAAAGACGTGAAGGGCGCGAAAAGCAGCCGGCAGCCCACAGACGAATCAGGAGATGCCACATGTCACAAGGGAAAACGTCCAAAATTTCAAAGGGCAAGGTTTGAAGCGCTGGCCCGAGCCAATCAGAAGAGGACATGTGTCCTAAGGAGAAAGGGAGTGTGGAGCTCGGGGAGGAATCAGAGAATTTGGCAAAAGTTTTGGCCAAAAAGCTAAAAGCAAAGGTCTTCCCGTGCCCCTGTCGACCAATCAACGCATGCCACGTGTCCCAAGTGGCGGGGGCACGGGGGAAAAGTGGAAAATTTTCCAAAAATAAAAAGGTCAAATTTCAAGGGAAAACCCATGGGTAAGCGAAGGAGAGAGAATTACGCATCCAATCAGTGCTTGACACGTGTCATCTAGGTGGCAGAGCATGGGAAAAAATTTCAAAACTCATTTTTGCCTGTTTTGTGCCCTAAATCTTCAGATCACCATATCTTTCGATCCAGAGCTCAGATTTGCACGTTCTTTATATCATTGGAAAGATTATAAAATTCTCTACATGATTCCGGGTTAATCTTGAATTTTGGTGTAGTATAGAGAGAGAAAGTTAAGAAATGGCTCTGACGCGTGTTCATGGCCAGAAGTGACATTTCAGTGACCAAATTTAATGCAGAATGGGTCGCATTCTCCCGCATTCGGTCAAAAATAATAGGGTATGGGTTTGTAAGGCCCCCATGCCATTTTAATGCATCTCGATCAATGAGGAATGGGCTCCCACGTTTTGTACATTTTCTCTCCGGGCTCGACCCATGTAATGTAAAAGCCGCTTTTGCTCATTTTCAAATGGGGAACACTTTTGGCATAGAGACTTCTTCTTTCACCTCCAAGTAAGTGATTGTTGCAAGAATCAAATCTCTTCAAAGATTGTAACAGTTTTTTACCTCTCTGAGGTTGTAATGCAGTGGTTTTGACATTGAAAATGATAATGCAAGCTTTGTGAATGGTTTCAGTCCTTTGTTTGTGTTATTTGCTTCATTTCAAATCCTAAATTATATCTTATCAGTCTGTGTATGTTTTATGTTGCAATCCTTGGTTTGTGTCTATTTGCATGACGAAAATATTCACCACTCCTTTTGGTGCATCACCATCTTTAGTTAGTTTCAATTTTTGCATTTCTATCCTTGTCTCCTTGCAGTTTAGAGTAGGATTAGGATCTGAACCTCTGTAGTTGTGCAAATATAGATCTAAATTAGAGGAGTTTGAGGAACCAGCCTCTAATCTGGAGATTCCTCTCTTAGTTTCACAAGTCCCACACTTGGAGAGAGGTTTCCATGTTGTGCAATCACACTGGATGCTAGAGTGATCAACCTAGAAGCCTGATTTGCATCCAGGGTGCTTTGTGATCTCTGGAACAACAGAATAAGCAAGTTAGTTACCAAGTGTCCAATTGGTCCTCACATTGAGCATGTCTCCTTTGATCTCGAGCTCTCCACTCTTTGCAATGATGTCTTTCTAGATCCTTCCATCAAATCCATGGAATATTCCATTCTTGATCCTACAATTGCCATGATGGCACCTTATCCACTCTACATGCTAGACGGGTCACGCTTTCCTCGTGTGCTATCTTGAACTCTAAAGATGGATGAGTCCCAAACCCATCTTTTCTTATGCGTGATCACCATGTGTTTGGTAAACCATACTAGAACCTTTCCCCGTGCGCCTTCAACTCACACGCCCTTCTTCAAATATGCCCTGGTGCCCATGTGCCTTCTTGTACTTAGCCAATATTCTAGGGCCCAACAATGGTGAATTTGGGAGATTTACTAAGCATGGTTTTTGTGTTAGTGGATTTTACTCCTCTTAGTGATGGGGTTTTGAACATTTTTTGTGCAAGTTGGATGGTTTTGGACATGGACAACCTACATGGGACATGTGCGAAAGTTTGAATTATTTATATGGGATTTGTTTAAGTTTTCTTGTTCAAACCAAAGAAGGAAAATTTCCTTGGTTTGAATTTTAATCAAGAGGAAGGTATAAGAGTGATGTTTTTGGTGTTATTTGGCACTATTTTTGCATATCTTGAAAAGTGTGACCTATGTGAAAGTGATTTATAGGTAAAAATTCATGTTTTGAGAGGTGATATAGTGCATTATAGGCTGAATCAATTTTTTAAGAGTGTTTGTAAGGGTTTTAAGTAAAGAGAAGTGAAGAAAGTGAGAGATAGAGTGAGTTGGAGAAGTTAGGGTTTAAGAAAGGGTTTGAAGGAGTTTGGAGCTGAATATTGTGATCACCATTAGCTGAGTTATAGTAGAATATATTCATTGATTTCTTAATCAAAATATTGTGTGATGAGTTATATTTATTCAAGTCTCTTGTTTTGAGTCATATCAAAAATGGTTTAGGGGATGGTGCTCCTTGTGGGGTTAGTTCCTCACTAAAGAAATATTTTTGATGTGTAATATTCACTTGAGTATTTGTTGTGATTAATATCAGCAAATTTTTTAGTGGTTTTTTTCCCTTAAGGGTTTCCCACTTATATATTGTGTGTTGGGCCTCGAATATTGGCTAAGTACAAGAAGGCGTCGGGTGCACGAGACCTATATGAAGAAGGGTACATGGGGTGAAGGTACAAAGGACATGGTTTTAGAAGGGTTTAGCATAAACCAAGGTGTGCACATAAGGAAAATGAAGGGGTTTCAGGACTTATCCATATTTGGTATTCCTATCAAAGACACGAGAAAAGCATGAGCTGACTAAGCATGCGAGTGGATAAGGTGCCAGCCTAGCAACTTAATGGTCAAGGAAGGAATATTTCATGCAATAGAAGGATCTAGAAAGACATCATTATAGAAAGTGGAGAGTTTAGATGGGAAGAAGAATGCTCCATTGAAGGACCACATGGAAACTTGGCAACCGATCCATTACTTCAGGAAGGCATGGAGGTGGTTCTAAAGCTATATATATATATATATATATATATATATATATATATATATATCATGCTCATGTAGAAGAAAAGGGTGTCAAGAGAGATATCAAGAGGCGAGAAGAAGAAGAGGAGAGGTGAAGATCTTCATAAATAGTATTTGATTCTATGGGTTAAGGTTCTCATTAGGAAGAATGTAGGGGGATGGTATATCTAGAGGGATGGGTATGTGATCATTTATTTTAACATGGGAAGCATAGTTAGGATATTTGATGCATGAGCCTTATCTATATTGATACATTGTGTTATGGCCTTAAGGAATGTAATGTGGTTTCTTGAACCGAGTTATAATGAGGAATATATGGTTTTGTTCTAAATATATACATTATTCATGGGTATAAACCCTAGTTCCTTTTCTTTTTATTATTAGATTTGTTATCTGTTTGATATTTTCCTTGTTATCTAAATGGATGCATTTATATAGTAACTCATCCTAAGACCCTCAAAATGAATGCATGGTTATTTTCCTTCTTGCATCTAAGCTTCTATCAGTAGGGGATGTATTCTCACAAAACTCACATAAATTTGGGGCGCAACACCCACACATGCCTTGGGTGAACACCAAATTCTGCTAGGTGATAGTTCGAAGTGCATGTGATTCGACTATTGTTTCTAAGGACATAAAAATGACTACATCTTGGTTACATTTCTAGGAACTCTTTTTGAATTTTTTGTGAGAAATGGATACATCAACATCTTGTTCCATTGATGTTTATGAGTGAGCACCTGACCTTGGAGAGTGTTGAGGCATGGTTTAGGAGCATGAAGGATGAGTTTTCTCAAATATTCAATGTGGAACTTTAGTTGATGCACATAGATGGGTAGAAGAGCACATGTACCATGAGTTATATGAAACTTTCTTCTACTTCTTTCTAGTATAATTGTATGAATGGATTTCAGCATATGCATCTAGATCAAATTGGTACTATAGATCACACGTATGGACCCAAGATGATTACTAGAGGCTGCAGGATGCAAATTTGACTTGGATGCGTGTTGTTGATCACTGGTGGAAAGGAGTCATGACTAGTTATACTCTAGAATATGCCATTTCTACGTATTCTTGCCCAGAGGTTGCTAAGTTTGAGTTTCTGAGGGATCCCAGAGGATCTTTTTTTATGTGTTATCCCTTTGTCTATGAATATCTTGATCATTACCCTAAGTTTAGAGGAATTTCCTATGGCCGACTAAATCTTCTCTAAGCATTGGGTGAGGAAGCTAGGGTGGAGGAATATGGTGGACATTGTGGCTGAAAAGGAAAGGGAAGAGAGATGACTCAAGTATAGTGAATCTCATGAAAGGAATATGGGTAGAAAACATGAGGTTACATGTGTGATGGATCAATTGAGGTAGATGTTGTAGGAAGGATTTATGGTTTACACAGAGGACGTGGAACCGAGTAAGTCTGTGCTACCTCATCTTGGCAAGTGCAGGATAGAATCCCCTTAAGCTTCGATGAGAGTTATTCACATGGAGAAATAAGATCCTTTGATGCACATCTAAACCGACACAGTGACTAACCCTGGCACTTATTTTTCTAGATCAAGGAAGAAGTATCGCTAATCCAGTTGGTATCTATAGAAAGTAAGCTCGATCTATGCCTAGGAGATATAATTTTTCATTTGGGACATCCATGGCCGTGCAAAGCATTCCCATATTTGGAGGAATTTTTGGACAAGGTTTAGATAGACAAGGTTTGGGTATCACATCTGGAAATGGCACAGGACACATAACTAGTAGCGGGATAATATCACAAACCATAGGTACACAGTTTAGTGGAACATTGGGGACACTAGGCAAGGCCATTTTAGGAAATTTTCTAGCTATAGAAGGTGTATTTGGTGGAATAGGAGTTAGAGGACTGGTGGACCTAGCAGATGTGGAGGATTTGGTAGGTCGGGTGGGACAAGACACAGTGGGTCAAGTGGAGCTAATGGTGGAGGAAACACCGAGGGGAACCAAGGTTTTGGATCAGGAGGACAAGGGCCTCAGCCACCTCCACAAGTATTCATTGATATTTCTTTACACTTTCTAGACTACAAAGGCATTGAGGATGCTGCATAACACATGCAAAAATGTGAATTATTGTGGCACACAAGGGGAATCACTAACATAGAGTGAAAAGAAATTCATTTTGCAATGATGTTGCATAAGGGTGCGTGCACAACTAGTACTAGAGGTGTGACCCACATCAAACATTGGTGTATTACACTTTGCATTTAAAAATACCTTCCTAGTATAGTTCCATATCCTTGCATTCGAGTAGAAGAGCATCATCTCTTTGAAGGAGATCCAATAAGGAATGGTAGAGAGTATGTGAGAGTATGGCGCATGGTTTAAAACTCTCTTATCAAAACTATCCTATGATGTTCGCCCTTCTTATCATGCTCAATGGTTTGTTGGAGGGTTAATAACACCATTTATAGGAGCATTATCACACGAGACTTTCACGAGATCCATGCGAGGCCTTGGAAGTTTCCTGTGCACCGATATTGTTGGGAGCATTGGTATTGGTGTTATCCCTTTTACGGAGGCTCAAATTTCTATAATGGGTAAATATTTTGAGAGTATCAAGAGACTATGGATGCGATTCAGATTTTGTAAGGGGAGATCCAATGTCCGGAGGAGTATTCAAGGTAGTTGGAGCAAAGGAATAATGTTGAGGCTCGTAGAAGGATCTAAATGAGGTCAAGGAAGTGTGAAAAATGTTAAGGTAGGATAATATCATTCCCTTTCTAGGAGAATGGTTATGGGAGAAGGTACCATGCACCAGGAGAGAGCATGAAAGGTAGGTTCTACATGTCAACCTTCCTCCTCATAACCTTGACTATGATAAACAGATTACATTGAATGTAGTTGTTGATGGATGGCTTCTAAGTAATATCCTCATCGACATGGGAGTAGAGGTCAATGTTCTTAGATTGTATGCATGGAATCAAATGGGAAGGCCCACATTAAATCCATCTTCAAATGTTTTTATATGGAAAAAAATACAAAGGCAATGCCCATTGGAGTCTTGAAGGATGTAGTAATCACTATTCAAGTAGCCAAGTTCACTGGGAATTTGACATCTTGGCACTCTCGAGGTGCATAATTTCTCGAATCGCAGTACCCTTGGTGTTATAAGAACAATGCCAACCTATGGTTTAACAAGGGGTATATTAGTTTTGAGAACAAGAAAGAAAGGGTGATCATCCCTTTAACAAATAAGAAGTCAACACCCTATAATGATCCCTTAAGAGAGGAATTCCTCGATAGAATATATGTGAGATCCATCGAGATTCGAGGTAATTCATCCTACGTAAGGATTTTCCAATTTGAATATGCTCAATCGATAAGTGCTACAATAGGCATAACATGTGACAATTGGGCACACAGGACTTATGAGTTGATTGGGTGACAATTTAGAGGATATGAAACGAGGGTGATGAAGGCACACTCGGTCATGTGCTTGGGAAGAAAGAAGCTACAAATTTACTTCGGAGGAGAAAGCCACGATAATTTCATATGAGAAATGGAGGCTAAGTGAAAAAATGAGGATGAAAGAACAATTATTCTTAGTTATAGCTTACTCGGGACTACAGCGCATTGGTGACAAACACATCACGAGAGTCTCTTGGAATGGCACAAGGTAAGATTCACATTTTTTGTAAGATTATCCGAAGCAACGTGCCCACTATCAAAGGACTACCATGGAAAGGAACCCTCCTTGTTCCATATCTAAGCTTGTGAGAATGCCTGTATGGGAAGCACAAAGGCTTTACTACCTTGATTTTGGGTGCATAAGTTGTATTCCATTTTACAAGGTTGTGTGCGTGAATGGTATATCCGATCAGAGACACCTTTGTCGAGAAAGGGAATTGGTAGGAATTAATGGTTAATATCATTCAATATTTTTAGTATCGGAGTACCAAGTCATTAGTGGATAAGGCATTGCAAGTTTGCAAGCTCCTTACAATAGGATATAGATCCATGGAAAAATATAGGCTACTAAAGTTGTTAAGTAAACCTAGTTTGGAGACGCGCTTCGATGGAGAGGAATCGGAAAGAGATACAACTTGAGTGTGTATGTATGGAAAAGGAAAAAGGAAATATGGTCTATGTAATAAATGGTGAAGATATGGAAATTTTAGATGTTAACCATTTTCGTAGGTAAGCATGAAGTCATAGATAACATTGATGAGCGAGTGCACACCTACCATGAGCCCTTAAAAATGAAGAAGGTTAACATTGGCTCAGAGGTAGAACCTAAGGAAGATATCATTGGGGACTATTGGTAAGAGAAATAAGTTTAAAAAATCATTTATCTATTGCGTGAGTTTCAAGATCTGTTCACGCGAGGGTACCATGATCTCAAAGGCATCCACTATACCTTGGGGGATATGAGGATCAATTTGAAGGAACGTGTGTGCCTAATTCAGAAGAGGCCTTATCAGATGAATCTGAACTTGCGTGTATGGGTCAAGGAGGAAATAGATAAGATGATTGCTTTAGGCATCATTGAGGTTGTGGAGGAATCATAATGGATAAGCCCAATGGTCATCAATATCAATAAGGATGGAAGTATAAGGATATGTGTTGACTACATAGACATAAATGTAGTATGTTTCATTGATCCTTTCCCAACCCCCTTTACTAAAGAAATTCTAGAGGGAGTAAGCTGGACGCTTAAGGTTTATTCTTTCATGGATGGGTTCTCAGGGTATCACCAAGTCAGGATTGCAAAGGAAGACCAGAGAAAGAAATTTTTTCCAATGAGTGGGAATATTTTCCTACACTTTCATGCCTTCGGATTAAAGAATGCACCTATTGTGTTCTTGTGCATCACGGTTCGAGCATTCAAGGAATTTATCCATAAGTATCTTCAAGTCTACGGATGACTAGATGGTGTATGGGTTAGTGAAGGACCCTTTGTGACAATTTAAGGCTGATGTTTGAGAGATGTTGGTAGTTGAGGATATCCCTCAACATTAAGAAATGTGTCTTTTCCACTCCATTTATAACCTTGTTGGGGCATATTATATGTAAGGAAGGCTTAGTAGTGGATCTGCCAAAATTGTAGTTATTATGAGATTGGGGGAGCCTATTAGTCAAAGCACAGTGCATGGATTTCTTGGGAATACATGGTACTATAGGAAGTTCATCAAATGATATGCCAAGATCACCGTGCCCTTTAAAGAATTACTAAATCACAAGATTTACTTTCATTGGGGAGAGGCGCAGCAGAAGGCATTTGACACTTTAAAGGATAGAGTTGTCACTGTTCCCATACTACATTTTCCTTCTTGGGATAAGCCTTTTCATGTGCATGGTGATTCCTTAGGAACAATCATGGGAGTAGTACTAGCATAACCTAGTGATGGGATTGTTGATCATACCTTTTGTTCTGCAAGAAGGAAGATGACACCAACATAACATAATTACACAACTACGAGCACGATGTATTGTCGATGATCTACGTGTTGTATAATTTTAGGAAGTATCTAATGGAAAGACCTTTTATATTCTACATAGATCACATGGCACTTGAATTACTTGGTAAACAAGCATATTTTGCAAGGGTGCATATGTCATTGGGTCTTGTTATTTTAAGATTATGAGTTCACGGTGGTTGTAAGACTAGGAAAAATTAATTTAGGAACCTACCCACTTATCAAGGATTGACTTAAGAGAGGATGTGCACAGATTGAGGACATAATGCAAATTTGTGAAATTATTTAGGTTACAATGTACGCCTCGGACTTGGAAGATATTGTGGTAATCCTTAAAATAGGTGTGGT
The DNA here is from genome assembly GCA_018340775.1 of Taxus wallichiana var. yunnanensis. Classification (NCBI taxonomy): domain Eukaryota; kingdom Viridiplantae; phylum Streptophyta; class Pinopsida; order Cupressales; family Taxaceae; genus Taxus; species Taxus wallichiana. The sequence goes on along the minus strand of CM031238.1, from coordinate 456,073,111 downwards.
GTTGAATGGATGAAGGATTTGGAGGGAAAGCATTAGCAATACATGTTGATTAGTGGATATCTCTATAAGTTAGGGTATGATGAGGCTCTGTGACAATGTGTATTAGAACATGAGTGCATATAAATTATGGAGGAAGTGCATGGTGGGATAACAAGAGGACATCATGTAGGAAATGTAACCGCGTGAAAGATTCTACTGATAGGGCTTTGGTGGGAAATAATCTACCGAGAATTGTATTTATTTTTGCAAGGCCTATGACCATTGTCGCACAACTAAGTAAACTTGGAAAGAGGGATGAGATTCCATTCGGGCTAATAGCTAGTGCTAAATGATTTGAAAAGTGGGAAATCAACTTTGTAGGGCCAAATTCACCTACCACATGAAGGAATGGTTTGCGATACATCATTAATTTCTTGATTACTTGAAAATATGGGTAGAATTAGCACCTATAAAGGATTACACTGCAACAACTACTAGATTCTAATGGGAAAACATAATCAATAGGTATCGTTGTCCTTTGAGCTTGACTAGTGATAGGGGTACACATTTTCTCAAATGAAATGGTTAGGATTCTACTAGTAGAGTTTATGGTGGCCCATCACAATACTACCCCTATCATCCATAGGCAAATGGAACTACTAAGGCATTTAATAAGATACTAATTCACACGTTGACTAATATTTGTGATGTTGGAACATAGGATTGGGATGACAAAGTATTAGTCATTCTATGGGCATAGAAGACAACCTATAAGAGATTGAATAAGGACCACACCATTTCAATTAGTGTTTAAAGTGGAGGCTATTTTTTTAGTTGAATTCATGTTACCATCATTGCATATAGTACGCATAGGAGGATTGGGTGATGGAAAAGCACTCGAAGAAAGGATCAATAAATTGATGTAGTTAGATGAGAGGAATCACTTGTTAAATGGAGTTAGAAGATTGAAAATGCGGACAAAAGGCATGGCATGATCTTCATATCAAGAACAAGTAATTTGAGGTTGAGAAGATGGTTACATTGTATGATTCCAAGTATCGTGCTATCCTAGGAAGTTGAAATTCCATTGGTTGGGACCTTACTTCATCTCATAAATCCTTGATTCGGGAGCATGTCGATTCTGATAATCGCTAAATGGGATAAAGTTACTTGACGAGTTCAATGGAAGTAGGATGAAACCCTACATAGATAAGCCTTCCTTGTGTTTATAAATAAGGCAGTATTTCCAATTAGCTTAGAATTTCCCTTTATGCATTTTTATTTTCTTTTGTTTCCCTTTCTCGTTGTTTGTTCCTTTTCTGTTTTTTTGTTTTGTGCCTTATGCACCAGTAACCACATTATTTTCAAAAGGTTGTGTATACACATAGGACCACACATCTATTTTAGTGTAAGGTGGAGTAGTGTGAAGTGAGGAATAAACTAGTAATAAAATTTAAATGATCTAGTTAAAGGATAGAAAGTGTAACATTCCCATTTTTAGACTTGAGAAACAAGGAATTTATTTTTTACACAATGTTATCTGTTCTAAATTAAACATTATTTAGAACACATGTCCATGCAAATCAATCTCATAACAGATAACCATATACAACTATAAATGACTTAGTAAATTACTAATCTCTCATTTCATGACTCATTTTCTAACCGATCTCTCATGTTTGTCTTTAAGTATAGAATAATTTATGTATACTATGTATACTTGGTTTTCCTACCCTATTCTAGGTACTAAGTGATCTGTTTAAAGAACCTATCTGAATATTTGTTACCAATATTCATCTGACATCACATTTCTTTAAACTAGGTGACATAGGACAACGTAACCAGTAGCTTGCGATACTTTGGAAAAATATTTCCAACATACTATTCATGTTACTATTCCTAGATGACATACTCATCAATTTAGAATACATCCTTCACCTCACTCTACTATTATCTAGAATGGTCTTTCTGAGACTTCTTTCAATCCACTTGCCCAAGGTTTGACCTTATTCTAAGTTAGTGACATAATTTGTTATAGGAGACACTCACGATGACTTAGGGTATATGGGCATACTCGACCGACCTAAGTTGGTGAATGTGCCTCGGTACCATGAGTCATTGAAAGCTACTTCCTATTATAATCATGCTACTAACTTGGCTTAGAGAGAATCTAAGTTCAATTTTATATGTGTGTAGATCTAGATGAAAAAATACGGAAGGGTGTTGCCACATGTCAACTACAACTTTGTATCCTCGAGAATCCCTTAGTATTCTCGAAGGTGCGATCCTACGATTGGCATGTGCCAACATCCATTAGAAATGCTTCATCATGAAGTACATACCCCTATGTTTTCATTAACTCATAATTAAATATGGATTAAGATTTATATTTACAACAACCTTGCAAAACCCTAATTCCAACATTCATTAAGTTCTTCCATATTTAATCAGATTAATATGAAGAAATTCATTAAATCATGATTGATTTTATGTTCATTAACTTGGAATAATAAGCGTTATCCGAAAATAGGAAGCAACATCATAAGGTTAGTTTAATATATCTTTACTATTCAAGATGGTGTAGCATCCACATAGGTTCAGCTAGAGTAGACTTCATGGAAATGAAGTACAATGATTAATGATCATAAACACCATTCCTTTTGTTTTACATTCTTTTAAAAGAGGAAGAGCCTTCCTCTACATCGAGTAAATGTTAGGGTTATCATAGCATTTTTATCTTTCACAATTCATATAGTTTAATTGTATGTCTAATACACATTCCATAATTATACTATAATTGTTTAGATTGAGATTGACTTCTTATGCAACTTATTAAGTAGTATCTTAAGAAGGAGATTGAACTATTCCCTTCATCCAACTTATTAAATGATAACTTGATAATAAGTATACAAATAGTTATGAAGAATATCAACAAGATAAATTCTAATTTCCTTCATTAAAAACTACAAGAGAATTCACAAAACAATTTAGAGTCAATCTCCAAACCTTTCAATTTATCACGATAAATATATACACTTTACAAGATTATACATTTCGGGCATACTGCATGTCAAAAAACATTAAAATCATAGAAGAATAATTTATTTTTTTTCAATACAACTCATGAATGAATTGGAATTCTTTACAAAAGAGCCACACTTTACATAAGCCAATACATCATAAAAAATTTCCTTCTTTTATCACTTACGAAGTCCATCTACAAAAATTGCTAGCACGGGTTAGTTCATTGGCCCTGAGCATGATAAGCACTAAGCATTAAAAAAAAGTGAATTCCACTAATTATTCCATTAAAATAACTATACTTTAATGAAACAATTGATGTATCATACAAATTAACATAAGTAATAACAATCCTAAATAAGTACAGTAATAAATCAGAATTCACTTTTAAGAAAAGAGCATAATATAATTAGCAACTACTGCATTATACTAGATAAGTATTGTCCCAAACAATTACTTATTTATATCAAACAACAGCTCTTGACAATCCATAATTCTTTCTGAATTTAAAATACAAAATTTAACTTTACTACATAAACAAAAAGAGTTACTTTCAGAATCAAAGACCTTCTTGTCATTTTACCAAGTTTCCTAAAATCATGTACAGACAAGTTCATTTCAGCATAGTCCATATTTTGGATGATTCATCCATCAACTTAAATACATAAGAAGAAGAATCATTACGGGCTATCCACAACTTACCATTCATCTAAAAGATAGAAATCGGAGTTCGAAAGTACATAACCGAGTACCTACATAACTGTATCAGTCAAGGGAACTAATAAAATGATTCACCATGTAAGAGACAACAACCATTAACAAGAATCCCAAACCAATCCGAGAAGGGAGAGAACAAAATAGTCATCATCTCACTTGCAACTCTTATGTATTATTCTACATTATTGGAGATATCAGTTAGTGGCCATACATTCCATAAAACAAGGTAAGCCTTATGAAAGGATTATTTCTTACTCATGTCCATCCAGAAAGTGATCATACTTACTATTGAGTGCATTGAGAGGAGTCCCTCTGAAAACAATTTCCTAATAATGCATGACTCAGCCAATAAAAACAGTCAGACAAGAATTGATTACGTTTTCCCTTCTATAGGATAGGCTCAGATGTACACTTCCTGAATCGACACAATGATTGATTCTATACAAATTATCTAAGATCAAGAAATATCAAATGGGGATGGTTTGGTTTTCCCCGTACCAAAATTTAAAGTCCCAAAAGTTGCCTCAACATACTACTATTCCCATGAACTTTCCCTTTATCAACTAGTAACAAATTAAATTAAACAACCACTACGAAGTTTTTGGTTACGAAGAGTGATTTATCATTACCTCATCAAGATCAAAATGGCGAGAGAGGTGAACTCAAGAATTCAAATAGGCCTAGGATGGTAAACACCCTAACAACTTAGGAGAGAGAGTCGATATACAGAGTAGTTCAAGAAAATAGAACTTAACTTCCCAAAAGTTAAAGGAAACTTCAATAGAAAGGATCCAAACCAAGAATTCATTCACCATTGTTTTATCAATTGAATTCCAAATCCCTTTTAAAAACCTATAAGTTATTTCGAAATTTCCAATAGAGAATACAAAACCAAATGTGAAGTTTAATGAAAACATTACTTCTATTTTCCTTACGAACTCAAACCATATCAGTAACATCAAATACCAACACTAACCCAGTTCATATACAAATATAAATCTAGGATGCATACAATGCCATAATCCACATTCATCTATTCATCTTTGTTTTAACACAAGTTTGATTTCATATTGTAGAGTAAAGTATACAATACAGTCCGAAGCAAAAGTACTAAATCTTAACAAAACAAGATATAGTTTAAAAGAGTATTCAACTCCTTTTTCTTTTAAAAACCCAAAAATCCATTCAAAAGGATCTGATAGAGAATTAAAAAACACAACACTAATTTTAAATTCAAAAATTGTTCTTTATTCCTCACGAATTGAACTATAGCAATGATTCCAACTACAAGAACTTACACAGCTCCATACAAAAAGAAACATAAAGTTTGAGTTCATAATGAAGAACAAAGTATACAATACAATCAGAATAGAAATACTGTATCTTCCCAAAACAAGATATGGTTTTATAAAAGGATATTCACCTATATTTCAAAACAATCAAAGACACTCAGTTAAAAATAACACGGGTTACCCAGAACAGAGGGAAACAAGATATCCTTACACGTTTTCACGCAAGTTCATGTTCAAAGTAAACAGTAGAGTCCAAAACAAAAGCACGACAACTTTTTCAAACTCAAAGATGCATCAAAGAGAATTATCCTCTTTTTTCAATTTCTAAAGAGGCTTCCAATTAAAACTTAAACAAAAAAAATATTTACCCAAGATCTTTTTTGGGTAGACAGTCCAGAATACAAATTCTAATCAAAACACTAAAGTCTCAAAAGTTCTATATACATTTCACCATTGAACTTACTTGAAGAGAAAAAAACCAAAACCAATATTATCATGCAATGAATTCATATCCAAAAAATCACAGAGATTTCATCAACATGAAGTAAATAGCCAGAACAAGATAGATAACCATATATCTCAAGAGAGAAGAGTTATTTTAATGGAACAATTAGAGAAAAGAAATAAATTTTAATGGGTAGAGCCTATCATGCCTAATAGTGCTTCTACCAATTCGAAGGAGACTTCTAGCCAATATTCCAACTCTTCTTCTCCTCCAAGAAAGATCAACAACAAAACATCTCTTCCCCCAATGCCTCATATACTTTCCCTAAATCGAAAATAGACTAGGGAAACCAAAAATAACCACAAAGATAAAAGTGAATTGTTGGTTCGAAGAACCAAATAGCTCCATGCACGGTAAAAATATCAAATCATGCAAGACCTAACAACCCCAAAACATCTACCCACATTGTTTCCAAGATGGTTTCCCCCATTAATGTCTTTTACTCTCACATTCCCACCTATCTCTCCATGTCACCGCCATCCAGGTGCGAATCCTAATTAAACTTTTACATGCATTGCTAAATTTAGTGAAGAATCCACATAATTTCTACCAACTTTTCATGCTTCCTCCTTTTTATTCCCATTAAAATAGCCAACTTGAGACCCAAGAAACAACCTAGGGTTAGTCAGGAAAATTATGGAATAATTTTTTTTATTAGAAGTGTGTCTGACCGAGTTGCAGTAAGACAAAAGTTAACACTATCAGATTCCAAAACAAGTTTAAAATTACTATAACATATTTTTCATCTATTAACAATTATCAAAGGTCACGAAGTCCAAATTATAGGGTTAGTAGTTTCAGTTAGGTTCAGGGGGTAAAATATCACCATATCCACTCTCTAACAGGCTCAGGGTTTAAACTTGATTTTTCTTAGACTTAAAACATTCAAAATTTCCTTAAACCATTCCAATTAGTTAGGAAATTTTCTCACCTTTCCAATGATATAAATAAGTCCTCCTAACTCCTTCTAAAACTCCAAATATGGGTGATGGGCCTTACGGGTCAAATTTTCCTCCAATGGGGCATGTGTCAAGCGAGGAAGAAGGTCCATTTCTTGGGTTGGTGGGTCGTGGGGTGGCATTCATAATTTTTCTCCACATGGGATGAAATTAAAAATTTCTCCTACACCTCTGTGGGTCCTCCAGGGGACATGTGGTGGCCTCTAAGTCAAGGCAAAAGGATGAGGGAAGGGTGGGGCAATGAAGACATTTAAGACATTTTCCCAAGGGAGGAAAAATTCCATTTAGCACCTGCGTACCCATGGGTCTTCTAAGGACATGTGGATCTCCATAATTCAACATGGGGAGGAGGGAGAAGGAGACAGGTGGAGCGGCGGGGAGAGTTGGCGAATTTCACCAAAGGGAGGAGATGGGGTAAATGGCATGTGTGTGTGTGTGTGCATGCCCACGGAAGAGATAACAACGAGGAAAGGGAAGGAGTGCAAGGTGTGGGGAAAATAAGAAAAGTTTTCCCTAAAAATATTTCAAGGGAGAGAGTTTCAAGGTTTTCCCCACCCCGCTTTCACCCCATGCTACCATGTGGCAGCCTCTGGTTGGCTACGGGATGGCAGGGAAAAAGACAATATTTTTCCAAAATTTTAAAAGGCCTAAGGGCTAAAATGATGTCGTACCTCCATTGCTTCCCCATGAGGACACGTGATAGCCTATGATTGGTTATGGGGAAAATTTTTAAAAATTTTCCCTTAATATTTTTCAAACAAATTTTTTTCTAAGGATTTTTGATGGCAAATTTTCGAGTAGTGGGCCGCGTGAAAGTTTTCCCAAATTTTCCCACCAAGGCAAGAATACTTCATAGGGCCATAAATTTGGATAGGAAACTCAATTTTGGGAAAATGAGGACTTTCTAGAAATATCTCGATGCCCTCTTTGTACAAGAATCATAAATTTTACATTTTGATAATTTTTTTGGGGTATATTTAACGAAAACTATCTGCAGGATTTTTAATAGCAAACTAGAAATTTTGACTTATAAATTTTTGTTCAAATTGATCTCCTTCTTCCCTCAACATGCCAAAAAAACATGGAGGATTATTCTAGGAAGGATTTATAATGTTTTAGGAAGGTAAATTTGTTCGATTGGTTCCGATTTGTATTTTTCCAACAATTCACGAGAAAACATACGTGAAAGGGATTAGGCTGGATTTTGTAATGTTTAGATTGTTTTCTTAAATATTCTTTGACAATTTGAGTTCATTAATGTCTTAGCATGCTAAATTTTAACATTTCCAAGCTGATTATTATGTGCAGGTACAAACTATACATTTTAATTAATTTTATTTGTCAGTTTTGAATTTATAACAGAGATCCATTTCTAGAAAATTTTGTATATCAATTTCATCATTTAAGTATGGTATTTTATTTCTAATCTAGTCTAATACATTTAGTTTTTTTAAACAACCATTCTAATTCATAATGAAATTACTAAATTCCATTTTACACATTTTCAAAGATACGAAATATAACATTATTTCCACGTACATTTCTTCTTTTCAATCAGTTATCTAACTATCTCTTTTGCCATACAATGAAACATTGAATTCAATCCAACAATGCATATGAGAAAAAATCTTACAATTATTTATTAATTTCAAAAGGAATACATCCTCCAAAGTTTGAATGTAACAAAAATACTTCTATTTCTTTCTTTCCAATATCAGAGCATGAAAGAGCGATAACTTGAGATCATACCAAGCCAAGAACAAATATGCTAATTAAAAACCATGATCAATAAGATGAAAGTAATTCACAGAATAGCTTTACATAAAACCTTTGCAAACAAATGAGTATAAATATCATATATTATTATGGAACTCAATGAAATATATTGAGAATGGGCCTTGCTTAAATAGGCAAGGAATAATAATCTAAGAACTAGTCAAGGTCGTAGATCAAGCCATAAATCAAGGAAATAACTAGTCATCAAAGAACTAGTCAAGACCATAGATTTAGGAGAGAACTAGACATCAAGGATATATTCAATACCATAGATCAAGGAAAGAACTATACTTAACAATTAGATAATATCTACTAATATCTAAATAAGATAAAAGAAATATCCACAAACATAAGTGGGTGAGGATAAATACAATAAAGGTAAATAAAGTACCTAGGTGAACATGAGCTAAGGTAAATACCTACTCTAACACCCCCCCTCAAGTGAAGCTAGGGGCCAAAATAGAAGTGGCATGCCCACAGTATCAGTCCTGACAACTAGGCCTGATGAGGTACTCATGTACAATAACTGGGAAAAAGGACACCGTAAGGTACCCAAAACTAGTAACAACAAAGTAAAGAGAGTAAAGACCTGCTCCAAGGCATCCCAAGAAGCTCGGCTCAAAAAACTCATATAATGCTAAAGAATTTTTGTGTGCACTATGGTTTGAATCCACTGCTCGATCACAAAACTCAAAAACAACTGACACTGAGTTTCACCAGAATAACTCCATATAAGGAGACTATCAACAGAGTGATGTTGAAAGTGTAAAAAAACACCAAACATAATTCGATCAACTACTGAAAATAGGTGTGCCACGATCCAAGAAAAATAACCAAAGCAACAAGGCAAGGACACAAACTCCAGAGTGTCATGATCCAAGAAAAGACAAGGTAACAAGGAAAGGACACAAAACCCAAAGAAGCAGGATCAACACCACACCCTCCCATACTGCTGAATGGGTGGAATGACGCTACAAATCTGTATGAGTTGTCAAAACAACTACTCAAACATTGACAAAATAACATTGGACTTCACTAGAATAGATCCCCATAAGAGATACTGTCAACATGCCAAAAGTGTTGAAAATACAGATACAAAATCTCTCAACAAACAAGAGAGATACACTACACCTACTAAAGAAAAATGCTCAAAATAAGAAGCATCACAATGCATAAGGTATAGAAAGTGGAGGAAGAGGCCTAATGGTGGAGGAGCCATGCCTGTAGAGTCCTCTCAATGAATGCCTATTTCATCGCCACGAGTGATCAGATATCCACCCCAAATCAACATAGATGGATGAAGAAGATGCCTACATATGACTTGGTGCAAAATGCACAATGGGTGCATGCAAAAGAACATTAGAATGTGTGTCAAGTTGATCATGTCTGACAGCTAAAATCTCAGGTTTCTCAAGCCTGAGTGAAGGTGCAGAACTCATGTGTTTCTCATGATCCTCAGAAAGAGTCAAGCGAACAAAAAAAAGGAGCTCTGTCAATGTGTGATCCCAATGAAGTATCTGCTCGAAAACCAATGTCATGACGAGAATTCCACTTAACATGTGGAATAGAGGAAATAATACCCTGTGAATGTATGCCAATGACTCCACTAGTGAGACCCATAGAATGAATCATGCAAGATCTGAATGCAGTGGTATGCTTCTCAAAAAGGCCATGTGGCTTAGCAGAAGTAGGATACACAATATGTGGTACTATAATAGGCACATATGTGAAAGAGAATGTAGTAACAAGCTTCATAGGTGTATGAGCATCAAGAGCAGGAAAAAACTCAAAGACTAGCAGATCGGTGTCGGTGGGTTCAAGAGCAATAGTTGTAAGTGTACTAGGAGCATGGATATAGTTGTCCACAATATGATGGTGATGTTGTAGGCTAGCAAGTTTGTTCTGGGGAAGTATATTATTGTATCTTTTTCATGAATGAGTGATTGTAGAAAATAATTTCACTTCTTGAGCGATCTATTTTCTTCCACAAATTTTACAATATCCTCTTGAAGTCCACATACTTAAGAGAAAAGCATATCATTCTCATAATCCATGATAGATAAAAATGCAACTCCCAAAAGTTTAGGACGTCGGACTCAACGAAATTACGTCCATAATTGATTACAACACTCCTCCATATTTGGCACTTTATAATTATCATGTAAGTCTCAAAATAAATATATCTAATGGAAAGAGCATGAAAAAACAAGCACTTTCACAAAAAATGGCACTCAAAACTGAGTTACCAATCAAAAGTTACAAGCTTTTAGTATTTTACTTTGTTATTTATTTAGTTGCCACTAAAACAAAATAAATGTTATCATCTTCACCACACAAATAAAATTAAATGGGGCTGAAGTTAAGCACCTACTAGTAGGAATCACAATCTTTAAGCCCTCATATGACCATTCCATATGACCAAGGGCTAAGGATTTTAATGGGTGATTTTCTCGAAATAGCAAAAGCGTATGCACAACATCCATGAACCCCTTAAAAAAGGAAAGTACTAAAAACCTTCTGTGTGCAAACCAAGACAGATACACTATAACAAAAATTGGCCTGTGTAGATCTTGAGAAATTCAATGAGACCCAAAAAAGAGTCCCATGTATTTTTTCCTTGGGCATGAATCCCAAGGCGAGATCGGTGTGCTTTCTACAATAATGAAAAAACCCTAGGAAAATGAGCGCCTCGAGAAATGGTCTATTTTACGGTTGATATTATGGTTTTCCCACCTTCGGATCAATGGAAGCCTCCATTTTCATAAAAATGCATGCAGCGATAAAATATGACCAAATCTCAAATATATGAATATACAATGAATTTATTTACAAAATAAAATTTGAGATGGATGCCAAGCGGTAATCTTCAGCTCGATACCATGAAAGGAACAATAACCAAATCATACAAGCCAATAACATAGATGCTAATCAAACACCACGATCAATAAGATGAAAGCAATTCACTAGAATAGATTTACATAAAATCTTTGCAAACAAATGAGCAACAATATCATATATTATTCGGAACTCAATGAAATACATTAAGAATGGGCCTTACTTAAATAGATAAGGAATAACAATATAAGAACTAGTCAAGACCATAGATTTAGGAGAGAACTAGACATCAAGGATTTAGTCAAAACCATAGATCAAGGAAAGAACTATACCTAACTAGATAATATCTCCTAATATCTAAATAAGATAAAATAAATATCCACACACATAAGTGGGTGAGGATAAATACAATAAAGGTAAATAAAGTACCTAGGTGAACATGAGCTAAGGTAAATACCTACTCTAATAGAGTAGAATGTAAATATCCTTCACATTTCAAATATACACTTTCATAATCAATTACATACATCTTTTATTCAAAAATGTGTTACAATTTTATCCACATCAAAGTGGGAAAGGTTACATATGAATTTGTTTCACAAGGGGATGGAAAAACTATCTCATTCTGCTCCAGAACAACAACATGCAAGTTTTCTTTTTCTTCCAATTTAATCACAACAAAATTGGGGAAAGGAAACACTCTCCACCCAACCAAGACATCCAATAAAAGGAGAAGCCATCCTTCATCATTGGCCCCCGAGCCCCAACCACAATACAATAAGAGGTGTAATTCAACCCATGGAAAAAATTGGCTTCCACAAAACACACAACATTCTTTCAACATTCACATTCAAATTAAAACATAGTCCAAACAAAAACAAAAGTTTACAACTACATTTTAAAACCATTCAAACAAAACTCAAGCTTAACCATGCAAGCCAAGGGAGAAAGGACTATGGGGAAAACTACTTATGCCTCGTAATGGGAATTAGGCATCCACCAAAACAAACCACCAATAAATTTCACCACACATATCTTTATGCCCCCCAAAAATCCCTCCTTATGCCCCCACATATTTCCTTTTGCGCCACCACAAAGTAAGAAATGCAAGCTATTTCTTTTCCATGGTGGATCCCAAACCCAAACTCCCTCCACAAAATTATAATGCCAATGGAATTATCTTATGCCCCCACATGGATTCCCGTAGCCTTCTCTTACACCATTCCTATGGTAGTCTACCCAACCACCAACAAATAAATCAAAAATATGCACCAATCACACAACACAACAAGAAAATAACAACAAAAAAGAATGATTAAACTTCTACCTCTTCATGGTAACTTTTGTTTCCAACAACAAGCTTTCAATGCCAAAAACATAGTCTCAAAATAGAAATATCCAAGCATGAAAAGTTTCTCCAAAATCCTTCCAAAAGCAAGAGCTCCAAACACCAAAAATGTGCCCCTAAGGAAGTATGAAAAAGATTCAACAACCCAAAACAAGCAAAGAGTTTGAACTTTATAGAAGAGGGAAGAGAAGAGGATGATGTGGATCCATGTAGGATGCCACATCAAACATCCTCAACTCCAAACACAAAAGAAAAAATTTCCTTCTCCCAAGCACAGTAAAGAGGTGGGTGAAAATATGACAAGTTACTTACACACTCCAAAAATCCCACACCCCAAAGGACTACAAATTAAATAAAATGTAAGAGAGTGCAATCAAAACTTGCAACATGATTTATAAAATGCATTAAAAGGGTCTAAAATCATCCTTCCAACCATAGGTATGGTTGGTAAATTAAATTTAGAGGTATGGGACAAGTTTTACTTGTCCCACAAGCCTCCAAAAACAGCCCCAAGGACAAATTCGAATTTCCAAGGAGGTGGAGTATTTCATACTCCAAAATCTGACTTACACAACTCTTACACAACTTACACATTTCTTACATATTTAATAAAAGGAGCCAACAAATTCCAATATTACTTTCCCATATACCAATTTTATTTATTTAAATTTTAACCATATGATTTATCACATTAATCTACCACAATTTAATTAAATAAAAGAAAGGAACACATTACTAATAAAATACATACAACAATAAATAAAAAAACCACATTAATAAAATGCACAAACCCATGGTCACATATAAAGGTGATCCCCCCATGGGAATCCCTAACAACAACAAACACAACACAATAAAACAAGTTACCATGGTGACCTTATCAAATTCACCTAGAATTCCATTGTGGTTGGTCTCTAATCCCCCGATGTTTGTTGTGATATTAACCTGCAAAACACAAATACCTCCTTCGGCCTCATGGCCATATCAGAACATCAAAATGAATATAAATATAATCACAAAATCATCTAAATATGTGAATCACAACAACATCAAGGCAATTTAACATTATCACATACAATTTATATCAACAACTATATCATCATCATATAATATCCATTTTCTAGATCTACTCATAATATCCAAAATCACATGTCGAACAACATCCATGTCAAATAGTATATCATCATCCACATATGAGTGTCTCTAGTAATCATCATGCATCATAACCAAATCAAGATAAAAAATAATCCATGCTCAAATGTCTAACATCATACTAAATCAAAACATAATAATGGCCATAACGTAATCACAATATCAAAATAGGTATCAAAAGGTGTTAAAGGGAAGTGGGCATTACACACCTAATATGGCGGTTTACTGGCATTTAATACAAAAATCAAATCTCATAAATATCTTAGGAACATGTTAGTGCAAATTCATAACACCCCCAAATGAGTTATGGATCTGATTTTCTAAGGAAAATTCATTTGGTGTGATTGCACAACATTGAGCTTTCCCAAAGTGTGGGACCTTTACAAATGGGGAAAGCTCTCCAGAGAAGGTTGGTTCCTCTTCCTAAAATACCTACCACGAACTATTACGGTGTAGGAAAACTAATATAACCTAATCTAACTTCCGAGGAGACAAGGAGAGGAACAAAACAACAAAAAACAGAGCCTACACTAAAATGGTGATACACCAGAGAAGGAAAGTGTTGATTATCTATCAAAATTTCCATGGAACAAGAAGAGGTAAGCAATGGAAAGGATGGACAAGTGCATCATAGACCAAAGATGGATTTCACATAGAAAATGTTCCAAAACTCCATGAACACATCTCTAAAATCTGCAATGAACATCCAAACATGCACAAATACCCTGTAATGAAGAGAGGTAAGGAAAAAAACAAAGAAAATGAGCCAAGGATGGACAAATGCATCAAAAACATGTTTTTTATTGCTCAAAATTGACACAGTGCATCATTTCATGGGTAAGAGGAAAAAAATTCCATTACAGAGCAAGGGAGGAGATTCAAACTCCATTTTCAACCTTGGGAAGAAAAGAAGGGAGAGGCAGAGAAGAAGGATGGACAACCTTTTTCAAAATGAGAAAATGTGGGAAAATCAATTTTAAAACTCCAACCACCGACAATATCCATTTAATTAGCCTACAAAATGATGGATTTCCATGAAAAATCCCATACTTCATTGTACATTGATTCGCAGAGCAAAAAAGAGGCCCATACTTCATTAATTTTGGTGGTTGGGGTTATTTCTGTAATTTTTCCATGCCAGAGACGTTTTCCCATTTTTCTCCCACAAAAATCCATCAAAAATAAAAATTTAAGTGTCCATCGTGTAGATGATTTCAATAGATTTCCATTGATACCAAAATCATGAAAATCCAAGCTCTGGATCGAAAGATATGGCCCTTTGAAGATTTAGGGCAAAACAGGGCAAAATTAGGGCAAAAATCGAGTCTGCGGGCCAAAATTTGACCTTTTTCCCTTTTTACAAAATTGGGAAATTTTCCTAAAATTCTCTGTGGCCTTGCCACTCTGAGACACGTGGCATCACATGATTGGCTTCGGGTCTCAAAATCACATTCTACCCATTTTACCCTTAAGGGAAAAAATTTCCAAGATGTTTTTTGGTGAAATCCCCACCCCTAATGTGGACACGTGGCACTTTCTGATTTGGCATGGAGGTGCGGCTCAAGTTTTTTACCTTTCTCCTTCATGGGCCTATAGGCCGAATTTTTTCTTTAAGTTTTTAGCCCAAAAGGGCTAAGTGTGCAATTTCTAAGCTGGTTCCATGAATCCATTTCTTCCCTTTGTCGGGCCCACGGGCCAAATATTTCCTTTGCACCCTTTTTCCTTAAAAGGGATAAGTGCCCAAATTTTCTCCCTATCTCCACTGACCCACCAATTTTCTTGGAAAATTTTCCAACTTAACTCCATGATTCTGCTAGGAAATTTTTCCCTCTAGACTCTGTCGGTCCATAACTTGAAAAATACAAGGAGTTAGGAGGACTTCCTTACCTTTCTAGAAAGGGAAAAAATTATCTATCTGATGAAGCAATACCAAGAAAAATTTGAGTTCCTGAAATGTGTTAAAATTTGACTGAGGCACAAAAAGGAAGCTAGTTAACCCAAAATAAGAGGGAGCTTATTTTTGGTTAATGAGAATAACCACCTAGCCTCCCATTTTCCATTCAAACCTTAGGTCCCCTTTCCTTATTTCATTAGTTTAGGGTCAATTCCCTTAGTTTAGGTTATGTCCATAGGTTATTTTAGAAGTAATAACCTTAGGTTTAAAAACATTTTAATAAGTAATTTCCACCTTAGGTTAGGTCATATCTCACAACCATATAGTATTATGTATTAGATTAGAAAAATACCTAGCATCACCTTAGGTGGTTCCCTCAATTTAGAACATGTAACGTAGGATAGGATGTTGTCCCGAATATAGTAGACATAGCTAGAAAAATAGGTACACCTACCTTAGTTTAGAATCTCATTAGGATAGATATCTTAGGTATAGGACTCAGATTGTTCCTCAATATCCCTAAAGCGGGCTTTATTTCACTTAACACCATAAGCATCCCACTGAGATCAATCAAGAAGATCCAAGCACAAAAAATACAACAAAATACAGGAACAATTACAAGACAATAAAGAATTTGTAAACATACAAAAGTTTAGTATGTTATGTCTCTCAACCTCTGAATGTCATTTTACCATTTAGACCAGGTAAGGAGATTTAAAACATTCCTTGTATTAATGGAATTTATCTAAGGATGAGTCGAGTTAATAAAGATAAGTTTGCAACCATTATAACGATTACAACTCACGTATCAAAAGTGAAAACAGATTCTTCCAAGCAACAACATTTCAGCCTAAAAAATCCAAGGGTAGAAATGATTTATCGCTAGAAAGCATGATTTTCAACAATCAAAGGAACACACCACATCAAGAAAATCACATGTCAACACTTGCAATGCAAAAGAGAAATATAATGAGTTTGTCAAAGGTGTTACATACTTCCCTCCTAAAAAAGGAAATATCGTCTCAATGATTATATTATTTTGACCATTTGCATTAAGGATAATCAATTTATTCACTTTCTTTTCATATGTTTGCAACATATTAGAATTTTAAAGTTCCAGAAATCAGCATTCACATAGTTGTTTATTTAAATTAAATAGATATCTTCCCAAAAATGGCAGACTTATTTTCATATAAAGATGAAATCATAAATTTTTATCGATCATCAAAATCAATTCTACTCAAATAAATATGGAAAAGTAGTTTTCATATCTTCCATATTTTCCCAGTTGCACTTTCTTCGTTAAACCGATCCCACTGGACCTTACATTGACTTATTTCATGATTTCTTAAATGCAAGCTGGCATGTTTCCAACACTCGTATGGGTTTAACCATGATTATTCCGGGTCTTGGACTGCGAGGAATTCCAATTCAACACATTTGATAAATTTGAAACATATTTATTAAGCAAAGAAATATGGAAAACATCAAGCATTCGTGACAAAGTAGGAGGTAATGCTAAATGGTAAGCTACAGGGTTGATTACTTCAACTATTTCAAAAGGTCCTACGTAATGAGGTGATAACTTGGTAGCCTTTCCAAAAATCATAGAACTCTTTTTCGGTTTAACCCAAAGAAAGACCTTCTCACCAAGTTCAAATTTCCTATCAACCTGTTTTAAATTAGCATAACTCTTTAGCATATCTGCTACTTCTTTCAAGCATTCACAAATCATTTTAACTTGCTATTCCATTTCCGTAAGGATTTCAGGTCTAATTACCTATTTATCCTCAATGTTGTCCCAACTAACTAGGGTTCTGCATTTTCTTCCGTATAGTGCTTGAAAAGTGCCATCTTAAGAGAGGCATGGTATGTGTTATTGTAAGCAAACTCAACTAGTGGAAAGTACTCTTCCCATTTATAGTTTTGATCCATACTGATACATTCGTAACATATCCTCTAAAACTTGATTAACTCTTTCATCTATCCATCTATTTCTGGATGATACGCGAGAACTGAAATTCAACTTAGTTCTTAGAGCTACATTAAGTGTTTTCCAAAACCTTGAAGTCATTGTAGGATCTCTATCGGATATGGTTAATTCGGGTACTTCGTGTAATCTGAAAATTTCATGTAAAATCTTCTTCGCCACAATAGGAGAATCATCCTTGATTACCGGCGATAAAATGTGCTAGTTTTTTTAGTTTATCAACAACTACAAAAATAACATCATGTTTATTTCTTGACATAGGCAACCCTTGTACAAAATACATGCTTATTAATTTCCATTTTTACTATGGTATGTTATGAGGATATAATAAACTAGTTGGATGCATATGTTCATCTTTAACACGTTGACATTCAAACAATGTGTCACAAAATCAATAACGTCCTTTTTCATCCTTTTCTAGAAATATTAATGTCTTATATTAGCAAGCATCTTTGTAATACCTGGGTGTTCAAAGAAAGGTGAATTGTGAAATTCTGCTAATAGTTTCTTTCTTAAATCATTTAGTGAAGGTATGTATACTCTATTTTCAAATCTTAAGATTCCTTCATTGTCAAAGTGAAACCTTTATATCTCACATCATTTGGATCTACAGAAATTACTATTTTTACTTTGAAAGTAAGAATCGATTCCATGTAACAATTTTTATTTCATCCTTAAATTTAGTTCTTAATGTTATAAGAGTAGAAATGTGTATCCTATGACTTAGAGCATCGAGCTACTCTGTTTTCTTTACCTTTAATGTAATTGATGTCAAAATCATATTGAGACAAAAATTCTAACCATCTTCATTGTCTAGCATTTAGATTTAGCTAAGTGAAAATATACTTTAGCCTAAGATGATCAATCTTTAATTCAAAAGGTTTACTAAGCATATAATTCCTCCAAACTTGTAGTGCATAAACAATGGTAGCAATATCTAAATCATGTGGAGCATAATTCAACTCATGTAACTTTATTTTTCTATTTTTGTAAGCTATGAGATGATCATTTTGTAACTAAATACCTCCTAGACCTTCCTTAGATGCATATGTTACAAAAGTAAAGTGTCCATAAGGTGCAGTACCACTATAATAGGTGTTGATGTTAACTAATCCTTCAAATTTTAGAATGCAAATTCACATTTCTCATTCAAACAAACTTCTTATCCTTTTTTGCAATGAAGTTATTGGTGCGACCACTTTAGAAAAATATTTTACAAATTTTCTATAATAACCAGTAATACCCATGAAGATTCTAACTTCATGTACATTCCTTAGTGCGAGCCACTCAGTTATAGCTACAATTTTAGAAGGATCTAAAATAATTCCATCCTTACTTATAACATGACCCAAAAAGTGAACTTCTGTGTCATAGAAATAACATTTAGATAGCTTACCATATAACCATCTCTTTCTCAAAATTTCTAAAACTTTTTTCAAATGCTCATGTTGTTCCTCACTACTTTTAGAATATATGAGAATGTCATCCAAGAATACAAGCACAAATTTATCCAAGTATTCTTGAAAGATATTATTCATTAAATTCATAAAAGTTACAAGTACATTAGTTAATTCAAAAGGTAAAAGCGTGAACTCATAATGTCCATACTTGTTCTAAAAGTTTTTTTATGAATGTCCTCATCCTTAATCCATAATTGATGATATCTAGATCAAAGATCTATCTTAGAATATACCGATGTTCCATGCATCTGATCAAATAGATCATCAATTCGAGGAGTGGATATCTTCTCTTGTTTGTTGCTTTGTTTAACATTCTGTAATCAATGCATAATCTAAGTGGTCCATCCTTATTTTTCACAAAAATTACCAGTGCTCCCCAAGGTGAAACACTCAGTCTAATCAAACCTTTAGAAAAAATATCTTGCAATTGTGCCTTAAGATCTACTAATTTTATAGTAGTCATTTGATGTGGTGCCTTAGAAATAGGCTCAGTTTCAGGTTTGATTTCAATTGTGAAGTCAAATTCCCTTTTGGGTGGAAGACCTGGTAACTCTTCCAAAAACACATCACTGTAGTTTCATAAAAACAGATATCGTTCCATGAAATCACTATTCTCCTCAGTAGATTTTGAAATCTTTACTACATATAAGGTATAACCTTTATTTTTGGCCTTTTTAAGTTGCATAGCTAACAGTTTCCTAACAGGAATCTCACGTTTCACACCCTGAATCTCTATTGTTTGTTGTATGTCATCTAAACAACTAATATGTTTTTCAAAATAGTCCACTTTTGCTTTATGTTCAGATAACCAATTAACACCTATGATTACATCATAATACCCCAAAGGTGCAACATAAAGATCAACTTTAGTGGAAAAAATAGGTAAGTCAAGGACTACTCCAAAAAGACACATACTAGCTTGTATCAACAATATTGTTTCCATAATGTATAGTCCATGTTTTATCTATGTTTCCATCTTTTCTTTTTAGTTTTGATGCTAATTTACTAGAAATAAAACATTCGGTAGATCTGATATCAAAACGGATAGTTATAGGTATGCCAAATAACTTACCGAAAACCGTAGGCGTGGCCTATTTTTAGCTTGCTTGTCGGCTAGTGCGGTGTGTATCTTATGCTACTGATTATGATCATCCTTTTTCAAAGGAAATTGATTTGTCAATGATATTTTCCATAGTTATAAAATCCTCCTACGAGGTCCCTTTCTATGCTTAGATTTATTTCCAACCTTCAAGTTATCATTCGACCTTCGTAGGACTCATGTTCGTTATTATTCTTGACAAAGTTGTTTTGTGCATTACCAACAGACTTATTTGTTTTTGTTTTCTTATTATTATCAGTTGAAAACTTACTTTTCATTCCAAATTTCTTCCATGGTCCTTTCTTAGGTGCAAGAGATGATGAAGAGGAGTTGGGAATTTCTTCCTTACTTCCTCTTTATGAGTAGAAATTTCCTTTAATTTTTGTTCCTACCTTATGGATTTTTCAATAACCCCTTCCATTGTGGTTGGGATGTGAACATCCACCTCTCCTCCTATAACAAGATTCAATCCCATGATGAATTTTTGTATCCTAAACTTCTTGTCAATTTGATACTGAGGTACATACTTAAGGAGTTTAGTAAACTGCTCCCAATACTCAGTTATAGTTAGCTTTCCTTGAGCTAAGTTCTAGAATTCAGTCATTTTCTGATCATAATAAAGTTTTGGTAGCCAACATTGCCTAAAGTAACCTTTAAATTTATCCCAAGTAATATTAGTTTCATCAATATTTAACTCAGCCTTATGGATAACCCACCATGAAGATGCCTTATGGGAAAGCTAACATGCTCCCCAAATTGCCTTTGTTTCTTTTGATAAATTCCTTATTGCAAATTACTTTTACATTTCGCTGAGCTAATTCTCAGCTCCATCTTCTAATGTGGTGCCATCAAACTTAGGTGGAATTATCCTTTTTATATCATTAATGATTTCATTTATGACTGCCAGCCTAGCCTTTTTTTTCAGTTTATCAAGTATGTTC
The DNA here is from genome assembly GCA_018340775.1 of Taxus wallichiana var. yunnanensis. Taxonomy (NCBI): domain Eukaryota; kingdom Viridiplantae; phylum Streptophyta; class Pinopsida; order Cupressales; family Taxaceae; genus Taxus; species Taxus wallichiana. Next base: position 456,052,143 of record CM031238.1, on the reverse strand, counting down.
ACATTGTTATTATCAACACCTAAATTGGCATTGTCCTCAAGAGGTGGCTGATTATTATTACTAGCATCTTCTTCCTCCTCATTTCCCATTACTTGATGTTCAAGTACATCAAACGATCCCTTGTATCTAACAGGGAAGCAAGGATCTCATCAACTTTTTGGGAAGTTGATGCTCCTTCCTCGAGTGGAGGATTATTTACAAAATTTCCTCTTGTTCTAACCATTTTATATTAACAATAAAATTTAAGTTTTATGAGATTATGGACACAAAATTCCAAGAGATGCAACCTTCAACTTTAATAACAAGATGTAACATTCCCATTTTTAGACTTTAAAAACAAGGTAATTTTTTTACACAATGTTATCTATTCTAAATAAAACATCATTTAGAACACACATTCCATGCCAATCAATCTCATAACAAATAACCATATGCGAGTTGTAAATGAATCAATAAATTCATCGATCTCTCATTTCGTGACTCATTTTCTAACCAATCTCTCATGTTTGTCTTTAAGCATAGAATAATTTATGTATACTACGTATACTTGGTTTTCCTACCCTATTCCAGGAAGACTGATTTGTTTGAAGAACCTATCTGAATATTTATTACCAATATTCATTTGACATCATGTTTCTTTAAACTAGGTGATATAGGACAATGCAACCAGAGAGCTTGCGATACTTTGGCCAAATATTTCCAACATATTTTTCATATTAATATTCTTAGATGACATACTCGTCAATTCAGAATACTTCCTTCACCTCACTCTACTATTATCTAGAATGGTCTTTACTGACTTCGGTCAGTCCACTTGCCCAAGGTTTGATCCTATCCTAAGCTAGTGACATAATTTGTTATAGGGTGACACTCACGATGACTTAGGGTATATGGTCATACTTGACCGACCTAAGTCAACCAAATGTGCCTAGGTACCCTAAGTTATTGAAATCTACTTCCTATTCTAATCATGCTACTAACTTGACCTAGAGAGAAACTAAGTTCAAGTCCAGATGTGTGTAAATCTAAATGAACAAATATAGAAGGGTGTTGCTACATGTCAACTGCAACACTATATCCTTGAGAAGCCCTTAGTCTTCTCGAAGGTACATTCCTATAGTTGGTGTGTGCCAACATCCGTTAGAACTACTTCATCATAATGTACATACCCCTAGGTGGTCATTAACTCATAATTAAATTTGGATTAAGATTCAGATTTACAACAACCTTGCAAAACCCTAATTCCAACATTCATTAAGTTCTTCTTCCATATTTAATCTAATTAATATTAAGAACTTCATTAACTCATGATTGCTTTTATGTTCATTAACTCAACATAACAAGCAGTTATCCAAAAATAGGGCAAAAACATCATAAGGTTAGTTTAATATATATTTATTGTTTAAGATGTAGCATCCACATAGGTTTAACTACAGTAGACTTCATAGAAATGAAGTACAATGATTAATGATCATAAGTACCATTCCTTTTGTTTTACATTCTTTTGAAAGAGGAAGAGTCTTCCTCTACATGATTAAATGTTAGGGTTATCATACCCTTTTTATCTTTCACAATTCATATAGTTTAATTGTATGTCTAATACACATTCCATAATTATACTATAATTTTTTAGATTGAGATTGACTTCTTATGCAACTTAGCAAGGAGATTGAATTATTCCCTTTATCCAACTTATTAATTGATAACAAGTAATAAGTATACAAACGATTATGAAGAATATCAACAAGATAAATTTCAGTTTCCTTCATAAAAAAATACAAGAGAATTCACACAACAATTTGGAGTAAATCTCCAAACCTTTCAATTCATCATTATAAATATATACACTTTACAAGATTATGCATTTCGGGCATAGTGCATGTCAAACAACATTAAAATCATAGAAGAATACAACTTTTATTTTTCAATACAACTCATGAATGAATCGGAATTCTTTACAAAAGAGCCAGACTTTGCATCATCCAATACATCATAAAAAAAAATTCCTTCTTTTATCACTTATGAAGTCCATCTGTAAAAATTGCTAGCATGGGTTAGTTCATTAAACTGAGCATGATAAGCACTAAGAATTAAAATGAAGTTCATTCCATTAATTGTTCCAATAAAACAACTCTACTTTAATGAAACAATTAATGTATCATAAAAATTAACATAAGTAATAAAAATTCTAAAGAAGTATAGTTTTAAATCATAATTCACTTTTAAGAAAAGAGCATAATATAATCGACAACTACTACATTATACCATATAAGTATTGTCCTAAACAATTACTTATTTATATCAAACAACAACTCTTTAACAATCTTTAATTCTTTACGAATTTAAAATACAAAATTTAATTTTACTACATAAACAAAAAGAGTTACTTTCAGAATCAAAGACCTTCTTGTCATTTTACCAAGTTTCCTGAAATCATGTATAGAAAAGTTCATTTTAGCATATTCCATATTTTGGATGATTCATCCATCAACTTAAATACATAAGAAGAATCATTACGGGCTATCCACAACTTACCATTCATCTAAAAGATAGAAATCAGGTGCATAAAGTACATAGCCAAGTACCTACATAATTATATCAGTCAAAGAAACTAATAAAATGATTTTCCATGTAAGAGACAACAACTATTAACAAGAATCCTAAACTAATCTGAGAAGGGAGAGAAACAAAATAGTCATCATCTCACTTGCAACTCTTATGTAATATTCTACATTATTGGAGATATCAGTCAGTGGCCATACGTTCCATAAAACAAGGTAAGCCTTATGAAAGGATTATTTCTTACTCATGTCCATCTAGGAATGGATCATACTTACTATTGAGTGCATAGAGAGGAGTCCCTCAGAAAACAATTTCCTAATAATGCATGACTCAGCCAATCAAAATAGTCAGACAAGAATTGATTATGTTTTCCCTTCTACAGGACAGGATCAGTGTACACTTCCCGAATCAACATGACAATTGATTATATAAAATTTATCGAGATCAAGAAATATAAAATGGGGATGGTTTGGTTTTCCTCTCGTATGAAAAGTGACAGTCTTAAAAGTTCTCTGAACATACTACTATTCCAATGAACTTTCCATAGTCAACTAGTAACAAGTTAAATTAAACAACCACTAGGAAGTTTCTAGTTCTGAAGAGTCAGTTCTCATTAGCTCATCTAGGATAAAAAGGGAAGAGAGCTGAACTCGAGAAGTCGAACAGGCCTAGGATGGTAAACACCCTAACAACTTGGAAGAGAGAGTCGATATATAGAGTAGTTTGAGCAAACAGAACTTAAATTCCTAAAATTTAAAGGAAACTTCAATAGAAAGGATCCAAACCGAGAATTCATTCACCATTTTTTTATCAATTGAATTCCAAATCCATTTTAAAAACCCATAAATTCTTTCAAAATTTCCAATAGATAATACAAAACCAAATGTGAATTTTAATGAAAACATTACTTCTATTTTCCTTACAAACTCAAATCGTGTCAGTAACATCAAATAACAACACTAACCCAGTTCAAATACAAATAGAAATATAGGACCCATACAATGCCATAATCCACATTCATCTATTTATCTTTGTTTTAACACAAGTTCGATTTCATATTGTAGAGTAAAGTATACAATATAGTCCCAAAGAAAAAGTACTAAATCTTAACAAAACAAGATATAGTTTAAAAGAGTATTCAACTCCTTTTTCTTTTAAAAACCCAAAAATCCATTCAAAAGGATCTGATAGAGAATACAAAAACAAAACACTAAGTTTAAAGTCAAACATTGTTCTTTATTCCTCATGAATTTGAATTGTAGCAATGATTCCAATTACAAGAACTTACACAACTCCATACAAAAAGAAACATAAAGTTTGAGTTCATAATGAAGAACAAAGTATACAATACAATCTAGAACAGAAGGACAATATCTTCCCAAAACAAGATATAGTTTTATAAAATTATATTCACCTATCTTTCAAAACAATCAAAGATAGTCGATTAAAAATAACACGGGTTACCCGAGAATAGAGGAAACAAGATATCGTTACACTTTTTCACACAATTTTATGTTCAAAGTAAATGCAGTGACTGATCTGAAAAAAGTACTACAAATTTTTCAAACTCAAAGATGCATAAAAGATGAGTATCCCCTTTTTTCAATTTCTAAAGAGACTTCCAGTTCAAACTCAAACCAAAAAAAACATTTACTCAAGCTCTTTTTGGGCAGACAGTCCAGAATGCAAATTCTAATCAAAACACTAAAGTCTCAAAAGTTCTATATGCATTTCACCATTGAACTTACTCAGAGAGAAAACAACCAAAACCAATATTATCATGTAATGGATTCATATCCAAAAATCACAGAGATTCCATCAACATGAAGTAAATAACCAAAACAAGATAGATAACCATATATCTTAAGAGAGCAGAGTTATTTTAATGGAACATTTAGAGAAAAGCAAGAAATATTAATGGGTAGAGCCTATCATGGTTGATAATGCTTCTGCCAATTTGAAAGAGACTTCCAACCGAGATTCCAACTCTTCTTCTCCTCCAAGAAATATCAACAACAAAACATATCTTTCCCCAATGGCTCATATACTTTCCATGAATTGAAAATAGACCAGGGAAACCAAAAATAGCCACAAAGTGAAAATTGAATTGCTGGTTCAATGAACTAGATAGCTCCATGCAGAGAAAAAATCACAAAGCATGTAAGACCAAATAACCCCAAAAAAATCCACCCACATTGTTTCCAAGATGGTTTGCTCGTGAAAATCGAGATTCATTAATGCCTTTTACTCTCACATTCCCTCATATCTCTCCATGCCACCGCCATCCAAAATTGGTGAATCCTAATTTGACTTTTACATGCATTGATAAATTTAGTCAAGACTTCACGTAAGTTCTACCAACTTTTCATGCTTCCACCTAATCGGCATTTTTGGAATTTAATAAAAATCAAATCTCATAAATAGCTTAGGAACCACTACCTAGCCTCCCATTTTCCATATGACCCTTAGGTCCCCTTTCCTTATTTCATTAGTTTAGGGTCGATTCCCTTAGTTTAGGTTATGTCCATAGGTTAGTTTAGAAGTAATAACCTTAGGTTTAAAAACATTTCAATAAGTAATTTCCACCTTAGGTTAGGTCATAGCTCACAACCATATAGTATTAGGTATTAGATTAGAAAAATACCTAGCATCACCTTAGGTGGTTCCCTCAATTTAGAACATGCAACTTAGGATAGGATGTTGTCTTGAATATAGTAGACAGAGCTAGAAAAATAGGTACACCTACCTTAGTTTAGAATCCTGTTAGGATAGATATCTTAGGTTTAGGACTCATATTTTTAGTCAGTAATCTTGAAGCATGCCTTATTTCACTTAACGCCATAAGTGTCCTACTGAGATCAATCAAGAAGATCCGAGCACAAAACATACAACAGAATGCAGGCATGATCTTACAAGATAATAAAGAATTTGTAAACATACAAAATTTTAGTTTGTTACATCTCTCAACCTTTAAATGTCAGTTTACCATTCATACCAGGTAAGGAGATTTAAAACATTCCTTAGATCAATGGAATTGATCCAAGGATGAGTCAGTTAATAGAGATAAGTTTGCAACCATTATAACCAAATTATAACTCACCTATCAGAAGTGAAAATGGATTCTTGCAAGTGAAAACATTTCAGCCTAATGACTCAAGGGCAGAAATGATTTATCACTTACAAGCATGATTTTCAACATTCAAAGGAACACACCACATCAATAAAATGACATGTCAATGCTTGCAATACAAAATAGAAATATAACGGTTTGTTAAAGTTGTTATAGAAAGCACATGGGAAAATGGTGGATGAGAATGGTTGGTGTTAGGATAAGGCTTTATAAAGACCACATACAAAGAAGGAAAAGTGTAGAAACAACATGAGGTAGGCAAGGGAAAAAATTAGGTAAAGGATAGAAGAAGTGCCTTTAATGCCACAGACGCGCACGTAAGATTCTTGATTAGTAAGGATTTTTGTGCACCAGAAGGTTGTAAAGAGTTTTTCAAACAAGATTTGACATATGGGTAAGGGTACTTAAGGTTGAATTTAGTAGAAAAATCCACATTTAATGCTAAGTATGTTGGTAGGTGGCATAACATTTATTACTAGAAAGGAGGAAAAAGCTATAAGTATGAGGTTGAGTGAATCATTATTTTACCTTGTAATTACGAAGTGGAAGAGCTCTTGCAAACTAGGGCATCCAGAGAGATTTGTGTGAAGGAAGAAGAATCATAGAGATTTAAGTGCATAACTAGGTTGATCTGCAAACTAGAGTGGAAGGAGTATATGGGCACGGGGAGAGTTCTTTTGGAGTATGCCATCTTGTGGAAGGGTTTTTCTAGTTAGGGTTTAATAGCTAGGGCACAGAGGTAGGAGGATTCTTCACATATTTGAGCCTTAGAGTTGAGTAGAGTAGTAGATCAGAGCAAGGAGGAATTTAAGTTTTAACCCGATAAGTAGAATGACACCAAAAAAAATCAACCATCTTGCCAATGAAATGAAAGGAAATGGAAAAGGAAAATAAATCGTTGTCATCACTAGTTCCAATGAAGAGTGGTATGCAAAAATGTAGTACCCAGATGGAGTGTTGTTAGAGAAAGTGGGAGAATCACACTTGAGTAATATGTACGTAAGTGACTACAATAATCACTCAAGAAATACGAGAAAAAGAGATGGTGTTGAGGCTGGTTCATCCAACTAGCAAGAGGACATCGAAGCAATGTTGATCTATAGTGATGAAGGGAAGGTGAATTTGGAGAAGGCCAGGTTGCTACAACTATTTTGAAAATCCCAAGCGGTTATACCAAAGTGGTTTTGTCATGCATACATGAAGACCACTTCTATTTTTCAGAGGCCACGAAATGCACATAACTCCTCAACTCATATCAAATTTTACTATCTTGATTTTTAAAGGAGACTCCATAGATGACGACTTGGATGATAAGGAGGCCATCAAGGAAACTATGGAGGCATATGACTAAAAAAAGGGTTCATGTTATTTTGATATCACATATTCCCGAACCCTGTTATGAGAATGGTCACATGCTTGGTTACCAAGATGAATGATCAAGAAAGGTGGACACAAGTGAACAAGTCATGGCTAACTATATGCTATAAGATTTCTAAAGATACCATTTATAACTTATGTACCTATATTATAGATGGGATCATTAGTCTGCGCACAAGAAGGAGAGAAGATACTGTTTGAAAAAATTATCCTCACCATCATATTCTTGGATATTGGAGTGCCCAATGGGCCAAATAAGTTTGTATGGGAGTATCTAGAAGAAAATCCCTCACCCACAAAAAGGTTTGAGAAATATACTTGTGAGACCATGACGGCCGCTCATAAGGCATGCTTAGAAAAATGGTACAAGTGGATGCGTGATGCATTTAGGGAAAAGTGGAGGATACCTAACAATTTCCTATACTCATAGATGGGGAAGTGGATTTTTTTATATATCAGCATTTTTGTATTGGCCAATTCACCTTAATAGATGGGACTAAGAGTCCATGGTGTAAGCTACCATTTTCTTTCACCGTGTAATACTTCCAAGTAGGGGTCAACCATTTTAAGGAGGCCAAGAGACTAAGGTTTGACCTTAGTGAGGTAGATCAAGACCACCGTGAGTTATGCCAAAAGCTCATATATCCAAAGAAGTGCACATATGTGGAGAAATATGTCTCCCACAAAGTGCAGATGATAAAACCAATAACACTATTGATCACCGGAAGGACTGCAATAAGGGTATATCTATGCATAAGGAAAATTTTTGAGAAGGAGCCTTCTAGAGAATGATGTCTCCATTCTAGAAGACCCCACAGGAAGAAAGAATGTCACACCAAAGAAGAGGGAGAGAGAAGAGGTGCATGAGAAGAAGGCACCAAGTGTGCAGACAACACAATCTGTGGGCGCACCTTAAACAAACACTAAGCCAAACACTTATGAATGCTGGAAGAAGTCCCTATTTATAAGAAAAACCCTAGAAGAAGAGGTTCCAGATCAAGAGGAGCCTCTCAAATAAGGAGGATCACCAAGGAAGGATTCATCAGTTGAAGGGGAAGAAAAATAAGAGTCTCTTATACTAGAATTGCTAGTTAGGAATAAACAAAAGGTGATGAAGAAGGTAGACTAAAAAAAATGACTTGGAGGCCTACAAAGGTGAGAGGGATGATAATGAGGATGAAGAAGTTCAAAATATTACCATGTATGATATACATGATTTGGAAGAAGAAGGAAGTGAAGGGAAGAATGGTGAGGAATAAGCAGATGCTCAAGGAAAAGGGGTGAGTGAATAGGTTAACACAAGGTATCAAAGGACCCCAAGCCTCACCAAGGAAAAAATAGAAGAATACATGGAGAGAGAAGTGGTAGGCATCATCAAAAATTTAGTGGAACAAGAAGTAGAGCACAACACAAATGAAGTGATGAAGGAGATTGAGGAAGAAAGCATTGGAAAAGAGTATGACAACATGGGAAGAGACCCCAACCTAGCAGTAAGCTTTCCAAAGGATGCGTGAATAGGTGGGAAGAGAATAGTGGTAATATAAGGGAAAGGAATGGGTTACATCAATGATCCAAGCAAGGTTATATGTACACACTTCCAGAGCACCGTGCCAAGAGAACATCTCCTACCCATGCCCTCATTCGACATAAAAGGTGCATACCCATGAACCAGGAAGATGTTATCTTGGGAATTTTAATCCCATGTCGATGAACCTGAGTTTGAGGTAAGCCAAGGGGAGATAATGAAGGTGATAGAGAAAAAAGGGATAAACCCCTTGGTTAATTCTCAACGATTATCGGATGAGAAATTTTGCAATGCATTCAAAAAAGTTTCAGTTAAGGTTGAGGCAAGAATTTTGGGAGGAATGATAGGGTGAGATTCCTAGAGGTGGAGTTACAGAAGGAGGATAGGCTTATCAAGAAAATAAAGGACCTGAAGTAAGAAGAATTTATCAACGCACGCCTAAGGCATGAAATGAAATAGGAGAAGGCAAGGGTGCATGAATTACACAAGAAAATTGAGATGGTTACATATGCTATTGTCTTAAAAAATCCCAACCTAGTACCACACGAGGAAAAATATGAATCAACCTTGCATTTCCTATAGGATTTGACTCACATCCTCACTATAGAGAGGAGGCCACTCACCTTAGAGTCTACGAGAAGAAGCACAAGCGTATCAAGAGAGAAAACAAGCTGAAGGTTGTAGGGATTATTTAGCAAGATACCGAACTCCTTGGATGTAATGCCTCCAACATGACTGGTACCTATGATGATTTCTACTTTAGAAGTTACAAACATTGATAGGTGATTTTTTCTTATGACAAAGGTGTACTCTTATGACTTTGGAAATCATGTTTATAGTAGAAAATAATTCATCTGTTGAGAAGGTACATTCTGTCATGTTTTTTTGTATTTAAAAGACCAACCCACCTCTTTATGCAAAATTAGTTTGCTACTTGAATTGAGAAATTTGGTTTCTATTTTCATAAATTCTTATTTCAGAACAACATTACCTTGGATCAATTTCATTGATCCAAGGTATGCTTTTAATTCATAACTTTTTGGTCATAATGACCAAGTCAGATAGATTAGGTGATCTCTAGATTTTGACTATGTTAGAGAAAGGATGAAGTCTTCAGACCCTGTTGTATATTGAATTCTGATGTCATGGCAGTTCTTCTTTTATTAGCATATAATGCTTTCTTTGATCAGGAACCTATCATAACTATGCCTTAATCTTAGTAGCTATAGCATAGATCTAAATCTAACCTATGTCTCTATGATCTTTTGTTAATTAGAATGTTAAGACTTTAACTAAAGACCTACCTATGGACCTATGTTGATTTCCTAAATTAATATTAACCTAACTATGGGAATGGCTAACCTAAGGGGGCCTAAGGGATGACATGGAAATTGGGTTGGTTGGTGGCATCATTTTCTAGACATTTAATTGTGAGTAAAGGTAGTCTTATCCTTTGGTGCCTGCCACTTTGGCATGGGCATGAGAAAAGATAGGGAGGGCTGAGTTGGCACCTCCACCGAGTTTGGTTGCATGCAAAATTTAAATTTAGTCATCGCCAAATATGGAGATGGCGGTGGTGTGGAAATGGGAGGGAACTGACAGTCCTTTGCATTTAATGTTTTTGAATTTGGAAAAAACTTCCTAGGAAGATGCATGAGGGGTTTAGTTGTTTTGATATTTTTTTTTCAAGCTTGGGCTCTGCATGATGTTGTTCAGTTATTCAAACCTCCAGTTTGATTCTTACATGAATGTTATTTCTTGCATAGCATAGAGCTATTAATGGACATTGTGAAAACTATAAGAAGAAGGGAGAAGTGTTGAAAGTTGGTTTGATGTTTTGTGGAGAGGAAGAAGCTATTGAAGTTCTGCTTAGAGATCTTCTGTGAATCAGTGAAGGAGAAGATCTATCAGGCATGATAGGATCTACCCATTAAGTTTTTTTTCTTTTACTTAAATGATTCATTAAAATAACTCTACTCTTCTTGGGAACAATCTGGTTTTGCATGGTTGTTTAGATCATCTCTGCATGTGTTTTTTTGGTGTTGTTTTATGTGAATGATTTTTTGACTCCACTTGTATGAGGAAAGTGTGATCTAGTTTCATTATTCTTGATTTGATTTGTTGGGTTATGCTTTAATCCTTCTGCATGAGCCTGAGATGAAGTCAAAACTGGTTGTACTCTTGTTTGAGCTATGTTAAGCTTGTAAGTAATTTGGTTTAAATTTTTGGAACTTGTTCTAAGAGATCTTGTCTCACCACAGTGAGAACACTTTAGAGGATAAACTATTTGATTTTCTTGACTGTTGTTTGATCTTGCATGAATATTTTTGGGAAATAAAATTTTGCGACTCTAGCTTTAGCATATTCTTTTGAGTTTTGTTGGAATGATCAAAATTTGAGAATATGTTTATTTTCTTATCACTTCTATGATTGTGATTATGGGTTTTGTTTTATTACCTTCTGTTACTCATCTTCTCCAATTTTTATTGAAAAAGATAAATTGTTGTGCTTTTTATTGGCTAGTGTTTTCAAGAATGTGGTAGTGCTTTTGGTTATTATTATAAGCCTGCAATTTTTACTTCTACTCTTTCATGAAATTGTTTAGCCCCTAAGCCTGACTATTAGATCCCATGAGGGAAATGTACTCAGTTTCTACTCTGTTGAGTTTTGGGTAACTAATGAAAATTATGGCATTCAAATCTAAGAGGAAAAACTCCCTTGGGTATTGGTTTACTTTTTTCAATTGTTGTCTATTTGATCTTGGTAGTTCAATGGACATTGTTTTTAGTTAGCCTGTTTCTTGGCCTTGGGCCATCAAACTCATTTTGAGTTATTTTACGAACTAAGGATAATGTACCTCTGTTAAAAATAAATGCATACTTGGGGCTTTGATATATCATTATGCTCACGTATTTTCTTCAAGGATCTAAATTTTATGAGTCTATTTCAGACTTATCCTTCTGTCATCTTTTTGTTCCTTTCTGTGTATTGGGGGAAAGAATTACTTGCAGTCTTAGAGATACTAAAACTATCAATAACATATCCTTGAGTGTTGTTTATAATAATTTCTTCTCCTGGTTTGATTTACATTCAATTTGATCCCTGATTAGTTCTCTATTTGGGATTTTGGTTTGGGACAGTATAGATTGAGCTAGTCAATAATTGTTCATGGTTATCTTTTGGTCTCTTCCTAATCATGCTTAGAGTATGTGGAAGTAATATATCTCTCTCTTTCTCTTCTTTAATCTTCTTCTTGCTTCAAACTAGATGAAGGTGTTGTCCTTCTTTGATATATTCCATTATTTTAACTCTTGGACCTATTTGGTAAGATTGAGTTCAAGGTTGATTAGGGAAGTATAGTTGAAGTATGATTGGATGGATTATTGTGTTTGGTTGGAAATATTTTGAGTAAATATTTGTGCTTAGTAGAAAATATCTAGATGGTTGATTGAGTTGAAGCTGATTGTTAAACCCTTCCATTCTACTCTTTTGACTTAACGTTGGTAATGTTGTATCTCTTTGGGGATTGTGTGTGTAGTCCCAATTACATGCTAATTTGATCTTACCCTCTGATGAGATCTGTTTAGTTTCTGGACTTTAACTTAAATTGGATTCTAATTCTGAATTTGAGTATTAGGATACTTAAATCAGAGACACATTTTAAGTTATGTTGTTTGGATCATCCTAAACTTATTCTTATGTTTTTAATTTTGATTATTGGCATCTCAGATTTTAGGATGAATTTAGGTGAATGAAATGTCAAGATGGAAGTATTGTTGTTTTATCTACTACTGAACTATGCCTAAAAGATAGTTAGGATAGTTATCTTCTTATGTTAAATAGGTTTAACTGAGAAGGGAAACATGTAAAGTAATGTATGAAAATAATATTGGGATTGTGATGAAATGTTACTTATCTGAATTACTGTTTTAATTCTTTTTATGAAAGACAATAGTATGGAAGGTTGAAGTTGTTTATATCATGACCTATTCTTACTTTTGTTATGGTTTATCACTTTTTCTCTCTCTTTTATTTAAGTATGGTAACTCCTTTTGGCTATGTCTTTCTGAATTGCTCAGACTGTTTCATAACAATAAAGTTCTCTTTATGAAACAATTAGCTAAAATCACATCGTTTTAATGTTTAGTGATTATCATGCTTAGTTAAATGAATTGAATTGTGCTAGCAAATTTTCAGATGGACTTCATAAGTGATGAAAGGAGAAAAGATTTATAGGAAGTTACATTTTTTTACCAAAGAGACTGGATCTTTTTATGATGAAATATGGTTCATTATTAAAATGTATTTGATGGAAAAAGAAAGTTATACTTGTAATTGATCTTGTTATTGTTGTTTGACATTAGAAATGTCTGAAGTGTTTGGACTTATAATGTATGAATCCTCTTGATGAATGAAATATTTGTGAATTTTCTTGTACTTGATGTGTAACCTTTTTGGGTATTATGTGAATGGAAATGTTAAGTATTTCTCTATTTTTCTATCAGTAACATACCCTCTTGGTTTGGAATAGATTAAATAGAGATCTGGGGTGCTAGATGTGCTACCCTCTCTAGTGAAAATGCAACTTAATAAGTTGTCATTCTTGCATTGTTATCCAACTATAACACTATGACTATGTTTAATTCAAATGTTTGAATGAAGATAAAACTTGATGTTAATTTACAATGTACTATGAGGTTTTAAATGAACATTAACCCTCTATAAGGAAAAAGGGAAGACAACTACCATGTAATTAATCATAGACTTGTCTTAAGACCTTTTGGGAATGAATCCAAATGTTATCTTTGGATAGTGGAAGGTGTGCTTCCTCTTGAAGAATTCCTTAACCAGAATAGGAATGTAGGAAAGGAAAATAAATGGGATTAGACTTCATTCCATTGAAGTCTAATATAAAAATAACTTACTCAAAACTTAAGTAAGCTAAGGCTTGGGTAAGTAAGTAAGAAAACATCTCTTTAATGTGTGTTGGATCTGTTATGTAAAACATAAATAAAAATGTTAATGGTATAAAAACATAACTTATGAAATGATTAGGGAGAAGATGTATTTGCATACCTACTTCTAATTGCAGTTTTAACTTGGAACCCTAATGTTTAATGAACCTAGTTTCTCAGTAGGGTTACTATAATTAATCGTTAATGGGGTAATTAATAAGTCATTAAATTTATAGCTAAGGTATGTTTTCCTAGATGAGGAAACCTTAGACAATTTTTTTCACACGCCAAGTGCGGTGCATTACCTTTGGGAAGACTAGGGTTTTCATGAGGATACTATGTTGCGGTGACATGTTTGAAACCCTTTTGAGTTTATTCATCTAGAATAACATAAATTATGACTTGATCACAATCGCCCCAAAGAGAGATAGGGGCATGACCTAGTGTTGAGGTCAACTCATGTTTACTCGGGATAAATAGACACGCCTAATTGACACAAGCTGATTGAGTATGTCTAGATACCCTTAGTCGCGCAAGCAATCCTCCACACTAGGCCATGTTGCTAACCTTAGCTATGGGTAAACTTTGAACAAGTGGGTGATAGAAGTCAGTGAAGACCATTCTACATAACAAATCAAGTAGGGTGAAGGACTTATTCCATTTGACGAGTATGTCATCTAGGAATATAAACATGAACAATATGTTTAAAATCTTTGGCTAAAGTATCGCAAGCTATTGGTTGCATTGTCCTATGTCACCTAGTTTAAGAAGTGGGATTTCAGATGAATATTGGTAATGATACTTAGATAGGCCTCTTAAATAGAACACTTGATACCTTTAAAATGGTAAAAGAACTAAGTATACATGGTATACACATGATAAAGTTAACATGAGAGATCGGTATGACACTAAGTCATGAAATGAGAGATCGGTGTTTCACCGAGTCATTTTACTGCATATGGTATTATGTTATGAGATTGATTGGCTATAAATGTGTGTTCTAAATTATCTTAAGTTAGAACAAAGAACATTAAAAAAATCCCTTTTTTATAAAGTCTTAAAATGGGAATGTTACATTGCATATGTGAATCCCATCACGCAAGTTGTTAAAGCTACCTATGATAATTGTGTTGATAGAGATAGAGTAGAAAACATCTTGGTTGCTACACATGACACATGACTTGAGGAGTTCAAGGAGAAGAATAAGAGGAATAGATCAAAGTGGGATAGGATCCTGACCAAGGTGGAGAAGAAATCAGAGGCTATCAAGACCTTGTGGGGATCGATCAAAAACCAGTTGAAGGAATTATACCACCGAGATAACCCTCAAGATGGATTCCTTGAGTATTAGGCAAAAGCTGGAAGTAATTTTTGAAACAATGAGTGCCAATGGGGAAGGCCTAAGATTTTAGGAGGTAAGTCCCTAGTAGGTGACCTCTGTCAGCAAGCGTAGAGCAAGGTTAATGCCTAGGAGAAGCTAGAGGTAGATATAGGGAAGGATTTCCCTCTCCTCCTTCAATAATGAACATGTTTTCGCTTAATTTCCCCATTCTTTCATTATTTCTCCCAATTCTTCATTCCTTCATTCTTTTTCCAACTATTCAGATCCCACCATTCTTTATTCATTAAAGATAAGTGTTTCGAGGATGGAGAACATGCGTAGTGTGGGGTGATGTTGGGCCTCAGAATATTGGCTAAGTATAAGAAGGTGTGTGGGTGCGTGGGACCTATATGAAGAAGGGCACGTGGGGTGAAGGTGCATAGGACAAGGTTTTAGAAGGGTTTAACATAATCCAAGGCACACATGTAAGGAAAAGGAAGGGGTTTCAGGACTCATCCATATTTGACATTTCTAGTGGTACACGAGAAAAGTGTGACCTGAATGATCATGCGAGTAGATAAGGTGCTAACACGGAAACTTAGTGTTCAAGGAAGGAATATTCCATGTGATGGAGGGATCCAAAAATACATCATTGTAGAGAGTGAAGATCCCATATGGGAAGAATCATGCTCCATTGAAGGACCACATGGACACTTGAACCGATCTATTACTTCAGGAAGGCATGGTGGTGGATGTTAAAGCTATATATAGAGATGCTTGGGTAGAAGAAAAGGGTGTCAAGAGAGATATCAAGAGAGGTAGAGAAGAAGAAGAGGAGAGGAAAATATCTATAGAAATAGTAGTATATTTTATGGGTTAAGGTTCTCATTAGGAGGACCTGTAGGGGGATAGTATATCTAGAGGGATGGGTATGTGATCATTTCTTGTAACATGGGAAACATAGTTAGGATCTCTGATGCATGAGCCTTATCTTGCATTGATACATTGGTCTGTTATGGCCTTAAGGAATGTAATGTGGTTACTGAACTAAGTTCTAATGAGGAATAAATGGTTCTATTCTAAATATATGCATTGTTCATGGGTATAAACCATAGTGCCTTTTCTTTGTATTATCATATCTATTATCTGTTTGATATTCCCTTGTTATACGAATGAATGCATTTATATAGTAACTCGTCTATAAACCCTCAGAATGAATGCATGGTTCTTTTCCTTCTTGCATCTAAGCTTCTATCTGTAGTGGATGTATTCTCACAAAACTTACATAAAGTAGGGGTTCGACGCCCACGCATGCCTCGGTGAGAACCTAGTGCCCGCTAGGTGATAGGTCGGCACACATGGGATTAGATTGTTTATTCTAAGGACATAAAAATGACTACATTGTGTTATGGTGTCGATACTTTTATTCTTGGTTGATTGCATGTATGTTATATGATGTTGTGTACACATTAATAGATTGTTAATTGGTTAATGGTTTAAACAAGAAAATATGAAATTGAATTAATTTTTTTCAGGACTGATTCACCCCCACTTTCAATTCTTTGTGCTTCCAATAATTGGTATTACATTAGGTCATTTTGAATAAGTTTGATCACTTGAAAGGAGATCCTTTGAAGTACAAAAATGGAAAGTCAGAAAATTTGTTTCTCTACCATCAAAAACATTTGTTTTATAGTCGAATTATTATTTTGGAGTTTAAGGATGAATACTCATATCATGTCCTTAGGTCTTTATATACGAGAAGTTGTGGAGAATGGCTATACTCCTCTTGTCACTTTGCACCAACTAGTGATGTAGATTCAAAGGCATGTAATGAAAATTCAAAGGCCTTTAATGGTATCATATGTAGTCTAAGAGAATATGATATGGGAAATTTATTTAAATTCAAGTCAGAAAAAGAAGCATGGGAGAAACGTCAAGTTATGTATGAAGGAGATTCCAAGGTAAGAATTACTAAGCTTCATAATTTTAGAAATAAATTTAAGAGTCTTAAGATGAATTATGATGAGTCTATATATGCATAATTACTTAGGTTTGATAAGGTTTTAAACTCCACAAAAGGGTTAACAGAATTTATGAAGAAATAAGTTATTGTTCAAAAGGTTTATAGATATCTAACTCCTAGGTTTGATTCCAAAGTATCTTCCATTGAAGAAGAAAAATATTTATTTCTAAAATTATTTATTCCAAACCATCTAAGAAATATATTTATTTTAGATCTTAAATGAAGACCAAGGACAAGAAAACCAAGGAGGTGATTAGGATGTTGATATTGAAGATGATGAACTATTTGCAATTCTTTCTAGAAGATTGAAAGTTGGCTCTGGAAAATGCACAGGTAATATTCCTTATAAATGTTTCAAATGTGGTAAGGTGGGATAGTTTACTATAAATTATCCTCATAATCACAAGAAGGAAGATCATGATGAACATTAGCATGATAGTTATTATGACAAGAAGTACAAAAAGTATGATACGAGAAAGAAAAGATTTAAGAGGTTTGACTATAAGATAAAGACAAAAGGAAATTTTATTCAAAGGAATATGATTACTTGTCGATGATAGTAGTCGGGTTTCAAATTCTAAGTTTGAATCAGATTATGAAGATATTTGAAATGAGGCATTGTTTATGAATAAAGATGGAATGATATCTTCTATTGATGAATATCCATTTATAGGGGATTTCTATTTAGTTTATTGTAGATACTCTAATGAAGATGAAGAGGATGTTAAATATGGTATAGGGAGTATCCAAAAGGAGTTAAGGCATGTTGAAAAGAATAATAAGAAGTAAAGTTCTCAGAGTCAAGGATTATGAAAATAAGGTTCATGATCTAGAAAAAGAGCATAGGTCTGAAACAAACAAGCTAAAGGAGTCAATCAGATTACTAGAAGAAAAGGTAAAGTTTTTAGTTTCAAGTGTGCAAGATAAAGAGAGCATGTTCTCTAAATTGGAAGAAGATGTAGAGTTTCTAAGGGTAGAGCTATTAGAGGTTGGTAAGAAAACAATTTCCTTTTAGAAATTTGAGAAAAGTGTTAAATATCTTGATCATCTTTGTAACGCCTTTTCCATTTTGATATATGTACTTGCTTCTGTAACTGAAGTTTGCAAACATTGATATGTGATTACTATTTTAAGATGGTATACTCTTTTGAACTGATTGATCATGTTTGTTGTAGATGATATGATTTACCTTCTGAATTTGATGTAAATCATACTTTGGAAAAATTATACTAACATGGAATGATTATAATGTACTCACTAAATGCAATTTTGAAGTACAATTTGTGAATCTAGGTAATATCAGGTAAATGCAGTCTTATGGACTATTTTGGTAAGTTATCTAAGTTACAATGTTGAACTTGTACATTAATCTATTGCATTACTATAAAAAGGAATAGTCATACCTTGGATCAATTTTAGTAATGCAAGTCATACCTTTGATCATTATGTTTTTATGATCATTTTTTTAGTCTAATTGACTTTGTTTTATTGCTAAAATATTATCTTACCTAGGCTCAAAGAATTAATGTCGCTAAAATCACTGGTGGCATCCAATGAATGCACTCTTTCCATGAGATCTAATTACTTGATTTGTTGGTTTCTATAAGTAATTGTCATGTTAAATATTTAATAGATCTTACTTAAATTCCACTAAGGTGATAGTTAGATTAGTGTGAGAACCTAACTATGTTAAATTCATTTTTATAAGGGTGCCCTAATCCCTAAACTACCTAAAGTAATTCATTGATATCCTAATCTATGCTAAGGTTAGCATTATTTAAAAAGGGACCTAAACCTAACTATGAACCTAACCTATGGACAACTAGAGATGACACGATTAGATAAAAATTTGGGTTGGGGAAGGGAGGTGGTGCCATTCAAGGAGTACTGGAAAATGTTTTACACTATCATTTTGGTAGTGACTTGGTCTATTTGGCATGCCCATTTTTTTATCATTACTAAAGTTATGGCATTGTTATTTTTAAATTACTAGTTAACTCTAAATTTGAATGAGTGGTTGGGGGGTTTCGAGGAGTCTAAGGACCATATGTCATGGCATTAATTGAACTTGAACTATGCATGAAAATAACATTGGGAACCACCAAGATGGAATGGTGGAAAGGAAATATGTTTGATTTCACTCTTCATTTGGATTTTTTGAGCTCAATAGCTTTGCATGTGGATTTCATATTTTTCAAACTGCTAGTTCTTTGTAGTTGCATTTACAAAAATTCATTGCATGGAAAAGTTAATGGAGGAAATTTATTGTTGAGTTTATAAAAGGAAGATGGAAGGAAATAATGTGGGCTCTTTGTGGATTTGATTGCTAAGTTTTCATGGAATCTATTTTGAAAGTTTGAAGGGGGTTCTAGAAGGTTGAAGAGGTTTTAGAGGATCTTTAACGAGCATGATGATCCCTAAACCATTATGAAAATCTATTCTATTTAATAGTTTTATAAAAATAACTTTGTTCATATTTTGGAATTGCTTTCTGGGTTTTTGATGTGTGATGAATATTGTTTTGTACTCTTGGGTTTATGTATGTCTTCAATAAATACTTGGTTGAAATCAATTAAAATTATTGTTTGTATGTATAGATGGATCTAGGAAAGGTTATGAAAGATGTCGTGTGTCTATTTTCTCTGGTTTTGTTACTCACATTATGTGTAATATTGTGTATTCATAAAAAATAGAGTTGGGTTCTAAATCGATACCCGAAAGGAAATAAAGGTTGAAATAAATTTTTGTTGACAATATAGGTATATGGTAAGGGTTCTTGTGTTCTCTTTGAATGTCTCTTGCAGGCATCATTACAGTCCTTACGACCATTCTCTCTCTCTATAATCTTAGTTTGATACTTTTTAAGACTTGGGTTTGGATAAAACCCATTTTGGGTATTAATGCTATGAATGCTTTAGTTTGTTTCTTAAAATAAAAATCTAGTGGTCACCTTTGTTTAAGGTTTCCAACCTTATTTTCTCGATTTTGAGATATATTTTATTTCTTGACCTATTCTTTTGGGTTGGCATAATTTGGATCTATATGGTATCATCTATTTTGTTACTTGGTTGTATTGCAAAACCTCGTTAATTGAGGGATTTCTTCAAAATTGGTATTTTATACATTCTCATAGAACGTAAACCCTTTGCCTTGTAACATTAATGGATTTGAACTCAAATGGAGTTTTTATCGAGTGTACATCCTCTACTATGAATTATTTAATGTCAGTATTGTGAGTGGATGAGGGTAACCTCTGGTTACGAATTCTTTTAGGACATTATTTCTAGGTTTATTGTCTTACCACTTGATATTTTCTTGGATTTGGGTCTTTAATTTGACCTTGGAGTTTTATCCTTAATACAAATTAAATCCTTTATTATATCAAAATAAAATTCGATACTCTTTCTAAATCTCGTTGTTGAATGGATAAAATTTTTATTGGGTAGGTTAAAGTATTTGAATTTTTTTGAACA
Source organism: Taxus wallichiana var. yunnanensis (assembly GCA_018340775.1). Taxonomy (NCBI): domain Eukaryota; kingdom Viridiplantae; phylum Streptophyta; class Pinopsida; order Cupressales; family Taxaceae; genus Taxus; species Taxus wallichiana. Next base: position 456,031,774 of record CM031238.1, on the reverse strand, counting down.
AGTTATATCAAATCTACTTGTGATTTTGATAAGGAGATCTAACCATGTGAGTTAGAGAACCGTGATCATGCACTTTTTTGGTTCACGCTTCACCCTAATTTCACTAAATGTGTGTGATTCTTTTGACCTCCTATAGGAGTGGAGTCATAATAGTGGGTCGAAGGTATCAAATTTCATAGTATTCTTTGCTTCACGGTCCATTGAGATTTTAACTATTGACTTATCAGTAATAGTTATTGCTATAGTTTTATAAATCATTCTTTTTTATTACTAGTTTTTTCCTTTTCAACATTAGTTAGCAACAATCTGATTCTTATGATTAATTCCTTATGTGTGTGTCATCCTTTTTATTGTTACTAGTAATCCTCCTTGGCATGATACATTATCATTCTAAATTGATTGATAATGTGAAGGGTTATGAACTCTCTATTTAGTGATAAAAATTTATTAACAAGTCTTGTCGATCCACTCTTATCTAATAAAAGAATCCTTGTTTGGAATTGATAATGAACCTAGTTTTGGAATATGTGAACTTAATTGTTTATTAAAGTTACAATCTATGGTTGTTGGGATACTTATTATTCAATACCGTGATTGTAATTTTCATTACTGAGATAGAAATGATATCATTAGGAGTATTAGAGGAATCATATGACCATCGTGTGAATAATTTCTACTAGTAGTTGTTTAGAAATGTATTTTATCATTGGTAATGTGTGTAAGTATTTGTATAGACAAGTGAAATCATGTTTAAGAATAAGGTAGTATATTTCAACCCTATAATCTATAAGATTACATGAATGACATCTTACACCCTTATTCCTATTTTGACCTTTCTTGGGTTAGTGGACCTAACTTACTAAATAATGGAACTGTTGTTGATAAGGTTAATTGTTTAATTATGTGACATAATATAAATTTCTTTGTAATTTATTGTGGCACCTTTGTATGCTTAAAAGAGTTATATTTTTTTAAAACTTGGAACAATTTCATTAAATGACAATGTTCTTTTCATGAAATTGTTATAAATAAGCATACTATTCTAATGTTTTAGTACTTATCATGCTCAGTTCTTGTGAACTGACACATGCTAACAATTTTGCAGATGGATTTCATGAAAAGTGAAAGAAGAAAGACTTATAGGAAGTTGCATTTATTTTATTGATGATGTTCATTTAATTTGGATACTTGAAAGTATTAAAAGTTTTTGAAATGATTCTGTAGAAGAACCATGAAGGCCTAGTGCCTTAGTATGATTGTAATTGATGAGAAATGTTGTCATTATTGACTGAAAAACTTATGAAATATTTATTATGTAAGGAATAAAGTGAATTTCACTTTTGTTATAGTAACTTATTGTATGATTGGAAATTGATAATGAGGTTATCTATTCAGTATGATTATTGTATATTTGATTGTTATTCCTAAGTCATAAACATTCATGAATTATTAGTTATCTAAGGAATGGAGTGTTGCTTGGATAAGGAACTATATGTATAAGTCAATTAATCTATGAGATAACAGTAAACTATTATGAGTTATAATCAGGAAATTTCAAACCTTATTTGGAAGTAGAAAAAGTGTAATAATAAGTTATAAAGAATGATGTTGCATTCTTATCAAGGTTATTCCATAATGTGTCAATATGAACTTATAAATAAGAAATTAGGCCCTTAATGGAAGAAAAGGGAAACATACTTATTAAGTTGGAAAGGACTTGGTAATTGAATCCTAAACCTATGTTGACATTATTATCAATAAAGTTGACAAGTAAGTGAACATAATAAAATGTGATTAAAATCATATGTAAATGGAGTGTTATAAAGGTTATGTTAGGATGAGATGAATTGACAAGTAAGTCACTCAATCTAACATATCAGCTATATGAATCAGTGTTATACTTACTTGATGGATATAATAAAAATGAATACTCTTAATTAAGTAGTAACTAAAGAAAAGATGTGTGCTTATGCTGAAGTGTTGACTTGCATTGTTAGTATATGATACTTGATAAAAGTATGTTACATACCTAAACAATTAGCTATGTATAAATGCACCATCTCTAATAATGTGAAATATAGAGACATTGAATTAGTGCTGCCCTATAATGATATAACTAAATTAGTGGCATGGTACTTAACTGTATTAAAGATAAATGTTTTCTTAACTGATTAAGCTTAAGGCGGGATTAAATCTGTAATTTTGTACTCAAATAAAAGATCATTTTGATCCCTACTTAAAGGATATTATTGGCATGAGATTTAATAAGATAATTAAATAAAATTTGGGAAATTAAATATCCTTGGATCAACTTAAGATAGGCCCTTAGGTACAACTCATTCGAGGTGAAAGTGTCGTGAGACCTAGGCTAACCTGTCGTAATTTAATTAACACTTTGAAACATTAAGATATAATGTTCTAATTTAGGACCCTTGGTGGGTCAACTCACTATGTCTACTACACATTCATATCCCTATAATGATGGTAGTAACTATTTGGATATTGTTGTTTAGTAGTTGTACTAAGTTATCTCATCAAGACCCTAAATTGTGACATGGTATTGCATTAAGTACAAGCTTTGTTAGAGTTACAAAGGTGGATTAAACCTCATGTACATGCACCTCGATGTCAACTTATGATGGCTATGGGAAGGGAAGTGGTCTAGTAATGATGTAAATCATTACAAAGATACTTACTTTCCCATAGGCATCATAGGATGACATAGTGGTAAATAGTCTTGCAGGTTAATCCAAATTTGTACCTTGTACAAGACTTGTAGCTATTTACAACACCATTGATTGCAGATCCATATAACTGAATAAGTGATTAAGGTGAGATGAAAATTTCCCAATGGTGAGTGTGTCATCACAGAACCGAGCATGGCATACATGACTCTGAAACTTTGTGCAAAGTAGTGTAAGTTGTTGATTACACTGTCATGATTTCACCAAGATCTAAGTTGTGAGATGCTTGGGGGTTTCCTTGGTGGAACCAGGTAGACACTTAGATATCTTCACTTAATTATCATATCTTGAAAAAGGAAAAACCAAATGATACATTTGATGTATTGGCTCATAAAGAGTATTGAGGGGGATCAAGTAGGATCTATATACTCTCATGCAGCTACACATGGTTTATGCATGAGTTATCAAAAATGGATTGCATTAAGGTTTATGTTGGATTTAAATATATGGGTATTTAAATTAGAAGCATAAAGTAAGATTAAAAAAATCCCCTGTTAATGAAGTCTTAAAATGAGGATGTTACAATCTTCTTGGAAAAAGAGATCAGCTAGTGACAGAAGAGTTAGTTTGGGGTTTATTATGACCTCAAGGGTAAGGAAAAGATACAATATGATATTTTTCAAGAAATAAGGATGCAAAGAAGGAGAGATTCAGTAGACACAAGATAAAGCTAAAATTCATTAGGAAACCTAATGCCTCAAGGTATGAAAGATCATTCAATGGTTATTATTTCTCATGTAATGGTTTTTGTCATAGGGCTAAGGAGTGTAAGAGGTTTTCTAGAGATTATCACCCTTGGAAAGATGATAGAACTATATAATCAAAGAGTGTGGTGTGCTATAATTGTCATGAAAGAGGTCATATAGCTAAGTTTTGTTTGTATGAGCCTTCAAGTCAGAATTGGAGTAATGGTGGTTACAAGAGAAGGAGTGGAGTTTTGTGCTTCAATTGCAACAATTTTTGACATATTTGTAGGGACTATTATAGTCTTATAAGGAAAGAAAGGATTTTTTAAGGTCCAACAATGCATGATAAGAGGAAAAATATATAGTGGGATCCTAGAAGGATCAATGGTGTCTCATCAAGAGCATGTATTGATACAAATCAAGGGAAGATTCAGAATTCTAATCTGAAACAAGTTGATGAAGGATATTTCTCAAGTGTCCTAGAAATTTTGGGACCTTTTTAGGTCTTTCTTCTAGATCCTCCATGGTGTTATATGCCTATACTAGGATTCTTAGAGGCATACAAATTCATATGAATCATTGGAGTTAATGGGAGTTATATAGGATCAATATTATCTCCTCCATTAGGTCAAGTATGTTTTTCTAAGCTTTTAATAATATTTTTGTGGGCTTTACTTAATTGCTAAAATAGTGAAAATGTCTATGTCATTGTCTAGAGGTCTCTAATAAGGAATGAGTTTGTTCTCTAGGTCATGTATGTCCTTTCATGACGTGATGTCAAATTGTTATGACTTATATTTTGTAAAATTCATGTTGGTATCTCAAAAAGTGAGTTTTTTTAGTCATGACATCTATGTGTAAAAGTCTCTTATTGGTCTGAGTTAGTGCATGAGGTTGGTGGCAGAAACAAGGGCCAATTTCATCTTATGGATTAAATTATGAGTAAAGTATGATGTGTTATAGGTTTTTATTAAGCTATTGGTGCATAAATAAAGTGTTTCCAAGAGTATATGATGTATATGAATCTTTAAAATAGTCTCAAAAGTTGGTTAAAGTGTTAAAGGTCTCTTATTGCATACATAATCATCAAGAGGTTTGTTTTTTCATTTAGTGTTATATGAGTCTTAAGGTTATGATTCACAAGTCTATGTGATGCGCTTATTAAGGTTCCAAGAATTCTAATGCTTTGTGAAGAAGGATTGAATATGAAAATTTATGTTTCAACAATCATGATTTCTTAATCATACCATCATGTGGAAAAAGGGTTATGGCTATTTTCTTAAAGATTGGTAAGTGAAAAATAAGGAAGATTTAAGAAAATAAGTGGTTTTTATGATTCTTGGTAAAAGTAAGAGTACTTAGCACATTTGAAGGATATTGATACAGAGATATTATGAAAACTTGAGGTCTTGATATCAAAAATTTTGCATTTTGAGTGGTTACCACCTTGGCTAGGTTTTGAAGACCATAAGAAGCGACATGATGGAAATATCATGTTTGAGAGAGAAAATGGGTGAATTGAAGACCAAAATTTGAAAAAAAAATCATTTGGATAGAGAATACATTGATATTCAAAAGGTTTTGTACCCTAAAAATTCATATCTTCTTGGAATCCATGGTATTGTTCACTCCTAACTATGAAAGCGCTATAAGACCTAATTGACTAAGTGTGATTTCCTAGCTAGGAAAATTTCCTTCAATAACATGCTTCAAGGTTAATGGAGGTGACTAAGTTTCCTAATGTGTTCTCTAATCAGGTGAGCTTCTTATATAAAAGTTTTTAATAAATATTTAGTAGTGGTTTTGTCAAAAATCGGGCTAGTAGATTGTATGTATAGCTTGAGGAGGTGAAAATATTTTGAAATATGTTATGGTGCTACTAAAAATATTTTAATGCATGACTAAGGTTTTAAAATCCCTATATGAATCCAAGAATAAGAGAAAAATCAAGATTTTGGTGTTTTTTTTTTGAGGTAGCAATGTATAATGTTTTTTAGAATGAATCACTTATCATAGGCACCGTAGGCTATCCTTTTGTTAGGATATGTGATTTATTTGTTCTTGAATATGGATACTCAAAATTTAAGACAACCTCCTAATAAAGGGTGAATGATCTACATGTGTTGTTTCATCCAAATGTTTAATCACACTGAAGAAGTGTATGTGATAACAAGGTAAAGAGTGAGAAAAGAACTAATTTGAGCTTCATTGGGTATGAGGATAGGTGTGATGCAATTTTGATGAGTCTAAGCTTTAAGGAGATTCTATATGCATATATAAAGGAGTTATGGGTCCTGAAGTTGAGAAAAGGAGATGATCAAGTATGGTAATATTGGTATGGTTCACTTTTTGATATATGAGACAAGAGAACTTGCTACAGGTATATTTCTTGAATGACTGTACTCAAGAAAATTTTATGAATTTATATTTCATGAGAATGACGACTTTACCCTTAAAATTAACTTGTACCAGAACATTTTGGCAAAACTGGTCTTAATTCCTACCCTAAAAAATTTCCAACTTCAAATATCAAAAGCGTAATATTCATGAATTAACAAATATTTTCCACAATATTTTTCCCTATATAGTGTGTGTGAAAGAGGTAGAACATGAAACATATACATGTATGAGGTGTGTTGAGAATCTATTGAACTTATCTAGTTGATCTAGAAAGTGTATGTTTCCTCAGAAGAATCTAAAGATGTGTCTAGTGGCTTGGTCTATGAAGAAGGTGCTTGATGATTGATGACTAAGGACAGTGAGAATAAGGGAAAAATGAATTCAAAATTTGGTATGATCTCTATAAGTGCGAATTGGTACATTTTGATAAGGAAATCCTCTAGGTAATTGATCACATGTATAGGGTGTCAGCCATGGATCCTGGATACCTTGATGATTATAAAGGTAAGCATGAATTTTTTTTATCCAATGTATCAATTTATTAGTTGAAATTTCCTTTTCTATCAGAACTTGTTGTTTTATCTTAGTAAGAAGATGAAGGTATAGTATTTTCATTTATATTTGATTTTCCTCTATCCTAAGTAGACAATGTTATATGAGATATAAAGCATTGTATATGGTTTCTAAGAGAGAAATATTGGACTGTATGATGACTGTAAATGATTTTCTTGCTCCAGAATGACACCCTATAGGTTTTTAGGTGTTTATTATGTCAAGGGAAGTATGCAATGTCTTGGTCAAAGTTTGTTAAGTGTTTTTACATGGCTTAAAGGTCTTCTTGACCTAATTAAAAGTTTTGTAAACAAAGTAAAATACCATATAAGCTTCAAGAGCATGATTGAATTTTAACAAGGTATTTTAGTAGGGTACAATGGACAATGGTATCAACAAGGTAAAGGGGGCATGGCTTATCGTCCTAAAAGGTGTATTTTCATGGTTTGAAGGTCTAGTAAGACATAATGAAGATCAATCACAATGTTTATGACTTGAGATGCATGTCATATACTCAAAAATGGTGCTTTTAGTCGAATAAGAATGAAAATACTTGAGAAAGAGCTTTAAGAATTTGTCAAAGTGGTTGAGTCTCTTCTCGGAAATTTATCATGGTAAGGAATCAATTTTTATGTCTTCCACTAGAATGAGATGGTATTATCTCAAGGGGAGGGATGTAAATTTTTACCATAGGGTGAATGGTACTCTAGAGCCTATAAAAGTTAGTTGAAATGGAAATGAAAAGTTAGTTCAAAGATATCAGTTCATGAGAGGGTTTGAATTTAAAATTGGTGAGATCAAGTCTAGTTTGAGCCTTGAAAAGTAAAGAAAATTCAATTAATGTGGTAATTTTATGTTCTTGTTCATTTTTATCATGATAATATGTTGTATGCATCTATTTCATGGTCTATTATAGCATTCTTAGAGGTTGTAGGAGGTCAAAATAGGGTATGTGATGGAGAAAATAAGTTCTTGTGTCCAAATGAGGACATTGTATGATGATATATCTAAATAAATGAAGGTAAGGAGGAATTTTAGCTCAATAATATCATTTTTGGCATGTTCACATGGTGTGTGCTTCAAGTATAGGTCTATGAAGGTGGTTTCATAGTGAAGGAAGAAGGAAAAATAGAGTCTTGTGTGAAATGAAAAGTTTTGCATGCTTGTATGGTTGTTGATGATGATGATATAGGTATAATGATGTTTCCTTCATGGTTACTAGTATATATGTGTTGAATATGCTTTTCCTAGGGGATTTCAGTGATTTTATGTGTGGAAAGAAGAAAAAATCATTTTTGGTGAATATTTCAAGATTATGAGCCAGAATGAATTATTTTTGTTGATGTTTCCAACCAAAAGATGACCCTATGAACTTGATAAAGGTGAATAATATGTATTCAAAGGTATTATTTTATCATTAATGTAAAAATGAGGAGAATTTTAAGAGGTTTTCCATCAATGAAAAAGGGGGAGATTTTGGCATCTTGAAATTTAGGTGTTGTCATTGATATAAAATCCTATTAATAACAAAGAGGATGATAAAGTAGAGTCATATCATGCTCATAATTATGGTGAATGTTCTTGGTTGCATGAGTTAATACAATGAGAATTGCTTATTCTAGCAAGTCCAATCAAATGACCTAGCTAGCCTAGGTGATGGTGCATGGTGGTATGAGATTCTTGGTGGTTTTAGAAGCATGATATCATCATGGAGAGTATGTTTTTAGATTTATTGGGTACTCACATGTGTTTGAGTATAGGTAAATGTTGAAAACCAAGTTTTAGGTACTCATCTAGACCAGATCTAGGTGTTAGGAGGCATGAGGATGAGATGTAGAGATAGATGATATCATGTATGAATGTAGGTAGTTCTATAATGATGTATTATGGTTTTTAGGGCCTTTTAGATAGGTTTCATGATGAGTTTCAGTGTTGGTTCAACTGACCCTAGCATAAACTATGTAAAAATCTAAGTGATAGTCATGCAAATGAGATGGGATGGAGAGATAGAGATATATTTGATCTATGATGATTATTTAAGATGATTAAAAAGGTTTATTAGAGGTTTGATCATAATTTGGAATCAATCTAGAGATAATTTTGCAAGATAAGTTAGTTTTAGTGAAACATGGTCTAAGAAAGGGTTTTTTCTAGCTCCAATTACACCTTCAAGTGCTCACCTTGAATTATGTGATTTGCATGGGAAATTTTGGATTTTATGTATGTTTATAAATTTATTCTATAATTTTTCAAAAAAATTATGAGGTTATATCATCATCAGGTTTTTATGAACGAGTGTTTAGAAGGTAAACATCTTTTTATGTGCTTAAAACCAAAGATCAAAAGCGGTAGGAGAGAAAATTATAATAAGTTCTCAAAATTGTTTTAAATTTTATGGATTATGATTTAATTATGTAGATTAATCCTCTATATTTCTAGAAAGGTATGGTCATGGTTTTGGTGATGAGTGGACCCCACTCAAATAGGAATGTTTCTAAAGAAGTTAAAATTAGGACAAGGTTGTCCAAAGGAGTTACAAATTAAATGGAAATTTTTTTAGTATGTGAGTTTTAATTGATTTTCATGATGATTTTAGGTCATGAGGATGCATAAAATAGAAAAGTGTTCCATATTCGTGAAGACCGGTCAAAGGGCAATTTTGGGGTAGTTTCAGGAAGTTTGTAAAGATGATCTTGGTTTAAGGCCTTCCACTTGTAGTTAAAAGGAGTTAAAATATTTTATGGAAATATAATTCATATATATTTCCATTTTTATAAGTTTTTCTCATGATTATGAGATTTGATGGGCCATCCATGTCAGTTTGTTAGAAGAAGGTAGTTGGTTTTCCAAGATAATATTGCTTTTTCTAAAAGAATGAAGTGATTGAAGCATGAGATTAATGATTTTATAATTTATATAACTTGGAGATTGAATATGGATGGAATTTTTCCTATTTAATGCCTTCATAGGTTTTGGAATTGGCATAAAGGGTTCAAACTAATTGAGTTTTTAAAATAGGTTTCGGGGTGGCTTTATTTGGAAAAGAGGAAAGTTGTTTTGGTTTGAGAATATGGATGTTTCATGATGTATAACTTTCATTTATGTGTTATAAAGGTCCCTATGTTTCCATATAATGGTTAAATGTCATAGTTGAGGTGTTCTTTGGTGGTATTTATGCCCAAAGGTAAATACATGGGTGTTGGAAATAGTTGTTTTGTGAAGGATATGAGCCAGTGGGCCATTTAATAACTTATTTGATTGGTGCAAGTAAATTTGAGACCATTTATGATTCTTATATGTTATATTACTCATGTATAATGAATTGGAGAGCTTTGATAATCATGGTTTTTGTGTTAGTGTATTTTACTCATTCTAGTGATGGGGTTTTGAACATTTTTTGTGCAAGTTGGATGGTTTTGGGCATGAACAACCTACATGGGTCATATGTGAATGTTTTAATGATTTATATGGAATTTTTAAAATTTTCTTGGTCAAGAGGAATTTTTAAAAATTTTCTTGGTCATAAGGATTTTGAATCAAGAGGAATGTATAAGAGTGATTTTTTGGTGTTATTTGGGCAGTAGTTGTGCATATGTGGAAAAGTGTGACCTATGTGAAAGTGATTTGCAAATAAAAATTCATGTGTTGAGAGATAATATATTTCATGAAAAGTTAAATAATTTTTTTAATAGTGTCTAAAACTGAAAGGGTCTGAATTAAATATAAGTGAAGAAAGTGAGAGATAAAGTGAGTTAGAGAAGCTAGGGTTTGAGTAATGGTTTGAAGGAGTTTGTAACTTAATCTTGTGATCACCATCAACTAAGTTATAGCAGTATATCTTCAGTGATATATTTATCAAAATCTTGTTTGATAATTCATATTCATACAAGTCTCTTATTGTGATTCTTATCAACAATGGTTTAGGGTTTTTCTCCTTGTGGGGGATGTGCCTCACTAAATAAATCTCTTGTGATGTGTAATATTCACTTGAGTATTTGTTGTGAGTAATATCAAAAACAATTTCAGCGGGTTTTCTTCTCCTTTATGGTTTACCACTTATATATTTTGTTATGGTGTTTTTCTATTGATCTTGATTGATTGCATGTATGTTATATGATGTTGTGCATACATTAATGGATGGTTAATTGGTTATTGGTTTAAGAAAGAAAATATGTAATTGAATTAATGTTTGTAAATAATGATTCAATCCCTACTATTCATTGATTATTTTTTTCTTCCAATAGTTTTTCCCACATTTATTTATCTTATTTTTAATGCATTACCTTCACAAGCTTAGGTTCATCCAATCCACACATGATGGCATTCATGGCCTTGGAATTGTCACTACACAACTTCTTGTCTTCATTACTTGTTGGAGGAGTTGCAGGAGCAGTATAACCATCTACCATTGATTTTCAAATATAAAAACCTAATGACATGATGTGATTCCTCATCCTTAAACTCCAAAAGGCATAGTTCACTCCATCAAACAATGGTGCCTTGCTAGAAGAAGAGACATCCTACTGACTTACCATTTGTGTGCTTCAAGGATATATTTTTAAGTGATAAAACTTCTCCAAAAGGACCTACTCTGTTAGCAATTGTTGAAATCACAATATACTAAGAGGGTGGGGTGAATCAGTCCTTTAAAAAATTTAATCAATTCAAATTATCTTTCTTAAATCATAAATCATTCAACCATTAATGTGTGCATAATAACATACAACATTCATTCAAATAACCATAACCATGAAATAGAACACCATAGCACAAGATATAATTGGGAAACCCTCGAAGGGAAGAAAACGCACTAAAATTTTTATTATATTACACAAATCAAAAGTGTTTAGTGAGTCACCAACTTCAAAAGGATCACACACTCCCTATTTTAGTTGAGAACCATCCCTAAAAGAAGAACCAAATCATTCATATCATGCATCTTATACCTCCAAATCCTACTGATATAAAGCATCAAATCATCCATATCATGCATCTTCTACCTCCATCTTCTAGCCAGAGAAATCTTATCTTGATAAATAAGTAACCTTCTTCTTCAAAAACTGAGTTGTATGACCTATTAAAACTTATCAACATGAGAAAACCCATATACCATTTAAAATATATTTTATTATTCTTTCCATAACACCTTACATTTCGCCACATCCAAGTATAAGGCCTTTAACTAGGTCTATCTCTAAAACTACTCCAGAATTGCCCCAAAATTTCCTTAAGATCAGTCTTCATAAATAGGGCACAATTTTCCCTCTATAATCTTAACCATGATCTAAAACCATTATGGAGATCAAGTACATATCCCATGATAAAAACAATGTAAATTTATTTCATACCTTCTTTGGGAAATTTCTCCATAATCTGAACTTCTTAAAAAATGTACATTTTTAAGTGGGGTCCACACATAGTAAGAAGATTTATCTTACTTTTATATAAATTTAGAGGAGTCCTATAGAACATCCAATTGTAATACTATAAAAAAAATCATTATGGGCACATACCATGAAGATCGGCTTTTCACTCTAGACCTAGGGTTTCAAACTCACAAAAAGGAGTTTACCTTCTTAACATTCGTTCATAAAAATGTGAAGATGAAATTATCTCATTATTTTTGTGAAATTATATTATATAAATTAAAAACCATCCATGAAATTAAAAATATCCCATGCAAATCACACAATTCAAGGTGATTATCAGAAGTTGCAATTAGAGTTGGAAATCACTCTTTCTTGGACCTTATTTCACATAAAACATCATAACTTGAAAAATATTTTTTATAATTACTTTAAATTTTACTCACACCTATATTACACCCCTATGAACCATATCCAATCATCATATATAAAATATTTCTTCATATTTGTAAACCATCTCATTTGCATGACTATACCTTGGGGTTTTGCATGGTTTAAGTTAGGTTACAAAAAAGAACCTCATACCTCATCATGAAACCTCGTAAAAAGGCCCTAAAACACATTAAAAAAATGTATCACATTATTTATTTCCTCCATGATCTCATATGGATCTATACCTTCTCATTTGGTCTCCAAGCACTTAGACTAGGTTTAGATGAGCACCTACGACAAGGTCTTCCACCTATACCTACTATCCGAAACTCATGTGAGTGCTTAAAATAAATCCTAAAATTATCTCCATTCTCATATAATACTCCTTAAGAGACCAAGAAACTCAAACCATCATGCATCATCACCTAGGCTAGCTAGGCCACCGACTATGCTTTCTAAACCAAGTGAATCCCACCGAGTCCACTCATGTCATCATGAAACCACATGAGTATCCATGTCATCATCATAATAAGAACCTTATAACACTAATCCATCATCATATTTTTCATTTATAGGATTTTAGATCAAAAATAATCCATTTGAAATGAATTTCATCTCTAAAATGTTACTTTAACAAATGATGGTGACTCTATGAAGCTCACTATCCTCTCGGTCTTCCTCGAACCATCCAGATAGTATCCATGCACAAAAATTAATCCTTCAAGATTATTTACACATCTTCCCTAGATTTCCCATACCTAATTTCACTCTATAATATAAACACAACATCATATCCCTCTTAATAAGGTCAAAAGGACCTTCATCACCTTCTTCAAACATCCCTCTAGGTCACATTTTTCCTCCTCTCTCAAAACTAACTCAAATGAGATTTATAATTTTATTTTATACCCTTATCATGATCATAATACATGCAATTAGGCATTAATAAATGAAAATAACTTTAAAAATCATCTATAAGACCGTGAAGGTAATCACCTAGAACCATCTAGGCCTCCATTAGGACTCAAGAAGCCCTAAATCACAAAATAAATCAACTCATTATAATATGAATGTTATAGACTAAAAATATTCACCAAATAATGGAACACACTTAGACATGTTTTATAAGCCTTAAAAATCTCAAGCAACCATGAAACATATTAGACCATTCATCTCACCTCATGAAACCTCTCAAGAGCACCCTCAAAATTAGCCTTCAGAGAACATGAAATAAATTCCTCAAAACTCATTAAAAAATCAATTTTAATATACCATATGAAATATATTGATCTCAGGATCATACCCCAAGCTTAAATCAAGCCATAAGACTGATTGTAGAACCTCTAAAACCACTCTACACCAAGACTATTCTAAATTACCCAAAAACTAGTCCTCAAAAAATAGGGCACACTTGACCACATAATATCTCAAACATGATCTAAAAACTCATGGAAATTAATTAAAAAACACATGATTTAATAAATGTTAAATTATTAAATAGTTATAATGTAGAACTTTTCCAAAAACTGAAATTTTCCACAAACAATAATTTTTAAGTGGGGCCCACATACTTTAACAACCTCTAAATTACATCAACAGAAATATGGAAGATTCCTCTACAACCTTTAAGCATTAAATTTTTAAAATTAATCAATTATATATCACTACACTCAAGTTCTTCCAAGTCACTATCAAGCTATGGTTTTGAGAGGGATAAAAAGTAGTTTACCTTCTTAACAATTATTCATAAAAACATGCTAATAAAACAACCTCATTCCACTTGGAAAATTTTCATAACTGACCTATTAAAATTTCCTTGTGATCTTGGTTCCCCATGAAAATCATACACTCTCTAACAAGAATATGAAATTCATCTTTTAGCTCAAATCCTCACCTCTAGGAACTCAGTTTTGGTAAAAAATCAATATCTTACTTCAACATGCAAACCAAGACCTCAAACTTGGACCACACATTAATATCAACCTGCTATAATTTTTACAAGGCTTTCCTTTTCACCACCATGCTAGAAATTTTTTAACTCATTTCATTAGAGCATGATTTCTCAAGGATTAGGTCTAGTGAAGACCTAGAAACCATGACTTCTCATCATATTTTCACTCTCGAAACTTGTGAGTGTCCCTACAATTCATCCACGTGCTTCCCATGCTATTACTAAGATAAAAAAACTCATATACACATTTAATCCATCATACCATAGCATACCTTCTTGTAATGATTCACAAAAAGTACCTTCAACATATTTGCTTCACTAAATCAGATCTTCTCACACCTTAGACAACCTTGAATACCTACACTAACCTTCAAGACATTCCATATCAGCTAGGAAACATCATCAATTCACTTCAAAACCTCCACAAGCCATCCTACGGACTCAAGAAATCATGATACAAAACCTTAACTAAACAATCTCAATAAGAAACTCAATAATACTAACCAAACTTCATGTTTCTCTTATATTTTGACATCAATGACCTTAGAAAATAATAAAAACATCACTCCTTGAAATCACTTGACAACACATGGCTAAAACTTAGGATATGATTTGTGATGTCTAATGGACATAAAGGTGGTTTTCAGGTCCCATACAACATGATTCATGCATTAAAGAATCTCTTAATGTCAGTTGGTATGGTCATAAGTTGGTCACAAGTTGACCTAGTTAACTAGTTTAGGACAGATAAAGTGAGCTCCAGATATGCTTATGTAGGACCAATAGTTTTCTCTTTACCATGCTGTTTGGGTCTTTTATTTTTATTAGGGGTTCATTATGCATCAAGTAAAAGAATTAGAAGACTTTGAATGGGTCAGTACAAATGTTGGAAGATCAAGCTTCCTTGACTGGGTTTTCATGGTGTAAGACAATTTTGTGAGTGTAATTTGGTAAGTGGTTCTTAGGAACTTACAGCTCATATGTTGGTGTCTAAAGCATGTGATACTATGTTATAGTTCATATATCAATTGTGTATGTGGTTTACTTCCATGTTTGAGTGGTTTCAGTATTTTTGAGCTTCATCTATGAATATTAGTTTGTGAAGATGCATAGACCTAATAAGACTAAGTCATAATGAGTAGCTTCATGATATGATCTTATGGTGTATATTTTAAGAATCATGTAGAAGGAATATAGTAGAGTTAGACAACATGTCTAAGTGGTTCATGATGTTTGGTGAATTCCATGTGGGTCAAGATGACCCCGACTTGCAAAGGAGTTGTGTTAGTAATTTAGGCCTAATTGAGTCCTAATGAAGTATTTTACATTTCATATTCTATTTTTAACCTATTTTAGTTATTATATGATGTTTTTATGATGTTCTCAAGTTGTTATGATTTCATATGCTCTGTGAAGGTCGTTTGAGGTGTTTGGTGTGCATGAGTCATGTATATATGCAAGTGAAGAAGACCTATTTTGTAGTTGAGAGGGTAAGAGGTGTAAGCGAGAAAAAGGGAAGTAAGAAAGAGAGAAGAAGGTCTTAGTGACCATCAAGGAAGAGTATAGGATAGTTCATGATGTTATAGAGAGTATTCTAGTGTTGGAGAGCTAGGTCACTTAACCTAATTGATACTAGTTGAGAAGAGAGTGTATAGAGAAGCCTAAAAGGAAATTTTGAGAAAGAGAGAAGAAGGAAGAGCTAATAAAGAGTCATCATCTATTTTTTTAGTAATATTTTGAAGTTGAAAAACATAACTATAAGGCTGAGTTAGTTTTGAGTCATATAGGGGTTTGGTTACTCCATGTAAGTTGGTGTTGACTACATTTATGGGTTGATGCTCTATTAAACTTCTATGATTTAGTTCTCCTTATGGAGTTAGTGCTTCAATAAATTGATTCATTTCTCTATGGTAAAATTCATCTAATCTTTGTTTTATTGGGTTTTCTTCCCTTTAATTATTTCCCACTTATATTTGGTGTACATGTTTGCTTGTATTCTCATTACTCATGTATGGTTATGATTATTCGTTAATCCATGTTTAATGGTAAATATGAAATGATAATTTATGAATTCTAAAGTGTATGTGAAATATAATTTTAGGGTACACTGATTCAAACCCCTCCCCTCTCAGTGGTTGTGCTTCTAATAGTATGATTTCTAATTTTGGTAGGGTATAAGATACATTATTTTGAAGAAGGTTATCAATATACAGTTGTAACCTATCTAAATATCCATCTATGGTTTTAATTTATCTATTACTTTGGCCAAACCATGCCAAGATATTTTCATTAGGTCATAAATAGGATGGGGTAGAATTTGATTTCATACTAACCTGTGGCCTTGTCAAGAATAGTGGGTAGAACCCTTTCTCTCGTGTGAATTTCATGTTGTTTGAGATAAAAAGTTTCACTTATGGGCCTTGATATGTTGATATCTAGCCGATATATTCAATTCCTATACTATAGGAAGGACTTGATGTTTTGATATAAGATACATGTGGTAAAGGGGATTTTTTGGTATAGTTATTATCCCAACTAGAAAAAGAGGGTGATTGTTGAGTACTCACATGAGTATAGTAAGCCTCAAGGCATAGAAAGTTTTTTTATAATATTGGTTTATCATATTTGGGGGTGTATAAACACCCAAAAAAATATGGGAGGAGAATATAGGAGAACCAAAAAAGAGACTAAAATGAACATGAGAAGAGACTAGTCTTTCATGTCGGGTTCTTTAAAATTTATGCCCCCGAAAAAGGACACGAGATTCCTTATGTACTTGACTTCCCAAAGTCGAGTTGGGATAGCCAAAATGTGTAAGATGTGATGGATGAGGATAGGTATAAATGATAAATATCTAATATGTGGGGATGATTATGGATTGTGATTTAAAGGCAACACAACTCATAATTGATCGGCTTCGCAAATACAAAAGTTTCTTGTCGAGGAAAAATAAAGCTTGTCTAATCTATGTGTATGGAATGCTATGATAAATAATGATTATTGCACACAAATTCTGATCTATATCAATTAAACTGAATATACTTCCACTTAGCTGATAGACTCTTTGGAAATGTATATTTTTCCCTACGTACTCCTCTCCAAAGAGGGTCATGCAAGGGTGTTTATGATGGACAAAGAATGTAAACTAGATATTTTGATTTCTAGCTCATTTTTCTTGGTTGGCCCAAAAATTCTCAACTTTGGTTAGTTGTTTATTTAATTTTTCATGTTGGTTAACAATCTATGGGGGCAAAGGAGTAGGTTTTAAAAATAACACTCATAGTACTAAATACATGTGTCCTTGATATCAATATATGCATGTTGGGTAAATAATTGGCTCGAATATCCTCCTACAAGGTTAGGATAGACAAAAATGGTCATATAGGGGCATCAACTTGTGAGAAAGGATAAGGGAATCCATAAAATTAGTCAAAGGATGATCATAATATATGAACCGGTAGCGTGAGCTTCTAATTTTTGTTTTTATTTTATTTTGTAAGTTACCTTTAAATTTTAGTTTTGAATAAATAATGGAAACATATCTAGCTTTAATAAAAGAAAAATTCACTTAATATTATAATTAACTAAATTTCTTTATTGTTAATTAAATATATAAGTGGAGCTATCTATTCTATTATTTGTATTTGTAACAAGATTTTCAAAAGGAAAACGATTAAAATAAAAACTAATATTTTGTGTTTTTGGGATTTATAAAAGAAAATAAGATCTACTTATATAGACACCAGGAAATTATTTAAACTAAAACTAATACTTCTCCTAATTAAAATAAACTAAAATAAAAAATAATCAAATGTTTTATTCCTCAATTGTAGGTGTGCTTTGGATAACTACTCTAAAGAGGAACTAATAAAATGTTATTAATGTAGAAAATAAAAATTCCCGACAAAGATTTTTCCTCAATTTTTTCATAAATGGAAAGCTTCTCAAAAGTAATTTATTCTTTTCTTAATAAAGCTTCCTGAAAAAATTACTTCTAAATTAATTGGAAGAAAATAAAATATGAATATTTCCCCACTTCTTCCTCCAACCAATTTCCCAAGTAGATCCATAGGGATAAGCTAGGAAGAAGTTATCAAGGGAAGAAATTTTATATGAGGAATATTTTAAAAATAAATAATGGAATGTAGAATGTATACAAGAAATGTTGGAATCTTATTCTTTTAACAAAATAAATAAATTTATTTCTTTCAATTCTAATGAATCAATGCCTATGCTCAAACTTTAAAGAATTGAAATACACCCCAAACCTAGTCACTACAGAGTTATGGTATATTTTTCCAATGATGTTGATGATACATCCATTGTATCCTAAGCTTCAAACTCCTTCCCACGTGTGGTTTAAAATTGATCTAGTGAGAAAGGTAGTAAATATAAGTAAGAAATCAAAATCAAATGGCTATTTTTGTAGTAAGAAAGGTAGCTAGAATGTGAGATGAAAGGAAAGAAGATAGATAACTATCTATCTATGTAAGAGTTCCTCAAAATTCTGACAACATAACACTTCTCTAAAATATAAATTTTCCAACCCATGATATATATTAAATTTACATTTTTATAATTTTTGGAGAATAATACTTCAAGAACACATGTCGATCAAGAAATGATGATTTATCCAAAAGAAAAGGATTCACAAAGGATGATGAATCTAAGACCAATCAAATGATCCTATTTTTTATCCAATTTGACCAAGTAATGTGAGAGAAAATCAAACCATAATTAAAACATGCATTCAAAAATGTGTGTTTAAATTTTTGTTTGAACAGTGACATAACCACCCATGTCACTATAGGGGAGGTTGTTAAATGGCTATTGTAGTTATGTAACCACCACTTTGGAAACATGGGTGGTTATGAAACCACCGCATTGATTACACAACTAATACCTAGGAAATTCATAAAGAGGAAAAAATATGGTTTTGTAATCCAAATTGAATCCCAAAAATAAAATGAATGGATGAGTTGAGTGAAAAGAGGGATCCAAAGGAGAGGGAGAGGAATTCGGTTCTTGTACTCATGTTAGAAGGAGTTTTGTTATCATCATAGATGTATCACAATTCAATGTTGCACAATTTAATTTTTGCGTGTGTATAGTGGCACGTAGGACATATGCATGGAAAATGATATGTCTAGAATGAAGTGTCATTTGTGACTAGTTACTATTGGGTTGGTGACCATCTATAGTGGTACTTATCTATGGTTTTTGGGGAATCACTATGGATGGAGGTAAAAGTTGATTGATCTCCCAAAACTCTTCTTTGGTGACAAGATTCATAAATCCTAATATTATTCACATTAATTTAGGAATTGATCACTCATGGCCCTTCTAACCATCTCCAAAGAAAACTTATCCAAGGAAATAATACACAAGGACATTCTATCATTTCTCTCTTAACATTCAGGTGTACTCTATCCTTGATTCACTTATTTATTTTACACATTACCATACATAAAATTTTTATTTCTCTAAGTTAAAGTTTAATTTTATATAATGTGAACATTGACTACAATTTTTTTATTTTACAAGTATGTCCTTCTAAGAAAAAGGTAGCAAAATTATAACACAGAGAAATCTCAAGAAAAAAATTCTCAAGGAAAAGTAAATATTTTGCCACAAATATAGGTATCCTTTTCACTACATGAAAAATTCACCCCTAGGATTATTATACCCTCTTAGAATCCATGATGCACATCCTACAATTTCTATTTAGCACATTATTGGATACTATATCCTTAGGATCTCCACAGGTATGCTCTTCAATCTACTTTATGCTACACCAAATATTCATTCACTAGCATAAAGTGGGGGAAAATATAAACATATAAATATACACATAGTTATATTACATTATGTCCCAAAGTATGTTATTATATGCATTATTCCTAAGTAATAAAACTAGACATTTCTAACACTTATTTTGCTTTATATTGACATTATTTTATCTTTTTATGTTTTCATCCTTTAATTTTCTAGAATTATCCCTTTAATTTTAGACATCACACAATGTGTTACTCAGTTGATCATTTCCTGATGCATATTTTGAGATTTTTGGACATAAGTGCCTAGTAAGGGACAATAGTATTCAATGTTATCATCCCCCTACGATAGCTTCTATCCCTTTTCTTGTGTTCTTATATTTTAAAATGGTATACCACTTGTTTATATTTTCTAAACTTGTATTGATCATATTTTTAGGGTTGTTAATGTAAAAATTGAAGTGAATGAATCATATATATACATGTCCTACTTATACATAAAGGAAAATCAAGAATTAACTAAACAAGATACTACTAAGAACCTATCTATAAACTAATGAACTAATCTTGGATAAGCAACTACATTATTCATTGCATAGGAATAGGAACATTCTAAATTCCATAACACATATTATCTAGGGGAAAGTAGTTATATCCCACTATCTTGGTGAATCTTTCAAAAGGGAAACCTAACTTCAAGGACACAATTTTATATCATACACACAAGATCTACATAGAGTATGAAATGTAGTGCAACACTCAATAAATTCACATTGGGGTGACCATCGAGGTTAGTCGACTCAAGTATTTACATATTTTATTTATTCTAATGTGTTATTGAGTCTTACACATGTAGCTAGGGTATTGTTTTACAAGTACAAGTATGATAAGAAACCCTATGATGAAGTGAATGTGATTGAGAGAGAAGTAAAGATGACATTATCTAACATGGAAAGAACTAGATCCACATCTATCATTAGGAAAAAGTGCCTAATTCATATAATAGTGCCAAGAGATATTGTCCATACTTGGGAGATATTATCCCAATATAACTCTCATATTATTATTTTCCAGAAAAATTATACATAGTTCAAACTAATCTTGTTCCACCATCATTCTTGTCTAGATCCAATCTAGACAACCAGATATCAACTAAATCACTCCTATCCTCTTGTTGGTTGTCATTTCTCATAATTTTATATTGATATATTGTGTGTTTTTTTATATATAATTTTCTCCAGTCCTCGATTAAGATTTAATTTTATTAAATCATGAGTAACCCCTAATCTAAATCAGAAAAATAAATGGAAGATTTTGAATTAAATACTCGAGATAGAGGTCAATGTGACAACCCAAACTAGGAATTATTCTTTGTAACCCTCCTCCACTTACTCTAGGATACAATATTATATTCATACTATCCCCAAGCCATTAAGGGCACATGACTTGATTACAAACCTGATTAATACATTCTCTCACATATCATTTCTTGACTTGTTTAAGAATTCTCTAGATGATCACTCTACTCTTTTTGATGCACTATGTCTTAAAAATATAGTCAATGTCATGCACCCTCTTGAATCCCAAATCAATCACATTTGTTTTCACATACATCCTCTAGGGTATAATGATAGAGACACTAGTCATGTTTTTTTATATAAGTAAAATTCCCTTTGACACCAAGATATCTAGGAGAGGACATCCACACTTCTACTTACATGTGATAGTTTATAATAATTATATAAATGGAGGAATAATTAATGATAATGCTGATATAAATGTAGTGCCCTTATCCTTCTTGCAGAATCTAGGTTATGAAGAAACTAAATACTCTTCAACTAGAAGCATGATATGAGACTATGACAGTCTCAAAACAACCTTGATTAGAATAATAACCCATCCCATTTACCTTAGACCAAAATTTATTCTAACTAAATTCTACATCATAGATAGAGAAATAAGCTCCAATATTTTTTTAGGGAGACCCTAAATTCATAGGATGAAGCCTACCCTTCCATATTGTTATAAAAATTTAGTTTCTTACACTTAGGGAACATTTTTTTTTCACTCAGGGAGATACTAGGCCATTTGACACACACTTGGAAAATATTAAAAGGAAGGATGGAATTCATTTTGAGTTTGAAATTGTAAAAATCAACTAAATAAATTGAATCCCTAAAAGGGGTTGATCATGACTACAAAATGTGCCACAAAGGTAAATGTGGATAATCTAAAGGTGATTGAAGCTACAAAAAGAGTGATGAAAATTCCCTTATGTAGAGGTAGTATTTACCAAAACTATATCTCGAGACTATGAAAATATTATAAAGTGACTCACCAATCAGCCTTATCTTTGAACCACAAGGGATTATTAGTCTTCTTAGCCTATCCTTTCTTTCCATAGATGATATAGAGACATCCGTATGGTAGAGTCATCAAAAATGTGAGAAAATCTTCTAAGGAGGCCACATATTCTCTCTTACCCACAAACCTCTAGATGCTCCACTAAAATGGAGTAAAATTTCATTATGCCACATGTGTATGGGTGCTATTAAATTCTAAAGGTAAGATTATTCCCTTTGGATTTTGAATGCACCAACAATGACAATGAGTATGAAGCCTTACTTCTAGGTCTTATAATTTCCAAGAGCTTAGAATTTAGAAACCTTTGAGTCCTTAAGGATTCATAACTAGTTTTTAATCAAGTTTTCAAGGTATATGAGACCAGATTGGAGCACCTCCAATTCTACAAGGACATTTTGTTTGAGATAAGAAAATATTTTTATTTATATCCATCGAGACTATTCCCAAGGAGAGAAATTAATTGGATGATTCTATGGATTATTCTTCTTCACATTTTTTCCAAGCTAAATATTTACTACAATATAATTTTTATGTCCATGAGACCATAAAACTCAGTAAATAAGATTCCAAATATTATAATCCTCCCTTACATAAAAAACATGAATGAACCCATCACTATAGAATTTTCTAAAAAATGACGAGGCAATCCTAGGGTTCTTGTATACATACATTGATTTTCCCATTCCCCTAGAATTTGAGGAAGGGAATGCTTCCTCGATTGAGGATATTAGAGACATCAACATCGAAACTAACATAGATCCGGGATTATAAATATGGGTTCTTCACTCTCCCTAAGGAGAGGAAGATATATTATTATTAAGGGGCATGTACATGCCTTTGGTTTCACATACAAGGACATGTTTAGGTTTAATCATAACATGGTTGTGTTTATAGTTATTCTCTATCTCAAGAAAGGGTATCATCATGGAGAGGAGGAAAGATAAAGAAAATGGGTATGAATAGAGTGTTTTCCCATGTGTGATATAATTTACAGAAAATGGTGTCAAAACCATAAGTATAGTTATTAGTTTGCTTATGAATAGTTCCTTATTTGGTGTCTATGAGATTAGACTGCAAGAATTTTTGGTGTGTGTGACCGGCCTAGTCATCATCCACATCACATGGTGAGTCATATCACCTTGTAAGAGTCATAGGTCTTAGGAGTCAAATTAAAAGTGTCGATTCTATCATAGAATTTTTCATTGTCATTTGCGTCAGTGCGTCATAGGAGTTACATTCCTTATTTGGAATTGTAACTCCTCCTTTAGTGGTGTCATATGCATCATTCACGTCATATGTGTCAGTTGTGTCATAGGAGTTAATTTCCTTGTTTAGGCATGGGGGTTACACAACACCCCTATTTGTACTTCCTTTTTTGATCTATGAGGATGAGTAGACCTGTTTTCTTATTTGCATATTCTTTCCATTGTTCAAATATTGCTTATTGCATTGGAGCTATGATGTTACCATCGAGTGCAACTTCATCGTGGTGCATTGTTTTGATATCGGTTCTCACATATCCCTCTTTCATGGTATCAGAGCGTGAGGTTTTGGTAAAATGTGCACTCTTCATTTATCGATTGCTAACTACTACGGTTTTGTTTTTAATCATTCCTCATGTAAGCTTTCATTAGCTTTATTGGAATCATGCTAACTGTGTTAACAACTATTCTTTGGAGTTTTTTGCATTTTGGGGTTTATGCATGTGTGCAGTTTGTATTTTCACCGCCATATTTCACTAGTTGCAGTCATATCTTGGTGGGAAAGCGTTATTTTGAGGTTGACTCATTTCTGGTCCTATTCAGTTTTTTTCAAAAAAAGTGATTTTTTTTGGAAAATCTATTTTTTGGCCATCTTCCACTCTCCCTGCTATTTGCATTGTTTATTATCTCAGGCATAAGCTCTTGAGGTTTTGTTGTATTCAACCATATTATATCTTTGTCTTTTGGGTAATTTTTTTTACATTGTGGGGTTTTTCCGCATATTACCAGTTGAAAACCGTGATCTCCCCTTGTGCTGATTTTTCGTACCCTACATTGTTTGCTTACATTTTGTCTTTCTTAACCTTGTCGCTATTGCATTTTTCTTGGCTTTTTCTTGTTTGAGCTGTGCTAAACCTGCATGTTTTTTTGACACTAATCTGGTTGTTATTGGCTTGGTTTGATCACTCTAAGTCTCTCACCCGATTGTCTACATTCATTTCTCTGTGATTTGCCTTTTTTGATGCATTTCTCCACCCTATGCACTATTCGCTGAATCGTATTGGGTTCTACTATTAATTGGAACCTTTCCCCATCCTCACTTTTTGCTTCCCGTCCTTCACATTGGTGTTGTAACCACCACATGCCTACATGGCTCCATTCTTTCCCACCGGCATTGACCACCATTTAAATCCTTGACCACATTTAAATTTCCTCCCACATTCAAAACATGTTGCCTTTTTATTAAATATGTGGTTAAATTATAAGGATTCATTTTTTTAATACTTTGTAGTTTTCTTTTAATTCGTGATGGTCAATTATAGGTAGGGGTGGTTTTAAATCTACGGGCCATTTTTAAATAATAAAGTGTGGCAATTAAGTGGGTCGGGTAAACATTCAACATGAGTAAAAAAGGGTGGCCTTTTTAAATAAAGTAAAGCTTTAATTAAAGTGAACTTTAATTTTATATAATGTTCTTTAAAACTCTACATAGCTTTTTTAATAAAAGGCCAATTTTTAAAAATGGTACTTTTTTAATTAGTTGGATTATAAATAATTTTAGATTTAATTAAACTATTTAAAGGTACCTTTCTCTAATTTAATTGGTTTTTAAGTAAAAATTTTAAAACTAATTACTTTTTTAAGAGATTTATTATTTTAGGTATCTAATTTCTCTTCAGCTCTTAGATTAGTAGAAATTTAAAATAGTCGATTATCTAATGTTATTATTTATTTTGTCCCTTTATATTTTAAAATTAAGTTAATTGAACGTTTCCAAAAGGTCATTTTCTTATCATTATTGGCTATTTGTTTTCTCTAATCCTACGTTGAAGTGTGTTACAACATTTCTAGCCTTTTTTAACCTTCTAGGAACCTTCTTGCATCCTAGAGGTCATATGGATTTTAGAGTGCCTTCCTTCATGGGTACCTAGAGGAAGAGATCTATATGGAACAACCTATGGGTTATGTCCATGATCCATCCTTCATTTACAAGTTAAAGAAGGCTCTCTATAGCCTTAAACAAGCCCCTCGAGCTTGGTGTGTCAATATGGACTCCTTTTTACTTACATCAAGGTTCACTCGGTGTCACTCTGACCCAAATGTGTATATTCTATGGGAGGATGACTCCATGCTTATTCTTGTTCTCTATTTTGATGACTTTTTAATCACGGGTAGCTCTTCCTCTATCATTGATTCTGTGAAGATATCATTTTCGAACAAGTTCTCCATGTCCGACTTAGTATTGCTTCATTAATTTGTTGGGATCCAAATTTCACAATCGACTTAGGAATTATGATCTCAAGGCTAAGTACTCTCTTGATTTTCTTGCTTGGATTCACATGTCGATTGAAATTCCTCACCTACTCCTTTTCTTTTTGGGGTCAAGTTGGTTTTTGATTTCTCTTCCCCCTTGGTTGATGGTACCCTTTATCGGTAGTTGGTGGGGATATTGATCTACCTTACTCAAACTCGGCCGATCTATCGTATGCTATTTGGATCATGTCCATATTTATGCAGGAGCCTCATGAGCTTCATTTAAAAGCAACAAATTAGATCCTTCACTATGTTTTTGGCACTCACACGGATGGTATTCATTACTTAGGAGGGAGTGAGATTGACTTGGTTGAATTTACATACTCAGATTGGTCCGGTGATCTAGTTCATCGAATTCTACCTCAAAGCTACGGTTTCACTCTTAGTTCATGTCTGTCGGTTGGTTCAAGTAAGAAGTAGAATGCCATTTCCATATCATTGAAAGAAGCATAGTACATAGGATTAATTAACGCTACCACGTGAAGTTGTTTGGTTACAAGGTATCTTGGACAGACTTTGGCATCCACTTTGAAGAGCCAACCATTATCTATTGTAACAACATGAGCACTATCTTGATTCGGAGAAATCTATTTTAGCATCAGTAGATGAAGCACATTTAGATTCACATGCACTTCATATGGTTGATGATACATGAAAACATCATGAATTACAATATGTTCGAGATAGTTGATCATGTTGCAAACATATTCACCATGCCCTTCACTGAGTTGAAATTTCTTCACTTACGGTCTCTTCTTAGGGTGAGGTCTGTTGTAGCTTCCCATATTCTTCAGGCTATATATTCCTCTTCTTCTCCTCTTCTTCTTTCAAAAAGATGTTGTTTGTATATGGGCACCTTATCAGGCCTTTAGTTTTCAAGCCCCATTGGCACATCTTTCTTAGTTATCTAGGGGAGTCTTCTTTTTTGTTTTGTCTTACCATGACCTCTGCCTCAGCTTCGATGAAGGGGGGGTGTTGGTGTGTGTGACCTACCTAGTCATCATCCACATCACATGGTGAGTCATCTTGCCTTGCAAGAGTCATAGGTCTTAGGGAGTCAAATGACAAGTGTTAGATTATGTCATAGAATCTGTCATTTTCATTTGCATCAGTGCATCATAGGAGTTACATTCCTTATTTGGAATTGTAACTCCTCCTTTAGTGGCATCATATGCATCAATCATGTCATATGCATCAGTGGCGTCATAGGAGTTACTTTCCTTGTTTAGGCATGGGGGTTACACAACACCCCTATTTTTACTTCCTTTTTTATCTATGAGGATGAGCAGACTTGTTTTCATATTTACATATTCTTTCCATTTTTCAAATATTTCTTATTTTCTTAGAGCTACGTCATTACCATCGAGTGTAACTTCATCGTGGTGCATTGTTTTGACATTGGTTCTCACATATCCCTCTTTTAAAGATCAAATAGAAGAATGTTGTAGTGCCCGATTCTCTTTGACACCTTTTGATGTTGATCATGACATTGTCAACTATATTATGGACATTATTATAGTTTTAATTTAGTATGATGTTAGATATTTGATTATGGATTATTGTTGAATTTGATTCTTATATAATGCATGATGATTATTATATGTTGATGATGTTATATTGTTGGACATGGTTATATGATAGATGTTGTTCGGACTTGTGATATTTGGATATTGTGAGTAGCCCTAGAAATGGAAAATTATTGGATGATGATATAGCTATTGATAAAACTATAACGATATCATAATATTTCCTTGATGTTGTTGTGATTCATATATCTAGATGATTTTGGAAATTTAATTATATTTATATTATTTTGGACATTCTGATATGGCCACGAGGCCGAAGGAGGTATTTGTGTTTTGCAAGTTAAAATATCACAAAAAACATTGGGGGATTGGAGACCAACCACATTGGAATTATAGATGAATTCAACAAGGTCACCATGGCAACTAGTTTTGTTTGTGTGTTCATTTTTTAATATTAGGGCTTCCCATGGGGGGGATCACCTTTAAATGTGACCAAGGGATTTTATGTATTTATTTTATTTTGGTCCCTTTGTTATGTTTTCATTTGTTTATTTTGTGACGCTTTTAATCTTTTATTAATTAATAAATGGTGTGTTAATATTGTGAGTAATCATATTGTTTAGTTAATTGATTAAAAGATGTCATAAGAATGTAATTAATAGAGTTGTTGGCCATGTTTTAAAGTTTTGTAAGAATGTGTAAGTAATATGTAAGTAAAATGTAAGTGATGTGTAACTTAACTTTTGAGTGTGAAACACTCCACTTTCTTAAAAATTCGAATTTGTCCTTGGAGGCTGATTTTGGAGGCTTGTGGGACAAGTTAAACTTGTCTCATACCTCTTAAATTTACATACAAACCTTGCCTATGGTTGGAGGGTTAAATTTAGACCCTTTTTAATGTATTTTTACAAGTCAAGTTGAATGTTGTAATTACACTTTTCTTACATAATTTAATTTCAGTCCTTATGAGGTATGGACTTGTTTGAGTGTGTAGTAAATCTATCATATTATACACCCACCTATTTATTATGCATTAGAGAATAAAGTTAACTTTTATTTTGGGGTTGAGGATGTGTGATGTGGCATCCTACATGGATCCACCTCATCCTCTTCTCTTCCCTCCTCTATAAAATTTGAATTCCTTGTCTTATTTTAGGTTGCTTCACTTTTGGGAGACATCTTTTGGGTGGATTTTCTTGTTGTTTTGGGAGCTCTTACTTGGAGAAGTTTTTGGAATATTGTTGCATGTTTGTATTGGGTTGATTTTTGGATTTGTTTTATTATAAGGAGCTTGTTATTTTGAACTTGGAACAAACTCCATCATGGAGAGGTAAGAGCTTGGCTCTCAGAAATACTCTTCTTTTCCCTTTTATGAATATGTAAATGCTGGTATGTTTATTGTTGTTGGTTGTGGGTATATGGCCTAGGAATGGTGTAGGAGAATAATATGGGTTTTATTATGCGGGAGGCACAAGTGTGTTTTAGGGAGGTATAAGGGTGGAGAGAGTTGGGATTTGGGTTCCACCTTACAAAGAAATAGCTTGCATTTCTTTACTCATATTGGGGTACCATAAGAGGTAAGGGAGACATAAGGAAATGTTAGGAATAAGGGGTACTTGGGGAGGCATAAGGAATGTCGAGGATTTGATATACTATCCTTTCTAGTGGTTCGTAACTCAGGTGGTGATACCCATTTCCCCGTTTGGGAGGCATAAGAAGCATCCCCCATAGTTCTTGCTCCTTTGGCTTGCTTGGTGAATCCTTACTATTGCTTGTCATGTGTTATTGTAGTTGTAAAAACTACATTCTATTTTGGACTATGTTTTATTGTGAAAATGTTATGTGTATGTTTTGTGGAAGCTGTTGTTGTTGCCATGAGTTGGACCACATATTTTATTGCATCATGGTTGGGGATCGAGGGCTGATGAAGAAGGATGGATTATCCTTTCATTGGATGTCTTGGTTGGGTGGAGAGCTTTTCCTTTCCCTTGCCTTTTTGTGATCAAAATTGGAAGAAAGAGAAGAATGCATGTTTATATTCGGAGTGAGAAAAGATAGTTTGAGAGTCCCTTGTGAAATGAAATCTCATTGTAACCTTTCCCAGTTGAAGTGGATGACCTTGTAAATGTTTGTAATGGAAAGATGTTGTCTTGACTGCAAGTGGAAATTGGAAATGTAAAAGAGATATACTCGTATGTTTTTTTGGAAAGAATGTGGAAGAATGATATTGTTTTGCATACTTGTACATTGAAATCAAATGGAAAGGAGGTTGTATGAGTTTCATTGGAATTATTGGAAGTGTTTACCTTGTTCATATGACATTCTTCAATTATAAATTTGTGTTTATCATGCACTAGGAAGTCCCTATTTTGAAAGTGGAAATGTGTAACACGTGAAAATAAAATTTATTATTCTACCTATGTCAATAAATGATGTTTGAAAGGAAGAAATGTGTGTAAGAAAAATGTAGTATTTTGTCTTTTGGAAATGTGTAAAATTGGAAATCAGAATTGCATTTTGGTTTTGAATGGTTTGTTTTGAATCAACTAAAATGTGTTAGATTGGAATTGGAATGAATTTTAATACTTAGAAGATGAAAATGGAAAATAGATCCTTTAAATTTTGATCCTTGTTATTTGTAATTTCAAACTGGCAATTATCTAAACCAAAAATGCACAGTTCAAACCTGTAACAATAAAATAAAAAATTAAATAATTAAATTGAAGTGGTACTCTCTAAAAAAATTCATCTGGATATTAATACTCAAGAAAATTTCTTAGAAAGCTTAGAAAAATCGGTTGGAACCGTTTTTGCCATTTTGCAGTCATTTTTCGTCAAATGTTGAAAATGTTGAATTAAGCCTCAATGAAACAAATTAACCCTTGCAATATATCCTAAATTCATCTAAGAACAATCCCCACGTCTATTATACATGTTGAGAGAGGAAGAATATTAAATTGAATAGATCTAACAAGTTAAAATTTACCATTTCGCACTATAAAACCCTACGCAGTTGTTTTCCTAAAATTGACCCCTTAAAATTGATCAAAACAAAAAATTAATGAGCTCTGTACAAAAAGGACGTTGAGATATTTTCATAAAGTCCTAGTTTTCCTCAAACTAATCTCTTTATCAAAAGTTATGGCGTTCTGAAGTTTTCTTCACTTGGCGTTAAAATTTTGGGAGAAATTTCCTTGGTGGGCCTGCGACCCGAATTTTTCCCTTGGGGCTTAGGAAAAATTTTGGGAAAATTTTCAAAATTTTCTCCACCACCCCTCAGCCAATCAGAGGCTACCACATGGCACCATAAGGTGATAGCGGAGGGGTGGATCCTCTTTTGAACTTAGCATTTTGAAAAATTTTGGGAAAAATTTCCAAACTTTCCCCTCTTGTGATGCCGGTTAAAACAAGCCACTTGAGAGCCATGAATAACCTAGGTTTAGTTAGAAAATTATAGAATAATTTTTTTTATTAGGAGTTAACGACCAAAGTCTCAAAGATAGTTAAATTCAACTCGATAAATTTTCCCATTATAATAATTACTAATTTCACATTATAAAGCAACAAGTGCAATAAGTCCCCACCTAGCTCAAATCTCCTAGGGATTAATTTAATTACATATTACATTGATATTTTAGCTAGATAATCCCTAAATGAAATTTTAGGGTTAAGGGACAAAACAATCAAATACCCGGGTATTTAATTCCACAAGATAAAGATAGGAGTAGGTTTAAATTACGGTGAGAAAAGAGAACATAAATAAAGTCAACAGAGAAAGGTCTCACTTACTCACTCCCAACACTTGATTGAGAGTGTCTACCACCAAGTTGCCATGCAATAGTTGCCACTGATAGGTTCCTAGAACAATTCAATTTCACTGGGACATACTTTCCATTTATTAACAATTATCAAGGTCACATGGTCCAAAACTTAGGGCTAGAAGTTTTAGTTAGGTTCAGGGAGTAATTTACCCCCATACCCAACTCTCTAACAGGATCATAGTTTCAAATTTATTTTTCTCATACTTAATGCTTCCAAAATTTCCCTAAACCATTCCTAATGGATAGGAAATTTTCTCACCTTTCCGGTGATATAAAGAAGTCCTCCTAACTCCTTACAGAACTCAAGATATGAGTGGGCGGAGTTTTTAGGTCAAATTTTCCCCTAGGGGGACACATGTCAAGAGGTGGGGAAAGCACCTTCAATGGGTTGGAAGGGCACGGAAAAGCTTGGGAAATTTTTCCCATCACATGGGCACAAAGGCAAAATTTCTTCCGTGCCTCTGCAAGTCCCTGGTGGACACATGTCGAGTCCTGGCGCAAAGTAGAAAAGGGGTGAGAGAATGGCGGAGCGGTGGGGAAATTAGGGGCATTTTCCTTTCTTGCGTGCAAAGTGCAAATTACCTTCACATGCCTGTGAGCCTGATTGGGGAGACAATTGTTACACCTAGATTGGTCTGGAGGAACAACGGGCTGATAGTGTGGGATAGGACATTAATTCCTTTAAGGAAAAGGGATTGAATTGATCCGCACTTACGCCGATGCCATAATGCCACATGTAACACGCTAATTAGACACAGGAGATGGGGTAGTGAAAGAACTTAAGGAATTAAGACAAAGGGGGAATAGAAGACAAAAATTCATACACGGGCATGTGCATCCGTGAAAGAAATAATTCAAAGGCAAGGCGAGGGAGTGGGGCCATGGGGAAAAGTGGGAAATTTTTCCCAAAGGCAATTTCAAAAAAGATAAGGGAAAAAGGGAAAACTGCGCCTCTGCCGTAGCCCTAAGAGTACACGTGGCACCCTCTGATTGGATGCAGACTGGTAGAGGAAAATGGAAATTTTTTCCCAAACTAAAATTTTCTAAGGAAAAAAATGACGGAAAATTTTTAAGTTCCAGTCCGCCAGGAAAATTTTCCCAAATTTTCCTGCCAAGGCACAAAAACTTCAAAGTGCCATAACTTGAGCTAGAAAGCTTAGTTTTAGGAAAATGAGGACTTTTTGGAAATATCTTGATTCCCTATTTGCATAAGAAACATAAATTTTACTTTTAGATAAGTTCTAAAGGGTCAATTTTTCAAAAATGATCTGTAGGATTTTAATTAAACTGGTAATTTTTAACTTATCAATTTTGTTCAATTTGTTTACCTCCTTCACTCAACATGCCAAAAAGACATGGAGAATCATTCCGGGAAGGGTTTTAAGTGTTTGTAAGTTATTTTGCTGAATTGATTGAAGTTTCAATTTTGTCCAACAAGTGACAGAAACACGACTAATAGGTGAAAGGATTGCACTCAAACTTGCCATGCACACTTTATCTTCTTAAGTTTCCTTTGTCCATTTTGAATTTCCTTAATGTGTTAGCATAATAATTTGTAACATTTTTAAGTTGATTACTAAGTGTAGGTCTGAAGCTGTATAATTTTATTGCTTTCTTTTTTACCGGTTTAAATTTATACACAAAGTGTCGGTGATCGGTTTCTTTGAAGGAGTTATTTATCAGTTTTGTCATATAGGTATGGTATTTAATACCTAAACTAATCCATTACATTCAATTGATTCTAAAAATTCATTTCCATGTTAAATTACAAGTTTTGATTTCAAATTTAATATAATTCAAAGGAGAAACAATATAAAATAACTCCCACCTACGTGTTTCTTCTTCTTGTAATCAAACAGAGCTTCAATCACCATTAGATATTCCCATTTCAATTACAACAATGTAAACAAGAGATAAACTTACAATCATTTACTGATTTCAAAAGAGAAATATCTTTACATCGTTCAAAGTCTTAATGTAATTAACAAAATTTTCATTTGGTTTCAAATACAATTTACAAGATATACAACACTCTTTCACTTCTTTTTTTTTTTTCAAAACAAAGAAGAGATATAACTCTTTACATTTCACATTTCACTTTCAAACTTTCCTCATAAATACAAGCAACTTCTCATTTACAATGATTATACAAATCATCCACTTCAAAGTGGGAAAGAATATAATAAACTTGCTCACAAGAAGGGAAATTCAAACCGTACATCTCTTTGGCTCCAAAACAGCATCGTGCTCCATTTATTTTTCTCAAATTGATCAGAACAAAGAGGGGAAAGGCAACGTTCTCCACCCAACCAAGACATCCAATGAAAGGATAATCCTTCCTTCATCATTGGCCCCCGAGCCCCAACCAAAGTATAATCAAAGGTGTAATTCAACCATGGCAACAATTGGCTTCCACAACACAACATTCTTTCACATACACATTTTTTTAAACACAATGCAACACAAAACAAATAGTAGTTAACAACTGCATTTAAAAATATTTCAAAATAAAACTCGGGCATGATCTTGCAAACCAAAGGAGCAAGGCCTATGGGGGAAGATACTTATGCCTCCCAATTGGGAATTGGGCATCCACCAAATACAGACCGCCAAGTAATTCATCACACACATTTCCTTATGCCCCCAAAAATCCCTCCTTATGCCCCCCACAGATTTCCTTATGCCCCCACAAAGTAAGAAATGCAAGCTATTTCTTTTCCAAGGTGGATCCCAAACCCAAAAATCCCTCCACAAAATTTTGATGCCAATGGCATTCCCTTATGCCCCCCACAAGAATTCCCCATATCCTTCTCCTACACCTTCCCTAAGGTAGTCTACCCAACCAAGCAACAAATAAAACAAAGCATGCATTTTCCACACAACACAAGCAAGAAAATAACAAAAATAAAAGAGAGTTAAATTCCTACCTCTCCATGGTTACTTTGCTTCCAACAACAAGCTTTCCAAGACAATAACATAGCTCTAAACAACAATCTTCAAATGCCAAACACAGCCCAAAATAGAAAGCTCCCAAGCATGCAAAGCTATCTCCAAAACTTTCTTCAAAAGCAAGAGCTCCCACAAGAAAATGTGCCCCCAAGGAAGAATGCAAAAAGGTTCAACAACCCAAAACAAGAAGAGAGTTTGAAATATATAGAAGAGGGAAAGAAGAGGATGATGTGGATCCATGTAGGATGCCACATCATACATCCTCACATTCAAACACCAAAGAAAAAATCCAAACTCCAAGGCTCAATAAAGAGGTGGGTGAAAAATGACAAGTTACTTGCACACTCAAAAGAGCCCACACCTCAAGGGACAACAAATTAAATGAAATGTAAGAGAGTGAAATCCAAAACAAGAAACATGAGGAATAAAATGCATTTAATAGTCAAAAATCACATCTCCATTCATAAGTATGGTTGATATATTAAATTTATAGGTATGAGACAAGTTTTTCTTGTCCCACAAGCCTCAAAAATAGCTCCCAAGGAAAAATTCGAATTTTTCATGGAGGTGGAGTTTTTCTTACTCCAAAACAGCCTTACAAAAGCTCTTACAAAACTTAAACATCACTTAAAAATTAATTACAAACAACCAACAACTCAAATAATTACTTTCCATATCCCAATTTAATTTATTTAAAGTTTAACTATACGATTCCTCATATTAATATATCACAATTAATTAAATTAAAACAAGGAACACATTACTAATAAAATACATACAACAATAATACAATAACACATTAATAAATTACACAACCCCATGGTCACATATAAATATGACCCCCACCCCATGGGAATCTCTAACAAAACAACACACAACACAATAAAACAAGTTGTCATGGTGACCTTGTCGATTTCACCTAGAATTCTATTTTGGTTGGTCTCCAATCCCCCGATGTTTGTTGTGATATTTTAAACCTGCAAAACACAAATACCTCCTTTGACCTCGTGGCCATTTTAGAACATCCAACATGATATAAATGAAATCACAAAACCAATTACATAAATGAATCACAACAACATCAAAGCAACAACTACATCATTTGCATTTTTAATCCACAACTATTTCAGCATCATTAAATATTCATTTTCTAGATCTATTCATGATATCTAAAATCACATGTCTGAATAACTTCCATTAAAAATCCATGTCAATAGTATATCATCATCCACATATGAGTGTCTCTAATAATCACCATGCATTATATATAATCAGATTCAACAATAATCCAGGATCTGACATCTAACACCATACTAAATCAAAACTATTAAAATGTCTGTCATATAGTCTACAGTATCATGATCAGTAATAAAAGGTGCCAAAGGGAAGTGGGCACTACATCCCCCTCCCCTTAGACTCGACTTCCTCCTGGAAGTCACAAGGAAGAGAGATAGGAATAACTGTAATCAGAAAAAGGATCACTCCCATTATGGGATTGTTTGCTTTAACAAGTGTGGGTCTACAAAACTCCAGTTTGGTCCAATATAATTTAACAAGAAGAAGGGAGATTTCAAGGGATGAATTCTAAACTTTCTAGCATGCAAGGCTATGAACATAAGAATCTAAGGAGTAACTTTACGCTATCAAACAAGATACAACACATAACAATATAACAAGAAGAGTTCCAAAATATCATCAAGAGTAACCACCAAGTAAGGGAATTATAGGGAAAATTTCCATAAACTTGAGATGACCACACAGTTTCCCACTGATACACATACCACATTAACAAAATTGAGGTTTCCACTAGGGTTACATTATGCTTTCATAGTTTGTTGTTTAGACAAGGCTAGCAAAATCAACCATGGCCAAGATTACATGAGGAAAAAGTCTACTCAAGGTCCACAATTTGAGGATCACAAAGGATGAGGTGGATCAACAAGGACACCTAAATCAGAAAACATTTACAATCAAGGAACTAATCAAGGAAATCACTTCTATAACTCGAGAGGGTACAATCAAATTTTCATGGTAATGTAAGTGAAGTCAAGACCACAAGGTTTTCCTATAATCTGATTTTTACACTTTGTTTTAAGAATTGAGCACACCAAACAACCAAATCTAAAGAAGTCAACCATATAGCAAAAGAAATATATATATATTAAATCTCCCCTAGCAACTAACATATCAATTCAAGCACCATACATTAAAGCACAATGGGGATTATTTATCTTATTTCCTACTCAAGCTTGGAATAACCATAAAGAGAGCACAAGGAACACCAAGGACCATTCAAGGTTGCTAGGGAGAAGAGCAAGTAACACGGGGTCCAATCAAATCCAAGGGTGAATAACATCATCTTGCACTTTCCATCCTAATGGGAAAAAGGGCTACAACAACAAGGTGACCCAAGAAAATATGAAGAAAAGAAGACTTCCCAAATTATCTTATATCCTTAACATATGTTGCCTTAAAATTACAACTTAGGTTTCCAAGGACAAGACAACATGCACAAAGGTTGCTTCTCAAACAATAGATAAGTCTCAATCCAAAAGGACCACAACTCACATCCATCGAGCTACGAGACGATAAGGGTGTGATGACCCAAAAATCCCACAAGAAGACACATACATACATGGAAAATAAGTAATAAGTAACTAGAACACCTTACTATCCACCGGGTATTTCACAATTTCGGGTAGGCGATAGAACTACGAGTTCAACTATATATTGGACTCAATACACATAAATTTTACCTATTTTATAAATAAACTTATTAAGTCAAAAGTTATAGCTTTTCTTGATAAGAACATTCCTTTCATGCTTCCTTAGTTACAAACTTCCTTCTATTATGACCTCATCAGTTTACGTTATAAAGAGCACCACCGAGGTGGGCATGAAGTCTCACCATTCTGTATAGGTAGAGATAATTTAGTTTACTCACAAGGAAGGTGGGTGGAAAAAGATTTCCTTTCTATTCTTCTTCATGTTTTTTTTATTTCTTTTTTAATCTACCAAGGGTATAACAAGGATCACTTCCTTTTCTATGCTATAGTTCATTTGTTAAGTTCCAAGGTCAAATCTCCATAATAATAGTTTTATGGTGTGTTGGTTAAGTCGTCTTATCAATCAACTTCTAATGATAAGGTAGGTTTAAACACATCACAATATTACTTTTATGGGAAGGAGATACAAATCAACACACCACATTTTGATCCTAAGGGAACAAGAGACATTCAACATAGAAAACACATTATTAATTTTCTGTAAGAACTAGGAAACAATGAACCAACATGAATCACACCAAGATTTCAAAAATTCACCAAATAATTTTAAGCATCATTAAACATTCTTAGTGGGTCTCCACAAGTTTCATAAGAAATTTTCAAGGAAGGCTCATTAAAGAGGTTTAATCTTACTTTTACAAATCTATTAAGGTTTAACAAAAAAATTATGGTTTAGGATGGTAACATTTTACTCCCCTAATAACCAAAGAAGGTTTTCCAATCAATACTCATGTCCCCACAAGATACCACCAGCCAAGAAACCAGATGACAATGCAAATTTACTCCAAGGAACCACATCCACACTAAAAGGCATCAAATGCAATGGGGCAACCAAATAATTTACCAAATCATGGACTTTACAGCCAAGAGTTATAGTTTTTTTAAAAGAGGAAGTACAATATAAGCACCACCGAGATTATCTATTAAGATCTACCAAACTAACATTTCTAAGAGAAAGATCCAAAAGACCCAAAGCATCCATAAGTGTTTCCAAGTAACCCAAAGATTAATAGGTCATAGAATGTTATTCATAGTAAAGGAAATTTAAGGTAAGGGTAAACTTATTTATAAGTCAAGAGAGTAAAACAAGTACACTTAAATAAACACACTGCCTGAAAGGCTTAAATCTATCCAAAATTACCAAGATGCATACATTCTATGAGTCAAAACTTTCTATGATGCAACCAGGAACCCAAGATACAATTTAACATGCCATCAATGAAAAGCCACAATCAAAAAAACACTTTTCCAATAACATTTACAGTCAACCCAAGAGGCAATCCAATCCTAAAAAAATCTAAAATCTCATAAATAAGCACTTCTACTTTGACGATGGTCAAGCTCTTGATTGAAATAGAATCACTACTACCACTGTCAGACTACCCTCTAGACCACACTACACAACAAAATTTCTTTCTAGCAAGGTCAAGCAACGAAAGGGTCACTCTAAGATCTTAGACACACTCAAGGTTCCATGCATCCATAACCAAGGCATGACTTTAAGCACCTAAAAGGACCTTCAAGACACCCAAGGTGTACCCCCATATGAAAATTGTCACCATACATGAAGCATAGAACCAGCTCAACAACATGCAAAAAGGAAACCACGTAACGTTTAGCCAAGTAGCCAACAACATCATGAGCTCTAAGTCATCAATCAAATAAATTCCAAGAAATATCGGCAATCAATAAAAGTGGCTAAGTAGCTGCATTGCAAAGTTTGAAAATTCTTACGAAATCATAAATAAATAAAAGATTCTCGAGATCCTCTCAATCCAATCATAAAATAAGATGCTGGTCCTTGATAAAATACACAAGATTATGAATGTAAAACACAAAATTTAACACCACATTCACTCCGTAGCCTTTCATGGCTACCAATAGGGGTACTCTACCTCGAGGTTAGTTCCAAGAACACATACATAGGATTGGGTCCTAGACGACACCCAAACTTAGTGTCCACCCTCTCATATGGGTAACAACATGGAAAACTAACAACCAGACCCTCTTTCTTAACCACTCAAGGAAGGAAGCTCTAAAAAAATTCTAATTAACTCTTCCCAACCTAGAACACAACCACTATTGTCTAACCACAAGGATCACATCATACAACTCATCATTCCAACAACTCCCATAAGGAAGGGTCTCAAAAAGGGCTTAATGCATCATACAATTAAATCAAGTTTTAGGACTTGTAAAACAACACATTTTCAAAGGGGAACCAAGTTTCCATTATACTAGAAGTTCACAAAAATCAATTTAATCTAACATTCTTAGTTACCCGGGTTTAGACAAAATGTCACTAAGCAAGCACAACAACTCAAACAACTTATTATTATTTTATTATCATTTTAATTCTGGCAGTTCAAATGAACAGAGTAATGTAATATTTCTTCATACTTATTTCTTCTTCAATTTTCAAACAAGTTTGTTTTCTTAGATTCAAAAGTGTGCTAGGTTTACAGTTCATGTCTCAAGTTTTCTAGTGTGCCCAATGGCCCAAGATTTTGAACCACTTCTCTAATACCAAGTGTGATTCCTGTTAAAACAACCCACTTGAGAACCATGAACAACCTAGGTTTAGTTAGAAAATTATGGAATAATTTTTTTGATTAGAGTTAACGGCCAAAGTGTTAAAACATGAGTTAAATTCAACCGATAACTTTTCCCATTATAATAATTACTAATTTCACATTATAAAGAAACAAGTGCACGATAAGTCCCCACCTACATCAAATCTCCTTATGGATTAATTTAATTACATATTACATTGACATTTTAGCTAGATATTCCCTAAATGAAATTTTAGGGTTAAAGGACCAAAATAGTTAAATACCCTAGGTATTTAATTCCACAAGATCAGGATAGGAGCAGGGTTAAATTACAGTGAGAAAAGAAAACACAATTAAAATCAACAGAGCAAGGTCTCACTTACCCACTCCCATAACTTGATTTAGAGTGTCTACCACCAAGTTGCAATGCAATGATTGCCACCGACAGTTCGGAATAATTCAATTTCCACGGGACATACTTTCCATTTATTAACAGTTATCAAGGTCACATGGTCCAAAACTTAGGGCTAAAATTTTTAGTTAGGTTAAGGGAGTAATTTACCCCCATACCCAACTCTCTAACAAGATCTGAGTTTTAACTTGATTTTTCTCATACTTGATACTTTGAAAATTTCCCTAACTCATTCTCAATGTATAGGAAATTTTCTCACCTTTTGATGATATAAAGAAGTCCTCCTAACTCCTTACATAACTCAAGATATGAGTGGGAAGAGTTTTTAGGTCAAATTTTCCCCTAGGGGGACACATGTCAAGAGGTGGGGAAAGCACCTTCAACGGGTTGGTGGGTCACGGGGCGGCTTGGGGAATTTTTTCCATTACATGGGCATAAAAGTGAAATTTTTCCATGCCTCTGCAGGTCCCTGGTGGACACATGTCGAGTCCTGGTGCAAAGTGGGAAAGGGGTGAGAGAATGGCAGAGCGATGGGGAATTTAGGGGCATTTTCCTTCTTGGGCACAAAGCGCAAATTGCCTTCATGCACCCATGAGCCCAATTGGGGAGACATGTGTCATGCCCAGATTGATTGGGAGGAATGGTGGGCTGGTGGAGTAGGATAGGACGTTAAGTCCTTTAGGGCGAAAGGTGCTAAGGGATCGAATTGATCCGTTCTTATGCCGACACCATAATGCCACGTGTCACGCTTTGATTAGACATGGGAGATGGGGTGGTGGAAGAACTTAAGGAATTAATCCAAAGAGGAAATAGAGGAAAAAATGCACACATGCACTGCGCATCCGTGAAAGGAATAATTCCAAGGCAAGGCGTTGGAGCGGGGCTGCGGGGAAAAGTGGGAAATTTTTCCCAAAGGCAATTTCAAAAAAGATAAGGGAAAAAGGGAAAACTGCACCTCCACCGTAGCCCCCAAGAGGACACGTGGCGCCCTCATGATTGGCTACGGTCTAGCTAGAGGAAAATGGAAAATTTTTCCCAAACTAAAATTTTCTAAAAACTTTTCTAAGGAAAAAAATGACGGAAATTTTTGGGTTGCAGACCGCCAGGGAAAATTTTCCCAAATTTTCCCACCAAGGCACAAAAACTTTAAAGTGCCATAAATTGAGCTAGAAAGCTCAGTTTTGGGAAAACGAGGACTTTTTGGAAATCTCTCGATGCCCTATTTGTACAAGAAACATAAATTTTACTTTTAGATAAGTTTTAAAGGGTCAATTTTTTGAAAAGGATCTACAAGATTTTAATTAGCAAACTGGTAATTTTTAACTTATCAATTTTGTTCAATTTGTTTACCTCCTTCACTCAACATGCCAAAAATACATGGAGGATCATTCTAGGAAGGGTTTTAAGTGTTTTAGGAAGGTATTTTGCTCAATTGATTCAAGTTTGAATTTTGTCCAACAAGTGACAGAAACATGATCGAGGAAAGGATTGTACTCAAATTTTCCATGTACACTTTATCTTCTTAAGTTTCCTTTGTCCATTTTGAATTCCTTAATGTCTTAGCATACTAATTTGTAACATTTTTAAGTTGATTACTAAGTGCAGGTCTGAACTGTATAATTTGATTGCTTTCCTTTTTGCTGGTTTAAAATTATACACAATGCCAGTGATCAGTTTCTTTGAAGGAGTTATTTATCAGTTTTGTCATATAGGTATGGTATTTAATACCTAAACTAATCCATTACATTCAATTGATTCTAAACAATTCATTTCCATGTTAAATTACAAGTTCTGATTTCAAATTTAATATAATTCAAAGGAGAAACAATACAATATAATTCCCACCTACGTGTTTCTTCTTCTTGTAATCAAACAGAGCTTCAATCACCATTAGATATTCCCATTTCAATTACAACAATGTAAACAAGAGATAAACTTACAATCATTTACTGATTTCAAAAAGAGAAATATCTTTACATCGTTCAAAGTCTTAATGTAATTAACAAAATTTTCATTTGGTTTCAAATACAATTTACAAGATATACAACACTCTTTCACTTTTTTTTTCAAAACAAAGAAGAGGATATAACTCTTTACATTTCACATTTCACTTTCAAACTTTCCTCATAAATACAAGCAACTTCTCATTTACAATGATTATACAAATCATCCACTTCAAAGTGGGAAAGAATATAATAAACTTGCTCACAAGAAGGGACAGTCAAACTGTACATCTCTTTGGCTCCAAAACAGCATCGTGCTCCATTTATTTTCTCAAATTGATCAGAACAAAGAGGGGGAAAGGCAACGTTCTCCACCCAACCAAGACATCCAATGAAAGGATAATCCTTCCTTCATCATTGGCCCCGAGCCCCAACCAAAGTATAATCAAAGGTGTAATTCAACCATGGCAATAATTGGCTTCCACAACATAACATTCTTTCACATACACATTTTTTTGAAACACAATACAACAAAAAAAACAAAAGTAATTAACAACTATATTTAAAAACATTTCAAAATAGAATTCGTGCTTGATCTTACAAGCAAAAGGAACAAGGACTTTGGGGAAGCTACTTATGCCTCCCAATTGGGAATTACGCATCCATCAAATACTGAGACTTCCAAGTAATTCATCACACACATTTCCTTATTCCCCCACAAAATTCCTCCTTATGCCCCCCCACAAATTAAGAAATGCAAGCTATTTCTTTTCCAAGGTGGATCCCAAACCCAAAATTCCTTCCGAAAATTCTAATGCCAATGGCATTCCTTATGCCCCCACAAGAATTCCCCATATCCTTCTACTACAACTTCCCTAAGGTAGTCTACCCAACCAAGAAATAAAAAAAAAGCATGCATTTTCCACACAACACAACAAGAAAATAACAGAAATAAAAGAGGGTTAAATTCCTACCTCTCCATGGTTACTTTGCTTCCAAATAACAAGCTTTCTAAGACAATAACACAGATCCAAACATCAAGTGTAAAATTCCAAACACAACCAAAAATAGAAAGCTCCCAACCATGCAAAGCTGTCTCCAAAACTTTCAAAAGCAAGATCTCCCACAAGAAAATGTGCCCCCAAGGAAGAATGTAAAAATGTTCAACAACCTAAAATAAGAAGAGAGTTTGAAATATATAGAGGAGGGAAAGAAGAGGATGATGTGGATCCATGTAGGATGCCACATCATACATCCTCACATTCAAACACCAAAGACAAACTCCAAACTCCAAGGCTTAATAAAGAGGTGGGTGAAAAATGACAAGTTACTTGCACACTCAAAAGAGCCCACACCTCAAGGGATAAAAATTAAATGAAATGTAAGAGAGTGAAATCCAAAACAAGCAACATGAGGAATAATTATGGTTGGTATATTAAATTTAGAGGTATGGGACAAGTTTTTCTTGTCCCACAAGCCTCCGAAAATAGCTCCCAAGGACAAATTTGAATTTATCATGGAGGTGGATTGTTTCTTACTCCAAAAACAGCCTTACACAAGCTCTTACAAAAATTACACATCACTTACAAACTAATTACGAACAAAAAACAACTCAAATAATTACTTTCCATATCCCAATTTAATTTATTTAAAGTTTAACTATATGATTCCTCATATTAATCTATCATAATTAATTTAATTAAATGAAGGAACACATTACTAATAAAATACATACAACAATAATAAAAGAACACATTAATAAAGTACACAACCCCATGGTCACATGTAAAGATGACCCCCATGGGAACCTCTAACAAAACAACACATAACACAATAAAACAAGTTGCCATGGTGACCTTGTCGATTTCACCTAGAATTCTATTTTGGTTGGTCTCCAATCCCCTAATATTTGTTGTGATATTTTAAACTCGCAAAACAAAATACCTTCTTTGGCCTCATGGCCATATCAAAACATCAGATGTGATATAAATGAAATAACAAAACCAACTATATAAATGAATCACAACAACATCGAGGCAACAACTACATCATTTGCATTTTTGATCCACAACTATATCAACATCATAAAATATTCATTTTCTAGATCTACTCATGATATCCAAAATCACATGTCCGAATAACTTCCATTAAACATACATGTCAATAGTATATCGTCATCCACATATGAGTGTCTCTAATAATCAACCTAAATTATATATAATCAGATTCAATAATAATCCAAGATATGACATCTAACACCACACTAAATCAAAACTATTCAAATGTCGGTCATGATAGTCTATAGTATCATGATCGCAGTAATAAGAAGGTGCCAAAGGGAAGTGGGAACTACACCACCATCCCGAAACCAATCAGGTGATGCCATGTGGCATCACGAGGCATCGAAAACTAAATAGATCCCTTTTTTTCTTTTACGTCTCGTAATTTTTTGGAAAATTTTCCATGTTTTCTCCACTAATCTGCCATCCCATGACCATTCGGGGGGTTACCACGTGGCATCGCAATGTGTCGAAAAAGGCATGGGTGTATGTACCTTGTCTTATCCCTTCGGGGCTTTAAGTCAATTTTATCCTCACCACCCCACCTTCCCAGACTGGCTTAGGAGACACCACGTTTCCTTTGTGGACTCACGGGAATGCGGGCGCAGAGCTAGCTTTTCACCCACATAGGAGAATTTACAAAATGTCTCTCGCCCCTGCCTTTCCTCATTTTTCCCCATGATACCTTAGGGAGTGCCACATGTCCTTTGTAGACCCGTGGGAGCATGGGAACAAATGTGATTTTTTCCCATGTGGTAAAAATTTCACATAAGTCTCTGCGGCCTCGCTAACCCGACCTTTGGCAAAATTTTCACCCTCACCCACTCTTGGGGAAAATTTTCACCCAAGGCTTCGCCGCCCATAACTTGAAAAATATAAATCAAGTTGAAACTTTAATCCTGTTAAAGAGTGGGTATAATAATGAATTTTCCCTCTAAACCTAATTGAAACTTCTAACCCTAAAATTTGGACCTTATGAATTCTTATAATTATTATTAAAAGGAAATTATAATCTAGTATATTTAAATAGTTCTAGAACCTGTTAGTGATAATTGTT
Source organism: Taxus wallichiana var. yunnanensis (assembly GCA_018340775.1). Lineage (NCBI taxonomy): Eukaryota > Viridiplantae > Streptophyta > Pinopsida > Cupressales > Taxaceae > Taxus > Taxus wallichiana. The sequence continues at coordinate 455,986,884 of CM031238.1, read as the reverse complement.
GCCTTGTAACATGATTGTAGATTCTTTTAATAAAAAAATTATTCCATAATTTTCCTAATGTTCTTAGGTCTCAAGTGGGTTGTTTTAATGGGTGTTACACTTGGTATCGAGTAGTAGTTCAAAATCTTGGACCATTGGGAACACTAGAAAACTAGAGACATGAAACTTAAACCTAGCACACTTTTAAATCTAGAAAAAAACTTAGTTTAGAAATTACATATTCTAGTAAACATGGGAATTGAATAAAACTTAGAAAAATGAACTAACTCTGCGCCTTGGTCCGTGCATGAGGTATAGACGGGGTGAGGGTAATTTTTATATAGACCCAAACTTACCACCACTAGATCATGTTGTAGCAACCATCCTACCCTAGATTTTATAGACTCTTCAGGATGTTAATGCCACTCTATGCGGAGGATCGGTAGGAGGACATGCAACCAGACATGACAGAGTCCCTTCCATTGAGGGTCAGGTATCTCCTTGACCCACAAGGAGCATGGAGGAGATAAATCCCATGTAGAGTCAAGGGTAGAGTCACCATAGAGGGGATAGGGTGACCAAGTTTCAAAGCATAGAGAGAGGTCTCGGAGCCCTAGGCTTAGGGATGAGCATGCAGAGAGACCTAGAGGCCATCAGACCATAACTGCAAATCACATCAGGGAGATCCTGAAGCTTTGACCATCGCATTATTCTAGTGACATAGGTGGATTTCAAGAAGAGGCCTGGTTAGTGAGCTTGAGTGGATGCTTCAAGCTCTTTCTTTATTCTAGCAACATGAAATCTTGTGTTGCGATCCATCTACTGAGGTATGGAGTTGGTGTCTGGTGGAGGACAGAGAAGTAGAAGATCCATGTTGATTATAAGACAGTTACCTAGGAGCTCTTTGAGGAGCATTTTAGGAGTATATATTTGTCACAAAGGTTCATACAATAGAGGATAGATGAGTTTCATGACCTCTGACAAGAAACTCTTACAGTGGCTGAGTATGAGAGTAGATTTTTGGATCTACTCTAGAATGTTGAGTACATGCAGGATGAGCAAGTACAAATCCACATGTTCATCTAGGGCCTGAATCTAGACATTGGAGGTGCAGTGTGGATCCATTATCCACAGACATTAGTTGAGGCCGTCGAGAAGGCCTATATAGCAGAGGAGACTCAGGGAAAGACCCAACAGGCTAGAGACTCGAGTCGAAGCCACATACTGGTAGATGTAGGACAAAAGATAGAGGGGATCGTACCTCTTCCTCGTGGTGGATAGGGTTTAGTACAGTCATCTTTTAGACCCCAAAGCACTTGAATAATAAAGTAGTCCCACCCACCTTATAGACCTCCTCAGAGGTTTGATGCACAAAGAGGTCAGAGTATGGGGCCTCCTCTTAGGGGTCCCATCAGGACATAGGGTGCTCAGAGAGCTCACCAACAAAGACCTTAGCGAGACCATAGCTAGATCATCAGGATCCACACCATAGACCTCAAAGTACTGACTAGACCTACTACATAGGGGAGAGGATCAGGTGGTTGTTTTGGTTGTGGTGTTACTGGACATTTTGAGAGATTACCCACATAACCCTAACAACAAGGGTAAGACACAAATCTCAAATCCTACTGTCGGTGATATGGGGTGTAGTCATAGGATGTATACAGTGGTCAAGAACCATTAGGAAGAGCATCATAGTATAGTTATTGAGACTATAGGTAGCATTGGTGGTATTCCTACCTCCATCTTATTTGATTTGGTTCTTCTGATTCTTTCATTGCACCATCTTTAGTAGAGAGATGCAGGCTGGTGGCAATTAGGTAGGGTCATAGTTGGGATGTTGAGATGTCTTCTAGAGCCAAGATCTCTGTAGACTCCTTAGTTAAGGAGTGTGTGGTGGATTTGGGACCTTTTACCACTACCACAGATCTTTGTATCCTTCCTTTGGGCTCTTATGGAGTCATCTTGGGTATGGATTGGTTGTCTGCACATAAGGCAGAGTGGATTTTACCACAAGATTATATCTTGTGTGGATGATTTAGGAGTTGAGTCGGTATTGTTTAGGGGTTAAGAGACCCATTTCTTTTTGCACCATCTCTACTATGCAGCTTAAGCGGTGTACGATGGGGTTTCCAGATGTATGTTGTTACTGATTAGTGACAGATCATTGGATGGGTCTAGTGGACCATCATTAGATGATCACCCCATTTTGAGAGAGTTTGTAGATGTATTTCTAGGGGAGCTACCAGGGTTACCACCCCCACGTGAGATTGATTTTCATATATACTTAGTTCTGGGAGTAGAGCCTATCTCACAAGCACCTTATTGGATGACCACACTAGAGCTCTGTGAACTCAATTTGTATCTTGAGGGTCTTTTGAAGAAACGCCTTATCCACCCTACTATATCCCCTTGGGGTGTACGGTGATCTTTTTGAAGATGAAGGATGGTTCCTTGTAGTTGTGTATTGATTACCACTAGCTGAACAAAGTAACAATCAAGAATTGTTATCCCCTTCCATGAATTGATGATTTGTTTGATTAGATGAAGGGAGCCACAATTTTCTATAAGATTTATCTTAAGTTAGGTTACCATTAGATAAGGATTTTGGAGGCAGCCATTCATAAGACCACCTTCCATATGATATATTGCCACTATGAGTTCACAGTGGTGCCTTTTGGTTTGACTAATGCCCTTGCAGCGTTTATGATTTTGATGAATGGGGTATTCAAGACCTTATTAGATCGCTTCATGATCATATTCCTTGATGAAATTATGATTTACTCATGCACACGTGAGGAGCATGAGGGGAACATTTTCCAAGTTCTTCAATGTCTTTGGGAGTATCAATTTTTGGGAACTTGGAGAAGTGTGCATTCTTTCAAATAGAGGTGCGAGATTTGGGTCACATAATTTCTAATAAAGGTATCACCTTTGATCCTTCCAAGATTAGAGCTATTATGGATTGGCCAACACCCAATATGGTGACTTAGGTGCACATGACTTCATGGGATTAATAGGTTACTACCAGATATTTGTTTAGGACTTCTCTCAGATTCCACACCCCATCACTTCCCTTCAAAGAAAAGGGAAGAAGTTTGTTTGGTCGACAAATACAAGTAGGAATTTAGTACATTGAAGGAATGTGTCACTACAACACCTATTCTTACAAAGTGTCGGATCCACGGGGTGAGTTTTTGTTTACACAGATACTTATTTAGCAGGTCTTGGAGGTGTGTTGATGCGGGGAGGGAAGAGTAGTGGATTTTGAGTCTCACAAACTCAAAGATTATGAGCTTAATTATCTGACTCATGATCTTGAGCTTGTAGCAGTTTTGCATGCCTTGGTTTGATGGAGACACTTTCTTCTTGGTTGGAGGTTCACATTTAGGACAGATCACCTGAGTCTTTTCCATCTCTTCTGCAACCCAATCTCAACACTCATCAACGACATTGGATAGAGTTACTTTTTGAGTTTGATATGGAGATAGAGCATGTGAAAGGGAAGGAGAATGTGGTGGCAGAACACTCTAATTAGATGAAGACATGTGGTTGTGGCAACCTTAGTGAGCATAGATTTGTGAAGCACGATTCTTGGCAGCTTCCTCTTGGCAGCTTCTACATTGCGGTTCGAGTAGAGATCGAGTCTTAGAGATCCTGAGAGGAAGTTTCTTGGTTTTTCTTTAGTAGCATATGGTCTTCTCGCATACACGGAGGCTGGATTTATGTTCATAGAGATGGAGGCTTGAGGTAGGACATATTGGTAGAGGCACATCGTGCACCCTATTCATCCCATCCCGAGGTGAAGAAGATGCACGCCACCTTGAGATAGTTATATCATTGGAGAGGACTTCAGAGAGATGTTTCCTAGTTCGGGTTATGATGTTTAGAGTGCCAAAGAGTTAAGGCTAAGCATCAGCATCCAGCTGGCCTTCTCTTTCCTCATGCTTTACTAGAATGGAAGTGGGACACCATTTCCATGGATTTCATTATTGGGCTACCGATGTCAAAATATCACCATAACGCCATCATGGTCACGGTTGATAAATTGACAAAAGTGGCTCACTTTTCTTTGGTGAAGACCACTTATATAGGTAGAGCAGTGGCACAGGTATACTTGGATGAGATCGTCAAGTTGCATGGGATTATGTGAAAGATCATTAGTGACTGCGATCCTTTTTGCACTTCCCATTTTTGGACTACCATGTAGCATGCCCTCAAGACGAAGATCAATTTCAGCACAACATATCACCCTGAGATAGATGGATAGATTGAGTGAGTGAATTAGATTTTAGAGGACATGCTCAAGATGTATGTGATGGATCAACAGTCTAGATGGGAGGAGTACCTATACTTGGTGGAGTTTTCCTACAATAATAGTTTTCAGAGTTCTATAGGCATGGCTCCTTTTCAGGATTTGTATGGTAGAGAGTGCAGGACACCTCTTAGCTAGGACAAGCTAGAGGACAAGGTTTCTCTTGGACTAGCTTTGTTGTAGGACATGGAGTAGTAGGTGGTATTGATCAGATAGAGCTGCAAGATGCACACGGGACGAGGAAGAATAATTATGTGGATCGAATAAGAACGACCATAGTTTTGATGTGGGTATGATGGTGTTCCTTTATGTCGGGCCACATAAGAACCCTATCCATTATGTAAAAATTTCTAAGTTAGCTCCTAGATTCGTGGCTCCTTTTGAGATATTGGAGTGTATTGGCCCTGTGGCCTACCGTCACAAGCATTACCACCTAGCTTCTCTCGCATACATGATGTGATTCATGTTTCGATTATTAGGAGATATGTTGTTGATCCTTCTCATGTGCTAGATTAGACATCATTTCAGGTGCAAGATCATGGACAGGTGATGGTGGAGCCCGTTCACATCTTAGATCACGGGGGACCGTGGGCCTTCGAGGTAGAGAGGTTGATCGGGTTTGGGTGCGATCTGACAGATATGATGAGACTACGGCTACATGGGAGGAGGCTACTTCGTTATGAGTTTAGTTCCACATTTTTTCTAGTGACTTCCGGGAGGAATTTGAGTCTAAGGGGAGGGGATATAGTGCCCACTTCCCTTTGACACCTTTTATGTTAATCATGACATTGTCATCGGCTATATTATGGATGTTATTATAGTTTTAATTTAGTATGATGTTAGATATTTGATCATGGATTATTGTAGGCTTTGATTCTTATATGATGCATGTTGATTATTAGAGACACTTTATATGTTGATGATGTTATACTATTGGACATGGTTATATGATAGATGTTGTTTGGACTTGTGATATTTGGATATTGTGAGCAGCCCTACAAATGGAAAATTATTGGATGATGATATAGCTATTGATAAAAATATAATGATATTGTTAGATTTTCTTGATATTGTTGTGATTCATATATCTAGATGATTTTGAAAATTTAATTATATTTATATTATTTTGGATGTTCTAATATGGCCATGAGGCTGAAGGAGGTATTTTTGTTTTACAGGTTAAAATATCACATCAAACATTGGGGGATTAGAGACCAACCACATTGGAATTCTAGATGAATTCAACAAGGTCACCATGGCAACTAGTTTTGTTTGTGTGTGTGTTTGTTAGTGTTAGGGATTCCCATGGGGGGATCACCTTTAAATGTGACCAAGGGATTTTATGTATTTATTTAATTTTGGTCCCTTTGTTATGTTTTCATTTGTTTTTTTTTGTGATAATTTTACCCTTTCATTAATTATTAAATGGTTTTTAATATTATGAGTTAATCATATTGTTTAGTTAATTAATTAAAAGATGTCATAAGAATGTAATTAATAGAGTTGTTGGCCATGTTTTAAAGTGTTGTAAGAATGTGTAAGTAATGTGTAAGTAATATGTAAGTGATGTGTAAGTTAACTTTTGAGTGTGAAACACTCCACCTTCTTGGAAATTTGAATTTGTTCTTGGAGGCTTGTGGGACAAGTTAAACTTGTCCCATACCTCTTAAATTTACATACCAACCTTGCCTATGGTTGGAGGGTTAAATTTAGACCCTTTTTATGCATTTTTACAAGTCAAGTTGAATGTTGTAATTGCACTTTTCTTACATAATTTAATTTTATTCCTTATCGGGTATGGACTTGTTTGAGTGTGTAGTAAATTTGTCATATTATTCACCCACCTATTTATTATGCATTGGAGAATGAAGTTGACTTTTTGTTTGGGGTTGAGGATGTGTGATGTGGCATCCCACATGGATCCACCTCATCCTCTTCTCTTCCCTCCTCTATATAATTTGAATTCCTTGTCTTGTTTTGGGTTGTTTCACTTTTGGGAGACTTCTTTTGGGTGGATTTTCTTGTTGTTTTGGGAGCTCTTGCTTGGAGAAGTTTTGGAAGATTGTTACATGCTTGTATTGGGTTGATTTTTGGATTTCTTGCATTGGAAGGAGCTTGTTGTTTTGAACTTGGAACAAACTCCATCATGGAGAGGTAAGATCTTGGCTCTTGGAAATACTCTTCTTTTCCCTTTTATGAATATGTAAATGCTAGTATGTTTGTTATTGTTGTGGTCTTTGGGTAGATGGCCTAGGAATGGTGTAGGAGAAGACTATGGGGTTTATCATGTGGGAGGCACAAGTGTGTTTTAGGGTGGTATAAGGGTGGAGGAGTTGGGATTTTGGTTCTAGCTTACAAAGAAATAGCTTTCATTTCTGTACTAATCATGGGGTTCCATAAGAGGTTGGGGAGACATAAGGAAATGTGAGGAATAAGGAGTACTTAGGGAGGCATAAGGAATGTCAGGGCTTTGATATACTATCCTTTTTGGCGGTTTGTAACTCAAGTGGTGATACCCATTTCCCCATTTGGGAGGCATAAGAAGCATCCCCCATAGTTCTTGCTCCTTTGGCTTGACTTGGTGAAGCCTTAGTATTGCTTGTCATGTGTTATTATAGTTGTAAAAACTACATTCTATTTTGGAATGTGTTTTATTGTAAAAATGTTGTGTGTATGTTTTGTGGAATCATGTTGTTGCCATGATTTGGATCACATATTTTATTACATCTTGGTTGGGGATTGGGGGCTAATGAATAAGGATGGGTTCTCCTTTCATTTGATGTCTTAGTTGGGTGGAGAGCATTGCCTTTCCCTTGCCTTTGTTGTGATCAAAATTGGAAGAAAGAGAAGAATGTAGGTTGCTTTTTGGAGCTAAGAAAATACAATTTGAGTCCCTTGTGAAATGAAATCTCATTATAACCTTTCCCACTTGAAGTGAATGACCTTGTAAATGTTTGTAATGAAAGGATGTTGTATTGACTACAAGCGGAAATTGGAAATGTAAACAAGATATACTTTGTATGTTGTTTTGTAAAGAATGTGAAAGAATGATATTGTTTTGTATCTTGTACTTTGAAATCAAATGGAAAGGAGGTTGTATGAGTTTCATTTGAATTATTGGAAGTGTTTACCTTGTTCATATGACATTCTTCAATTAGAAATTTGTGTTTATCATGCACTAGGAAGTCCCTATTTTGAAAGTGCAAATGTGCAACACGTAAAAAAAAATGTATTATTGTACCTGTGTCAATAAATGATGTTTGAAAGGAAGAAATGTGTGTGAGAGAAATGTAGTATTTTTTTCTTTTGGAAATGTGTAAAATTTGAAATCGAATTACATTTTGGTCTTGAATGGTTTGTTTTGAATAAACTAAAATGTGTTAGATTGGAATTGGAATGAATTTTAATACTTAGAAGATGAAAATGGAAAATAGATCCTGTTGGTACCTGATTTAATCTCCTTCATGGCTTGAGCAACATCATGGATTTTACAAGACACTTAGAGGCAGATAAATGATTTCTATGTCATTTTGTAGCCAGGGAAGAAATTTATCTGACTTGTTAGCATGCAGGCTTTGAAGAAGTGGGTAGCACCTTGAAAGGATTTTGATCTAATCCTCACTATTTTAGGTTGTGCCTCTCAACCAATGTAAGAGAACCTATATTGCAGCCTCTATTTTGTGAAGGAGGTGGAGATATCCTTATCCTGTGCATATTGTATAGAGATGGCCTTGGAAAAACATGATCAATTTTCCATTATTCAAACTCAATAGAGTTGTCACTACTAAATGATGGAAATGCTTTCAACACAAGGTGAGGCTGCTAGAGACATGGTATGATCCTAATTTGCTTTATGCATTTTTGTAAATGGATAGTGTTCTTTAGTTGACGCATAATGAAATGCAGGGTAGTATGGGGTAGGATTAGATATTGAATAAATTTTTGGTGGGATATTTTAGACAAGGCTAACAAAAATCTACCAAATTCTTTGAGGACCTTTGCAAGAAATTTGTAACACCCAAACAACAAGATGCTTCAGAGGTGTTAAGGTACTCCTTTAACCAGGATATGTGCACCAAATGGAGGCCTAGATCTACACTCTTCCACACAATCTTTGACAACCTGCCATAAAATCTTGAAGCAGATGAACCAACAAAGTATCCAAAATCTCTATTTTATCATGACCTAAGGTGCACCCAAAGGTTTACAAACAATCTTAGAATTCAAGGAAGGTAAAGTGATTTTAAATCTATTTATCTCTTTATCAAATGAAAGATATTTTGAATGTGAGACTATAGATTCCACTAAACTATCAACAAGAAATGAGACCATGTATGATCACAAGATATTTTAATCACAAGACTGTAATAGGAACAAGAAACACAAATTGAAAACATTTTGAAACATAAGTGCATGCAAACTTTGCAAAGAGACAACACACAATAATCTAAAATGACCAAATTTATCAAGCAATGGAATGTTATAAGAATAATATCATAGCTTTGTTGATGGCTTTACAACTGAAACCAACTCAACATGATACAAATCGATGCAAAAAGGAATTAGAAATGGTTCTAAGGCGGTTTCTCAGAGAATGGGATTCTTCCTAGATTTTTCCTATGAAATTCTAAGTTTCTTCGACCTTTTGCATGTCTCAAAACATGCATTATATAACCTTCAATTACATTTGATCCTTCTTTTGCAAGAAAAGAATATGCCCCGCATCAAGTTTGTTGCAAAATTACAACATGATTCATAGATAGGGACATCTAACAAATTTACAACAAGAGTTACCAAGTGTTTCAAAAATGGTGAATCATTACAAATCCTTCATCATTATCCTTTTTGAGGCACGTTTTTCATTCTCCAAGCATGCGAGACCCCATTAATTTCATTATTTCATCCTTATCATTCCAAAATTTGATTCTATAACTTTATAATTTGATATTTCACGTTTTACACGGGCCTGAGTAAAAATTTATTTCAAAAACACCTCAAATCTGTAAATTAATCCCTAAAACCACTTACATTTATATTTGCAAACATAAAGGACACAAATTCACCAAAAATTCAATGAAAAATGATGCAAAATTCACATTTCCACACTTCTTGGAGCAAAAATGCAAATGTACAGATTACCCTTGATTTGCTCTTTCGCCTTCACTTTGGGCCCTCCACATGTCAAAATACGATTGGGAATGAATTTAGGCTCACTTGTTGACTTTTTAACATTTTTGGAAAAATGGAAAAATTGAATTTTTCCTCTACCTCTCCGCCATTGAATTTCGGTGATGACACATGGCATATGGTGGGTCCCATTTGGATCACGGCTCAATTCTGTGCATTATGACCCTTTTTGGAAATTAGAAAAATTTCACCCTTTTCCCCATGGGCCCACACCTCCACCTTTGTCCTTGACACGTGTCATGCTCTCTATTGCTAAAATACCGTGGGCTTATTTCATGTTTTGACCCCTTTTTTCACCAAGGGAAAATTTTCAATTTTTCTTCCGTGGCCCGCACCTCGATTCCTCCCTACCACGTGTCTCCTTTTGATTTGTTCGTGGGCCAACACTTCAAATTTCCACACTAAGTCTTTTTGTCAAAAGGGAGAAAATTCCCTCTTACCTCCGCCGGCCCGCCGACCCGCTCTGACCACCACGTGTCCATCGTTGATTGGAGCAGAGATGCATCCCATTTTTTAACTTTAATCCATTTAAAGTTCAAACTTCAAAGTGACTCAAAAAATTTCCCCATTCTACCTTTTCAAGGCCACGTGTCCACCTATGATTGGCCATAGGGTTGTGATTAAAAATTTTACTTTAACATTTTCTACCTCCAAAGGCAAAAACTTCAAAAACCTCCACCATCTGCATCCCCTCTACCCAAAATTGATGCCACATGTCCTCCTCTGATTAGAGCGGGGTTGAAACTAATTTTGAAACTTTAGAAAAATAGAGCTAAAAAAATCTAAGTCCCCCATCGGCCCACAACTCCTTTTTTATTTTTAGGACACGTGTCCACCGTGATTGGATGCGGAGCTTCGGACCTTTTTGTGACTTTAAATTTTTACAAAATAAAGTCTAAAAACTCTAAGGGAATCTAACCACCCACCATCCCTCAGCCAATTAGAACCTGCCACGTTGCCAATGCATGTTGAGGAAGAATTTGATGGGAAAATGACGCCCGTCTGGGTGTCAAAATATAGAAAATGCCAGGGATGCCCTAGAAATTGATTTTTCACCAAGGATGGAAAAATTTTCAAATTGGAACCAGAAAAAGCATGATTTTAAGCATTTCTCGACCTTGGGATTGGATTTTTGAATACATACAAGTATGAATCGATCAATTTTTATTTTTCATGATCGGGCAAAAGGGAAAACACGGCATAGCCCGCAGATTTTGAAAAATTAGGGCACAAACAAGGCATGCATGGATTTTTCTCTCAAACTAGGGTAAAACAACAAGTTTGTGAGCATTTTTAAAACATTCAACTAGAAGGGACAAGTTGTAGACCATTATTTCAAAAAATAAAATGTTTTTGAGCAAGTACAAATTTGAAAAATTAGGGCAACATGGTGTAAGCTTGAGTATTCTTACAAAATGGGGCATGTCAAATGATTTTCAAATGGACTAAGGCATGGGAACAGAGGCAACAACTTCATTTCACCCATTAAAATTGTAGAAAACATTTCAAGAAATGTAGAGTGAAAGGAAAATTAGGGCAAAAGAGTAGAGGATCAAAATAGACACCAACATCGGCTCTGTTAGGGGATGGGCACTCCCGAGTGAGTGCCACAAGAACAATAAGTAGACCAAGTTCCAAAATATTCCATTCGAAAAAGGATTCATGAGCCAAAATCACCAAAAACCAGCTGAGAACCCGACAAAAATGGCTTCCACACACCAAGGCAAACCACAAACCGACAAAACACCAAAAATAGAGTGAAAAACCAAACACTATACACTGTACAAGTGGTGCATACCTCAAATTTGGGGATTAATCCAAGAAATACTTCAGATGCCTACCATTAACAGGAAGTTCAAGTAATTCCCCATCTAAATCTTTGAGAAAAAAGGTATTCTCACCAATTCTGATATCAATGGAGTAAGGGCCCATCCATAATGCATCAAATTTTCTATGTTTTCCCTTATCTTCATTTCTGTTGTCCCATAACAAAACCATATCTCCAATATTGAAGGCCCTAGGAGTGACCTTCTTATCAAACAATCTTTTCAACTTCTCTCTAAATCTAACATGCCTCTGGTGGGATGCTCTTCTCTCTTCATCTAGCTCCATAATCTAATTAATCCTTGCTTCATATGGGTGACCTTTTTGATCCTCAAGCTATTGAACAAATTAAAATGAAGATAACTACAGATGTAAGGGTAGCGAGCTTGAGTTCTATACACCAAATCAAATGGGATCTTACTAGTAGCTCTGTTGGTAGTGATTTTATTATCCCAAACTACAAATTTCAGTTGTTCACCCCATTTTCTCTTGTTCAACTCCAAGGTCCTTCTAATGATCTTCAACAAGTTCTTATTGTTGGACTCAGCTTGTCCATTTCCTTGGGGATTATAGTTTGAAGAATAAGTCAGATTGGTTCCATACTCTTTGCACATTTCCATCAAAGGTTTAGCTCTGAAACACATGGCATTATCAGCAACAATCTTGACTGGCACACCAAATCTGCATATGATATTATTCAACAAGAAGTCCATAACAACTTGGTGTGTTACTTTCTTGGTGGGGATTGCCTCTACCCACTTGGTGAAGTAGTTTTTGGCTACAAGGATCCACTTATGTCCAGCACTAGAAGGGTCTAAAATCTCACCAATGAATTCCATCCCCCACTATTTGAAAGGAGATTCAATTGATACAGGCTACAAAGGAAGGGATCTTGAAGCTTTCATTCTTCCATAGAAATGTTGGCAACTTTCACATTTTCTAATCAGCATGGTTGCATCTTTGAAGAGAGTAGGACACCAATAACTAGTTCTCAAAATCTTGTGTCTTTGTAACCCTTCCAGCAAAGTTTCCTCCACAAACTCCCCCATGGAAATTGGAAATTAATTTGAGAGCTTCATCTTTAGTTATACATTTCAAGAGGACACCTTCAGGGTTCTTCCAAGCCAGCACAAAGTCAGTGATGATGTATTTTTGGGAAGCCAACTTGAGGGATTTTTTTATTATTATTTAAATGATCAGGACAACATAGGTGTCTGAGGTAAAAGATTATATCCTTGTACCACTTAGAACTTACCAATTTCTCAAGAACATCTTCCCTTTCTTCCTCTACCTCATTCACTTCCATAGTCTTCAAGTTGCTCTTAGCCATGAGCTTGGCAAGACCCAAACCTCGTTCCAAATTTGTGGTTTGGATGTTCATATCATACTCTTTCAGTTTGTTCACCCATCTACATATTTTACTTGAGATATCCATCTCTGATAAGATGTCTTTTACAATGGTGTGGGGAACATACGCAACAACTTTTGAACTTAAAATATAAGGCCTGAAAACCTTCGTTGTTTTCACCAAGGTAAATGCTTATTTTTCCATGATTGTATATTTTAACTCAGCAACTTGTAAATACTTTTAAAGAAAGCAATAGGCCTCTCAGCCCCATCTTCATCCTTTTGGAGCAAAACAGATGTAATAGTATTTTAAGAAGCAAAGGAGAAGATTTGGAAAGGCTTTCTGTAATTTGGGGCTCCCAAGATAGGTGCATGTTTAAGTGCCTCTTTGATTCCTTCAAAATCCTGAATAACAACCTCCTCCCACTTGATAACTTGATCTTTCTTTAACATGCATGTGATAGGAAGATTCAACTCAACAAAATTGGACACAAAACTTCGAATGAAGTTTATTTTCCCAAAGAAATATTGGATGCCCTTCTTCGTTCTTGGAATTGGCACCCTATTGATTGCTTCTACTCTCTGGATCAATCATGACACCAGCCTTTGAAACAATATGACCAAGCAACTTGGCCTTTTGCACCCCAAAGTGACACTTCTTTGGATTGAGAGAGATTCCAAATTCTCTACATTTGATCAACATTCTTTCCAAATGTTGTAAGTGATATTTTCTGCTCCTTGAAAATACAGTCACATCATCCTGATAAACTACAATGAAGTCATTTATATAACCAACAAAAGAAACATCCATTTCTCTTTGAAAGGTAGCTCCAGCATTCATGAGACCAAAATACATTCTCACATAAACATATGTTCCCCAAGGAGTGGTAAAGGTAGTTTTAAATCTTTCTGACTCCTTGACAACAACTTGATTATAGCCAGAGAAACCATCCAAGGTGGAAAAAATTCACATCCAGTCAGTAATTGTAGCATGTTCTCCATGTTTGGAAAAGGATAATTATCTTTCAATGAAACTATGTTTAGATTTATGAAGTCTACACAAATTCTAATATCTCCATTCTTCTTTCGACTAGCACAAGGTTTATAACCCAAGATGAATACCTTGTGGGCTGAATAATCCCCCTACTTCAAATTCTTCAATTCATCTTGAATTTCATGGAGAGGAGTGGATTAATTGGCCTTTTCTTCTGTTTGAATGGTTTGACATTTTTCTCAAGAGGGATCTCATGCTAAAATAAGTCTTCTCTATATGCTTTTAGCTTTGAATATGACTAGGTCATGCGAGTCTTGAAATTTTTCAACAATTAAAGGTAGGACTTTTTTCTTCTTTTTTAAACTATTGCCTAACCAAACTCTCCTTGGTTTTTCCTTTGTTCCCAATTCATTCTCTTCCACCTCCCTTGAGGAAAATATGTTTCTATTTATGATGTAATCAGCATTGCTAAAATTTGACTCAAGAGAAACAAGACCTCTAGGAATGGTGTTAGTTTTCAATTGGATAATATCTTTTCCAAAAAAAGTCTCTCTCCCTTTATTCATACACACCATTGGTTCCCAATCAATATGTTGATCCAAAAACTCACCTTGATTTTGTAAGAACCTTTTCACTTGAGCATCATCATCAAACACTTGCCAATGTTTGATGTTGTTAGGGACAGCTGGCCTAGTTAACACTTCAACATTATACTCACAATAAGGTGAAATGGTGCAATCTCCAAATCTTGACCCCAACACTGCCAACTTGTCAGTAGCAGCATTCAAACTTCTTTCATGGTGCATAATATTGAAGGAATCAAACATCTCAATTAGATCCCAAATTACATGCTTATACTGCTTCATCCGTTGATTTTTTGTAGCATACAATTTTCTTATTTGTTTGATAACTAGCTCTAAATCTCCCTTTGCAATGATATCCTTGACACTATACTTCCATGCAATTCTTAGACCCAACAACAAGGCTTCATACTCAACAATTTTGTTAGTACATTCAAAATTAATCTTGAAGGAAAAAAAAATCTTCCAAGCTAGGAGAAATCAGAATTACACTAGCACCATTTCCAAATTTGGAGCAAGCTCCATCAAATAGAAAGGTCCAAGGAGAACTTACCTGTTCAAGGCACTTTGAATGATCCATCTTGTGTTCTTTACCATAATCAAAACTAGTAAAATTATCAGCATCAACATCAGCAAATAATACATCATAAGAAGCATTGTTTGGGTCTTCAATTAGATGTAACATTTTCTTTTCTCCATAGAGCTTGACAAGGTTACCTTCAATGGGAATGGTGGAAAAATACATATCCATTTAGACACTCCCTCCAACACTTGCATCCCACTTTCTTGACAATAACATACCCCATTTGGTAGGGCAATCAACAATTACAACATCCAATTTTAAATTCCTCCTAGGATAAGATGCAAGTTGCACTACCAAACCCTTCACACAACCAACAACCAACACTTATCTTGAGTCCATGGTAGTAAATTTTCCATAGGTTGTTTTCACTTTGATATCCAACTCATTCATGACTTCTAGAGGCATGACATTACATGATGCACCGGAATCAAACATACAATTGTGAAGTAGCCTATCCTTTATGATCAAAGTTGTGAAGAATGGATCAACATTCAATTGGGAATCAACCAAGGATGTCCCCAAATATACCTCAGGTGTCTCTCCAAGATCCTCTACTATTGGTGGTGTTTCAAGGTCAATAATGATTTGAGGAGGAATCTCAACAACATTCACATTTCTTCCTGGAGTAGTCTTCTCTTCTTTTAACCCCAAGTACTCAAATGCTCTCTTCTTATGATTAGGAATCCTAATCAACTCAATGATTGGAACACTAACTTTGATTTGGATCAATACTTGGGCTATGTCATAGGGAAAACTCTTTGGAAAAATAACATTGGAAGGGAGACAAGAAGGTTCATCATATGGCATGGGATTCTTGGTAGCTTGGGCATGAGGAGGACTGTAATTTTTTCTTGGGACACCAGATCTTTTGGCAAGTGCTTCTCTCCTGAAGCTTCTTTGGGAATACTTATGAGCAAGGGTGTTTTTGGTTTGGCTTGAGGCCCAACTCCTTAACAAATTTTCTTCTAGTGTTATAATCTTTCTCTTGAGCTACAATAACATTCATCAACAATTGTTTATCTTCCTCTGAAGGAATACCGCCATCATACTTCTTATTCATCAAAGATCTTAAGTATTCAAAGTCATTGTTAGGAATTTCAAAAGCTTGCACTACATAAACTTCAAGAGTATGAGGGAAAAGAAATAATTGTACTCATTTGATGCAATCCAAAAAAATTCAGCTTTCCTTGCACTTATCAACTTGTAGTAGATATTAATCCTCCTTGTGGAATTGAAGAACATCCCATCATGCAAATATCATCATTAGTACCATCATTATTATTAGCTTCACCTTCTTGTTGGCCCACTTCACATGGAGGATGGGGTTAAAAACACCTATCACACCAATCAATATCAGCAAATTCCTCAATGCAGCAACCCTAGCGATCGGGGATCGAGTAACACTCTTCCTTCACGTGCTTGAGGATGTCTATTTGTAAACCCCATGGGTCCTTTTCCTCTATCATCTGCCCTTTGATCACCTCTAGGATGATTGCCAAATATGTCATGGTTTTGTGCTCTTAGCTGACCTTGTGAATTTTTCCCAATTCCTTTCTCATCTCTTGCCAACTTATATGAGATTTCTTTGTTGCCCCTTCCAAATTTTTCACAACCTCCTCTATATCAAAGCACCCTTGCTAGCTTGAGGTTTTTCAGGATTTATCAAATTTACTCCATATCTCTTGAGAGGTTTTCCAATTGCTTTGATATTGTTTTCAATTTGAAGTGCCATGGTGAAAGATTTTCTTAGATTGGTAGGGTTCTTGTCTCTTAGGTAATAGGCTGCCTTTTTATCAAATGCATTTGCATATTTGATTAAACAAGACTCATCACAAGGCCTCAGACTAACAGGTAGCCTTCTCAAATTTTTGTTAAACCTTATGTTAAAGTAATGGACTGATTCATTGGGGTTCTTCTTGATATTCTCATACTCGAGACAAGAGAAATCTAGTATCATTCTTGTCACCATATTGCAACCTAAATGAATTCTTCATGTCGGTCAAGAATCAATTGAATTATTAGGTAGAGCCTTGTACCAATCCCTAGCATTCTCTTCTAGTGTATGAATGAACATTTTAATATACACATCTTCAAACTCTATCTCAAAATCTTCCATCATGTTAAAAAAAAAAAAAGTTTGAGATGCTAATCACCGATTATTGCAATGTTACCTTGGAATTTTGGCAATCTATTTCGACATCTTATGGGACAGCATTTAGGTAACCATCCATTCCTCTAAATTCTATAGGACCAAAGGTGTTAACAATAAATGGAGGTCTAGGTTGAGCCATATTGTTTGGTGGAGGTGATCTTGGGGGTGACACAAGTTGATGAGGAGTGCAAGGTCTTTGGGGCTCAAGAATGTGATTCACAAGACCTGATATTCTCTAAGTACTTGATTTTCTTGAAAAGTTTTATTTGAATTGAAACACGAGAGGTGCGAGAGTGGAGAAGGAACTTACGGTACAATAGAAGGAACTTCACTAGCTAAGGAAAACAAGTTTATGAGAGGATTTATTGAATTAGAATCACTTGAAGCAGAGTGATAATCCTCTACCAAAGGCCGATCTCTCTCACCAATGGATATATATTTTCCCTATGTTTGACCTTTAACAACCTTCCAAACTCTTCTCCCTTCCAACTCCGAGTTTCCTGAATCTGTAGTCAACTTCTAAGTAGATTCTCTAATGAAGAGAGATCTTCTTCCTTCCAGTTTTATAGAGATTAGCAACACCAAAGTAAATGACAGAAAGGTTAAGACACTAGTACTTATCAAGATCAGAACAACATGGAGTCGCCACTAAGGAATTTCACCCTAGTTGTGAAAATGCACTAAAATACTCTATCAAATATCTATCAGCACTGAAAATATTGCCAAACTTTATAGATAAGACCTTCCTTTCTTTGAATTTATCAATCACAAATGCAAATGAAGTGCAAGTACTACTGGAAACTGATAAAATTTGTAGGTAGAACTTATATCTTCAATTAATCCTTACAAGTCTAATTATAAAATGATGCTTCAACAATGTATTTACATGTAGAAATTGCAAGGGATTTTACCAGGGTTTGATATGCATTCAAATATCTCAAATACGTATGCACATGGATCAGATTGAACTAAGAGAATAATAAACTCTGAACTCTACTCTTCATTCCAATCTTATAAATCTGATCAAAACATGATACTCAGATTTTGTAATTACACATAAATCACACAAGAAGTATTACCAAGGATCTGAAATACTGAAATATTGAATAATGTCCCCTGAACGACACCATTTGGGTGTTGGTACCTAGATTTAATCTCCTTCACAACTTGAGCAGCATCATGGATTTTACAAGACACTCAGAGGTAGATAAATGATTTGTATGTCATTTTGTAGCGGGGAAGAAATTTATCTTACTTGTTAGTGCTCGGGCTTTGAAGAAGTGGGTAGCACCTTGAAAGGATTTTGATCTAATCCTCACTATTTTAGGTTATGCCTTTCAACCAAGGTAAGAGAACCTATATTGTAGCCTCTATTTTGTGAAGGAGGTGGAGATATCCTTATACTATGCATATTGTATGGAGATGGCCTTGGGAAAACATGATCAATTTTCCATTATTCAAACTCAATAGATTTGTCACTACTAAATGATGGAAATGCTTTCAAGACAAGGTGAGGCTACTACATACATGGTATGATCTTGATTTTCTTTGTGCATTTTTGTAAATAGATTGTGTTCTTTTGTTAACACACAATGCAATGCAGGGTTAGTATGGGGTAGGATTAGTTATTCAATAAATTTTTGGTGGGATATTTTAGACAAGACTAACAAAATCTACCAAATTCTTTAAGGACCTTTGCAAGAAATTTGTAACACCTAAACAGTAGTATGCTTCAAAGGGGTTAAGGTACTCCTTCAACCAGGATATGTGCACCAAATGGAGGCCTAGATCTACACTCTTCCACACAATATTTGACAACCTGCCATAAAAGCTTGAAGTAGATGAACCAACAAAGTATCCAGAAATCTCTATTTTATCATGACCTAAGGTGCACCCAAAGGTTTACAAACAATCTCAGAATTCAAGGAAGGTAAAGTGATTTTAAATCTTATCTCTTTATCAAATGAAATCTCTTCTAAGTGTGAGACTACAGATTCCACTAAACTATCAACAAGAAATGAGACCGTGTATGATCAAGAGAGATTTTAAACACAAGACTACAACAGGAGCAAGAAACATAAATTGAAAACATTCTAAACCATAAGTGCATGAAAAATTTGCCAAGAGACAACACAGAATAATCTAGAATGACAAAATTTATCAAGCAGAGGAATGTTATAAGAACAATCTTAGAGATTTTTATGGTTTTACAACTAAAACCAACTCAACATGATACAAATCGATGCAAAAAGAATTAGAAATGGTTCTCGGGTAGTTTCTCAAAGAATGGGCTTCTTCCCATATTTTTCCCATGAAATTCTAAGTTTTCTCGACCTTTTTCATGTCTCAAAACATGCATTATATAATCTGTTATCCAAAATTCACCCCCCAGGGTAATTTTGATAACATACATCAGAATATTCAAGTCCCAGGCAAATTGATTGATTCAGAGCAAACATCATGTTTCTGAGGTTCCCTCAGATATTTTTCTAACTCCCCTGGCCGAAGAAGGAAGGAGCAAGCTCTGAGAAAATGTGAAAAAGTTGCAGAAAGGCAAGTAGGTTGATCCAGGAAAAATCGTGAAAATTGGCTAAGTCCTGCTCAAGGTCGCCTTTGGGACGTGTGGGACAGAAAGGCGCGGATCGGCCGAAAAGCCTCCAGGCGGCCCGCTAAGCAAAGTGGGACAAGTGGGACAAAAAGACCCGAACCGGCCGGTTCGGCCGAAATGGGAACAAACAGCCCGCTAAGCATTTGGGACAAATGGAACAGAAGTACGCGGCGGGCGCGAGAAGCCGATCCGGCCGAAAGAGGGAGAAAAATGACTAAGTGTTGCTCGGGACGTTCGGGACAAAAAGACCCGAACCGGCCGAATCGGCCGAAATGAGCACAAACAGTCCGGAAGCAATTGGGACATCTGGGCCGCGAGGACGCGAACCGGCCGAACCGGGCGAAAAGAGTCGAGGCAGTCCGGAAGCAACAGGGACATTTGGGACAAATGGACGCGAACCCGGCCAAAATCAACACAAGGAGCACTGTGCCAAATGGGACAAAGGGACGCGCGGGACGCGGAGAGCCGAAAATCCCAAGGACCAATCAACGCATGACACGTGTCACAAGGGGAAAGGTCCAGAAAAGTCAAAGGGGTGAGTTTTCGAGCACTGATCCGAACCAATGAAATAGCGCCACGTGTCCCAGCAGGGGCCCACAAGGAAATTTCAAATGAAAGCCCACCGAAAGGTGAAGGAGAGAGAATCACGTGACCAATCAATGCGTGCCACATGTCATCCAAGTGGCAGAGCAGCGGGAAAGATTTCAAAACACGTTTTCGACTGTTTTGTGCCCTAAAACTTCAGACCTCCATAACTTTCGATCCAAAGCTCATATTTGCACGTTCTTTATATCAACGGAAAGCTTATGAAATTATCTACATGATTCTGGGATCAATCTTGGGTTTTGGTGTAGTCTGAAGAGAGAAAATTGAGAAACGGCTCTGAGGCGTGATAATGGCCAGAAGCGACGTTTCAACAACCTGTTTTAATGCTAATGGGTCGCATTCTTCTTCAGCACGGCCAGAAGTGACATTTCAGCGGCCAAATTAATGCACATGGGTTGCATTCTCCTCCAAAATCACTCAAAGTGATAGGGTATGGGTTGGTAAGATCCTCCATGCTGATTTAATGCATCTGCAGTCAATGAGGAATGGGCTTGTTTTCCCACGTTTCTGTCCCCTGGGCTCGACCCATGCAATGTAAAAAGCCAGATTTGGCTCAAAAAAAAGGTTGTTCATTCTTTCTGCTCTGCCCTCCCTTCTTTTCTTCTCTAGGGTTGAAAATGGAGTTTGAGCCTCCTCCCTTGCTCTGTAATGGCATTTTTGCCTCTTATTAATGGAATGATGTTCTGTGCAAACTTCTGGAGCAACAAAACGTGTTTTGTGATGCATCTGTCCATCCTTGCTCGTTTTTGCTTGTTCTCTTCTTGCCTCTCTTCATTGCAGGTATCGTGCATGTTTGAATGTTCATTGCAGGTTTGGAGCTGTGTTCATGGAGTTTTGGGACATTTTCTATGTGAAATCTATCCTTGGGCCTGTGATGCATCTATCCATCCTTCCCATTGCTCACCTCTCTTTGTCCCATGGCAGTTTTGATAGATGTTCAACATTCTCCTTCTCTGGTGTATCACCATTTTAGTGTAGGATTTTTTTCTTTTCCTTCTCTCTCTCTCTCTCTGTCTCCTTGGCATGGTTATATTAGGATTAGATTAGCACTGCACTTTGGAATAGCTTGTGGCAGGTAGTTTAGGAGCAGGAACCAGCCTTCTCTGGAGATTCCTCTCTCGGTTTCACAAGTCCCACGCTTGGAGAGAGGTTTCCATGTTGTGCAATCACATTGGATGCCTGAACATCAACCTAGAAGCCTGATGTGCATCCAGGGGGTGTTGTGATTTTGCATCTAATATGATTTTGGCATGCCGGTGGGACCTTAGAGGTCTTCCACTTCATCTTTTGCAGGTTGATGTGTTCCTGTGAAGATTTCAGCCTTTGGAGGCACTTGCAAACACATCTGGCGACTCCATCTGGTCAACAACCCATCTCTGAAGTTGCAGACCTTCCCTTCCATTCATTTTCATCCATTCTTCCTTCCATCTCTTCCATCATTCTTTCATTCTATGAAGTTGTGCAATCATGACTTCATTTCCATCATGGAATTCACATCAACAACAAGCAGTATATTCCACCTCCAACATGTTTTACAAATCCTCCAAATCAGCATTTTGAGCAGATTCAAGATCAGCATGCATACTCATATGAACAGCAGTGCCAAAGTCAGTTTGGCTATGGAGCTTTCCAAGAGCAAGAGTATGCAGACAATGAAGACCATCAGATCCAAGATGCTGGTCTGTTGGAGAAAATCCAAAAGATGGAGGAGGGGATGGTGCAGTCCAGGGCTCAAGCACAAATGAAAGCTTTTGGAATCGGTTATGGAGCACCCTGTCCATGGGTGGGACCTTTTCCAAGGCATTACAGCCCTCAGGAGAAGCTTGACTTCATGATTGCAACACTGCCTTTGCTTGCAAAGTGGATTGAAGAAATAGAGGTGTATGAGAGAAGTATTCAGCAACCTTGTCAATGGGTAAGCACACCTTCTCATGCCTTTTCTTTTCCTCTTTCCCAATCTGTTTCATTTCAGCAGTGTCAAGTTTCAAAACCTCCATCTGCTGTCCCAAGTGTTGAATCCATCCCTCCATCCCTCAGTCTTCCACCACACCTCGATTCTTCTTTCCTTTTCCCTTCCAAACGGTCATCCCCTCCACAAGAGCTAACAGAAACACCCCCTCTTCCAAAGAAACAAGAGGTTTCACCTCCTCCACCACCACAAAAATTGTCAAATCAGTTGAGTTTCAACCTATCCCTCCTCTTGCATTCCCAAATCCATGTTGGGAGGATGAAAATCAGAATGCCAGTCAAGGAAAACAACAGCAAAAAGAGAGGCCAAACAAAGATGAAGAAATTCAAAGTCTGAAGAGTTGGGCTCTTAGATTTGGGATGACAAAGATCCCCTTGATGGTTAAGCCTACAGAAGAGGCTAAGGTTGAACAAATGGTGGTGAGGACTGATTTTGTTGAAGAAGAAGATCTTGCAGCCCCAACTTGTCCTCTAGAGCAGCAGAATGAAGAGTTTGACTTGACAAACTTCATGCTAGAGGAAGAGTTTTATCAAGAGCAAGATTCTCTTCAAGTAGTAGAGGAAGGAGAAGCTGCTCCAAATCCAAAAGAAGAGGAGCACATTCCAGCTATGGGGGAGAAAAGTGCAGATCCAAGGGCTTTGAGCACAAAGCAGGCTACAGGAGAACCTTCAGTTCTTCCTTCTACTTCACCTCTCCCAAGTTTTAGTACTGAAGAGGAGTTTGATCTCTCAAACTCAATATTGGAGAGTGAAGAAAACCATGGTGGTCAAGTTGCAGATCAAGAGGACACCATGGAGGAAGTTGAACATTTGCAGCAGGACAGCCATGAGGTAGTTTATCTGTCAGATTTGGAGGACTGTTTTGATGGAGAGGAGCCGGTTGAGTTTTCACCATTCTCTCTTTCATCATCCACATTCCAAACACCAGAGCCTGCTGCCATGAAGGAGAGCTTTCATTTGCAGCAGCCTGCATCTTATAGCAGCTCTTTGGAATCAAAATTGGAAGATTTAAATCTTCCATGTTCTTCATTGGAGGAAGAGAAAGGACAGAAGGATTCCACCATTTCTTCCACACCATCCATTCAGGAGGGTCTACAAGAAGACTCCATTCTTGGAGTTGAAAATCAGAGCTATGGGCATATCAAACGGATCAGACCTTGCCCAATCAGGTATTTGGCTTCATTGGAGCCAAAGGAGAAGCCACAACCGGTCATGCTCACTTCTGGGCATGAGGATGAGCTACAAAGTACCAAGGATCAGCTGCCATACCTCTTCAATCCAAATGCAGAGCAACTAAAAGAGGTATTGGATTTTTTTGATTGATACCTTGATGATTTGGATAGAAGACCAGCTTCTTGTTGATTTTCCATCCATCCAAACAGCCATGATCAGTGCCAAATCAATTGCATGGCTGCCAATTTTGAAGAAAGGAAGCTATTTCTCACAACCAGTTGCAGGGTTTGTTTAGCTTGCCTTTGCTTCCAGTTAGAGTAGAGTAGCTAGGTTTGCTTTCAGTAGAAGAAGTGCTTGTGCACACTCTGCATGTTCCATTTGGGGCATGTATGATTTTCAGTTCTGTACATAGTTTTTGGTGTTGCTGGTTTTGCTCTTGCACTGTTCATTTCAGTGGCCTTTTGGTGAGAATGACTCCATGCCCAGTGGGATTTAATGGCTCAGAGGGAGGTTTTCAAAGTTCAGATCAGTTTTCAGGCTGCTACTCATGACTCCATGCCCAATGGATTGCTTCAGGCTACTGATCATTCATCTAGCAGGCAGATGACCCCACTGAGTCGCTAAAACTGTTATCCAAAATTCACCCCCTAGGGTAATTTTGATAACATACATCGAGAATATTCAATTCCCAGGAAAATTGATTGATTAGAGAAAACATCATGTTTGAGGTTCCTCGAGATATTTTTCTAACTCCCCTGGCCGAAGAAGGAAGGAGCAAGCTCGAGAAAATGTGAAAAAGTTGCAGAAAGGCAAGTAGGTTGATCCAGGAAAAATCGTGAAAATTGGCTAAGTCCCGCTCAAGGTCACCTTTGGGACGTGTGGGATAGAAAGGCACGGATCGGCCGAAAAGCCTCCAGGTGGCCCGCTAAGACAAGTGGGACAAAAAGACCCAAACCGGCCGGTTCGGACAAAATGGGAACAAACGAGCCCGCTAAGCATTTGGGACAAATGGAGCAATCTGTGGCGGAGTGCGAGAAGCCGATCCGGCCGAAAGAGGGAGAAAAATGACTAAGTGTTGCTCGGGACGTTCGGGACAAAAAGACCGAACCGGCCGAATCGGCCGAAATGAGCACAAAGGTCCAGGAAGCAATTAGGGACATGGGCGCGAGGGCTATGGCCCGGCGAACCGGGCGAAAAGAGTCGAGGCGATCCCAGGAAAACTTGAGGGACATTTGGGGAAAATGGAACCGAAATCCGGTTCGGCCGAAATCAGCACAAGGAGCACCTGGCCAAATGGGAAAGGACGCGCGCGGACGCGAGAGCCGAAAAGCCGAGGACCAATCAACGCATGACACGTGTCACAAGGGGAAAGATCCAAAAGTCAAAGGGGTGAGTTTTGTAAAGCAGCGATCCGAACCAATGAAATTGTGCCACGTGTCCGAAAGTTTAGGGGGGCCACAAGGAAATTTCAAATGAAAGCCCACGAAAGGTGAAGGAGAGAGAATCACGTGACCAATCAATGCGTGCCACGTGTCATCAAGTGGCAGAGCGGGAAAGATTTCAAAACACGTTTTCACCTATTTTGTGCCCTAAAACTTGAGACCTCCATAACTTTTGATCAGAGCTCAAATTTGCGTTCTTTATATCAACGGAAAGCTTATGAAATTCTCTACATGATTCTGGGATCAATCTTGAGTTTTGGTGCAGTCTGAAGAGAGAAAATTGAGAAACGGCTCTGACACGTGATAATGGCCAGAAGCGACGTTTCAACAACCTGTTTTAATGCTAATGGGTCGCATTCTTCTTCAGCACGGCCAGAAGTGACATTTCAGCGGCCAAATTAATGCACATGGGTCACATTCTCCTCCAAAATCACTCAAAGTGACAGGGTATGGGTTGGTAAGATCCTCCATGCTGATTTAATGCATCTGCAGTCAATGAGGAATGGGCTTGCATGTTTTCCCACGTTTCTGTCCCCTGGGCTCGACCCATGCAATGTAAAAAGCCAGATTTGGCTCAAAAAAAAAAGTTGTTCATTCTTTCTGCTCTGCCCTCCCTTCTTTTCTTCTCTAGGGTTAAAAATGGGGTTTGAGCCTCCTCCCTTGCTCTGTAATGGCGTTTTTACCTCTTATTAATGGAATGATATTGCATGCAAACTTACGGAGCAATAAGACGTGTTTTGTGATGCATCTGTCCATCCTTGCTCATTTTTGCTTGTTCTCTTCTTGCCTCTCTTCATTGCGGTATCTGTGCATGTTCGAATGTTCATTGCGAGGTTTGGAGCTATGTTCATGGAGTTTTGGGACATTTTTGTGTGAAATCTATCCTTGGGCTGTGACGCATCTTTCCATCCTTCCCATCGCTCACCTCTCTTTGTCCCATGGCAGTTTTGATAGATGTTCAACATTCTCCTTCTCTGGTGTATCACCATTTTAGTGTAGGCTTTTTTTGTTTTTCCCTTCTCTCTCTCTCTCTGTCTCCTTGGCATGGTTAGATTAGGATTAGATTAGCTTGCCTGCACTGGAATAGCTTGTGGCAGGTAGTTTAGGAGTAGGAACCAGCCTTCTCTGGAGATTCCTCTCTCGGTTTCACAAGTCCCACGCTTGGAGAGAGGTTTCCATGTTGTGCAATCACACTGGATGCCTGAACATCAACCTAGAAGCCTGATGTGCGTCCAGGGGTGATGTGATTTTGCACTAACAATAACCTTTAATTACATTTGATCCTTCTTTTCCAAGAAAATAAGATGCCTAGCATCAAGTTTGTTATAAAATTCTAACATGATTCACGGGTAGGGGCATCTAAAAAATTTGCAACAAGAGTTGTCAGGTGTTTCAAAAATGGTGAATCATTACAAATCCTTCATCATTATCCATTGTGGAGGCACGTTTTTCATTCTCCAAGCATGCAAACCCCTTTCATTTCATTATTTCATCCTTATCATTCCAAAATTTGATTCTGTAACTTTATAATTTGATATTTCACATTTTACACAAGCCTGAGTCAAAATTTATTTCAAAAACACCTCAAATCTACAAATTAATCCCTAAAACCACTTGCATTGATCTTTGCAGGAAAAAAGGACACAAATTCACCAAAAATTTGATGAAAAATGATGCAAAATTTACATTTCCACACTTCCTAGACAAAAAAATGGCGGCTAAAAATGAAAATGTACACTTACCCTTGATCTACTCTTTCTCCTTCAATCTGGGCCCTCCACGTGTCAAAATTTGATTGGGAATGAATTCGGGCTCACTTTTTGACTTTTTAACATTTTTGGAAAAATAGAAAAATTTGACTATTTCCTCCACCCCTCTGCCCTTGAATTTTGGCAATGACACGTGGCATATGGTGGGTCCCATTGGGATCGCGGCTCAATTCTACGTATTTTGACCCTTTTTGGACTTTAGAAAAATTTCATCCTTTTCCCCGCGAGACCAAACCACCACCTCTGTCCTTGACATGTGTCATGCTCTCTATCGCTAAAATTCCATGGGCTTATTTCATGTTTGGACCCCTTTTTTCACCAAGGGAAAAATTTCAATTTTTCTTCCATGGGCCCGCGCCTCCGATTCCTCCCTACCACGTGTCTCCTTTTGATTTTTTCATGGGCTAGCACTTCAAATTTCCACACTGAGTATTTTTTCAAAAGGGAGAAAATTCCCTCTTACCTCCACCGACTGCTCTAACCGCCATGTGTCCACTTGTGATTGGCCACGGGGCCGCACTTCAAAATTTTACTTTAACATTTTGGAGTGGAGATGCATCCCATTTTTAACTTTGATCCATTTAAAGTTAAAACTTCAAAGTGACCCCAAAGTTCACCCCCCAATTCTACCTTTTCAAGGCCACGTGTCCACCTGTGATTGGCCATGGGGCCGCACTTCAAAATTTTACTTTAACATTTTCTGCCTCCAAAGGTAAAAACTACAAAACCTCCGGCATTCTCATCCCCTCTACCCAAAATTGATGCCATGTGTCCTCCTCTAATTGGAGCAAGGATGAAACTAATTTTGTAACTTTAGAAAAATAGAGCTAAAAATCTAAGTCCCCCATCGGCCCACTCCTCCCTTTTTTATTTTTAGGACACATGTCCACCTGTGATTGGTTGCGAAGCTTCGGACCTTTTTGTGACTTTAATTTTTTACAAAATAAAGTCTAAAAATTCTAAGGGAATCTGACCACCCACCATCCCTTAGCCAATTAGAACCCGCCATGTTTCCAATGCATGCTAAGGAAGAATTTGACAGAAAATGACGCCCATCTGGGTGTCAAAATACAGAAAATGCCAGGGATGCCCTAGAAATTGATTTTTTCACCAAGGATGGAAATTTTTTTGAATTGGAACCAGACAAAGCATGATTCTGAGCATTTCTCAACCTTGGGATTGGATTTTTGAATACATACAAGTATGAATCAATCAATTTTGATTTTTCATGATTGGGAAAAAGGAAAACATGACATAGCCCACATATTTTGAAAAATTAGGGCACAAACAAGGCATGCATGGATTTTTCTCTCAAACTAGGGTAAAACAACAAGTTTGTGAGCATTTTTAAAACATTCGACTAGAAGGGACAAGTTGTAGACCATTATTTTGAAAAATAAAATTTTTTTGAGCAAGTATAGATTTGAAAAATTAGGGCAACACGGTGCAAGCTTGAGTATTCTTGCAAAATGGGGCATGTCAAATGATTTTCAAATGGACTAAGGCATGGGAACAAAGGAAACAAATTAATTTTACCCATTAAAACTGTAGAAAATGTTTCAGGAAATGTAGAGTGAAAGGAAAATTAGGGCAAAATAATAGAGTATCAAAATGGACTCCAACAGATCCTTTAAAATTTGATCCTTGTTATTTATAATTTCAAACTAGCAATTATCTAAACCAAAAACACATAGTTCAAACCCACAACAATAAAATAAAAAATTAAATAATTAAATTTAAGTGGTAGGCTCTAAACAAATTCATCTGGACATTAATACTCAAGAAATTTTCTTAGAAAACTTAATAAAATCGTTTGGAACCATTTCTTGTCATTTTGTAGTCATTTTTCTGTCAAATGTTGGAAATTTTGAATTAAGCCTCAATAAAACAAATTAAACCTTGTAATATATCCTAAATTAATCTAAGAATAATCACCCATGTCTATTTTACATGTTGAGAGAGGAAGAAGATCAAATTGAAAAGATCTAACAAGTTAAAATTTACCAATTCGCACTATAAAATCCTACAGGCCATTTTCCTACAATTGACCCTTTAAAATTTATAAAAACCAAAAATTAATGAGCTTTGTACAAAGATTACATCGAGAGATTTCTATAAAGTCCTCATTTTCCCCAAACCAAGCTCCCTATCAAAAGTTATGGCCTTTTAAAGTTTTCTTCACCAAGCGTTAAAATTTTGGGAGAAATTTCCTTCAGGGCCCATGGCCCAAATTTTTCCCTTGGCACTTAGGAATTTTTTTGGGAAAATTTTCAAAATTTTCTCCACCATCCCACTAGCCCGTAGCAAAATAAAGGCTTCCACATGGCACCATGAGGTGATAGTGAAGGGGCGGATCCTCTTTTGAACTTAGCATTTTCAGAAAATTTTGGGAAAATTTTCCAAACTTTCCCCACCGGCCCGCAACCAATCAAGTGATGCCATGTGGCATCATGAGGCATTGGTGGAGGAATAGATCCATTTTTTTATTTTACGTCTCAGAAATTTTTGAAATTTTTCCAAGTTTTCCCTGTTGTTCCATTGGCCCATGACCATTCAAGAGCTACCATGTGGCATTGCGAGGTGTCGGCGGAGGCGCGGGTCTATGTACCCTCTTAGCCCTTCGAGGCTTTAAGTAAATTTTATCCCTACTGCCCCACCTTCCCTTCATTGGCTTAGGATATGCCATGTTTCCTTTTCGGACTCACGGAGTGCGGGCGCAGAGCCGACTTTTCACCCGTGCGGGGAATTTGCAAAATGTCTCCCGCCACCCCGCCTTTCCTTGTTTTTCCCCACGCTACCTTAGGGAGTGCCACGTGTCTTTTGTGGAACCAAGGGAGTGTAGGTGCAAATGTTATTTTTTCCCCATGTGGGAAAATTTTTACAAATTTCTCCCATGCGGCCATGACCCGCCCTTTGGGAAAATTTTCACCACTTTGGGCCAGCGGGCCCGCTCTTGGGAAAATTTTCACTGCAAGGCTCACAAACCCATAACTTGAAAAATATAAGGAGCTAGGAGGAATTTTTATATAAATGGAAAGGTGAGGAAATTTCCTATCCAATGGGAGTGATTTAAGGAAATTTTAGATGTATTAAGCATGAGAAAAATCAAGTTAAAACTTTAATCTGTTAAAGAGTGCGTATGGTAAGGAATTTCCCCTCCGAACCTAATTGAAAATTCTAACCTGAAATTTTGACCTTATGAATTCTTATAATTATTAATAAAAGGAAATTATACTCTAGTATATTTAAATAGTTCCAGAAATTGTTAGTGACAATTATTGCCTTGTAACATGATTGTAGATTCTTTTAATATAAAAATTATTCCATAATTTTCTTGACTAATCCTAGGTTGTTCTTGGGTCTCAAGTGGGTTTTTTAACGGTGTTACACATGTACACATCAAAAATGTTACACTATAACATAATCAAATATGCTCCAAGTAATCAACAAGAGATTAATTGAATGACAAGAATCATGCATAATGGAAAATAGTCTACTCATCCTTATAGATCAAAATAAGAGGATACATATGGGAATTTTTTTTGTAACTCCCGTGCTTGGAAAATTATTCTCTCATGAGGATAAAAGGATTTTCAATTCCCAAGAAATAATGTAACTCTCGTATGACTCAAATGACACGTATGAAAATGATATATTCTATGACGGAATATTTCATGTCATATAAATCCTAAAGACCAATGACCTCACCTAAGTGAGATGACTCGCCATGTGAGGTGGAAAATTCCTTGAGTATGAAAAATAAAGTACCTCACATAGAAACCCCTTCATCAAAGTTTAGGTAGATGGATTAAAAACTAGAAATAGAAAGATAACTCCCCTATAAAACTAAGAAAGATGTGTCATATGGGTCCCAACAAACTAAAGTCTTGATGAGGTACCCATGTACAAACTGCAATATTTCTAGAGAAGGAGAATATGAGAAGAGGAATAGAAATCCCAAAGAATATGGGTGGCTACAAAAGACCTCACCCCAATAAGAGAGTGCAAGTGAAGTAACTTGGCTTCAGTGAAGGGCTTGGTAAATATGTCTACAACCTGATCAAAATTCTGACAATACTACAAGTTGATGATGTCTCCATGAATCATCTCCCATATTAAGTGCATTTTGATCTCAATGTACTTTATCTACTAATTTGAACTATATTTTGGAAAATCAAGATGGTTCTCATGTTGTCACAGTAAATGTTAATAGGATGCCAAAATTGAATACCAAACTATGTCGAATCCCACTGAAACCAAACTTCTGTGGTAGTGTTGACTTATCCCTTGTATTCTACTTCTATATATTATATCGCAATAGCATTCTAATTCTTTCTCAACCAACTGACAGGACCCAAACCAAGAGAAAAATTGTATCCTGAGATAGATTTCTAATGATCAAGATCACTATCCCAATCAAAATCTATAAATCCAACTAGATCAATATTTGTCCCTCCTAAGTAGTGAATTCCATTGGTATGAGTTCCATGAACATAGTGAAGGATACACTTTTTTTCTCTCTAATTCATCTCATGAGGATTCTACATAAATTTATACATGATTCCAACATCATTCAATATATCTAGTCATGTGTGAGTCAGATAGATCAAGCTCCCTACTAAATGGATATAAAGGGTACCATCCACTAAGGGATTGGAGAAATTAGCAAATAACTTAACCCCATAAAAGAAAGGAGTAGGAGATGGTTTACAATCAGTCATGTGAAATCTTGTTAAAAGATAAAGGGTGTACTTAGGTTACACAATCAAAACTCCTAATTCAAATTATGAAATTTGTATCCCAAAAAAGTAGTGAAGAAAACCTAGGTTAGTCATGGAGAACTTATTGGACAAGGAAGTATTCACATAATCAATGATCGAGGAAGATATAACCATGATAAAAATAATAATCAACATAAATAATGAAGATGAGCATGGATTCATCCTACCATAGAATGTAAACATTAGGGTCAGAATAACACCTAGTGAACCATGATGTAAGGAGAAAGGAGTCCATCTTTGATTACCAAGCTTGATAGGCTTGTTTAAGGCCATAGAGAGACTTATTTAACTTGTAAATGAGGGAGGAATCATGGACATGACCTATGGGTTGTTCCATATATATTTCTTCCTCTAGGTCCCCATGAAGGAAGGAACTCTTAATGTCCATCTAATGGAATTCATGTCTATTCGAGTTAGCGATGGCTAGGGTCGGTTGAATGGAATTCATCTTAGCAACAAGAGTAAAGTTATCGAATAATCAACCCATTCTACTTAGGAGAAACCCTTAGATATAAGTCATTTTTATACTTTTCAATGTTCCCATAGGCATTGTACTTTTTTTGGTACACCCACTTACACCAAATGATTTTATTCCTTTTTGAAGAGGGATGAGATCCCAAGTATCATTCTTCATGGGTGAGGAATAATCATTACCTATGGTAGAATCCCACTCGGGAATCCCAAGCTCCTCATGGAAATCTTGAAGAAATTTGGAAGTAGAGGAAAATAAGGCATAGGGTCTAGTAAAATATGAATGAATATATCTCTCATCCAATGGATCCCCTATCTAATCTCAACACCTGCAAAGTCTACCTAGCCCAATGAGGACTAGGAGGAGAGACACGATTAGAATCTGTGTATTTTTACCCAAATGAGAAGGGAAAAATTCCTCATCATCATCATATTCTAAAGTATGAGGATTTATAGGATTGGGAGGATCAACAAGAGGAGTCTCAAAAATATCATCATTAGAAGAATCAAAATCATATATGGGTATAAAGACCTCAATGGATGGAAAATTGGAAGTAGAATATGACTTATCAAACTTCACACTTCTCTCAATATAAATTTTATGAGTAGTAGGGTTCAAAATATATATATACCTTATGCCATGAGGATACCCTACAAATATACATGTTATGGACTATGGTTCCAAGGCCTTGCATCTCTTTTTGGGAATTTAAGCCATAATAGTTGATTGGAAGATGTAAAATTCATTGACATCATGTTTACATCCAAACTAGGCTTCAAAGGGTGTTATCCCTCTTACTTCCTTATGTGGAACATGATTCTAAATGTAATAAGTATAGTTCATGACTTCAACCCAATATTACAAAGGAAGGTATTTAGAGTGATCTATACAAGTGACCATCTCCTTAAGTGTTTGTTTATTTATTTTCATAAATTCATTTTATGAAGGGTTGTAAAAATTGTACGTTACAAATTAATCGCCTAAGAGGTACAAAAATCATTGAACCTATTTCTCAAATATTCACCTCTATTTTCACTTTCAAGAACCTTAATAGATATTTCAGTTTTTTTCTCATCAAGAGCCTTGAATTCTTAATAGTGATCAAAAACTTCTTATTTCTATTTCATAAAATAAACCCAAGTGTAATGCAAAAAATCATCAATGAAGGTGAGAATGTAGAGAGATATAGTAAATGAATGAGATGGGAATGGTCCACAAATGTCACTATAAATAAGATCCAAGTGATGAGAGTCTCTCTAGGCTTTTCCTTTTCCAAAATTTTCTTTGGGGTGCTTTTTGAGGACACAACCCTTAGAAAATTTGACGTGGGGTAACCCATTGACCATCTTGTTTTGGATAATTTTTTCAAGGAAATGATAATTAATATGACCAAAACTCACATGTCATAGTTTTTGACCTCATTTGCATGAGTAAGAAAGGTAGTGGGTGTCGAATCAGAAGTATAATGGGATAAGGTTTACAATCATGACTGATGATCCACCTTACCCTTAGCCAATGTAGACTCACCGTGAAGCTCAAAAATAATCACCAAGTTGGGATTGAATTCAAATAAAATTCCTTCACCAATATGAGGGATTTGGTAAACCCATAGGATATTGGTAGAGAGATCAAGAATACTTAAGATGTGGTTAAATGTTCCACCATATACTTCTATTAATCCACTACTAGAAACTGACACCACAATCTCATCACCCAAAGTGATTTGGGACATGCCACATGGCTCAATATTGGAAAAATCAACATGAAAATAGCCCATGTCATGTGAGGCACTGAAATTAACAATCCACGTTTATGAAGGAACAACCCTAGTTGAGGACTTTCTTTTCTTCTTCTCGATTTAGGCTCCTTTGTTTTGGAAGATTCGGACTTGAATAATTTTTTTGATAGACTCAAAAACACCTATATTATTCTTCTTAAGTAAATGAGTTAGGTGATATATTTATTTTCTCATAAACTAATGCTCCTTATGTCCAAATTTCTTGTAATAATAACACTTATACTTTTTCTTCTTCACTTTACGCTTAAAAGGAAAAGCATTCATGTTAGATTTGGTTTGGGTTTTGTTGGTCTTGGTTTCCTTCTTAGGTTATTCTTGTTTCTCTTTCTTATTTTCATGTTTCATATCCTTTCCCTACACATACTTGTTACAAGGGCATGTGAATTGTATTTGAGTGGTCCCTTTTGAATTATTTTTTCTTGTTCTTGAATGAGTTGGGATGAAAAATGTCAAATGAGGGAATATTCCAAGAAATCCCTAGAGCTTATTCTATGGAATGGAAAGTAGAAACAAAGATAGAGTATTAATCGATACTTTACTAAAAAGCACAAAGATAGATATCAAAATAACTACTAAAATACTCAAAGAGAATCAAACATGATTTACTATTTCAAAGATGTTTCAAACTATAAAAGGCGGAATGAAACTTAAAATCTGATCGTATGTAAATAAACAAAATTATATAAATATATAAGGGCATGTAGCATGATATATATTTAAACATTCATCTATAACTGAATACAAGTAAACAGGAGGAAACACATGATATAGAATATTGCAAACTTGCAGGTGCACAGAACAAGAACTCTTATTTATATAGAAAATAATACATAAGGCTGAAATGGCATAGATTACAACACTTCTTTACAACAGAGCCTTGCTAAGGCTAATGAACACAATAGACTAAACCTAAATTCCTCTCTTTTGATGTTCTTAAACTTATTTTTCTATATATATATATGTCATGTATAAGATCATTCTCTTATAGATCTTCGTGGCCCTTGCTTCAACGTGCCTCCATTAAGGTTTCCACCATCCAAATTTAGTTTTTACCTATGAAATATTCAACCTTTGGAGAAAAATCTCAACTGCATGCTTTGGGGACCGAGATTGCATTCAATCCACTTGAATCTTGAGCCCTTTGCTTCTTTGATTGGTCCTTTTAGTGGTGGTAGCTACATGTGTGACATGTGTAAACCATGCATAGATCCGGGGATTCTCCTTTTCTCTGTCCTTTTGAAATTATGCAGGAGATGCATGGGGCCTGTGCATTCCTCCTCTTTATCTTTGACTTTTCAGCCCACTTAGGGTTTTGTTTTGTTATCTTAAGCCACATGGTTTATTCTTGCTACTCGAAGGCTCTCGATTCTTTGTGTTTTCTTGAAAATGCACTGAAGGGGAATGAGGAAAGCTTCCATGTTCAATTCCATACTTCGGTAAAACTCAGTCCTAACAAAATACAAAAGAACACTAGAAGGAAAAGGGGTCAGGGAAACAAAAGGGGAGAAACAATCGAAGAGTCTCGACAAAATGTAGAAAATTCTATTCTGAGATATTTCGACTCACCAAGGGACTTCGTGTCAATAAGGGAAGAATCCAGAAATCCTTCCACAAAATTAAAAATGTGGATTAAAAAGATGCCACTCGAGTTGCTTTAAAGAAGCACGATACCCAACCCATTCGGTTTACTGTCATGTAAGTCCTATGTTGTAGATCCCTGAAAGGATCTATCCACTCAATGATCTCCTTGTGAGAGAATGTTTGGAGATCTTACACCATTTCATGCAAATGAGACTCTAGTTTTACATTTTTAATCATAATGGCCTCCACCTCAACTACACTAGAATCCTCCTTTAAAGATTGAAAGGCAGTCTAATATTTTTTCTTGGTCATAAATAGTTGTTGAATCTAGTCCTCTAATAAGATGGTGTGGTCATCGGGGAAAGGGAAAGGGGAAGCCCAAGTGAACTAACTCTTCAATGTGCTACTTTCACTCTTTGATCCCTAATTGGAGTTGGGTTAGGAGATTCTAGAACTTGATAGCGGCCTTTTTGTAACTTATAATCTAAGCGATTTTTTTCTATGACCATTTGCATGTCTATAATACCTGCCCCTTGCAGGGCTTAGCCTAAAGATTCATATAATTTCTTAACCAACATCTTTGATTTAGAGAACTTGGCAGATATAACATTGATGATGGTTAAGGCTGAGGAATCCACATTGGTGCACAATATTTTTCATCATTTATGAATGCGAGTGCGCACCCTAAGTATGTTGCCTTGGTGGAAATTTTATATAGTAGGAGGTGTATAAGTTATGCACCAACATGAAAATTCCCCCTTTCTGGGGTTGTTGAGGAAGTTTTTGGGTCAAATACTTAACTATGTCCTCTATTGTCTTGCATTTTATTTGTAAGCTTCCCTTCTCTACCTCGGAGGTACGTAACTTTTCCTGGAGTGTAGTAACCTCCACTTTCTTGGAATCAACCTCCTACTAAAGGATCTTTTTCTCTGATCAAGTGAACTAGCCACAAATTTTGATGTTTCTAGCTTATCTTCCAATCTCTTGGTCTCTACTTGAGAAGCTGCAAGAGCTTCTTGTGAAGTTGCCTCTTTTAACTCCTTACTTGCAGATTTTCTCTATTTATTTGCCCTTGCCTTTGATTTTAGCATTAAGGCGGGCTATAGTATTTTAATTTTGTAGGAGGCTAGCCTCCATTTTACTCCAACTTATTGTTGATTTTGAGGTAGTCGGTGGTGACTACGATATCTATCTCGCTCATTAGTTTGACCTTATCTTGAGACCAAAACAATGTAAGGTCCACGGAAATAACATTGATGGAATAATTATTGGGATACATATTTTTGGTTTTTTTAGAGACATTAGGGACCATCTGGTTGATAGTCAGGGAACTCTATTGATGGTCATACAATTTTCACATTTTCCTCTCATCTCCCACTACCATCTAATTTTCCTTCTTCTTCTATCTCCTCTTATCTCGGGATGTTTTGGTCATCTCTGCTTGATTCAAAAACTCAGAAGGGGAAGGGAATATCCATCCTATAAATGGGAACCTTGGTGATAGGCCATAGGGGATTATAACTAGTTATGGGGGATGAGAAGTTACAAGAACTGAAGAGGGTCCCATCATAACTCGGGAAAAGAAAGAGGGAATGGTAGTGGGTGGTAGAGGTAGGAAAGGGGAGCCAGGGGAGAATGAAACTGTGTTAAGGTGACCAAAATGGGAAATCCCCCAACTAAGGAAACGAAAGGTGAAGAAGAAGGAGATGGATGAATGGGAGGAGGTGAAGGGGCGTCGTAAGAAGGGACCTCATCTAACTTCAACTTCTTCCTCGAAGGGATTTAGGGGCTTGTGCCTTCACCGGTTATCGCGGAGGGTAAGCCTGATGGTTAGGTTAGGTTGAGACCCTAAACTGGTCCTAGCACTGGTTATGCTACTAACTCCTCACCCCGAGGTCGACACTATTTAAATCAAGGGCATATAGCTCGAGGGATCCTATTGAGAGATTGAGGGCATCCGTCGAGGACTTATTTGTTGTTGAGAAGGGCCGAGGGACTCCTTCATATGTCATGTGAGATAATTTTGGGGATCTCCACTACCTCCTTGTTGTCCAGGTGGACTCATGCTCAGTGTCCCAAAATTATTCCAACTACTCATTAGTGGGCATGACCTCAAAATTGAGTGTAATTTGTATGATTTCCTACATATATTTCCAATAGGCTTCTATCTTTTCTACACTCTAGTATTTTTTACATAGGGTCACCCTTAAGCCCTTGGTCATTGTTATGGTGGGGTAAAACTTGTACGAGGCTAGATGAAATGAATCCCATAGTGGAATTGGGATATCACTCAACTTGACATAAATATTAGGAACATCTACATGGGGAGACCTCTTATCTTCAAAAAAAAAATTATATGTTGGTGTTAGTAGGAGTCTAAGACTTTGTTTCGGGATAGGGTGTCATACATCCACCACTCTAGGTCATACCTGTAGGTATCTTGGATCAAGGTGAAGCCATATGAAGCCAACTTCTACATGAGGATATGCTCCACCTTGCATTTAATTATAGTAATTCCCCCTGCAAAGGGGGAGGTTGAACAATGCCTTCTTTTTATGGCCACATCCTTACTCTACGTTGAGGAGAAGTAACTATCTAGTTACATCCAAGCCTACCACCCGCGGCATGAGGATCCTTGGAATCATTAAGGACTACTCTTAGAATCCATGCTGTTGGATCATTGAATGTGTTGCCCGAATAATTAGTTATAGGGATGTAGGGGTTTGAAAGGAAGGTATAGACTGAATCATTAATTCTATCATTGACCTCTTCTAGGTCAAATTCATGCAGAAGAGATGTAAAAAAATAGTTGGTGAATTCATATGCATCCGAGGAGTAGGACAACACATGAGTCTATGTGGATACCGAGATGACCTTTTGAGGGTCCACCTCCTCGTCCCATAGCTTCAAGGTCATAAATTGAATAAGGAAGCTGGGAATTCAGTAAAAATGAGGTGGGAAAAATAAGAAGAGTAATGGCGAAGGTAGAGTTAATATAGAATAGGGCCAACTTATCACAAACAGAGTTTGCAATGGCATCAGTGAAGTCAAACCGATAGGCATGTTATTTATTAATTGATATCAATATGAATAGGTCCATAACTTTCCATTCATGGAAAATTCTATCTGAGTCTGGCTGAAAATGAATGCTAACATGGAGCAGGCATCTTGATAATCCACCATGAATACTTTTATCGGGATTGGGAATCCCAGTGTTCCATAACTGGTTGAATCTTATTTCCGCAACTCTCTATTGATGGATGTAGCTTTATTCTTGCATTAAGCCTAGATTCCTTATAGTTTGGTGATCTCATAGAAACTAGTTGATTTTTCATAGAGAAGGGCCAACATATCCCTAATGGCCCGTGGTGTAATCACTACCTATATGTTTTTTCCCTTTAAAGTATTTGAATCAGGGTCAAAACAACATGCACACATTTGCACGAGCTCCAAATATGGGTGGATGAGAGGAACCATATATTGTACAAGCATGGTGGTCCAAATTTTGGATCCAAAATACTCATAATCCCCTAAATTTAGTAATCCGGCATGGGGTTCCTCCCTTAGAGCCTTTTTCTTCTTATTGAGGATGAGATGAAAGACCCCATCCGTGAGCTTTGTGACCATGGAAGTGTAACTAAATTGTGCTCCTTTTTTTGGGAACCATAACCTCGGAGTTGAGAGACCGATGTGGTGCTTGAGTGTCTTCCATAATATTTTGACTGAGGTAGGAGAGGTGGAAGCTTCCATGGTTGTTTTAAAACTAGGGAAAACTCTAGTTTTTTCAAACTAGCGACTTAGGAACTCATGCAAGAGACTCTTAGCACTTGGAATGAAGCATAGGTGACTTCAAAACCTGCCTCAAATATCCTCCCCAACTCAGATGAAATAAAGGCTTGCACATGAATTAGGTCACATCATATAATGGTACTTTGGTCAAATGACCCCTAGTGCCAAATTATTCATTTCTAAGAGATTTTTCAATAACACTCTAATCATTTTCATTAATTATTCCAAAACACAGTTGGGATCATTTACTTCAAGGAAAATTAGCAACTTACAATACATTTCAAAAATTTAAAAAGGGGAAGGAGAGTCTCCATAAGAGACACATGTCCAAAGACACTTATTCGAAGGGGAAACACCGTAAAACAAGGCAAAAGACAAAAGAAGGGGACTATACATATGATACAAAATTTACAATATTCAAAAGATTTAATGGAAAGGTTTAAGGTGGATCCCATTCATCATAATCATTAGGGGCTCACCTTCCATAGTCTCAAGCTTGAAAGCATTGTGTTTTTTGCATGTAGTGATCTTGAATGGTCCTGTCTAGAGAGGGTCAAATTTTCCATGATTTCTAGGCTTGGCGGCTCTCGCATCCCACTTCAAAACTAAAGTGTCAACTCAAAAATTGGGCTCTGAAGTCCTTTGATCAAACCAGTCTCTTGAAAAATTCGATAGCTGATCATGGATTCATGGGATTCCTCCTTTTTTCTTTAAGCTCTACCAGCTCCATGAGTCTTACTTATATTACTTCATGTTCCTTGACCTCAATTTTCTTCAACAACTATAAGGTTGGGGCCTCCATAGTGATAGGAATTACTCTGCACTTTTACCATAGACCAATTCATATGGTGAGGCCTTTACAATTTTTTTGGTGTGATTTGGTGAGCCCATATGATCATCTGATATTCTCATGCCATAATTTCTTATGTTTTTCCCCCATTATTTTTTATGAGTCTGATTAGATTCTTGTTGGTTGACTCTACCAAACCATACCATACGGGTAGTACTTGGAGGATGTCTTTAGATAGATTTCATGTATCATTTTCAATTCAGACACCTTGGCTTTTGAGAAAATCCTTGGCATTATCTTATATGATTGTTTAGGGGGTTAGAATTGTGTAGTGATATCTCAAAGGAGTTCTAGGATCGTATTCTCTATGGCTTCATTCTTTAGAACTACCTCCATCCGGTGGGTTGAAGTAATTAGTGGCTATGAGAATCTATTTGTGACTGTGCTTGAAATTGGATTAACCATTCTAATGAAATCTAGACCCCATTATGTGAATGGTTCTTCAACTAGAATAGGGTTAAGAGGTAATGTGACATTCCTCTAGAAGCCTGTGTAGAATTGGTAAATTTTTACTTGCTCACCATCGCAAAGTAATCTGTAAATAAACTCGGCCAAAAGTTGTATGAATTTTATGGCGGTGGTTTTGGCCAAGAAGTGACCTCCGAGCTTCCATGATGTAACTCATGTAAGACCCTTTTGGCCTCCTCATTTTCTAGGCATCTAAGCAAGATCCCATCAAAGTTCCTTTTGAAAAGGAAATTATCAATTATGATAAATTTGGATCCCTGCTGTCGGTAATATATTCTCTTTTTAAGAGGAAGGTGACTTGGATACTCACCCATCTACATGAAATGCATCCTATTTGATACCCATGCTTTGGATTCATTCTCTTGAATATGGAGCACCATCTTAGATTCTTCATTTGTTGGGGTCATTGGATCTTGTGCAATATATTGGAATAGACCTCTTCCTTGTGCCAGTTTTGTGGGCTTATTTCAATATCATACTCTAATACTTTATTGATCAATTTAGTCCTTTTTTATTATCTCACCGTATGTGATGTATTATTTAAAACTAGAGTGTGCCATAATGACCATGATCTTATTATTGGTAACGAGGTGTCTAAATTTCTTTAGACCTTTGACAATGGTGTAAGCCTTTTTTCCACAAAGTTGTACCTTGTCTCATAATCATGGAGAGTTTTCAAAAAGAAAGCAATTGGATGTTCCTCTCCTTATGAATCTCATTTATGTGTCAAACACGAGATGTTATATTGTGCTCACTCCCATATACATACATAATGAAATATTTGGAGAAGTATGGGTTGTGTAGCATCGAACTAATGTTATTGATTGTTTGACCTCTTTGAAGGCTTGATGACCTTCAATGGTCCATTTGAAGTTTATAATATTTTTATCAATAGTGTGATCAAGTGGATCATTATGTAAAAATATAAAATGAATCTTGATAAAGTTAATATTTCATTGCCTTCTTGTTGTGGTAGAGACAATTCAAAACTGGCCTCGAATATTTTTGGATTGATTGAGATTCTGTATTTTGAGACAATGTGTCCCAAGATTTTTCCTTGTAGTACTCCAAAAATACACTTCTTCATATTCAGATATATTTTGAATTCATAACACTTCTTGAATACAACTTTGTACGACATTGAAATGATCCTCCACTGCTTTGGTAAAAATATGAGGTCATCAAAGTATATCAGGATTACCTTGTTAATCAACTCTCCAAATGCAACATCCATGGATATTTGAAGATTTTACCTAGTATTGGTGATCATGAATGACATATTTGCATATGCAAAGGTTCCCCACTTTTTTATAGGTGGTTTTATGTTGGTCTTCCTCTGCGAGCCATATTTGATTATAACCCAAAAAACCATCAAGCTAGAGAGAATATTTCTGAACCTGCTACTATTTGTAGTATCTGTTCCATGGAAGGTAAGGGGTAGTGATCCTTAAGGGACACTTTATTTAGATCTCTGAAATCCATGCAGATTCTGATTTCACCATTTTTCTTCCTTATCGACACCAAATTGGACACCCACGTGGAATGCTTGATTGGAAATATTATTTTAGCTTCTAGTATCTTCATGACCTCATCATCCATGAGAGATCTATATTTGGATTCACAGGTTCTCGTGATCGTAAACTATCTACTTTGGAATTCATTCACAAAATCACAATTATATTATTGTTCTACTTTCAAATAGAAAATGACAGTTGAGCTAGTGATTGAATTATTCATGCATTAGAACTGAAATTTGCAAAGAGATATGAATTAACACACACACACACACACACACACACACACACACCAAGTATGTTTTATCCTTGAAACCTCCAAAGGAGGAAAACTAGTCGAGAAGGGAAAATAGCTCTTCCTTCCCTTTCTATCTTATTATCTAATATAAAATAACGAGATACAAAATTTACAATAAGTAAGAAATAAAAATTGACAATGTGTCACACTTCCACCCAACTCCTTAACTGCTATATTCTCAAACTCTTTCATCTACAAACTCAATTCCAGCACTTTAGAATTCTTGAAATTACTCCCATGAATTCTCTTGCTTCTGGTAATTATGGAGGAGAAGAGACATGGGAAACATTTCCAATTCTAGGACTATTTGTTTTGAGTTTAATTTTTTTTTCTGTAAGTGACAGGACCGCCACCCAACATAGACCGAAATTCACACAACCACTGCCCTAGCTGGGTGGGGGTTATAGGACCGCCACCCTGGTTAGGTGGTGGTTTTTTAAACAATGCTCTGCACAGAGTGAAGGTTGTGTTAACATATAGACAAAACCTATGTTTCTTCATTTTCCTTCTTTGGTGTTGACTGATATGATGAAGTAGAGTTATTTTCGATCCCTATGGATCATAATTCCCCTTCTTATGAGGATTTTGGTCCCAAAAAATCTTTGTTAGGGAGTAGATTAGGAAATAATTCCCTCACTTTCTCTTTTGACTACCATCGGGCTTGCCTTGATGTCTTTCCTTTCATTCCAACCTGCCAAGACTCCTCTGAGACCTCTCCTAGTCTCTCGACCTTCTTCTCGTAGCACTACATTCTCCTCCAATTCACCTCATGAGTCCAAAATGAAATCCTCCATGGAAGGTATAAATGTTATTCCTTCATCTTCATCTAGCATGGATGGCTCATATAAGTGGAAGCTCTCATAGTTTATTATTGAGTACATCCTCAAAAATGGTGGACTATTAAGTCGAAAGGCATTTTCTCCAACTGCTCCAATATGATGAAGGCTCCATCTTGTGGTGGTTTAAGCTTCCATGTTTGACCTTGTAGTCTCTCCTTACTCAAGTAAATCCAAACCCTATCTCTAAAATGAATATTATACTCTCTTATGTTGATCATGTCTAGCCTTGTACTTGGCTTGATATTTCTCCAACTGTTCTTTGACTTTGAGATGGATTTTTAGATCCTCTCAATGAATTTGTTTTCTCTAGTCACCTTTGTGTATCGTGTTTCCTCCTCATTCTACTACCCAACTACTATGTCCAATGTATTTTTGGGTAGATATCCCAATCATGATTCAAATGGTGACTTCATAGTGGATGTGTGTACTGCCTAGTTGTAGGAATGTTTAATGTAGGATAAGGACTTGTTGTCATGCAAATGTGTAAAACGGAAATTGGAAGTTTCCAAGCATGAAAACTATACCCCTGTGACAAATTTTTCATGTTTTATCATTCCTAGGCACCCCAAGTCAAATCCATCAATATGGTCACCCCCTATTTGATGTCATGTTGGTCCACTAGGTGATTTAGAAAGTCTATTCATTCCCCTTAGGTGATTTTATGGATTTCGAAAACATGTTATCTTCTAGCGAGAATTGGGAAGGGATATCGTTGGCCTTCCCGGGACGAATCAAACCCCCTGGAGTGGAAAATAAGGTCCAAATTAAACATGGAGGTGAATTGAAGACCTTATAACATCATAAAAATATTTTTGAAGGTTTGGGGAATTTTTGAAAGACTTGGAGCAGTCTGAGTAAAAAATAGGGTTCTGACAACTCTAGGTAGTACACGAGCCTAAAAAAACTACTGGGCTTTAGAAGAATATTCTAGGAAATCCAGATGGATTAAGAAGTAAAAAAAAAAGCACCAGAAATAGGATTCCAAGACCTAAAAGATGGTGAAATCATATTTTTCACAACACCTAGTGCATAGGATTGAAAGGTAGTTTTTCTCGTATAAGTAGAGTCTTAATTAAAAATACACTTTTTCGGGATCTAGATGGTTGATTCAAGACATGATAACCCAACCATTAGATCCAAAATTTCATTTCTAGTTAGGATCATATAAAATTTCACCAATCAATTCCACCGGGAGCTCAAGTTATCATCATTCCAAGTTACCCTCTAAAAGAT
Organism: Taxus wallichiana var. yunnanensis; assembly: GCA_018340775.1. NCBI lineage: Eukaryota > Viridiplantae > Streptophyta > Pinopsida > Cupressales > Taxaceae > Taxus > Taxus wallichiana. The sequence goes on along the minus strand of CM031238.1, from coordinate 455,942,733 downwards.
AGTTTAGGACTATCATTTTTATGGAGGACACATGTCAGCACCAGGAGCCTGGAAGGATTTTATGTCCCCAAAGTCCTTGAGGTTAGGTACACCAACCTTGGAAAAATGTGCACATCCCCCATGTGACCTCTAATACCCTCATGTGACCTCCAAACTTGACAGTTCAGCCCCCAAGTGCAGTTTTGGAGCATCCATTCCCTGCCATTGGATCAAGCACCATGTGTTAGCTCCAGGACCACTTTGAAAATTGATGTCCCTCACGTACCTAATTTTAGGGACATAAATCATGAAAAATGTTCCCATCCCCTATGGGGATTCTTTTTTTCACCCATGTGACCGACTTTCATCCCCTAGGTGCATTTTTACAGCATTCATTCCCTGTCGTCGCCGATCAAGTGCCACGTGTCGGCTTTAGGACCACCATGGAAATTGATTTCCCTCACATCCTTGAGCTTAGGGACATCAAGCATTGAAAAATTCACCCAGCCCCAATGGGGAGTCTTTTGGACATCCATGTGACTAACTTTCAGCTCCCAGTGCTTTAAAGTAGCTTTCCTCACCTTCATTCCTTGTTGTCTGATCACCCCCACGTGTCGTCATCTTGACCACCATGGAAATTGATGTCCCTCACATCCTTGAGGTTAGGAAAATAAAGACATGAAAAATCCACCTAATCTTATCCTTCCACAATTTCAAAAAAAATTAATTTCAACTGTCGCCGCTTCATCTGCTTCCAGTGCTTCTAGCTGCTTCTAACATCCGTGTGCACAGACATCTCCATCTCCTCCTCTGTAACTACTCACCATCACTCCTCCATTGCTAAACCTTGAACCAGACCTGACACAAAGGTAATCCCATTTCACTCTAAAAATGAATGCAGGTCCTAAAGGAAAATTTGAGCAAACACAGAAGGAGAAGCACAGAACATAGAATGATAAAACAGAGAAAACTCCATGGCCATGGAATGAGAAGTTAAAGAAATATCCAAAATAGATGTGTGAAACAAAAAGCTATAATTTTTTTCATTCCTCTACCCAAGGCCATAAAATATAAAACTTCAAACTATCATCTCATGCAATATATCATCCATAATGAAAAAATCCCACTTCGGTGCAATGAAGAAAAATCCGGTTTCCCATCAAACCGTTAGGCAAAATGAATTAGAATTACACATGAAGCATCAGAAGAAGAAACCTATTGTAGTGAAATTTATTTCATTGAAAACAGAGGAGAAAATAAGACCTACAATTTTGAGGTTCATTAATGATTTCGTGGTCCAAAAGCACTTTGCCAAGTCTGAAATTTGAAAGTTTAAAATCTCTGGACTATTAAGCGGGTGGGTATGAAATTTCAAAGGGAAAATATTGGGTAAAAATCCACATAAAAAAATTGTTCCACGTAAACCAGACCTCCAAAATACAAATTTCTAAAAATAGGAGGTCTTCTACATAGGACTACCATTTCGGGAAATTCAAAGCAATGAGAAGATCTTACGAAGGAGGCAAAGACATTAGTGGTGTACTACAAGTGATAATTCACTGAAATAGACATTTTTGAAACTTACTAAAAATAGTAAGTGGTCCCATGAACACCTGCTAAAAATAGAAATTCACATTGAAAGATCATTTTTGGCATAATGGGACATTGAGAACTTTTTCACATCGAGCTTTCTAGGAATGAGGACCATCAAACTTCATCGTGTGCAACATCTTCTCCTCCTCTCTCTCTCTTCCCTCTCCCCTAAATTTCTCTCTCTTCAAATGTTCTAATTCTTTGTTGGGGTTTGCAATTTTTGATATGCCTTTAAGACACTTAAAATTGACTTTAGAAACATAATGTAAATTAATTCACCTTGATTTTATAAAAGGGACTTCAATATTTTGTAGAAATATGAATAATCTAAAGTTAGAAATAAGGCATATGGAGGGTCATGAGGAAGACGATAAGTCACCTCTCAGTCTATAAATTGTAACTCCATTCCCATTTCAATGGGTTGGTCATTAATTTTGTAAGCTCAAGAGTGCATTCTACCTTGAGAGAACAAATGAGATAGCCAAATTCTTCCTTTCCCTCCTCAATTTCCTCCACTTCTACACTATGTACGACTTTTGTTTGAGAAATTAATACAAGAAGGAATTTCTAGATTTCCTCGACTAAGGGATTTCTTGATACTTTGTGTTCATAAAATTTCATTTGGTCTTAATGATGTTTACAAAGTTATTTCTTCTCATAAATTCTTGTGATGATAATTCTAACTAGTGTGCATGCAGGAATCTGATTTTCTGCTTGCAACATTAGTTCTCCTATCTAATTTCTCACTCCACTTTCCCACTCTTCAAAAAATTTTATCTCTTTTAGGTATTTGCAATATTTTTCATAGGGTCAATGGAGTGTCCATGATGGATCCCAAGTGAAAGGCCACCATATAAATCCATCTTTTCATGCACATGCATTTACGAAAGCTACACCGGTTAAGTAGATGGACTTAGATTCCCAAAGAGTTGGTAAGAAATCCACAAGTTTGTTCACCTGAAAAACTTTATCACCAATAGTTTTTTGCGCCCACCGTGGGGCATATTTAGCAGCATCTACAACCAATATATGACTACAAGGTATGAAAAATTTAAAAAATCAAATATTGAAAAAATTAAAAATAAAAGTTCATGAAAGTCTCATTTGCCAAATGATAAACTACTGATTTACGCACGTGAATTTTCACATTCCACAACATCATTTTGTGTTCCTATTGCAAAAGTTTCCAAAAGCTAGCTAAAGGAAGATACACCAGGTTGAGCAGGTTGAGAGGTGTTGTTGATTCCAATTTCGAGGCTTTGCAAAATCAACAAGAACAAATTAGAGATAATCCATACTTATTCTCTCAAGCCTCCTCTCCATCTAGCTCTTCAAATGGTTCACTTGGAAATCCCCTTCAAATTCTACATGTTGATAATCCCCCTTCAAATTCTCCCATTTTTCAACCACCATTGGTCATTGAGTTCCCAGAAGAAGAAGAATTTGCATAAGCAAGAGAAGAAACAAAAACGACAATGGAAGATGAAGTAGAAAGACCTCAACTCATTGTTCCATGGGGAAGGAATAGATGTATGCTTTCTCTTGAACCCCCTCTTCACGATCTACCAAGTGGGTTCCCATAAGAACTTTCCAAAGTTCAAAGGTGACCACACACAACATCCTAAACAAAAAATCACTACGTTCAAAACATCATGTGGATTTCTTGGTGTCTAACATGAAGACGTTGTTGTGATACTATTCATGGAGTCCCTCCGAGAAAAAGTAGCAGAATGGTTTTACCTCCTTCCTTTGTAAGGAGATTTAAATTAACTAAAGACTATCAGGACTTCCTAGTGCAGTTGGATCAAATGAAGAAAGGAGAAAATGAAACTATGAGAGACTTTATGGCTTGTTGTGACCGGTTTCTTGAGAGGATACGAAGAGGATTCAACATCTGAAAATAATGTCAAGAGATTCTTCATCAATGCTCAATCACAAGAGGTAGGATTTCTCCTATGAAGATTTCAACCAAGGGATATTGTGGAAGCACAAATATTATCCATTGAACTTGATGATGATCTCATCCTATCTTGAAATATCAAGAATCCCTCAAAGGGTAAATCTCAACGTCTTTAGAGATGAAAGAATCGATCCTTTGATGTAGAAAATAGTGAATGAAATGGTGTCATTAAGGAGGGAAATATATGAATGAGTTTATTCTCAAATAAGCAATGAAAATCAGATTGCAAGGGCACCTGAAGGCTTTCCTTTAAGGCCCCATTCATGAATGTAAATTGAAGATTTCGAGAAAGTGAAGAAGATATTGAAAAATAAAGTGAAGGTGGCAACTTACTAGAGATCAATGAAATTGAGAATGATAGACAAATCATATTTTATAAGTATTCCATAGCTGATGAAGAAGACAAAGAGGATGTGCTCATTTTCTCATGTGTGGTATTCACTCGTTTTCATTCCATGAAAATAGCATATCCATCCACTACTACAAATGAAAATAAGGTTGATGATCCTTCTGTGGTGACTCCGCAAAACAAAATAATCAGTTGAGGATCCCAGTTTCATCTTCCATGAAGTTTGCATTGTTAAATCTTAACCCTATAGCAAGTAATAAGACTCTTTCTATTCTAAGTAATCTTCTTAATTCCTCTTCCATTTCTAAATCTAAATTTGCTCATGTAAAATATAATACCTTGAAATCTCCTAGTGTACCATTAAAAATACCATCCATTCCCCAAACATAAAATCATGCACCTAAGCCTATCTAGACTAAAAATTTATCCCTTCACCCCCTTTTCCAAATCTTCTCCCTTTGAATTCATATACTATGTAAAAAAATCCAAATTATAAATTACTAAACAGAATATTTGCAAAGTCCTCCCTGAATAATTTGAGAGGTTCATCGATATAACAGAGTGGTAGTCTAACACCTAATGTCAGTAACTTCTCATTCCAAAGGCATGCTATCAAAATCACCTACACCTCCCCCACAGAACATGCTTTCTATGAGTGCATCAAAGATTGATAAAGTTGAACCTTTCTACATCTCCCTTATTGTTAGAGAATATGTACTAAAAATTTCATAATAGATTTTGGTGCCTTAGACAACTTGATGCCTTTGAAGGTCTCTAAGGCTCTAAAACATACCATGATTTCACCTAGTGGTTCTTATTACTCTTTGTAATCAAAAGAGGTATCACTTATAGGGAAGTTCAAAGATACACAGGGGATTTTTCCATATTTCTAGACAAGAAAGTTTGTGCGATGAGTTTGGTAGTAGACATCCTAACCTCGTTTGGAATGTTCTTGAGTAGATATTTCTACTGATACTTGGGAGGGAAAATTCATATTAATTGGTCTTATTCAACCATACAAATGAAGGGAGACAGAGAAATTTCTTCTCAATAAGAATATGAGGTAGATGGTATGAAAGTTTGGAAGCCTGGAAGATAACATTTTATACCAGGGTAGTAGGCGAATGAATCACTTTGTGGTAGCCAAGGAGGAAAATGATATCCCCATATTGATAGGTCCAAACATGCCTTCCTAGAGATATTTGGACTTTGAAGAAGCATTAAGGAGACTCAAGTTATAAGAGGGCAGCCTTAAATCACCAGATGATACAAACCATGAAGAAGAGGAAATGGTGCTTGATGATTTTCAAGAAGAAAAATCAGCTTATATGTTTATCCAAGATGAGGAGTTATTCTCATTCCCATTTGGGTATGAATATGATTTGAGTCAGGCCATCTATGGAGAGAGAAAATCAGCTTGTGATGAGCCTATGAAATCCTTGAAGGAAATATCCATACAAGAACTACTCATAGCTACAGAAGAAACAAAGGACACCGAGCTCAATCTTAGACTCCTGATGCAAGCCACAAATCTGCAAGACAAGCGTGAAGATGATTTGGAAGCCTTTATCAACGTGAAGGTTGGCCATATCATGATAAGGCAAGCTGAAAAATATGATTTCACTCTTGAGCTAATGGTTGATGGATGTAATAATGAAATGGAGATATTTTCTTTCCCATTTGAAGATGAATACTCTTTCCATGACAAATAAATTGAAGAAAGGAGTTTTGAGACCTCTAAAGATGAAGACATTTTTGATGAAGGATCGGTAGAGTGTAGTGATTCCTAGAATGATGAGGTAATCCATCCAGATAGTTTCCTTGAGTTGTAAAATAAAGATTCTTCAAAGGCGTACAAAGAGGAGTTGTAGGAAATGATGACACATAACTCTATGAAAGAAATCTTAGATGCGGTACAAGTTGTAGAAGAACCCAAGCTGATTATTGAACTCTTCACTCATTCCATGGATTAAAGAAAAGTATGAGGTCACATATAGTCCTTCACAAGTACTCAAGCACCTCATAGTGGATTAAAGGAAAAGGATAAGTTTGAAGTTTCTCAAGGAAAAGAGTTCAAAAAACATAGACCTGAGAAATAAAATAATCCATAATGTTCAAGTAATTTGAATGAAAATCAGCTTTGGGGTGGTGATGAGGTGCTCAGCAAATAATCATCTATGTGGATAAACATGGAATATAAGTGGCGCTATAAAACCAATTTCAAAGAGGATGAAGGAAATAGAATTTCCAAGAAAGGACATGAGCATCAAGTAGCTCACGTGGACTCACTCCTATCAACTACACAAATGATTATGAAAGCACTTGTCTTTCATAAATAGCTGAGGAGAGGAGGCTACTTTTTAGAACCTTTCAATGGCTTTTCAAAACATCATCTTTCGGTGTTACCTCTTTAGGGGTAACTTTGGAGAAATTAAAAGTGCATGAGTGAAAGTGGGTTGTCCCCCACCTTGTACCATAGGTGATTTCTAGGTTTGTTTCCCCTTTTTTGCTTCATGTGTTTCCTTTCCGTCGGTTTGTGTGTGTGTGTGTGTGTGTGTGTTTCCTTCTTCCAATATTTCTTTCTAGAAGTTGTACATGACTCTACAAGGCCCAATGGATAAGGCACTGGTCAACAAATTATATGGTCTAAGATTGAGATTCTAGATTCTCCTGTCATGTCTTTATTACAATTAATCCATTTCATTTCCCCAAGCTAGAGCTAGTTGTTGTCGTGTAAATGTGCAACAGGGAAATTAGAAGTTTCCAAGCATGACAACTATACCCATGTGCTGAATTTTTCATGTTTTATCATTCCTAGAACCCCAAGTCAAATATGTTAGTCTTTTCACCCCCTATTTGATGTCAAATTGGTCCCATAGGTGATTTAGGAAATTCTATTCATTCCCCTAGGTGATTTTAGGGAGTTTTGAAAAGATGTTATCTTCTGGCAATATTGGGAAGGGCTCTTGTTGGTCCAAGACTGAATCAAACCCCTAGAGTGGATCAAAAGGTTAAAATTCAACATGAAGTTTAATTTAATACCTTACAAAATCATGGAAATTATTTTGGAAGGTTTGGGTAAGTTTTGAAAGACTTGGAGTAGTCTGAGAAAAAAAAAAAAGGGTTCACAAGCCTAGGTAGTAGTACATATGCCTAAAATAGCTACTAGGCTTCAGATGAATATTTTGAAAGATCCAGATGGAGTTAAAAGTAAATAAATTTTTTTGGAATGATGATTCCAACACCTAAAAGATGGTGGAATCATATTTTTCACAACACCTCAGGTGCATGGGACTGGAATGCTATTTTTCTCGAGCACAAATAGTCTCAAATACAAAAATATGTTTTTTTAGGTGTTATGTGGTTTAGAAAAGATATTATACCCCCACCATTGGATCTAAAATTCCATTTCTAGTCATGATCATATAAAATTTCACCAATAAATTCCACCAGGAGCTCAAGTTATCATCATTCCAAGTTACCCTCTAAAAGGTAGTTCGCGACTTAGTTATTTTTCGGAGGACACATGTCGGCACCGGGATCCCTGAAGGGATTTAATGCCCCTTAAGTCCTTGAGGTCAGGTACACCAACCTTGGAAATATTTTACCAGCCCCAATGTGACCTCTAAGACCTTCATGTGACCTCCAGACTTGACAGTTCATTCCCCATGTGCAATTTTTGAGCATCCATTCCCTATCGTTAGATCAAGCACCACGTGTCAGCTCCAGGACCACCATGGAAATTTATTTCCCTCACTTTCTTGAGGTCAAGGACATAAAGCATTGAAAATTTATCCCATCCCTTATAGGGAGTCTTTTGGACATCCATGTGACCAAATTTCAACTATCGAGTGCTTTAAAGCAACTTTCCTCACCTTCATTCCCTGTCATCTGATCGCCGCCACGTGTCGTCCTCTTGACCACCATGTAAATTGATGTCCCTCAAGTCAAGGACATAAATACACTGAAAATTATCCCAAGCTTCTCCTTCCATGATTTCAAAAATTCAAAAATTCAACTGTCGCTTCACCTGCTTCCAGTGCTTCTACCTATTTCTAACATACATGTGAACAAACATCTCCATCTCCTCCTTTGTAACTCCTCACCATCATTCCTCCATTTCTAAACCTTAAACCAGACCTACCACATAGGTACTCCCCTTCCACTCCAAAAATGCACACAGGTCCTAAATGAAAATTGGAGCAAACACAGACGGAAAAGCATAGAATACAGAAGGAGAAAACAAAGAAAAATCCATGGTCATGAAATGAGAAGTTGAAGAAATATCCCAAACAGATGTGTGAAACAACAACATATATTATTATGTTCATTAATCTACCCAATTCCATAAAAAATACACCTTCAAACTCTCCTCTTGTACAACAGAGAATCCATGACGAAGAAATCCCACTTCTAGCTCAACAAAGAAAAAATCCAATTTCCCGTCAAATTGTTGGGTAAAACAAAGTAGAATTACACATGAAGCATCAGAAGAAGAAACCTATCACAATGAAATTTATTTTTTCACAAATGGAGGAGAAAATTAGACCTACAATTTTGAGGTCCATTAATGGCTTGCCTGCATCTAGAAGCACTATCAGGTCCAAAATTTTAAAGTTTAAAATCTCTTAGACTATTAAGCGAGACGGGTCTAAAATTTCAAAGGGGAAATATTAAGCAAACTCCCACATTAAAAAAAAAAAAATCTACGTCAATCGACCTCCAAAAGCCCACTTTCTAAAAATAGCAGGTCTTCTACATAGGGACTACTATTTCGGGAAAGTCAACAACAGAAGATCTGCGAAGGAGGTAAAGACATTGGAGGTGCACTACAACTGATAATTCACCAGAACAAACATTTTTAACACTTACTAAAAATAGTAAGTGGTCCCATGACACCTGCTAAAAATAGAAATTCACACTAAAAGAGCAGTTTTGGCATAATGGGACATTCAAAACTTCGTTACATCAGAGCTTTCCATGAATGACGACCATCGAACTTCATCATGGGCTACAAATTCTCCTCTCTCTCTCTTCCCTATCCCCCAAATTTCTCTCTCTTCAAATGTATTAATTTTTCATTCGGGTTTGTACTTTTTGATATTCCTTTCAGACACTTAAAATTGACTTTAGAAACATAATGTAAATTAAGTCGCCTTGATTTTATAAAAGGGACTTAAATATTTTGTAGGAATATGAATATTCTAAAGTTAGAAATAAGGCATATGGAGGGTCATGAGGAAGATGATAAGTCACCTCTCATTCTATAAATTGTAATTCCATTCCCATTTCAAAGGGTTGGTCATTAATTTTGTAAGCTCAAGAGTGCATTCTACCTTGAGAGAACAAAGGAGATAGAAAAATTCTTCCTTTCCCCCCTTCTCAATTTCCTCCATTTCTCCACTATGTACAACTTTTGTTTGAGAAATTAATAAAATAAGGAGTTTCTAGCTTTCTTTGATTAAGGGATTTTTTGATACTTTGTGTTCATCAAATTTCATTTGGTCTTAATGATGCTTATAAAGTTTCTTCTTCTCGTAAATACATGTGATGATACTTCTAACTAGTGTGCATGCAGGAATATGATTTTATACCTACAACATTAGTTCTCCTATCTAATTTCTCACTCCCCTTTCCCACTCTTCAGACAAAGTTATCTCTTATAGGTATCTACAATCTTTGTTGCAGGGTCATTGGAGTGTCGTTGTTGGATCCTTGGTCAAAAGGCCACCATAGAAATCCACATTTTCATGCCCATGCATAAACGGCAATGCACCGGTTAATTAGAGGGAATTAGATTCCCAAAGAGTTGGCAAGAAATACACAAGATTGTCCACTGAAAAATTTATTTTCCAACGGTTTTTGGTGCCCACCTTGGGGCATATTTAGTAGCATCTACAACCAATATACGACCACAAGGTCTAAAAATTAAAAAAATCAAATATTGAAAAAAAAAGTTCATGAAAGTCAAATGCCAAAAGAAACACTACTGATATTTGCACATGACTTTTCACATTCCACAGTGTCCTTTTATGTTCCCACTACAAAATTTTCCAAAAGCTGGTTTAAGGAAGATAGACCAGGTTGAGCAGGTCGAGAGGTGTTGTTGTTTCCAATTTCAAGGCTTTACAAAATTAGCAAGAATGAATTAGAGATAATTCATACTTCTTCTCTCGACCCTCCTCTCCATCTAACTCTTCAAAACTTTCACTTGGTAATCCTGTCAATACTCCTATTGATACTCCCCTTCAATTCTCCCATTTTTCAAGCACCACCATTGGTCATTGAGTTTCTAGAAGAAGAAGAATTTGCATAAGCAAGAGAAGAAACAAAAACAACAATGGAAGATGAAGTAGAAAGACCTAAACTCATTGTTCCATGGGGAAGGAATACAAGCCCACTTTCCCTTGAACCCCGTCTTCATGATCTACTAGCAGGTTCCCGCAAGAAATTTCCAAAGTTTGAAGGTGACAACACACAACATCCTAAAGAAAACATCACTTCTTTCACAACATCATGTGGAATTCTTGGTGTCTAACATGAAGACATTGTTGTGAGATTGTTCATGGATTCCCTCTAAGAAAAAGTAGCAGAATGGTTTTACCTCCTACCTACCCAATCCATCACAAGTTGGAATGACATCAAGGATTCCTTTGCAGAGAGATTTAAATCAACTGAAGACTGTCAGGACCTCCTATTGTAGTTCACTCAAATGAAGAAAGGATAAAATGAAACTATGAGAGACTTCATCGCTCATTTCGACTGATTACTTCGTAGCATACCTGAATAGGATTCACCATCGTAAAACAATGTTAAGAGATTGTTCATCAATGATCAATCACTTGAGGTAGGATTTATCCTATGAAGATTTCAACCAAGGGATATTGTAGAAGCACAAATATTGGTCATTAAACTTTATGACGATCTCATCATATCTGGAAAGATCAAGAATCCCTCAAAGGGTAAATCTCAACATGTTGGAGATGAAAGAATCAATCCATTGATGCAGAAAATAGTGAATGAAATGGAATCATTGAGGAGGTAAATATCAAAATGAGTTTCTTCTCAAAGAAGCAATGAAAATCAGATTTCAAGAGCACCCCAAAGGCTTTCCTTGGAGGCCCCATTCATGAACGTAAATTGAAGATTTCAAGAAAGTGAAAAATTTATTGCACAAGAAAGTGAAGGTGGAAACTTTCTAGAGATCAATGAACTTGAGAATGATAGAAAAATCAGATTTTGTGAGTATTCTAGAGGTGATGAAGAAGATGAAGAGGATGCACTCAGTTTCTCATGTGCGGTATTCACTCATTCTCATTCCAAGAAAAGAGCATCTCCCTCCACTTCTACAAATGAAAATAAGGTTGATGATCCTTTTGTGGAAAATCCATAAAATGAAATAATCAGTTGAGGATCCCCACTTCCATATTCCATGAAGTTTGCATTTTTAAATCTTGACCCTATAACAAGTAAGAAGACTCTTTCAATTCTAAGTAAGATTTCCAATTCCTCTTCCATTTCTAGATCTAAATATTCTCCTGTAAAATCTAATACCTTGAAAGATCCTAGTGTGCCATTCAAAATACCATCCATTCCCCAAACATCAAATCATGCTCCTAAGCCTATTTAAACTAAAAAATAAGTCCCTTCACCCCCCTTGTCAACATCTTCTCCCTTTGACTTCATATAATATGCAAACAAAGCCAAAGTATAACTTACTAAAACAAAATATTTGTAGAGTCATCCTAAATAATTTGAGAGGTTCATCGATATATCGGGAGTGGTAGTCTAACACCCAATGCAAGTAACTTATAGTTCCAAAGGCATACTAGAAAACTCACCTACACCTCGCCTCACAGAACATGCTTTCTTTGAGTGCATAAAATACCGATAAAGTTGAACCTTTCTATGTCTCCCCTTCTTGTTATAGAATATGTACTAAACAATTGCATAATATATTTTGGTACCTCGAGACAATGTGATGCATTTGAAGGTTTCCAAGGCTCTCAAACTTACCATGGCTCCACCTAGTGTCTCTTGTTACTCTTTGGAATCAAAATAGGTCTCACTTGCAGGGAAGGTCAAATATCCACAAACAGGATCTCACCATATTTCGAGACAAGAAAGTTTTAGAGATGAGTTTTGTAGTAGACGTCCTAGCCTCATTCGGAATGTTGCTAAGAAAAGAAATTTGGTGATACATGGGAGGGAAAATTTATATGAATTCATATTTTGCAACCATACTAGTGAAGGGAGACATGGAGATAATTGCTTCTCGAGAATAAGATGAGGTACATGGTATGAAATTCTAGAAGACCAAAAGCTAACATTTTGTACCAGGGTAATTAGCCAATGAATGACTTTGTGGCAACTAAGGAGGAAGAGGATATCCCAATTTTTATAGGTTAATACATGCCTTACTAAATATATTTTAACTTTGAAGAAGCATGAGGAGATTCAAGTTATAAGAGGGCAGTCTGAATCGCTAGATGATACAAACCATGAAGAAGAGGAAATGGTGCTTGATGATTTTTAAGAAGAAAAAAAATCTTATATGCTTATCCAAGATGAATATTTATTCTCATTCCCATTTGGGGATGAAGATGATCTTAGTCAGGCCATCTATGGAGAGACAAAATCAGCTTGTGATGAGCCTCATGAAATCCTTGAAGGAAATATTCGTACAAGAACTGTTGAGAGCCGCACAAGAAACAAAGGACCCTAAGATCAGTCTCGAGACTCTTGATGCAAGACAAGAATCTATAAGACAAGTGTGAATTTTATTTATAATCCTTGACCAATGTGAAGGTTGGCCATATCAAGGTAACTCAAGATGAAAAAATGATGCCAATCTTGAGCTAATTTTTATGGATGCAATAACGAAATGGATATATTTTATTTTCCATTTGAAGATGAAGACTATATCCATGACAAAGAAATATAAGAAATATTTTTGAGACCTCTAAATATGAATCTCTATTTGATGAAGGATCGATAGAGTGTAGTGATTCCCAAGATGATGAGGTAATCCCTCCAGATAGTTTCCTTGAGCTGCAAAATAAATATTCTTCAAAGACGTATAAAGAGGAGTTACAGGAAATGACGATGCATAACTCTATGCAATAAATCTTGGATGTAGTAGAAGTTGCAGAAGACCCCGAGATGATTCTTGATCTCTTCACTCATGCCATGGACATACAAGACAAGTATGAGGTTGCATCCAATCCTTCCATCAGTACTCAAGCACCTCATAGTGGAGTAAAGGAAAAGGATAAGTTTGAAGTTTCTCATGGAAAAGAGGTCAACAAGCATAGACCTGAGAAAGAAAATAATCCATAATGTTCAAGTAATTTGAATGAAAATCAGCTTTGGGGCGGTGATGAGGTGGTCAACAAAGAATCATCTATGTGGATAAATGTGGAATGCAACTGGCACTATAAAACCAATTTCAAAGAGGATGAAGGTAATGGAATTTCCAAGAAAGGACCTGAGCATCAAGAATCACATGGACTCACTCCTACCAAGTACATAGATAATTATGAAAGAACTGGCTTTCATAAATAGCTGAGGAGAGGAGGATACTTTATGGAACCTATCAACGGCTTTGAAAAACATCACCATTCGGTGCTACCTCTTTAGGGGTAACTTTTGAGAAATGAAAAGTACTTTAGTGAAAGTGGGTGTTCCCCCACATTTTAGAATACGTTATTTCTAGGTGTATTTCCCCTTTTTTGTGCATCTTGTGTTTTATTTCCATCATTTTTTGTGTTTGTGTGTGTTTCCTTCTTCCAATCTTTCTTTCTAGAATTTATACATGGCTCTGCAAGGTCCAATGGATAATGCATTAGTAAATGAATTATCTCGTTTAAGATTGATATTCTAGATTCCCATGTCATGTCTTCGTTGCACTCAATCCATGTCATGTCCCCAAGCTAGAACCATTTATTTTCATGTAAATGTGCAATAAGGAAACTGGAAGTTTCAAGCACGAAAACTATATCCCCGTGCCAAATTTTTTTTTTTTTATCATTCCTAGGCACCCCTGAGTCAAATACATCAATCTGTTCACCCCTATTTTATGTCAATTTTTTCCCTAGGTGATTTAGGAAAGTCTATTCATTCCCCCTAGGTGATGATTTTAGGGAGTTGTAAAAGATGTTATCTTTAGCAGTATTGGAAAGGACTGCTGTTGGCCTTCCCAGATGAATCAAACCCTTGGATTAGAATAGAAGGTCCAAATTCAACATGGAGGTGAATTGAATACCTTATAACATCATGGAAACTATTTTGGAAGGTTTATGGAAGTTTTGAAATACTTGGAGTTGTCTGAATAAAAAACAAGGTTCACAATCCTAAGTAGTACATAGGCCTAAAACAACTATTGGGCTTCAAAAGAAAATTGGGAAATCCAAATGGATTTAGAAGTAAAAAAATCATTTCCGGAAAGAGGATTCCAAGATGTACACTATGGTGAAATCATATTTTTCACAACAACTAAGTGCATAAGATTGGAAGAAAGTTTTTCTCAGCACAAGTGGAGTATCAAATGAAAAATACAATTTTTAGGGGTAATATGGTTTAATAAAGCTATGAAAACCCCACCATTGGATTTAAAATTCCATTTCCAATCAGGATGATATAAAATTTCACCAATAAATTCCATCGGGAGCTCAATTTATCATCGTTCCAACTTACCCTCTATAACGTAGTTTAGGACTTAGTCATTTTATGGGATGAAACATGTCAACACTAGGATCCTGGTGGGATTTCATGTCCCCAAAATCCCTAAGGTAAATTACACCAAACTTTTAAAAAATTCACCCAATCCCCATGTGACCTCTCGGGACCCTTATGTGACCTCAAGACTTGATAGTTCACCCCAGTGCAGTTTTGGAGCATCAATTCCCTGTTGTTGGAAATTGATCACCGTGGAAATTGATTTCCTACACTTCCATAAGTTCATGGACATAAATAATGGAAAAACTATCCCATCCCCTATGTGGATTATTTTGGACATCCATGTGACCAACATTCAACTCCTAGTTCTTTAAAGCAACTTTCATCACCTTCATTCCCTACCGTTCGATTCTGCCACGTGTCTTCCTCTTGACCACCATGGATTTGATATCCCTCATGTCCCTAATGTCTAGGACATCAATACATGAAAAACTATCCCAACCTTCTCCTTCCATGCTTTTAAAAAATTGAAATTTAAAGCTGCCACTTCACCTAATTCCAAAGGCTTTCACCTGTTTCTAACATCCGTGTGTACAAACATCTCCATCTCCTCCTCTGTAACTCCTCACCATCATTCATGCGATTTCTGAACCTTAAACTAGACCTACCATATAGGTAATCCCCTTACACTCCAAAAATACACATAGGTCCTAAAGGAAAATTGGATCAAACACATAAGGAGAAGCACATAATATAGAAGAAGAAAACAAAAAAAAACTCCATGGCCATGAAACAAGAAGTTGAAGGAATCACCCAAACGGATGCGTGAAAAAACAAGATATATTTTTATGTTCATTAATCTACCCAATTGCATCAAAAATACACCTTCAAACTCTCCTCTCATGCAACAGAGCATCCATGGTGAAGAAATCCCACTTTTGGCTCAACGAAGAAAAAATCCAATTTCCCGTCAAACCACTGGGTGAAATGAAGTAGAATTACACATGAAGCATTAGAAGAAGAAAAATATTATGACAAAATATATTTCATCACAAATGGAGGATAAAAATAGACCTACAATTTTGAGGTCCATTAATGGTTGCCGCATCCATAAGCACTGTCAAGTCAAAAATTTAAAGTTTAAAATCTCCTAGACTATTAAGTGGATGGGTTTGAAATTTGAGAGGGTAAATATTTGGAAAAATTCCACATCAAAAAAATTGGTCCACATCAATCATACCTCTAGAAGCCCACTTTCTAAAATAGTAGGTCTTCTACATAGGAACTACTATTTTGGGAAAGTCAGCAACATAAGAACTTATGAAGGAGGCAAAGACATTGGAGGTGCACTAAAACTGATAATTCACCGGAACGAGTATTTTTGAAACTTACTAAAAATAATAAGTGGTCCCATGAACACCTGCTAAAAATAGAAATTCACACTAAAAGAGCAATATTGGCACAATGGGACATTCAGAAATTCATCGTATCAGAGATTTCCATGAATGAGGACCATCAAACTTCATCGTGGGCAACATCTTCTCCTCTTCTCTTTCTTCCCTCTCCCCTAACTTTCTCTCTCTTCAAATTTTCTAATTCTTCGTTGGGGTTTGCAATTTTTGATATGCCTTTAAGTCACTTAAAAGTGACTTTAGAAACATAATGTAAATTAATTCACCTTGATTTTATAAAAGGGACTTAAATATTTGGTAGGAATATGAATAGTCTAAAGTTAGAAATAAGGCATATGGAGGGTCATGAGGAAGATGATAAGTCACCTCTCATTCTATAAATTGTAACACAATTCCCATTTCAAGGGGTTGGTCATTAATTTTGTAAGCTCAAGAGTGCATTCTACCTTGAGAGAACAAAGGAGATAACCAAATTCTTCCTTTCCCCCCTTCTCAATTTCCTCCATTTCTCCACTATGTACAAATTTTGTTTGAGAAATTAATACAAGAAGAAGGATTTTATAACTTTCTTCAACTAAGGGATTTCTTGATACTTTGTGTTCATCAAATTTTATTTGGTCTTAATAATGCTTACAAATTTGTTTCTTCTCATAAATGCATTTGATGATACTTATAACTAGTATAGTGCATGCAGGAATATGATTTTCTACCTACAACATTAGTTCTCCTATCTAATATCTCACTCCCCTTTCCTGATCTTCAAAATAAGTTCTCTCTTATAGGGATCTGAAAAACTTTTCGCATGGTTAGAGGAGTGTCCCTATTGGGTCCATGGTTAAAATGCCTCCATAGAAATCCACCTTTTCATGTGCATGCATATATGAAAGTTGTACCGGTTAAATATAGGGACTTAGATTCCCGAGCATTGGCAATAAGTCCATAACTTTTCCACCTGAAAAATTTTATTGCCAATAGGACTCATCCTAAGTCATTGGATATTTGTTATTATACCCTCTCGATCAACTTTACCAAAGTCTTGTTCACCACCTTTATGTTTCCATGTGTTTATAGATGGAAATTCGTGCTCCTCTATAATCTAGTATTCATCTTGTACCAAAAATTAGTCCAAAACTTCCCCAAGAACCTAGAATCCTTGTCAAAAACAATAGACTTTGGCAAGCCAAAATGCACCCATACATTAGCAAAGAAAAGATATGTTGTCTCATGTGCTTTTATTGTCTTTTTACATGCCATAAGAATACACATCTTACTAAATCTATCAACAAAAACATAGAGATATTCATGGTCATGTTTGGACATAGGTAATCCTTCTAAAAAGTTCATAGAAATGTCCTCCCATGGACGAGTAGGTACTGGCAAAGGCATATACAAACCCTCCTTCCTAGTCTTAGGCTTATTGGTACAACAAAGTTTACATCCACGTATAAATTTTGATACTTCTTGCATATTGGGCCAATACACGTACCTTTACAAGTGGGCTAGGGTATTACCAACACCAAAATTTCCTACTACTTTAGCACACAGAGGTATGTGATTCCCTCATCAATATAATTAGTTCTTCTTTCAGCACACAAAGCTTCCCCCATCAATAGAGCATCTCATCCTTGAGATGAAAATCTTAAATCCCCATCCTTTCAGCCCCTTTGGACTATAACTACATAAATTTCACCCTAAAGTATATGTCCTAGGCATATGCCTCTTTGTAAGATTCCTTTGTGAAGGGCTCGATCTGAGAGATAGTAGCCAACTATGATATTTTTTTTTCTGTTTAGACAGCCTAGGACATAAAGCATGTCTACCACCAATTTTGTACTACCCTTCTTGTAAATATTGGAGAGGTTTGTGGTCGGTGTGCACAATAGTTTCCTTACCCAAAACATAATACTTCCATTTTTTAATTTCTGAACTAGTGCATGCATTTCCTTATCATATACTAAATATCCTATAATTGCTGAAGTAAAAGTTTCAAAATGATAGCATAAAGGTTTACCTCCCTAAAGCAACATTGCGCTCATAACATGTTCACTAAAATTTATCTCTACTTCAAAGGGATTCTGCAAATTAGGAAGAGAAAGTCTTTGGTGCATGACTAATCTTGTATTTCAATAGCTCAAAGGATTTATCTTGTTCCTTACTCTAGTCAAAACCTTTACTCTTTGCGGCTAGTATATGTAGAGGTGTTGTAATTGTGGAGAATCCTAGAATAAACATCCACATGTACTATACTATTTCCACAAAACTCCTAGTCATGGTGGCACCTATTGGTGTTGGCTAGTTAGTGATGGATTCCACCTTCTTCATATCCACACATAGATCTCCTCCTCCAACCACATGCCCAAGTTATACAAGTGAATATTTGAAAAATTCACATTTCTTCATATTGCAAAGCATTGTTTCTCATCAAAACTTGTAAGACTTTCTACAAATGAATTAGATGTTCCTCCCATGTGGTACTAAAAATCAAGATATCATCTAGATAAACAATGACACATGAATCTATGAAATCATGCAATACATCATTCATCAATCTCATAAATGTAGTAGGTGCATTACATACACCAAATGGAAGTACTAACCACTCATACAAACCTTGTTTTGTCTTGAAGGTAGTATTCCATGTATTTTCCTCCATTCTGACTTGAGATCCAACTTTGTGAATAATTTGGCATGCTGAAGCTGGTCCAAGAGATTATCTATGTTGGGAAGTGGATATCTATTTTTTATGGTGATCTTGTTCAAAGCATGGTAGATGATGCACATTCTCTAAGAACCATCCTTCTTCGACACCATTACAATAGGTGAACCACATGGTGAGGTGTTGTTGGTTAGTCAAAATCTAGAACTTAGTGAAGGACATACAAAAGGTTTTTGTAGAAGAGCAGAGCACATTCAAAAGTGTGGAAGGATCGAAAATGATCGCACGTGAAGAACAGAGACAGGTTCGGACTTATCCATTTTCACGATGATGAGCTATTTTTGGAGATAGTGTGTTGAACACATAAAATATTTGGAGACTTGTGTGACATGCAGTGGCTATTTTTAGAGGATTGGCTATAAAGTGCTTTGCATGGATACATGCTTTGAGAATATATTTACTACTAACAATTAACTAGAAGAAGTATATTATTAGTGCACTTGCATGTGTGGCTATTATTATAATGGATCATGGATAATAATATCATGCAACCTATTTTGGGATTAGATAAGTGGTGAAGTGCAAGTCCTCAGCGTTATAAATATGTAATGAATTGTGTAGCATAGAGATATAGATGTGAGGACCGAGTTATTTTGGGGTTATACTACCAAATATGATTTGCGCATGAGTATTTACTACTATTATTGTAAGGAAGATTCTATGTATTTATCATGTTTAATGCAATGGATTTTATTGGCTGAATCAGAGTGTCAAATCCTAAATATAATTGGTTCTTACATGCTTGATTTCATCATGGTTATCATTTAAGTTTGTTATTCTCTAGATATAGATTTGAACATGCATTGTAGAATGATATATTAGTCATAGATCTGAATGCTTTAAGTCTTCATCATGCTAACATCTTGAAACAACAACCCTAAAGAGGGGCCTAGTACCTTTGTGTGCTTTGGGTGAGCACTCATTCTAGGTTGAGTGATGTGGTAGCACGCCTGGGATTTTACTAGTGAATTCTAGGATGCATCATTGGTTCCGTTTCCGGGACCTCTTTTTCAGTTTTTTTCAAGATGGTTCATGATGAAGACATGCCAGTTAACCCTAGAAAGTGTTTAGGAGTGGATAAATGATCTGAAATAATAATACACATAGAGGTTCAACACTTGATCCGAGTTTAACGGATGCATATGGGTGGAACAGAGTTTGTATGACAGTTTATTTGAGAGCTTCTTCACTATATTTCCAAAGTAGAATTATATGAATGTCTCGATTATTTATACATATAAATAGAATTGGAGGTATCACACACTTGTGTGGACGTAGGAATAATTTCAGGCCCTTTACAATGTTGATCGATTTGGACTCACGCTATGGATGTGTGGTTCTGTTGTGGTTTGAATAGTTATATCTTAGAGTACTCAATTTTCACTTATTTATGCCCGGATGTAGCTAAATTCCATTTTTATGATATCGAAGGGGAACTTACCTGCAAGGCATTCCACTGGCAATCAAGATTTTGATGATAACTCTCAACTTGGAGAGTAGACTGATGGTGAAAGAAACCCCACCACGTACGGGGAGGGAGTAGGTTTGGTGAAATATGGCATACCTAGTGATAAAAAATTGGAGAGATGAAAGGTGGCTTAAGTATAATGAGGCACGTGAGAGGGAGGTAGAGAAGCAATAGGATGTTGCAGAGAAAATGGTGTTGTGGAGAAAGATAATTCAGGAAGGATTTGAAGTTCACATAGAAGATGTGAAACCAAATCCTCAAGATCTCCCCCATTTGGGAAAGCATGACAAAGAACCCTCCTAGATTCATGTAGAAGCATACCAATAGTGACAACTGGGCCATGGGTGTGCATCTGAATCCACCTGATAACCTTTCCCTTGTGCTTGGTTTTCTAGCATCTAGTACAACAAACAGTCAACAAGATAATTCAAATAGTGAGAGAGCAGGAGTGAGTCTTATAAGAGGCATAAGGATGGCAGAGAAAACAACTTCATTGTTATATGGGAGTACCTTTTTGGGTGTATCATCTACACAAAATTTAGGTGTGAATATTTTTAGATTCTCTTATGGGAGTAAGTAACGCTTCTGCACTGTCGAGGTACAGTTTAGTAGTATTATTGGAATGCGGGAAGTACATCTTTTGGTCGACCCCAGCCTATAGGTTTGGGATCGGGAGACATAGGTGGATCTAGCTCCAGTTGATCTGGTGGTTCTTGAGGTAGAGGAAACATAAGAGGTTCTATATCAGGTGGGCAAGGTCCACTCCAACCCCTTAATATTTACATGGAGATGTCTCTTCATCTTTTAGAGTATAGGAGAATATAAGATGCTTATGAACATGTGTACATGTGTGAAATACTATCACATGTAAAAGGAATCATGACTTTTGAGTGTAGGGTAAGCCAATTTTCTACTATGTTACAAGGGTCCGCACACACATTGGTATAGAAATTTTGATCCCGATAAGACTTGCATAGACTATACAACTTTAAAAGATGAATTCCTTTAAGATTTTCACATCCCGAGTTTAAAAGAAGAGTACAAGTGCACTCAAGGATATTAAGCGAGGCACTACTAAGAGTGTCGAGAGAGTATGATGCCCATTTTGAAACATTGTTATCCAATATTTCTTATGATATTCATGCAAGCTAGCATGCATAATGGTTTGTTCGAGGCCGATTACCCCTTTTAGGAGGGAATTATTGCATAAGACATAAACTGATCCATGCAAAGCACTTGAAGCATCCTTACGCACCGAGGCGTTAGAAGCATAGACACTAGGGTAAGCCCATTTTTAGAAGAACAAATCATAACTATGGAAAATCATTTAGAGAAACTATCAAGTAAATTTAGCACATGAGATGTGCATAGGAATTTGGTGTAGAGATTACAAAGTGGAAGGTCATACAAAGGCTAGTTGTCCTGACAGATCAATTCACTCGTTGCTTTTGGACTATGAGATATTCCATTTAAACCATGATGCTAGCCATTTTCTATTACTACAATGTGTGATAAGGAAGAACGTATCTTGTTCTTGTAAAATTTATATGTCCACGAATCATGACACGAGAAGACTACTTTTGGATGATTATTCAAATCTAGGACACTATAGATATTGGTGTATGATAGATAGGAGTTTTAGATAACTCTAAAGGAAATAACGAGCATCAGGATCGGGATCATAATCAAGCATGTTATGATTGGAATGAAGGGTATTTTTAAGGCGTTCATGGTAGAGGTTGAGGTTACCATGGTGGATTTGGAGTATGAGGTCTGTGGTAGTGGAAGAAGTGATTTCCCTTGTGGAACATGTTATACATGCGGATCTCCTGACCACTACAAGTGCAAATGTCCTCAGAATATTACATGTTATTTCTATGGAAAGAATCATAGTTATGAGGAATGCCCAAACTTATATGAACATCTTAAAAAGCAACATAAACAAGAAAACAAAGGAACATGGATGGTTAGGATACAACGCGCTATGGAAAACGGTGGATTCCCGAGTTGGAAGAAGATTCGAGGCATTGCAAGTAAAGGATCACTACCCTTGCTGAGATGGCATGCACCAAAGAACCATTGCAACAAAAGCCTACCATCACTAAGGAGGAGGTTCTACATACACGGCCCAGATCCTTTTAATCGAAGGAGGTTTATTGGGAAACCATGGAGCTACTTAGGAATCTTCAAGGTTAAATACAACATTTAAAGGAGTAATCATGGAAGATAGAAAAATAAAGCATCAAAGATGGTCCAAACTAATATAGATTACTTGGGAGAAGTGTTAAAATTGTTGTGCCATGAGAATATCATTCCACTTTGTTGGGAATTGGTTAAAAGGAAACACTATGTGCACAAGTACTGAGACTGGATGACAAATCCTACATGAAAATCTTCCCCCTCATAACCTAGATTATGATAAGGAAATCACTCTGAATGTTTTTGTGGATGGGTGTTTATTGAGTAATATATTGATTGATACTAGCATGAGAAGTCAATGTTATTACTTTAGATGCATGGGTACAAATGGGGATACCTCCATTGCAACCATCCTCTAATGTATTGTTCATGGCTAATTGGACTAAGGCCACTCCCATAAGAGTTTTGAAATATGCATCCATTACCATACAAGGAGCCAAGTTCACTAGAGATTTTGAGGTTTTAGCACTAACAAATTCATATAGCTTCCCACTCTATTGGGGTGTACTTGGTGCCATGCAAATAATGTCTATCTTTGGTTCAACAAGGGTTATATCAGTTTTGAAAATGAGGAAATATTTCTTATCCCTTTAACAAATGGAAAATTTATGCCCTATGTTGAGCCCTTGAGTGAAGAAGACTCGAATAGGATTTATATGTACGCGTCATCTAGGATCTAGAGGTGCTTGAGCCATGTAAAAGGAATCATTCAATGGGAGGATGCACAGTTTATCGGTGATACTACAAGTGTTGTTTATGATAATTGGGCTCATAACACTTCTAAGTTGGTGGGACACAAAGTAAAATGTATATTTTCTAACGATTGCAGACCACATTATATCAAGAGAATAGGTAATAACTTGATACCTAGTTACACTGGGGAAGGATATTCTATGGTATTCTTATGTGCCATGGAAGCATAGTAGATAAACCTATTGAAAATAAGAAATATGCTAGCATATACACTACATGTGACAACAACGTCTTTGGTGGGTGGTCCACAAGGATAATCTTGTAGAATGGAATGAAGTTAGGATTTATCTTGCCATGAGGTTCTTTAGGATCAATGCACCTACTCAAATCTACACTTACATGGTAATCAACCTGTTTGGCACCATGTTTAGAAGTATGAGAGACTCTAGACAGAGGGGCAGGAAGCTTTACCACCTTCGTTATGGGTGCACAAGTTTTATTCCACTTTACAAGGTTTCCCATATGCTTGGTATGTATATGTAGAACTCCATAGAGAGACTATAAATTTGTAAGATGTAATTACAAGAATGATTAAGACGTTTGAATTCTTCTCTACCAAGCCTCCGGTAGAAGAAGCATTAAAAGTCATAAATTTCTTAACTATGGGAGATAGTGCCAAGGCTGAAGAACACCTTTGGGATTTATTGGATGAAGGAAACTTGGAAGCATGTTTTTGAAGAAATAGAGGCCTATGCCACACTACTTTAGTGAGTTTTCCTTGAGAAATAAAAAGTAAAAATTCTCTACTTAATGGATGATGAAGAAGTAGAAAATCTGGATGTAAACCATTCAACATGTAGGTATGAAGTTTTGGACGGTGCGAGATAAGACCATACGCACCTATCCCGAACCTATAAAGACAAATAAATTGAATATTGGATCAGATCTGAGCCTAAGTAGGCCATAATTGGAGATTATTGGTCAAAATATGAAGTGGAAAAAATCATAGAGTTACTACGGATTATCAAGACTTAATACCTCGAGGGTACCATGAACTTAAAGGTGTACATGAATCATTAGGGGAGATGAAGATAAATCTTAAGGAGGGTGCACGCCCAATAAGAAAGAGACCCTACAGAATGAACCCCAACTTGCATAAAAAATGCAAAGAAGAGATTCAAAAAAAATTGAAGTCAGAATCATTAAGCCCCTGGATGAGTCAGAATGGGTTAGTCCAATGGTGATCAATATCAAGAAGGATGGTTAGATTATGATCTATGTGGACTATAGGGAACTGGATGTTGCATGTGTGATTGATCCCTTTCATATGCCATTCATTGAGGAATTACTATAAGGTGTTGCAGGGCATGAAATCTATTCGTTTACAAATGGGTTCTTTAGGTATCATCAGGTTAGGATTTCTTAGGAGGATTAGGAAAAGACTAATTTTACTACTGAATGGGGTAGCTTTGCCTATATTGCGATGCCTTTTGGTCTGAAAAATGTGCCTGCTATATTTTTACGCATAGTTTTTCAAGCATTTAAGGACTTTATTCACAACTTCTTGTAGATCTATTTGGATGATTGGAAGGTGTATGGATTGTTTAAAGATCATTGTGAAAATTTGTGCTTAATGTTTGAAAGATGTAGAAAATTGAGAATCTATTTAAACATCAAGAAGTGCATATTTGCTACACCATTTGGAATATCTTTGTTAGGACACATCATCTACAAGGAAGGTTTATTAGTTGATCCAACTAAGGTTACAAGTCATTATAGGCCTAAAAGTGACAATTATTCAGAGTGAGGTGCACAAATTCTTGGGTCACACAGGATATTATAGAAAATTCAGAAAGGGATATGCTAAGGTTACTGCACCTTTGGAGGAGTTACTAAAAGGAAAAGGTATGTTCTACTTGAGAGAACCACAGTAGCACACATTTGAGACCTTAAAGGAGAAACTTACTACCACACCTATTCTGCATTTTCCTTTATGGGACCAACCATTTCATGTACACGTGGACTCCTCTCGGCATGGCCATTGGTGCATTATTGTCTCAGTATGAAGAGGGTATTATAGATCATCCTATATGTTTTACTAATTGAAAGCTGACTCATGCAAAACAAAATTACACAACTATAGAACACAAAGCTTTGTCAATGATCTATGCGCTACATAAGTTAGATAGTACCTGTTAGCTACACTATTTGTCTTTTATACATATCACATTGCATTGAATTATTTGGTAAACAAGCCCATTTTACAAGGGCACATGTGTATATGGGTACTCTTATTTCAATAATTTGATTTCACAGTTGTGGTAAAACTAGGGAAAATTAATTTTGGACCTAAGCATTCATCCAAAATACAATATGGAGAAAAATCATAGGCCATTGAAGATACCCTGCTTGATGCACAATTATACAAGTTACAATGATCACCATCATAATTAGAGGACTTTTTTTTCTTTCTACAAATGGGTATGGCACCGTAAGGGATGAAATCTTTAGAGAAGAAATAAATTTCTATATGTGCAACACCCTATATGTTGATTAGCGGTGACTGTATAAATTATGTCAAGATGAAGTATTGTGTTGTTGTGTATTGGAACATGAGTGCACAAATATCATGGAGGAAGCTCATGTTGGTGTTGCAGGTGGCCACTATGTAGGTTACGCCACTACGCGTAAGATTCTACTCATTGGATTATGGTTGGAGACCATGCATAAAGATTGTAAGGATTATTCAAAAGCTTTTGATCACTATCAAGCATCTTGGGAAACCAGTCAATGACATGAAATGCCTCTACAACCTATTACTAGTACAAAACCCTTTGAGAAATGGGCTATAGATTTTTTTGAGTCCTATTTCAAAGAGCTACATGTAGGACTGGATAACGTTGTATCATTACTTGCATAGATTATCGACAATGTGGGCAAAAGCAAAGGCCTATAAAGGATTGTACAACACCTACAACAACCAGGTTTCTATGGGAAAATATTATTACAAGGTATGGATGTCCTTTAAATTTGACAATTGATAGGGGCACAAATTTTCTTAATGAGATATTTAGAATTTTATTGGATGAATTCATGATTGCACACCATAAGAATACACCATATCATCCTCGGGAAAATGGGACCTTTGAGGTTTTCAACAAAATTTTCAGCCGAGACATTAACAAAAATATGTTATTTTGGTAGAAATTATTGGGATTATAAAGTATTTGTAGTACTTTAGGCATAACGAAAAACATATAAAAGGTTGAATAAAGCCACACCATTTCAGTTAGTGTTTTGCCTGAAGCAATTATTCCAATGGAATTTATGTTACCTTCTTTGCATATTGCATGCCCTGGAGGTCTAGATGATGATAAATCATTAGAAGAATGGATTGAAAATTTAATCAAGCTAGATGAGCACCAAGAAATAGTACATTGGAGTTAGAAACAAGAAAAGGCCAGGAAGAAAGCATGGCATGAAAGGAACCTTAGGGATAAAAGGCTTGAGATAGGACAAATGATGCTCCTTTATGATTCTAAATTTTTGTGCCATCCAGGAAAACTCAAGGTACATTGGTTGGGGCCGTATGTTATCATTCACATACTTGAAACATGCACTTGTCAATTAGAGGTGCTTGATGGAATACGATTACCTAGTTACTTCAACAGGAGTAGGCTGAAGCCCTACTATAGATAAGTCTTCTTGGTGTTTTTTATAAGGAAATGTTTCCATTTAGATTAGGTTTTCAATTTTTTATTTCCTTAATGTGTTTCCTTCTTTGTCATTATGATTTGTCAATTTAGTAATTGTTCTTGTGTAATAAGTGTGTTTACGTGCCAGAAGATAATTACTATTTGAAGAATTTTTATGTGTAGAGGACTACAAATACCCTTAGTGTGGGGTAGGTTATTGATATCTAGGTACAAGACTATTGAAAATAAGTCCACATGAAAGGAACAAACTACTATAGGTGCTATTCAAAGTTGGAGAATTGAAAAAAGAGATTGCTTCTGGAAACAAGGACCATAGATGGAGATGAATGAAGAAACAAGTATAATGTGAGGTAAGCAGAGGCCATGGGAACTACTAAGGGAAGGTGTAGTGGCGAGGTGTTTGGGTGTATGGAGGTGTGTTGAAGAGAAGTTTCATGGCTAGGAGGTAGGAATGCGTGCTATAAGGTTATAGCTTTGGTGTAAATATGTATTGTGTGGAAAGAACAAAAATGGTCGATTAATGAGAGGATTGTTGGTAGGTGAAGGAGAAATAAATGCACTAAATTTTTCAAAATTTATATAAGGATGGTTTGCGAGTTCATTTTTATTGTTGCAATTGAGATAATTTGAAAAGAGCTAAGTGTAAATGATCCAAGCAATCTTGTTGAGGTGCAAAGAGTGTGAAACCAGATGTGGAGAGAAGGTTTTTACATAGGAGAATCTTGCATTCCCATAGGTGAAGGGTTTGAGAAAATCAGAAGTGTTACAAAAGAGATAGGGCATGTGATTTCCACTAGGGCACGAGAGATTTGAACTAGGGTTTCAACTTACTTGATTACAGAGGGAATAAAAGAGATATTTTTCAAATGGCACCAAAGAAAGCACCCACGAAGGAGTAAAAGGGAAGAAGAAGGTCAAAGTGGAAGAATAAATTGCTCCTGAGAGTAATTTCTCATAAATGCAATATCTAGAGGGCATGATCATGGGACAAGAATGGGATTCCCACATCCATCAATGTAAAATCAGCGATTACAACCATCGTACATCAGATAATAAGAAGGAGCTTGATGTGTTGTTAAGCACAAAAATGAACAAGCACCTAACATAAGATATGTCAGTGTACAATGACACTGGTGAGAAGTTACTAAATGTAACATTCCTATTTTAAGACCTTAGAAACAAGGGAAATATTTTTTTACACAATTTTATCTCATTATAAATAAAACATAATTTAGAACAAATATTCCATGCCAATCAATCTCATAATAGATAACCATATGCAGCTATAAATGACTCGATGAATTACCGATCTCTCATTTCATGACTCAGTCTCTAACCGATCTCTCATGTTTGTCTTTAAGTATTGAATACTTTTATGTATACTATGTATACTTGGTTTTCTTACCCTATTCTAGGTACTAAGTGATCTATTTAAAGAACATATCTAAATATTTGTTACCAATATTCATCTAAAATCATGTTCCTTAAACTAGGTGACATAGGACAATGCAACCAATAACTTGCGATACTTTGGCCAAAGATTTCCAACATACTGTTCCTGTTACTATTCCTAAACAACATTTTTGTCAAAATGGAATATGTCCTTCACCTCATTCTTCTGTTATCTAGAATGGTCTTTACTAACTTTTGTTAGTCTACTTGTCTAAGGTTTGACCCTAGCCCAGATTAGTGACATAATTTGGTATAGGGAGCCACTCATGATGACTTAGGGTATATGGGCATACTCATTCGACCTAAGTCAAATGAATGTGCCTGGTTACCCTAAGTCATAGTGTGTTACTTCCTATGCTAAATCATATTGCTAATCCTGACCTAGAGGGAAACTAAGTTCAAGTCCAGATTTGAGTAGATCTAGATGAACCAATGCAAAAGGGTGTTGCAACAATGTATCCTCGTGAAGACCCAAGTCTTCACAAAGGTATAGTTCTATAGTTGGCATGTGCCAACATCCGACAGAACCACTTCATCATGATGTACACACCTCAAGGAGGTCATTTCCCTTAATTAACTTAGAATTAAGATTCAAATTACAACAACCTTGCAAAACCCTAAATCCAACATTCCTTAAGTTATTTATCCATATTTGGGTTGTTTATATATTAAATAAATTCAATATCTCATGATTTCCTTAATGTTCATTAACTTTAGCTTAACAAGTAGTTATTTAAAAACAGAATAGCATACATCATAAGGTTTATTTAATGTAATTCAATCGTTCATAGGAGATGTAGGAACCAAAACATGTTCTATTAAAATAGACTTCATAGGAATGAAGTCTAAATGATTTATGGAGACAAACATCATTCATTTGCCTTACATTCTTTTGAGAGGAGAATAATATTCCTCTTTACGGTTAAGTGTTAGGGTTTATATACCCTTTTAATTTCACACTCCTTATAAATTTAAAATGAATGTTGATTTAACATCCCTTAATAAACCATACTAGTTTAGGAAAAGAACATCAATACCTACATGTTATCAAGATTCATTCTAGTAAGGGAAATTGCATTATTTCCCATTCATTCAATTCATTAAATGACAACAGAGTAAAAATCGAATCAGATAAGAAAAATAACAACAAGATAGGATTACAAATTTCCTTCTAGTAATGAACAAGAGAATTTAGACAACAAGTCGAAGTAACTTCAAGACTTTCAATTCATCATGATAAAATACACCTTTTACAAGACTATGCATTTCAGACATATTGTATGTCAAACTGCATCAATATCATTAAGGGATATAAATTTTCTTATTTCAATACATCTAAAAAATGAATAAGAATTCGCTATCAAAGATCCATACTTTTAAGAAACCAATACATCATATTAGTTATTGCCTTCCTTTATCACTTATGAAGTCCATCTGCAAAAATTTCTAGCACGGTTCGTTTCATTGAATTGAGCATGATAAGCACTATGCATTAAACTCGAAGTGCCTTGAATAACGGTTTCATTAAAACAACTCTAATTTTATGAAACATCAAGAGTAAGCAGGAAAATCCATCATAAGTAATAACAATTATAAAATAAGCACAATTAATTAATCGAATAAAATTATAAGAAAATATCTTAGCATAATCAAGTAAACTACATCATCATATCGATAACTAATATCCCATACAATTACTTATCTATGCCAAATAAAAGTTCCTACCAATTAATTCTTTCATAATTCTATCTGAATTGCAAATTCAGAGTTAACTTCCCTATATAAACAAAGAGAATTAATTTCAAAAAGTAATGACCTTCTATCTCTACTTACTAAGTTTCATGAAAAGACATGTATCAAGTTTATGACAACATTGTAAAGGTTTTAGGATGAATCATCTAATATCTTAAACAAATAAGAGAATCACATTTCAGATGTGGCATCCTAATTCTAGGTCCAATACATTGCCTAGGTTCATAGATAGGCCTCATATTAACATTAGACAAGTATTCACGCAAAGAATGTGTTTCACTTCAATTAACTAAAACAATATTAAATTCCTTAAATACAAGATAAGAGGATAAGTAAGTAGTAACAACTACTACCCAATTACTTTAATAAAAGTAATACATTTGATTCAATTAAACCTACAACAAGGTTTATATAAAGGAAGGAAGAACAACTGAAAAATAAACCATCTAAAACTTCCTTTACCTTTCGGTTAACCCACATTCCCTTATTCATCTCAGAAAATAAGAATCAACACCTAACTCCTACAGTTTCCAAAAAGGACAATGGAGAAAATTACCTCCGAGAGTGATAGAGGAAGGATTTATGCATTAGAAGGGATTTCTAATATTCATTCCAAAGTATAAAGGTAGTAAAAAGACCAGTACAGACCATTCACAATACCCATAATTCTTTCAAGAGATAAAAATCAGGTACAGAAGATACATAACCGAATACATATATAACTGTATCATTCAAGTCAGCCTATAAAGAGATTCACCTTTCGAGAAACAACAATAGTTATTGAGATGCTTAATTCATTCCAAGAAGGATGCGTGAAACAAGCATAGAATGAACATTTATCAAAACTAACAATCCAAGAGTCGATTATCCATTCAACGAATCTCCATGAAGTTATAACAGTCAGATCATAACATGTTATACTAACAATTTACCAAGTAGTTTCCCAGCTTGAGAGAAAGTAGGTTTACATCAACCAACCCAAGTCCTAAAAGTGACAAGGATAGAAATATTGACCTTAAGAAAGTCAAATAGAGCTAAGAAAGATGGTCACAATATTGACTTGGAGAAAGCTGACTTCCAATGTATTTTCAAACAACATAACTTCAACTATATACCAATAACTCAACTTAAAAAATCTTATAGGAATATTCAAAACAAAATTAAACAAAAGAGAAGACTTCATCTAATATTGTTTCCACAATAACATTCCAAAACCCAACAACCAGAAGTCATTTCACAGAGTTTCAGAAGAGAGAGAAAACCATTACCAAACGATAGGGTTTAAGTCAAACTTTCCTTCTTGTTTCCTCATGAGCTCGAACCATAAACAGTAAGCCTGAACACCATTACTTACTCAGCTTCATTAAATACAAGGTTTGAAGTAGTGGAGGTTTATACAGTTTAGAACAAGAACAAGTTATTCCTTTACGATTTTTATACAAGTTGAGTACAAGAATACAGAAAAAATCCATAATTCCTCATTCACCCATTAACCATTTTTAACACTAGTTCGAGTTCACACTTGAAATCATAGTACACTAATACAGTCTCAAAAATGGAGTATTTAAACTTCAAGAAAATGAGATACGATATAGAAGGGTATTCTTTTACCTTAAAAAATAATCAAAGGAATCATGTTTGAAATAATGAAGGTTTACATAGTATAGGTCAAAACACGTTACCTATTCCTCACTTCCATATAAGTTCTAACTTATCCATCACATAAAAAAAATTTATCCACATGAATATGTACAGAAGGTACAATACTTTTTCAAAACAGAGAATCAATAGAAAAGGATGAAGTTCTTGTTATCTACCGACCAAAACAACAACCCCGTTGCTACCTTATCAACATCATAACTATAAACCATTCTGGGAAGACAAGCCAAATCACACAAGTTCAACTTGACTCATTCACAAATAGTTTCATGGCATGATTTACCATTAACCCACTCAGGGAGACAACCCATTGACAATATTTTTAAGAAAAGATTCTCCAATAAGAAAAATACAGAAAATTATTCAAGAAAGAATCCAAATATCCATCACAAACAACTACCCATTTGTTTTACAAGAGAAAATTTATTTTAATGAGACATTTAGAGAAAAGAAAGCAATCTTAATGGATAGAGCCTATCATGCCTGATATTTCTTGTCAGTTCGAAGAAGATTTCCAGCTGAGCCTCCAAAACTTTTTCTTCTCCAAATGAGATCAACAACCAAATACCTCTTTCTCAATTGTCTCATATACTTCCCTTGAATTGAAAATAGACCAAGGGAATCAAAAATAGCCACAAATTGAAAATAGAACTGTTGGTTTGAAGAACCAGATAGCTCCATGCAGAGCAAAAATTAGAAAGCATGAATGACCAAACAACCTCCAACAAATCCACCGCATGGTTTCCAAGGCTGGTTTCTCACCAAAAATGAGGTTCATAAATGCCATTAATTCCCAAACTCCTACCTATCTCTCCATGCCACTGCCATCCAAAATTGGTGAATCCTAATTCAAATTCTACATGCATTACTAAATTTTAGTGATGACTCCATGTAGACTTCCACTAATTTACATGCCTTTGCCTAAACTGGCAGTACATTATCCATTTATTTCAAAAATAAAATAAAATTAATAACTTAGGAACCATTGCCAAGCTTCCAATTTTCCATATGACCCTTAGGTCCCCTTCTAATACTTCATTAGTTTAGGATAGATACCATTAGCTTAGGATATGACCATAGGATAGTTTAGAAGTATTTACCATAGGTTTACAAACATTACAATAGGTAAATTGCCATCCTAGGATAGGTCATACTTCACAACAATTTAGTATTAGGTATAAGGTTAGAAATAGACCTAGCATCACCTTAGGTTATTCCCCACATCCCAACTTAGAACATGCAACTTAGGATAGGATGCTATCCCGAATAAAGTAGACATAGATAGAAAATAGGTACATTTACCTTAGTTTAGAATCCTATTAGGATAGATCTCATAGGTCTAGGACTTAGGTTTTTCCTTAATAGTCCTGAAGCAGGCCTCATTCCACTTAACGTCATTAAGCATCCTGAAGAGATCAATCAAAAATATCTCGAGCACATAACATACAACAGAATGCATGCACGATCTTTCAAGAAGATAAAATAATTTGTAAACATACAAGAGTTCAGTCCATTATGTCCTCCAACCTCTAAATGTCAGTTTACCATTCAGATCAGGTAAGAAGATTTAAAACATACCTTGGATCAATGGAATTGATCCAAGGATTTGTTAATAAATAGAGATAATTTTGCAACCATCATTACTAGATTACAACTTATCTATCGGAACAAAAATGGATTCTTTGCAAGCAACAACATTTTAGCCTAATGAATCCAAGAGTAGAAATGACTTATCCATGGCAAACATGATTTCTAAAAATCAAAGGAACACACTTTATCAAGAAAAATCACATGTCAATGCTTGCAATGCAAAAGAGGAAAGATAACAATTTGTCAAAGGTGTTACATACTTCCCTCCTAAAAAGAATCATCATCCTGATGATTATCTTATTTTAACAATTTACATCAAGGACAATCAATTTATTCACTTTCTTTTCATATGTTCATAACATATCAGAATTTTAAAGTTCCAAAAATCAGCATTTACATAGTTGTTTATTTTAAATAAAGAAATATATGCCCAAAAATGGCACATTTATTGTCATAATAGGATAAAATCACAAATTTTTATCAGTTATCAAAATCAATTCTGTTCAAATAAATACGGAAAAGTATTTTTCATATCTTCCATATTTTCCCAGGTTGCACTTTCTTCATTAAACTGATCTCATTGGACCTTACATTGACTTATTTCATGATTTCTTAAATGCAACTGATGAGTTTCCAACACTTGTATAGGTTTAACCATGATTACTCCTTGGTCTTAGACCTGCAAAGAATTCTAATTTAACACATGTGATACATCTCGAAACATATTTGTTGAGAAAAGAAATATGGAAAACATCATGCATTCGTGACAAAGTAGGAGATAATACTAAATGATAAGCTAAAGGGTTGATTACTTCAACTATTTCAAAAGGTCCCACATAACGAGGTGATAACTTGGCAGCCCTGCCAAAAGTTATAGAACTCTTTTTCAGTTTAACCTGAAGAAAGACCTTCTCACCATGTTCAAATTTTCTATTAACCCGATTCAATTCAAAATAAATATTTTGCCTATCTCGCTACTTCTTTCAAGTATTTACGAATCATTTTAACTTATTCTTCCATTTCTGTAAGGATTCCAGGTCCAATTACCTCTATATCCTCAATGTTGTCTCAAATAACTGGGGTTATGCATTTTCTTCCATATAATGCTTCAAAAGGTGCCATCTTAAGAGAGGCATAATATGTATTATTGTACATGAATTCAACTAATGGAAATTATTCTTCCTATTTATATTGCTGATCCATGCTATACATTCGTAACATATCTTCTAAAACTTGATTAACTCTGTCAGTTTGTCCATCTGTTTCCAGATGATACGCAGAACTGAAAATCAACTTAGTTCCTAGAGCTGCGTTAAGTATTTTCTAAAACCTTGAATTCATTCTAGGATCTCTATCAGATATGATTAATTCAGGTACTCCATGTAATATGAAAATATCATGTACAAACTTTTTTGCCAAAACAAGAGAATCATCCTTAAGATTAGTAGCAATAAAATGTTCCACTTTTGTTAGTTTATCAACAACAACTAGAACAACATTATGTTTATTTCTTGACATAGGAAAACCTTGTACAAAATCCATGCTTATTACTTACCATTTATGCTACGATATGATGTGAGGATACAATAAACCAGCTAGGTACATATGTTTAGCTTTTACATGTTGACATTCTAATCAATGTGTCATAAACTCAATAATGTATTTTTTCATCCCTTTCCGTAAATATTGTTGTTTTATATCAGCGAGCATCTTTGTAATGTCGTGGTGTCTAGAAAAGGTGAGTTGTAAATTCAACTAAGAATTTCTTTCTTAAATCATTTAGCAAAGGTATGTATACTCTATTTTAAAATCGTAAGATCCCCTGTGTTATCAAAGTCAAAACTTTTATATCTCACATTATTTAGTTCTCGCAGCAAGTGTTGTTTTTACTTACATGAAAATAAGAATCATATTCCATAACTCTTTTTACCTCATCCTTAAATCGAGTTCTTGTTGGAACATAATGATTAAGTGGTTTGGCCAACCCTTAATTAATATGGGTCCATCACTATTATATAGGCTAAATATTTAATAATATGAAATACTTTTCTATTATTAAATATTCATACCTAGGTAATATACATTAGGTAAGTATTTAATAATGTGAATAATTTATGTTTATATTTATTAAATACACTCACCTAGGTATATGTGTCAACCATTTAGGTTGAAAAGGTGGGTCAAGAGACATACCCGATCACCTTATATAAAAAGGACTTTAGGTCCTCATTTGATATATTTGAGAAATATATCAAAGGTGTGCAAATCAAGTGATTTGGTTTTACCCTTAGTAAATAGGGTTTTAAGGAGGAGGTGATCTTACTGGATGTAAAATAAGTTATCTGAAGTAAAAGGTTATTTTCAAAGTAGATTTTCCACTATAAATACTGTGTCACATGTGTTATTTATTTCTGTAAGTATTTCTTTATTTACTTATGTTATGATGTAATGTTTATTTAAATATTTATTGTAACATTATATAATATTTAAGTTGATTAAATCTATATTTATTAGAATCCTCAAATTCTAACATGGTATCAGAGAAAGGTAAATTAAATAAATTAAGATCAAATGTTTTGTATTTTATTTATTTAATTTGTACCAGTTTTTTTAACCAACCCGGAAAGGTAAATTAAATAAATTAAGATCAAATGTTTTGTATTTTATTTATTTAATTTATACCAATTTTTTTAACCAACTCGAAAGGTAAATTAAATAAATTAAGATCAAATGTTTTATATTTTATTTATTTAATTTGTACGGGTTTTTTTAACCAACCTAGAAAGGTAAATTAAATAAATTAAGAGCAAATTTTTTATATTTTATTTATTTAATTTGTATGGATTTTTTCAACCAACCTGAAAAGGTAAATTAAATAAATTAAGAGCAAATATTTTATATTTTATTTATTTAATTTGTACGAGTTTTTTCAACCAACCCAAAAGGGTATTTAAAATAAGTGCAACCTAAAATTTTTACTTTGTGAAGAATCAAGGTGAATTCACAGGTGGAAAATTTGGAAACTTCTTACCTTTTGTGAAAACTTATGTAGAGTTAAGGGTAAAATATTTGAAAATTTTTTTCTATAGTTTTAATATGTGCAGGTTGAATTTTGTCAATGGTAAATGAAGGAGGAGACAAAGCTCCATCAAAATAGGATTTGAATTTTTTCCATTGGATGTGTGAAAAATGTTGTCTCCTCT
Organism: Taxus wallichiana var. yunnanensis; assembly: GCA_018340775.1. NCBI lineage: Eukaryota > Viridiplantae > Streptophyta > Pinopsida > Cupressales > Taxaceae > Taxus > Taxus wallichiana. The sequence continues at coordinate 455,906,315 of CM031238.1, read as the reverse complement.
GTAAATTCTAAGGTTTATGTAGAATTTAAAATTACATGGCCTAGTAAATGTTTTAAATCTTTTTTCATGAAAGGCCCCGTAATAAGGGTTATATGTGTTTATTTTTTAAAAAAGTATATATATACTATAGTTTATAATTTTTATAGACTATATGTTGTTTTTTATTTACATTATATAAACTATATACCTCTTTTTTAAAGTGAATATATTTTTACATTATAAATTATAATAGATTAATATAATGTATTAAAATATAACCTCCTTAATATTATATAGAAGAAGAAATTCTAGAAATACACAAGTTTTGACTCCATTAAATTTGACGGTCAAATGACCATCATGACAGACCAAACATAAGGTAGTATGACGGTCATTTAGACATCAAATTTAAGTTGGCCGGATCTTTGTCTACATTATTTTTCTAGAAATTTGAAGTTATTTTACATTCTTAAGGGTTTCTTCTTCACTTATATATGGTTAGAATTTTTATATATATAATTTGGGGTATAATGCAAAGCCCTTTATATTGCGGGTTATTATTTTGATCATGGGAGGTTAATTAATATGCATTGTAATGAAAAAATTAGTTATGATTAAATATTTTATGTAGATCTATAAAATTTAGATCTGTTTCTATTAAAAGTGTTACTTTTTTTTATAAAAATGTATCTAACTCTGTGGTACATTGTATATTATAATGGGGTGTGTTTTATAGGTTTAGAAAAATAATGACATCTAGTTATTTCTGTCTTGACAAAACCCAGATCTTGAATGGGACCAACTACAACATTTGGAAGATCAGGGTCAAATCAGAACTTATGGTGAGGAAACTCTGGATAATTGTTTCTGGATCTAAGGTTTCTCCCACCAGTTGTCAAGCAACTATAGATAACATGAATGCATTCTCGCAATGAATGCATGAGGCTCTTTCCATGATTTTGCGCAATGTGAATGATGAGTACCTTCTACACATTGGTAATATCAAACATCCAAAAAAGGTATGGACACAACTAGAATCCATGCATGAAGGTACATGATTATCTAAAATTATTAAATTAGTTTTAGAATTGCTTACAAATCCTATGAAAGGAGATGAAAAAGTAGTTAATTTCTTAGCCAAAATTAAAAATATTAAAGCACAATTAGATGGATGCAATTGTGATTTAATTGGTGAAAAATTAATCTACTTTATTGTTCTAGTTAAATATACATGAAATATTTAGGAATTTTATTTCTATCTTGAACTCTAAATATCAAAATGAAAATGATCTACCTAATTTAAATACCTTGAGTTCACTTTTGATATAGGAAGAGAAAGTGATGATGAACTTTGACTCTAAGGAGAATGTAAATCAAACACTTCTTTCTCAGAATTAAAAGTTCAAACCTCACAAACCCTTCTCAGATCAAAAATTTAGATCTAAATCTTCTTTTGTTGATAAGAATTTTTTTTTGATCAATTACACGTTAGATTTAGTGGTAAATGTCACAAATGTGGTAAATTTGGATATAAAAAGAATATTGCAAAACTAAGAAACCTATCCATAAAAATAAAAAACAAATTGTTTCTTCAAAATATAATTTAAGGAAAAAGTATAGCTCTAATGATATTCTTACAACAATTGCATTATATGTTACGTTGTATTCTTCCTCTAATTCTAAATGGATTCTAAATTCAGCTACATCAAATCATATGACTGGTGTTTCAAATTTTTTATTTGATGTTTTTAAAATCTATGAATGTGTGTATCTTGGTGATAACTCATCTTTAGAATCAATAGAGAAGGGAAAAGTAAAATTTGCTAATGGTGTGTTGAATACTATTTTATTTTTGCTAAGCTCAAAAAGAACCTTTTATCATGTTCTCAATTAACTCATGATGGTTTTTCTATTCAAATTTTGAAAGATACTTGGTATATCAAGGATAGTAATGATAATATAATAGCTGAAGGAATTCAAAGAAATGGTTTGTATATTTTTGATGATTTCCATTTTGCATCCTGTTTTGTTTCTCAAAGTTTGAATAATTCAAAACTATGGCATGAAATATTAGGACATGTTAATTATAGAATTTTATATGAAATGGATAGATATAATCTTGTGAAAGGTTTTCTTGTGTTGTCTTCTTCTCATGATGCATGTGAAGGGTGTTTACGCTCAAAACAAAGTGCTAAACCCTTTCACTCACATCTTGAAGAGAGATCGTCTTCCCCACTAGAAATTATTTATAGTGATGTTAGAGGACCTCTTGAAGTAGCTTCATTAAATAGTTATTTAAATTCTATGACTTTCATTGATGATTTCACAGGATGATTTGGTCATATTTTCTTAAAAATAAATCTGATGAATTAGGAAAATTTAATGAATTTAAAGTATTTGTTGAAAACTCTTCAAATTATAAAATTAAGAGACTTAAAACAGATAATGGGGGTGAATATGTTAGTAAAGAATTTGAAATTTTTTGTATTGATTGTGGTATTAAAAGGGAATTAACTTATCCTCATTCTCCTCAATCTAATGGTGTTGTAGAACGTAAGAATAATACTATTTTAGATATGGCTCGCACTATGTTTTATTTTGCTACTTTTCCAAAATTTCTATTGGTAGAAGCAATGAACACAACAATCTGTATTCTAAATAGGGTTCCCACCAAAGCTATTCATCTTTCAACTCCTTTAGAAAAATGGTCAAATCAAAAACTTGATATTTCTAATCTAAAATTTTTGGTAGTCCTACTTCTTTATACATTCCTAAAAAGAAAATACGAAACTTGATATGACTTCTTTCTCTTGTATTTTCATTGGATATGGTATTAACATTACAGTCTAAGGATTTATGACCCCGTAAAAGGGAAGTAATTGAAAACCGCAATGTGGTGGTTTTGGAAAAATATTTTTATTCATCGATAATGGTAAAGATGTTCCTAACTCTGTCAATATTTCTAATATGGTTATGATTCTTATTATAGACACTAAAATTAGGTCACACTACCCTTTTGTCCCTCGACATATAAGCACCCTTTATTACATTTACCTAGCTATGACCCCCTTCACTCCACTAATATTAATTTAATTAATTGAATTAAATTAATGCATTATCCTCACTATATTTATTATTTAAATATCTTATTTAAATAATATCTACACATGCAGTTCACTTAGACACCTCACCAAACCAACTCAACCTAAGACCTATTTTTAGCAAGTTCCCATAACTAACTAAGACTTACCCAAACCCTAAAAATCAATGCCTACATTCCCTCTAACCACATTCCCACATGCTCACAAGAAGCTCTCAGTCTAATCCACGAGATAATGACATGAGATCCTAGGAAATCAAGGAGGATCTCCCTAGTTTAGTAAACCTAGAAATCCCACCTTGACCGACATCGGTTACCCCTAACCATCACCCGGTTAAACGAGAATGCCATCGGTTACCCCTTTTAACCCAAAAAAACCTTATTCTCAAGGTTAGAGGTTGGAAGTTAGAAGTTAGAAGCAAAAAGAGGTTGACAAACAAGAACGCATCTCGGAGAGATAACGCATCTTAGAGAGAGACAATTCCGGTGAAAAATCACATCCAAGGAAGAAGATTGAGCATCTTTCTCTCTCGTGCACAACCATGATCTGATCTATCCAAGCAAAGAGGAGTGTACATGTAGCCCATGAAAAAGATTTTCTTCAGTTGGTGATCACTTGTAACCTTCAAACTCATCATCAGCACCTCCATTCCTCACACAGATGCATTCAGGAATGAAATCCAAGTAAGTACAATATCATACTTTCCTGGTTATTTCATTTCTTCATCATTTTATCATCCATTGTTTATCTTGCTCCCTATTGACCTTCTCCATATTTTCACCTCCATATACCCATTAAAACCTCACAAAAGCCTACTCCAGTCACCCAATACACCATCCTAACCAACCAAAGTCTTTTGTGTAATCATAAAGGAGACCTCAACTTGTTCTGTGACATTTCCAGATCTCACAAGAATTAAGCACCGATTTATACTAACCGTGTCGGTCACCCCGATCGATCGACACCGGTCTTGTGTTTACCCCACACAGCCGAATAGAGACCTACCCACCTAATTTTATCTCACCCTCATTCACCTGTGATCTACCCGAGACCTTTATCAAACCTGCAGAGACCAGAACGAATCATTTGACCTTTGGATTCTATTCTAGCTTAGCCTGTTAGATTAGATCTATTTCTTATTGTGTTTTTAAGTGAGATACCTAAATCATTTTAAAATAACAATAGGATTTACTTTGTTTATAACATTGAATTGTTTAAAACAATGGAGTGACAACCATCTAGGAAGTATCATACTTCCTGGATCTAGCATACGCTAGGCAGTTCACTGCCCATATTTTTTAATTCCTTTTGGTGGTCTTGTTTTCATTACAGGTAGTTCCTCCTAGCCAAAAGGAAGCTCTCACGATTAGCTATGGATTCAAAGTCATACGCGCATAACAACCCATTAACTAACATTTGAACAGGTATTCCTCCTACACCCATTACCCTATTTGTTTCATCAACACTTCAAAGAAACAATCTAAGAAAAAGGTGAAACATTTTGGCATGCCAGTGGGACCCATCCGAGGTTCCTTGCATTTCATTCATTCCTAGGAAAAAATTGTGTGTTTGTTTCCCTTCTAAAAACATGCACACTAATTTTCTTCTTTGGTAATCCACCTCTTCTTTCTATTTGCTCTAAAGGAAACTTTTCTTTTGGTGTAATTAAAAAGAACCATTTCTTCATGTTTTCTGCATTGTAGTGAAAGAGCATCCCTCTTCCTCTTCATCTTATTGTGTCATCCAATTTCACATTTTCGATTTGGGTTTAAAAATAAGTGCATTCCATTCTGATTTATTGCATTAGCTCACATTAATTGAGGGAAACCTATACGTTGGAAGTCATGACCAGCTGATGGTTGACAAATGAATCATAGAAAATCACTTCTATCCTTTTCTCTTTCTTTGAGTCTTACCAAACCACACAAAAATTCAAAATACATACATTCTTAAACAACATCCTACCTGGAAGAAGCTATAGGTGATCACATGATCACGGCACAGTGGGCACCCAGCTCGTTGCTCTATCGAGTCATACTTCAGAGTGAAACCCCCCCACCATAACATACCTAAAACCTCACCTTTTAGATCTCCTTCTTTGTAGGAAGCCATCCTCACAAAAAAACTCTATTTCACAATTCATGTGTCAGTCCCTAAATAGCATAAGCTAAACAAACATAATAGAAAAGGCACTCCTAGGATCACATTTTCTTAGTGTTTTTGCTTGGCTTGCATTTTGAGGTGAGAGATCACGTTCATCATTTTTCTTGTTCATCCTTGCACACTCCTCATCATAGCTGGTGTATTCAGCTTCACTTGAGTGTGCCTGGGCCATATCATCATCATTCTCAGAATTCTGGGTCTGATTCTACATCAGATTTTAATTCACAACCACTTTCTTTCATCATTATTTCAATTTCATAGTAACCATCATCATTACCTCTGACCACCATCGGTTATACCCAACCGACATCGGTTCCAGGTCCTTTTGCTAATCTACTCAAAAGGACATTTTACTTCACTTTCTTCCACTTTTCATAGTCTCTGTCACTGTCATTATTCCCATTGATGTTTTAAACATCTCCCCAGATTTGGCATACCTATCAGATTTTACCTTCTGCCTCGTTGTTTACTCACTATCCATTTTCTACAGTGACCAGAAGTGGTTACCCCTGACCGACGTCAGTTTTTCCTAACCGGCATCGGTTAGCCTATTTCACATTCCACCATTTGTTACTTCATCCATTTTTATCACCAAGATTCACCTATTCCTGTTGTTCTTTGTATCATTTATAGAGAAGCAACCCTACTGATCAATACTGGTTCACATGGTGCTAACCGAAGACAAGCAAGTGCCCTCGTATTCCATGCCAATTATCAACCACTCCCACCTAGTCCTTCACCACCTTCTATTTTATCACCAGCCATGGATCCCATCCAGCCTACTACTATCACTACCGGAGATGAGGAGTTCACATGACTCCTTGACCAAACCCTACCGCCTTGCAGTTTTACCTTTCCCACTCATCCACTCGAGATGCCTCGGGTCAGTTGATATATGACATGCCATGTATCTATCCCCCCAACTCTCGCACCCACTTCCACATCAGCCCCATCTGGCTCCGTGCTACCCACATCCACCTTACCCCCAGTTGTTTCATAGTTAGGTTCTATACCCGCTATGACTACCGCATCTTACCTCTGTGGCACCCATCACATCCACCATACCCTCGACAACTACCCCAAACACAACCTCATCACCCCTAATGTCTCATACATACATGTAGCTACATTCCCACCTAGTGTCGGTGACCCCTACCCCATTTCAGAATGTGGTTCTTTCCATTCCACAATCATTAGCCCCTATTACCACTAGGGTTACCACGACCCTTCCACCCCCATATACATACTACCAACAACCTCCTGTTTCATCTATTATTCATTCCGGGTATGTACCCCCTATTTCACTTACCTTCTTCTCCACCACCCTACATGGCAGCCCCATACACTGGAATGCCACCCCCATTATATGCCCAAAACCAACCTCCTCACGCTATAGGAGGCATCCAATCATCACAACCCACCAATGACCTAATTAAATTGATGTTGGACAAGATGTAGACATTGGAGGCATTGGTTTTAGCTCCCAACACTCTCACCTATGACAAGATTTGCAACAAGCCTATTCACCCATCCATTCCTATCCATTCATACCCTGTGCATTGGGAAATTCCTAAATTCAATCGTTTCAATAGCAAAGAAGACCCCACAACAACATTTGTGGTCATTCAAACATGGGTGTTATCTGATCGCTCATGATGATGCCTTACTTTTGAGAACTTTTCCCATGTCCCTCACTGGACCTACATTAGATTGGTATAGTGGGTTACCTAAACACTCTATATTCTCATTCAATTAGGTAGCCCAAGCCTTCTTGGATCATTTCTCTATCAATATCATCAAGAAGGTTACCATGACCGATCTATATTCCACACGTCAGTATGAGGATGAATCTATCACAAGATTTTGTCGCTTTGCGTAGCCTGATCAATCAACTTACCTTCAACTGCCACAAACTGAACTCATCGAGCTCTTCACATAGAGCTTGCGCTAGACATATCTCCCGACCTTGCAAGGTCCAAACCTTCCGAACATTCGATGAGGCATTCACTATGGCATGAAAGTTAGAGATTTGGGCCATCGAAGAGAAGAAAATCCAATTACGAAATAAGAATTCAACATTCAAGTCAAATGAAACCTCTTCTTCTTCCAAACCACAAACCAATTATTCCAAAACTAAGGGCACCACTAACGCAGTGGTACTCAAGGCCGGCCCAACTCATCCATCAAATCAAGCTACACCCTCATCTAATCTATCACTATCTAGACTTTTGATTCAGACAAAAGGTGAAAATATACCCCAATTGGGGAACCTTACTCTTATCTTAGAAAAGCTTATCAAAGCTGGAGCCATCACCCTTCCACCCATAAAACCCCACACTGGTTTTGACCCTGCTCACCCCATGCCCACATGGTATAAAGAACATGATTTCTGTAACTATCATCGAGTAAAGGGTCATAGTGATGGAAACTGCATCACTTTCAAGAATATTGTCCAAGAAATGCTCGAGAAAGGTGAGTTAACTGTGGATAATCCCAACACCACCCCCAACCAAAATCTACAAATCTTCAAAAAACCATTTCCCAACCATGCCCCTTCATCCAATCAAACCGGTGAGACATCAACTCACGATACCCATACCCATGAGGTTCACGCTATCTTTAAATGAGGTACATGTCACCTCAATTACCTCACATCCCTTCCATAGAGGAAATCCTAGCCCAAAATCCTCCTTCCACATTGGAACCAACCTCCCTGTTCCTTCACCAATAGAGGAACACCTTTCATCTCCTTCATCACCTACGGAGGGTCTTCACTAACATTGAGACCATCTCACCCCTAGCTTCTCCACTTAGAGAACCTTTACCTACATATGCCTCCTCCACCCATAGAGGATCTCCCATTACCTCCTCCACCCACAAAGGAGCACCCATTACCTCCTCCACCCATAGAGGAGCACCTATCTATTCCTCCACTTATAGAGGAGCTCCCATCATCTCCTCCACCCATCATAGACCTAGTTGAGATACCTTTTCCTCTTGGTGAGCATTCTCCATCTACTACCCAAATCCAACAAGACCTACTTTCGGCTCTCTTACCCATGGAAGTTGAAGCTAGCCAATTCCCCATCTCTAAGATGCATTTTACGGGAATTCCCATTAGGTCCTCACCAACTCCACCCATAGACATGTTCCATTCTCACATTTGGCCGATCACTTAGATTATGTGGATAGGGCTTTACTATGGGGTGCCTCTTACTCCCTATCTCAACATAGATGCAGAGATCCCTCGTTGATACCTCCACTATCTACCCAAACACATTTCGACCCATCAAACCAAATACAACCACTGTTGTCGCAACCCCTTCCACGATACCTGTTAGCACTCACACCACACCCTTACCCATAACCTGACCTACATCTAAACCCAAACCCACACCCACAACATTTTCCTCAACTAAACCTATTACCACTTTAGGGGTCACCCCGACCACTAGCCTTACTCATCCACCTATTAAACTAGATTTAGCTACATCCTCCAACGTCAAAACCACACCTACTCGACACCCAAACCAAAGAAACAAACTCATCGACCTCATACCCAACCACACCAATCACGCCGCACTTGTCCCATCTGCCTTAAACCTCAGCTGTCCAACATGGTCAAGCACCCTTCACCCATCCATAAACCAATAACACAACAACCCATTCCTTCCTCACAAACCTCTAACCTACCCAGGCACACAACATGACTTACACCCACACCTACAGTCTCTTTACCACCAATACCTCCAATACCTTCAGCTATTGCTTCACTACCCACTACACTTCAGTCATTTTCCCTCACACCCCAAGTATGACCCGTCATCTACCTTCACAACACCCCGTTATCCCCATGGGTAACTCACCTCTTCCTCCATCTACTTTTCCTTCTAGACCTCGTACACCCACATCACCTTTACCCAAGAAGGTGCAACCCAAAAACAAAACCCCACTACCCCACAATAAGGTAGTCAAAACAACCACACACCCTCCTACCCATCCATCTACTATACCCCTACCCAAACAAACATGACCGATACCTAAAACCACACCGGCACCTAAAACCATAACTCAACCATTCCTACTCTTCCAAAAATAGTTCCTCGACAATCAACCACACCTACACCCAAACCCATGTTCACTTCCCATTGTGATCCACTAGCAGGGTCCTATGCCAAAATTTTAACCAACCTCCTCGAGACTTCTGTTATCACATTACCACCACTCGACCTTATGACCCCCTCAAACCCAAGCCAAAAGGGTTTGATGATACTAAAATTTTCACATACCATCATGTGTTCAGGGCATGATGTGGAGAACTATAAGGCCTTGAAAACCATCCTTATCAATTGTGTCCACCAAAACCAACTTTGATGATGATGACCTTCTTGATGAGGATCCTACTTCACCAACACCCATTCCCACACTGCCCACTCAACAACCACAACCTCCACCCTCACAGACTCCTAGAGCCACCCTCAAGATTTGAAATTAACATGGTTCACATTAGAGAACTTTCCATGCCACCACCCAAATGTCATTGCGCCCAACTGACCTCACAGGGTTTTTCTCCTCAGTAGGTTTTTTCCCTTCATGTCATTATACCACTCACCCTACACCTTCTCCATTTTCCAACTTCCCTCAAATCAACATGATACATGTCACTACACGTGCACAAAAGGGAAAAGAAAAGCAACTGACCCACCAACCAATCCTATACCCAACATACCATCTACACCCATACCTAAAATAACTATCATGGCCCCGCATACCCCATTTCTAATGGCATCACACATCGCACCATGCTCAAACAACTACACCAATCTCCCCTCAAAATGTCCTTATATGACCTCATCCAAACCTCGAATCCCATCATCAAGCCCTCATGGAGGTTCTTCAATCTATTGAGGTTTTACCCAATGACCCTACACCCGTAGCCTCCATTATCACACCCCATCATGTAGCCTCTCTCACCAAATTACCACCTTCATCCTCACCTCACCTTGTTCACCAAGTGGCCTCCCTTAGCTTCTCAGAGGAGGAGATCGTGCCACACCAAAATGATGACCCAGACCCACCCTCTTCATCTCTATCCACATTGATGACATACGGGTACATCATGTGATGATTGATGGAGGTGCTAGCATTAACATCATTTCATCCCATGCATTTTCTCAAATGTGCATACCTGAAAATTACATGCATAAACATCCGGTCATGTTGCATTCATTCAACGACACTATCACCTCCACACTAGGCACTATCATCCTTCATGTTCGTGTGGGCCCCCGCACTATTCTAGAATTGTTTTATGTTTTGGAGGGGGAATTCAATATAACTTGTTGCTTGGTAGACCACGATCCATGTCATGGGTTTGTTCCTTCCACTTTGCATCATTGTGTAAAGTTTGAACATGAAGGACACACTTATACCATTCCAGATTGACCCATCACCTTTCAAAACATGCAACATGCTTTACTGACCCAATGATGTGCTCATAATATCAGCCAAGCCATCTACCTCCATACCAATACCACTTCACCTACACCTCCACCTACTAGTACAGACTTTCACCACACATACCTCCTCTATTCCTACCGCTTCTATAACCTCCATGGCTGACCCATTAGCTTCCTAATCCATTAACTCCACCTCCTGCATGACCTCGACACATCATCCATTCCACTACCTACATACCAACCACTGATCCCTTGGAAGGTGTTTTTCAATGCCTCACTCTGGGGGAGTACCACCTATATAGTGTCAACACATTCCTTACTCCACATGAGTATGGAAGCCTTCACCAACACCCTCGCTATGATCACCATATAGGAGAATGCCTCCTTTATGGTCCTCCTCATCTTCGTACTAGTCTCACCTATGGGGGACTTGATACTACCACTTACACACCTGAACCACCATCACAACCCACCCATTTTCCACTAACTTCCAATCACTTACCAATCACCATTTCACCCACACCTTCCTACACCATTGTGCATGGAAGGGTTTTGGTTTTGGCTTTTATGAGCAAGGCCACCATACCATTATTCCATGTACCACCTACAAACATAATGACCGTAGTGGTATCGGCTTCCCCGAACCTCCTACCAAATAGGCCCACATTGAACTCATTGAAGACCCTAGCCCTCCTCCACCTTCATCTTCATCACTACCTTCACCCGCTCCACCTTCATCACCACCCTCACCAATGAGAGTCGATGGATCTGAATCTATCCCCCTAAATTTTTTTTTCATAAACACCATTTCCTTGGGGCCTTTGACTTATCAACGTGAAGGTGAGGCCCCTTCCACTCTTCCATTCCTATATCCTGAGATGATCGATGATGACACACCTACAATTAATGTCATTCAATGTCAGGATGATGAATCCATACTCACCTACCTTGGTGTAGAAGACTCATATATTCATCATACACCCATTAAACCATGTTTGACGAGACTATCACACCAAATTGACCTTTGGCCCTTCTCTCAATGGGGTTCGACAATGGATGAAGAAATCAATCCTCATTCTTCCCAATGCCATCAAGGACAATCTTTAGACTACTTCGAATACTACAAAAAAGCCATACCACTAATCTCCACAAAATATGAGAAAATATGTGAGTTCATTAACCATCACATCATTTGTCACTTTGGTGTCCCTCATCACCTCATCACTGATAATGGAAAATAATTCAAAAACAAAACACTACAAAACCTTTGCGACGCCTTCGGCATTCAACTTAGTTTCTCATCACCTTATTACCCACAAACCAATGGCCAAGCTAAATCCACTAACAAAAACCCTAACAAAAACAAAATTCTCATGAAAGTGGTTTACGATACTTTGGGAAGGATTGGCATACGCACATTCCTTTTTCCCTATGGGCATATTGCACTAGTATTCGCACTTCCACTGCAGCCACACCCTTTTCGCTGGTCTATGGTACCAGAGGTTATTCTGCCTCTCAAAGTCCAGATCCCTCACTCCACATTTCTCTCCATGACATGCTTACTGATGATGACTTTCGTCAGGACCGCTTAGCACAACTAGAGTTATTAGATGAACGTCATCTTAACGCTCTGGATCACCTTCAAGTTTACCAACAACGTATCAAATGTGCTTATGAAAAACATGTTCATGAATGAACCTTCCAAGTCGGTGACCTTGTCTTGAAAGAAAATCAACACGTAACCAAAGTAGAAAAAAGTAAATGGGGAAAATTCACTCCTAATTGGCTTGGACCATACATCATAACTCATACCTATGGATCGGGTGCCTATCATTTATCCTCACTTGATGGTAAACCTGAACCTGAGCCCCTTAATGCATTGCATCTTGACCAATTCTATTGTTGACTCATTGTCCTACCTCACCCTTTGTCTCTTTATAGGCTTGTCCCTTGAGCGCTATTCACTCCATACACCTCCCTAATGATTAAACAAGAATCATGTGAGTACCCATCACTTGTTATCTTCTCTTGAATATGTGTACCATGACCATTGCACATAGCATGATTCTCATGGATACTTTTCATCTACCTTTAGATGAGATCCCATGGTCATTCCACCTTTCCTTTTGAACAAGAGTCCTATCCTTCACCTTGGTCTTGTCCATGATTTCAAAGACCTCACATGGGACCAAACTCCTTGAGTCAAACTTCTAATAAAAAGATGACTCCCTCAAAAGGACATCTTCCTCTCAAAAAAATTGCTACTATAAATAGATTGCTCCCTCGAAGGACAACTATGTGAAGCTTTAAAAAAAAAAAAGAGAAACCATGAAGCTTCCCGCATCAATCAGACTTCACGAAGACCTCAAGGAGTACCATATTATTTATCCCATATAGACTTCCCACATCGATCAATCTATCAAAACAAAAAACTTTTTAGTCATGGACTTGCCCATTGTGACCTAGGACCTCTTGCCCAAAAGCCCTGTCACTCAAAACATATAAAATTAACTACCTTTCACCCACCTTACCATTTCCACTCTCATTTCCTCAATTTCCTCAAGGGACATCTTGGAATTTAGACATTTGGTGATCCTGTGACTACTTTCACCATAGAATAGTTAATCGTGCAATGCCTTTGGGTCTTGTGTTCATCACCCCCTCAAGGTATGATCTACTCGGTATGATCCTACCCAATCAGGTGGCTTTATTCCCCCTCTTATCTTTTAACCATCTTTGTTTATGTTTTGATTACCTTATATAGGACTTGGTACTCGACGCTTACCTTTGGGGTAATCCTCCCCTTTCGACATAATCACCTTCACCTACATCATTTTACCTATAATCTACCCACACCTATTAAACCTAAACCCACAACATGCCCAAAAACCTACCAACTCATTTTCATATTCTTCCCTAGCTCATGGGAGAACTACATCGGCTGAGGTCCCTTTTCCGGGACTATGTAGGTAGCACTCGAGGGCATGGGGCCCTTGGAGGTTAGCTCGGCCATTCTCTACCCTAAACAATTCATCAACCATGCCTAACTCACCATTTACCCCACATTTCACTTAGTTCCCTTTTTTAACAAAATTGGAAATTAAGCCACATACATAACAAGTTGCTTACCACATACATACATTTATTACACCTACCATCTCTCTATCATCACTATGCATAGATTATAGAACATTTCACATATGACCCATAGTATCATTCATTGCCAACATAATGAATCATAACTAAACCTACTTTCAACTCAATCCATGCCTAAACCAACCTCAACCTCAACCCTATAACGAACTCAACCATGCCTATAACCCGACTCAACCATGCCTAACCAAATAACTCAACCTAACCATAACCATGACTCAACCATGCCTACAACCTAACTCAACCATGCCTATAACCTGACTCAATCCATGCCTATAACTCAATCCATGCCTATAACCTGACTCAATCCATGCCTATAACCTGACTCGATCCATGCCTAAACCAACCTAACTCCATCATGCCTAACTCACCTAATTTCCATCCATATCAAAGTAAAAAATCCATATCTCATCTAACACAAGCCATACATCCAATATCTCATAAACATATTAACACATCACAAAATACCATGAATCTCATCATATAAATCAATAAATGTGTATCTCAAAATACATGCCTATCTCATCATGGCCATCATCTCAAAAAATGTTGGCATGCACATAGGCCGATATACAATACAAAATGTCATCGGCACGCAAGCCGGTCTCATATATACAAAAAGAATGAATGAATCAATACAAAAAAATATTTGCACGCAGGCTGGTATATGCTCAAAATATACAACAAAATCACTCATACATCCTCACTATCTTTGGCACGCAGGCTGGTATGTGATCAAAAAAAAATATACAACTATCTTCATGCATGCAGACATATATATAAAAAATAATCACTAGTATACATCAAAAATCGGGAGGCCGCATATCAGACATCTCTCGGATGTCCTCCATCTCTGTGTCACCTGCACCCTCGGCCTCCATGTGCCCCTGTTGGCACATCACCTAGCTCTAGTCACCATGTGTTGGTGGCCTCTCCCTGATCAGGCCTCAGAGCTTGTTACCCTCCTATGCTCTCCACACTATGTGTGTGGGATCTCATCCTCTCACTGGATGCTGTTGTGCCTTGTACTCTCGTAAGAGAGGAAGTCTATCCCAGCTACCATGAGCTGGTCCTGATAATATCTCACCTCACCTAGGGCATCCATAACCTAGATATAGGCATGGTCTATGGTGGTCCCATAGGTCTCGGCCCCTGTACCGCCCGTGTCCACCTGTGTGAATGACTGGGACCAGCTCTATGTGCTGTGGTGGTGACCCTATCCTGTCCTTGTGTGGTGCCCCTACCCTTGTGCCTATATCTGGGCTGTAAGGCCCCAATCTATATGTTAGGTTATGGCTAGTTGGCCTTGTAAACCTACCACTTGAGCAGTAGGGCTGCCACCTGACCATCTCTGTCTCCATCTCCTCCATCATCCTCCACCCTCTCCCTCCACCATCTGGGCTGCAGACTAGCCACATGTACTCGTAGCTCTGCTACCTCTGCCTCTGACCCCTCTAGTTGTGTCTGTAGTATACCTATCTATGATGATCATCACTACCTACCCCTGTAGGGCATCTCTCTACACTATAATGGTAGCTAAGTCTGGTTGCCCCGGTCTAGGTGGTATGGCTCATAAATCGAGCCACCCCCACCCGCCTACCTATCTATGTGCATCGGCGTCATCAATCTCTGATCCACTTTGGCTGCTCCTCCTCTCCGTAGGCTTTGAAGGTTGTGGTAGAGGTAGAGAGAGGCCTCTCCACATCATCTCTCTCGATACTTGTGGGAAGGTGGGGGAATATCTGTATAAGCCCGAACTATCATTGAACCCTATCTATTGGGATCATCTCATCCTCCCCCAACATGGTGACCCTATATCCACCTCTCTAGCTAGAGCTCAGCTAGCTCCTCATGCATGTGCCTATATGAGGGAATCCCACATATGGCCTCTAGATAATGTCCACTCCGGATAACCCCTCCAACAACTGCCGAAAATGGGCCACATCATATGTCGGCCTATCGACCTCCGCTCTCCTACAACCGCACCCATCTCCTATATCCCACCACACACATCTCTGGTGGGAATGCATCTTCTTCGGGGCATCCCTATAGGTTGAACATAGACTATGTGCTTGTAGGCCCAACAGCAGTGTAGTATAAATGTACAACACAGGCTAAACCTACACAACCGCCCATACGCCCACAACTCTCTGTATAGCTACACCAAGAATGTTGGTGCCCAAGTGAAAGCATGTCTCATGCACCATCATATCGTGGAGCACCCCCATTAGTGATTGGGGAAAGCATCCACCCTCTGCATCGGGTAGTGCATAGTAACACACTACCTCCATCAATAAAACTACTAGCCTTGTCTCATCCGGATGGGCTAGGTACATCTCACCATAGCTCAAACTGGCACTATGGAATCTCAAGCTCCACTGCCCCCTCACCAAATACTATCCCGATCAACTCCTCTGAGGCCTCGAGGAGATAGAGTACACCTGACCCCCAATATGGGTAACCTCAAAATCTGGAACACATGTCCTCCAGGGTGATAGTCATCTCACCCATCGGAAGGTGGAACGTGTTGGTCATGGAGTCCCATCTATCGATGAGTGTGACCATCAAACTAGGCTTCCAAACAACATGTCGGTAGTGCCTGAATACCACTCAAGCCCACTACCTCCACATGTTGTAGCTCAAAGGGCTGTCTAAGCGCATGTAATGTCACAATGTAGGGCGGAACCCTATCCGCATATGTAAGCTCGTGATCTCCCTACATCTAATCCAAAGCACAACATTAATCTACCTTTACCATGACCATATTCATCACTAATTATTACCCACCACCCTATTTTTTTACCCTACCCATCTCAACCACCTAACCTACATCATTTTTTGGACCCTTGTGCCTAAAATCCTGACCGGTGCCGTTCATCCTAACGAATCGGTCACCCTTAAACTAAG
This sequence comes from Taxus wallichiana var. yunnanensis, assembly GCA_018340775.1. Lineage (NCBI taxonomy): Eukaryota > Viridiplantae > Streptophyta > Pinopsida > Cupressales > Taxaceae > Taxus > Taxus wallichiana. Next base: position 455,889,553 of record CM031238.1, on the reverse strand, counting down.
CATCGGTCACCATTTTTGGTGGTCGATACCGGTTCATTTTAACGACGACCATGATTACACCACATAACCGCATCGGTCACCTGTTAGGTGACCGATCCTGGTTCTACCCGACCAATGCCTGACCAAGCTTGGACCGACGTCGGTCTTTGTCAGAAAAATCCGTGACTTCCCAAACCCCCTTTTTTAAAAACCCTCCCACCTGTCCCTTTTACCCCACCTACAATGACCTACACTACCCCAAAACCCCTACCCACCCCACCTATCCAATTTACTACCCCTCCCCCTTTTTTTCCCGTTATTCCCCTCCATACCCAGATTTAACTTTTTCCCACCCCAAAATACACAAAACCACACAAAACCCAAAACAAACAACTATCACAACTTCTAATTTATTTAATTCACACTATAGAGTTAGGTGCTTACCTCGTCACACTTCCGCCATCTCTGTCGCACATATCTCACACTATGTGGTGGTCTACCCAATCCCTCTCCAGCCTCTGCCATCCCGAATATCTACCCATAACCTCGACCAATCAACTCTCTCACCCTGATCTCGTGGACCCGCTACTCACTAACCCAACCACCGTCAAATCAACACTACTCACTGTCCCATTTCCTCCGGACACTTTTCTCACTTTTTCTCTTTTTTGTCATTTCTTCACTTCACAAATCACAAATGAATAATAAAAACATGTGGATTTTTTGTTTTTATACAAAACCCGACCTAACCGACGTCGGTTCCCCTTGACCGACATCGGTCTCGTGCCCTACCACCATCATCGTTAGTTTTCCTATACCGACATCGGTTATCCATGACCACCACCGGTCACCCTTACCTACACATCGACCCTACTTTACCATTTTACCCCACCCTCTACCTTTTCTTTACCCCATCCACCCTTTACCCAACCCATTACCTTACCTTTCCTGACCTCATCACTTCCTACCTCCATTTTTCCTCCTTTGGGGACTTCTTATTATTTTACCCCTACCTCGGCCTTACCCATGTCATGACCTAGATATTTGGACCTGGACCATCGCTAGTGACCTTTGACCTCATGTGTTCACTATACCTTGTGGCACTATTACCTGTGTTGATTGACCTAATGACCTTACCTAGCCTATTATCATGACCGTTTATCCTGACCCTACCTTTGGTGTACGGAACATACCTAAACATTCCTGCACCTAACCTACGTTGTGTTTCCTGACCATATCCTATACCTTGGATACCTGGATTCACTTCAACCTTGTTTGGATAAACCTATCGACCTTAGATGATGTAGAGTTTTCCTGCTCTTCAACCCGGTAGTGTGTTGTAGTTTATACGTGTGTGTGCGTTTGACTATTGCTACCTATGACCCTGGACCATTACCTAGATTTCTCGAGTAGACCTTTCACCCTTTTCCCCTATCCCACTTTCCTTTTCCTCACATTTACCTTTTATCAAACCACTCACCACTTAACTCTACTGCCTTTTCGGTTCTGGTTTGAGGGGATCACCTTCACCCACACATGGGGCAACCACATCTTATTTTTTTGTTAGTGTCACTTACCAATACAAGCTACACAACAAAAAGGGGCAAAATGTAGACACTAAAATTAGGTCACACTCCCCTTTTGTCCCTCGACATATAAGCACCCTTTATTACATTTACCTAGCCATGACCCCTTCACCCCACTAATATAATTTAATTAATTAATTAAATTAATGCATTATCCTCACTATATTTATTATTTAAATATCTTATTTAAATAATATCTACATATCTGATTCACTTAGACACCTCACCAAGCCAACTCAACCTAAGACCTATTCTTAGTAGCAAGTTCCCATAACTAACTAAGACTTACCCAAACCCTAAAAATCAATGCCTACATTCCCTCTAACCACATTCCGCATGCTCACAAGAAGCTCCTCAGTCTAATCCATGGGATAATGACACGAGATCCAAGGAAATCAGGAGGATCTCCCTAGTTTAGTAAACCTAGGAAATCCCACCTTGACCGACGTTGTTACCCCTAACCATCGCCGGTTAAGCCAGACCACCATCGGTTACCCCTTTTAACCCAAAACAACCTTATTCTCAAGGTTAGAGGTTGGAAGTTGGAAGTTGGAAGAAAGAAATTTGATGAACAAGAACACATCTCAGAGAGATAACACATCTTAGAGAGCCAATTCAGTGAAAACTCACATCCAAGGAAGGAGATTGAGCATCTTCTCTACATAGCCATCCCAACCATGATCTGATCTATCAAGCAAAGAGGAGTGTACATGCAGCCCATACAAAAGATTTTCTTTAGTTGGTGATCACTTGTAACCTTCAAACTCATTATCAACACCTCCATTCCTCACACACAGACATTCAGGAATGAAATCCAAGTAAGTACAATATCATACTTTCCTAGTTATTTCATTTCTTCATCATTTTATCATCCATTGTTTATCTTGCTCCCTATTGACCTTCTCCATATTTTCACCTCTCGTATACCCATTAAAACCTCACAAAATCCTACTCTAGTCACCCAATACATCATCCCGACCAACCAAATTCTTTTGTGCAATCACAAAGGAGACCCCAGCTTGTTCTGTGACATTTCTAGATCTCACAATAACCGGCACCAGTTATACTTAACCACCGTCGGTCACCCCTGACCGACACCGGTCTCTATGTTTGCCCACACAACTCTAAATAGAGACCTACCCACCTAATTTTATCTCACCCTCATTCACCTGTGATCTACCCGAGACCTTTAAACCTATAGAACCTAAAACCAATCATTTGACCTTTAGATTCTATTCTAGCTTAGCCTATTAGATTAGATCTATTTCTTATTGTGTTTTTAAGTGAGATACCTAAATCATTTTAAAATAAAAATAGGATTTACTTTGTTTACAACATTGAATTGTTTAAAATAGTGGACTGAAAGCCATCTAGGAAGTATCATACTCCCCATTTATCTCACGCTAGGTAGATCACTACCCATATTGTTTAATCCTTTTTGGTGGTCTTGTTTTCATTACAGGTAGTTCCTCCTAGCCAAAAGGAAGCTCTCACAATCAGCTTTGGATTCGAAGTCATACACACGCAACAACCCATCAATCGACATTTAAACGGTGTTCATCCTACACCGTTACCCTATCTATTTTGTCAACACTTCTAAGAAACAATCTAAGAAAAAGGTGAAACATTGATATTGAGAATATAGTAAATGGTCATGATGATGTTTCTTGTGTTGATACTATAGATGATTCTAAATCTCCTAACTCCTAGTTAAGAAACCAAAATTGGCTCAATCTATGTTTGAGAGTTCTAATCCTATTGATCTTAGGATAATGACCAGAAGCCATCATACGTACCATGCATTAATGACCTTGTATGAACTTGAGCTGCAAATTTTTGAAGAAGCTTCTCGGGATGAGAAGTAGATCAATGTAATGTAAGCTGAATATAATGCCCTAATTCAAAATAAACCACGGGAGTTGATTCCACCTCTAGAGAAAAGAATTATCATAGGGTCTAGGTGGTTATACAAAGTAAAATATAATATAGATGGTAGTATTGACAAACATAAATCTAGAATTATTGCTAGAGGTTTCACTCAGAAATTTGGTATTGATTATGTTGAGACATTTTCTCCGTAACTAAAATGAGTACTATTAGGACCATATTTGCAATTACCACTCAATTTGGGTGGGAAATTCACCAAATGGATGTGAAAAATACCTTTTTGAATGGTGATTTAAAATAAGATATTTACATGTGTCAACCTAAAGTATTTGAAGAAACTAGTAAAGAAAACTATGTTTATAAATTGAAAAAATCTTTGTATGGTTTAAAGCAAGATCCTAGAGCTTGGTATGCAAAAATTAATTCTTTCTTTAAATAGTTAGGATTTTCTAATTGTTCTTCTGACAATGATCTATTCATTAAGCAAGAAGGATCACATATTATCATTATTTGTATATATGTTGATGATTTTCTTATGACTGGTGATAATCCTACTTTAATTTGTAGAATTAAAGAAAAATTGAAACAGTACTTTGAAATGACTGATTTAGGTCTCTTACATCATTTTCTTGGCATGGTTGTATTTCAAGATAAACATTCTATTATTGTTTCTCAAGCACAATATGAAACCAATGTACTAAAAATTTAACATGATTGATTGTAAACCAATTTCTACTCCTATGGAAGTTAGAATGAAAATTGATCCTAAACTTGCATGTGAAAATTTGTATCCTATCGTATATAGGCAGTTAGTTGGTAGTTTGATATATCTCACTATCACCAAACCAGATATTTCCTATGCAGTAGGAATTGCTTCTAGGTTTATGCAGGAACCTTATAGAGATCATTGGAATCTTGCAAAAAGGATTCTTAGATATATTAAAGGTATAATCAATTATGGGTTGCATTATACTAAGAATGAAAATGCTAACTTATATGGATTTTTTGATTATGATCATGTTGGTGATGTATTGGATAGAAAATCTACTTTTGGTTATGTGTTTAAATTTGGTGCAGGTGTCATTACTTGGTGCAGTAAAAAGTAGCCAACTATTTCTATCTCTTCAACTGAAGCTGAGTATAGAAGTGCAATGGAAGTTGCAAAAGAGGCTCTATGGCTAAAGAGGTTGTTTGATGAGATAAATATGAAGTACCCTCATAGTGTTCCTTTGTTTTGTGATAACAAAGCACCATAAATATTGCACATAATCTAGTACAACATTAGAGGATGAAGCACATTGAGATACATATACACTTCATCCATGAGAAGGTGCTAAGTGGTGAGATAGATCTCAAGTTCGTGCCGATTGAAGAGCAGGTTGCTGATATCTTCACAAAGCCCCTGAGTGTTGTAAAGTTTTGTCACTTTCATAAAAATATTGGATTGTTGGAGTTTCCATTGAGGGGGAGAGTGATTGAAAATTTCACCTCCTAATAGAACTTGGTTTTTATAAAAATACCTTTGGGCATTTGTAAAAAGACCTTCGGGCATGTATACCTCCTTGGCTTCTTTTTTAGAAATAAGTGTAGAAAGATCTTAAAGGTGGTCTTCAAGAAAATCTTTAGTGTCATTGATTTTACTTGGTAAACATCTAGTATAATTATATTATTAAGGAGGTCTTTGGTTATAAAAGGCTCATATATGCTTGGGTTCAATAACCTTTTATGAGAAACTCGTGAGAATATGTAAAACTCACAAATCATACTTAGCCACTGATCATGGAATGATCTTTGGGATTCCAAATCCTTTTGTGTAAAAAGGTAACTTGAGTATGATGAGGGTGTTATAATTCCTTCACCCGATATGCCATCCTAAAACCTTTATGGTTTAAGGATTGTAAATCATGTAGTGTACCATGGGAAGGTAATCTATTGGCATATGTTATCCCACTTAATATTAAGGGGGAGTGTTGGAACATAATGATTAATTGGTATGGCCAACTCTTAATTAATACGGGTCCATCATTATTATATAGGTTAAATATTTAATAATATGAAATACTTTTCTTTATTAAATATTCATAACTATGTAATATACATTAGGTAAGTATTTGATAATGTAAATCATTTCTATTTATATTTATTAAATACACTCACCTAGGTATATGTGTCCACCATTTAGGTTGAAAAGATGGGTCGGGAGACATATCCAATCACCTTATATAAAAAGGACTTTAGGTCCTCATTTGATATATTCGAGAAATATATCAAAGGTGTGAAAATCAAGTGATTTGGTTTTACCCTAATAAATAGGGTTTTAAGGAGGAGGTGATCTTACTAGATGTAAAATAAGTTCTCTCAAAGTAAAAGGTTATTCTTAAAGTGGTTTTTACCCTTTTGGGGTTTTCCACTATAAATACTTTGTGTCACATGTGTTATTTATTTCTGTAAGTATTTCTTTATTTACTTATGTTATGATGTAATGTTTATTTAAAAATTTATTATAACATTATATAATATTTAAGTTGATTAAATCGTATTTATTAGAATCCTCAAATTCTAAAAGTTCTTAATGTTATAAGAGCATAAATGTGCTTCCTATGACTTAGAGCATCAGCTACCCTACTTTCCTTGCCTTTAATGTAACTTATGTCAAAATAGTATGGAGACAAAAAATCTAACCATCTTCATTGTCTTGCATTAAGATTTGGCTAAGTGAAAATATACTTCAGCCCAAGATGATTAGTTTTTAATTCAAAAGGTTTACCAAGAAGATAATTCCTCCAAACTTGAAGTACATGAACAATGGCAGCAAGCTCTAAATCATGTGGAGCATAATTCAAATCATGTAACTTAAGTTTTCTACTTTTGTAAGCTATGACATGATAATTTTATAACAAAATACCTCCAAGACCTTCCCTGGATGCATCCTTTACAGTAGTAAAGTCTCTATTAGGTCTAAATCTAGTACAGCTAAAATAGGTGCTAAAGTTAGTGATCCTTCAAAATTTTAAAAGTAGATTCACATTTCTCATTCCAAATAAATTTTCTTATCCTTTTTCTGTAATGAAGTTATTGGTGCAACAACTTTGGAAAAATCTTTTACAAATTTCCTATAGTAACGACCAAGTACCATGAATCTTCTAACTCCATGTACATTCTTTCATGTAAGCCACTCAGTTTTAGCTATAATTTTAGAAGGATCTACAAAGTGATTCCATTTTTACTTATAACATGACCCAAATAGTGCACTTTTGTATCATAGAAAGAACATTTAGATAGCTTGCCAAATAAGCATCTCTTTCTCAAAATTTCTAAAACTATCTTCAAATTTTTATGGTGTTCCTCAATAATTTTTGAATCTATGAGAATGTCGTCTAAGAATACAAGCAAAAACTTGTCCAAGTATTCTTGAAAAATATTGTTCATCAAATTCATAAAAGTTGCAAGTGCATTTGTTAATCCAAAAGGTAAAACTGTGAACTCATAATGTCCATACCTTATTCTAAAATTTGTTTTATGAATGTCCTCATCCTTAATCTGTAACTTATGATATCCAGATCGAAGATCTATCTTAGAATATATCGATGCTCCACACATCTGATCAAATAGATCATTAATTATAGGGAGTGGATATTTGTTCATTATTTTTACTTTGTTTAACATTTTTTAATCAATGCACAATCTAAGTGTTCCATCCTTATTTTTCACAAATATTACTGGTGCTCCCCAAGGTGAAACACTCGGTATAATCAAACCCTTAGAAAAAATTTCTTTAATCGTGCCTTAAGATCTACCAATTCAATAGTATTCATTTGGTATGGTGCCATAGAAATAGGCTCAATTCCAAGCTTGATTTCAATTGTGAAATCAAATTCCCTTTTGGGTGGAAGACCTAGTAATTCTTCTAGAAACACATCACCTTAGTTTCGTAATAGCAGTAACGTCCAAGAAATCATTGTTTTCTTTAGAAAATTCTAAAATTTTTACCTGCATATAAGGTACAACCCATATTTTTGGTATTTTTAAGTTACATAGCTCATAATTTCCTAACTAAAATTTCACATTTCACACCCTGAATCTTTGTTGTTTTCTATAGGTCATCTAAAAAACTTATATGTTTTTCAAAATAGTCCACTTTTACTTTATGATTAGCTAATCAATTAACACCTATGATTATATCATATGATTCCAAAGGTATAACATAAAGATAAACTTCAGTGGAAGAACTAGGTAAGTCAAGGACTACCCCAAAAAGACACATACTAACTTTTCTTTTTATTTTCGATGCTAATTTACTAGAATTAAAACATTCAGTAGCTCCTATGTCAAAAAGAATAGTTATAGGTATGCCAAATAACTTACCTGGAACTTCTATGGGTGTGACTTACTTTTCAACTTGTTTGTCAGCTATTACAGCGTATATCTTGTGATTTTGATTATGATCATCCTTTTTCAAATGACATTAGTTTGTGTAATGATCTTTTACATAGTTATAACAGCCTCCTACAAGTCCCTTTTAGGCTCATATTTATTTCCAACCTTAAATTTATTATTTTGACCTCAATAGGACTTATGTCTATTATTGTTGTTCTTGACAAAGTTATTTATTGCATTTCCAAACAGCTTATTTGTTGATATTTTCTTATTATTATCATCTATAAACTTACTTTTATCACCTTACTTATTCCATGGCCCTTTCTTAGGTGCAAGAAATGATGAATAGGAGTTTGGAACTTTCTTTCTTACTTCTTCCTTGTGAGGAGAAATTGCCTTTAATTTTTGTTCCTACCTTATGACTTTTCAACAACCCATTCCATATTGATTTCGTTTGTGAACATCCACATCTCCTCCTATAATGGGATTCAATCCCATGATGAATTTCCATGTCCGAACTTCTATTCAGCTTTTATATTGAGGTACATACTTAACAAGTTTAGTAAATCGCTCCCAAGTATTCGATTCTGCTTAAATTTCCTTGGGCTAAGTTCTGAAATTTAGTCATCTCCTTATCATAATAAATTTGTGGCAGCCATCGTTGCCTTAAATTACTTTTAAATTGATCCTAAGTAATATTAGTTCATCAATATTCAGCTCAGCCTTATGGCTATCCCACCATGAAGATAGTTCAAGGGAAAGCGGTTATGATCCCCATATTGCCTTTGTTTCTTCCGAGAAGTTCCTTATTGACAAGACTTCTCCATTTCGCTAAGTCAATTCTCATCTCCATCTCCTAATGTGGTGTTATCAAACATAGGTGGACTTATCCTTTTATATCATTAGTGAGTTTAGCTTCTAGCCTTGCCTTTTATTTTCTGGTTGATTTGGCATGTTTACATTGTTATTATCAAAACCCAATTTTTCTAAACCAGCGTTATCTGCGCAGGAGGTGGTTGATTGTTATTTCCCGCATCTTCATCATCCTCATTACCCATTACTTATTTTTCAAGTACAACCATACGATCTCTTATGTCCAACAGTGGCAACAAGGATCTCATTGAGTTTTTGGGTAGTTGTTGCTTCTCCACCTGGTGGTGGGTTATTTGTAACATTTCCTCTTGTTCAAACCATTTTTTGTTAACAAGAAAATTTAAGTTTTTAAATAAGATTATGGACACAATAGGTCCAAGAGCTATAACCTTCACTCTAATACCAAGATGTAATATTCCCATTATAAGACTTTAGAAACAATGGAAAAAAATTTACACAATGTTCTTTGTTCTAAATAAACCATAATTTATAACACACATTCCATGCCAATCAATCTCATAACAGATAACCATATGCAGATATAAATGACTTGGTGAAATATCGATCTCTCATTTCATGACTTGGTCTCTAACCGATCTCTCGTGTTTGTCTTTAAGTATTGATTACTTTTATGTATACTACATATACTTGGTTTTATTACCCTATTCTCAGGTGCTTGAGTGATCTATTTAAAGAACCTATCTGAATATTTATTACCAATATTCATTTGAAATCACGTTCCTTAAACTAGGTGACATAGGACAATGCAAACAGTAAGCTTGTGATACTTTGGTCAAATATTTCCAACATATTTCTCATGTTACTATTCCTAGACGACATATTCATCAAAATAGAATACATCCTTCACCTCACTCTTTTGTTATCTAGAATGGTCTTTACTAACTTCTATCAGTCTACTTGTCTAAGCTTTGACCCTAGCCCAGATTAGTGACATAATTTGGTATAGGGATCTACTCACGATGACTTAGGGTATATGGGCATACTCATTCGACCTTAGTCGAATGAATGTGCCTAGTTACCCTAAATCATAGTGTGTTACTTCCTATACTAAATCATATTGCTAATCCTCACCTAGAAGGAAACTAAGTTCAAGTCCATATTTGAGTATATCTAGATGAACCAACGCTGAAGGGTGTTGTAACATGTCAACTGCAACATTGTATCTTCATGAAGACCCAAATCTTCACAAAGTATATTTCTGCAATTGGCATGTGCCAACATCTAACAGAACCACTTCATCATGATGTACACACCTCAAGGAGGTCATTACCCTTAATTAACTTAAAATTAAGATTCAAATCACAACAACATTGCAAAACCCTAAATCCAACATTCCTTAAGTTATTTATCCATATTTGGGTTGTTTATATATTAAAGAACTTTAATATCTCATGATTTCCTTAATGTTCATTAACTTTAGCTTAACAAGTAGTTATTCGAAAACAGAACAACATACATCATAAGGTTTATTTAATGTAATTCAATCATTCGTAGGAGGTGTATGAACCAAAACAAGTTCTATTAAAATAGACTTCATAGGAATGAAGTCTAAATGATTTATGGACACAAACACCATTCATTTTCCTTACATTCTTTTGAGAGGAGAATAATCTTCCTCTTTATGGTTAAGTGTTAGGGTTCATATACCCTTTTTCCTTTCACACTCCTTATAAATTTTAAATGCATGTTCATTTAACATCCCTTAATAAACCATACTATTTTAGGAAAAGAACATCAATACCTATAACTTATCAAGTTACATTCCAGTAAGGGAAATTGCACTATTTCCCATTCATTCAATTCATTAAATGACACATAATAAATATCCAATCAGATAAGAACAATAACAACAAGATAGGATTACAAATTTCCTTCTAGTTACATAAGAAGTTGAAGTAACTTCCAGACTTTCAATTCATCATGATAAAATACACATTTTACAAGACTATGCATTTCAGACATATTGTATGTCAAACAACATCAAGATCATTAAGGAATACAAATTTTCTTCTTTCAATACATCTAAACAATGAATCAAAATTCCCTATCAAAGATCCAAACTTTTAAGCAACCAATACATCATATTAGTTATTTCCTTCCTTTATCACTTACAAAGTCCATCTGTAAAAATTGCTAGCACGGGTCAGTTCATTGAACTGAGCATGATAAGCACTATGCATTAAAACAAAGTGCCTTCAAATAACTATTTCATTAAAACAACTCTGCTTTTATGAAACAACAAGAGTAAGCAGGAAAATCCATCATAAGTAATAACAATTATAAAATAAGCACAATTAATCAATCTGAATTAAATTATAAGAAAATATCTTAGCATAATCAGCAAACTACATCATCATATCAGATAAGTAATATCCCATACAATTACTTATCTATGCCAAATAAAAGTTCCTACCAATTAATTCTTTCATAATTCTATCTGAATTAGAAATGCAGAGTTAACTTCACTATATAAACAAAGAGAGTTAATTTCAGAAGTAAGGACCTTCTATCTTTGCTTACCAAGTTTCATGAAAAGACATGTACAATCAATTTTATTACAGCATCGTAAAGGTTTTAGGATGAATCATCTAATATCTTAAACAAATAAGAGAATCACATTTCACATGTGGCATCCTAATTCTAGGTCCAATACATTGCCTAGATTCATAGATAGGCCTTGTATTAAAATTACACAAGTATTCACCTAGTAACAGTGTTTCACTTCAATCAACTATAACAATATTAAATTTCTTAAATACAAGGTAAGCAAAGAAATAAGTAGTAACAAATACTACCCAATTACTTTAATAAAAGTAATGCATTTTAGTCAATTAAACCTACAACAAGGTTTATATAAAAGAAGGAAAAACAACCAAAAAATAATCCGTCTAAAACTTCCTTTACCTTTTGGTTAACCCACATTCCCTTATTCTTCTCTGAAAAGAAGAATCAACACCTAACTCCTACAATTTCCAAAAGGACAATGGAGAAACTTACCTCCTAGAGTGACATAGGAAGGATTTATGTATTATAAGAGATTTCCAATATTCATTCCAAAGTATAAAGGTAGTAAAATGACCAGTAAAAACCATTCACAATACCCACAATTCTTTCAAGAGATAGAAACTAGTTACAGAAGATACAAAATTGAATACATATATAACTATATCATTCAAGTCATCCTACAAAGAGATTCACCTTTTGAGAAACAACTATAATTATTGAGATGCTTAATTCATTCCAAGAAGGATGCGTGAAACAAGAATAGAATGAACATTTATCAAAAATAACAATCCAAGAGTCAATTATCCATTCAATGAATCTCCATGAAGTTACAACAATCAGATCATAACATGTTATACTAACAATTTACCAAGTAATTTCCCATCTCGGGAGTGAGTAGGTTTACATCAACCAACCCAGGTCCTAAAAGTGACAAGGATAGAAAGATTGACCTTAAGAAATTTGAATAGAGCTAAGAAAGATGGTCACAATATCGACTTGGAGAAAGCTGACTTCCAATGTATTTTCAAACAACATAACTTCAACTATATACCAACTCAACTTCCAAAATCTTATAGGAAGGTTCAAAACAAAAGTGATCAGAAGAGAAGACTTCATCTAATATTGTTTCCACAATAACATTCCAAAACCCAACAACCCAGAAGTCATTTCACAGAGTTTCGGAAGAGAGAGAGAGAAAACCATTACCAAACGATAGGGTTTAAGTCAAACTTTCCTTCTTGTTTCCTCATGAGCTCAAACTATAAACAGTAAGCCCGAACACCATTACTTACTCAACTTCATTAAATACAAGGTTCAAAGTAGTGGAGGTTTATATAGTTCAGAACAAGAACAAGTTATTCCTTTACGGTTTTTATACAAGTTGAGTACGAGAATACAAAAAAATCCATAATTCCTCATTCACCCATTAACTATTTTTAACACTAGTTCGAGTTCACACTTGAAATCATAGTATACTAATACAGTCCCAAAAGGGAGTATTTAAACTTCAACAAAATGATATACGACATAGAAGGGTATTCTTTTACCTTCAAAAAAACAATCAAAGGTGTAACGCCCGCTAAACACAACCCTCTGCAGATCTATGATTAACCTATACTTAGTTAGTTAAAAGAGGAATAATTTTTTTGTTTAAATACTATCACAAGCATAGTCTAAGACACTCGCACATTTGAATCTACCACAAGAGGAGATCAAAATAATGATTTTACATATATTTAGTTTTATGTGTTCATTAAGATCTAATATACTTATTTACTTTGGTGAATCTTGTCTCTTGTGCAACTGATGTTTCTGATGTCTCCATGTACAAAATACAAGGTGCCATAAGCTTTTGAAGTAGTAGGCCCTAGCTTGTAGCAACTCCAGCTGTGCTCCTACAACAGCCCATAGCAACTGGTTGTCCTCCTATATCAGCCCTTAGAACTGGTTGTACTCCTATAGTAGCCCATAGAAACTTCAAGCCTACCCGTAGAAACTCTGGTTATGCACCTACAACCACCCGTAACAACTCTAGGCCTGCCCATAGCAATTGCAAACCTGTCAGTATCAACCGGGCCTGCCCATACAAGAATCGCAAACCTACCCAGCAAGCAACTTCCAAGCCTACCCGTAGCAATTACAAACCTACTCGTAGCAACTTCTAGGCCTGCCTCTGAAGAATCAGTAAACTTGCCTATAGCAACTTCCAAGCCTGCCCATAGCAACTGCAAACCTGCCCGTAGCAACTTCCAGAATTACCTACAAGCAAGAACTTCAAAATGCTATAACTTTTGACTGGGAACTTGGTTTTTGATAAAATTGGACTTTTTGGAAAGGTGACGATGTCTAATTTGCACAACAATCATAAAAATTAGGATTTGATGAGGTTTAGATAGTAATTTTTGCAAAACAGTCCTACAGGATCCTACAATCAAGACTGGCAATTTCCTGAGTGAATCCTTTTGTTAAATTTGTTTGATTGAAAGCTTCTAAGGTAAATTCCTTGAGTGTGCAGGTCTGTATTGGGTTTTTTTTGGTCTTGCAAGGCTTATTTGGTTCACTTCATTCATTACTTAACGGTTTGAGGGGTTGTTTGGTTCATTCATTGGTTGATTAAGCATGCATGCAAAGTGAAGCAGGGGAAGATCATATTACTATGTTCTAACTGACTGAAACAACAACTCTTAAGTATGTAAGAACATCATTTAAAGTCCTTTCATGCTAGCATAAAACAAACTTCTTTCTTCAATGATTGATAACAAGATCTAAATGAAGTTCTTCTTTTTCTTTAGAGATTGAACGTTTCCCAGCAAGACAAGTAACAAGAATAACATAATTCCCTTAGGCAAGATTTGCTTCCAATATTCCAAAATAGAGAATTACATGCATTTGAATGATTCTTTCTTACACCAACTCATACCAATGGATGCAACAAAGTAATTCTTTTTATCATTTCAAATAGAATATACAAAACACAACTCGATCCCTGTACATTCTTTCAAACATGAAGTTACATTACGAATGAGCAATCAACTTGGACAATGCAATCCAATGGAGGAAGCAATGCATCTCTTTTCCATTATGCCATGAATACACAAATACAATACCATTACAGTTCTCTCAATAGCAAGAAGACAAATTAATTCCCTTTCTCAAATCAAAAATACATCTTGCATGGTCAATACAACATCTTTACATTATAATGAAAGTTACAGTCCATCCACATAGAGTTGGGAAAGGAAATTACAACAAGAAGTAAACTAACAATGATGGATGTTAACTCTGCACCATGGCTGATTCCAAAATAGCAGCATGCTTTAGATGTTTCCTTCGATTGATCACAGCAAGAAGAGAGGGGGAAAGGCAACGCTCTCCGCCCAACCAAGATATCCAATGAAGAGATGAAGCCTCTCTCGTCATTGGCCCCGAGCCCCAACCACAACACAATGAAAGATGGGGTTCAACACATGGCAACATCCACAGGCTTCCACAACACACACAGGTATATTTTTAACAACAAAACAACCAAGACACACATACAGATTTCCACTGTATTTCACAATCAAACAACACATAGGCTATATTTAATCAAGCCAAAGGAGAAAGGACTATGGGGGAAGCTTCTTATGCCTCCCAATTGGGAATTGGGCATCCACCTATAATCATACCGCCAATATAACATATCATATCCCATAAACCTTATGCCTCCCAACCCCTCCTTATGCCCCCCCACAAATTTTCCCTTATGCCCCCACAAGTAAGAAATGCAAGCTATTTCTTTTCCATGGTGGATCCCAAACCCAAAACTCCCTCCATAAAACTCTGATGCCCATGGCATTCCCTTATGCCCCCCCATAATGATTCCCCATAGCCTTCTCCTACACCATCCCTAGGTAGTCTACCCAACCAGACAAATGGAGAAGAGACACACATTTACATTCCATAATAACATGCAAGAAAACAAACAGTATAAAGATGAACAAGCTCTTACCTTGCCATAGCAATGACAACACCTTTGCAAGAAAGAAAAGACAACCCCAAATATTAATTTGAATGTCCACAAAATAGTCTTCAAAATAGCAATAGGAATGCCCAACTCACAGTTCAAAAATAGCAGCTTCAAATGCCAAGAATGCAGCCCCAACAGTCACTTGCATGTCCACCAAAATAGTCCTCAAAATAGTCCTCAAAACAGCAACAAGAATGCCCAAAAAGATAGTCCAACAAGCAAGCTTGAATGAAGGTGAAATGACAGTCCAAAAACAACAGCCTCAAACACTAGAAAATAGTCCAACAACAAGCTTGAATGAAGGTGAAATGACAGTCTAAAAATAGCAGCTTCAAACACCAAAAAACAATCCAACAACAAGCTTGAATGAAGGTGAAATGATAGTCCAAAAACAACAGCCTCAAATGCCAAGAGGATAGTCCAAAAACAAGCTTGAAAGAAGGAAAAATGATAGTCTGAAAATAGTAGCTTCAAACACCAAGAGGATAGTCTATCAAAAACCTTCCAGCAAGAGAAGAACTCCCATGGCTTCCAAAACATGCAGCTCCCAAAACAGCAAAAAGAAGAAGAAGAGAAAAAAATGTGACTCTTTCCCAGCTCTCTCCAAAAATGCCAAGTGAAAAAATTAAAAATATCCAAAATGAAAACCCCCAAAAAGAATGTAAAGTCTTCATGCCAATCAAATCAACTTTACTTGCAAGCCTCCACTTACACCTCAAGGACAACCAATTAAATTTTTGTAAGAAAGTACACTTACACAAGCAAGATTGACAAGCAAAAATGCATTTAAGATGCAAAAGTAAACACTCCAATCAAGATAAAGTTGGTATGAAGCTTTTAATGGGTGTGGGACAAGTTTATCTTGTCCCACAAGCTTCCAAAAATACCCTCCAAGTACAAATCTGAGTTTCAAGATGGTGAGGTGTTTTATACTCCAAGGATCAACTCTCTTACACACATTAAATGCAAGGATCAACACATTAATAACTATATTTAAGAAAGTCTCATTTAAATTTATCTTTCACATTCTATTTAAATAAAGGAATGGACACATTCACAAATAAAACACATGCAAGATAACAATAAAATAAGGACCACATACTAACACACACAAACCCCCATGGTCACATATAAAGGTGATCCCCCAACAACAAACAACATGCAAACAACTAGTTGCCATGGTGACCATGTTGAATCCATCCAAAATTCTATTGTGGTTAGTCTCCAATCCCCCCGATGTCTGTTGTGATATAAAATAGCCTACAAAATACAAATACCTCCTTCGGCCTCGTGGCCATATCAGAATGCTCAAAAATAATATAATATAAATCTAAGCATCATAAGTATAACTACATAACACAACATTGAAATAGTGACTATATCATTTTATAAATTAAATCAACCATTCTATCATCATTTAAAATTTTCATTTTCTATATATAATCAAATGATTAAACATCACATATCTGGATAGCATCAATGATATAATTACATCAAATAAAGCATCAACATCTATATATATAATGTTTATAATAATCATCATGCATCCTGTATAAGTCTAGTCAGTAATGAAGTCCATAATCCAAAATCATACTAAACCAAGACAAAATAGTGTCTAATACATAATCCATAGTCTGATTATCAGAAAAATAGTGTCAAAGGGAAGTGGGCACTACAAAAGACATCCAGTTTGAAACAATGCGGAGTTTACATAGTACGAGTCAAAACACATTCCCCATTCCTTGCTTCCATACAAGTTCAATTTTATCAATCACATAGAAAAGAATTTATCCACATGAATATGCTGAAGCTACAATAATTTTTCAAAATAGAGAATCAACGAGAAAAGGATGAAGTTCTTGTTATCTACCGACCAAAACAACAACCCCATTTCTACCTTATCAACATCATAACTATAAACCATTTTGGGCGAGACAAGTCAAATCGCACAAGTTCAAATTGACTCATTCAAAAAGAGTTTCATGGTGTGATTTACCACTAACCCACTCAAGGAGACATCCCATTGATAATATTTTTAAACAAAGTTTCTCCAATAAGAAAAATACGAGAAAATTATTCAAGCAAGAATTTGAATATTCATCACAAATAGCTACCCATTTATTTTGTTAGGATTAATATTATTGTTTAACATTATTAATCATAATTATTATTTGTAATATAATATGAGTTGGTTAACAACTCATATTATTAATTGTTAGGTTTGTTATTATATTTTTTTATATGTGAAGTTTTTAATAAACAACTTACGTATATAGGAAATGTGAGATATTTGTGGGTTGGGTAGTTCAAGCAGTTTCCTATATTCTAGGGATGTTAAATCCTACATATATGGAGAGTTCTATGTTGTGTAAATATCCAGAATGAATTGAAAGCAATATCATTATTCTGTGTAAATCTATCTTACCAATTTCATTTGGTATCAGAGCGATCTATATCCTGGGCCTACAATGGAGAAATGAAATAATAAGGGACGACTCTTTGTTGGGATCGTGACCTCAATCATGGCATTCATTATTTGATATGATTTTAGTGTTCTGTAGTTTTAAATAATTTAATATATCTTGTTTGGATCCATTTTAACGACGGAACTGCAAGTTGTTTTTGGGTTCCTGTTACAAATATATGTACATGCAGTGATTTGGAGCTTATATCAGACCTGTTCGTGGGAATTCATTCAACATCATGGTCATAAAGACTAAATCCAATATGTTCTGTCTGTAAAGATCTTCCTGCTACCTTCTCAGCCTTGTGGCACGTCATACCTCTATGTCGAAGTCGGCCATGTTAATGTGCTATCGAAGAATCTACAGATCCCCTTGACTCGTGCTCGCCTGCATACATCTGGTCAAGTAATAGAAGGGAAGCTTGAATGATTTGTGGACTACAGTTTTTTCATCTCTCAACATTCGGAGGACGAAATTTTTATATCTATGTGCATGTGCATATAATGGATCGTGGTTTCTACCTCCAACGATTTTGACAGATTTGGGCATTTCTTTGCATGCCAACAACTATCATTCACATTATTTTATGCTTTGACAGTGTAGAATATATCATTGTTTATCAAAATATCTCCTCGCAGCAGAAGAAATTTGGTTGGAAATCATGATACAATTATTTCTTTATACATGTGGAGTGGAGGAATATTTTTGTTTTGTATCATCTAGATTGAGTGATATAAACTCATGTTCAGTTTGTTCTGTCATACGCATGCAACTGAAACCTATGCAAGATAAATCAAGAATATCTTGACATAGTCTTGAAAGTGGTTATGCCTTATGTGTGGAGACCTGTTTTCTTTGGTATTACAGCCTCTATAGGTGGTGGCTTCCAAAAACTACCCACTCATACGGGTATTAAAACTTGTATGCCAAGTTCAAATCATCTACATCAAATTTCAACGTCTGATCTGATATCTCTTCCTCAACGGCTGGAAGACTCCGCCTTCAATTCCTTCTTGGCACATTGTTTGCGAATACATAGGCAAGGCTCAAGTTCATGGTAACTGATGGAAATCAGGCATTGATTTCTACGGCCTCGCATTTGATGTTGCCTGAAATGGTGGAAACGCATTTCCCACTGCTACATTATTGCATTGCAAAACAAAGAAACTGAATCATGCCAAGTATTCTCAATTGGTGGTCGTGAGGTCTATTTTTTGAAACTTTCCTTTAGTCAAGAGCAAAGTATGATGTTAATTGTTATTAGGTTCTATTATCTACGTGGTGTAGTTTCTAGGTAGATTTGTCTCATGTCTTTATAGTTTCTTAGTAGTCCATTCTATACGTATCATGGCCATTTATTATATAGTTTTTATTTTATGTTTGTCAAAAATCCTCTTCTTTCTAAAAGTGTCGTTAAAAGAATCAAATTCATGTAAAAGAGTCATTTTTAAAAAGTAATCTCATTTTATTAATTTTTAAAATTTTAGTTGTGTCCTCTTGTCAAAGTCGTAAAAGTTAAATAGGTGATTTTAGGATATTTATTTTTTGTCATTTTTTTCTGTCATCAAAAAGTTGTGTCATTGTATTAAGTCTGAAAAATAAAAAAATTGCCCGCATTTCAATTTTGGATGCATTTTCACTTGTACGCGACGTCCAAATTATTGAAGGTATTTTGAGCTTCATGATCACATCCGACTGAACTAGCAGCATGATATCGGAGGATGGAGGAAAATAGAGGTTGGAGGTAAATCATTGACCTCTCATCAGTCACCAATGATGGGGCCACACAGATGGTTTGGTGACATGTGTGCAGTGTGGTTTCTTTTTTCAGTTCATTTTCAGTGTTCCTATTTGCAGTGTGATGGTTTGTTGAATAAACCCTTTTCCAGAGATTTTGGAGGAGTCATGTTTTTAGAATACTCACTTTTGGAAGTAGAAGAATATTTCAAGGTAGACTCAAGGGATGGTTATCTATCTAGTGTGAAGCTTTTGGATCTTGGAGATTCAGAATTTGGGTGCCCAAGGAGGAAGGGAAAGTCCCACAGGAACCTAAAGAGGAAGGGAGCATTCCTGCATAATTTGGCTCGACACTACAACTTTACGAGGGTAAATAGATAATATATGGCATCTTTGCCTAGTCTAAGAAGTTTTTTTAGGAGGTGGTTCAATTTCTTCGAATATGGTTCTTTGTTGTGTTCACATTAAGGGGGTGAATATTACTAATTAATAATGTTCACACTAAGGGGGTGAATGTTAGGATTAATATTATTGTTTAACATTATTAATCATAATTATTATTTGTAATATAATATGAGTTGGTTAAAAACTCATATTATTAATTGTTAGGTTTGTTATTATATTTTTTTATATGTGAAGTTGTTAATAAACAACTTACGTATATAGGAAATGTGAGATATTTGTGGGTTGGGTAGTTTAAGCAGTTTCCTATATTCTAGGGATGTTAAATCCTACATATATGGAGAGTTCTATGTTATGTAAATATCCATAATGAATTGAAAGAAATAACATTATTCTGTGTAAATTTGGCTTACCAATTTCATATTTTACAAGAGAAGAGTTATTTTAATGAAACATTTAGAGAAAAGCAAGCAATCTTAATGGATAGAGCCTATCATGCCTAATAGTGCTTGTATTGGTTCAAGAATATTTCAGTCGAGATTCTTCTCCAAATGAGATCAAAAACCAAATACCTCTTTCTCAATTATCTCATATATTTCCCTTAAATAAAAAATAGACCAAGGGAATAAAAAATAGCCACAAATTGAAAATAGAATTGTTGGTTCAAAGAACCAGATAGCTCCATGTAGAGAAAAAATCAGAAATCATGAATGACCAAACAACCTCCAAAAATCCACCGCATGGTTTCCAAGGTGGTTTTCTCACCAAAAATGAGGTTCATAAATTCCATTAATTCCCAAACTCCTACCTATCTCTCCATGCCACCGCCATCCAAAATTGGCAAATCCTAATTAAAATTTGCATGCATTACTAGATTTTAGTCATGAATCCACATAGAATTCCACTAATTTACATGCCTCTTCCTAAACTGGCAGTACGATGTCCATTTATTTCAAAAATCAAATCAAATTAATAACTTAGGAACCGTCGCCAAGCTTCCAACTTGCCATATGACCCTTAGGTCCCCTTCCAATACTTCATTAGTTTAGGATAGATACCATTAGCTTAGGATATGACCATAGGATAGTTTAGAAGTATTTACCATAGGTTTACAAACATTACAATAGGTAAATTTCCATCCTAGGATAGGTCATACTTCACAACAATTTAGTATTAGGTATTAGGTTAGAAATAGACCTAGCATCACCTTAGGTTATTCCCCACATCCCAAATTAGAACATGTAACTTAGGATAGGATGTTATCCTGAATAAAGTAGACATAGATAGAAAATAGGTACATTTACCTTAGTTTAGAATCCCATTAGGATAGATCTCATAGGTCTAGGACTTAGATTTTTCCTCAATAGTCCTAAAGCAGGCCTCATTCCACTTAACATCGTTAAGCATCTTGAAGAGATCAATCAAAAATATCCGAGCACATAACATATAATAGAATGTAGGCATGATATTTCAAGAAGATAAAATAATTTGTAAACATACAAGAGTTCATTCCATTATGTCCTCCAACCTCTGAATGTCAGTTTACCATTCAGATCAAGTAAGAAGATTTAAAACATACCTTGGATCAATGGAATTGATCCAAGGATTTGTTAATAAAAAGAGATAAGTTTGCAAACATCATTACCAAATTACAACTTATCTATCAGAAGAAAAAATGGATTCTTTGCAAGCAACATCATTTCAGCCTAATGAATCCAAGAGCAGAAATGACTTATCCATGACAAGCGTGATTTCTAAAAATCAAAGGAACACACCTTATCAAGAAAAATCACATGTCAATGCTTGCAATGCAAAAGAGGAAAGATAAAAATTTGTCAAAGGTGTTACATACTTCCCTCCTAAAAATAATCATCGTCCGATGATTATCTTATTTTAACAATTTGCATCAAGGACAATTAATTTATTCACTTTCTTTTCATATGTTCATAACATATCAAAATTTTAAAGTTCCAAAAATCAGCATTTACATAGTTGTTTATTTTAAATAAAGAAATATCTACCCAAAACTAGGTAGATTTATTGTCATAATAGGATAAAATCACAAATTTTTATCAGTTATCATAATCAATTCTATTCAAATAAATATAGAAAAGTAGTTTTCATATCTTCCAGATTTTCCCAGGTTGCACTTTCTTCGTTAAACTGATCCCATTGGACCTTACATTGACTTATTTCATGATTTCTTAAATGCAACTAGCAAGTTTCTAGAACTTGTATGGGTTTAACCATGATTATTCATGTGTCTTGGACCTACAAGGAATTCTAATTTAACACATGTGATAAATAGGAAACATATTTCTTAAGAAAAGAAATATGGAAAACATCATGCATTCATGACAAAGTAGGAGGTAATGTTGAACGATAAGCTATAGGGTTGATTACTTAACTATTTCAAAATGTCCCACACAACGAGGTGATAACTTGGCAGCCCCTGCCAAAAGTTATAGAACTCTTTTTGGTTTAACCGAACAAAAACCTTCTAATCAAGTTCAAATTTCTATCAACCCACTTCAAGTTAGCATAACTCTTTTGCCTATCTGTTGCTTCTTTCAAGCATTCACAAATCATTTTAACTTGTTGTTCCATTTCCGTAAGGATTTCAAATCCAATTACCTTTGTATCCTCAATGTTGTCCTAACTAATGGGGGTTATGCATTTTCTTCCGTATAATGCTTCAAAATGTTCCATCTTAAGATAGGCATGATATGTATTATTGTCACGTGGATTTAACTAATGGAAATTATTCTTCCCATTTATACTATTGATCCATGCAATACATTCGTAGCATATCTTCTAAAACTTGATTAACTCTATCGATCTGTTTATCCATTTACGGATGATACTGAATTGAAATTCAGCTTAGTTCCTAGAGCTACGTTAAGTGTTTTCCAAAACTTATAAGTCATTCTAGGATCTCTATCAGATATGATTAATTCAGGTACTCCATGTAATCTGAAAATCTCATGTAAAAACCTTTTTCCAAAATAGAAGAATCATCCTTAAGATTACCAGCAATAAAATGTGACACTTTTGTTAGTTTATCAACAACAACAGAATAACATCATGTTTATTTCTTGACATAGGAAACCCTTGTACAAAATCCATACTTATTACTTGCCATTTATATTTTGGTATGTTGTGAGGATACAATAAACTGGTTGGGTGCATATGTTCGGCTTTTACATGTTGGCATTCCAAGAAATGTGTCACAAACTCAATAACGTCTTTTTTCATCCCTTTCTAGAAATATTGTTGTTTTATATCAGCGAGCATCTTTGTAATGTCAGGGTGTCCAGAAGAAGGTGAGTTGTGAAATTCAACTAATATTTTCTTTCTTAAATCATTTAGCAAAGGTATGTATACTTTGTTTTCAAATCGTAAGATTCCTTCGTTATCAAAGTGAAAACCTTTATATCTCACATCATTTGGTTCTGCAGCAAGTGTTATTTTTACTTGCTGAAAATAAGAATTAGATTCCATAACTCTTTTTACCTCATCCTTAAATTGAGTTCTTAATGTTATAAGAGCATAAATGTGCTTCCTACAACTTAGAGCATCAACTACCCTATTTTCCTTTCCTTTAATGTAACTTATGTCAAAATCATATTGAGATAAAAACTCTAACCATCTTCATTGTCTTGCATTCATATTTGGCTGAGTGAAAATATACTTCAGCCCAAGATGATCAGTTTTTAATTCAAAAGGTTTACCAAGTAGATAATTCCTCCAAAATTGAAGTGCATGAACAATGGAAATAAGCTCTAAATCATGTGGAGCATAATTCAACTCATGTAACTTAAGTTTTCTACTTTCGTAAGCTATGACATGATCATTTTGTAATAAAATACCTCCAAGACATTCCCCAAATGCATTCGTTACAATAGTAAAGTATCAATTAGGGTCTGGTACAACTAAAATAGGTGCTGAAGTTAACTAGACGTTTAAAGTTTTAAAATCAAATTCACATTTCTCATTCAAAATAAATTTCATATCCTTTTTCTACAATGAATTTATTTGTGTAACAACTTTGGAAAAATATTTTACAAATTTCCTATAGTAACTACCAAGACCCATGAAGCTTCTAACTTCATGTACACTCTTTAGTGCAGACCACTCTACTATAGCTATAATTTTATAAGGATCTACAATGATTCCATTCTTACTTATAGCATGACCCAAATAGTACACATCTATATCATAGAAAGAACATTTAGATAGCTTACCAAATAACCATCTCTTTCTCAAAATTTCCAAAACTATCTTCAAATTCTCATGGTGTTCCTCAATACATTTCGAATATATGAGAATGTCATCCAAAAATACAAGCAAAAACTTTTCAAAGTATTCTTGAAAAATATTGTTCATTAAATTCATAAAAATTATAGGTGCATTTGTTAATCCAAAACGTAAAATTGGGAACTCATAATGTTCATACCTTGTTCTAAAAGATATTTTATGAATGTCCTCATCCTTAATCCGTAAATGATGATATCCAAATTGAAGATCTATCTTAGAATATACCGATGCTCCATGTATCTCGATCAAATAGATCATCGATTTATAGGGAGTAGATATTTGTTCTTGATTGTTGCTTTGTTTAACATTCTATAATTAATGCAAAATCTAAGTGTTCCATCCTTCTTTTTCACAAAGATTACCAGTGCTCCCCAAGGTGAAACACTTGGTCTAATTAAACCCTTAGACAAAAGTTCTTGCAATTGTGCCTTAAGCTCTACCAATTCAATAGTAGTCATTTGGTATGGTGCCTTAGAAATAGGCTCAATTCTAAGCTTGATTTAAATTGTGAAATCAAATTCCCTTTTGGGTGGAAGACCTGGTAATTCTTCTATAAAAACATCATTGTAGTTTCATAACAATGGGTAACGTTCCAAGAAATTGTTGTTTTCTTTAGCATATTCTGAAATTTTTATTGCATATAAGGTAGAGCCCGTATTTTTGGCCTTTTTAAGTTACATAGATGACAATTTCCTAATTGAAATTTCATGTTTCACACCTGAATCTCTATTGTTTTCTGTAGAGTCATCTAAACAACTAATATATTTTTCAAAATAATCTAATTTTGCTTTATGATCAACTAACCAATTAACACCTATGATTACATCATATGATCCCAAAGGTGTAACATAAAGATCAACTTCAGTGGAAAAACTAGGTAAGTCAAGGACTGCCCCAAAAAGACACATACTAATTGTATGAACAACATTATTCCCATAATGTACAGTCCATTTTTATCCATTTTTCCAACTTTGCTTTTCAGTTTTGATGTTAATTTACCAAAAATAAAACATTCAATAGCTCTTGTATCAAAAATAATAGTTACAGGTATGCCAAATAACTTACCTAGAAATTCTATGGGTGTGACTTGCTTTTCATCTTGTTTGTTAGCTACTGCAGTGTATATCTTATGTTTCTCATTACGATCATCCCTTTTCAAAATACATTGGTTTGTGTAATGATATTTACCACAATTATAATGAGACTCCTACGGAGTCCCTTTTTAGGCTAAGATTTATTTGCGGTAGCCTTAAAGTTATCATTCGACCTCCATAAGACTTATGTCAATTATTGTTGTTCTTGACAAAGTTGTTTCTTGCATTTCCAACAGGCTTATTTGTTGATGTTTTCTTATTATTATCATCTGAAAACTTAATTTTATTTCCAAAATTCTTCCATGGCCCTTTCGTAGGTTCAAGAAATGATGAAGATGAGTTTAGAACTTTCTTTTTACTTCTTCCTTGTGAGCAGAAATTTCCTTTAATTTATGTTCATTCCTTATGGATTTTTAACAACCCCTTCCATATAGGTTGAAATGTGAACATCCACCTCTCCTCCTATAATGGGATTCAATCCCATGATGAATTTTTGTATCCCGAACTTCTATTCGGTTTGATAATGAGGTATATACTTAAGAATTTTAGTAAACCACTCCCGATACTCGATTCTGATTAACTTTCCTTGGGATAAGTTCTAAAATTCAATCATTTTCTGATCATAATAAAGTTTTGGAAGCCATCGTTGCCTAAAATAAATTTTAAATTGATCCTAAATAATATTAGTTTCATTAATATTCAACTCATCCTTACGGCTCTCCCACCATGAAGATGCTTTATGGGAAAGCTGATATGCTCCCCATATTTCCTTTGTTTCTTCCGAGAAGTTCCTTATTGAAAATTACTTCTCCATTTCATCGAGCTAATTCTCAGCTCCATCTCCTAATGTGGTGCCATCAAACTTAGGTGGACTTATCATTTTTATATCATTAGTGAGTTCAACTACCAACCTTTCCTTTTTTCTGGTTGATATAGCATGTTTACATTGTTATTATCAACACCAAAATTTTCTAAATGGGCGTTATCTGCAAGAGGTGGTTTACTGTTATTACCAACATCTTCTTCCTCCTCATTTCCTATTACTTTTTGTTCAAGTACAGCCATACAATCTCTTGTGTTCAGCAGGACAGCAAGGATCTCATCAAGTTTTGGGCGGTTGTTGTGGTGGTGGGTTGTTTGCAACATTTCCTCTTGTTCTAACCATTTTCTGTTAACAAGAAAATTTAAGTTTTTATTAGATTATGGACACAATAGGTCCAAGAGTTGCAACCTTCAACTCTGATACCAAGATGTAACATTCCCATTTTAAGACTTTAGAAACAAGGGGAAAAAAAAATTTACACAATGTTCTCTGTTCTAAATAAAACATAATTTAGAACACACATTCCATGCCAATCAATCTCATAACAAATAACCATATGCAGCTGTAAATGACTCAGTGAATTACCAATCTCTCATTTCATGACTCGGTCTCTAACCGATCTCTCATGTTTTTCTTTAAGTATTGAATACTTTTATGTATACTACGTATACTTGGTTTTCTTACCCTATTTTGGGTACTGAGTGATCTGTTTAAAGAACCTATCTAAATATTTGTTACCAATATTCATCTAAAATCACGTTCCTTAAACTAGGTGACATAGGACAATGCAACCAACAACTTGCGATACTTTGGCCAAAGATTTCCAACATATTGTTCATGTTACTATTCCTAGATGACATATTCATCAAAATGGAATATGTCCTTCACCTCATTCTTCTGTTATCTAGAATGGTCTTTACTAAATTTTGTCAGTCCTACTTGTCTAAGGTTTTACCCTAGCCCAGATTAGTGATATAATTTGATATAGGGAGCCACTCACGATGACTTAGGGTATATGACCATACTCATTTTACCTAAGTCGAATGAATGTGCCTAGTTACCCTAAATCATAGTGTGTTAATTCCTATGCTAAATCATATTACTAATCCTCACCTAGAGGGAAACTAAGTTCAAGTCTAGATTTGAGTAGATCTAGATGAACCAACGCTTAAGGGTGTTGCAACATGTCAATTGCAACACTGTATCCTCCTGAAGACCCAATTCTTCAAAAGGTATAGTTCTGCATTTGGCGTGTGCCAACATCACATGCAGAACCACTTCATCATGATGTACACACCTCAAGGAGGTCATTTCCCTTAATTAGCTTAAAATTAAGATTCAAATTACAGAAACCTTACAAAACCCTAAATCCAACATTCCTTAAGTTATTTATCCATATTCAAGTTTTTTATATATTAAATAACTTCAATATCTCTTGATTTCCTGAATTTTCATTAACTTTAGCTTAACAATCAGTTATTGAAAAAGAACAACATACATCATAAAGTTTATTTAATGTAATTCAATCATTCGTAGGAGATGTAGGAAGCAAGGCATGTTCTATTAAAATAGAGTTCATAGGAATGAAGTCTAAATGATTTATGGACATAAACACCATTCATTTGCCTTACATTCTTTTGAGAGGAGAATAATCTTCCTCTTTACGGTTAAGTGTTAGGGTTCATATACCCTTTTTCCTTTCACACTCCTTATAACTTTTAAATGCATGTTCATTTAACATCCCTTAATAAACCATACTAGTTTAGGAAAAGAACATCAATACCTGCAGCTTATTAAGTTACATTCCAGTCAGGGAAATTGCACTATTTATCATTCATTCAATTCATTAAATGACACCATAATAAAGATCCAATCAGATAATAACAATAACAACAAGATAGAATTATAAATTTCCTTCTAGTAATGAAAAAGATAATTTACACAAGTCAAAGTAACTTCGAGACTTTCAATTCATCGTGATAAAATACATCTTTTACAAGACTATGCATTTTAGACATATTGTATGTCAAACAACATCAAGATCATTAAGGAATACAACTTTTCTTCTTTCAATACATCTAAACAATGAATCAAAATTCCATATCAAAGATCCAGACTTTTAAGCAACCAATACATCATATTAGTTATTTCCTTCCTTTATCACTTATGAAGTCCATCTTTAAAAATTGCTAGCATGGGTGAATTCATTTAACTGAGTATGATAAGCACTATGCATTAAAACAAAGTTCCTTCAAATAAATTTTTTATTAAAACAACTCTGCTTTTATGAAACAATAGGAGTAAGCATGCAAATCCATCATAAGTAATAAAAATTATAAAAGAAGCACAATTAATCAATCTGAATTAAATTATAAGAAAATATCTTAACATAATCAGCAAACTACATCATCATATCAGATAAGTAATATCCCATATAATTACTTATCTATGCCAAATAAAAGTTCCTACCAATTAATTCTATCATAATTCTATCTGAATTAGAAATGCAAAGAGAGTTAATTTCAGAAGTAAGGACCTTCTATCTCTGCTTACCAAGTTTCATGAAAAGACATGTATAGTCAAGTTTATTACAACATCGTAAAGGTTTTAGGATGAATTATCTAATATCTTAAACAAATAAGAGAATCACATTTCAGATGTGGCATCCTGATTCTAGGTCCAATACATTGCCTAGGTTCATAGATAGGCCTCATATTAACATTAGACAAGTATTCACCCAGTAACAATGTTTCACTTCAATCAACTATAACAATATTAAATTCCTTAAATACAAGATAAGCGGAGAAGTAAGTAGTAACAACTACTACCCAATTACTTTAATAAAAGTAATACATTTGAGTCAATTAAACCTACAAAAAGGTTTATATAAAGGAAGGAAGAATAAATGAAAAATAAAATATCTAAAACTTCCTTTACCTTTCATAAACCTGTATTCCCTTATTCATCTCAAAAAGAAGAATCAACACCTAACTCCTATAGTTTCCAAAAATGACAATGGAGAAACTTACCTCCGAGAGTGACAGAGGAAGGAGTTATGCATTAGAAGGGATTTCCAATATTCATTCCAAAGTATAAAGGTAGTAAAAGGACTAGTACAGACCATTCATAATACCCACAATTCTTTCAAGAGATAGAAATCAGGTACAGAAGATATAGACCGAATACATATATAACTGTATCATTCAATTCATCCTACAAATAGATTCTCCTTTCGAGAAACAACTATAGTTATTGATATGCTTAATTCATTCCAAGTAGGATGCATGAAACAAACATAGAATGAACATTTATCAAAACTAACAATCCAAGATTTGATTATCCATTCAATAAATCTCCATGAAGTTACAACAGTCAGATCATAACATGTTATACTAACAAATTACCAAGTAGTTTCCCATCTCGGTAGTGAGTAGGTTTACATCAACCAACGCATTTCCTAAAAGTGACAAAGACAGAAAGATTGACCTTAAGAAATTTGAATAGAGCTAAAAATATGCTCACAATATCAACTTGGACAAAGCCGAATTCCAATGTATTTTCAAACAACATAACTTCAACTATATACCAACTCAACTTCCAAAATCTTATAGGAAGGTCCAAAACAAAAGTGATCAGAAGAGAAGACTTCATCTAATATTGTTTCCACAATAACATTCCAAAACCAAACAACCTAGAAGTCATTTCACAGAGTTTCGGAAGAGAGAGAGAGAAAACCATTACCAAACGATAGGGTTTAAGTCAAACTTTCCTTCTTATTTCCTCATGAGCTCAAACTATAAACAATAAGCCCGAACACTATTACTTACTCTTGAAATTCATTAAATACAAGGTTCAAGTAGTGGAGGTTTATACAATTTAGAACAAGAACAAGTTATTCCTTTACGGTTTTTATACAAGTTGAGTGTAAGAATACGGAAAAAAAATCCATAATTCCTCATTTACCTAATAACCATTTTTAACACCAGTTTGAGTTCACACTTGAAATCATAGTATACTAATACAATCCCAAAAAGGGAGTATTTAAACTTCAACAAAACGAGATATGACATAGAAGGGTATTCTTTTACCTTCAAAAAAACAATCAAAGGCATCCAATTTGAACAATGCAGGTTTACATAGTACAGGTCAAAACACGTTACCCATTCCTTGCTTCCATACAAGTTTGAACTTATCCATCACATAGAAAATAATTTATCCAAATGAATATACACAGAAGTTATAGTACTTTGTCAAAACAGAGAATCAACAGAAAACGATGAAGTTCTTGTTATCTACTAACCAAAACAATAAACCCATTGCTACCTTATCAACATCATAACTATAAACCATTCTAAGTAGACAAACCGAATCACACAATTTCAACTTGACTAATTCACAAAGAGTTTCATGGCATGATTTACCATTAACCCACTCAGGGAGACAACCCATTAACAATATTTTTAAGTAAATATTCTCTAATAAGAAAAATACAGAAAAGCAAGCATCCATATATCCATCAAAAATAGCTACCCATTTGTTTTACAAGATCGAGTTATTTTAATGAGACATTTAGAGAAAAGTAATCAATCTTAATAGATAGAGCCTATCACTCTTAATAGTGCTTCAATCGATTCAAAGAATATTTCTAGTTGAGCCTCCAAAACTTCTTCTTCTCTAAATGAGATCAACAACCAAATACCTCTTTCTCAATTGTCTCATATACTTCCCTTGAATCAAAAATAGACCAAGGGAATAAAAAATAGCCACAAATTGAAAATAGAATTACTGGTTCGAAGAACTAGATAGCTCCATGCAGAGAAAAAATTGGAAAGCATGAATGACCAAACAACCTCCAACAAATCCACCTACATGGTTTCCAAGGTGGTTTTCTCACCAAAAATGAGGTTCATAAATGCCATTAATTCCCAAACTCCTGCCTATCTCTCCATGCCACTACCATCCAAAATTGGTGAATCCTAATTCAACTTCTGCATGCATTACTAAATTTTAGTGATGACTCCACGTAGACTTCCACTAATTTACATGCCTCTACCTAAACTGGCAGTATGTTGTCCATTTATTTCAAAAATCAAATCAAATTAATAACTTAGGAATTGTCACCAAGCTTCCAATTTTCCATATGACCCTTAGGTCCCCTTCCAATACTTCATTAGTTTAGGATATATACCATTAGCTTAGGATATGACCATAGGATAGTTTAGAAGTATTTACCATAGGTTTACAAACATTACAATAGGTAAATTTCCATCCTAGGATAGGTCATACTTCACAACAATTTAGTATTAGGTATAACGGTAGAAATACACCTAGCATCACCTCAGGTTATTCCCCACATCCCAACTTATAACATGTAACTTAGGATAGGATGTTATCCCGAATAAAGTAGACATAAATAGAAAATAGGTACATTTACCTTAGTTTAGAATCTGTTAGGATATATCTCATAGGTCTAGGATTTATTTTTCCTCAATAGTCTTGAAGGAGCCGTGTTCCACTTAAAACCATTAAGTGTCCTTAAGAGGTCAAACAAATATATCCAAGCACATAACATAAAACAGAATGCAGGCACGATATTTCAAGAAGATAAAAGAATTTGTAAACATACAAGAGTTTAGTCCATTATGTCTTTTAACCTTTGAATGTCAGTTTACCATTCAGATTAGGTAAGAAGATTTAAAACATACCTTGGATAAATGGAATTGATCCAAGTATGTGTTAATAAAAGGAGATAATTTTGCTAACATCATTACCAGATTACAACTTATCTATCAAAAGAAAAAATGGATTCTTTGCAAGAAACAACATTTTAGCCTAATCAATCTAAGAGCATAAATGACTTATCCATGGCAAGCATGATTTCCAAAATCAAAGGAACACACCTTATCAAGAAAAATTACATGTCAATGCTTGCAATGCAAAAGAGGAAAGATAACAATTTGTCAAAGGTGTTACACTAAATTAGATTATAATCTACCAGTTTTACGAGTTTCCATACTTTGGAAAATATGAACCATTGTATCAATGGTTGATGAGAAGATTCCATGAGGACTTCTTATACTTTGCTAGACAGAGGGTTAGAACCATAGCTACCTTGGTTTCAATAGTAACAGGACTAAGGGCCTCATGAGCAGATCTAGAGAGTGATTTAACTGATAAGGCCAAAATCTTGGAGACAATAAAGGAGATGGGGTATACCAAAGGTCCGCGCAACATGGACATCAACAAATTGAAGAAGTACCCAATCATACAAGCAGCTACACATCTTGTAACAAAGTTGAATGACCAAGAAAGGTGGTCGCAGGTAAACACAATATGGTTGCACATTGCAAAGAATATGTCTCAAGGAGTGGTCTAAAATATTACAGATCACATAGAAAAGACAATCATTGAAGAAGCACATATAGGTGACTAGAATAAGTTTTGGCACTATTTTACTGTCTTTGGTGTTTATGGATATTGGATGCTTGATGGGCCAAAGGAGAATATTTGGGAGTACCCCATGAAACAAAAATATATGGCAAAAATATTTCAAAAATACTTGTATGAAGGATCAATGGGTGGACCATTCAAGTAGAGGGAAGAGATGTGGTATGATAGGATCCACGTAGTGTTTGAAGAGGGGTGGCACATACCCAAGGAGTTTCCTTCGGTGGTGGATAATGTAGTAAAACTTGTAGTCTACCAACATTTTTGCATCATGTGATTTACGATGAAGGACAGGTCTTAGAACCCATTGTGAAAACTGCCATATGCCTTCATAACAAGATATTTCCAAGAATCATTTCACTAGTTTTCATATGCGCGCCACCTAACCTTAAGTGTAGATAAGGTATATTATGACTACCACACTCTAATAAATTAATATGTATATCCAGGTGCAATTCCTATGTTAAGAGGCTTATCTTAGATATTATAAGCATGAATCTTGTAACATTGGTAGTTGGGGACACCAAAGCAATGCTTATGTACCTATAAATCAATCCCAAGCTAGAGAAAACTAAGTATATGGAGAAGGATTTCACACTCCCGGGCCCGCCAAAAGGTAAGTATACAATGGAAAATTTTCTAGCACTTAAACCCACAAAGACAATACAAGTAGATGATGAAGAAGAGGAGCATGAGGGTAGTGGTGGTTTGGAGCAAAGAGGTAAAAGACAACCTTCAAATAGGGAAGAAGCTTAGTGCATGAATACTCCACCCCAGCAATAAGAGGGAGATGATGAGGACTTGGATGCAATCCAAGGAGAACATCATTTCAAAAGAGTATTCAAGAGAACAAGGACCCAAGGTGCTACTCCATAACAATTTTGTAGATCACCTCAAATTTCTCCATAGAAGGAGAAAACTAAGAATATAAGAAGTAATTTTAAGTTAAAAGAGGAAAAGGAAGACTCGAGGAAAGCACGCCCAATTCCCCTACACCTCCAGAGAACACGAGGAAGAACAAAAGGATGAAGAAATGAAGTATGGAGAAGAGGGAGAAGAGGAGGCAAATGAGATAGCGACCGAGACTACTCAAGGTACAATAGAACAAGCTCCAAATCTTGAAGCCATAGTTCCTAAGGGGCCAAGATCAAAGAGAACAAGTGGGGAATAATTTCCACCAGTCATGGGCTATGTTGAGGACACGGAGTAAAATTGTCTGCGCTTGTTTTGAGCACGGTGACATAAAAGGAGTTGTATGGCCGGAGCGATGGATGAAGATATGGAAGCCATGCACACCAGGAAGCAGTTGTTATGGTTGATGTACACACACATAGATGAACCGGACTTTGATGTATGTGAAGATTCGTGTGTATCAAGGAGGTTAAAGAAGACACCTCATGCAGGACACATAATAGTAAAGCCTCTTTGTTATGTGAGATGAACAAATGAGAAATGCTTTAGTGAAAGTCTTGATAGAGGTGGCATGAAAAATATGGATAAGGGTGCAATAATTAGGGCACCGAGGGAGGATATCAAGACTAAGGATGTAGAAATAGTGCACCTAGAGCAAGAAAAATACTTGGCATAGAAGAAAACCATTGTTTTCATTAGCATAACAGAGGAAGTTGGAGACAATATCATGAAAGAAAAGCCACATTTAGAGCTTATGGTACCCAAAAAATTTCCTTCGGAAATGCAATATGTAAGTACCTTGGTGGACTTAGTGCTTGAAGATGAACCTCTGTGCATGTCAACGCCAAAGAATCTGAGTAGGAAGCAAAGTGAGAAAAGGCTTCGGTGATGAGAAATATTGCATCATATGAGGGGTTGCTTCATATATTATAGGAGGAACTAAAGAAATCATATCAAGTGCTAAATATTTGTACATCCCCGAAGTAGTTATAAGAACCAAGACCATTTTGGAAGACAATGAAGTCCTAAAGGCCATGAAAGATGAGACCTTGGGCCATGCAAAATGATTATTACTTGTCAAGAAGAAGCATGAGGCCCTTACAGCAGCTCAAGAACCACACAAGGAAAGGATGGATGAGCTTGGGAAACTCATCACACAAAATATGGACTTACTAGAAGGAAGAATGACTACCATGTCTAGCATTATGTTGGTCTTGCAAAATGAGAAAGGAGAGATTGCAAAAGATGAGTTAGATTCAATTATAGTGGATATCCTAGAAAAGGAAGAAGTCATGCTCAATGATTGGTAGACTTTAGAGGTGGAAATAAAAGAAGAATATCCAAAATTAATTCTTCAAGTTAAATTAGAATATAATATACGGGGTAAAAACATTAATCTATTCATAGATATTCTTTCTATTCTTCTATTCTTTGATTCATTTTGGAGACAACCATTTTCGGGGTGGTAATACAACTAGTATGGGGTAATGTTGGTCAGTCAAGATATGGAACTTAGCAAAGGACATATAGAATGTCCGTATAGAAGAGAAGATCACATTCAAAAGCATGGAAGGATCAGAAAGGATTGCGTGCAAAGAACAAAGACAGGTTCAGGACTTAGCTATTTTCGCAATGATGAGCTATTTTTTGAGATAGTGTGCCAAAAAGACAAACTGGTTGGAGAATTGTGTGACACACATTGAATATTTTTAGAGCATTGGATACAAATTGCTTTGCATGGATACATCTTTGAGAATATATTTACTACTAACTTGAGTTAACTAGAAGAAGTCTATTGTGAGCGCACTTACATGTGTGCCTATTATTAATAGCAGTGCATGGATAATAATATCATGTGACCTATTTTGGAATTAGATAAGAGGTGAAGGAAATTCCCCACCCTTATAAATATCTAATGAACTATGTAGCATAGAGATATAGATGTGAGGACCGAGTTATTGTGGGGTTATGTTGCCAAATCTAATGCGCTCATGAGTGTATACTATTGTTATTGTAAGGAAGATTCTATGTATTTATTGTGTTTAATGCAATAGAGTGTATTGGTTGAATCGAGTATCAAATCATGAGTATAATTGTATCTTGCATTCTTTATTTCATCATGGTTATCATTTAAGTCTGTTATTCTCTAGATCTAGATCTGAACATGCACTATATAATGATATGTTATTCATAGATATGAATGCTTTAAGTCTTCATCATTCTAAAATCCTGCAATAAAGAACCCTAAAGAGGGGCCTAGTACTATGTGTGCTTCGGGTGAGCTCTTAGTCTAGGCTGAGTGATGTGTCAGTGTGACTTGGCTTTTACTGGTGAATTCTAGGCTGCATCAAGTGATCAAGCGTATCACACCCTAGTATAGTATTTCATGGATTTGTTTCTTTACTTAAGTACTCTCCAACAAGGATTGCCTATACAACCCAATGTTT
The DNA here is from genome assembly GCA_018340775.1 of Taxus wallichiana var. yunnanensis. Classification (NCBI taxonomy): domain Eukaryota; kingdom Viridiplantae; phylum Streptophyta; class Pinopsida; order Cupressales; family Taxaceae; genus Taxus; species Taxus wallichiana. The sequence continues at coordinate 455,853,672 of CM031238.1, read as the reverse complement.
GGTATAGGGGACTCAAATGAGAGTTGAATCTCATGATCTACTTCATGTTTTGGTGGTAACCCACTAGGAGCCTGAAAAAATTCATGAAAAGACTTAATAATATTATCCAAATCTTTTTATCGTTGGTTAGCAATCTCTAAAACTTCTACCCCATCTTGTTTATCCTTTAATAAAAGTAAAAAAATGATTATGAGTTTCTGAATAAGTCATTTTTCTTGGTTGGAACTCACCATAGTAACATGTGTCTTATGCTGGTGTGTCTGGATGTTGTAGTTGATCCCATCCCTGACCCATCTACATCAGTTCTACCTTATCATGAAGATAGCATCCTTGATATACAAGTAAGGACTCCCAACAAAAACATCAATTACATCAATTGGAATAATATAATCTTCCAATACATCAATATACTAGGAATTTATCCTAAACTTGACCTTACATATTTTTAATACCTTAATTTCAACACCCTTGTTCACCCACTCCAAAGGATAAGGGTGTGGATTCTCATAAGTATCAAGACCAAGATTCTTTCGAGAACCGGTATCAACCAAAGCATTTACCTTAGTTCTCTTGATCTAGATTTTGATCGGAATAGTTTACTCATATCCTCTTTCTAGTTGTTAATGTTGGTGGTCATACATCCAAGCCTCTTGTCTACATCAGAGTCATCTACGATTTCCACCTCCCCTTCTTTCTTTACGGTTGTCATGGACTTCTTTGAGTCCTTGGTTTGGTTCTTCAAATGTAACTCTGGATGTAACTTCCAACAAGTAGCATCGGTATGACCATTGATATCATCGTTATTAAACAAATTCTTGGGATATTTACAAGTATTTACACTAGTGGCAACTTGTTTACTTTTCCCTTTCCACTTGTCTTTGTTATTTGTTTTCCCATGTTCTTTCTTCTTCTGATTTGTCAACAACTTTATCCTTGGCTCTGACTCTACTTTCTTATTTTCATCATCTATATAGTATGCTTGCACCCCATTGAGATATTTGGGCTTCGTGTAGATGACTTTTCTTCGAAGGTGAGTGTGAAGTCCTCCCAAGTACTTAGGCAGAATATCCTCATCCTCAAATTCCATATTCAACAACATTTCTTTCCTCTGAAACTTTGTACTATAGTCCTGCAAACTTTGACCACTTTGCCTTGTCTATAATACTACCATTTAATCATTTGGTCAGTCTTGTGGCCAATAGGATAGAAGTTGTCTCTAAGTAATTCTTTACATTATTTCACAAGTGACTACATGGGTTTCCCACAAAACCAGATCATGTCCCTCCATTTTGAGATGTGCAAAGGTGATCCTTTGTGCGTCAGTGACATTATGGATGCTAAATTAGAATTCCAATTGTTTTAACAATTTGTCAAGAAATTTTGCTTCTACTTGTCCTTCAAATATTTTAATTTCAAATTTTGTTTCAACTTTAAAAGGAGCATGATCATATTTTACCTTCTCTCTTGCATTGAAGTCTCTTCTTCATGCTCTTCCCCATATTCTTTCTCATCATGGCTCCTCTCTATTCCAAACTTTTTAGCTAATCCTCGAACCACCGAGTCCATGGAGTCTTACTTAATAGAAGTTGTCTTATATAAATCTATAAGTTCTTCATGTTTTCTAAACATCGTATCCATCATGGTCTCCAAAGCATCTTGATTCTACTGAGACCAAGTTCTCTTCCTCCATTTCCCACCAAATTCTCATTTTCCACTTCCTTATAGAAATATCTCGGATCGCAAGGTAAAGCATCTTCACCTTTAGATCTCATAATTGTCATACAAATCCAAGAGTGAATACCACAGTCATTGATACATGGTATCTACGATACCAAAGTGATCTTTAAACTATCTACTTTGGAATTTATTCACAAAATCACAATTATATTGTTGTTCTACTTTCAAATAGAAAATGAAAGTTGAGCTAGTGATTGAATTTTTCATGCCTTAGAACTGAAATCTACAAAGAGAAATGAATTAACACACACTAACACACCAATTATTTTTTATCCTAGAAAACTCCAAAGGAGGAAAACCAATTGAGAAGGGAAAATAAATCTTTCTTCCCTTTTTTTTCTTATTGACCAATATAAAATAAAGAGATACAAAATTTACAATAAGTGAGAGAGAAAAATTGACAATGTCTCACACTTCCTCCCAACTACTTGACTACTTTATTCTCAAAATCTTTCTTCTAAAAAATCAATTCTAGCACTTAAGAAATCTTGCACTTACTCTCATGAAGTCTCTTGCTTCCAATAATCAAAACTCTCCTTCTATATGTATTTATAGCCTTTCTCATGTCTTCCGTACCTTTGGAGGATGGGAAAATTCATGGAGGAGAAGATAAATGGACAACATTTCTAATTCTCGGGACTATTCATTTCGAGTTTAATTTTTTTGTCCGAAAGTGAAAGGACCGCCACCCAACTCAAATCGGTGGTCACGGATCGCCGCCCTAGCTAGGTGGTGGTTACACGACCACCACCCTAGTTGGGTGATAGTTCTATAGCCGCTACTCATGCGAGTGATAGTTCTATTAATATATAGACAAAACCTTTGTTTCTTCATTTTCCTTCTTTGGTGCTAACTAATCGATGAAGTGGAGTTATTTTAGATCCCTATGGATCACTTTTCTTCTCATGCACATGGTTTGTCCCTTCTTCTAGATCAATAGTATGTTGGATGATATCCTTATTATAACCATGTAGGTCTTCATAAGTCCAGGTTATTACCTTATCATACTTATGGCATAGAGCCAAAAGTCTTTTTCTTTCTTTCTGAGTGACTAATTTCCCGACCTTTAACTTCTTCCCATGGGCTACTTCTAACTCAACATATTCTTCCTTTACTACTTTGGAAAATTCCTCCTATCTGTATTAACATCATCAAATTCAAAGATATTTTCCAACATTATCATTCCCTTTGGAAGCTTATTTGTTTTGAGCTGGATGACTTGATATTCATATGCTTCTTCACTTTTGGTTTAGATTTGGTTTATAAACTTTTCATATTACTATAAAAAGAGAAATATTTGTTTGGTTGCTTTTAAATACTTTCCAATGATCCACATTATCAGGTATGGATAGGCGGATGATCAATTTCACCGCATCTTTGTTTGTCATCAGATCTTGGATTCGGTCGAATTGGGATCCGATCGGGTCATTCTATCTACTTCCATGTTTCGGTCTCGAGGATAATCTTGATGTTAAATGCCTCAAATTATTTAATAAGATCCCATACCCTATGACAATAGGACCTCATCCTTGGATTTTTTTCTATGGTAGTGCTTCTAACTTAAGTCACCACTAACTTAGAGTCCCCAAATACTCTCAATTTTTGTATTCCCTCTTTTTGTGCCAATGTCAAACCATGCAATAAAGCCTCATATTGCGCTTCGTTTGTAACATCCCCATTTTAAGATACCAGAACAAGGGGAAAAAAATTTATATACAACGTTCCCTGTTATGAATTATATAATTCAAACACACGTTCAAGTTTTAATAATTGTTCTCTGTCCAAATAATGCAGTTTGGATCACACAATTTCCCTTTAAAACTAATGTTCTCTATTCACATATTTGCAATATGGAACACACATTCAATTTCATTCAATCATATAATGATTCCATATCTTTCTTTGTAAATGACTCGAAGAACTACCGATCTCCCATTTCATGGCTCGGAGTTTCAGTGATCTCTCATTTCATGACTCGGCAACTTACCGATCCTTCATGTTAATTCATGCATAGTATAATGTATATACAAGGTTCTCTTACCATTTCCGGTTATCGAAGTGATCCATTTAAGAAGCCTATCGAATATCATTCATCGATATTCATTTGACATCCTGCATCTTAAACTAGGTGATTAGGACAACGCAACCAGCACTTGCGATTCTTTGGCAAAATATTTTCACATACTTTACATGATCATATTCCAGGATGTGATACACACCAATGGAATACATCCTTCACCTCACTTTGTCTGTTATCTAGAATGGTCTTTCCTGGTATCTACCAGTCCTTCCAATTTAAGGTCAAACTCCAACTAGCAATATGAACGAGTATAGGAAGTTACTCATGGTAACTAAAGATACGCAGACATATGGTGTCATCCCTAGACAACTCCATGTGTCTAGTTACCTTTAGTCTTCCAAAGTCACTCCGTATATGTGATCACATTCCTATCCCTAGCCAAGAACTTAGTATCCAGCTTATGTAATCTTGATGATTTAATTCGGGAGGGCATTGTAATATGTCAGCTATAACATTGTGTCATCATGAAGGCCCCACCTTCATGAAGACACCATGTTGTAGCTGGTGTATGTCAATGTCCTACGGAATCCTCCCATCGAGAGTACACATCCAGCTCAAGTGTGATTTGGTTATGATCTTAATATTTAAGATCAACTTTCAGCAACCATGCTGATCCTTTATCCTCATTCTTGTTACAGTTGTATGTAGCTAAGAGAGACTTAATCCGTCTTCTAGTTTAAAACGCATCTCCTCCTTTATCTTTGAAGGGTTGCATTTTCTCTACTTGGTTCTTTTCTTAATCCTTGGATTAAGCAGCCCATTACCGATAGACTTAATAAGTTTAACCTATTAAACTTAACCAAGTTTCCCACAACTATAAACAAATTCAGAATTCCATCCTATTAGACGTCATCTAAACGAGGTCTAATTCTCAATGAATATATTCATTTATTCTCCTTAACCTTACATATTTAAGGTCTGTTAACCATGGATATGTTTTTCCCATATCCTTACTTTCTGAATTTAACATTCGAGGCTATTAACGGAGTCCGAATACGAGGTTCGGCTGCTCCTAAGTTATTTGATATTCCTTAGCTTTCAAGCTAATCCCGAATACCTTTCAGTTAAGAGATCATGTTCTTCCTAATCCTTTTTATTGTCAATTAAAAATTCATCTTAACCCAAGTATGAACTAATTGCACATTTCAACGTAAGAGTTGCATTTAGGTAAGAATAGATGTCATTTTTTTTTAATTCATTCATAAACAATTGAATAATTCCAAATCAAGGGATAATGTTATATTCCCAACTTATTCAACAATATCAAACTGATACAGTCATTAAAATATCACACTTGTATTTGTATTCATCAATCCATTTCATAATTTATACATTTGCCAGTCCAAATGACTGGACTTTGTTTATATTAAACCACATTACAACTCATAAGATAGAAGAATGTAATTTCTTATTTTCTCAATTCCTCGTAGAGGAATAATAGCTATCAAATACAATCCATCTTGAGACAATCAAAAGAAGTATCGAGAAAACAACCATGTCTTCGTTTTACTCAAGTTCCATCTACAAAATTACTTGCTGTGAGTCGGTTCATTGGTCGAGCATATTAAGCACTTGTCGGTAAAATGAGGTGCTTTTAATTAAAGCTGTCTCAATAAAAGAACCCTACTTTTATGAAAGCGTTACTAAGAACATCATTCAAGAATTAAGTATCAAAAATAATGAACAGCATAACAATTGAATCATCTAAATACCATCCCAATCGATCAAAGGATTGTTGTCCTCTTTCCTAAATAATCATTACAAGAAGTAATTTCCTTCATCAATTCCAGATTACAACATCTATAGAACTAGGAACACAAGTATGTATATCTTTGCTGTTGTTCTAACATAAATGCTATCAATTCCATTCCCTTACATTAGTAATAATTTCAAAGGATAAAATTTGACTGATAATATAAATCAAGTTACTTTCCTTTCAGTTCAGCTGACTCATTTGATTTCAAGCAATCAAATACTGATGAGAAAAGTAAACAACAATAAAATATAAATGCTTAATCCCAAGTAATACAAAATTCATTCCTAAACGATTACTGATTTCCAACTGTGTGAGAGAAGAAATGATCATTATTCCAAGTTATCCATCCACACTCCTTTTCCTTTCCTCATGACTGTACTCAAATTTTAATCCAAACAAGACACCAACATAAAATAACAATTCAGAGTGAAACTTACAAAATCCATTCAGAATTCACTTTCCAACAGCAAGGAATAATTCCATTCATATTCAGCTTTAAATGAAAACAAGGAAGAATTTATCATCCCTATCAATACTTCCTTTAAATCAGGCTCATACGAATACCAAAAACAAGTTGGTAAAACATCGTATCCATCATAGAACAAACAATGTAAGGATGCATACTATGCTCTTACTGTACTAGAAGAATTCATACTTCTTGCACTGTATTATGACCAAATGAACAGTTATACAGACCACTTATCAAATATTTACACGGCTTTCTATACCCATGAACGCACACAATTCATAAACAACAACTTGCACTTTGCTGTTACCTACAACATGTCCAACCCGTAATGTACAGTGAGCTCTATTGTTATTATTTCCAGAATTCAAACAGCAGGAAGAGAAAAATTCATTCCTCTAATTATTTCAATAAGAAAACACCCATTTTCTTCAAACACAACAAGAATCACTCAAGTCGAGTTCATTTTTGAATGACAGTGCAAAATCAGAGATCACACGAATCATTTCATTCTTCCGTTTGTACAAAAAAAAACAGCACTCAGAAACAATCTAAATATCACTGTCACTTCCATCAAGCCAAACCTATAATGCTCAATGAAACCCAATTACCATTTCTTTCAAAATTTAAAACAACAGAAAGAAGAAGAACTCGTTTCCTTATATTTTCAGAAAAGAAACAATGTCAAAACAAACTCGCACAACATGCACAATTTCATTCAATATACCATATGCAAAGAAATACCCAGTTCGAGTTCCTTCTCAACAAACATTTAAATCCGAAAATCTCATTCTCCTATTTCACAATGATGGGCAGAACTCAGAAATACAATATTCATATAACAATACCTTTATCAAGGCAAACCCGCATAGGGTATTAGATGCGCAAGCATGGTACAGTCAAAACAGTCTCAAACAACAAGCCAATTCTCATGTATTTCATTCATTTGCACAGAAATACTAAGCCATGATCATTTTCACGATGACAGTTTGAGTTAGAAGATCAAACCACATCCACAAAACACAATAAAATCAACTTTCCATCACCTTCTGATTTCAAACAGCAAGGAGAAAACATAGTTCATTAATAAATTCAGTAAGAAGAACAATCACTTTCTTCAACACCCAAAAATACCCAAGTCGCATTCATCCTTCTCTTTTTTTTTCTCAAAAGAAAAAGCACAACACTCAGAAATATTACTCGCATAGCTAATACGTTCCACCACTCAAACCCATATTGGCAATAGAACGATTGTTCAACAATGAAAAACAAACTCATACAGCCTGTACAATTTCATTCAATATAATCATTTACAAAGAAATACCCAGTTCGAGTTCCTTCTCAACAAACATTTAAATCCAAAATCTCATTCTCCTATTTCACAATGATGCGCAGAACTCGGAATTGATTCACGCACAGCTAAGTATTCAAAAACATAATTTCATAATATAAAGAATGAATCCCCAATATTTTCGAACAAATCAACACAGCATGGGCTGTATTTTCAACTCAATACTTATGCAAAGACAGTTCAAATCGCAACAGCAAAGAAAAATGACTATACCAAAAATCATCTCCATCATGACAACAAAATCGAATAAACCCAAAACCCCTTCAGAAGAAGAGCAGGGTTGTTTTAATGAGACGATTAAGCAAAAGCAAGCAGTTTAAGGAGAAGGGCTTAACATGCCTAAAATTTTCCTTGAAGCTCGAAGAAAACCGCGCCTACAGGAGTTGTTTCCTTCCACGGCGACAGTAGTAAAGCTTCCCAAACAGTCACCTTCCTCTACAGGCTCAAAAACAGCCTTAGATTTCCCAAAGAAACAGAGATAATAATCAAACACAGCTGGTTCGACAGAACCGTGAAAAACCAAATGCAGAGCAACTTCCAAAAACCGAAAGAACACAATGACCAACAAAAATTTCCCTATCCTCTTTCCAAGGTGGGCTGGTCGCGAAGACCAAGAAAATTAATGCATTGAAGGCACTGCCTTTTCCTTTTTCCTCACGCCACCGCCGACTCGGGTTGGCGAATTGCCAAATTTCAAATTTTGCATGAAAACAAAGTTTAGTCTCATGACTAACTGAATGCCCCCTATCTTTTCCATGTTCCCGCCAGACTTGGCGCTGCCCACGCAAGGACCTCATTCATTGTCCAATAAATTCTTACCTTCCCTCCTTATCCTTTCCATCCCCATGGGTCTGTGCATCCCCTTCCTTAGGTTAGGTTTAGTTTAGGATTTTTAATAGTGTCCATATCTAGGTCATTTGCCTAGTTCCTAGGTTAATAGGATTTAGATCAATTTTCACCCATATAGAATTTAAAAATCCACATAGGATAGTAGTTAGGGTATAAGGTAGAACTTAGGGGTAGATTAGGGTCTAATCCCCTAACACTTAATTATTCAATTTCCAATCAAGTCCTCCCGACTAACATCCAAATTTAACACTATGCAGGACGTTTCGTCCCATGTTCCACATACCTGAACCACCCGCCTCCAGGCTTTTATCACCTTACGCTGTCTAGCGTTACAACAGTGTATGGTTCGAGAATCGAACCTTTTCCATTGGCATCTACGTGCCAGATATTCATACCTGCTATCAGATGCTGCAACATTTATACCAACCTTTAGTCTGGTTTAAAAGTAAATCGACAAAGCGATTACAAGAAGGCCACAACATACCTTGGATCAATGGAATTGATTCAAGGTGTGCTGTCAATCAGTGAATAGAGTTCATCAAGCATACGAAAAATCTATTGTCACATCAGCAAACATACAAGCAATAATAACTGTTGTCCTATGTAAACAAATTACAATATACAAGAGTCCAGATTAGCAACACATTCCTTTAAGATCAAAAATATACCTTAACATGTTTTTCTTCATTTCAGCAGTTACAACATTATGAAAAGTAATCACCATGATAACTTACAAAAATCAAGGTGTTACATTCCTCCCTTCTTAAAGAATCATCATCCCGATGATCAAATTAACCAAATCAAGGAGTTTCTAGGACAAATTTCAGTTATTGTCCTTCCATTCATAAGTTCATACCAAAAACAGATTCACTCTCTTTAAAACAGTGTTTTAAGACAAATGTAAAATAGACCAGTAATTGTCTATTTTTGTAGAATTATCAGTTTTTCAAATTTCAATTTCGATCAAACAAGTATGGAAAAGCAGATCTCATTTCTTCGAGATTTTCCCAAGTTGCACTTTCTTCGTTGAACTAGTCCCACTGGACCTTACATTGATTCACTTCGCGATTTCTTAAGTACAACTGGTGAGTTCCTAGCACTCGAATGGGCTTAACCACGATTATTCCTGGGTCTTGGACCTGCAAGGAATTCCAATTCAGCACATGTGATAAATCTGTTACGTATTTCTTAAGCAAAGAAATATGAAAAACATCATGCATTTGTGATAAAGCAGGAGGTAATGCTAGATGATAAGCTACAGGGTTGATTATTTCAACAATTTCAAAAGGTCCCACGTATCGTGGTGATAACTTGGTAGCCTTGCCAAAAGTTATTGAGCTCTTTTTCAGCTTCACCCGAAGAAAGACCTTCTCTCCCAGTTTATAATTCCTATCAACCCGCTTTAAGTCTGCATAACTCTTTTGCCTATTGGCAGCCTCCTTTAGATGTTCCCGAATCATTTTGATTTGTTGTTCCATTTCCATAAGGATTTCTGGCCCAATTACCTCTCTGTCCTCTACGCTGTCCCAGCTGACAGGGGTTCTGCATTTTCTTCCATACAATGCTTCAAAGGGCACCATTTTTAAAGAGGCATGGTATGTATTATTGTAGGAAAATTCAACCAGTGGAAGGTATTCCTCCCATTTATACTGCTGGTCCATGCAATACATTCTTAACATGTCCTCTAAAACTTGATTAACTCTCTCGGTCTGTCCATCCGTCTCCGGATGATATGCAGAGCTGAAGTTTAATTTAGTTCCCAAGGCCGCATTAAGCATTTGCCAAAACCTTGATGTCATCCTCGGATCTCTGTCCGATATGATTAATTCAGGTATTCCATGCAATCTAAAAATTTCATGTACAAATCTTCTTGCTAACACTGGTGCATCGTCTTTCAAATTACCAGCAATGAAGTGTGCCACTTTGGTTAATTTGTCGACGACAACTAGGATAATATCATGCTTATTTCTTGACATAGGCAATCCTTGAACGAAATCCATCGTTATCACTTGCCATTTGTACTGTGGAATGCTGTGGGGATACAATAATCCAGCGGGATGCATATGTTCCGCCTTAACATGCTGACATTCTAAGCAGTGTGTTACAAATTCCACCACATCCTTTTTCATTCCCTTCCAGAAGTATTGTTGCTTAAGATCAGCAAGCATTTTCGTAATGCCAGGGTGTCCAGAAAAAGGTGAATTATGAAATTCAGTTAACAATTTCCTTCTTAAGTCATTTGCCAAAGGTATATATACCCTGTTTTCGAACCTCAGAATTCCTTCATTGTCGAAATGAAATCCTTTATACCTGACATCCTTTGGATCTGCAGCAAGTGCTATTTTGACTTGCTGGAAATAAGGATCTGATTCCAAGGCATCTTTCACCTCATCCTTAAACTGAGTTCTTAACGTTATAAGAGCAGAGATATGCTTCCTTCGACTCAGAGCATCTACCACTCTATTTTCCTTGCCTTTGATGTAGCTTATATCAAAATCATACTGAGACAGAAATTCTAACCATCTTCGCTACCTTGCATTCAGATTTGGCTGAGTAAAAATATACTTCAACCCCAGATGGTCAGTTTTTAACTCAAAAGGTTTTCCTAAAAGGTAATGCCTCCACATTTGAAGTGCATGAACAATGGCAGTGAGCTCTAGGTCATGTAGAGCATAATTCTATTCATGTAACTTAAGCTTTCGCTTTCATAAGCTATGACATGGTTATTATGTGCGTAAGAATACCTCCAAGGCCTTCTCTGATGCATCCGTTACAACCATAAAATTTCCATTTGGGTCTTGTACAGTTAAAATAGGTGCTGTAGTTAACTGTTCCTTTAAATTTTCAAAGGCAGTTTCACATTTTTCCATCCAGACAAATTTCTTATCCTTCTTTTGTAATGAAGTGATTGGGGCAGCAATTTTTGAAAATTCCTTAACGAACTTTCAATAATATCCTGCCAAGCCCATGAAGCTTCTCACTTCATGCACGTTCTTAGGTGCAGGCCACTCGGTTATAGCTGTGATCTTTAAAGGGTCTACATCTATTCCGTTCTTGCTTATAACGTGTCCTAAATAATGCACCTCTACATCATAAAAGGAACATTTAGATAGTTTACCATATAACTTCCTCTTTCTTAAAACTTCCAGCACTATCCTTAAATGTTCTTGGTGCTCTTCGACATTTTTAGAGTATATAAGAATGTCGTCTAAGAATACAAGCACAAACTTGTCTAAGTATTCTTGAAAAATATTGTTCATCAGATTCATGAAGGCGGCAGGTGCATTGGTCAACCCAAAAGGTAACACCGTGAATTCATAATGCCCGTACCTTGTTCTAAAAGTTGTTTTATGAATATCTTCTTCCTTTATTCTCAGCTAATGATATCCAGATCGAAGATCTATTTTTGAATAGACTGATGCTCCTCGCATCTAGTTGAATAGATCATCAATCCTAGGAAGTGGGTATCGATTCTTAATAGTTGCCTTGTTCAGCATTCTATAGTCAATGCACAGCCTCAATGTGCCATCCTTTTTCTTTACAAAAATTACCGGCGCTCCCCATGGTGAGACGCTCGGTCTTATCAGCCCCTTAGTCAAAAGTTCCTGTAATTGAGCCTTTAGCTCTACCAACTTGAGGGTGGTCATTCTATAAGGTTCCTTAGATATGGGTTCGATTCCGACTTGATTTCTATTGCAAATTCAAACTCTCGTTTGGGTGGAAGACTGCAGCAATTCCTCCGGAAACACATCATTAAAACCCTTAACAATGGATATCTTTCCATGTAATCATTATCTTCCTCGGCATTTTCTGTCATTTTTACTACATACAAAGTGCAGCCTCTATTTTTAGCCCTTTTTAGTTGCATAGCTGTCATTTTCCTAGCGCTGACTTCACATTTTACACCTTGAATGATGTTGCTTTGCGGAGTCATCAAAAACAAAAATTTGTTTTTCATAACGATCGACTTTTTCCTTATGTTTTTCCAACTTGATTAACTCCAATAATGATATCATATGATCCTAAAGGAGTGACATACGGAGTCAACTTCGGTGGAGAAGCCAGGCAAGTCAAGAATTGCCCCAAAAAGGCACATTTCGATTTGTATGGGCAACATTATTCCCATAATGCACTATCCATGTTTTATCCATTTGTTCAGCCTTTCTTTTTAATTTCATTGCAATTTTAGTAGAAATAAAGCATTCAGTAGCTCCAGATTATCAAAAATTATGACTACGGGTGTACCGAATAACTTACTGGAACTTCTATAGGCGTAACTTGTTTTTCAAACTTGCATTAGCCACTACGGTGTGTATCCTATCTTTGCTTTGATTGCGATCATCCTTCTTCAGAGGACAGTGATTCACGTAGTGGTCCTTTCCATAGTTGAAGCATCCTCTAACTGGTCCTTTTCTAGGCTCAAATTTGTTACCAGCTTTGAAGTTATCATTCTGGCTTCCATAAGACTTTTGTCCATTGCCACTAACTTTTGTGAAGGTTTTGCACACTATTTACTGAGGTTTGTTCATTCTGATTTCTTGTTGTTATCTACAACAATTTTTTTTTCACACCAAACCTTTTCCAAGGCCCCCTTTTAGGTGTGAGAGATGAAGAAGATTTGGGAATCTTCTTCCTTATCTCTTCCCTATGAGTAGAAATTGCTCTCAATTTCTGTTCCTATCTAATTGCCTTTTCAACAACTCCTTCCATGGTGGTTGGGCCATGGACATCCACTTCGCCACCAATGATGGGATTTAATCCCATTATGAACTTCCGTATTCTGAACTTCTCATCAGCTTGGTACTGCGGCACATACTTAAGGAGTTTAGTAAACCCTTCCCATTATTCTGTCACCGTCAGCCTTCCTTGCGACCAGTTCTGAAATTCAGTCATTTTCCTATCAAAATAGAGTTGAGGCAGTCATCATTGCCTAAATTAACCCTTAAATTGATCCCAAGTTATGTCTGATTCGACAATATTCAACTCAACCTTACGGTTGTCCCAACATGATGATGCTTCATGAGAAAGTTGATATGCTCCCCATATCGCTTTGGTCTCCTCGGAGAAGTTTCTTATTGCAAAGTATTTCTCCATTTCACTGAGCCAATTCTTAGCTCCGTCCCTAAGGGTTGTTCCATCAAACTTTGGAAGACTTATTCTCTTTATGTCATTTGTAAGTTCAGCTGCTAATCTTGCCCTTTTATTTTCAGGATGATTAGGAGCATTCACATTATTATTATCAACACCCGGATTCCCTCCATTGGTGTTGTCCACAGGAGGTGGCTGATCATTTATATCAGCTTCTTCCTCCTCCTCTTCATTTCCCATTGACTATTGTTCGAGCAGTCGGATGATCTCTTGTATCTAGTAGGGCAGCAAGGATTTCATCCAACTTTTGAGTAGTAGCTACTTCTCCACCCAGTAACGGGTTGTTCGCAGCATTCCCTCTTGTTCTGACCATTTTCTGTTCAATAAGAAAATGTAAACCTTATTAATATTGTGGACTCATTAGGTCCAAGAGCTGCAACCTTCAGCTCTGATACCAAGATGTAACATCCCCATTTTAAGATACTAGAACAAGGAAAAAAATAAAAAAATTATATACAACGTTCCCTGTTATGAATTATATAATTCAAACACACGTTCAAGTTTTAATAATTGTTCTCTGTCCAAATAATGTAGTTTGGATCACACAATTTCCCTTTAAAACTAATGTTCTCTGTTCACATATTTGCAATATGGAACACACATTCAGTGCATTTCAATCATATAACAGATTCCATATGTTGTTGTAAATGACTTGAAGAACTACCGATCTCCCATTTCATGGCTTGGAGTTTCAGCGATCTCTCATTTCATGACTCGGCAACTTACCGATCCTTCATGTTAATTCACTAGTATAATGTATCTACAAGGTTCTCTTACCATTTCCGGTTATTAAAGTGATCCATTTAAGAAGCCTATCTGAATATTTGTTACTGATATTCATCTGACATCCTGCATCTTAAACTAGGTGATTAGGACAACGCAACCAGCACTTGTGATACTTTGGCCAAAGATTTTCACATGCTTTGCATGATCATATTCCAGGATGTGATACACACCAATGGAATACGTCCTTCACCTCACTTCATCTGTTATCTAGAATGGTCTTTCCTGGTCTCTACCAGTCCTTCCAATTTAAGGTCAAACTCCAACTAGCAATATGAACGAGTATAGGAAGTTACTCATGGTAACTAAAGATACGCAGACATATGGTGTCATCCCTAGACAACTCCGTGTGTCTGGTTACCTTTAGTCTTCCAGAGTCACTCTGTATATGTGATCACATTCCTATCCCCAGCCAAGAACTTAGTATCCAGCTTATGTAATCTTGATGATTTAATTCGGGAGGGCATTGTAATATGTCAGCTATAACATTGTGTCGTCATGAAGGCCCCACCTTCATGAAGACACCATGTTGTAGCTGCCATATGTCAATGTCCTACGGAATCCTCCCATCGAGAGTACACATCCAGCTCAAGTGTGATTTGGTTATGATCTTAATATTTAAGATCAACTTTCAGCAACCATGTTGATCCTTTATCCTCGTTCTTGTTACAGTTGTATGTAGCTAAGAGAGACTTAATCCGTCTTCTAGCTTACTACGCATCTCCTCCTTCATACCGAAGGGTTGCATTTTCTCTACTTGGTTCTTTTCTTAATCCTTGGATTAAGCAGCCCATTACCGATAGACTTAATAAGTTTAACCTATTAAACTTAACCAAGTTTCCCACAACTGTAAACAAATTTAGAATTCCATCCTATTAGACGTCATCTAAACGAGGTCTAATTCTCAATGAATATATTCATTTATTCTCCTTAACCTTACATATTTAAGGTCTGTTAACCATGGATATGTTTTTCCCATATCCTTACTTTCTGAATTTAACATTCGAGGCTATTAATGAGTCCGAATACGAGGTTTGGCTGCTCCTAAGTTATTTGATATTCCTTAGCTTTCAAGCTAATCCCGAATACCTTTCAGTTAAGAGATCATGTTCTTCCTAATCCTTTTTATTGTCAATTAAAAATTCATCTTAACCCAAGTATGAACTAATTGCACATTTCAACGTAAGAGTTGCATTTAGGTAAGAATAGATGTCATTTCCTTTTTAATTCATTCATGAACAATTGAATAATTCCAAATCAAGGGATAATGTTATATTCCCAACTTATTCAACAATATCAAACTGATACAGTCATTAAAATATCACACTTGTATTTGTATTCATCAATCCATTTCATAATTTATACATTTGCCAGTCCAAATGACTGGACTTTGTTTATATTAAACCACATTACAACTCATAAGATAGAAGAATGTAATTTCTTCTTTTCTCAATTCCTCGTAGAGGAATAATAGCTATCAAATACAATCCATCTTCAGACAATCAAAAGAAGTATCAGAAAACAACCATGTCTTCGTTTTACTCAAGTTCCATCTACAAAATTACTTGCACAGGTCAGTTCATTGAACTGAGCATATTAAGCACTTGTCATTAAAATGAGGTGCTTTTAATTAACTGTCTCAATAAAAGAACCCTACTTTTATGAAACGTTACTAAGAACATCATTCAAGAATTAAGTATCAAAAAGAATGAACAACATAACAACTGAATCATCTAAATACCATCCCAATCAGTCAAAGGATTGCTGTCCTCTTTCCTAAATAATCATTACAAAAAGTAATTTCCTTCATCAATTCCAGATTACAACATCTGTAAGAACTAGGAACACAAGTATGTATACTGTTGTTCTAACATAAATGCTATCAATTCCATTCCCTTACATTAGTAATAATTTCAAAGGATAAAATTTGACTGATAATATAAATCAAGTTACTTTCCTTTCAGTTCATGCAACTCATTTGATTTCAAGCAATCAAATACTGATGAGAAAAGTAAACAACAATAAAATATAAATGCTTAATCCCAAGCAATACAAAATTCGTTCCTAAACGATTACAGATTTCCAACTGTGTGAGAGAAGAAATGATCATTATTCCAAGTTATCCATCCACACTCCTTTTCCTTTCCTCATGACTGTACTGAAATTTTAATCCAAACGAGACACCAACCAAAAATAACAGTTCAGAGTGAAACTTACAAAATCCATTCAGAATTCACTTTCCAACAGCAAGGAATAATTCCATTCATATTCAGCTTTAAATGAAAACAAGGAAGAATTTATCATCCCTATCAATACTTCCTTTAAATCAGGCTCATACGAATACCAAAAACAAGTTGGTAAAACATCGTATCCATCATAGAACAAACAATGTAAGGATGCATACTATGCTCTTACTGTACTAGAAGAATTCATACTTCTTGCACTGTATTATGACCAAATGAACAGTTATACAGCCACTTATCAAATATTTACATGGCTTTCTATACCCATGAACACACACAATTCATAAACAACTTGCACTTTGCTGTTACCTACAACATGTCCAACCCGTAATGTACTGTGAGCTCTATTGTTATTATTTCCAGAATTCTAACAGTAGGAAGAGATTCATTCCTCTAATTATTTCAATAAGAAAACACCCATTTTCTTCAAACACAACAAGAATCACTCAAGTCGAGTTCATTTTTGAATGACAGTGCAAAATCAGAGATCACACGAATCATTTCATTCTTCCGTTTGTACAAAAAAACACAAAGCACTCAGGAAACAATCTAAATATCACTGTCACTTCCATCAAGCCGAACCTATAATGCTCAATGAAACCCAATTACCATTTCTTTCAAAATTTAAAACAGCAGTAGAAAGAAGAACTCGTTTCCTTATATTTTCAGAAAAGAAACAATGTCAAAACAAACTCACTTTACAGCTGCACAATTTCATTCAATATACCATATGCAAAGAAATACCCAGTTTGAGTTCCTTCTCAACAAACATTTAAATCCAAAATCTCATTCTCCTATTTCACAATGATGTGCAGAACTCAGAAATACAATATTCATATAACAATACCTTTATCAAGGCAAACCCGCATAGGGTATTAGATGCGCAAGCATGGTACAGTCAAAACAGTCTCAAACAACAAGCCAATTCTCATGTATTTCATTCATTTGCACAGAAATACTAAGCCATGATCATTTTCACGATGACAGTTCGAGTTAGAAGATCAAACCGCATCCACAAAACACAATAAAATCAACTTTCCATCACCTTCTGATTTCAAACAGCAAGGAGAAAACATAGTTCATTAATAAATTCAGTAAGAAGAACAATCACTTTCTTCAACACCCAAAAATACCCAAGTCGTATTCATCCTTCTCCTTTTTTTTCACAAAAGAAAAAGCACAGCACTCAGAAATATTACTCGCATAGCTAATACGTTCCACCACTCAAACCCATATTGGCAATAGAACGATTGTTCAACAATGAAAAAAAACTCATACAGCCTGTACAATTTCATTCAATATAATCATTTACAAAGAAATACCCAGTTCGAGTTCCTTCTCAACAAACATTTAAATCCAAAATCTCATTCTCCTATTTCACAATGATGCGCAGAACTCATAAATGATTCACGCACAGCTAAGTATTCAAAAGCATAATTTCATAATATAAATAACGAATCCCAATATTTTTGAACAAATCAACACGATGGATTTGTATTTTCAACTCAATACTTATGCAAAGTCAGTTCAAATCGCAGCAATATAAAGAAAAACGACTATACCAAAAATCATCTCCATCATGACAACAAAATTGAATAAACCCAAAACCCCTTCAGAAGAAGAGCATGGTTGTTTTAATGAGACGATTAAGAAAAAGCAAGCAGTTTAAGGAGAAGGGCTTAACATGCCTGAAATTTTCCTTGAAGCTCAAAGAAAACCACACCTACAGGAGTTGTTTCCTTCCACGGAAACAATAGTAAAGCTTCCCAAATAGTCACCTTCCTCTACTGGGCTCAAAAACAGCCTTAGATTTCCCAAAGAAACAAAGATAATAATCAAAAACAAGCTGGTTCGATAGAGAACCGTGAAAACCAAAAGAAGAGCAACTTCCAAAACCCGAAAGAACACAATGACCAACAAAAATTTCCCATATCCTCTTTCCAAGGCGGGCTGGTCATGAAGACCAAGAAAATTAATGCATTGAAGGCACTGCCTTTTCCTTTTTCCTCACGCCACTGCCAACTCGGGTTGGCGAATTGCCAAATTTCAAATTTTGCATGAAAACAAAGTTTAGTCTCATGACTAACTGAATGCCCCCTATCTTTTCCATGTTCCCGGACTTGGCGCTGTCCACGCAAGGACCTCATTCATTGTCCAATAAATTCTTACCTTCCCTCCTTATCCTTTCCATCCCCATGGGTCTGTGCGTCCCCTTCCTTAGGTTAGGTTTAGTTTAGGATTTTTAATAGTGTCCATATCTAGGTCATTCGCCTAGTTCCTAGGTTAATAGGATTTAGATCAATTTTCACCCATATAGAATTTAAAAATCCACATAGGATAGTAGTTAGGGTATAAGGTAGAACTTAGGGGTAGATTAGGGTCTAATCCCCTAACACTTAATTAATCAATTTCCAATCAAGTCCTCCCGACTGACATCCAAATTCAACACTATGCAGGACGTTTCGTCCCATGTTCCACATACGAACCACATACCTCAGGCTTTTATCGCCTTACTGTTGTCAGCGTTACAAGAGTGTATGGTTCGAGAATCAAACCTTTTCCGTTGGAATCTACGTGCTAGATATTCATGCCTGCTATCAGATTCTGCAACATTTATACCAACCTTCAGTCTGGTTTAAAAGTAAATCGACAAAGCGATTACAAGAAGGCCACAACATACCTTGGATCAATGGAATTGATTCAAGGTGTGCTGTCAATCAGCGAATAGAGTTCATCAAGCATACGACAAATCTGTTGTCACATCAGCAAACATACAAGCAATAATAACTGTTGTCCCATGTAAACAAATTACAGTATACAAGAGTCCAGATTAGCAACACATTCCTTTAAGATCAAAAATATATCTTAACATGTTTGTCTTCATTTCAGCAGTTACAACATTATGAAAAGTAATCACCATGATAACTTACAAAAATCAAGGCGTTACATCATTGCTAGTGCAAGTGAAGTGGGAGAAAGATGCATAGAGTATCTTCCCTCTTCTTGGTGAAGATAGGAATATCCAGACTCCTAAGTTGTTCCTCATTCTAGCTCCATTGAAATGTAGAGTCCACATTTGGGAATCCTTCATGAGATTATTTTCATTTTTACTATCTTCCCTCATAATCTTTGGGATGTTGGGATTCTCATCAAAGATCACATAATTACCTAACCCAATGGAGTCAAAATTTTTGAAGGGGTCTCTCGGGTGATAGGTCAACTAAGTATTTTCTACTTTGATGGTTTCCTTCATCTATATATGAATCTTCTTCTCGAGTGATCATGGCATGTGAGGCCTCAAAACCTGAGGCTACTTGATCTGTAATATGTTCCTCGATGAGGGGTTATGATAGCACCTTCATTTTTATCCATAATTAGCTTACGATGAATTAGATGATACCAATCAAGGGACATGTAGCCTCTAAATTTAGTCATGAAATCATGGGATAAACACAATCTAAAGACCATTGGAACATCGATTACCAATATATCCTCTCTTGAATGGTTATGTTTGGGTAGGAATAGAGCTATAATGGGATACCTCTAATAACACTAATAGTTTGAACTAATTTCCCATTCAAGCTGCATGAATCCTCTCTTTAGGGGATCATATTTAACTCCCAAGGCATTCGTAATTGATTTGGGAATGACCATAGTGCTTGTACTAGAGTCTATCATGGAGTTATGTAGCAATTTTTTACCAATTATAAGATTCATGAAGAAGGGTTGGGGTCTTGGTTTACTTACCCCTTCTTTCTAGTTCATTAGCACTAACTCTATTTAAACCCGAGGTGTTTTGAGTTTTTATTTCCCTTTCTTAGTTCAATTCGGGCCACTACTAGATTTCAACGCCTCTTGAAGCAATTCCTTTTGTTCTAGAATGCCCAAGATATCCCATAAGGATACATTAGTCGGTGCCCTTTTAAGTTGTTTGAATACATTCATGGGCCCGAGTGGTTGCACTTTGGGGACTTGTTGGTATTTCACCCTCTCAACTGTTGGATGGAAGGTCCCTTGATTCTGAGTGGTTGTCGGGGTTTCTTGTCTAGTTGTGGGTGAAGGGACGGTGAACATTAGAGGTTCTTTTCTTGCTCCATTCATAGTTGTAGAATCATGGATCACAACTTCCATCATCTTTCTATTAGAGTGAGTGTTGTAGTTTGATTGTACCAAATTTCTAGAAGTGGATACTTAATTTTGAATACAAATTATTCCCCTTTGATTCAAGAGAAAATCACATATTTAGGCACACTCTTTGCCTCTTGTTTTAGGGACATCCCTTGCATTTGCACAACAAAGGCAAAATTTTGGATTCTCAGACTGATAAGGTACGGAATAATTGACCTCATGGCCTTATCTCACTCTTTAATTTATTACTTTTTTTGTATATTCCCTTGTGGGAAATATTTTTTCATATGAGGGGTATTTTAAGGGAAACACCAAGCATTGGGATCTTTTTCCAAATTATTTTGTCATGGAATCATCTCTCTCCCACCATTGGGTGGGCGAGTTTGGAGTAGCGTCGATAATAGGATAATTTGGTTAGATGGCTATGATGGTGGTGATCTCGAGGCATTTTGATATTTTGGAGGACAAGAAGGTTTACTCCTTGATAGACTTTATAATTATGCCAAGGGAATGCACATTGAATCCTCTTAAGATTAAGTATCTTATTAGAGAATTTCATAAGGATATTTTTTAATTCCTCCATCTCCAAAGAAGATGATGATGTTGTTGCAGACCTTTGGCGGTGGCTTCTTGAGAGGATGGGTAGCTATATATAGACATAAAATTTTGGGAAGAACTTGAGGTCTACTCTTGAGGAAGGGGAGCTATCTTAGGATACACTGACAGAGTGATCTTCGGGGGAATTTTCCCAACATCTATTTAGTTATTCTCATCCTGGACTACAATATTGTATGCTTGTGGCAAAGAATCCCCTCCTAGCGATTGAATCATGAAAAATATATCTAAATTTAGAGACTTTAGATAAAAGAAAATAGCCATACCTGCAAGCAGTCTAGATAAAATGGGATACTTTTCCATGTCTTATGGAATCTGGTATTGAAATCAGTCATGGTCTCTTGCAGATATTTCTCGATTTCGATAAGTCATTATAGGAGCAAAGAACTATCTCCCTTTTCACTAAATTTTGCAAAAATATGTTTCCCAAATTGTCCCAAGTATTGATAGAGTTAGGAGTTAAGGATATGTACTACTTGAGAGATTTTCCCTTAAATGAGGTAGCTAGTAACCTTAAGGAAACATCTTTCTCCGTGATGTAATGTATTGTGCATATCTCGCAACATCTTGAAGATGTTCCTCCGGGGTCTTGAAGTCTTCACTACTAAACTTAGGCAAGTGCCTTCAAGTACATTTTCTGGGATGGGATTCCATGTTTTTGGATGCACTAGAAAGATGAGTAGACTTCCTTGATTCCATGAGATGAATTGTCTCAAAGGAGGAGGTGGTTGATGAGCCATTATGATAGGTCTAAGAACTATAGTGGATTGTAAGAAGGGCCTACCAGGTGGAGGTGTTGAAAGAGTTTATTTTGGAGGAGATGAATATCTTTGAATTTTTCTACCTCTTCCTGGGGATAAATGTATGTATTCAAATGCACCTTCTTCTCTTGTTCTCGAACTTGTTTGAATCCTTCTCATGAACTAGAGAGGATTAAACCACCAATATTACTAAAACTAGTAGATATTTGGAATGGAGTTTCCATATGTGTAGCTACAGAGCCTCCAAAGGATGGAAATTTCTATGTCACACACCAAACCTAGCAATATTTGAAGTTTAAGCTTTCATTGTTGTCCCATTGGGCATGCCAGAAAACTATTGACAATTATCTTTGTAGATGAATCACCAAAGTTGTGGGAAATATTAGAGATGTGGGACTTGACCCCTAATATAACCTCCAAATTTTATAGAAGTTGTCTCTTCTCTGATTTGGGTTGAGATAAGGGTTATAGAGAAAACAAAACAATATGTAAATACTATCTAAGGCAATGTGCTAATACTTTACTATAAATCACGGTGATATATATCGAAATAACTACTAAAATAGTCAAAGAACATCAAGCATGATCTACTATTTCAAAGATGTTTCAAACTATCAAAGGTGGAATGAAACTTAAAACATAATCGTATGTAAATGAATAGATTTATGTAAAGATCAAAAGGTTTTTAGCATGATAGATATTTAAACATTCATCTAGAATTGAATACAAGTAAACAAAAGGAAACACGGGATATAGAATATTGTGAACTTGTAGGTGCATAGAACAAGAACTCTTATATATATAGAAAATAGTACATAAGGCAAAAATGGCATAGATTACAACACTTCTTTATAATAGAGCCTTGCTAAGGCCAATGAACATAATAGACTAAACCTAAATTCCTCCCTTTTGACGTTCTGGAACTTCTTTTTCTATCTCTATGTATATATATGTCTGGCACAAGAACATTCTCTTATATATCTTCATGGCTCTTGCTTCAACATACCTCCATTAAGGTTTCCACCATCCACATTTAGTTTTTACCTACGAAATCTTTGACCTTTGGAGAAAAATATCAACTGCATGCTTTAGGGACTGAGATCACATTCAATCTACTAAATCAAGAGCCCTTCACTTCTTTGATTGGTCCATTCATTGGTGGTAGTTGCATGTGTGACATGTGGAAACCTTGCATGGCTGACGAGGCTTCTCCTTTTCTCTCTCCTTTTGAAATTGTTTCTAGGAGATGCCTGTGGGCTTGAGCATTCCTTCCTTTTATCTTTGACTTTTCATCCCACGTGGGATGCTTTGTTATGCTTTAGCCATGTGGTTGATTCTCACTACTCAAAGGATCTTGATTATTTGTGCTTTCTCTAAAATTCACCAAAGGGGCTCGTGGATACCTTTCATGTTCAATTCCATACTTAGGAAAAATTTAGTCCCAAAAAAATACAAAAAGAATGCCAAAAGGAAAAAGGGGCCAAGGCGACAAAAGGGAATAATTTAGGTTTAGTCTATTGTGTTCATTGGCCTTAACAAGGATCTGTTGTAAAGAAGTGTTGTAATCTATGCCATTTTGGCCTTATGTACTTTTTTTTCTATATAAATAAGATTTCTTGTTTTGTGCACTGCAAGTTCACAATATTCTATATCATGTGTTTCCTCTTGTTTACTTGTATTCATTTCTAGATGAATGTTTAAATATCTATTGTGTTACATGCCCTTAGATATTTACATAAATTTTTTCATTTACATATGATCATGTTTTAAGTTTTATTCTGCCTTTGATAGTTTGAAACTTATTTGAAATAGTAGATCATGTTTGATGCTCTTCGACTATTTTAGTAGTTATTTTGATATCTATCTCTGTGCTTTTTAGTAAAGTTTCGGTGCATCACCTTAGATAGGATTTACATATTGTTTTGTTTTCTCTCTAACCCTTATCTCAACCCAAATCAGAGAAGATCCAACTTCTATAAAATTTGGAGGTTATCTTAGGGGTCAAGTCCCACATCTCTAATATTTCCCACAACTTTGGTGATTCATCTGCAAAGATAATCATCAACAGTATACGTGCTCACTATCCCATAAGCAATAACAAGAGTTTGATTACAAGATAAAAAGACTCGAAATGATCTAGAAGCCTCCCGAAATGCGGGAAATGTCTCCATAAATCAAAAAGGTCCCTTCACAAGTAGTCGGTTAGAAAAAGTTCAATAACGTTTGTTTTACAATTAATTTACCCAATTAATTTAATTATTTAAAATAATTAAAAATTAAAAAGGGTTTAATTTTAAATAAATCTAACCTCTTAAAAATATTTCCTTCCTTTAAATAAAAATTAAGGCCCTAATATTAATTTAAATAACTAAGATAAGATTAATTACCCTAGGATGTATTAAATGATATAGCCTAAAGTTTAAAAAATCATGCAAATATAATAAAAAAGTGGGTTTGGAAATTTGAAGAGGGAAAGAGATTTTAAAAAGTTGTCAAACCACATAGGAGTGCCAAGTGTAAAGTGTTAGGAAGTGCTCGAGGTGAAGTGGGGTGGTTACACGATGCGAGCAGAGTCAACTAACACACATAAAGGAAGAGGTGTAACAGACGAGAGATGATAGTTTCTAAAAATGCAAGTAAGGAAGAGGGTCATATATTTAATGCCAAGAAAGATTCGACTTGCAGGGAGCCAACTATAATAGGAGAGTTGATGATATAGGTTTACGGGGGCCGAGCCCACATAGCAAAACCCCGAACAATCTGAGTTTGGGAAACACGGCGCACGGAGTTGAGTCAATGGACAACGCAAATTAGTTTTACAAGAGACTAAGAGTCCAATATTTTAGGAGGCTCAAGTTCAATGTCGAGTAATAAACCGGAAGAAACAGGCCAAGCCGGGTTGAGCTTCCAATGTGAAGGGAGGTTGGAAGAAATTACTCTACAATGAGGTAAAATCACAGGGTGAGAGCTCGAAACTGAGCTAAGTCCATAAAAATTACTTGAGTAGGGAACAATAGAAGAGCTCAAGGGAGAGCTATGGGTAAAACAAAGTCGACGCGGAGGGGATATTGAGTTGGTTCGATCGCAAGGTGGCTCGTCGTATAACTTGACGGGGAGAGAATACTAAGGATCTCATCCAGTGGAGCTCACTAAGCCAAAAAGGAGCTTAGTTAATCTGGGAATGAGAGGATCCTGGGGTGGAAAGAGTATAATAGAGAATCACGGAGGAGGGAGTAGTAGGAAACAAGAATAATTCAAAGAATTAAACTTTAATGAAAAATTACAATAAAACCAACAAAGCTGTAAATACCTCCAAACTAGGATTTTCTACCAAATGTATTTCTGACCAAATATATTTAATAGAGAAGCCCCTAAAATTTCATGTGCACAACACAAACCACAACAAAGAAAACTCCAAATAAATATGTTAATCCAGTTAACATGATCAAAAAATGATTAATAAACTTCTATGAGAAGTGATAAAAATGAGGTGGGAGTATTTAGCAATTAATAAATGTGAGTACATGTTTACCAAATTGCAGCTCTAATACCATGTGATATTGGATTGTGAGGATCAAATGGAAGTATGAGCACATAAACAATTTTTCACTCTAACAAAATTGAACATGGTCCAAGTAATCAACAATATTTTAATCGAACAACAAGAATCATTCGGAAGTTAAAAATAGTCTACTCATCCTCGTAGATCAAAATACAAGGGTACATATTGGAGTGTTGTGTAACTCCCATGCCTATTAAATCATTCTCCCATGAGGAGAAAATGAATTAAAATTTCTAAGATGGAATATAACTATCATATGATGCCAATGATGCATATGACAATGATATATTCTATGAAAAAAAAGCATATGTCATATAATTCATAAAGACCTATAACCTTACCTCGGTGAGATGAATCACCATGTGAGGTTGATAATTCCCCAATTATGACAAAGTAAGTACCTCACACCAACAATATCACCTCATGTGAGATAATAGTTCATTTATTCGTGTTATGACAATGCCATGAGGTTGTGTGTTCTCATTGTGGTGAGCGGTGCAATTTTATGCTTAGGACTTATGGTGTGGATCATTATTGCTTTGTGATAATGACATAATCACCATCATGTTCACAATGCTACTTGATTTGCATAATTATGTGTTTATGTACTTGTGCATAAAATGATAAGTTATTTGGAATTTTATTAACAAGAAGAATAATGATAAGGGTTTGATAAAATAATAATATTATATAATTAAGTCCTTCAACAAAAGGGTATTTTACTATGGGAGATAACTTGGTGAAATGGTCTTGTTGGCACCAATTTGGGTTTTGGGGCAATATAGTTAAAATTTTAGGATTTAATATTTTCATGGTGATAAACTCACAATTTTAGATATCCTTATCACTCAACAAATATGAAAAATGATTTCCCCCTTTGCTCTGCATATGTATAGGTGGATTCAAAAAAAGACATGGGAAGATTTTTAAGGTTTTTATTTTAAATGTCCAAATGATAAGTAATTGGTTAAACTCATTTGTTAGAATATGGTCAAATTAAACATGAAAACAAAGAACATGAGAAATATATCAATGTTTCCAAAAATTTGACCAAGATAACTATTGTAACCTTAGATGAATGAATAACATGTGGCAAACATCAACATCCCCATGCCTGTAATACTTTTTGGCTTATTTTTTTGGATTTAAAATTGATTTTTATGTGTTTATCTCATTGGAATGATTTCTATTTGAGTTTAGTTTCTT
Organism: Taxus wallichiana var. yunnanensis; assembly: GCA_018340775.1. NCBI lineage: Eukaryota > Viridiplantae > Streptophyta > Pinopsida > Cupressales > Taxaceae > Taxus > Taxus wallichiana. The sequence goes on along the minus strand of CM031238.1, from coordinate 455,826,987 downwards.
ACTACACTAACTTATTATAGGTGGAACTCATTCATTCACTTTCAAGATATCATTCTCTAGCCATTAATACTTGGAAATCTATGGTGAAGAGAATGGTTTTAGGCTTGAGTTTCAACTCTACACCTATAGAAGACATGTGTCAAAAATATTTGAGAAAATGATAAAACATAATGAGGTTATAATTGTTATGATGAGTAGTGGCACCAATGGTAGTTTTTGACATCCATCGGTGACCCAAAGAGGTGGAAGACTAAGCCCAAGTCTCAAAATATCATGGTGAATGGTTAAGTTGATTGAGGCCATGTGTCTCAACTTAGAAATATATAAGGTTTAAGGAATGGATAGAGGAAGATATATGGTAAAAATCGGTTGGCCACAAAGCTTGTCATTAGATTAAATTTGATGGTCTCCTCTAATATAAAAGTGAGCATAGGGACATCTTGGATGAAAGAAATTGTAGCGAGCATTGACTTGGTTTTTTGGCCATATATTTTGATAGGGGACTTTATTTGACACAACATTGGTACCATTAGAAATATTTTGAAGTTGGTATGATCGACCCCCCTTTTTTTGAAATTTTCATTCACCTTCATGTTCATCACCCTCCCATTTTTGACCTTGAATCTTACCTTCTTGGTGAAGAATAATATAACTACAAATTTCAATCACACCCTTCTTCACTAATCTAATAATCAAAAAAAAATTGAGAGGAAACAAATTAGTGGACCATTGTTAGGGATGTGCCAAACAAAATTGAAGGGTTCCTTGCTTTTATTTTCATATAAGTAGTCTTTTTCCATCTTCAATTATTGCATTTTATACAAAGATTTATGATCTTTTTCTTCCTTTATGAAGTGGCAACTCCTATTGAATTATTAACCAGTATGCTTCAAGATTTTTCTTTTTTCCAAACATTTGATATTGGTGGTTTGTGTTTTGAATTTTGGAAAAAATATTAAAAATTGGTTTTGTTTCATTTTTCATGTCGACTACTCTTTATGGAAGTTATCCTTGGGATCTATGTTGGAATAGATAATTGATTTCTAAAGTTGTGATTACATTTTTAATTTTCTAAATTTTTATATTTGTGGACATTCAAAATGAAAGCCATCATTTATCCCTATATAGTTTTAGTTAAATTGTATGCTCATTCGAGATGTTAATAAATAATGGAATCATTGAATGAGCCTAGCAATAGTGGTAGAAATTATCCTCATGATAATAATATCCATCTATTTAAATCCTCATTTATTGATCATATATTTAGATATTTTTATATAAATTGTTTATCTTATGTTTGTGTTTTTTCCCTAAAATGATTACGAAATGTTACCTAAGTTTGATGGTAGTTGTAGAAGAAAATGGGGAAGAAAATTAGAATCATTTATCAATTTGGTATATGGTTATGAGATTGATAATGAAGGTGTAATTGTTATATTATTCTTTCAATTCTTAATTTTGATGTTTTTGAATGATATTATGATATTCCTACAAATATTATTGATTCATGGATAGATTCATACACCTTTATTCAGTAGTATTTTGATAAAGTTTTTTTATTATTGGCAAATAGTTTTTTGAAAGGGAATATACCCTTGAGAACAAAAGAAGGCCTAAGAGCCAGAATAAGAGTGAGAATCAGAGAGAATGGATCAAGATCCGAGTGTTACAATGAAGCTCGAAGTAGCCAGAAACAGCTACTCAAACGAGACAAAACAACAAAATTACTACAAAAAGCGTAAAGAGACCGCAAAAAAACAGCAAAAAAACAAACAGAAGCAGCAGAAGCAACCAATACTACTTCTTGGTAGCTTTTTCGATGCTGGTCTTGACTCTCTTCCAGGCGCGAAACATACCCAAAGTTGTCATGTGGGCAGCATCAGTTTTATCAAGCTCCTCAATGGTTCTTTTGCTCTCTTTTTCGTTGCCCCAAAGTGTAGCCGGGACACCGCTGAGGTTGGAAACACTTTTGGCATGACCCTCAATGAACTCCTCAATTTCCCTAAGGGCGGAAATGTTGTAATCATGTCTAGTTTTGGCCATCCCTAAGCGGGAGTCTAAGGAGGTCAGCTTCTTATAAATGTCCTCAATCTGACTGCTATCAATGTTCCCCTCCCCCTCCATGCTTTTCTTGCCTTTCTGTTTAGCCAGTTTCTTGACCTCATCCTTCAACAGTTTCATCTCAGCCTCTAAGGCCTCCAACCTCTTTGAAGAGCTATCCAACTGCACTTCCTGGGGACTGGCACTGCTGATATTCAGAAGATCATGTGCAATCTCTAGTTCGAAAGGCTCCTTCTCCACAGCAAGAGCCTCAAGGTTGAGCTTCCTGGAGGCCCTGGTGACCGGTCTTTTAGAGGTAGAGGTGAGGTGGGTGGCGGGAGCAGCAGCAGGGGGAATGGATGGAGAAGCTAGAACAGCCGGGGCATGACAAGTGGTGTGACGGCGGTGACAGGGCGATGGGAGAAGCAGGTGGCGATGAGCAGAGAGCCCATCAAAGGGGTAGTATGGCTAGGAGAGGAAGGAAGTCCAGGGTATTTTAGAAGGCAACATTTATGAATCAACAAAATAAGTCCTTGATGCAAGGGAACTGCCCGGGTGTGCTTCTGAAACTCCAAAATGGAGCGTTCAAGGGAGTTCAGCAGATAATGGGGAAAGTAAACCAATCGATTCCTACGGAAGTGGTTTAGAAAGATAAGATGTTTAGCAGGGACAGTGACAAACCTACCTTCTAAGGAGATGAATCGAATCATCATGCGAGTAACCTCATCATAGGGTGGAGGAATTGAGCTAACAAGCAGGCCCATTGTACCAAATGTGAGCTTCTCAGATCCCTCCACAAATCTTCTTTCTTCAGCATCTCTATCAACCCTTTTGTTGAAGAAGCGGTATCCCTCCAAACAAAGACCGGTCGCTTCAGCAATAAGATCTTCATTGACCAATATCTTCTTTCCCCCGTAGTCGACAGTCCGCTCCTTCCATTCCTTAGCAAAATGCACAGAAATGCTTTGGTCATGTCCCTGCACCTTTTCCATGAAGTTGGTGAAGCCACCTTTGCTGAGAATGTTCCAAAGCTCGATATTTTCCTTCCAGTCGGGGTCCGCGCATGGCTCAATTTGGCAGGGAGGTCCTCCCATCTTCTCTGTGAAAGACTAATTACAAAAATTTCCCAGATGCCTGTGTGTGTAGAGACCTGTCCACTTCTTGCTATTGTAAACCGCACAAAACTGGAAACTATAGCCGTTGCTCTTCCCACGAACGGCTGCGTGACTGCTGAACTGAGCCTGTGGGAAGTCACGTGTGTGAGTAGCTCTCTCTCTGTCAACAATCACATTACAACTTCCATCGGTTTCGAGGAGCTATGAATCTAGATTTTAACAGTTGTAGTACATCCCGCATGCGTGATTTTCAAATCAACATAACTCCAATTGGAGTTCCCCAAATAATTCTTACTATCATGAATATTTGATATTATTTACATCATCATATTCATTAAAGCAACACGTGTGAGAGTGTTATTGATGCTGATCTTCATCCAAAGATTATGTCTCATCTCTAGGGATTGCTTGCATATAGAAGTCCGCATGAATGCTGTTGTGGAGCTGATTAGGGATGCTGTTATTATCCCAGATGGTGAAATTAACATTAATGCCATAATTGGCCAGCGCATCCACCAATTTATTGCCCTCTCTATAAGTATGCCTGATTCTGATGTTATTGAAAGTATGACTGATGCTTATGGACTCAGAGATAAAATCCTTAATACTCCAACTAGGAGATGAGGACTGATTAAGAAGTTTAATGATATTAAGGGAGTCCCCTTGATAAAGTTGATTGTGTTTCTCTTAGGAATTATTTTAATAATATGGTGAGGGAGAAGGATGAAAGTGTTTAAGATTTTAACCTCAGATTTAAGAAGGCATGGAATATAAGTCTAGATAAAATTATACCAAGTGAATCTTATGCTCTTGTTTATAGTGAGGCATTCAAAGTGCTCAATTGAATTTTTAATTGAGACACAAATTCCCACTAATAGTTGATCATGCTTGAACTTTGGCTTTAAAATTTGAAACTATCTCTCATGCCTTTAATTTATATATTATTTATATTTAATTTTAGTTGAATTTGCATTAATAAGATCTATATTCTATTTTGTTTAACACTTTTTAGAACTTAGAGAGTTTGGTGAAGGAATCTATAGTTGCGGGGTTTGATTTTAGTAACACGATTTATATTTTCTTACTAATATATAACCCCATGTCCATGGTTTATTACATACTCATTCTCACACATATCCACATGTTTTATAAACTTATGTATATTATTATAATCATCCTATTGAGTTCTAAATGCATTTTAGGTCTAATAATTTGATGTTTGATCCTAAAATTCATTCCCTTTACAAAATAATGAACTTTGTGAAAATCTTGATGAATTTAATTTTGTATTAACATGTGATTGTGGAAATTAAGAGACTCATTTTGATGAATCTAGTTAATTTATTCTTTATTTTAATGTTGATGATGGGCATGCTCGATGTAACACCTATGTTGTCTTATCATTTGTGCCTTGATATTATGCGGTTGGTTTAGCATGCCTTTTCAATGAAGTTACATTCGTTGGTTTTTATGTTTGGACAGCATGTGTGTTCATTGTTGTGGTATGTCGGCTCATTGTGACTGAACTCTATTTACCTAGCATACTTACATATCTTGGTTGATAAGATCATGTACTTGTGGATATGTTGTTAGATAAGTATGGAAATTGTGATTATTATTATGAATTTCTAGAACAAAGCACAACCTTAGTAAGATAAGGGTCCTGGTCTAATTTGTTGTGAGATCTACTATACTATTATGCAAATATGATGCTTTAGAATAATACCTGGATCAATTTGTAATGACCGAGTTGTTACCCTAAATCATCATGATGATATGGACTGTAATATTAAGGTATTACTTAATGTTTCTAAATCCATAATGTCACTACATTGATGGGCCTAAGTTGATAATAAACATAACCTAAATCTAAGATAAGGTTATGTTATTCATTTTTTAATTCTTTTATTTATACAAAATCATCCTTGTATTTTATATATGCAAAGGGGCCTATTAATGGATGAGTATGTTCAAATTTGAATTATCAAATCCTAACTTAGTATGTGATCCTAACAGAATAATCAGAATCCATAAAATATAATCTAAGGGATTATAATATTGGGGACCTATGTGGAGGTACCTATGTTCTTTTCAAATTATTTAAGAACCTAACCTATGGTTTATAATGTATGGGGATAACTTAAATTAATGAGGCATTGGATTCAAGTTTACATCCTTATCAACTCATACTTGGGCATATTTATAAACTTGGAATTAAAATGCACTACTAGTAAGTTAGTGGAAGCTCATCCAAATTTGGCAGGAAAGGCTACGGTCATTGATAAACGGTTTGGTAATGAATGTTAAGTTAAGTTTCACTTATCTAAATTTAAAATACCCAAGCATAGGTGACGGGAAAAACTAAAATGACTGAGAGTCCTCTTGAGCATTGAATGATCTTGAAACACCCATTACCTCCTTGTAGAACACAATTATGGTTTTGGAGGAAAAATAAAGGGTTTGGTTTCATTCTTGTTGTTTTTCCTTTCAAGTTCATGGAGCTCTACATGATGTTTGATTCTCCTATTTTTATGGGTTAATCTATTTTCAATTGGTGCATGTCATTTATGTTCTTGTGGAGAGGATATAGGAGGCTATTAATATATTTGGGAAATAAATAAGAAGGATAAAGGTATTTGGGGTTTCTTTGGAATCGATCGTAGTTTTCCTATGAAGCTAAATTTGATTGTGTTTGTAGAGGAGAACTTGAAGGAAAGAAGAGGAGCTCTACCATACATGATAGTCTCTATCTCTTCTCTTATATCTTGCTCTTTTTGTATCATTCATAAATGGAATCTTTCCTTAAATTTTATTTTTGCTTTATGGTTATGGGTTTTCGTTAAATGACTCGAAACTATGTTATTTGGTGTATCTGGTGGATTTGTGTATTTTGGGTATGGAAGAAAATACCTGGAAAAGATAGATATATAGTACCTATAATATAACTATTGTTGCATATATTTTAATGCTTGAAATGTTTAAATTGAAGGCTTACTATGTTAAACGATTCATCTTGTATTTTATTTTTCACTAATATTATGACAAATCAAACCCATACTTCTATTTTTATTCGGATATTTCGATACGATACGATAATAAGAGAAGGATGATGTATACTAATATAAATATAAAACCCTATGTAAATATATACAGGTATTCGATATATTTATCTAAACTTGTCCCCCTCCCTATTAATAGGGGTGACTTCTATGATCTAGGTTATTATTAGTTTATTTTCTTATTTTGATTGAATGTGATACACGAGATGGTTGGGTAGGTCAACCGAGAATTACGTGTGTTTATGGAATGATTCTTTTGATCGCTAATGAAATTCGTGAATATCATTCTAAGCATAGTCGTTTATTTCAACATCTAAGTCACTTGGGATATGTATTTTTGGCCTATTATTCTATTAAGGGTTGGGTTTTAGTGAATTGTCTAAGTGAGACTGTATTGATTTTGTGAGCTCACCATCCTTAAGTGGTCTGTAAGTAGTTATTTTTATAAGCTTTAATGGTTGAGAGGTTATCCATAAATATTGCATTAATCCCTCAAGTAATTTAAAATTTATAAGAAGGTTAGGGGTAATGCATCACCAGGCTTAACTGGTATAAGCCATTAGCTATGGGACTTTAAGGTTGTTTTTCTCATACTATTTTGATTTAAGTAAATAGTGACTATGTCACTCTGCCTTTTGGAAATGTTAAGGTCAGTGGTTTATGGGTTCACAAACAATGTACCTCTATTGAATTTACCTTTGAATTGATATAATTCATTTCTAACTATTAAGGGAATATAATTGCATGAAGTCATACCTATCATGAACCTTGATTAAATAAGGAACTACTAGCTAATGATGTACGACCATAAATCTATGTTTGATATGCTTATCTCCCTTAAAAATATGATATAGTATGAATTATGGGAAGGAAAATTGTTATTAAAAACATTGTTTTCAAGTGGTTGTATTAATATATATTCTATTTAGTATCATATTGAAATTAAGCAATAGCAGGACTTGAATAAGTGTGATATTAAAGTACTAGTCGCACTATGATCTTTCAAGTAGAGTAAGGAATTTTATAACATATAATTTTATTGATGGAGAATTATCCAATGTTAGCATTTAATTGTATTAAATAAGACTAGAGAATCATATTTATAAGACACATGAGACTATATAGAGTAGTAAATTGGATAATATTATGTTTTAAAGGATATTATATTTCTCAAATATACTCTTTTTGCACTATAGGCTGATCTTATGGGTTATTATTACTTATGTGAATGCTTATGATATATATTAATAAGTTTAAGTTATTAACCTACAAATGTGAAGAGTATCAAGTGTATTCAATACTAAAAATATTACTAAAATGGTTGATTAAACTGATACAATAGATTACACCTAAGTAATATCTTAAATCATTTCATTGAATGAAGAAACTTGAATGTATGTGTGAGTTTCCTTCTGGAAATTCTTAAATCATGTTGTCCCTATTTTACTAATGTGAATTTAATTTAATGCAATATTTCCTTTATGAAAATACTAGATAGAGTAAGTTGTTACAGGAGATATAGATCTTATCATGCCAGTTCGTATGAATGGCTGATAATTGCTAAAAAAATTAGATGGACTTCATAAAGAGTGAAAGAAGGATGAAGTTTAAAAATTTTACATGTGTTCTATTGATTGAATAAAGCTGAATTTATTACACATGATTGTATTTATCATGAAATGAAATACTCTTGTATTGTTAAGCAATAAAAAGGCTAGTTAGCCTATCTATTTGTATTAATTCGAAAAAGGAAAAATGTATGAATTATTATGTAATAGAGAAATTTTTACAAGTGATTCAAGAAATGAATAAGAGGTTGTTTGATATTCTTGGTCACATGTATTGTTAGGATATGAAAAGGATGACTATGAAATTTGGTTCCTATATGATCTATATCTAAGATACAAGATTATATTCCATTAATACAAATATATATAGATGTATTTGATTTATGGAAATTGAATAAGGTTTGATGAATATTTTGAGTACTATAATGCCTTAATATGAAGATGAATTTTATCAAACTAAGTAAATATGTGAGTCACATTTATATAACTCTTTATCTGGTGCTAAAGTTTCGTATACTTGGTATAAATTAAGCTTGTTGTAATACTGTGGTATAGGGTGAAATATATGAATGGTTGCAACAATTTAATTAGTAGCTATAACCTGTTACGGTGAATCATATGAACATATAAAATAATTATATATGTATGTGCATAAATACATCTATTAATTTATTGACATGAGTTGATAGTTAAAGGTATATAATTTTGTCTTTACCTAGTTTTAGCTTAGTATGGAAAAGGTTATTCTTAACCATAATTACTTAATTATGATCAAAGCATGATCATGGGAACTAATACATTCTACATATTTAATTCTATAACTTGAAATTTTATAGCATAAAATGTACTACCTCTAATTAAGTAAAAGAAAATTGTAAACTCTCGTTAGACCCTTAGGTACGAAACCTACCTCCGGGAGTAATGTCAGTTACCAAGGATTGAAAAATCAGGAATTAATTAAATTAATTAAACTTCCTAAGATGTGATTTTTGTTTAGCGTAACTTTGTGGGCTACCTCAACATAATAGCTACTATGACGTGATACCTCGTCAAGCTCCTATAAACATAACTATCATAAATCCATGGATTCAAGTACATGATAGGTATGACTTCCCAATAGAAGTATGGTTAAGTACCGATGTCATCTTATGATAACTACGGGAAAGGAAGAAAACCCATGGATGACGTAAGTCATTTCGGAGATGCTTACTTCCCCTTGGTCATCCTAAGCTGACTATCGAGCACTTTCTCATGCATGTTGTCCCGAATTAGCACCTAGTATGGATATTTAAAGTGATTGATGCAAATTAAATTATTCATAATCTAGATAATAGTTTTCGAGTGTATGGTGAAAGAAATATTCCAAATGATGATTATGTCATCATGGAATTGAGCATGGTATACATGACTCAAAACTTTGGCCAAAGTAATGCAAGCTACTGATTATGTTGTCATGATTTCACCTAGAATTAAATATGTAGGATATCAAATTCACAGATATACACTTTAGAGAATAACACTTGAATTCCCTTGAATAAATAAGGGAACCACAAGTATACTTAGTATACATATTTGATTAAATTGGATATGAGGGATCGGTTTTAATCTGACTCATACAGTTGCATAAGGTTTATTGTTATAGGATGGATTGATTAAGATAATGTTGGTTCTAAATTATGTGAATTTTAGAACAGTAGAACATTATGATAAAAAAATCCCTTGTATTGAAGTCTTAAAATGATGAAGTTACATTCGGACATTTCATTCTTTTTTTCTCTTTCACAATTTTTGATTCAAAATGTTTAATATTTAATGACTCTATTATGATTAATGTTGATAATGAGTTTTTATTCAAAGAATAAATTGTGTTGTAAAGTAAGAGACTCATTTTCTTGATTAAAATATTAAAAATACGTTAGGTAATATGCGTGTCTTGATAGAATATCAATATCCATATACTTTATAAAGTGATGAATTCAATTACATGTTTCATCTCGTCACTAGTTATTCTTTTAAGGATGAAGTTGTAGGGATATTTGTTTGTGATTATTTGTAAGAATAGGTAGGTAATGATATTGATTCAACTCCCATTGAGGTGTTTGAAGATGAAATATCTTTCACGTTTCAAGTGATGAACATAGTGAAAAGTTAAATGATTTAATGAATGATTCATGTTTTGAAATTATTAAGGAAGTGGAAGAATAAAACTTACATGCTCAATATTTTGTTGCACAAACATTATCCATATGTTAAAATATTTATGAGTTTTGTAAAATGAGGGTAAAGATATTGTGACTACTTTACATTGTGAGGAATTATCTCTTCCCACTTGATTAATGTTCCCATCCTCCCTCTCCTTATAGACTTGATAAGGTTAAGTATTAAATTTTTAATGTTTAATCATGTCCCCTTCATTTACTTGATCATTATAGACATAAAAAAATTATGATCATCAATTATAGCCTAAGAATGAGCTCTTTCCTTAACTTTATTTTAATCCCACAATTTATGAAGGTATTTTTGTATTTGATCTAGTACATGGTGAGTTGAAAAAGTAATATTATCATGAGTTGTGTTATGATTATGATTCAGATTCATATCTAGACTCATTTTATAATACTACTAACAAACCAATGTTTTTTTATGTGAAGAATGCAAATACATGTATTTTTTTATCATGTTATTAAATTTTAGGGTAGTGAGTTGTCCATTTATGATAAGATTGAAATTTTTCATGGTGATTTTTTCATTACTAAACTTGTTGTTGAGCCTATTTATTTTGATAAGGATGATTTTTGGAGCAACAAGTAAAACACATTAATAATAATTCAGAGAGTAAGTTTTCTTTTAATTTGAGTTCTAATCAAAATTTTGGGTGCATTGATGTCCCCGAGTTAAAAATTTACAATCATGTTATATTTTTTCCTCAAATTAATTTTAAAATAGAATGCATATGCTCATATTTTTATGAAAAATTGAGTATTGATCCCCTTGATATATATATATATATATATATATATATATATATATATATCTCTCGTGTGTGTGTGTGTGTGAGTTTTAGATTGTTTTATATGGTTATGATTAGGCATATCAGTTTTATTATCGGAAGATACTCATTCAGATTGGTATTCATTTTTGGATATGATTTAAAATTTTGGGCTTGAAAATTAAAGGATACATTACTGAGTCTTGGTTGTGGAGTGTTATGTTAACATTTTGTTATGTTACAATTTAGTAGAAAAACACTCTACATTAATAATAAAATGTGCATATTTCTCCATTCCTATGAATGGGTTTATTAATATAAATATGGAAACTCCACTCTTTGTAAAAAAATTTAAATATTTGTATGGAATTTTTATTTGGAGAAAGTGCTTTGCAAAAATAATAAGTTATTGTTTTATAAAATTTTGATCACATTGGTAACTTTGCAATGGCTTTTTAAGATAGTTTAGAGATTACAGAGTTTGGTGTTGATACCTTTTAATCTTGGATTTTAAATGGTTATATTTTATATGCACGAGTCTACTTCTACAAAATCTTATATTATCTCTAGTTACTTATAAGGGGTATATGTCTCACATCTAGAGCCAATGTTGGCATTTGGTTTTGGGGGAACTATGGTTAAAATGTTTGGTTTAAGGTTATTCATGATGATAAACCCACATTTTTGGAATCTTTTTACTCAAAATGTATCAAAATACTTTATCTCCTTTGTTTTTCATGTGTACATATGGAATCAAAAAGAATTTAAATATTTTAAAGGATTTTTGGCATGAATTGTCTAAATGATGAGTAACTAGTTTAACTCCTTTGTTAGAAAGAACATAAAAATTAAACAATAAAATAAAGGAAACATGAAGCCTATTTATGTTTCCAAACCTTTGACCAAATAAAATATTGATGCCTTAGAGGATGAAGAGCATGTGGAGAGAATGGCATCTTCTTGCCCCACAAAACTTTTGGCTTAGTTTTATGATTTGACACCGATGTGTTACACTATCTCTCATCGACATGAACTCTCTTTGAGATTAATTTCTCATTACATGATATTATTATAGGTGGATCTCATTCATTTTCCATCAACTATATCATGCTCCAACTATTGGAACTTGAAAATCTATAGTGAAGTGAATATTTTTGGGCTTTAGGTTTCAACTCTATATCGATAGAAGACACATGTCAATGATTGGCAAGATAAGGACAATTTCATAACAATGTTCCAAGGATTTGCAGTGAGCGGTGGAATTGATAGCCACCATTTGACATCCATAAATGGCCTAAAGATATGGAATACTAATCCCAAGTCTCAAAATATTGTTGTGAATGGTTAACCTTATTGATGCCACACATATTAAATCAATAAGAGATCAAGTTAAAGCATAAATAGATGAAGCTACATGGTGATAAGTGGTAGGATATAGAGATTTTTTATTGGATTAAATTTTATAGTATCCTCTAATATAAAAGTGATATTGGGGATGTATTGGATAAAAGTAATGGTAGCCAGTAGTGGTTTGGTTTTAAGGCCATAACTTTTAATAGGTAACTCCATTTGAAAAAGAGCGGTACCATTGGAAATCTTATTAAGATGGTTACACGTTGGTCTTGATTTTGATGAGAATTACTAAGATATTTATATAGTATGTTGTGATATAATTTTTCATTGTTTTAAGAATCTACCACCATTTGTCTCTAGTTTTATCTCATTTGCATGTGTAGGAGGTACCTCTCAACTACTCCTCAAGTGGTATGTATTTCTCAAATAAATCAATTAGAGCCCTTATATATTTAATGATATGTTAATTGGTGTCATTTTCATTCAATACATGGTTAAGATACATGATCTATTTGTGTGTTTGTTTTTCTCATTTATCATTGATTATCCAAAATCAGAGGTTCTTCCAATTTCATTTCTATAAATTTCTCTCAATTGTGTAAATAGATGAATCATTTTCTTCATCTAATCATCTACCAAATTTCCAAAACCATCTAGATTTTCCATTTTTGTTTGGATCTTTGATCCTCACATTTTCCAATCTACATGTGTTCTTGTAGCTTTGTTTTAGGTGTTTGAGTCAAAATAGTTGTAATCAAATCAAGGATAATGTAATAAATATGTAGGATATTTTCCTGTATTATTAATTGAGTTATAAATGAGATACTATAGTTAGAAGGAATTAATCATTAGATTCTAAAGTGTATTCACTCTTATTATTAAGATTTCATTTTCTCATTTGGTGTTAATTATGATGTGTAATCATGAACACATAACTTTATAAAATCTTATGTGATCACTTAGAGTGATCATCTTTCTACTAGATGGATTTAATAGTAGCCTTTTGTATCCATTAGGCATGAAGTATGCCTTAGATCTTGAAAAAAATTCTTGAAACCTGAATTATTTTCCCAAAACACTACCTGATCCCATTGGAACTCAGCACAAAAATTTAGAAATCAACTACCTACAAAACATCCTAGATCTTTAGCTTTATAATTCTTGGATTACAAACTTCTTAAAATATAATATGTTGGCTATAACAACCCAAACTATAACTATGTGAAACATTCCTCCAAAATTCTATAAAAACTACCAAAGTGACCAATGAAACTATATATAGAGAGAGAAAAGGCATACATGTTTCAATTGAAAATATGTAGAGTGTGCACAAACACTTATTCATCCAGAATAAAATCTACACTAAACCTATTCTAACAACAAACAAAATAAAATCACCAAATTTCACAAATAGGTTGAGATAAATATTTCCATTTTTTTATGAATTTAGGCCAAGATATTGACTTTGATATAAGTCTTGCAAGTGAGAAGGATGGAAAGAGGGTTCACAACTTCTAATCCTTCAAAATGTCAACTAGATTAATCAAATACACTTATATTTGATTATAATTTTTGTTTCAAATCTGAATTTTAATGTTTTTAAGATCATCCTCATGCTCTAAAACAAGCATGACTAGTAATAACTCTAAATTAATTATAGATATATCTCTTAAATAACACCCATCCTTCAAAAATAATGGGCTGACTTATTTGATTTCCTTCTTTCCTATGGATTCAGCCTCAAGGAAAAATTTAGTAGACACATGTTCACTAGCCTTAAACTCTAAAAATATTGTGATATCCTCCATGATTTTCTTCAATGTAGGTTTTGTCATTAGGGATATATTTTTTTCATTGAATTCATATTTAATATAAAGTATGAATCTATCAACATCTTCCAATATTTTACAAAGTTCATCCTCTTGGTGTCCCTTACATGGAGAATTTATAGTTTCAATATGATTTACTTCCACTTGTTCCTTATAAAATACATATTGTTCCTCCTTGAGTTCTATTTAAACACTTCTTAACTTATCTTGATTTATTTCTATGAGGTATGCCTCTTGGAAAGTTGAATGTGTGTTTTCACTATTAATATCATAATCACACCACTTTGAAATCTTCATCTCATCGTCGATGCTTGATGAATATTTTCTAAACAGGCATGAAAATCTTACGAGTGGGTGCATCTTGCTTGAATATTCATGTAGTCTCTAATATCCTCCTTCAAATTATTTAAATGACCTCCCATAATATGTTCTTGTGTATTTAGCTTTATTGTTTATAGAAAATCATGCTTGATTTTCTCTTGTTTATAATAACTCTCTAATAAAGTTGATTGATTTGAAATTAATGGTTTCTTGTGATGGTTTTAGGTTTATAAGTTGTTCTTGTTATCATAAAATTTGAAGATATCATTATCAATCAACATTGGATAATTGGGCTTTGTTAAGGTTAGATAATAGATAGGTAATTCTTGAGAGATGCCACATCTCTTCAAAGCTTCAAGACAAAATTTGGAGGGCTATGTAATTCCATATGTAAATATGGGAGGGAATTTTCACATGGTGTAAAGGTGCTTGGAATAGAAGGATATTCTTGATTCTGAAATGGAGAAAATGGATTATTGGCATGAAAACCATGCAATCAACAATGTTTCTTAAAAAATTATGAATTTATTATAATTTACAATATGATTAGGGATGGTTATCAATGGATGACTATCAAGAGATTGAGAATAAGCTCTAGAAGAAGGGCTTAAATTAGAAAATATATGCATTGAGGTTCTAGGATTTAAATTTCCTATTTGGATCATACTTTTCTCATCTAGAATGGCAGTATCAAAAGCATTAGAAAGGTTTACTCCTCCCATAAATTGAATCATAACTTGCTACATTTAAATCTAGATATTTAAAACAGTTGAGGAAAATATAATAAGGTGAAGGCCTTACCAGTAATGTAATCCTTTCCCAAGTTGTTTGAAATTTGAAGTTAAAATATAACAAGTATTTTTGATGCTCTCTTAATCATCATTGGTTATTACATTAGCAATAAGGGATCACTTTTTATCAAAACATCTTCTCTAAAAATTCACCAAACTCATCCCAAGTTAGAATATATTTTTGTAGGAGACTTTTATACTAGATAATATATTTTTCTTTGAAGGAGGTAGCTAACAGTCTCATACAATGTTTCTTTGGGTAACATGGTGGGTTGAGCTTTTGAGGTGATCTATGGGACTAGAATGGTTATCAACTATGAAATATGGGAGAATTTTGAGATTTATAGTTGGAATCTTAAATTTGAATTAGTAATAAATGGAAATAAAAACCTATTTAACATTAAAATGGCATTAATACTTTCGTATAACCTTATGCATGAAAATAATTATAATGAGTAATTGACCTAGTCAACATGTTGAATATTGAATTATTATAAATTTATAATATGATGGTTATATATCATAAATGATGATATAGATAATTTAAGGATGATATACTTAAATAATAAACCATATAATTATTAACAACAATATTTATGACACCATAATTTATTCATAATGGCTATTAAAAATGATATCTTGGAAAATAAAACCAATTAATCAAACATCGATCAAAATATGAGATGGTTGAATTAAATAAAAATAAGGAAGTGAATATAAATAAATTAAGGATGGTTAATAGTAATATATAATAAGTTTGAGCTATGAAAATATGGAAGTACTCAGATTAAACTGATGGAATGAATTAAACAATCAATTATTTTGAACATATGAAAACACTTCACCCTTGCAAAGTTGGCATTACAAATTTATCACTATTGATTTGGGGTCTAGGAATATGTCATAAATTAAGAAACTTGGAATTTATAATCATATATAAAGGCTTAGTATATCTTAATTATTTATTAGTGGAAAGGGATTAAATATTCAATGAAAATATATGTCTTATTGTTGATTTTGTTGAATTTTATAACCCACAAGTTCAAGATCAAAACTTGGCTCTCAAATATGAAAAATATATTATAATTATGATTTTATAGAATTGATAACTACAAAATATTGATATATACACCTTGATTATGATCTTGGAGGAAATAGGAGCCTAAATTTGATATGGCCATGTGTATGGCATGTTTTTGAAGATTTTTTGTGAAGAAAATTTAGTGACTTTATTATATGAACAAGATGATGTGGGTGATTATGACCTTTTTAGAAATAACAATGAATATTTTAATAGTTTGGAGGTGAATATGGAAATTTGGGTTTAGGACGCTTCTAATTTTTATCCTCATAATTGGTATGGTATATTTACAAGAATTTTTATTACTTGAGTTCTACTCCTAGTTTGGGATGATGCAAAAATAAGAAAACCCGTTTGATTCCTTGTAATGCTAGAACTCATATTTGGTATGGGACAATTATGAGTGAGATTATTTCTTGGATTTCATCCTCATTTTGGTGATTTTTTTATTTTATGGATTATCATTTATCATTGTTTCATCGAACTAAGAAAACATATTGTTATGACAATATTTGTAAACATGGAATCCTCATTTGGGAAACTAGGTATAAGTAAAAAAATTGAAATAGTAGATTTAAAAACTGATATGGATTAGTATTAAAATGTTTCATGATGATGACATGACTTTAGTGGAAAATGGAACACATAAAACTATATTATTTATTGTAAGACTATATATGGAACAATATACTTCCCATGTGTTTATTCTGTGGACTACGGTTAAGATTCTTGTAATGGAAATATTTTTGAGTGGTATGATACATTCACAAGAGTTCCTAATTATGTGTGTCTTATATCTATTTTTTCTTTGTTTTTATTATCATTTCATGAGAGAGTGGAATAGATGTCTCCTATTATGATTTGTAAATGACAATACTTTAAGATATGTGTATATGGACTAGGGAGTGACACGTATAGATGAATTAGATAACCTAATCTATTGGATCACACATAAAAAGTGTTATGGTTTGGGGTTGACTCCATATATAGTTAATGTCTTCCCTTATGTATAGTAGAGTAGGACTCATCATTCCCTAGTTCATTTTCATATTTCATTAGGAATGTGAACATGTTGTTATCATAATTATTTTTATCAAAAACCATATTTATTACTACTATTATTTCTAGGATGTTTCATTTTAAAACTATTCATATGTCTACCACTTTTAGGGGTGATTGTATACTACACATGGTATTTCTCTTCTACCTTATTGATTAGTCTCGTCTTGTTTATCATAATGGATAGGGATACTCTCTTTTTTAGAAAGGTGTATGGGGATCTATAATGTTCATGGTTAGAGGTAAAGTTCTTAGATGATACTCTTTATCTAATCTGCTAGCAGATTTATGGTGAAAGGATACAATCATGTTTTAATGTAGTTGTGATGTATTGTATTCATGATATCTATTGTATTATTGTATTTGAGACTGATGGATGTAAACTATTATACTTGTAACCTTTTGTAATTTTAAACACATATCATAATGTAATTGATTATAAATTGATTAAGAAATAGAGACTTATGTATATTGAATACATATAAACCATTATGTATTGTAAATTATGTAAAGTGAATCACATATTCTTTTGTAATGAATTGTAATATAATACTTGAGATGTAAATCTAAGTAATGTTGTAATATGTGGAATTGTGAATGAATGGAACTATCTAATTTTGTATCACTTATCATGGTCTTTTAACTATGAAGGAATCTATATGCTAACAACATGGATGTATTATGAACTATGTTATGAAATTATTTATCGGATGGAATTATTACTTGTCATGTTTTCATTAAATATTATTGGAATGGATTAATATGGAATGCATATGTTCAGGATAATTGTAATGCCTTAGTTTAATTATATGAAAAATCATATAGGTACTTATATATAATGCTTATGCATAGTTAATCCATTTCTATTATAATGGAAGAAAACTATAAAATTTAAAATGAATGACATAAATTAATCTATTATGTTAGATAACTCGTATTACTTGTATTAAGTATATATTTCCTCTTGTAGTTATTTATTTGATTAAGCGTAGGACTTGGAAATTGAGAGGTTTTGAATTTTGTATGTGGTTGTGTAAGGGTGATTTGAAATTTCGATTCAAAAACCAATTCTAGTGTTTCCTTATCACCCATTAGGGGATCACTACACCTTAGATATTATAACAACCACTTTTGTCACTTCACATCTAGGGAAAAATTTTACTTTATGCTTCACAATTTAAATACCCATATATTTAAATCCAACATAAACCTTAATAAAATCCATTTCGATAACTATCATAAACCATGTGCAGTTGCATGAGAGTATACATATCCTACTCGATCCCCCTCAATTCTCTTGTGAGCCAATACATCAAATGTATCCTTTGGTCTTTCCTTTATCAGAAATGATAATTAAATGTTGCTCTCTAAGTGTCTACCTGGGTTCCACCACAAAATCCCACCAGGCATCCCTCAGATTAGATCTTGGTGAAATCACGATAGTGTAATCAACAACTTACACTACTTTGCTCAAATTTTTAGAGACATGTATGCCATGCTCAGTTCCGTGACGACACACTCGCCATTGGGAACTTGTCATCTCACCTTAATCACTTATTCATTTATATGGATTAGCATTCAATAATGGTGCTATAAAAAGATACAAGTCTTGTACAAGGTACGAATCTGAATTAACCTATAAGAAGACATGTCACTATGAAAACTTAGAATACCTAAGGAAAGGTAAGTGTCTCTATAATGATTTGCATCATTACTAGACCACTTCCATTTCTGTAGCCATCATGAGTTGGCATCGGGTACGTATTAGTGAGGTACATCTAAGTTTGAAACTTTAATGAATCTTGCATGCATTATGACCTTGTCATTTAGGGGAGCTTGACAAGATACCTCGACGTAGCAGTTTCCCTGATGTAACCAAATAATGACCTTAGTTATTAAGTGGTTATATTGTGGCAATGCCATATCGAGTAGGCATGCCTAATTCTACTAACTAGGAACGTCATGAATACTTAATTAATTTATGACATGACAATATCTAAGTTCTGAGCTTGTACTCTATTCGAGAATAATCCATGCCTACTATATATATGAGTAATTTTATGTTTTCTTCCATGAAATCAAAATCATTTATGTATAATAGATGTTGATTTAGATCCCTTTACTAAAATAATTCCATAGTTTCTATTATAGTTCATAATTAAGTATTTGGTTTAGTATAACACTTTTTGGGATTAATTCCATTTGTGAAACATAAATACATAGTACACTTAGGCAACTTATGTATTTTTAGTTAATCATACATAAGTACTGTAATCAATTATTAAAACAATAGTGTACTTATAATTCACTAATTCCCTTAGCAGTGCTCACAACTAGAATATATTGTAGTTGATCACGTAATAATAATATATAAATACTCCTTATAAGGTTCCCATCCATATAAAAATTCAGTTTGAAAGGACTCTTATCAAGTCTTAAGGTGTAACCATTACATATTACGAATTAATCAATATAAAAAAATAGATTAATGTAATCCATGTTATTTTTTGTTTAAACAAGGATTCCTCCTTCTAATAGACGATAATACATCATATCATATAGCCATATAATACCCACATAAAATTAATATCATTGACTAAAATATATTTTTCCATTTATAATAAGTGGTAACAATCATGTGGAGTCCTTAGTAATCCATCATATGCACCCATTAGGCTCAAGACCTCATATTCATCAAAGTGTCTTATTACGGTATTCACATTTCCGTCGGTGCAATGATCATAAAAAATTCTAACATTTATAATAGAGTTGAGAATAAAATATTATTAATCCTTTGGTTACAACAAAAGATCCATTCTTATCTTGAGTACTAATTTTCATGGTCAAACTTCATCATATTGATTCAATTACTAATACATAGTACAATTTCCACATATGTTTTCAATCAAGTAATCAACCAAGAAAAGAAATCTTCATGCAAATTTTCTTAATTAAATCAAGCTTAAACAAATAATGATTACCTTTTATTCATTTCTTTTCAATTTTGGAGCAGTTATACAAATTAGGCCTTTTTCCACCTTTTAATCAAATAATAAAGCATTGTTATTGCATAAAAACACCTATACAAATCAAGGCATCCTTTATCAATCCAATTGAACAATAAACTCTTTCAACTTTATTCATCTTTCCAACTTACAAAACTCCATCTGTAAAACATGTTAGCAACTTTCAATTCATACAAAATGAGCATGATAAAATGTATTTCTCCCTTAATGGTTTACACCATTTAATATTTTCATAAATGAAATGGTGCATTCGCCTAAATTAAAATAAGAACCTAGATGTCTCAACTCAACACTGATCTTATCCAAGAAGCACTTTTCATACTCATATTGTCTTCTTCATAAAATCTTCTACACAAGAATTAATAACATGAGACAAAATACACATCTTTTTCAAGCAGTCAAACATAAACTTACTGTAACTATAAGGTCAGCAGTTAAAGAAAAATATATGTGATGATACTATATAATCTCAATACCTTATTCAAGTGTCAAGTAACATGTGTGTGTTCCCTCTATTTACATGTACCAAATAATAATAATTTTTTAGACTAAATACGGTGTCTAACAATATTGATTCACACAGCTAAATACCAACTTCAGACATTTTCACCTCACATAAGGAAGGAAAGTTTCTATTAACACTTGTATCTTAACATCAACCCAATTTTTGGTTTAACATAAATTCACCCAACAACAAGAAATTATATATATAATAAGGATACCCTTATGATTGTCTTATTTCCATATCTTTTTATATTTCATATAATAACAGTCCAACATCCAGGTAAGGGTTCAGTCAATTATATTAACCTAAATTCCTAATATACATTTTGAAAATGTAATTGCAAATGTCATATTACATCTCAATTACCATTGACATTAATTCTAACTTACTATCATAAGTATAGTAGTTATATCGATAGTGTAAGGTCCATTCATACTTATACAAACATCAAGTAAGGTTTTATCTCCCGAATATTTATATGTACGAAATAGTGCTCATTCTCAGAATTAGATACAAGTATTGAATGGTAATTTACCACTCACTGATAATTAAGTATCAACTACATTTATTCACACAATGGAGTACTAGTAACTGGTAGCTCACAGTCCTTGAATTAACTACTACTATTCAGAGTAACAATAAGCTCACCAAACATATATAAATAAACCACTATAAGGAAACCCTTTAAGTTTTAATTTCATAGATTAGAGATGACCACTCATAATACGGAGTCACCTAACACATTGAAGGGTTACAATCAGCTAGAATCCAACACATGATTTAACATACACCAAGGAACCATAAAGAAGCTTTTCCCATTCAAATCTTCCCAGGAGAGTTCAAACATATCAAGTGAGATAAGTTAATATTTACTTACATAAATGAGTCAAAGCTTGCAATTTCAATCTTTTTCCCATAGAACAGAAACCCATCCTAAGAAAAATGATACAAAGGACTCACTGTAAATGAACAACCCATTTGTGATTATGACCATCTTCGTGTACTAGTAGCAGACAAATTTATAATATCAAACATTGAGAGAGAGATTCGAGATCTTAAATACAACATTCCAAGGTCGAATCATAATGTTTGATACAAGTGTGAATATACAACAACAATACCTTAACTTTATGGGTCTACACATCTACAAAATTACAACCAAAGCACACATAACCCACTAATGGTACAACCGACATATGTATGTATAGTATATCCTTGACCATGCGGAGTCATGAGTATTACAAGAATAATTCTCACACCTCATATTTTACTTCATATACGTATCATAAAGTTAAAAATGAATCATCGGAAGTAATTTGAATCATAATAACTAAGAAAAACAACACAAAAATAGTCCACAAAACATTGTATCACTCTTGGGGTTCAAGCAAGCCATAACAGGTAAAGGAACAACATAATAAACCCCAAGTCTATAATACTTCAAAAATCCCATTTTATAAATTGAAATACAAGTGCAAATATTTGATTTATGAAAATAGTAAATGGGGTAAGCCTATCATGAGAGAGAGAGATAGAGATATATTATCATGCCTGTAGAATGAACTCGATATCTTCTTCTTCCGAGCTCCTGAAATTTCTATAAGTAAAAGAAAAACCATCTTCTTCACAATATTTGCACAATTCAAGCCAAGTTAACACCGCCTCCTCAAATCCAATATCCACACTATTTAATAAGTGGACACTTTTATTTCTATGCAAAAGCAACTAGTTCTATAGTAAATAGTTAATTCATAGAATTGCATGAAGAGGTCAAGTTCATCTTCTCCAAATAATTGAATGAAACCCTCATGCAAAGTTCCACAGAGTTTGAACATGCAAGGGTGAAGCAACCAATGAATTTCCAAATGACCTATCTTGATAGATTCTCAAGGAAGCTTCAAGTTTTCCAGGGCTTCATAAAAAAATTAAATATACCGTTAATGTCTCTTGTCATGTTGTGGTCCATCAACCATTACCTACTCTATTTTTTAGGGTACCAAATTACATGGCCAACCCTCTATCACACCGCATGGAAAATCAACATGATTATTTAACAATCAAGCCTTCTACTACTATGCATGGTGGGGTCATCATGACCATCTAATAATAGTCAACTTGCATGCAAGGGTTACCAACTAGCCCCAAGATAATTAGGGAAACTTCATAACTAAGGTGGTCGACTATACCAACATCTATAATCATTAAGTCAAACACATGGTCATAGCATTAAACAATACCCACGTTATCTTTTTGTTAAAGGATTAAGGTTATTATCTATGATAACACAACTTAAGGTCATTAAATTATTGTTATAGCCCATTATATTGCTATCTATTCTAGTCTTAGTTCATGCTAGGTTAGGGTCTTGAACATAGCTTAGTCGATAAGTAATGACTTCCTAATGTCATTCCTACAAGTTCTCAACCATAGATAGTCATTGTGTAACCCAAGTTCTAAACCTTGTAGGTTGAATATCCATATCTTAGTCATTATAATATGGTTAAGCCCATATCTTTCTCTTCTAGAGATAAATCCAACTATTTTAACACATCAACCAAAGTATTAGTAACCATTAGATCATAGGTCATTCACTAATATGTCATGAAGCCAATCAAATTAATGTTTTCATGCAAAGTTCCACAGAGTTTGAACATGTAAGGGTGAAGCAACCAATGAATTTCCAAATGACCTATCTTGATAGATTCTCAAGGAAGCTTCAATTTTTCCAAGCTTCATAAAAAAATTAAATATACCCTTAATGTCTCTTGTCATGTTTGTGGTCCATCAACTATTGTGTACTCTATTTTTCAAGGTACCAAATTACATGGCCAACCCTCTATCACACCGCATGGAAAATCAACATGATTATTTAACAATCAAGCCTTATTCTTATATGCATGGTGGGGTCATCATGACCATCTAGTAATAGTAAAATTACATTCAAGGGTTACCAATTAGCCCCAAGATAATTAGGGAAACTTCATAACTAAGGTGGTCGACTATACCAACATTTATAATCATTAAGTCAAACACATGGTCATAGCATTAAACAATACCCACGTTATCTTTTTGTTAAAGGATTAAGTTTATTATCTATGATAACACAACTTAAGGTCATTAAATTATTGTTATAGCCCATTATAGTGCTATCTATTCTAGTCTTAGTTCATGCTAGGTTAGGGTCTTGAACATAGCTTAGTTGATAAGTAATGACTTCCTAATGTCATTCCTACAAGTTCTCAACCATAGATAGTCATTGTGTAACGCAAGTTCTAAACCTTGTAGGTTGAATATCCATCTCTTAGTCATTATAATATGGTTAATCCCATATCTTTCTCTACTAGAGATAAGTCCAACTATTTTAACACATCAACCAAAGTACTAGTAACCATTAGATCATAGGTTATTCACTAATATGTCATGAAGCCAATCAAATTAATGTTTTCATGCAAAGTTCCACGAGTTTGAACATGTAAGGGTGAAGCAACCAATGAATTTCCAAATGACCTATCTTGATAGATTCTCAAGGAAGCTTCAATTTTTCCAAGCTTCATAAAAAAATTAAATATACCCTTAATGTCTCTTGTCATGTTGTGGTCCATCAACTATTGTGTACTCTATTTTTCAAGGTACCAAATTACATGGCCAACCCTCTATCACACTACATGGAAAATCAACATGATTATTTAACAATCAAGCCTTATTCTTATATACATGGTGGGGTCATCATGACCATCTAGTAATAGTAAAATTACATTCAAGGGTTACCAATTAGCCCCAAGATAATTAGGGAAACTTCATAACTAAGGTGGTCGACTATACCAACATTTATAATCATTAAGTCAAACACATGGTCACAGCATTAAACAATACCCACGTTATCTTTTTGTTAAAGGATTAAGTTTATTATCTATGATAACACAACTTAAGGTCATTAAATTATTGTTATAGCCCATTATAGTGCTATCTATTCTAGTCTTATTTCATGCTAGGTTAGGGTCTTGAACATAGCTTAGTCGATAAGTAATGACTTCCTAATGTCATTCCTACAAGTTCTAAACCATAGATAGTCATTGTGTAACGCAAGTTCTAAACCTTGTAGGTTGAATATCCATCTCTTAGCCATTATAATATGGTTAATCCCACATCTTTCTCTGCTAGAGATAAGTCCAATTATTTTAACACATCAACCAAAGTACTAGTAACCATTAGATCATAGGTTATTCACTAATATGTCATGAAGCCTATCAAATTAATGATTGTAAGCCTTAGTAAATAACCAATACAATAATATTGTTTCTGGATAATATCCATCAAATTAGTTGTAATAGGAAATAGTATTAACATAACAATGATACTTAGTATGTCTTGAATACTAATTACAAGTTATATGCTTTATAATGTCCTTAATACATTAATTTTTAATAACAAATCTCAGTAGAAGTCATGATAAGGACCATGCACCTATAATTCATCAAAATGGATCAAATAAAAAGTTTAAACAAGCTAGGAAATCTTATTGAATGTCAAGTATATAATAACCTAGTTACAACTTGTCTCTTTTATACCACACTTAATTTGCAAGGTGTGATATATATAATGATACTCTACTTTGTCCCTATATATCCACCCATATATGTATAAATAATGACCAACCACTATTTGTATATGGGGATGTTATCAACATCTATAAATTCTCAACCATTCTATCTAGTTATCATATTTTCACTCATCTCCCCACCCCTATATAGATTAGTGGGGTATCACCCCAACCCTTCTAATATAGAAATAGAAGGATACCGTGAGCCCCCTCTATATATGATGATCGGGGTGAGGATGGGCCCCACATATATGTTTTCTAGATCAATATATAGGGTATATATAATAATAGAGGATCTTCCCAAATCTAAATAATATTAATTATCATCATGTTTCCTCCTCACCCTCAAAATTTTAATCATTTGGGGGTGAGTGAGTGTAGATATATAAGATAAGATCGTGTACCTCTCTCTATTTATGTGATCTAAACTTTTCCATAAATTAATTGATGGCATACTTATTTTATTGATTGGGTTGGACATAAACTATAGAGATGGTAGTCATGTATATGAGAAAAATATGATATCAATAGATCTTTATTGAAAGGAATTGATTTGGATCACCTATATATATGTTATTCGTAGAAACCAAATAACAAAGTTTAGTTTTTCCCTCTATTTCTATAGGGAATATATAACACAAAGGGCACATACCCCATGTAGATATATGTAGGTGGATTTGGGAGACATGTGGGCCAATCTAAATATCACATACAGTATTAAGGCCAATATCATCATTGGTTCATAAAATGAATGTGTACTCTTTGATTTTGGCTCATATTTTCTCTATTATATCCTTGCCTAGCCTAGTCTAGCCTATTCTTATCCTAATTTTTAGGTTTAGTTCCTATTTTTTTATCTTAATGGACTACCACATTTATATTACATATATAGTATGTATCATTATATATGATATTATAGTATTTATCCATCTAGATCTATACATGTGGCTAAATAGATATATGACCCTTCCCTTATCTATATAGTTATATAGATAGGCCTCAAACCTCTATATAGATAGATATATGGGGCCCCTATATATAAATTTTATATCACCCCTTTCTATATGGAAAACACCTTATATATACTCACTCACTTTACTATGGGGTGGGAGGAATTGTTTCTATATAAAGATGTGGGATATGGAAATGGGAAAGGAAGAGGAAGTTGAGGGTAAAACCTACTTACTCTACTGAATATAACTCCATTCCCTTAATGCACACCATATTATGTATTTGATATATGATTATTTGAGGATGTTTTGTATAGATAGGGGAACCCCAATCCTCATGGGTGGGTGTGTGTGTGTGTGTGTGTGTGTGTGTGTGTGTGTGTGTGTGTGTGTGTGTGTGTGTGTGTGTGTGTGTGTGTGTGTGTGTGTGTGTGTATCTGATCTATGATGAGATGAGGATTTCATTTATAGATGGGGATCCCCAATCCTCGTGTGTGTGTATATTTATATATGTATATATGTATATATGTATGTATGTATATATGTGTGTGTGTGTGTGTGTGTGTGTGTGTGTGTGTGTATGTATATATATGTATATATATATATATATGTGTGTGTGTGTGTGTGTGTGTGTGTGTGTGTGTGTATGTATGTATGTATGTATGTATGTATGTATGTATGTATATATTTGTATATATGTGTGTGTGTGTATATATAGGGATATCCCCTATATATTTAGGAGAGAGGAGCAAGGTTAACTATATATTTATAGTTTCTAGGGGGATAAGTGCAATATACAAAATATACTACACTCACCCCTCAACCTGATGAATCAAATCAAATCAATAAAGTTCCCTATTTATATATGTGTCCCTTCCCTCCCCCTGTGTGTGTGTGTGTGTGTGTGTGGATATGAGAGATCAAAATCAATCAAATCTAATAAATCAATGCCCCCTCCCCTATTTAGATATGGGATATGTGTCACCTTGTACATTTAGATATGATACCCCTATCTCTTATATAACTAGAGGGAGAGAGGGGCCTCTCTCTATATGGGTCACTCACCATATAGATTATAACTATAGGGCCTTTAGATTATCTAGTTGAGGGTCCTTTTATTTCTATATATGAAGCCCAAATCTAATCTCTATAGATGGGGATAGGGCCATATCTCTATATAGAGATCACCTTATCTTTCTATGAGAGATAACCAAGTGACCCCTATCTATAGATCTCCATTATGTTTCTTTATAGAATATAGGAAGAATATAGAATACACATGGCTTATTTCACTTTTTTTTTGTGAAATTTTTCATTCCTTTTAAGTTTTAAGAATGTTTCTGATTAACATACATAAAAAGGATGAAATAATGCTATAGGTGGATATTCTAATTTAATTAACTTCCAACATTAATTTCACAAATCATAATAATGCTTTTCAAAGTCACTATTGATCTAGTAACTATCAAAAATGAGGTAAAATTTCACTTAGTTGATTTTGTGTGGATTTGGAAGAGTCTGGGTGATCTGAATGCAAGAATAGGATGATCTGAGACTGAAAATGCTTCATCACCGAAATGGGAACTTGAAACTAAACCTTTCATAACCATAAAACTAGGTCAAAAGAGTTCATATGATACTTACGTTTCTATAATGTCTTGGACCTTCTTGGAATCTAGGTCTATGACTTCTGAGTGTTTTTCCCACCTATAAATGAGTATCGTTGTGTGTTGGTCTTCTTTCTCACCTTCAAAATGGATCTCGTGAACTTTTCTCAACCCCTATAACCCTTGTATTGAAATGATTTCTTGAAAAATAAAGTTATGTGGGTTATGGGAATCCTTGTGCAAAGGTCAATGTTTCCACTACTTTGAAGAGGTATCAATTCGTGTGTAATTATCCTAACATGTGATATCTACCATAGTGCAATCAGAACTTAACAATCATGTTTTGATAATGTTTTTATTGTTTTCACACTTTCTCTAATATTTGGGAAGTTTCACTTGTAACACCTCTAACATGGTTGATATCTAGGAGGTTCTCTCGTGATTAGAAGTTACAAACGTTGATATGTGATTCTTTTCTTAAGAAGGTGTACTCTTGTGGACTAAGAAATAATTTTTATTCTAGATAATATGTTATCTGCCAGAAATAGATACCATCACGCCATGTTTATGCTGAATTGAAAATGAAGTATTTCATTCCTTCTTATGCTAAATAATTCACTGCATGTGGAAATAAGAAATTGGTTCAGTTTAAACTAGTTTATAAGTCTTTTTGCACTTGAAATTTTGCTTCAGTTTTCATAATCTCAAGTGCAGGATAACATTACCTTGGATCAATTTCAATGATCTAAGGCATGCTTTTAATTTCATGACATTGTGGTCATCTTGACCAAGATGGATAGATTATGGAATCTCTGAACTATGGTTGTCTTGAAATCTCGGGTGAAATCTGTTGCTCCTATGCTTTGTACGTAATCTTTGAATGGAATTATGATTCTTCTTTTGGTAAGTTTTTAAGTTATAATTGTTAACTAATACTAAAGGAACCTAATTAATCTATGTTCCTAAGTTGTAATCCTATCCTAAGTTACTAAGTTCTTTTATTAATGTGGAATGTTAATAAAAAGGTAAAGCCTTAGACTAAACTAATAAAATTAACCTAAGGACCTAAGTTAGTTCCTAAACTAATGTTATGAATCTAACCTAGACTTGGGCTAACCTAAGGGACGGATGGGATGACATGCAAAGGCAAGTTGGTGGCACCAACCTCAATGTATTAATGAGGATTTATTGGGCATTAAAACTCATTGTTTTAGCCAAATTTGGTGAATGCATGAAATAAAATAAGAGGTTGAGTTGGCACCTCTGCTAAAGTGTTAGTTGCATGAAATTTTAAATTTAGTAATGGCTAAATATAATTTGGTGGTGGTGGGAGATGTGGAAGGACTATCAGTCTTGTTTGACATTTAATATTCTTGGCAATAGTGAAAACCGCCTAGGAAGTAGTGGTTTTCGGTTTTGCATTGTTCATTTGGTTTTTGTGAGCTTTAGCTCTACATGTCATTTTTCACTTCGAACCCTCGTTCAAATCCTTTCATGCTTATTATGCCTTGCATGATAGTGATGGTAAAGGAAATATCAACTGAGAAGTTATAAGGAGGAGAATGTTTCTAAGTTGGTTGTTAGAGTTTTCATGGAAAATAATTGTTGTTTAGTCTCTGTTGGAAGATTTGCAAAAAAAGATAAAGGACAAGAGCTCTATCAGGAATGATAGGCCCTATCCATTAAGTATTATTATTTTATTAAATGCTTCATTATAAGAAATCTACTCTTTTTGAAAACCTTCTAGTTTTGATTCTGTGTTTTCTTATTCTTTTCTTCAATGGTGTTTTCATTTTTTTCCTTTGGATGCATAATGATTTTTGTGTAATGGATAGAATCTAAAGATGGAAGTGTTGTTTGAATACTTATTTGTTAACTTGCCTGTATTTGAATCTTCATAACATTGGAATGGATCTATGTTTTCTCACCGATTGAATGAATACCTAGTTGAAGTTTGGTTATGCTTTAAATAGTAGCTTGTTTTTCATGGAATCCAAAGATTCTTGCTTTGAATGTTCTTCTTATGGTTGTTTGGAAGACTAAATTGCAGGAAAATTTTTGGGTATTAAGACCTATGTCCGTGATCTAAATGATCTTTTGTTTTGCATTTGATATGCTTGCGGATAATGGATTTGTAGACCCATTGTTTTTTTTATTTGTTTCGTGATTGTAACTTTAAGGAATACATAGTTTCTAGTTATACGATATAATTATTTTGGGTGTTACTCCCTAATGGAGAACCATTTAGAATCTTTGTATTCTATTTAGTGGTTTAGTATCCTTTTTGATAATAATGGAACCCAACATTTTTGTCGAAAAACATTTATGTTGGTACTTCCTTGAATCTTCTACTCTTACCATTCGAGTTAGAGTATAAGAAAAATCACCTTGAGCCTGAAAGTACATCATCTTGAGCTTTGGTTTTGTTGTGTATGTTTCATATTTTTATAACCCACTCTAGGCTTGTGGTTTCCTTGGCATATCTCTTTTGATCTAGGAATTTTTGTTGGGATTTATAACTATTGATGATCTCTTTATGATTCTTATTTTTGGATGACTGTAGAAACTTCTTTGGTGATCAGTTCTTAAAATTTGACTATTATTTTTTTGTGATGGTTGTTAAGTCTTCTTAGAGCTCAAACCCATTCTGGGTTACTTCGTGAAATGAGGAAATATTGGTTTTTGTTTTGAGATTTATTTCAACTGAAACTAAAGGTTTAGTTTGAATAAGTGATCTAGTCAACCTATGACTTCTTCAAGTGAGGTAAGTATTTATCATCTTAGTGATTCTCTTTAAATATTGTTCAAAATTTTGAGTTTTGGGGTAATTGGAAATAGGTGGGTGCTTATCAACATTCACTCCTTGTTTGTAGTTTATACTATTTTTTTAACTTTGAGGTATCATGTCGTCTTTAGACCAGGATCTTTGTAGAATCATGATATGACTTCCTTAGGATGGTTGGTGCTTTGTGTTATCTGTTATTTGTTGTTTCATTCATTTTTGGATCCTTTTGTATGATGAGTTCCATCAGTTGGATAAGATTATGATCTTTTTTTAAGTTCAGAATGAACAATATGTCTTGACATTCATTAAATATATTATTCTGTTAATAATATATAAGGGACTGCTTGTGTATCTGAAACTATAGTATTAAGTTTTTTTGAGTTGGATCGAAATCCTTTATGAAACCTTTCTATTGAATATGTTTCTAGAAATCCTGATTAATTGTTTTGCATTGATCACTTAGGATCCAAATCTGAAGTGAGTTAAATTTTTCAGGAAGCCTTGCAATGATTTATGTTGTATTGCTTTGGCTCCTTAGATAAACCTTCCTTACCTAGAATGTTGGGTCATATTCTTTATCAAACCAATGTTAGACTTTGTGTTGAGCCTGATTATAGTCATGACTGTTTGATGAAATGCATTTAGATTTTTGGTTGACCTTTTTAGTTTTATTAAGGTGTTAACTTTGAATATCAAAATAATGTACTTATTTAAGAAAGGTAGTTTTGCATATTCTTGTGCTTCTTCTTGAAAAGTTAGAATAGATTGAGTAAAGGAACTTAATTTGGAACTTGACTAGAAGATAATATTTAGATTGGGAAATATGATTTTTCTCCCTTCTTTAGTACTATTATTTTTATTTCTAGCATGTTTTAATAAGTTCATAAGAATGTGGAGTTAGGATTAACTATGTTGATTTAACTATTCCTTACTTATACATTACTTATTGAATCTTTAATCATCTCTCTCCTTCTTGGTTTGTAATCTTTTAGGGAAAAGTATTTTTGTTATCTTGTTTGTGTTTTTGGAACTGTTTCATAAACAACAGGGTTCCTTTTATCAAACAATTAGATAAAATCACAACTTTTTAATGTTATATTTCTTAGCATGCTCAGTTCATATGAACTAACTTGTGCTAATAATTTTGTAGGTGTACTTCGTAAAAGATGAAAGGAGAAATACTTATAGAAAGTTACATCTATTTTACTAAAAGAAATTATCTCTTTATTACTTGAGATGTATGTACTTTTTCAAAAGGGAGGAAGTAATAAAACTAGTTTTATATTGTTGTTATGACACTTTGTAATCTTTGAAATACTTTTGTAATCAGTGAATGGATCACTCCTTTTTTATGAATAAATGGTTTGATGATTGTTGAATACTACTTTATTGTGATATCTTCATTGGCGTAAATTGGGATGTATTATTAAGTAATATCTTAAATGAAGGGGAAGTTAATATATTTAAGTGTTATGTGACTAAGAAACTAAATAGTTCTTATATTTATAAGACTATGGGTTTGAGGGTCTGAAATATTAGTTGGTGTATTTTAACTTAAAAGAGATACAACTAATAGTTGATACTCTAAAATAAATCCTTAAACAATAGAAAATAATTATGATAGAATTATATATTTATGTATGAATTATTGGTTGTATTTAAAACATATATGATTTAATTTCATAATGGGACATAAGTCATTGATTTTGGAAAAAGGATAGTTTCCTTAAATCAATCCTAGAGACTTAATCGAAGATCTTGTTAAAGTATTTGCTTTTATTATGAGAATGGTTGGCTGAAATTATTACTTAGACATGATTCTTTAATCAAAACATTGATTTCTTAAAAAGTAATTAAATGGAATTTTGAATTCATCTTCATGAAGTCTAAAATAAAGGTTTTAAATAAGCTTGTTTAAGCTAAGGATGAAATAAGAAAGGATCTAATGAACACACTTTCATAACATTAAGATCAATCATGTCATTTTATTATACAAGTTGATTTTTTTAAAGACAAACTTAAACATGTAATTGGAATGGTTAGGAAAGTAGGTTATATCTACATACCTACTTCTCATGTAATTACAACTTGTAACCTTATAGGTTAAATGATGCTTAGTTGAATTGTAAAGTGATGTTATCATTAATATTTAAGGCAAAAATTTAATGGGTTAATAACTTGTAATCTAGTACGTTAGTATAGTTGAGAAAAATCAATTGGATGTTGGTACAGTTGATATCTATGATGCAGTTGATATGTCTCAACACCCCACTTAGTTTTTTTAAGTTGATTGACATAATTGTAAGTCCAGATCATGGTTCTACCCTATACAAGGATAGGAACATGATCTAGTGTTGAGGTCAACTCATGTTGACTTAGGATAACTAGACACACCCAATTGACATAAGTTGATTGAGTATGTCTGTGTATCCTTAGTCACCACGAGTAATCTTCAACACTAGTGCATGTTGCTAACCTTTTCTAGTCTAAAACCCCGAATTAGATTGAACCGAAAGGAGTCAAGGAAGACCACTCTAGATATCAGAACAAGTGTGGTGGAGGACATATTCCATTTGATGAGTATTTCATCTAGGAATGTAAACATTTTTAGAAACTTTGGCCAAAGTATATTAAGCTTTTGGTTGCGTTGTCCTATATCACCTAGTCTAAGATGCAAGATTTCAGATGAATATTGGTACAGATATTTAGATAAGCCTCTTATACGTAAAACTTGGGTACCCCTAAAAAGGTAAAGGAACTGAATATACTTATTATACACATTAATGAGTTAACATGAGAGATCGGTTTAATACTGAGTCATTTACAAATCGCATATGGTTTTCTGTTATGAGATGCATTAGCATTGGAATGTGTGTTCTAAATTATTTTAATTTAGAATAGAGAAAATTATGAAATTTTTTAAAAATATCCCTTTTTCTAAATTCTTAAAATGGAAATGTTACATCACTTTGATTTCTTATAGAAACATGATGGAGAATCATAGACCAGAAGGAGACTTCCAACCCATAGAGGGTGTTTCCTAATTCACGCTTTAGGGATCTTGAAGTGCCTTTTGTTCTTTCTTTTACATGAGGAGTTGTTAAATTTTCATGTCCTTAAATTAGGTATGATTTACTTGCTTATATATGTTTCTAAAGGTTATTATGTCATGAAAGGCCAACCAAGGGGATATATTTTATCATAAGAATGTGATAGAATAAAAATAATTATCCCAAAACATTTCAATCCAAAACTATACAAGTAGGGTTGGCTTGTAGATTTATACAACCTAACCAAAAATGGTGGTTTTGACTAGGAGGGAAAAAAATTGACTTTATGGGTCAAATGACGAATGTTTCTAGGTTTGTTTTATAAAGTTAAACTTTATAAACTGATGACAAATAGGTGTGCAAAGATAATCAAGTAATTAAAGAGATATCAAGGTTTGCTAAGGAAGAGTAAGGAGAGTACATTTGTGCATGTAAGTGTGAAATTTCAAGATCAGTAGTGTCAAAGGATAGATTTTCAAATTTGAGTTTCTACAATGGCATCTAGTCATTTAATTCATGTGATTAGGGTTATTTGTTACATTCAAATATATAGTAGGAGTGAGATTTGGAGGTAGGAAATCCTAAGGTGGATTCCCCATATATATATAGTCATCTCTCTCTCATCACATCCACATAGATATACATGAACCAATGAGGATATTAGTCATTTCACACACACACACACACACACACACACACACACACACACACACACACACACACACACACACACACACACACACACACACACACACACACACACACATATATTGATATGTGTGAAATGACTAATATCCTCATTGGTTCATGTATATCTATGTGGATGTGATGAGAGAGAGATGACTGGACCATATTTATGTGTTTGTGTGGTGAGAAAGACTCAATTGATGTGGTGAAAAGTCTAAATAAACTATATGGACCATGCCCACACCCCATATACATATATACATAGGGTCCTTATCTCCCGCCATCTCTAGTTCTACTTAATTTTATATAATAATATCTTTTCTCTATCATTCAAGTGTTATCCCAATCATTAATTAAAATTATTCACCTAACATGTCAAACATATATTGTTAGGATTGGGCACTAAGATATAAACAAAGGTTTTTATATAGATAAGGTTACAAAGTATCTTTGTGGGACAATATTCTGGTCTATCCATCTAGTCCCTGTAGGTTCTTGGTGTATCACTCCACCCCAAATTGTATGTGAGTGTTTATTTGGGTCACTAGAACTCTAGGGTGCATATAAGATATATAAGAGTGTCCCCATTTATACAAAGTAGTTATTCCTAACTCATTTTAGAAATATGCATGTGGTTAGGTGTGTCAATGCTTCACAATAACATAAATAAATGTATAATGGGTAAATTTGGCTAGTCACTTATGCCTATATATCCCATCATATTACATTATTGTTTAGGTGGGCATCTTCTATTGATTATTGACAGATCCATAGCTAGGATTTTTATAATTCTTATTAAAGTAACCCATATGTATACATGACCTAGATATATACATACATACATCTCTCTCTATCTATCTCTATATATATCTATCTATCTCTCTCTCTCTCTCTCTCTCTCTCTCTCTCTCTCCGTATTTAAGGGTAAGGTGGACTATACTAAACTAGAATCTGATATGGAGAATGGGATAGGGTAAATAAACTACACTAATTTTACTCATAATAATAGATATTTATCATGATTTATAATAATAATATATTGATGTCATATTTGTTAACAGGAGAAGTCTATATATCTATTTAGGGCTCCTTATCCAATATTTTATTTTATATGGGATCTCTATAGATTATATAGGTCATATCTCACAAAAGTAGTAAGATATAAAATATAGAGGGAAGGTGTAGGGATGAAAAGGGGAGAGCCTGTTGGAAGTATAATCCCCGAAAGGGGGTGAATCAGTGATCAATTAAAACTTTTCAACCATTTAAAAAAATTCATACATTAACCATTCGATTAACCATTAAGCATGCATCCATAAGAGCATAACCATATAAGAGACAAAGAGAGTACATCAACACAAGAACACAAGATGTAAGTGGGAAACCCTCAAATGGAAGAAAACATAGATTTATTAGAGAAATGAATCAAATTTAATTGAGCACCAACCCAATAAAGAGCACCAACCCCAGGTTTAGTTAGGCACCAACCCCTAGTTTTAGTATATCACAAACCCTACAAGGAGGAACCAACCCCTAGATGAATCGGTACCAAATAAATCCACCTGATATCCTTTTCACCACTACAATGTTGCAACAACAATGGAAGATGACACAATGAATCTCACTTTCCTTCCTCCTTTAAATTTTCTCTCTAGGTCAACTCACTCTAGATCTTCTTATTTCAAGTTGATTAGGCCTAACGACCTATCTCTCAAAAACTTTCATACACTCTATAACATATCCACACACTCTTTTCCCTCTCTTTAAGGTCACACATACCTCTTTCACCTCTTATAATCACCCCTCTAGCTCACATTTTTCCTTACTTGCACAACTAGCTCAAATGAGCTTTCTAATTTGCTTTTATACCTATATTATGATCCTAAAACATGTAGGTGAACCATAATAGGAAAATTTTCCTAAAATAATAATAAAATAATATAAAAACATCCATAACACAATATAGTTTGGAAATAATGCCTTCATACCCAAAACCTTCATTTAGGACTCAAGAAGCCTAATTAGACTCAAAATACCTACTTACAAAAAAAAGGAAAGTTATAGAGAAAACACACCTTCACCAAAACTCATAATCCAATTATATATGTTATATAATAACATGAATAACCTAAAACAAGCTATAAAAACTTAGAACCATCAACTCACACCATCAAGCTACTTAAGAACAAGGACAACCAACATGCCCCAAAACTAGTCTTCAGAAATGAAGCTCAAAACCAAATAAAATGACATCATCCATACAATTTTAATATATCAATAGAAATATCATGACCTTGTGGCCATCAACAAATTCATATGATTCCATAAATTAGACTAAAGCTCTTCCAAAACACCTCTACAACCAAGTCACCTAAAACTACCCAAAACTAGTCTTGCAAAATGAACTTGTATAGACATCCTAAAGGCATAAAAATAATCAGAAACATCCATGGACATGTATTATAGCTCCCATAATTCCTCAAAAACCAAATTAGTCATTATGTCTAATGGAAAACTTTAGAGAAAACTAAAAATCTTCATAAACTTGCAAATTTGAGTGGGGTCCACACACATCCAAAACACCTAAATTACACCTGGATAAACCTAAGAGATTCCTATACAACATCCAATAAAAATATTATAAAACAATAATCCATTATGGGACACCAAGAATAAAATATCCTACATCACTTCATACCTAGGGTATTAGGAGGGTTTAGAAGTTATTTAACTTCTTAACTATTATTCATAAAATTTTGGTCCTTAATGTCCAAAATGATGCCACAAAACTCAATATAGTACTATTACCCAACTACCATGAAGATATTAGACCACCATGTAGATATTTCACATGCCAATGAGCATCAAAAAGTCAAATTTGACCTTAGTTTCTCACTTCCAAAACTTGATAAAGGTAAAAATGTCATATATTACAAAATATTCATCATTAGGACCTCAACTATGGACCACACCTATGTATAAACCTATTACACATTATCCAATTCTCAATACACTCAAAAATGATGATGTTCCCTCATTAGGGCATGCTTTCTCAAGGACTAGGTCTAGGAACATACCTAAAACTCACTTTTCATGTAATATGCTCAAAGAGTGACATCAAAGTTCACCAACATGCTAGAAAAACATTTCCATAGCTCTAACATATCTCACATTTTCATACCTATCTCTGAAATAGATTATATCACCTCATTTGGTCACTTAGAGCTCGAGAATAGATCTAATGAAGACCTATAAACCATGTCCAACACTCTAAAACACTTGTGAGTGTCTCAACACCTCATACTCGTGATTACCTGCTCTCACCAAGCTCACATAGCTTCTACATGACTTAATTCATCATTTCATACCACATTCTACTTACTAGGCCTCCAAATTATGCCTCTTTGTTTCATGAACCATTTTGACTAAGTACAAGCTACGTGCAAAGATATTAGGCATGTGCAAGGTAAAGCAAAGGGGCACACATTGGGTAGAACAGATAGTATGTGAAGGCTCACACCCAGATAAGGACTATCCCAAACTTAGCCAATTTTGGGGCCATGGGCTAAAAATAGATAATGTCAAGATTGAGTGGCATTTAAGTAACGTTCTAGAT
This sequence comes from Taxus wallichiana var. yunnanensis, assembly GCA_018340775.1. Lineage (NCBI taxonomy): Eukaryota > Viridiplantae > Streptophyta > Pinopsida > Cupressales > Taxaceae > Taxus > Taxus wallichiana. The sequence goes on along the minus strand of CM031238.1, from coordinate 455,788,956 downwards.
TTAGAAGAGAGCATGAAGACTTAGAGATGAAGGAATGTCTATTTGGGATAAAGAACATGTGAGGTGGTGATCATATGTCATCCACATTTCTAGCTAATAATAGGATTAGAGCAGATGTTATCTATAGGTTCAATATATTATTAGGCTAGATGCATGCGTTCTAAGTTGCTTTGTATGTACGCATGGATATTTTGGAGCATGCAATCTATTTTGAGATGCATGGGTGGTGAAGGGAAAGTCCCCACCCCTATATATATTAGTTGATCTGCATAGTTTTGAGGATGACTGTGTGATGTAATAGAGTTATGTTGCCTTTATTTACTATCATGCATGGCTCTGTGATAGTGATTACATTGTATTCAGCTTATGTTATTTGATGATTTGATGTAATGGATAATTATAGATTGATTATGCGAATTGATGTATTTGATCATGGTGTTTTCATGGTGAAATTGATCTTAGTAATGGTTTGATTTGTTATGTTTCCTTATTACATGTGTTTCCTTATTATTAATGTATTGATTCACACTTGATATTATGAATGGTTAATGGTTAATATGAACATGCATGTTAACATCTTGATAAAACACCATAAAGGAGGAACATGGTAGGATTTGTGCACTTCAGGTGAGCATTCAAATCTATCTAAATTAAGTATCAGCATGCCTAGGAAATTGAGTGGAAATAAACAAGGCTATATTTTGGTTCGTTTATAATACCTCTTTTAAAATTTCCTATCAGGATGTTTCATGTCGATGGCTTATCGATTGACTCTTGCGAGAATTGAAAGTTCGGTAAACAACAGACAATATTAGTTTGTGCAAATATATGGTTTTGGACCTGATTTCAATGTGTGCAAGTGGGTTGAAAAACATTTATATCATGAGCTCTATGAGATGTTTCTCATCCTTTCTCTAATATAATTGTACAATTGGTTGTTAGCAAATGCATCAAATAAAATTTTTACTTACGGACTGGGAGGATTACTAGAATTTATTTGATGCAGATGAAGATTAGATGCATGCTTTAGATCATTGGTGGTTTGGTTTTGTTCAGTTATACTTTGGATTATGCTAGTTTTAAGTATTCTTTTTTAGAAGTTGTTGAGTTTGAATTTTTGAAAGATCCTAGAGGATATTACATATGCGCTATTCCTTTGGAAATTAATATCTTGATGGTACTACCGAGTTTGGATCCATTAACTATGGCTATCTAAACCTCCCACTGTATATAGGGGTAGGAGTAGGTGTGGTGAGATATGGAGGACCTAGCAAGAGAAAGGAAGAGAGAGGAAAAGTGGCTCAAGTATAATTAAGCATGGGAGAGGGAATTGGCAAAACAACGTGATGTTGAGGAGTTTAAAGAGTTGTGGAGGTAGATGGATCATGAAGGATTTAAGGCTCACGTGGAGTACGTGGAGTTGGATCATCAATCTCTCCTAAACTTAGGAAAGTGTAGTAGATAATCCCATTTGTCTTCTGATGAGAGCACATCAAAGGAAGAAATATTGAGAATTACAAGCATGCATCTGATCCCACTTGGTTACTTGGCCCTTGCACTTGGTGTTCCAGTTCTAGAATTAATCATTGATAAGTAGGCGAGTTTAGGTAATACAATAGCTATAGGTACATATAATTTTCCTTTGAATACAGAATTTCATTAGACAACACATATACCTATGGAAACACATACATCTTTGTTTGGGGGTCCGATTGGAGGAATATTTTCTAGCACATATACAAGACAGAGTGTGGGCGCACAAAAAATTGGGAATATTCATGAAAGTACAACTTCACAGACAATGGGAGTTCAATTCAACACTATTTTTGGGACTCAATGGGGTACATCCACAAGTCTATTTTCTAATATTGGAGGAGGATCAGGTGGATCAAGATCAAGTGGATCAGGTGGTTCTATGGGTGGAGGAAATACTGGTGGGGGTTTTGGTTATGGATCTGGTGGACAAGGTCCACACCCTCATCAGCCACATCAATTATATTATGAAATGTCTCTTCAATTTATATAATATAGGGGTATTGAAGATACAACAGAGCATGTGCATAAGTGTGAGCTGCTATGATGTGCTACAGGAATCACAACCTCATATACGAAAGCAAGTAAGTTTTCTACTACTTTTCAATGGTGCGTGCATATTTGGTATAGAAATTATGACCCACATAATACCGCAATGGATTATAATTCTTTGCATTATGTATTTCTAGTTGAGTTCTATATTCTAAAATTTGAGGAGAAAAGTATCAATGCACTTAAGGAGATTAAGCAAGGATTTTCAGGTAAGCATTCAAGAATATGACACACATTTTTTTAAAAAAAATCAAATTTATCTTATGATATACATCCTAGTCAGCATGTACAACAGTTTTTTGGTGGATTTTTGACTTTGTTCAGAAGGGTGTTTTCTCATAAGACCTTTATAGATCTATGTGATGCCTTGGAAGTAGCTTTGTGCACTAAGGTAGTTGGAAGTGTGGACACTGGAGTAAGTCTATTCTTAGAGGAATAGATTATAGCTATGGAAAAATAGTTGGAGAATCTCTTTGTTGATTCAACTCATGAGACGGACAGTGGGATATGGTGTATAGATTATGAGGTTGAAGGACATAGTAAGGATAGTTTCCTTGTAAGTAAGTATGTGTGATGTTGTTGGATTGTGATATTTGTCATTTAGACCATGATGCAAGTAAATTTCCTCTCTTACAACACATGTTTCATAAGAATGTGTTTATGTATTGGAATATTTGCAGAACCCATACTTATGACCTTTGTTGACTAAAGATTGATCTATCATATCCATGAATCCATAGATACGGTGTGTGTCATATTAGCATATCAAGTGGATCTAAATAAAACGGAGAAAACATAATGAATGCTACAATAATTGGGATAATAGAAATAGGGGCTTTCATGGAGGACATCGAGGCCAAGTTCCCAGTGGTAGAAGAAGAGGATTTCCCATATGAACTTTTTATACTTGTGGATCTTCTTATCATTATCAACACAAGTGCCCTCAAAAAGTGGTTTTCTCATGGTGTGGAAAGTAACACAAGTTTGAAGAATGTCTTGAATTATATGAGCACATGATCAAGTATCACAAGTAAGACAAGGTCGCGGAAATGATAAAGGTACAACATGTAGTTAAAGATCAATAGATGCCTAAGGTAGCACCTATTCCTAAGTTACATCCTAATTTAGTTACTACATGCATTGATGATGCACACACATGTGAACCTTCATACTATAAGCTGACTATAACCAATAAATAAGCGATAAATGAAAATTTCTTAATACTACACATTAGAAAGAGGTTTACCAGGAGACTATGGATGTTATTAGGGATCTACAAGGAGAGATTCAGATTCTGAAGGAGTAGTCGTGTGTGATGGATTGAGAAAATAAGGTTTAACTCCTGTAGAAAGACATGGATGACTTTAAGGAGGTATGTCAAATGTTTTACAAGGATAACATTGTCCCCTTGTTAGGATATAGGTTGGTAGAAAAGTTACCATGCGCAGTATTGAGTGTGATAGGTAGATACTTTATGTAAATATGCCCCCACATAATCATGAGTATGACAAGAAGATTACATTAAATGCAGTCATAGATGGATGTCTTCTTAACAACATTCTTTTAGATATAGGTGTAGAAGTTAACATACTAAATTTGTATGCATGGAATCAAATGGGAAGATCACCATTGTAGCCTTCTTCAAATGTGTTGTATATGGTGAATAGAACTAGGGCTAATCCTACTAGAGTACTAAAAGATGTAACCATTATAATTTAGGGAGCCAATTTTACTGGGAACTTTGAAGTATTGGATCTTGTTGAAACAGATAGCTTCCTAACATTACTTGGGTGGCCCTAATGTTATTTGAATAATACAGATTAGCACTTTAACAAGGGTTACATTATCTTTGAGAACAAGGAATAATGTTTCATTATACCTTTGATAGATGTAAAGGATGCTCTATAGGTTGATCCTTTGAGTGAAGAGGAATTGAACAAGATATATGCATGCACAATTAGAGACCTTGATATAACTGAGCCATCCAAGGAAGGAGTGATACAATGGGATGATGCTCAGTCAATTATTGATACCATAAGTATCTCTTGTGATAAGCAGTGCATGGAACATATAAATTGGTTGGGTAAAGAGATAAAGAACACAAGCGTATGATCGGGTTACACATGGTTAGGTGCTTAAGTTATAACCAGGTACCTTGGTACACTGGTGAAGGGAACCCTGATGTATTTATGTGTGTCATGGAATCCCCAGAGGAAGAATGAAGGAGATTAAAAAAATATGCTAGTATATGCTCTTCACGAGACAACAATGTCTTTGGTGGAAAACACACAAAGAAAACCTATTAGAATGGAGAGAAGTGAGAATTTCCTTTTTACTAGGTTTCTAAGTAGAAATGTACCTTCTCAAATATTTGAATTTCATGGTAAGTCCCCTACCTCACACCACATTCATAATTGTGATAGACTTTGGATAGAGTGGCGGGAGGCCTTTCGCCATCACTGGGTACATAAGTTCTACAGCACCCTAAGTGGTTATATGTGCACATGGTATGTCCATGTAGAGATAACAAGGGAAATAGAAAATTGGTAGGAGATGACCTCAGGTATGATTCATACTTTTGATTACTCTTCTACTAAGCCTTGAGTCAATAAAGTACTACAGATTATGAAGTGTCATACTTTTGGAGTTATCGAGAAAGATGAGGAACTTCTGTTAGAGATGTTTGGAGAGCTTGATCTAGAGGCGTGCCTTGATTTTGAAGATACAAAAGAAGATATGGTATACAACTGGGAAGAAAAATAAAAGGGCAAACTGGTATGAATGATAAATGATGAGAATGATGAGGATGATGAGGATAATAACATGGATGTTAACCATAGTCAAGGTATGCATGAGGTTATGGAAACAACATATGCAAAGGTTCACGCATATCATAAGCCTATGAAAACAAAGAAGGTTAACATTGGAATAGAGACAGATCCTAAAGAGGACATTATTGTTGATTAATGGTCAGAGCATGAAGTGGTTAATATTATTGAACTCCTATGCAAATTTCAAGACTTGTTTCTAAGGAGATATCATGAGTTAAATTAAGCACACCCTTATTTAAGTGAGATTTAAATCAATCTTAAAGATGGAGTGCACTCGGTTAGGAAGAGACCATATAAAATGAATCCTAATCTACATGTCAAGGTGAAGGAAGAAATTGATAAAATGCTCAAGTATGGTATAATTGATCTCATTGAGAAATTTGCATGGGTTAGCCCCATGGTGATAAGTATTAAGAAGGATGGGATGATAAGGATTTTTTTGGATTACAGAGAATTAAATTAATCCTGTGTTTTTTATCCTTTCCCTACCCCATTCATAGAGGAGAAGGAGTTATTGGGCACAAGCTTTACTCTTTTATATATGGGTTTTCAGGTTATCATCAAGTGTGCATAGTGAATAAAGATCAAGAAAAGACAAATTTCTCCACCAAGTGGGGAATTTTTGTAAACACATTTATTCCCTTTGGACTGAAGAATGCGCCAATGGTATTCTTGTACATAGTTATGTAGGATTTTTAGGATTTCATTTATAAGTTTTTGTAGGTATATCTAGATTATTGGATAGTGTATGGCTTAGTCAAATACCATTGTGAGAATATAATGCTTATTTTTTAGAGTTTCAGGAAATTTAGAATCTTCTTTAACATCAAGAAATGCATTTTTTCAATAACATTTGGCACTTTACTTGGGCATATAATTTGTAAAGGACTATTGGTAGATCCAACCAAGGTAGATATGATCTTGGGTTTGGAAGAACCTAACAATCAGAGTGAGTGCACAGATTCTTGGGACATATAGGATATTACAGGAAGTTCATTAAATTTTATGCAAAGATTTCCATACCATTAGAAGAATTTCTAAAATCTAAAGGGAAATTCTATTGGGGTGACGCACAACAGCAAGTGTTTGAAACACTAAATGAGAGGCTTACTACTACACCTATTTTATGCTTTCCTTCATGGGAAAAACCTTTTTATGTTCATGTTGATGCTTTTGGGATGGTGATGTAACCTATACTTCACTAGCAATAGCCAAGGTGCACTAGCACATCACTCAACCCTAGACCGAGTGCTCACCCAAAGTGCACAAAGGTATCGAGGCCCTCCCTAGAGTTTTTGTGCAGGATGCAGACATGATGAAGGGTTAATGCATTCATATCCATAAATAGTATAAACATTCTACAGAGCATATTCCAGATCTAGATCTAAGGAGTAATGGATTTAAGCAATAGCCATATGAATTATACCATGCAAGATCTAGTTATATTCATGTTTAATACCTTGAATCAATCAATACACTCCATTATTTTAAAAATAGTAAATACATAGAAGTTTCTTACAATTAATAGTATCATAAGTTCATGTACGCAATGTATCCGGCAACATAACTTTACAATAGCTCATTACTCCCTCTTTTTATTCTACGCGAGATCACTACATATTTATAAGGGTGGGGTTTTCCATTCACCGCTTACATAATTCCCAAAATAGGTCACATGTTGAAAATAGCCATGCACCTTTACAATAATAGACATACATGCAAGTGTGCTAATAATAGATCTCTTCTAGTTAAGCGCAGTAATTATTATATTATTAACTCAAACCCATAGAAATTTCTTAGTAGACAATCTTACAAAATAGCCCTTGTGTGTCGCACAATTCTTTATCCAGTTTGTGTGCTCTTCACGCTATCTCCAAAAATAGCCCGTAATCCTAAAAATGGCTAAGTCCTGAATTTTCCTTGTTTTTCACATGCATTTCCTTCCCTATCCTTCCATGCCTTTGAACATGCCATGTTCTCATGCATGAATCTTTTGTGTTCCTTCTGCTAAGTATCACACTTTTTCTTCTCAACAGTGGAAATTGGCATATTGTTGGCGCAACTAGGATAAGGAATAGTATATAATCCTATTTTATTTGCAAGGGAAGTTGACACTAGTGGAGAAAAATTATACAACTACTTAGCACGACGCTTTTCCATTATCTATGTGTTGCACAAGTTTAGATAATACTTATTTGCAACACCATTTATCTTCTTTGAGATCATATGGCACTTAAGTATTTGGTTAAAAGTTTGTTTTGCAAGGGAGAATTTTTAAGTGGATACTACTATTTTAGAATTTTGAGTTTAGATTTGTTGTAAAACAAATAAAAATCAATTCAGGTCCTAACCATTTGTCAAGAATTAATTCTAGCGAGGATTCACGGATAATTGAAGACACAATGCATGATTCATAGTTTTTAGATTGAACCGTGTGCCCACATATTTAGAGTATATTGCAGTATTTTTCACATGATACTAGTCCCGAGGGAATGAATACATTAAAAAATAAGAAACTTTCAATACACGCAACACCCTACCTAAGTTTATAGGCATAGATTTGTTTAATCTATGTCATGATGAAGTTTTACACCGGTGTTTTATAGAGCATGATCATGAGGCTATTATGGAATAAGATCATAGTGGAATTATAGGAGGTCATTACGCTAGGGATATCACCGCACGTAATATTCTTATGACTAGCCTTTGGTGGGAAACTTTATACAAGGATATTAAATAATATGTCAAGGTGTGTGACCATTTTCGGTGTCTTGGGAAGCCGGAACCGAGAGATGAGATGCATGTGAGGCCTATTGTTGGTGTTGAACCTTTTGATAAATGGGAATTTGACTTTGTAGGTCCTATTTCACAAAATACATGTAGGGTTGGGGTGTGCTATATTATAAATTGTACATATTATTTGACATTCTCAGATGAAGAAAAACGTACAAAATATTGCATAACAACTACAACAACAAGATTTCTATGGGAAAACATTATTAGTAGGTATGGATGTCCATTGAGTTTAACAAGTGATAGGGGAACTCATTTCTTAAATGAGACCATTAGGATATTATTGGCTAAATTTATGACAAAGATACCATAAGACTAAATCCTATCGAACATGAGACGATGGTACTACTAAAGCTTTCAACAATATTTTGGTACAAACACTAAAAATATATATATGATGTTGGAAAGAAAGATTGGGATTATAAATTATCATTTGTACTTTGGGCGTATAGGACTACTTATAAGCGACTAAACAAGGCCACACCATTTTAGTTTGTGTTTAGTGCGGATGCTTTATTTCTGTTAAATTCATGTTACCATCCTTATGGATTACATGTTGAGGAGGACTAGCTGATGAGAAATATGTGGAAGAGAGAATTGGAAAAGCGATGCAATTAGATGAGTGGCATGTTATTTCACATTAGAGATAGAATACGAAGAAGGACGTATAAAAAGAATGACATGATAGGAACATCAAGAACAAGCAATTTGTGGTGAGGAAGATGGTTCTTATGTATTATTCAAAGTTTTCCCACCACCTAGGGAAATTATAATTTCTTTGGTTGGGACCTTTTGTAAGTAACAAAGATACTTGATTAGGGCACTTTTCAATTGCGGATGTTGGATGGAATTATATTTCTGGTTACTTCAATGGGAGTAGGTTGAATCCCTACTATAAATAAGTCTTCTTAGTTTTTTTATTAAGGCATTACGCCACTTAGATTATATTTATGTTTTATGTGTTTCTTTTCAACGTTGTAATGTTTTATGAATTTACTTCAGTGTTTTGTTGTAATAAGTGTGTTTTCACGTCGAACACTAATTACTATATTTTGAGTTCATGCATAGAGGACCACACATAATTTTAATGTGGAGTGGAGAAAATACAAATAAAATGGATTTATTTGAAATGAAATTCAAAGTGTATATTTTCATATAGGTACATATATGGTTTGGAATAAACATCCTCTAAAATATTGGTGCACATAGAAGAAAGATGTTACAGGTGCTTAGATTGAAGGTGTTTTTAAGGAAATTTTCTTAGATTGAAGACCACACAAGACTAATGATCATTCAAGTATAACGCAAGGTAGGTAGAGTCATGATAAGCTACTTAGTATATGGTGTAGTGGATTATGTACTTCATCACAGGGAGGCACATGAATGAGGTATGTGGCTTGGGAAGTAGTAAAGCACACCATAAGGTTATGACTACAGTGTGCAAAAGAAAGTCACATAAGAAATTAAAAATATGAAAAGTTACTTTATTAATAAAGTTACTTAAAAGTGTGGGTTAAGTGAAAAATTAAGTTGGTGAAAAAGTATAAAAAGGAGCAATTTGTAGTCATTTTCTAACTTACATTCAAAGAAAACTACGAGTAAAATAGTTATCAGTGACCTTGTCTAAATGAGAGAAAGGAATGAAGAGAAAACTAGAGTATTGTGTGAAGTTATGTGTGGATACTTGGAGGAATACAAGTTTGAACCAAAGATATCAGGGAATGAGAATGAGAGTTTACAAGTGATTTAAATAGCTAGGGATTCGCGGCATTCGTATAGTGAAGGAAGTGGTTAAACCAAGTACCTAGGGCATGCATTTTACAGAATGGCACTAAAAGGAAAGAACCACTAGAAAAAGATGGCTGAGGTCGAAGTGGAATAACCCTTAGAATAAATATATTTAGAAATTTAATACTCACTTGGAGTTCTTATGGTTGAAATCTAGAAGTCTAAACTCCCTAAGTATAAAATTAGTGAGTATAATCATAGAGAATCCGAACACGAGAAGAGTTTGAAGGTGGATTTTGAGAGAGTACATTCGGGGACAGATTGAGAATGGAATGTTCGGTGGATGACTCAGTGTGAAGGAATTTAGAGAAAGTTGGAGTTTGTATATTGTTTGAACTTCATTTCTTTGTGAAACCTATGCATTTGTACTAATGGATTATGTCCGAGGTACGAATACTTTATCGACTTCGCAAGACAAAGGATGTAGATCATGGGTCAATTAATTGAGTCTTTTATAGGATTGAGAAAAAAATGAGAGGACATGGATCTCGGATCCTTACACCAATGCAAAGATAGATGAGTTATTTGTAACTTTTAATTATCAAAAGGTAGGTAGGGCAATGATGATTGATAACCTTGATGATTCTACGAATAGGGTTGTAGCCGGGATGGTTAACTACAAGTTGGGTGCATGTGAAAGGTGGATGGATGTAAACAAGAGATTCCTTTACATTGTGTACCAAATGGTGAATATAGCTCACCATAACATTGCATAATTCATTTTTATGGAATCAATGAAGAGGTGAGGGTATAAAAAGATGAAGGGTAAAAGATAACCTTGGGTTTGATCCTTATCCTAAAAATTTTTCAAAAGATTGGAGTACCTAATTGGCCAAATGACTACATTTCAGTTTACTTGTCTATAAAAATCTCCTATTAAATTTGTAGGGTATACTTATGATGAATACGATTATAAGTGCAAACAAGGAGAGGATCAACAAATGGTATGATAGGTTGAGGGGAATTGTCAAGAATGAATGGTGCACTCCATGCAAATTTCCCATAGAAATTGGGGAGCAAGTGAATTTTGCAATAATTTAGCATTATATCCTTGCATGCTTTAGGATGGAAAATGGGGAGATGGGCCCTTGGTGTAAGCTACCTTTTTCATTCACTACTTGATACCTCAAGTACTTTGTGATCATAATAAAATATGTGTAGAGATTGGTCTTAGATGATGATAAAATTGAATCATACCTACATATTTTATGTGTGACCTATAGGTACAAATTAATTCCTATGTACTTAGAGATGTTGGATCCATACTCACTGAATTTACACCCCTAAATGAATGTGACCATTAAGGGATTGATCTGTAGAGTATTTTTGTAATTGATGTTGAAGACACAAGGTAGAACTGAGATAAAAGTTTCAAATTCCACTTTTCCCAACCTATAAGAATAGCGGTGCCACAAGTAAAGAAAGCATGCAAATAGATCCCGAGGAAGAAGAAGGGGTGAAAAATATGGAAATATTGATCACTCAAGGCACAAGAATATGTATTATACAAGGAGGAATAGTGGTGGTGCCAGGACCTCACAACAAGGTAGTACGGAAAAAGAGAAAGTAAAGCGCAAAGGGACATGGTAGTCTCTAGTTCGAGACAAGTGAGGGGTCGGATTTGGAAAATATTGGGAAAACCTTGCATAAATAACTTAAGAAAGAATGGGAAGAATAGTTGGCACACAAGAATCTTGTAAAACAACAAACGCATGAAATAATGGGAGCGGGAGTAAGAGTCCACTTAACGATGATACACATGTACAAGAGGAGGTACATAATGGAAAAGATATTTATGACACTTATGTCATCAAGGAATAAAAAGGTGCAGAAGTGGGTATGAGCACATGTACTTCTACCCCAAAGAAGAAGAGGACAAAGATGAACTTGTAGAGGAATATATGGATGCCCCGCTCACCACACATGGAATTTTTAGATGGACCTAAAAAGGTCTCAAGGGTGCATTTCCAGAGCACAGTGTCAAATGAGAAATTTTATGTATGGGATTTAATGGAAAAGGATGGAGGACTATCGCGTATAAAGAATATGTTGAGTTAGAACTTGTATAATGATGCTAAGGAACCTGATTTTGATGTGAGTAATCACTCCATTGATATTATTACATTGAAGAATGAGCCAAAAAAATAACAAGGTAAACAACCCCAATCACTTGATAGATGAACAGGTGTGCAACGCCTTAAATAAATTTTCCATGGAGGTAGGGCATAGAAAACTTGATGTAGGAAACACTATGAAAAATTTAGTATCGAGATAAAAAGGACAAAGAGTGCAAGGTTGAGGATTTGAAGGACCTCAAAGGTGAACAAAATATAACTAAAAATCATATGAAAAGGTTGGAGCCTTAGTAAAATAAATATTAGGTCAGTGCCCAACCTTGGTGAGCCAAGCTAGGTGTGATTATAATGATGAGATGGAGTACTTAGAGGACTTGGTTGGTATGCTTCTAAAAAATATAAAGACTAGCATGGGTCCTTCTATAGAAGAAATTATAAAAGGGAAGGAAGCTAATAAGGTCATTATTGAGGCCAGCATCATTGAGATTGAAGATTGTTTTAGGAGGCTCAAGGAAGAAAGTGATGAGGTTGATGTGTCCTTTAATAGGTTTCATAAATTTTAATGTATCCTTGATGCGCACATGGTTGAGGAAGAAGAAGTTCTCAAGACTATTCGGAGAAGACGCCCACTAATAAGATAGAGTGTGCAAAGGTGATGGCTGAAGTGGAAAAGAAAAAAGAATTGATCAAGGCCAATAAAGATAAACTAGAGCTACAGATAGGATACTTTTAAAATATGGTATTGGAGCACATGGATGTAGTTGAGGTAGTGGTCACAGAGCTAATAGTGGTTATCCAAGAGCTTAAGAGTAGGGTTGAAGAGTTCGCACTTGACCAAGTACTAGGGATTATAGAGGTGGTGCCTAGGAAGGCATTGGTATAACTCTAGGAATGGAAGAAGGTTGAGAGTGAGATAGATGTTGAGTTCCCATAACTCTTCCAAAACCTTAAGCATGATACAATTTTGAGTTAGGTAAGAAGAATAAGTTTTGGCATTGAATTTTTTTGGTGTTCACTTATGATTTTGGCAACTAAGATTTTGCTAACGACTTAAATCTAGTTTAGTTTATGGTAATGTTGCATTGCCCATTTTGAATAATTATAGGCTGCATGTGAAGATATTAGGTGATCATGAGGTAGGCACAAAGGGTCACACACCAAGTAGAATAGAAAATGCATGACATCTCACACTCGGATAGGGACTATCCGGAATTAGCCAATTTTGGGGCCATAGGGTAAAAATAGATAATGTTGAGATTGAGTGGCATTCAAGTAATGTTCTAGATTTAGAAGAGAGCATAAATACTTAGAGATTAAGGAAAGTATATTTTTGGATAAATCACATGCGAGGTGGTGATCATATGTCGTGCATATTTTGAGCTAATAATAGGATTAGAGAAAAGGTTATCCATAGATTCAATCTATTATTAGGCTAGATGCATGTATTCTAAGTTGATTTCTATGTACACATGGTTATTATTAGAGCATGTAGTCCATTTTGAGATGCATGGGTGGTGAAGGGAAATTCCCTACCCCTGTATATATTAGTTGATCTGCATAGTTTTGAGGAGTATTGTGTGATGTAATAGAGTTATGTTTCCTTGATTTACAAGCACACATGGATTTGTGATAGTGATTGCATTATATTCAACTTATTTTATTTGATGATATGATGCGATGGATAATTGTGGATGAATTCTAGTAATTGATGTATCGATCATGGTCTTTTCATGGTAAAATTGATCTTAGCAATGGTTTTGTTGATTAGAGAATACTTGTCAAAGAACACACAAGGATTTTGTGTGGGATAGAAGGCCAAGATCAAGGGCCCAGAGGGATAGGAAGGACACGCACGCAGAAGGAAAGTTCATCTTTCAAGACTTAGCCGATTTTGAGCATGAAGACATATTTTTAGAAGATGGTGTGCGGAACACACCAACGATGCAGAGACGTGCACACCATGCATTGTCTATCTTTAGAGGATTGGATCGAAGTGTTTTTCATGGAGACGAGCTAAGAATAGGATTAACACTTTAGTTAACTATAAGAGGTCTATAGATAGCACACTTGCATGTGTGGCTATGCCTATAAATGGCATATGGCTATCAATAGCATGCGGCCTATTTCTAGAATAGATAAGCGGTGAAGGAAATTCCCACCATATATATATATATATATATATATATATATATATATATATATATATATATGTATGTATGTATGTATGTATGTATGTATGTATGTATGTAGGTATGTGTGTGTGATGGATGTATGGAGGTATAGAGATATATGCATATGATTGAATTATTATATCAGATCCATACGCACATTGGTATAGATTGACATTACTATAAGGAGATTCTATATTTATTAATAGATGGAAGATATTGGCTAAATCTAAGTGTCATTCTATGTATAATTGAGTAGTGCATGTTATTTATTCAATCATGATTACTGTTTAAACTTGTTCTTTCATGGATCTGAGGGTAGCATGCATTGTAGAATGATGGATTAGTTATTAATCTATATGTTTCTTCCTTCATCATGCTAACATCCTGCTTCACAAAGAACCCTAAAGAGGGACCTGGTACCTTTGCGTGCTTCAGGTGAGCACTCAATTAAGGTTGAGTGATGTGTTAGTGTGACTAGGGTGTTATCTGGTAAATTCTAGGCTGCATCATTAGTTTCATTGCCGGGACCTCTTTTTCAGTTGTTTTTAGGATGGTTCATGATGAAGATGTACCAGTTAACTCTAGCAAGTATTGAGGAATGGAAACATGATCTAGAGGAAGAATATGCACGGCGGTTTAGTAGTGGATCTAAGTTTAACACACACACTTGGGTAGAACAGAATATGTATGATAGCTTATATGATATTTTTTCGCTATCTTTCCAGTAGAACTATACAAGTGGCTTACTACCTATGCATCTCAATAGAATTGGAGGTATCATGCACTTGTCTAGACATAAGAATAATTTCAGGCCCTTTATGATGTTGATATGATCTGAACTCACATTGTGGATACGTGGTTCTGTGGTGTTCTAAATAGTTATATTTTGGAATATTCAATTTCGATGTACTCTTTCCCAGAGGTAGATGAATTCCAGTTTTTTTGGTATCCAATAGGATCATATTTGAAAGGTATTCCACTAGAAATCAAGATCTTGATGGTAACTTTAAACCTAGAGAGTAAACATATGGCTAACTAAACTTCACCATGCACAAGAGCGGGAATAGGTTTGGTGAAGGATGGCAGACCTAGCGATAGAGAGGTAGAGAGAGGAAATGTAACTTAAGTATAATGATGCACGTGAGAGGGAGATAGAGAAGAAACATTCTGTTGTAGAAAGTATGGTGTTAAGGAGAGATATGGCTCGTGAAGGATTTACAACTCATGTAGAAGACATGGAGCGAGCATCGGGAACTCCCCATCTTTGAAATCATGATAGAGATCCCCCTTGGCCTCACACAGTGAACCAACAGAGACTACGGACCACGAGCACGCATATTAATTCACCTGGTGACCTAGCCCTTACGCTTAGTTTTTGTATCTAGTAGGACAAGTAACCAGCAAGCTAACTTGGGAAGTAGGAGAGCAGGAGTAAGTCAGGGATCAAGTACATCAATGACAGGACAAATGACTTCAATTTTATTTGGAGGAACATTCTTAGGCACATCATCCACATAGAATGTGAGTGCACAGAATGTTGGATTCACCTCTAGAAGTGGAGCTACCTCACATATTGTAGGGGTTCAGTATAGTACTACTATCGGAGCACATGGGAGTACATCTACAGGTCCTATTTTAGCTATAGGTAGAGGATGAGGAGGTATAAGTGGTTCTAGTTTTGGTGGATTTGGTGGTTCTGGAGGAACAGGGAACACAGGAGGTTCTGGATCAGGTTGTCAAGGTCTACAACAACTAAAGAATATCTATATGGAGATGTATCTTCGTCTCTTGCAATATACGAGATATAGAGGATGATTCGAACATGTGCATATGTGTGAAATATTATGGTGTGCTAAAGGGATCATATTTTCTGAGCATAAGGCAAGTCAATTCACTACTACATTACAGGGACATGCACATAGTTGGTATAGAAAGTTTGACCTTGATCAAACTTGTGTGGATTATAAAGCATTGAAGGATGCTTTCTTAAAAGAGTTCCATATCCTTGAGTTAGAGCGAGAAGAGTATAAGTGCGCTCAAGGATATCAAGCAAGGCCCTACTGAGAGTGTATGTGAGTATGATGATTATTTTAAGAAAATTTTATCTAAGTTATCTTATGATATTCATGTTATCCAACATGCACAATGGTTTGTTGGAGGATTGATTACACCATTTAGATGGGCATTGTCACATAAGACATACACTGATCCATACAAAGCACTGGAAGTAGCTTTACATACTGAGGTAGTTGGGAGCATTAACACTGGCGTTAGTCCATTCTTAGAGGCACAGATTGCAGATATGGTAAAGTAGTTAGAGAATTTATCGAAAATTCATCCCATGAAACGCGCTCAGAATTTTGTGTACAGATTGTGAAGTGGAAGGTCACACCAAGGATAGTTTCCCTTGCAGATCTATATGCTCATTACTATTGGACTGTGAGATCTGTCATTTGAATCATGATACTAGTCATTATCCTTTATTATAGTGCATGATAAGGAAGAATGTATCTTTCTTTTGAAATATTTATAGGTCCATAACCCATGATATTGAGGATTGTTGGTTGATTGGTTAGATCCAGGATGCTATAGACATTGGGGTATGACAGACATGTGTAATAGATAATTCTAAGGATAAGAATGAGTACCACGGGATGGGGATCATAATAAAATGCACTATGATAGGAATGAGGGGCATTTTAAAGGAGATCATGAAAGGGGACGTGGATATCATGGTGGATATGGAGAATGAGGCCATGGTGGAGGAAGAGGTGAGTTCCCTCATGGAACATGTTATACATGCGGATCTCCTAACCACTATAGGCATGAATGTGCTCGAGAATATTGTATGTTCTTTGTGTAGAAAAAACCATAGCTATGAAGAGTGCACCAACTTATATGAGCATATGAGTAAGAAGCATAAGCAAGAAAACAAAGGTGTCGGGATGGTTAGAATCTAGTGCATGGTAGAAGATCAGTAGAAGGACCGAGGCATTAAAAATGAAGATTACTACACATGCTAAAGCAAAGCACATATGAGAGAGGTATTACACCAGAAGCCTATGATCACCAAGGAGGAGGTTTTACATGTAAGGTACCCAGATCTTGTTCATCGAAGGAAGTTTACCAAGATATTGTAGAAGTGCTAAGGAATCTTCAAGGTGAGATACGATCTAAAGGAGTAGAAGAAAGCATCGAGAGATAGTCCAAACCGATATCGATGATCTGCGTGAGTGTGCAAAATGTTGCGCGAGAGAAGAACATTATTCCACTATTAGGAAGTTGGTTAAAAGGGAACACTCCATGCGCAAGTCTTGAGACTGGATGGAAGATTCTGCATGAAAATATTCCCCCTGATAGCATTGACTATGACAAAGAAATTACTCTGAATGTTGTTGTGGATGGGTGACTATTGAGCAACATATTGATTGATACAGGTGTAGAAGTAAATGTGCTTACATTAGATGCATGGGTACAAATGGGGAGGCCTCTATTGCATCCATCATCTAATGTTTTATTTATGGAAAACTAGACTAAGGTCACTCCCATAGGAGTTTTTAAAGATGCATCTATAACTATACAAGGGGCCAAGTTCACTGGGAATTTTGAGGTGTTAGAACTTGCAGAGCAGACAATTTTCCATCCCTGCTTGGACTCCCTTGGTGTTATGCGAATAATGATGACTTGAGATTCAATAAGGGGTATATCAGATTTGAAAACGAGGAAAGGGTTGTGATACCTTTGTGGATGGGAAGTCTACACCATATGTTGATCCTTTAAGTGACGAGTGCTTAAATAGAATTTATGTACGCATTATTTAGGACCCAAAGGTCAAATAGCCATCAAAATAATGTATCCTATAGTGGGAGGATTCTTCTTCTATTAGTGATACTATGAGTATTTCTTGGGACAATTGGGCTCATGGTACATATGAATTAGTAGGGAGTGAGGTCAAAAGTGTGGTTACACACAAGAATGGAATTCATTTGATTCAATGGATAGGCATCACAATACCTTGGTATATAGGGGTAGAAGATCTTCCTGCATTTTTTAAGGCAATGGAAACATAGTGGATATATAAAATTAAGAGAAGAGATATGTTAGTATATACCTTGAATGGGACAACAGGGTGCTAGTGGGCAGTCCACGAGATAATCTTATAAACTGGGAAGATATTGGAGTCACTTTGTCTACTACATTTGTAAGGAACAATGCACCTACACAAATATGAACTTATCATGGTGATCAACCTATTCAACATCACATTCAGCAATGTGAGAGACTCTAGATAGTAGGACAAGAAGCATTACCACCTTCACTCTGGGTGCATAGATTGTATTCTATGCTACAAGGATGCACATGCGCCTGGTATGTATATGCAGAACTACATAGAGAGACTGGGAACTGGCAAGATTTGACTGCAGGAATGATCCAGACCTTTGACTACTTCTCGACTAAACCTCCCGTAGAAGAGGCATTAAAAATTTTCAAGCACTTAACTATGGGAGATAGTGCAAAAGTAGAAGAGCATATTCAAGAATTATTTGGTGAGGAAGAGTCCAGAGCACATTTTGAAAAGGAAGAAGAAATTAACTCCATACTACTTGAATGCACTTGACTTAAGCAAGAGAAAGGAAATATTGTTTACATCGTGGATGATGAGGAAGTTGAGAACCTAGATATTGAACATTCACAAGGGGTGTGTGAGGTCTTGGATAGTGCGAAAAGGATACGCGTGCCTATCATGAACCCATGAAAAAAAAGGTGAATATAGGTTTGGAGGCTGAGCCTAAGGAGGCCATAATTGGAGACTACTGGTCAGACTCGGAGGTAGCAAAGATCATTGAGTTACTAAGGGATTATCAGGACTTATTCCCTCAAGGGTATCATGAACTTAAAGGCATGCATGAATCACTTGGGTAAATGAAGATAAAATGTAAGGACAGTGCCCGACCAGTTAGAAAGAGACCTTATAGAATGAATCATAATTTGTGTAAAAAGGTAAAAGAAGAAATTGATAAAATGTTGAAATCTAGAATTATCAAGCCCCTTGATGAGTTAGAATGGGTTATCCCAATGGTGATCAATATCAAGAAGGACAGAAAAATTATAATATGTGTGGACTACATGGAGCTGAATGTTGCATGCGTCATAGATCCATTCCCTGTGCCATTCACCAAGGAAATACTATAAGGAGTTGCAAGGCATGAAATATATTCCTTCACAAATGGGTTTTCGGGTATCATCAGGTTAGGATTGCTCAGGAAGATCAAGAAAAGACAACATTTACTACTGAATGGGGAATTTTTACCTATATTGTGATGCCTTTTAGATTGAAAAATGCACTGTTGTATTCTCATGCATATTTGTTCAAGCATTCAAATATTTTATTCACCACTTCTTACAGGTTTACCTAGATGATTGGACAGTATATGGGCTTGTGAAAGATCATTGTGATAATCTACACTTAATGTTTGAATGGTGCAAACAATTGAGTATCTCTTTGAACATCAAGAAATGCATATTTTCTACACCATTTGGGATATTGTTAGGACATATAATTTGCAAGGAAGGTTTGTTGGTTGATCCAACTAAGGTTATAGTCATTTTAGGCCTGGAAGTGCCTACCAGTCAAAGTGAGGTGCACATATTTTTAGGTCATACAAGATATTATAGAAAATTCATTAAAGGGTATTCCAAAATTACAAAAGTATTCCAAAATTCATTAAAGGGTATTCCAAAATTACTTGGAGGGGAAAGGTACATTGTATTGGGTCGAACCACAAGAAGTAGCATGCGTTTGAGATAAAAAGAGAAACTTACTACCATGCCCATTCTACACTTTCCCTCATGAGATAAACCATTTCATGTCCATGTGAACACTTTTGTAATGGCCATTAGCATTGTGTTAGCTCAACCTAACAAAGGTATTGTAGATCAACCAATATGTTTTGCTAGTAGGAAATTGACTCTTAGTCAACAGAATTATACAACTACACAGCATTAAGCTTTTTCAATGATCTATGCATTACACAAGTTTTGACAGTACTTGTTAGCAACACCATTTGTGTTTTATACAAATCACATGACATTGAAGTACTTGGTAAACAAGCTCGTCGTACAAGGGCACATATGCAGATGGGTGCTCATAATCCAATAGTTTGACTTCACATTTGTGGTGAAGCCAGGGAAAAGTAATTCTGGACCAGACCATTTATCTAGAATCAATTCAGGAAAGGAATCATAGACAATTGAAGAAACCATGCTAGATGCATAGTTATATAGGTTATAATGCGTGCCCATGGAATTAGAAGACATTGTTTTTTTCTACGAACAGGTATGACACCAAAAGGAATGAAGGCATTAGAAAAGAAACATCTAGCTATACACACGACACCATTTATGTTAATCAGTGGTGACCTCTACAAGTTAGGTAGAGATGATGTACTACATCGTTGTGTATTAGAGCATGAGCACAAGGATATTATGGAAGAAGCCCATGGGTGGTATTGTAGGAGGCCATTATGTAGGTGATGCAACTTCTGGAAGATCCTAATTGTTGGATTATGGTGGGAGACATTATATAAGGACCGTAAAGAATATTGTAAGGTGTGTGATCATTTTCAATGGCTAGGAAAACTAGGGAAAAGAGATTAGATGCCTTTGAGACCAATTACTAGTATCGAACCATTTGAGAAATGGGCCATCAAATTTTAGGACCTATTTCTCCAACCACGTGTAGAACTGGATCATGCTATATCATTACTTACATGGATTATCTCATATGGTGGGTAGCTTCAAGACCTACGAAGGATTGTATAGTAGCTAGGTTTTTATGGGAGAATGCTATTACAAGATATGGATGTCCTTTAAGCTTGACAAGTGATAGGGGTACACACTTTTTGAATGAGACAATCAGGATCCTATTAGATGAGTTTATGGTTACACACCATAAAACTACACCCTACCATCCTTAAGTAAATGGAATTATAGAGGCTTTTAACAATATTTTGAGGCAGAATTTGATAAAAATTTGTGATCTTTGGAAGAAAGGATTAGGATGAAAAAGTGTCAGCTGATCTTTGGGAATATAGAACAACTTACAAGAGATTGAACAAAGCCACACCATTTCAGTTGGTGTTTGGCACGGAATCCATTCTCCTTATAGAATTTATGTTACCTTCTTTGCACATTGCACATGCTGGAGGTCTAGCTAATGAACAAGATTTAGAAGAGTGTATCAAGAAGATGATTCAACTAGATGAGCGATGAGCCATAACACGATGGATTCAAAAGTAGGAAAAGGCTAGGCAAAAGGCATGGCATGATAGAAACATAAGGGATAAGAAGTTTGAGATTGGAAAAATGGTACTTATTTATGACTCAAAGTTCTTGCGCCATCCAAGAAAGCTCAAAGTACATTGGTTGGGGTCGTATGTCATCACTTATATACTTGAATCAGGTGCTTTCAGTTAGAATCACTTGATGGAACATGGCTACTCGGTTACTTTAATAGGAGTAGGATGAATCCCTACTATAAATAAGTCTTCTTGGTGTTTTTAATAAGGTAGTATTGCCATTTAGATTAGGTTTTCAATTATGTATTTCCTTCATTGTCGCTATGCTTTGTCAATTTAGTTGTTGTTCTTGTGTAATAAGCGTGCTTGCATACATGAAGCTAATTACTATGTGAAGAATGTTTATTCATAGAGGACTACACATACCTTTAGTATGGGGTGGTTGTAGTTATCTAAGTAAAAGACTGTGGGAATTGAAAGGTGAAAGGAATAAGCTACTATGGGTGTGCTTTAAGTCAAAATAATATTTCTTCTCAAAAGTGACCAAGGATGGAGATGAATGAAATAAAAGTATAATGTGAGGTAAGCGGAGGCCATGATAACTACCAAGAGAAGGTACGGTGATGAGGTACTCGAGAACAAGGGAGCATGTAGAAGAGAAGTCTGTGACCAAAGGGTAGGAAGGCACACTAGAAGGTTATAGATTTGGGGCATGAAGATGTACCACATGGAATGAATGAATTTGGTCAATGAATGAGGGGATATTTGGTAGGTGAAGGAGAAATAAATGCATCAAAATTTGAAAAAAATTATATAAGGATGGAATGTGGATTCATTTTTACCATTGTGACTAAGAGTATTTGAGGAAAGAGCCAAGTGCAAAGATCCAAGTGATCGGGTTAAGGTACGAAGGGTGTGAAACAAAGCATGACAACTAGATTTGCATGAAAAATAATATTGCATCCCTTGTGGTGAAGGGTTTGAGTGAAGAAGGGAGACAAAAAGGAGTTAGGACATGAATTTTCCACCTATTTTTCAACAAAGAGATTCTCCAACTATTTTTCCATAGCTATAATCTATTCCTCTAAGAATAGACTTACTCCAGGTGTCCAAACTTCCAACTACCTCGGTGCACGAGCTACTTCCAAGGCATCGCACAGATCTACAAAGGTCTTATGAGATAACACCCTTCTAAACAAAGTCAAAAATCCACCAAAAAACTAATGTACATGCTGACTAGGATGTATATCATAAGATAAATTTGAAAAAAAAATTAAAATGTGTGTCATATTCCTGAATGCTTTCTAAAAATCCCTACTTAATCTCCTTAAGTGCATTGATACTTTTCTTCTCAAATTTTAAAATATAGAACTCAACTAGAAATACATAATGCAAAGAATTATAATCCATTGCAGTCTTATGTGGGTCATAATTTCTATACCAAATATGCACACACCATTGAAAAGTAGTAGAAAACTTACTTGCTTTCATATATGAGGTTTTGATTCTGTAGCACATCATAGTAGCTCACACTTGTGCACATGCTCTGTTGTATCTTCAATACCCCTATATTATGGAAAGTGAAGAGACATTTCATAATAAAATTGATGTGGCTGATGAGGGTGTGGAACTTGTCCACCACATCCATAACCAAAAACCCCACCAAGTATTTCTTCCACCCATAGAACCACCGATCCACTTGATCTTGATCCACCTTATCCTCCTCCAATAGCAGAAAATAGACTAGTGGATGTACCCCATTGAGTCCCAAAAATAGTGTTGAATTGAACTCCCACTTTCTATGAAGTTGTAGTACTTTCATGCATATTCCCAATTTTTTGTGCGCCAACTCTGTCTTGTATATGTGTTAGAAAATATTCCTCCAATCAGACCCCCAAACAAAGATGTATGTGTTGCCATAGGTATATGTGTTGTCTAATGAACTTTTGTATTCAAATGAAAATTATATATACCTATAGCTATTGTATTACCTACACTCACCTACTTATCAATGATTAATTCTAGAACTGGAACACCAAGCGCAATGGCCAAGTCACCAAGTGGGATAAAATGCATGCTTGCAGTCCTCAATCTTTCTTCCTTTGATGTGCTCTCATCAAAAGACAAAAGGGATTCTCTACTATGCTTTCCTAAGTTTAGGAGAGATTGATGATCCAACTCCATGTATTCCATGTGAGCTTCAAATCCTTCATGAGCCATCTACCTCCACAACTCTATAAACTCCTCAACATCACGCTAATTTTCCAATTCCCTCTCCCATGCTTCATTATACTTGAGCCACTTTTCCTCTCTCTTCCTTTCTCTTGCTAGGTCCTCCATATCTCACCACACCTACTCCTACCCCTATATATAGTGGGAGGTTTAGATAGCCATAGTTAATGGATCCAAACTCAGTAGTACCATCAAGATATTAATTTCCAAAGGAATAGTGCATATGTAAGATCCTCTGGGCTCATGCAAAAATTCAAACTCAACAACTTCTGAAAAAGAATACTTAAAAGTAGCATAATCCAAAGTATAGCTGCGAACAAAACCAAACCACCAATGATCTAAAGCATGAGTCTAATCTTCATCCGCATCAAATAAATTCTAGTAATCCTCCCCGGTCTAAACCCTTGGTTTGTAAGTAAAAATTTTATTTGATGCATTTGCTAACAACCAATTGTGCAAGTATTTATCAGCATCACAAAGGAGATTGGGGACAATGTCAACAGAGCAAGACCACACTTGGAGGCCAAGATACCACAGATGTTTCCTTCGGTGATACACTATGTAGGAAAGTTGGTGGACTTGGTACTTGAAGATGAACCTTTGTGCATGCCAGCACCAAGAAGCTCAAAGTAAGATGCCGAATGAGAGAAAGCATCAGTGATGTGAAAGATTGTATCTTATGAAGGGTTGTTGTAAGCATTACAGGAAGTATTGAAGAAAATAGACCGGGCTTTAAACATATGCATAGCTCTAAAGGTGCTTATCAACATAAAGACCTTAGAAGAAAATAATGAGGTCTAGAAAGCAATGAAGGATGAGACATTGGGCCACACGGAAATATTGTCAATGGTTAATCGAAGCATGAGCCAGGCATGAGCGCAAGATCCGCACAAGACTTGGTTGGAAGAACTTGGGAAGCTAATTGCATAGAAGATGGATATTTTAGAAGCAAGAATGACATCGATGTTCATCGTTGTGTTGGTTCTAAAAAATGAAAAAGGATAGATTGTGAGGTATGATTTGGAATCCATTGTTGTGGACATCCCGAGAAAAAGTAGAACAAGCACTCACTGAATGGCAGGTTTTGGAGGCCGAAATAAAGGAGTATCCGAGTTGATACTTCAAAATGTTACGAGAGGAGGCTGCCTCATAACCTCACAAAAATTCTTTATTTGTCTACATTCTTTCATTTTTATTCCTTCCAATATTCTATTCTTTACTTCAATTTTTTGGAGATACCCATTGTCGGGACAATGATGAGATTAGTGTGGGGTAATGTTAATTAGAGAATACTTGTCAAAGATCACACAAGGAGTTTTCATGGGATAGAAGGTCAGGATCAAGGGCGCGAAGGGATAGGAAGGACACATGCATGGAAGGAAAGTTTAGATTTCAGGACTTAGCTGATTTTGGGCATGAAGACCTATTTTTAGAAGATGGCATGCGGAACACACCAACAATGCAGAGACATGCACATCATGCATTGTCTATCTTTGGAGGATCAAATCGAATCATTTTGCATGGAGACAAACCAAGAATAGGATTGACACTTCAATTAACTGGAAGAGGTATATAGATAGCACACTTGCATGTGTGGCTATGCCTATAAATGGTGCGTGGCTAGCAATAGCATGTGGCCTATTTCTAGAATAGATAAGTGGTGAAGGGTAAGTCCCCACCCTATATATACATATATATACACACATGTGTGTGTATGTGTGTGTGTGTGTATGTATGCATGTATGTATGTGTGTGTGTGTGTGTATGTATGTATGTATGTATGTATGTAGGTGTGTGTGTGATGGATGTATGGAGGTATAGAGATATACACATATTATTGAATTATTGTATTAGATCCATATGTGCATTGGTATAAATTGACATTATTGTAAGGAGCTTTTGTATTTATTAATAGATGGAATATATTAGCTAAATCAAAGTGTCATTCTGTGTGTAATTGAGTAGTGCATGTTATTGATTCAATCATGATTATTGGTTAAACTTATTATTTCATAGATTTGAGGGTAGCATGCATTATAGAATGATGGATTAGTTATGAATCTATATGTTTCTTCCTTCGTCATGCTAACATCCTACTACAACAACCCTAAAGAGGGACATGGTACCTGTGCGCACTTTGGGTGAGCACTCATTCAAGGTTGAGTGATGTGCCAGCATGACTAGGGTGTTATTTGGTAAATTCTAGGCTACATCGGGTTTGATACTTATGTTTCCTTATTACATGTCTTTCCATATGATGAATGTAGTGATTCACACATGAGATTATGAAGCTGTTAATGGTTAATATTAATATGCATGCTAACATCTTGAAAAAACACCACAAAGGAGAGCCTGTTAGGCTTTGTTGGTTAGTCAAAATATGGAACTTAATGAAGAACATACAAAAGGTTCACATGGAAGATCAAAGTGCATTCAAATGTGTGGGAGGATCAGAATGAACCATGCATGAGGACAGAGATAGATTCGAGACTTATATGTTTTCACGATGATAAGCTATTTTTGGAGATAGCGTGTTGAACACAAAAATCAGTGAAAGAATTTCTCGACATGCATTGGATATTTTTTGAGGATTGGCTATGATGTGCTTTGCATGATATATAGGTGAGAGTAAATTTAGTCTTGATAGTTAACTAGAATAATTCTATTGTTAGCGCACTTGCATGTGTAGTTATTATTGTAAACAACACGTGACTAATAATAACATGCGACCTATTTTGGGATTAGATAAGTGGTGAAGGGAAAGTCCCCAACGATATAAATATGTAATGAACTTTGGAGTATAAGGTATCATGTAAGGATTGAGTTATTATGAGGTTGCACTACTAAATATGATGCGCACATAAACTATGGTATTATCTATTATAATAAGCTTTTGTGTACTTATCATGTTTAATGAAATGGAGTGTATTGGATGAATCAGAGTATCAAATCCTGAGTATAATTGGTTCTTGCATGCTTGATTTCATCATGGTTATCTTTTAAGTTTGTTATTCTCTAGATCTAGATCTGAATATGTTCGTAGAATGTTATATTAGTTATGGATCTGAATGCTTTAAGTCTTCATCATGATAACATCCTGCAATAGTAACCCTAAAGAGGGGCCTAGTACCTTTGCATGCTTTGGGTGAGCGCTTAGTCTAGGCTGAGTGATGTGTCAGTGCATTTGGGCTTTTACTAGTAAATTCTAGGCTGCATCATTGGTTTCATTTTTGGGGCCTCTTTTTCAGTTGTTTTCAAGATGATTCACGATGAAGACATACCAATTGACCCTAAAAAGTGTTGAGGAGTCGATTCAAAATCTAGAATAATAATACACATGGAGGTTCAATATTGGATCTCGAGTTTAACATGTGCATATGGGTGCAAAGAATATGCATGATAGTTTATATGAGAGCTTCTTCACTATATTTCTAATAGAATTGTATGATTGGCTTGTTGCTTATGTATCTAAAAAGAATTGGAGGTATCACACACTTATCTAGATGCAAGAATAATTTCAGACCCTTTATGATGTTGATATAATTTGGACTCATGTTGTGGATACATGGTTTCATGGTGTTTTGAACAACTATATCTTGGAGTACTCAATTTTCACTTATTTATGCCCATAGGTAGCTGAATTCCAAGTTTTTATGATATCCCAGAGGAACTTACCTACAAGGCATTCCACTGGCGATAAAAATTTTAATGGTAACCCTAAACTTGGAGAGTAACCGATGGTGAACTAAACCCCACCATGCACAGGGGCAGGAGTAGGTTTTGTGAAAGATGGAAGACCTAGTGGCAGAGAGGTAGAGAGAGGAAAGGTGGATTAAGTATAATAAGGAACACGAGAGGGAGGTAGAGAAGCAGCAGGATGTTGCAGAGAAAATGGCATTGTGGAGAAAGATAGTTTGGGAAGGATTTGAAGTTCACGTAGAAGACGTGGAACCCGAGCCTCAAGAACTCCCCCATTTGGGAAAGCATGATAGAGAACCCTCCTTAGCCTCACGTAGAAGTGTAATATTAGATATGACTTGGGTCACGGGCACATCTCGAATCCACCAGCAACCATTCCCTTGCACTTGGTTTTCAAAGCATCTAGTACAACAAAAGCAAGATAAGCCAATTCAAGTAGTGGGAGAGTAGGAGTGAGTCTTATAAAAGGCATAGTGATGGCAGCACAAATGGATTCATTTTTATATGTGAGTACCTTTTTGGGTGTATCATCAGTGTAGAATTTAGAGCACACAGATTTTTGGACTCTCTTTTGGGAGTAGTAACGCTTCACTGAGATAGTCGGGTACAGTTCATTACTACTATGTTAGGACACAAGGAAGTACATCCTCTAGTCTAACCCTAGCCATAGGTTTGGGATCAAGAGGCATAGGTAGCTCTAGTTCTGGAGGATCTAGTTGTTCTATAGGTAGAGGAAACATAGGAGGTTATGGATTAAGTGGAAAGGTCCACACCAAGCCCAAAATATTTACATGGAGATGTATCTTCATCTTTCAGAGTATAGGGTCATAGAGGATGTTATTTAACATGTACACATGTGTGAAATACTAATGTGCACAAAATGAATCATGGCTTTCGAACATAGGGCAAGTCAATTTTCTACTATATTACAAGGGCATGCACACAGCTGGTACATAAAGTTTGACCCTGATCAGACTTACGTAGACTATTCAACCTTAAATTATGCTTTCCTTAAAGATTTCACATCCCCGAGTTTAAACATAAGAGTATAAGTGTACTTAAGTATATTAAGCAAGCCACTACTAAAAGTGTCAGAGAGTATGATGCCCATTTTAAAACACTGTTATCTAAGCTCTCTTATGATATTCATACAAGCCAACATGCATAATGGTTCATTGGAGGCTTGATTACCCCTTTTAGGAGGGAATTATCACATAAGACATACACTAAGCTACATGAAGCACTTGAGGCATCCTTACATGTTGAGGTGTTTGGAAGCATAGACACTAGGGTGAGCCCATTTTTAGAAGCACACATCAGAGCTATGGAAAAGTAGTTGGAGAAACTATCAAAAATTTAGCACATGAGATGTGTACAGGATTTGGTGCATAGATTGTGAAGTGGAAGGTCACACAAAGGATAGTTGTCCTCGTAGATAAGTGCACTCATTACTATTGGATTGTGAGATATGCCATTTAAACCATGATGCTATCTATTTTCCATTACTACAATGCATGATAAGAAGAATATCTCTTGTTAATGTAAAATTCTGCAAGTCCACAAATCATGACATGAGAATACTATCAACTAATTGGTTAGATCCAGGATATTATAGATATTAGTGTATGACAGACATGAGTTTTAGATAACTCTAAAGGAAAGAACAAGCATTAGGATCGGGATCACAATCAGGTGCGCTATGATCAAAATGAAGGGTGTTTTGAAGGAGGTCGTGGCAGAGGTCGAGGATACCATGGTGGATTTGGAGGATGAGGTCATGGTGGTGGAAGAAGTGAGTTCCCTCATGGAACATGTTATACATGTAGATCTCCTGACCACTATATATTGAATGTCCTCATAATATTACATGTTCTTTCTATGGAAAGAATCATAGTTATGAGGAATGTTTGGACTTGTATGAACATCTTAGCAAGTAGCATAAACAAGAAAACAAAGGTGCAGGATGGTTAGGATACATCATGTTGTGGAAAATCAGTGGATGCCCAAGTTAGAACCAGAATCGAGGCATTGCAAGTAAGGATCACTACCCCATGCTGAGGTAGCATGCATGAGAGAAGCATTGTAGCAGATGCCTACCATCACTAAGGAGGAGGTTCTACATGCACGGTACCTAGATCCTGCCCATCAGAAGGAGGTTTATCAGAAACCATGGAGGTACTTGAGAAATCTTTAGGTGAAATATAGTATTTAAAGGAACAATCATAGAAGATGGAGAAAAATGAATCATCAGAGACAATCCAAACTGATATGGATGACTTGAGAGAAGTGTACAAAATGTTTTTCTAGGAGAATATCATTCCACTATTAGGGAATTGGTTAAAAGGAAACACTTTGTGTGTAAGTTCTTAGATTGGATGAAAGATCCTCGCATGTGAATCTTCCCCTCATAGCCTAGATTATGACAAGAAAATCACTCTTAATGTTGTTTTGGATGGGTGGATATTGAGTAATATATTGATTAATATAGGCGTGGAAGTCAATGTTCTTACCTTAGATGCATGGGTACAAATGGGGAGACCTCTATTACAACCATCCTCTAATGTATTTTCATGGCTAATTGGACTAAGGTCACTCCACTAAAATTTTTAAAAGATGCATCCATTACCATACAAGGAGCCAAGTTCACTAGATATTTTGAGGTTTTAGCA
This sequence comes from Taxus wallichiana var. yunnanensis, assembly GCA_018340775.1. Taxonomy (NCBI): domain Eukaryota; kingdom Viridiplantae; phylum Streptophyta; class Pinopsida; order Cupressales; family Taxaceae; genus Taxus; species Taxus wallichiana. The sequence goes on along the minus strand of CM031238.1, from coordinate 455,759,315 downwards.
CTGGCAGAGTCAAATAGCTTCCCATCTCTATTGGGGCATCCTTGGTGCTATGCAAATAATGTTGATCTTTGGTTCAACAAGGGTTATATCGTTTTGAAAACAAGGAGGAAAGAGTTATTATCCCTTTAACAGATGGAAAATTATGCACCCTATGTTGATCCCTTGAGTGAAGAAGACCTAAATAGGATTTATGTATGTACCATCCGAGATCCAGAGGTTCTTGAGCCATGTAAAGAAGGAATCATTCAGTGGGAGGATGCATAGTCTATCAGCGATACTACAAGTGTTGCTTGTGATAACTGGGCTCATAGCACTTATGAGTTGGTGGGGCGTGAAGTAAAGAGTATATTTTTAGGGATTACAAACCATGTTATATCAAGAGAATAGGTAATAACTCGGTACCTTGTTACACCAAAGAAGGAGATCCTATGGTATTCCTATGCGCCATGGAAGAATAGTGGATAGACCCGCTAGAGAGAAGGAATATGCTAGCATATACCCTACGTAGGACAACAACACACTGGTGGGTGGTCCACAAGGATAATCTTGTAGGATGGAATGAAATTAGGATTTCTCTTTCCACTAGGTTCTTCAGGATAAATGCACCTACTCAAATCTGCACTTATCATGGTAATCAACCTATTTAGCACCATGTTCAGAAGTGTGAGAGATTATAGATAGAGGGGAAGGAATATTTACCACCTTTGCTATGGGTGCACAAGTTTTATTCCACTTTACAAGGATGTGTGTGTGCTTGGTATGTATATGCAGAACTCCATAGAGAGACTGGAAATTGGTAGGATTTAATTACAGAATGATTTAGATGTTTGAATTCTTCTCTACTAAAGCCTCTCGATGGAAGAAGCATTAAAAGTCATAAAGCACTTAACTATGGGAGATAGTGTCAAGATTCAAGAACTCATTCAAGATTTATTTGATGAAGGAGACTCAGGAGTGCATTTTTTTGAAGAAACAGAGGCCGATGCCACACTACTTCAAGCATGCTTTCCTTGAGAAAGAAAAAGGAAAAATGGTCTACTTAGTGGATGATGAAGAAGTAGAAAATATGGATGTAAACCATTCAACAAGTAGGCGTGAGGTGTGGAAATGTACATATAAGACCACACGCACCTATCATGAACCTATGAAGACAAAGAAAGTGAATATTGGATCAGATATTGAGCCTAAGGAGGCCATAATTAGAGACTATTGGTCAGACTCTGAAGTGGAAAAAATCATAGAGTTACTATGGGATTATCAAGACTTATTCCCTCAAGGGTACCATGAACTTAAAGGTGTGCATGAATCATTAGGGGAGATGAAGATAAATCTTAAAGAGGGTGCACACCCTAGTTAGAAAGAGACCCTACAAGATGAACCCAACTTTGAAAAGGTCAAGGAAGATATTGAAAAATGTTGAAGTCTGGAATCATCAAGCCCCTTGGACGAGTTAGAATGGGTTAGTCCAATGGTGATCAATATCAAGAAGGATGGTTAGATTAGGATCTGTGTGGACTATAGGGAGCTGAATGCTACATGTGTGACTGATCCCTTTCCTACGCCATTCACTAAGGAAATACTAGAAGGCATTGCAGAGGGACGAAATCTATTCATTTATAGATGGGTTCTCTAGGTATCATCAGGTTAGGATTGCCTAGGAGGATCAGAAAAGACTACTTTTACTACTGAATGGGGTAGCTTCACCTATACTGTGATGCCTTTTGGTCTGAAAAATGTGCATGTTGTATTTTTCATGCATAGTTGTTCAAGCATTCAAGGAATTTATTCACAACTTCTTGCATGTTTATTTAGATGATTGGATGATGTATGGACTTGTTAAAGATCATTATGATAATTTGTGCTTAATGTTTGAAATATGTAGATAGTTGAGTATCTCTTTGAACATCAAGAAGTGCATATTTTCTACACCATTTGGAATACTATTAGGACACATAATCTGTAAGGAAGGTTTGTTGGTTGATCCAACTAAGGTTGTAGTCATTATAGGCCTGAAAGAGCCTATCAGTCAGAGTGAGGTGCATGTGGATTCTTGGGTCACATGGGGTATTATAGAAAATTCATAAAGGGATATGCCAAGGTTTTCACACCTTTGGAGGAGTTACTAAAAGGAAAAGGTACATTCTACTGGGGAGAACTGTAGTAGTGTGCATTTGAGACATTAAAGGAGAAACTTACTACCACGCCTATTCTACATTTTCCTTGTGGGACCAACCATTTCATGTACATGTGGATGCCTTTAGCATAGCCATTGGTGTGGTGTTGGCTCATCCTAGAGAAGGTATTATAGATCATCCTATTTGTTTTACTAGTAGAAAGTTGACTCCTACATAACAGAATTATACAACTACAAAGCGTGAAGCTTTGTCAATGATATATGTGCTACATAAATTTAGAGACAAAGACATGTTAGCTACACCATTTTTCTTTTATACAGATCACATGGCATTGAAGTATTTGGTAAACAATCCCATTTTACAAGGGCACATATGTAGATGGGTACTCTTATTTCAAGAATTTGATTTCATAGTTGTGGTAAAACCAAGGAAAAGTAATTCTGGACCAAACCATTTATCTAGAATACAATCAAGAGAAGAAAACACAGGAAATTAAAGATACCATGCCCGACACACATTTATATAGGTTATAATGAGTGCCATCGAATTAGAGGACATTTTTGTCTTTCTACGAATAGGCATGGACCCAAAGGAATGAAATCCTTAGAGAAGAAACAACTTGTCTATATGTGTGGCACCCTATATGTTGATTAGCGGTGACCTATACAAGTTAGGCTAGGATGAAGTATTGCGTTGTTGTGTACTAGAACATGAGTACATAGATATCATGGAGGAATCTCATGGTGGTATTGTAGGTGGCCACTATGCAAGTGACACCACTGCTCGCAAGATTCTACTCATTGGATTATGGTGGGAGACCCTATATAAAGATTATAAAGCATATTACAAGGCTTGTGATCACTATCAGCATCTGGGAAACCAGTCAACGAGATGAAATGCCTCTAAGACCTATTACTAGTGCGTAGAACCATTTGATAAATGGGATATAGATTTTTTGGGTCCTATTTCACCAGCCATGTGCAGGACTAGATCATGTTATATCATCACTTACACAAACTATTTGATAAGGTGGGAAGAAGCAGCACCTACAAAGGATTTTATAGTGGCTAAAGTAACCAAGTTTCTATGGGAAAATATTATTACAAGGTATGGATGTCCTTTAAGTTTGACTAGTGATAGGGCACACATTTTCTTAATGAGACAATCATAATTTTATTAGATGAATTCATGATTGCACACCATAAGACTACACCATATCATCCTTAGGCTAATGGAATTGCTGAGGCTTTTAACAAAATTTTGAGCCAAACATTGACAAAAATATGTGATGTTGGAAGAAAGGATTGGGATGATAAAGTATCTACAGTACTTTGGGCATATCAAACAACATATAAAAGGTTGAACAAAGCCACACCATTTTAGTTAGTGTTTGGCACAGAAGTAGTTCTTCCTATAGAATTCATGCTACCTTATTTGTGTATTTATGCACGTTAGAGGTCTAGCTGATGAGAAATAATTAGAAGAATGGATTGAAAATTTAATCAAGCTAGATGAGTGACAAGCCATAGCACATTGGAGTGAAAAACAAGAAAAGGACAAGCAAAAAGCATGGCATGATAGGCACATCAGGGATAAAAAGTTTAAGATTGGACAGATGGTGCTCTTTATGATTCTAAGTTTTTGCACCATCCAAGAAAACTCAAAGTACATTGGTTGGGCCATATGTTATCACTCACATACTTGAAAAACAAATGTTCTTTTAATTAGAGGCGCTTGATGGAATACGGTTACCTAGATACTTTAACGGGAGTAGGATGAAGCCCTACTATAAATAAGTCTTCTTAGTGTTTGTAATAAGGTAGTATTGTCATTTAGATTAGGTTTTCAATTCTATATTTCCTTAATGTATTTCCTTCTTCATCACTATGCTTTATCAATTTAGTTAGTGTTTTTTTGTAATAAGCGTGTTTATGTGCCAGAAGATTTACTATTTCAAGAATTTCTATGCACAGAGGACTGCACATACCCTTAGTGTGGGTTAGGTTATTGATATCCATGTATAGGAATGTTGAAAATAAGTCCACATGAAAGGAACAAACTACTACGAGTGTTATTCAAGTTGGATAATTGAAAAAAAGAATTACTTCTCAAAATAAGGACCATAGATGGAGATGAATGAAGAAACAAGTATAACGCAAGGTAAGCAGGGGCCATGGGAACTACCAAGGGAAGGAACAGTGGTGAGGTACTGGGTGCATGGAGAGTGTGCTAAAGAGAAGTCTACAGCCAAAAGGTAGGAGGTGCATGCTAGAAGGTTATAGCTTGGGTGTGAAGATGTACCATGTGGAAAGAATGAAAATGGTCGATTAATGAGAGGATTGTTGGTAGGTGAAGGAGTAATAAATGCACTAAATTTTTGAAAATCTATATAAAGGGATGCAAGTTCATTCTTACCATTGCAATCATGATAATTTGAAAGAGCCAAGTGTGACCGAGCTACGAGAAGAGTATTTAGGTGTGAAGAGTGTGAATCAAGATGTGATGAGAAGATTTGTGCGTAGAGGAAGTTTTCATCCCGGTTGCAAAGGGTTTGAGAAAAGAAAGGAATTACAAAAGAGCTAGGGCACATAATTTCAACTAGGGCATGTTGAATCAAGATAGGGTTTGGGTTTGCACATTGCAAGAGATAAAATATGAGTATTTAAAGTGAGAAGATTTACAGTTATAGATGGCACCAAGAAAGCACCCACAATAGGAGTAAAAGGGAAGAAGAAGGTCAAAGTGGAGGTTGAAATGACTCCGAGAGTAATTTCTCAGAAATGCAGTATCCAGAGGGTGTGATTGTGGGTTAGGAATGGGATTCCCACATCCAAAAGAGAAATATCAGTGAGTACAACCATCGTACAACTGAAAATAAGGAGTTGGATGTGTTATTAAACACAAAGATGAATAAGCACACAACAAAAGACATGTCGGTGTATGATGACGATGTTGGGGAGAATTTGTTGAAGTAAATTAGATTTTACCAGTTGTATGAGCTCCCCTACTTTAGGAAATATGAACCATTTATTATAGGTTGATGAGCATGGTACATGAAGATTTCTTCTACTTTTTAGGATGTGGGGTAAGGATTACAACCCGCATTGATCTCAACAGTAACATGGTTGAAAGGAACAGGGGATATATCTAAATGGTGATTTAACTTATAAGGCCACAATCTGGAGACAAGGAAGGATTTGGGGTACACCAAGGGTCCAATGAGCGGCATGGACATTGATAAATTAAAGAAGTAATCAATCATACAAGTAGCTCCACACTTAGTGACAAATTTGAATGACCAAGAAAGATGGTCACAAGTAAACACAATGTGGCTACACATTATGAAGAAGATGTCATAGGGAGTGATTTACAACATATCCAGTTACATCATAAAAACCATCATTGAAGAAGCATGCATAGGAGAGAAGATCAATTTCAGGCTTGTTCTATTGTCTTTGGTGTTTATGGAAATCGAGGTGCCCGATGGGCCAAAGGAGAAAATCTAGGAATACCCTATGGAGAACAAGTCACATGCGGAAAGATTTAGCAAGTAATTGTGTAAAGGATCAATGAGTGGACCAATCAAGCAAGAGATGGAGGAGAAGTGGTATGATAGACTTCATACAGTGTTTGAAGAAGAGTGGCGCATACCAAGGAGTTACCTTTGGTGGTGGGTAAGGTAGTACAATTTTGTAGTATATACCAAGCATTTTTTCATCATGCAATTTGTGATGAAGGAAAGATCTTGGAGCCCATGGTGTAAATTACCATATGCCTTCATAGCAATATATTTCCAGGCATCAGCTCACCAATTTTTAGATGCGTGTCACCTAACCTTCAATGTACACAAGGTAGATTACAACTACCATACACTAAGAAAGACATATGTATATCCAGGATAGACTACCTACATTGAGAGGCTTATCTCAGATGTATTAAACATGAAGCCGGTAAGCTTGGCCATTGGAGATGTTAGAGCAGCACTTTTGTATCTTCAACTCAAGCCTAAGCTGGAGAATAATAATATGTGGAGAATGAATTGTGCACCCTGGGGCTGCCAAAAGGTAAGCATACAATGGAATATGTTCCACCACCTAAGCCCATAGAGACAATACAAGTATATGATGAAAAAGAGGAGCATGAAGATAGTGGTGGTTTGGAGCACAAAGGTAGAAGGAAACCTCCAAATAAGGAAGAAATTGAGCATGTGAATACTCCACCCTAGCCATAAGAAGGAGATGATGAGGATCTAGATGCAGTATAAGGATATCGCCACTTCAAAATAGTATTCAGGAGAACAAGAACCCAAGGTGGTACTCCAAAATCAATATGTAGATCACCTTGACTCTCTCCATAGAAGGATAAAACCAAGAAGAGAATAAGGAAGTTTAATTTGAACAAGGAGGTAGAAGATTCTTAGGAAATAGCATCTAAATATCCTACACCTCCAGAGAATGTGGAAGAACCAAAGGAAGAAGAAATGAAGGATGGAGAAGAAAGAAGAAAAGGAGGCATATGAGATAGTGCAAGAGACTACTCAGGGTACAGTAGAACAAGCTCCAAATATTGATGCTCAAATTCCTAAGGGGCAAGATCAAAAAGAACAAGTGGAGAATATGTTCCACCAGTCATGGGCTATGTTGAGGACACAGGTAAAATTTTCCGTGCCCATTTTCAAAGCACAGTGACACTAAAGGATTTGTATGGGGGGAGATAGATGAAGATATGGAAACCATGTGCATAAGGAATAAGTTGTCATGGTCTATGCACATGCACATGAAAGAACCAGACTTTGATGTATGTGAAGAGTCATTTGTATCAAGGAGGTTGAAGAAGACACCTCGGAGGCCAAGCACATAATAGTAAAGCTTATTGTTATGTCAGATGAACAAGTGAGCAATGCTTTGGTAAAAGTCTCAATAGAGGTGGCATGGAAAAATATGGATAAGGCTGCAATAATTAGGGAACTTAGAAAATAAATCAAGGCTAAGGATGTATAAATAGCATGCCTAAAGAAAGAAAAATAATTGGCATAGAAGAAGAACAATGTTTTCATCAGCATGGCAGAGGAAGTTTGGGACAATATCATGAAAGCAAAGCCACACTTAGAGCCTAAGGTACCCAAAATGTTTCCTTCATCCATGCATTATGTAAGTACCTTAGTGGAATTAGTTCTTTAAGATGGACTCTCTGTGCATGCCGTAACCAAATAATCTTGATCAGAAGTAGAGTGAGAAAAGGTTCCAATGATGATAAATATTGCATCATATGAGGGGTTGCTCCAGAGCTTGCATAAGGAATTTAAGAAATAAGATCAAGCATTGAATATTTATATAGCCCCGAAGCTGTTATGAGAACCAAGACCATGGTAGAGGACAATTAAGTCCTAAAATTCATGAAATATGAGACCTTGGGCTGTACATTATGATTAGCACTTGTCAAACAGAAGCGTGAGGCCCTTACAGCAACACAAGAACCACACAAGGAAAGGCTAGATGAGATTTGGAAATCATCACTCAAAATATGGACTTATTAGAAGGAATAATGACTGCAATATCTAGCATTTTTTGGTCTTGCAGAATGAGAAAGGAGAGATTGCTAATGTTGAGCTAGAGTCAATTGTAGTGGATACCCCTAGAAAAGGCACAAGCTACATTTAATGATTGGCATACTTTAGAGGTGGAAATAAAGGAAGAATATCCAGAATTGATTCTTTAGGTTGAAGTAGAAGATGTTATAGGGTAAATACATTCTTTTATTCATAAAAATTATTTCTATTCTTTTTTATTCTTTGATTCATTTTGGAGACAACCATTCCAAAGGCGGCAATGTAACTAGTGTGGGGTTATGTTGGTGGTCAAAATCTAGCACTTAGTGAAGAAAATACAGAATGTTCGCGTGGAAGGAAAAACACATTCAAATGCACATGGGATTGGAAAGGAATCACGCGTTGAGGATAGAGACAGATTTGTGACTTATCCATGTTCACGATGATGAGGTATTTTTTGAGATAGCATTACGAACACAAAAACCGGTTAGAGAAATGCGTGACACGTATTAGCTATTTTTGGAGGATCATCTATGAAGCACTTTGTATGGATATATGCTAAGAATAGATTTATACCGATAATTAACTATAAGAATTCTATTGTTAGCACACTTGCATGTGTGGCTATTTTTATAAACGGTGTATGGATAATAATAGAATAGACCTATTTTGTGATTAGATAAGTGGTGAAGGAAATTCCCCACCCATTTAAATATGTAGTGAATTGTGTATCATAGGGTGGCATGTAAAGACTGAGATATTGTGAGGTTATGCTGCCAAATCTGATGCGCGCATAAACTATGATATTATTTATTATAATAAGATTTTGTGTATTTATCATGTTTAATGCAATGGAGTGTATTGGTTGAATCGGAGTATCAAATCCTGAGTATAATTGGTTCTTGCATGCTTTATTTCATCATGGTTATCTTTTAATTATGTTATTCTCTAGATATAGATCTGAATATGTTCTATAGAATGTTATATTAGTTATGGATCTTATTAAGTATTCATCATGCTAACATCCTACAACAACAACCCTAAAGATGGGCCTAGTACCTTTGTGTGCTTTGGTGAGTACTCGAGTCTAGGCTGAGTAATTTTCTAGAGCAATTGGTATATTATTGATAAATTCTAGGTTGTATCGGGGCTTCACATTCTTCATGTGAGTGTTCATATCTATCGAATGAAGTGTCAACATGCCTAGGAAATTGAGTGGAAATAAACAAGGATACAGTATTGAACATGCTTTCTTCACTTAAAGTGAGATCATCATCATTTTTCCATCCTTAAAAACCTACAAAACCTTCATGACACCTCAACAACATTTATACATCTTCAAGACACTATAATCCATCATATTGTTTCAAGAACCTCTGCTACATTACCAGGACCAAGTAATCCTCAACAAGATACTTACCTTGACTTGACACTACTAATCAACCTATGTGTTTCTCTCTCCTTTTAACATCAATGAAAACATCATACTTTGACATCAATGACAACATAATTCTAAAAATATCCCCCTTTTTCATTAATGGAAAACCCATTGATGGAAAAACACACAAAGCTCAATCTCCTCCTAAGGAACTCACATGTCATCATCTCATTCTCTCCCTTTTGACATTAATGAAAAAGATACATATGGTAACATTATGGTTTCCTTATTCTTATCATATTAGGCTCACCTTTTGGTTGGAAACATCAACCAAAACAAACAAGGTCCATTTGACCTTCTCAATATAATTTTGACTCTTTGAGCAACATGGTTCCCCCTTAGCAAAAACATGACAACAAAATAACTTTACTACCTATACCATTTGAATAATTACCTTTGATTCCATTACACCATTTTCATGACTTTATGTAGAAAATATCAAAGCCTTCAATCTCCCCTTGAATCATATGTTCCTACAAACAACTTACCTTGTATTAACCAAACCATAACCTCTTCAAGATGTGCTAGAAAAACTTCAACTCAATCTCATTATATACTTGATACCAAAATATCATCTTGAAAGATATAAGTTATCACCAAATAGTAACAAACTAGTTATCTTACATGCACCAAAATTTCTGAATTCAACCTATCTTGACACTTTCCTTAGCATATCCTTAAACCTATCATCATGGATGTTATACTTGTTCATGACCAATTCTCCAAAATAGTATACCAACAGCACTATCATTACTAATCACATGTCTTCTTGAATCAAAATTATACTCTACAAAATATAACTATGTATATCCTTCTAACTTATAGGCATCTTAATGACATAAGATACTAACCAAATAATGTAAGATACTAACTTGAACTATCAAAATGGGCCAAAAACTCTCCAAATTTTCTAACAACTTTCCAAGACTACGGGAACATTTATGAAGAAGTGCATACCATGATCTTCTGATTCTTAGAGTAAAAATAGATCCCCCTTAGATCAATCACTCATTTATAGATCACACAAGGATATAAAACTCTTCAAACCAGCTAGGACAATCAACACATCAAAACATTGTACCATATAACCAACCTAGCTCATAAAATCCTTTGAAGCATATCTCAAATCATCTCATAGTTGTACCAAACCTTATTATATGTTGTCATGTCTCTAGAGATATCACAACTCCTTCTCAAAAACCTTATTAGTGAATATATCCTATCAACCTGACTAAATGTAAAATATCACCAAATATTTTACCTTTCATAAGTATTCAATGCAAACCTTGAACCTGTGTACAAATAAATTATTACTCTGCATGATAGAACCCAATGAGTTGCCTCATTTTCTTACCTCATTTCATATATAAACATAGCTTTCCCACATTTCTATTCATGTAAACCATCTTAGATAAAACTTATTGCATATCATGGGCATTATAGACCTAGATTAGGTCTCAAGACATATATTGAAGCCTCAAACACCAATATATCTTCATACAGTTCTTCAAACATCTTAGATGCATATCCCAAAGAAATATAATTATATGAATATTTCATACACATGCTTTGAATCACAATACATAATAAATACCTTACTTAGCACCTTTTTTTTATGCTTCAACCCATCCTGGGATCAATACACCTACTCATGGAGCTAATAGACCAACTAATTCACATATCCCCCGACTTATGCATATCTTGATAACATACCTTCATGACCAAGAAGAACACTCACATTTTCTTACTGATAAATAAATGTAAACATGTACCCATAATTCTATATTTCAAACTCAGACTTGAATGACATGGAATTGCCTCCAAATATTGTCACTTATCTTGATCATTTCTTCAAGAACACACATGTTGGTTTATTTTTATTACGTCTCATTTATAATCAGCATACACTTTGCATAGACATATTTCAAGATCCCCTTACTTGAATTAGTTGTCCTAATATTCTCACATATCGATTTGACTCTTGTGTCATCTTCACACTTCAACCTTGTTCCTTTAAAAGCAGAGTCAGCATACACTCCAAACAAACTATCTCAACTTGCAAGTATTTATACATCTTCTTGATCAACATCATACCTTAATGATCCTAATTTTCAACATAATCATGAGTTACATACCTTCTTAAGATAATCAACACAACATACATACCTTGTGATAGTACGTGTGAGCACAAAAATCTAACTAAAATGAAAGATAAACAAAATACATAAGAAAACCTTCCATTTAGGTCTTCCTTACAAACCTTGATGATAAGGTTGTGAAAGCTTTGAGATTGTAGAAACTTGTAAATAATTTATTATAGGTGCTCTTGAAAGTGACCTCTAAATGGGGATTTTACAATGCTACGAGTAGATATTTGGCTTGGATATAGCTTCCAATATGTAGATATTGGGTAGAAAATTTGAGGGAGTAAGTATACAAGAATCTAAGAGGATTTGTAAAGGGATAAGAATGCTCTTTTATAGAGGCTGAGTAGTGGTTGGAAGTGGTTACATGTGGTTGAATGCACATGCTAAAAATAATAGTTGAGGGAGGTTGAATAGTTCGGGTGAATTTATTCCCATGAGGGGCAGTAAATAAATTCAATTGTAGAAGTTGCATCCAAAAAGGTGGTTGTGCATGAAATTTAATTTCCCCACATTTCTAGGATTCTACAAGTGCAGTTGACAACACTGGTGAAGTGGAGTCCAATTGGGGTCCAAAGGGAACCTAAGTGGGAGTTGACTAGGAAAATAGGTGTATTCCCTAATTAAGTAACTAATTTAATTAGCTACAATGTGTAAGATAATTAATTTAACATTTATTTAATAAAATATAATTAACTTAGCTAAAGTGTATTAGAGATTAATTTAATTAATCCTAACTAGGTGAAATGTGCATGATTAATCAATTTAATCATTCTATCATAAGGGGATGAATAATAGGATGTCTTGGGATAATACATGGAACTAGTATTTTATTTTGGGGTTTCTATATTTGACCCTCTTTAAAGTGTTATTATGAAGTACTAGAATTTTAAAGATAGTAGATGTATGAAGATCAGAAGATAGATGAAAATGAATCATTTAGATTCCCTAGAAAAAATTATGGTAAGGGAATGCCCCCTAAAGTGGGCGGTTGATGTAACAAAGCGGTGAACAGGCACTTGATAGGAAGAAGACAAGGGATTTGAAAAATTATGGAAAGTACTTGTGCTCATAGCATGAGCGTCATTTAGAGAATAAAATTTAGAGCAACCTTATTTTTGTCACATAATAGAGTTATCACCATTATTATGAAATAATCATGATGGGTAACTCATATGTGCATAAACAAATGCACATAGAGCAAAGAAATGATAAAAAGGGAAACAAACCCAATATATATAGTAGGTGTATGCATCATGGTTATAAAGGAACCAAGATATTAACACACTACTTGCAATTGTTCCAAAAATTAAACATAAAAAATGCAACACAATGTCAAAAAACAATACAATCAATTATGCCCCTAATGTGTGCCAAAATGATGATTAAGTAGATGTAAATGCCCCCAAGCACTAAATTATTGAAAGGTGTGGGAATAGGATCATACTAGAAGAGTCGAGTTGCTTGGATAATCCAAAATAAACTCTTGTTGGATCCATTTTTAAAATTTATCGAAGAGAAATTTCCCCATGTGAAGTTATATCACAAAAGAAAAACAATTTTCTAATGTGCCCCAAGCAAAGTGAGTAATCATGAAGGAAGTGTAGAGATAGTCGTGAAATTGGAACAATCACTAGGGTAGTAGATAAAGGTGTGAATTTATCAAGATTGTGCTGAGATGTTGAAAGATTGACTTCATGGGTTTTCTAATTTTAGGTTTTATGTGATAAGTGAATGTTTATTTGAAAAAATATATAATTTTTTATTTTTGGAATTTTTAAAATATATGATTTTTTTATTTATGCAAGGTTTTTATGAAAAAATAACAAAAAAATTGTAAAAAAACTTAAATATTAAACAAAAAGGAAAACATACCATGGCTTATTTAATAAACCAAGAAGAAAACAAAACATGTGTAAGCGACAAAAAGACACGAAACAAGCATATAAACAAACCCAATATGAACAGGAATGAATGACACCAAAGTTATATGTGAGCTAAGATGCCAATAATTTTCCTACAATTGGTCTACAAAAAAGGTAAACAAAGTAAAACAAAATAACAAACTAAAATAAGTAAAAGCATCATCATAAAGTTGAAAAGCTGTAATAAAGTATAACACAATTTGCAATAATGATGTCTAATGACACTCTGAATGTGTTCCACATTGAAGAATTAGAAATATATGAATGCCCTCGAGTGATTTTTTAGAACGCGATAGAATTGGATTAGAGTGAAGAGCAAAGATATTCTTGGAAACTCTAAAATATACTCTTTTCAGATGGAGCATCTAAGTTTAATCTATATTGGATTAAAATGTGAAATCCAAGTGTTCCCTAAGAAAAATTATACTACGAAAGGGTAAATGATTGCTTGCTTCAAGCATAGATATACACCATGGGAAGAAAACATGATTAGCAAAAGATGATTTGGAATGATCATGAGGAGTGTTGTCAAATGGTGAAATCATTGAACTATATTATATAGTTGTTGAAATTTTTCCAACATTGTTTTGAATGCTTTGTTTTTTACATTTGTATATACTTAGTGTATTTTTGAAAAAAATTATATTTTTTGTGTTTTTGAATAATTTTATATTGTTTTTGAGTTTTTTGAAAAATATTTGAATGTTTTTAAGTTTTTAGAAACATATTTAAAAAATTTCTAATTTTGTGAAACATATTTGAATGTTTTTAAGAATTTTGAATCAGAAGGGGTGCATTTCTTGAATGCATGTTCAAACAATTAGAATTATTCCATTCCATTGGAAAAAATGTATATGATGTAATGATAGGATGTCTCACTTCATCCATGACTCTACACAACTAGGAATATGTGAGGGCTCATCACTAAGAGCTAAGAAGGACATGAAAACTAGGTGAATAATGATATGAAAATGAAGATGATGGATGTGAAGACACAAGGTGTAACAATGATCCATGTAAGAAAAATGTAACTCATCTCCAGTCAAAATTATTTGACTAATTCCAAGATGATTCCACTTTATATATTTTGACTAGATTTAGATCCGTAGATGGCCTACTTGATTGATAAAATCCAATTGAAGGAATCATTATATCTCGTAACATAAGTAAATTATTGGGATGTTTTTTATTAAGAACTTTTAACTCAAATTTTTGAAGACTTTATTAGTTAATTATTTTTGTTTATTTTTTAAATGAACCCCTATATATTGCCTTATGCCATCAGTAAAATGCAAGGGCTCAACACTAAATAAAAAATGTAGGTGAGTAAGGACATCTTCCTCCATTCACAGTTTCATACTACTAGTGAGAAGTATGGTCTTATCATCGAAGACTGTGAAGGATGAAAGGTGTAATGATTTTATAGATTTTATAGATTTTTGTATTTTTACATTGATTTTTCCTTGTATGTCGATAGTGTGCTTATTGGGAAGGAACATTATGCCCCCAATTTTTAGCCTCATGTGACTAGGACACAAAGGTTCAACACCGAATACCTGAAATGACTAGTCAAAAAGGACCGGTTAAAATATTTTAATGCTTTTTGTTAAAGAGAGAACTTATATGAAATGAGGATTATCCATTAGTAATCTTAGAGATAAAACCATGGGTAAAAAGATATTAAATGGTAGAAACCATAACAGGGATGAGACACGTAATGCCCAATAGGAACAAGGTTAACTTGTGTCGTGATAGGTGAAGAATGTGAAGATATGATAATGGTATGATTAAGATATCTACCAATAGATGGAATGCTTTAAGTTATTTTTACATAATTTTTTTCTTCGATTTACAAACAATTGTTTAAGGAATGGTTTGATATGGAGTGTTATTTTCATTTTATTCTTTTTAAATTTTCTAAACTTTGCAAGAGATGAGGATATGAAATGGACTCATTAAGAAATAGCTCCATGTTTAAGAGAGTGGAATGGTCTTGATTTACAAGACTTGGTTAGATGAGATCCAAGTCAACAAGATGAATCAAAATATTCAAGGATTCCTACTATACGAGAATTGAGAAGAAAATTTACAAGTAAAAGGAGAGAATCGAAAGACTCAATAGGTCTTGAATTACGAGACTTAGGCAAATGGGATCCAAGTCAAAGGAGATAATTAAAATATTTTATAGGTCCTAAATTATGAGACTTGGGTGGATAGGTTCCAAGTTTAAGGATGTTTTATTAGATAAATATTTAATGAGATCAAAAGAAATATGTGATGTTAGAGGAGGATTTTCAATGCAAGTAATATGTTGATATTCATATTCATATGTGAATGGAAGAGTGTAAGTAAATAAGTATTGATCTCTAGATGTATATGCAAGGTTCCTTATAGGCCATAGAGATAAAATATTTAATGGTTCCCCTTTGAGTCTATAAATTAGTTGATTTGACAAAATATTTGCAATTAAAGAGTGAAAAGGTTGTATAAGGATATTCCCTGGTATACGTACCTCGTAGAGTGTATGCATATAGATTTCATGACAAGTATGAACCATCATTAATGAGATGCCTATCGTGAGGAGTGACTGTTTGAGGTAATATGGACACAAAAGGTTGCAAGTGTCCAAACTTTTTATGGTTGTATTTCCACAACAATATGAGAGGTGTCATGCATAGGAACCAACGGTGAAAGAATGGAATCAAGATTAATGGTTATTGATAATGTCAAGGGTTGAAAGGGAGTATTAAAGCAAGTTCAATCTCTCATTTTATGTTGGAAGGTTAATCTTTGACATAGATTTAATGCCTGTTCAAACTAACGAAAGAAAATTTGTATAAGATATAGAATGGTTTTGAGGGAAAGATATTTGACCTTTGTCATGATCTTGTTGAATTTTAGTATGTATAGAATTTTGGAAAATGTGAAACTATTCACATGAATTTGTGGAAGTTTATGTGTCATCGAGTTTTAAGAGCTTCATCATCAAGCTCTATGGAAATTGTGTCTCTACTATTTAAGCCTTGAACATAATTATGGAGAGGTGTAAAATGATTGTTATAATGGTATTCCATGTGGTTCTATTCATAATATACTAATGTATTATACCACATAGGTTTGGTTTCCCCATTAGAAATCATAGTTGGATATTCAATCATGTTAGCCTTTGTTAATTGTTAAAAGGAACTAAAAATACTCTATCTAAGAGGTGTAAACTTACGTTTAGATGTGTGTGGAGTAGTGTCTATGATAAAGGATATGATGGATTTATAATTGACATTTTTTGAGGATTTTCCAAGGTCAAGAGATTTTCCCTTTATACTAAGGTTAGGAAATGGATTAGAAAACACCTTAATATTATCGTTGGGTGTTTTGGTTGGTTTTAGGTCCTCGATCACTATGGATCCATTTTCAATTAGGTCTTTGATGTAGTTGCAAATTATTTTGCATTTTTCCATTCGAAGACCATCAATGCAATGAAAATTACAATATGTGTTAGGTTGATACTAATATAGCTTAGGTTCCCCTTCAGGAAAGGGTTACATGATAGGGTAAGTGACCATATTGGCACTTCCGCTTTTATAAGATGTTGGAAAACAACTCTCCAAATGTTGTATATTGTTTGTAATCATTAGGGGTAGGTTTTTTCTTCCTAGTGATGGTTGTTTGAGACTTAGTCTATTGGTATTGATTTTTTTATATGTTGTGCATGTTGCAAGTATCTTTGACACCATCATTGACAACATTACACTTATGGTTAGCATACCTATATTTATCGTGATGAGTGCTAGTGTTGTTTTTATTGTTATGATTTTTCCCATTATCTTTATAATGAGGCTTGATCAAGCCTTTAGAAATGAGGGATTTTTCAATTTGAGTTCCCTTTTTGATAACTTCCTCAAAACTATTAAGGCAGTGCATCTTTATATGAAAGGACAACTTGTTGTTAAGGTTTGGGATGAATATGATAACCATTTTTTTGTGGATTGAACATGGGAATCGACTTGTAATTCCACTTCACCAATGTAGGAAATGTGCAAAACTCTTGTTTGGTCATTTTTTGGTGCTACATAAATCCATAATTGTGACTTCAGAATCAAGGTTGAAATAGGAGTTTCTAATGAAATTCTCATAGAGGTTTACAAAGGTATTGATAGATCCCTTTGGAAGTTGTAAGAACCAGTCCAAATATTTCCCCAATAGACTTTTATGAAAAAAGGTGCAAGAGAAAGATATCATTATAAGCCACTTCTTGGCATTCCATGAAGAACTATTTGACATGCTCTCTAGGATTGGTTTTTCCCTTATATTTATCAAATTTGGGCATCTCAAAAGAGCATGGGAAGGGTATGCGTAAGATTTCCATGTCAAAATGGTAGGGACATAATCCATCAAAATTGAATTTTTAATGTTGTTTTTGAATACCTGAAATTATGTCTTTCATCCTTTTCCATTCTTAAGAAAATGGGGAATTGGTTTGTGGGATGAAGGGTGAATTATCACTCTTAATATTTTTTTTATTTTTATCAGTTATAGAATTTGTTTTGAAGGCATCTTCACTTTTATTTGTGAGTTCAGTACCTTTGGTATCATTTTTAGTGACTGTGGAGGATATGAGAGCCAAATTTTTTTCCATTGCATTGATTTGATCAAGCAAGGATTGGTTGGGATTAGAGGATGAAGCACTAGATTTTCCTTTATTATTGGTGTTGGTTGTACTTGATCCTATTTCCTCATGTTTTTTACATCAAGTGGTGGACCCTTAGGGGATTTAGGTTGTCCTTGTAAGGTTTTCAAAATGTCTTCATCTAATTCCAAGGGATATCTTGCTCGCATTACAAGGAGATGAAGCAAAAATTGGTCTTTATTTTGTCATAAAAAAATTCTACGAAATATTTTCAATTTTTTTGTTTTCCTCTTCATTGAAGCTAATATAGAAAGGATTTATATATTTCCATCCAAAGGTATTGTAATTGCAATGTCTTGTTCCCACCATTTTTAAAGAGGGGAATAATGAAGAGAGGTGTGATAGAAAACTCAACCCTTAGAAAAGTGAATGTTAAGATGGAAGAGGGGAAAAGATTAGAATGCTCAACCCTAGAAAAATTAGTGTTAAGAGGGAGGAGGAAAAAAGTGTTATTTGATTTCCCAAATCTTTAAAAATGAGAG
Source organism: Taxus wallichiana var. yunnanensis (assembly GCA_018340775.1). NCBI lineage: Eukaryota > Viridiplantae > Streptophyta > Pinopsida > Cupressales > Taxaceae > Taxus > Taxus wallichiana. The sequence goes on along the minus strand of CM031238.1, from coordinate 455,740,956 downwards.
TTAAGAGAAAAGGGACTAAAAGGGGTTAGATGTGCTCTACTCTTTAAAATAAAATAGATGTAACAAGGTTAGTGATCAAATCTTAACAACATAAGTGTGAAGAGAGACCAAAAGGTGTGAAAGGTTAAATTTTCTTGACACTTAACAAAAATGAATGTTAAAAGTGAAGAGATTTAACAATGTTAGTGTGATCAATTCTTAACAAAATGGGTGATAAGAGTGACAAAATAGGGTGTGAAAGGAGATACTTAACAAAATGAGAAATGTTAAGGTAGAAGAGGGATTAAAATTTTAGTTTAGAACTTACAAGGTTTGAAAGGGGTTTGTGACCCTTCAAAAAGTGAATGTAAAGAGGGAAGAGGTGAAGGAGGTTATTTTGTTGGAATCATGACAAAATGAGAGTTAAAAGGGGAGACTTATAAACACGATGAAATATGCTCAACACTTAACAAAAGAAGTGTTAAAGAAAGAGACTTAGGAATATGATTATTGGACCAAAAAATGCCTAATTATTGAGAGTTCATGGAGGAATGTGGCACACAAGGAAGGTGCATCTGTGTTCACGAGGAAAATTTTAAGTAGCATGCAAAAGGTTCATGCCCATGTAGAAGGAACCCAGACTTAACCGATTTTGCAAATTACGGGTCAAAAATAGAAAAACAAGGTGGAGTGTCGACCAAGCAGAGGAAAAAATCATGATAACTTCATAGCCAAGCAAGGTATATTTTTGGAGAATGAACATGTAGATCGAGTACATGCATGGAGGCTATTAATAGGATAAAATCAAGTCTTATTTATAGGATGATCTATTATTAGTTGTTTTGTAAAGCATGCATGTAGTCTATTTTTAGCACACCTATTATTAGGAGAGTGCATGGGGGTAAAGGGAAATTCCCACCCCTATAAATACCTGATGTTAGCCATTATTTTGGTACCACCATGGAGTTTTTAGTCTAATCTTGGTGTGTAGTGTGTTTTTCAATTAGGGTTGATACTCACGTCCATGGTCTAGCACTATGGTATAAGACTTATTATGTATTCAACTTCTATGATGTAATAGCTTTGTTATAATGGAATACTGTGGGTGGATTATGGTTTTCGACATATCTGAGTATGGATATTTCTTGATGTAATTGATATTAGTAATTTTTTATCTATTATTGTGTGTGTTTCCAAATGAGTGTATACAATGGGTTATTATGATTGAATGAGTACTTGGTTAAATTATTATCATGGTTATACATGCTAATGTATTGAAAAACAAGCACAAAGAAGGACTTTTTAGCTACACGTGTTTTGGGTGAGCATTCATCCCTTGTTAAATGAAGTGTCAGCAAGCACATAGCATTTTGTGAGAAATAAAAGACTACATTTTAGTTTCACCGGCATGACCTCTTTTAACTTGTCTACCAAGATGTTGCATACATATGGTGTATCGATTAACTCTAGAGAGCATTGAAAGTTGGGTAGAGGAAGGTTAGGATAAGTTTGTATAGAGGTATAGTACTGGACCAAATTTCAGTGCATGTCATTGAGTGGAAGAAAATATTTATCATGAGCTCTACGATACATTCTTAATCTTCTTCCTAGTAGAATTGTGCGAGTTGTTAGCTGCGTAGGTATAGAATTAGTGTTGGGGAATTAGGCCAAGTATTTGGACATAGGAATATTACCATACTCTTCTTTATGTAGATGTGGAGTAGACTAGAGTTGTAAATCGCTAGTGGCTTGGTGTGTTATGCAATTATACATTGGAGTACACTATTTATACTTATTTGTGTCGAAGAAATCTGAATTTAGATTATTACACGATCCCAAAGGATCTTACTTGCGTGTTATACCTTTATTAATAAAGATTTTTATTATAGAACTATATTTAGAGAGCCTCCATATGGCTATCTAAACCCCTAATTGTGCGTAGAGGAAGGAGCAAGTGTGGAGAAGGATGTCGACCTTGCAAGAGAAATACAAAGAGGAAAGATGGATCAAGTTTAATGAAGCATGAGAGAGGGACATGGAACGTGCGCAATACATTAAAGAGTCACTCTCATTGAGGATAATGATGGCTCATGAAGGTTTTTAATCTCTCATGGAAGAGCAGTCGTAGCATCGTGTCCTCTAGATGTTGGGAAAGTGCAATAGAGAATCCCCTTCAGCTTTGGATGAGAGCACGTCAAAGGAAAGAATGAGTACCATGGATGCACATCTAATCCCACCTAGCCACCTAGACCTTACACACCGTGTTCTAGATCAAAAGGTAGTAATTGAGAAGTTGGATAGTGTAGGTAACCAAGTAGATATGGGTAGATACCATTTTCATTGAATTTAGAAGGGAATCAAGTTAGTAGCATGCCCATGGAAACACAATAGGTGTCAGGGTTTGGGAGTACCTATGTAGGATTATTTTTAAGCACATTGACAGGACAAAGTGTTGGCACAGTAATACGAGACTATTATAAGTACTTCAAGTAGAAACTACAACCATGCATATTGTTGGTGTCTAGTTAAGTACTACAACTAGGACACAAGGATTTTCATCGACTGCAGACCACTACCCGTAACAGGGGGTGTGGGAGGATTAGGTCAGCCACCAGAGGAAACACTAGTGGAAGTTCTATTTCTAGATTTGGAGGGTAGGGTACACATCCATAATAACCACCACCACATTAGCCACTACCTTAACAACTAATATAGCCAATACCTCAAGTTTACTATAATATGTATCTCCACTTGTCAGAGTATAGAGGTATTGAAGGTGTGAGCATGTGCATAAGTGTTAACTACTATGGCGCACTAAGGGAATTACAACTTCAAATACAAAATTGATTCAATTTCCCACTACACTTCAAGGACACATGAATAGTTGGTATAAGAATTATGATCCACATCAGAATGTGGTAGATTATAATTCTTTGTGCATTGTGTTTTTGTAGAGTTTCACATTCCAAAATTTGAAATGTAAAGCATTAACACACTCAAGGTGTTTCACCTCAAAGTATATGATAAAATAGATAAGGTAACGGTCAAGGAGGAATACTTGTGATTATTTATATGGTATACACGTATTGTAAAATTTGATCAGACTAAATGTGAGAGATTCCCTTTAGCTAGGAGGAACAACTTGTATAAGAAACAAAACAAGACCACCAAATGATGTTAAATAGAAAATGAAAATGGACTGCCTAGCGATTGCTAGTTCCGGGAAGTGTGATACTTCCTAGATGGCTATCAATCCACTATTTTTATCAAATTAATGAAAGTAAATATGAGAAATAAAGGTCTTATTGCTAACACTTTGATTTAGGTATCTCAAAATTTTATCAACACACTAGATTAAACAGAATATTGAAATACAAAATAATCTAGCATTAGGCAAGGTATGTTTCTAGTTGGGGAAGGTCACAGAGGTATTAGGTAAGGTCACTGGGGTATCTTGTAAGGTCTTGATGGAATTTGGTGGAGTTATGGGTTATTTGGTGGAGGTTTATAAAAATACACAATAATTGGTGTCGGTCTCGAATCGATGTTAGTATAGAGGTGAGACCGATGATGGTTAAGGTAGCCAATTTCGATGGGGTAAATTTGGAAGTAATTAAATAAAATTAGTTTTAATCTTCTCTTTGATTACACAGAGACTGAAGGGAGAGTGGTTGGGTTTGTAATATTACCAAGAAGACTCAGGAATACATAGGGAAAATACAGAGAGCCAAAATTTTGTAGGTGATTGGGTTGATGGATTAGTAGGAAGTTGGAGATGAAGGAATACATGAGGAAGTAAAGTATAATGGAAGAGGTAATGAATCTAAAATTTAAGAAAACACAAAATGATTAAAATCATGTATACTTACTTTCATTTGTAGATCCAATAGGTGACGGAGGATGGTATTTGATCTGTGAAGAGCCTTTTGTATTCAATTCCATAAAAGTACTCCCCAGTGTCTCCGTGAATATTCTAATTCCTTGGGATGAGATCTAGATGCTTGTTTGGCCCCGTGGTTGAGTACTTTGTGTTGTCTAGATCTTTCCGAGAGGCTTTGGATTCATGTTTTAATGCAATAATTCCCCAAAACTAAAAATCACCAACTTTGGATAATATGTTAAAAAATTGTATATAAAGTAACTGATGATGGTTAGGTGACTAGTGTCGGTTGTATAATAACTAGTGTCGGTTAAGGAAGGAAGTATAGGTTTACCAAAAATAGGAAAAATTTCCAATATTTGGCCTACTTTCTCATTGAGTCCACTTAGGAAAGTGGGTTTCACATGAGAGAAGGCAGGGAAGAACTTAGAAAATGTCCATATAGGTTTTGGAAGGATTTATAGTTAGTTAGGTCAAGTGGTGACTCAACACTAGGAGTGATGACTCAGTGTTGAGAGTGATGACTTGGTCATTGTGAGTTAAATGCCCATAGAATGGGTCCAGGTGAGGTGTAATGATGAGGTGGAGGTGTGAGGATGAAAATAACTTAATTAAATTAATTAATAATATGAGGATGAATATTAATATGGGATGAAGGGGTCATGATTAATTAAATGTATTATGTTAATTGATTAAAGGGGACCAAGGGGAGTGTGACCCAAATTTTGTGTCTACATTTGCCCCTTTTTATCACGTAGCTTGTATTGAGAGGATATGCTTGACAAAAATAGAAGTGATTTCCCAAATATAGGTGAGAGTGGGGTTTTCCCGGGTAGGAGTGAAGGTGATCCCCCCTCAAACTAGGAATTGTTGAAGTTAGAGGCAACAACGATGAGTGGTTTGATAAACAAGTTGTTAATAAAAAAGGGTTGATGGGGTATAGGTAAGGGTAATTGTTAGGTCATGTAATAGGTAATGGTAATAAAATGTACGTACATGCATAGATTGTGATACGGTACCAGGTAGAAGAGTGTACAAACTCTACATTGGCAAAGGTTGATAGATTTATCCAAACGAGGTTGAAGTGATTCATGTATCCAAGGTATAGGATATGGTCATGAAGCACAATGAGGTTAGGTGTAGGAATGGGTAATAGGTTTTGTTCCATGGCACCAAAGGTATGGTTGGGATAAACATCACATCATTAGGCAAGGTAAGGTCATTAGGCTAAACAACATGGGTAACAACATCACAAGGTATATCAAGTAAACAAATTCAAATGTCACAAAAGGTGGTTTAGGTTAGGGTATGTAGGTCAGGGCACATGTAGGGCCAAGGTATAGGTAAATAACATGTCCCTAAACATAATTAAGGAAATGTACAGGTAATTTAGGTGTGTGGGTAAGGTGTAAGTGGTGTTGGTAAGGGTAATAGTTGTATGAGCAACATTGTTTCAGGCTAAATGGGCATAGGGTAGGTCAAATGGTTTTTTCAAGTAACCAATGCCAGTTATAGCTTAACCGACATTGTTTGGTTAGGAATGACATGACCAATGATGGTCATGTTGATTTGGAGCTAAAGGGCTAAAAATACATGTTTTACAGATTCATTTAAATATTTCTACTTTTAGAAAATGACAGAGGAGAAGAGTAAGAGTTGAAAGTGATGATACGAGGTATTGGAGCTGATTTGGTGAATAACGTAGAAGGTGAGTGGCATTGTATAGGTGGATCCCGAGATCGATTTGATTGATTCATTTATTTGTGAGGTGAGGAGTTTAATTGTGGCATGTCGGAGGTGGGAGAGGGAGTGGGGATACCACCGACACATTGACTAGACGTACACCACCGTGGAGATGACACCGAGTAGAGGTAGGAGACTATCTAAATCCTTCAGTTGAGTTGAAAAGATTGAAATTGTTTTGGTTAGTGTGGGTTAAGTTTGGGTAGAAATTTAATGTTGAAAATGTGATTAAAATGAATGAAACGGGGATGGGAAAGTTCAATATAGCTTAAATAGGGTTGGTAATGAAGGTATGATAGGTTTGGGTGGGTTGGGGTAGGTATTTAGGTTTTTTTGGGTAATTTTTAAGAATGGGGGATGGGGGTTTTGGTTTTTGGCCAAAATAGTGACTGAGATCGGTCAAGAGTTGGCGATTTTGGTTGGTGGCTTTGGCCAACATCGTTCAAGGTTTAGGTGACTCGAGACCGGTCATGATGATCGATTACAATCAAGGAGACCAATGTCGTCCATGATTAAAAGGGACTACATAAAGGAAGGGCTAGATAGGAAATTTAAATAGGTGAGAAAGTGTTAGGTGAAGACTTATGTAGGTGGAAGAGGGTAAAATAATAGTGTGTCGATGTGTGATAGGTATGTAGGTGGAATGAATTAAGATATTGTGTAAGTATGATAAGGGATACAATAGGTATTTAGGTGAAGTGGGTAAAGGGGTAGGTATTGGTAACTAAGTGAGGGGTAGGTATGAGTGATGTAGTTTGGGTATGAGAGGTGGGTAATAGGTGATTGGAGAGGGTCGAGGTCTGCAATGTTGTTTTAGATGATTCAGAGAGAGATCAATTGATGATGAGGGACAGAGTACCACCCCCTATTGGTACGAGATGTGGCCTAGCATGACACTAGAGGAGTGGGATCACATGGCCAATGTTAGACTTAGTTTAATTAGAAACTATATGTGTAACATTCCCATTTTAAGACTTTAGAAACAAGGGAAGTTTTTATATATATAAAATTATCTATTCTAAATAATCATAATTTAGAACACACATTCCATGCTAACCAATCTCATAATGAGATAAACATATGTAGTTGTAAATGACTCGGTGAACTACCAATCTATCATTTCATGACTCAATTTATAACCAATCTCTCATGTTAACTCAATGTATTGTATACTACGTATACTTGGCTCTCTTACCCTATTTTGGGTATTGAGTATTTTATTTAAGAGGCCCATCGAATATTTGTTACCAATATTCATCTAATATCTCACTTATTAAACTAGGTTACATAGGACATTGCAACTAGTAGATTGTGATACTTTGGCCAAATATTTTTACATACCATTCATGTTTACTATTCCTAGATGACATACTCATAAAAAAAATACATCCTTCACCCCACTCAATTGTTGTATAGAATGGTCTTCACCAAATCCCATCAGTCCACTTGTTCAAGGTTTAACCCTAACCCAGGTTAACAACATGGTTTGGTATAGGGACCACTCACGGTGACTAAGGGTACATAGACATACTCAATGGACCTAATTCGATTGCATGTTTCTAGTTATCCTGAGTCATCTTGAGTTACCCCTATACTAAATCATGTTCCTAACCTGGCCTAGAGTATAACTAAGATCAAGTCCAAGATTATGTTGATCTAGATGATCCAATTCAAAAGAGTGTTGCAACATGTCAACTACAAAATTGTATCCTTGTGAAGACCCAAGTCTTTACGAAGGTACAGCTTTGTAATTGTCCTATGCCAACATCCGATAGAATTACCCATCTTGATGTACATACCCAAGAAAGAAGTTAATTACACAATTATTTTTCTTAATTAAGATTTAATTACAACAACCTTGCTGAACCCTAATTTCTTTAGCCCTTAAGGTTGACATTCGTAGTTGAGTTGTTAATGTTTTGCAAAAACATCATGATTTCTTTTTAATCATCAACTTATTACTTTAGGGTTTAGTTAATTAAAATAGAAAAACAAAAAACAATAAGATTCACTTATTGTACCCAACCATTCTTATCCTATTTAAGTTCTTAAACAGGTTCCATTATAATAAACTTCATTGATATGATGTCTAATTAATAAATTTACATATTTACCTTTCATTTTATTTACACCTATGAAGGTATTGGTCAAGAGGAAGTTCACCTTCCTCTATCTTGTTATGAATTAGGGTTCATTGTACCCTTTTACACTATACAAGACATCATAATTAATTTTCTTTTTCATTAACATCTTTTAATAAAACATAGTAACTTAGTTAAAATAACATCTATGTATTCCAACTTAATAAGATACAATTCAATAAAGGGATAGTGTATCTAATTCACTTCCATCTCTCTTATTTAAGTCAAACCGAAAATGATTCCAAACAGATAAAAATATGAGAAAATAAAGATAAGATTACAAATTCCCTTCACATAATGCACAAGGAGAATGACACATCAAGTACAAGTAACTCTCAATATTTTTCCATTCATCTAAGTGAAATACACATTTTACAAGTCCATTCATTTTAGACATCTTTCATGTCAAACAACATTAATAATCCCAATTAAGAAATACAACTTTTCCTCTTACAAATACATTTCAATAGTGAATCATAATTCCTCATAAAAGATCCAATATTTAGGAAAACAAAGTAACATCATAAAAGATATTGTCTTCCTTTATCACTTACAAAGTCCATCTACAAAAATTGCTAGCATGGGTCAGTTCATTGAATTGAGCATGATAAGAACTAAGCATTAAAATGATGTGCTTTCAACTAACTGTTTCATAAAAAGAACTCTACTTTTATTAAATAGTAAAGTAATACATATATATACATTATAAATAAAAACACTCATAAAAGAAAGAACAAAGTGATCAACCACATTAACATTTAGTAAAGATCATAATATAATCATCACTCTTTAGCCATTGATTTCATAAGAAATTATATCAGATAAGTAATATTTCATCCTAATTACTTATCTTATTCTTACTATAGATATTTATATTTTATTTCTTGCTTCATTCAACCTAATTCCTAAGAAATTCACTTACTCTATTATTTCCCAAAAATAGAGTTATTCTAAGAAGCAAGGATCCATCATACTCAACATTAACATGTTCCATCATAAAACACCTACAACCAAGCTAATTCAAACTTCAAGAAAGATTTTAGGATGAGCCATCAACATCTTACAGAAAAGATTCCTATTTAAGGTACTACACCCTAATCTAAAGCCCAAGATAAATCCTAAGTTTTAGGTTAAGCCTCAACATGTTAGAAATAGGGTATATATTATTCATTTATTTGCACGGACATTGGTCACACATCACCAAAAATAGATTCCAATCAGCACAAGTCAAGGAGAATAAGTAAAGGATTATCTCCCAACTACTCACTCTGCAATCCCATTAAATAATACAATTGAACCCGTCAGATCCTTAAAAAAGAGTAATAAATTTGAGGAAAAAGACAAAAACAGAGAGAGAAACAACTCAAAACTTCCCTCAGAGTTCGAAGATAAAAACATTACATTCCAAAACTCAGAGAAGAAATAGAGATAGAAGCATATAATTCCATTCAGATTTTGAAGAAAACAACAATGAATTTCTTCACTTCGAAAAGAGAGGAAAGGATGTCAACAACAAGGAAGAGATATAGTATCATCATTACATCCTTCAAAAGGAGAAACAAAGTCAAAATTCAAAGAGAACTGAAATAGATCCTACCAAGCACCATCCGATTTCAACAATCATTGCAACACAAATAGCATAATCAAAATTGAATCGATGTATATAGATATATGACAAAAAATAGCAAGTCAGGAACCAAAAAGAAAGTTTTCCATCAAATAATGAGAATAGTCGCGGTGAAGTAGGCTATCACGAGAATTGATTAAACAATGAGAATAGTCAGAGGCTATCACGAGTAAGGCTATCACGAGAATTGATTAAACAAATACCTTGATTAATATAATTTTCCAAAGCAACAAGAACAATAAATTAATATTACATTCAATCCAATGTTAATAGCATCCACTGAGAAGTTTTCTTATTTTCCAATCAGAGAGTGAAAGAGAACAACGATGGATTAAAACTCCTTTATGAGATTCATATTTATTTCCAAAAGACAATACATAAAAATGAAATATCAAATGCAAGTTTGACTGTCCCAACTTACCTTCAAATTACCCCAGACTCCCTTCTTCATAGAAATCAAGGAACAACACATGAGTTTGGGAAGAGAGTTCCAGATCCTCTGAACCGATCTTAAGGAGAAACAAAAAAAAAGTGATACGACTCCAACCATATGCTCAAAGTCGAGTCTAATAGAGAAGAGAAAACTATAACATCCCTTCCCAATTCCCTAAGGTAGACAGATTGATCTAATTAATAGTTTGACTTAGATATCCCAACTCTTTAGTATCATAAAAATGTCAATTAGAGTGCAAGAAACCAGTAAATCCAACCAGATAAACTGATAAGGGTAACTCTTGAAGAACAAAACCTTACCTCTATAAGGACTTAGAAAACAATCAGTAAGTCTTTCCACAATGGTGTCGGTGAAACTTAACAAACTTTACTTCCAATCGATGTATATCAAGGGAGTTCGTTTAGACCCCAAGACTAGTTGGGTCTTTAACAATTATTTTCAAACATAAGGTGAGAAAATGAAAATGACATTATATAAATGCAAGCAGGAGCTAAACATGCCTACTCGAATATCAAACAAAGGAGAACAAACTAAAATGTATCCTTTCTCAACATTGACATCCATTAACTAATTTAGAGAAAACCAATAGGATTTCACTCAATCAAATCATATCAAGATCAGAAAAAGTAAGACTTGGTTACTGTTATTTCCAACAAGATTGAATCCACAAAACTAAGATTCCTAACAACCATATCAGTAAGGATCAAACAGGAGTAACAAGAATAGAAAACAACTTGAATAACTACAAAATATGTCACTCATCTTACATTCTTCCAAAAAAGGAAAACAAGTTTAACTCGAATATTTTTATCAAATAGTGCATTCCTCTAACCATTTTACACAGTCCACAGAAGTATACCAGATTCGACAACATTCAGTTTGCACAATGGTTAAAGCCAAATTTGTTCATTCTTCCAACAAAGGAACAAACCCAAATCATATCTCATCAAGCAGTAACCAGGAAGGTATAAACAAAGTGATAGAAAATACAAGCATAAATCAAAATACGCATCATATATAAAAACCCATTTGTTTCCAAGAGTAGAGTTCTTTTAATGAAGACGTTTAGTAAAAAGTAGAAAAACTTAATGGGTAGAGCCTATCATGCCTAATAGATCTTACATATATTTGTAGAATATTTCTAGCTGAGGCTCCCACAATCTTTTCCTTTTTCCAAGTGACGTCAACAATTCCAAACTTCCTATTGCCTCTTATACTTCCACAGGATCAAAAATAGCTTAGAGGTGGCAAAAATAACAAAGGATTGGAAATAGAACTGTTGGTTCGAAGAACCCAAAACCTCCATGTAGAGAAAAAATCACAAAGAGAAAATGACCAAACAACCCCTCCAAAATCCGCTTGCATGTCTTCCAAGGTGGTTTCTTTGCCATGACCGAGGCTCATTAATGCAAGGATAACCAACTCTCCCACCTAATTCTCCACGCCACCACCATCCAAATTTGGCAAGCTCCATTTCAAACTTTGCATGCATTTTTAATTTTAGAGATGATGCCAGCTAAGCATCCTTCTAGCTCCCCATGTCTCTGCCAAAACTAGTTGTTCAGAGCTTATTAAATTCAAAATCAAATCTCATAAATGCCTTAGAAACCATTGCCACCGACTCACCACTTTCCATGTAACCCTTAGGTACCCCTTAGCTTAGTATTAGTTTAGGTTATATTTTCATTAGGTTAGGATTCAACCATAGTCCTAGGTACACATTATTTGCCTTAGGTTATTTCCAAATCCATAACCTTAAACATAACAACTTAGGTTATGGTATCACTTAAGCAATTTTTAATAGGTAATAGGTAGGCCCTTATTACCTTAGCTTAGAATCCACATAGGATAGAACATTCGACTATGGTTAAGGTATCCACCTTAATAGTCTCATAATAGACCCTCATTCTTATTACAACATTCGAGTGTCTTAAAAATATTTATCAAGAAGGTCCAAGCTTGCGATTGCATAAAGCAAGATACAAATCAAGGACACCAAAAGAAAGGTCCTCAAAATTATAATAAAACTTAGTCCCTTACTACCTTCCATTTCGAATGTCCATTTATCAATTTGATCGGGTAAGAAGAATGAAGCATACCTTGGATTAATGGAATTTATACAAGGTTTTGTTGTTAATATAAGATAAGAATTAGAATGACAATACAAGTTCACATCCTTGCAGAAAATAGAGAAAAATGAATTCATTTTCAAGTAAAAAGAATCACGAAAAATGAATCTCTATATAGTAAAATGAAGACTCAAAAAATCATATATATATATATATATATATGTATATATATATGTATATATATATATATATATATATATATATATGTATATATATATATATATATTTGCAATTTCAAAAGGGAAATTAATCAAAGTAATAGTTTATAAAATGATGTTACAATAGGCATATAGGTCGAGATCGTAGCTTGATGGTCACTCTCATCAAAAATGGGACTCGTGACCAATACCTTTCACTTACTGATGGGTGAGATGACTATCACCTTAGAGGATGTTTATAGGATCTAGCAGCCTTCCTATCATTGGGGATCTAGTGTATTCGATTTCCTCTAAGGCATAATTGGAGCCGATAGTACCAAAGTATTTGGTGAGGCGATGGGCTTGTTGAGCTATCACAATGTGATTCGAGCTATGGAGACATGTATGTTTCCTACCCACATGAGACTAGGCTATCTATGTTGATGATGGTGGTAGTCGGATGTTTTGCGCTTCCAGATTCTGAGGGTGGGAGATTCCCATGAGAACTGATGGTGGTGCTGCATGACATGATCAAGGAGTAGATATGCTTTTCTTTGACGCCATATTTTCTATTTCAGTTGTATAAAGAGTTATGTGCCTATGGTAGGTTGAGGAGGTTTGGTATGTGTTACACATTCTTGTTACATTATTAGGCGTATGAGCACATTGTGTGTGTACATCCAGTTGGGTTATAATGATAGGACTGGTTCAAGAGTGGATTATACAGAGTAGGATTCAGGAGATGGGTAACATCCAAGGCACAACCGAGAGGGGCCAAGGCCACATGTGATGTTATATACTATAGGTGGTTGTTGAAGGGCCTATCAGTGGTAGATATCATGTGGCGGACATATGTTGATTATCCATCATATAGAGGCATGACTAAGGAGTTAGAAGATCTGTAGTTACTGAGGTGGATATAGGGATAGCATGTCGGGAGCACGAGATGATACCCATGGATAGGTTTATATGTTATTTTATACTATGCAAGGATGTTTCCCCACCTTTCCCACAGTACCATAGAGATGACATGGAGAGACCCATGTCTCCACCACGTCTGAGTGTTCCCATAGGGTAGGAGGAGTAGGTACTAGATAGATGGATTGATGATGTAGGTGTCACTAATGGATATAGGAAGTGGTGGGTGGCACAACTAAATGAGGCACTACCTAGGATAGGGAAGCCTAATTTAGCAATTGTAATAATGTAGAGGGATACATTACGAGGTAGGTGGCCACCCTATATGAATAGATTACGGGGTTGTAAAGACATTTAACGTGGTCACGAGGAACAGGTGACGGACCTACAAGCCTAGGTAGCACAGGCATAGGTTCCCACATAATGTGGAGATGGGGATGGAGGAAGGTATCCACCCTTTAGGCACAAGTGGCCAAATTACGAGGGCTAGTTGCCCCACCGTACAGGCATAGGTTATGGCCCCGCAGCCAGGGTAGATGCACAAGGTAGAGATGGAGATGGAGGGTAGGTAGCTATCCTACAGGCATATTTTACTAGATTAAAGGGCCGGTTAGGAAACCGTAGAGGCACAGTTATGGCCCCGTAGGCCCAAGTAGCTACACATATACCAGCATATGCACGGGGATAGGGTCCCATAAATACTGGAGACACTGCACCGGGGACAAGGTACACTTTTGGTTGGGAAAAGTTCACAGGGCATAGTTAGGCTGATGGTACCACCCCAAACTATATCCATGGTGAGGTTCATGGATTCCCTAAATGAGGCTCACTATTATTAGGACCATCTATCCCCCACATGGATTTATGTGTCATGATATGTCAAGTATTGAGCCTAGTAAATAGCCAGTGAGTGGACTAGATCCAAGACTCACAGTTCTGGTAGCACATGGGGTCATCAACCCTAGAGACAGGGCCATGGTGAGGTTACTAGCTCTCGAGGTTAGGTCGAAAGAGGTCTAGGGGAGGATATGAGTGAGACTAGAGAGGAGGGCATTAGGTGGGGATGATTGGTCATTGTATGTGATATTGTACCATTATTTTGATATATATATATATATATATATATATATATATATATCGGCATGTGTCTTTGAAGACATGATATTGTACATGAGAGTTTTGAGATACTAATATTTATTTATATCTATGTATATATGTATTGATACACAAACACTCCCATTATATAGTTTATGATGTTTACTAGATGGATGATGTACTTGTTTTAATTTCCATTGTTATTGTGTATTATGGAAACTAGTTGAATTAGGCATGATTGATTTGAGGTCATGTAGGTATGATGGAGTTAGGTATAGGCATGGTGGAGTTTAGGTGAGTTAGGCATGATAGATTTTAGGTCATATACACATGGTGGAGTCAGGTATAGGGATGATGGAGTTTAGGTCATATAGGCATGGTGGAGTCAGGTATAGGCATGGTTGAGTTTACATTATAATGGCTTGGTTGATTCATATGTTTGCATTTTATTTAATGTCCAAGTTATTGGTATTATGGGAAATAAATGATAATGTATATGCATGTTGTGGTTTAAATTTCCAAGTATTTGATATCATGGAAAATGTGAAATGAGTTAGGTAGAAATATAGATATGGTGGTAAAATGATAAATGTGATGAAACAATGCATGTTTGTTGTGATATATTAATTTCCAAGTTTTTGTGTAAATGGAAACTAACTAGGGTAGAATGTGAATGGAAAGGGGGAAAATTAGTTAGGGGTAAGAGTGGTTGAGCTAACCTCTTAGGGCCCCGCACCCTCAAATTTATGCCTACATAGCCCTAGTGAAAAGGGGCCTCAGGCCAATGTAGTTATCCCATAAGCTAGGGAAGAATAGGATGAGGATAGATGAATGGGTTAGTAGGTTTTAGGAATGATTGAGTCTAGGTTATTTAGGCATGGTTGAGTTTAGGTCATATAGGCATGGTTGAATTTAGGTCGAATAGGCATGGTTGTTGGCTATGGTGAATAGATATGGGTGATTTTGGTGGAAGAGGAATTCCCGAATGTAGGTGTCGAAGGTCTGGTCCTGTGAAGGAGGATCAATAAGTAATAAAAGAGGTGAATGGTAAGAGGATATAAACAGCCTACTAATTGATAAGAACCATTATGAGTCTATCATACCAAAGATTGGCTTATGAACATAAAACCCTAAAGGTGTTTCATGATTAACTATTCTAAGAGTAAATAAGGTCACATGATCACAAAATGTTGCATTTGTGGCATGTCCCTTGAGTAGGTAGAAGAATAGAGAGGAAAGTCGGTGAGGTGAGAGAGTTTTTTTAGCATAACCTAGTGTGAAATAGCATGCCTCTTCTGTAAGATACCCAAGATCAAACTAGGCAATTGTGTGACGACAAGTTATCTTTTTTATTTTTGCTTTTTCTTTATAGACTGATCGATGTGGGAAGTCTATGTGGGATAAATAGAATATCTCCTTGATGTCTTCATGAATTTGATCGATGCGGGAAGCTTGAGATATATTTTTATTTTGTTTGTATATAACTAGTCTTATTTTTGGATAGACTATGTGTTTTTTTAGGGATGAATTTTATAGTTTTCCTTCGAGGGATCAGTCTATTTATAGTAGTGAGATAGAGAGGTAGATTTTCCTTTTGAGTGAGTAATATTTTTGTTAGAATTTTGACTCAAGGATTTTGAATTTTAAAATCTCGTATATTACTTTTGAATTGTTTTTTTTTTTACTTTTAGGTCATGGACAAGACTATAAAGAAGTATAGACTTATTTTATGAAGATAAAACCATAGCACACATGGGTAGCTATGAAAGAGAGGTTTTAAGTGATGAACAACCATGGGATTCCATCTTGAAAAGGATGTAGTCAATTATTTACCCTTAATACCTTTATTAACCCCAAACCTATCAGCCTATCACCCAAGAGGCACTACGTTCTTACCCGAGGCATGTGCGAGTTTCGATCCCCTCCTTTATGTGAGATTTGTAAGAAGGTTCCGCCATTAATGGAAGATTTTTTCTAAAATTAGAATTACGTTTTCTTATTTAAAGAGGTAGAAAATGCAACTAGCAGATCTAACATTAGTGCATCACAAAAGCTAAAGAACATTGCAACAATCATAATAAACTAGATCTAAGCCATAATAATTCAAATGACACAAGGGTTTACACCCTTAAGAAAAATATACATAATGAACCCAAAGATATATTATTTTAACATAGTTCAGGTAGCCACATTATAGTCAAAAGGGTCATCTCAAACCATATACAATAAATGACAGGGACTTAACTCCCATAAATCCTCCCTGGTATGAGACCTTAACTATACCTTTCCCATTCTAACCCTTGTTATAGATCCTAGTGCCATACAGAGGCTTATGGCATCCCTTACAACCCTTAGCACTAAGTGCTCTAAACCCTAGCATTACTGTAGCACTTTGTTACTCTACTTCTTATTCTCTATGTGTTCCCTCTTCCTCTCATCATCTCTTGCATTCTATCTTTTTATATTTCTTCATCCCTCTTGCATATTATCATCTATATTATCCTCTTTTTATCTCCTATATGTCTTTATCTCGAGTATATATCTTTATACGATCAGTAACCACCACCATGCCTTCTCTCCTAAACAGATCACATGCCAAGTGTCGATGTGGTCCTCCAATGGTGAATTTTTATCCCTTTGTAAACCCTCCACTCTCTGCAATGATGTATTCTCGGGAATATTCCTTAGGTGGGATATCATTTTCTTCACTTATAAGGTTTCAGGTTGGAAACTTATCCACTCATCACACCTAGTCAGATCTTCATAGTTTTCCTCAAGTGCATCTATAATTCCAAATATGGCTAATTCCTTTAAACCCATGTTCTACTTCCCATGTGTGCCCTAGTTTCATTTAAACCCTTCTTAAACCCCTTTGTTTTGCATGCTTTCCCTTAAGCGCCCTCTTCTTCTTCTTACTGGTCATTCATGTTCCCTTTGGTACTTGGGCAATATTTCAGAGCCTAGCATCACCCCACACTAAGCATGTTCTCTATACTCGAGAAAAATCTTGCTTCTCCAGAGAATAAAGAATAGTGGGACAGAGACAATCTGAATAAAGAATGAAAGAATGGAAGAATTTTCTACTGCATTAGGAGGAGTGGGAATTATTTCTTTACTATTACTTCAATATTTTCTTAGGCATCCACCTCACTCTGTGCTTACTAAAGTAGGCCATCCACTAAAGCACCCACCTCATCAAATCTCAATTCATCGCTCTTAGCATTTAGTGTGTCTATAATTCCTTCTATCTATTTGTTAAGATCATTCAGCACATCCATTCTTCGGGTAACCTGGGGATATAGTTCCTTAAGCTAATTCTTAATCAAACCCCTCAAGGTCTCGATTGCTACCAAAATTTTCTCAACCTCGACTAGTATCTTATCCCGCTCTACCTCGTTTCCTTTTTTTTTTTCTTTAAACTCCTTCAAATCCACCTCATACGTAGAACTAGTATGTTTTTACGCCCTATCTATGTCGAACAATTTTCATAAACAACCTCATCCATTAGTGTGGCTATCTTAATAGTGGCAAGGATCTTGTAATACCAAGTAGCTATCTCCTTAATCTTTAGATTCTCTTCCTCATTTTGGTGTGCCAATGCCTCTTCTGTTGATTCCAATGTGAGTGGACGCCTCTCCATGGTGAGGATGTGGGTCAAGTCTTCCAAGCATTGCATGGTTGACTCATATTTTTTCTCAGGCAAGGCCAGGTTTGGGTGCTTCAAGATTATGGTGTCTAAAATAGTATCTATCTTCTTATGGATCTCTCACACCTTTTCCTTTTCCTCCCTTAATTTACACCTTAATTGTGTGTTGATCAGCTCCTCCTACTTTAGCTCCTTGTCCTTTTCAATGATCTCTTCATTTTTATTTTCAAGTTCTTAGGACCCTTACTCTGTCATTTCTCCCAAAGAGCCTTGCCTCAACCTCCACCGACACTTTGTTGAGTGCATTACAAAATTGCTCATTTGATAGTTGTTGAGAATTCACCAAAGGGTTTACTCCCTTGGTATTTAGTATCTTCATCAATGCCTCATGGTTGACCTCAAATTTAGGCTCATCAACGTGGGACTCAAAATCCCAAGACAACATCTTCCTTGTGTGTGGGTACACACCATATTCATCGAAATAAGACCATGCAAGGAGTTGGTTTGAAGGCATGATACTTTGGAAACACACGCGTAGTACCTTGGTTAGATCATTGATGTAGTTCATCCCTCTTTTGTGCACCGCTACCATACCCTTTCCTCCTGTGTGTGCTTCCTTTGGGAAGCTTACCACTAGGATGGGATCTCTACCCATGCTTCCATACTCATTTTCTATGCTCTCACTTCCCTCCATCTCCTTGAGAACTTCTTCGGTGTTGTGCTCCACCTCTTGATCCACCAAGTATTTTATGATTCTTGCTACCTCCCTTTCTGCGGCATCCTCTATCTACTCCTTGGTCAAGCTTGGAGTCCTTTGATCTTTCATGTTGACTTCCTCACTTCCCCCCTTGTCATGAGCACCTCCTACATCCTCATCCTTCTCTTCATTATCCTCCTCCTCTGACTCATGTACATCATACACAAGATGGTCATAAGCCTTATCATGTTCTTCATTGTCTTCTTTGCCTTTTTCAGCCTCCATGCTCTATGTTTTTTCTTATTCCTCCTTTTTTTTTACTCTTTGCTTCTTCCTAATTGGTGATTCCAATATAGGAGACTCTTCTTTTTCTTCCTCTCTAGGTGACTCCTTTCTTTCCAGCGAATCTTATTTTTTAGGGGGCTTCTCTTGCTATGGCACCCCTTCCTCAGGTGTATTCTCTCTCTCTTCGCAAGGTATTGCTTCCTCCATGCACATGTGTTTAGTTTCACACTCGACTCCTACGCACCTATAGAATGTGTTGTTTGTGTACTTGGCACCTTTTTCTCTTAGGGGCCTCCTCTCTCTCCCTTTTCCTTGGCACATCCTTCTTCCTTCTGGTGAGCTCTTCTACGATAGATACATAATTTTCAATGTAAGCACCCTTCTCATACTTTGTCCTTATGCGTAGGTATACGATTTCTCTTTGTCCTCCCGGTAACATGCAATGTTACTACCTTTAGCATGTGTACATCATGCGAGACATACTTCTCCACATAAACATGCTTCTTTGGATATATCAATGTCCTATGTAACTTGTAGTAATCTTGGTCATTGTTTGAGGTCAAACCTTAGTTTCTTTGCCTCCTTAAATCTATTGATTCCATTCTATAAGTATTGTGTTGTAAAGGAGAATGGAAATTTGAACGAGTGGCCCTTAGAACCATCTCTGCTAGGGTAAACTCGCCAATGTAAAAATTTGGTATACGAGATAATCTAGCTTCACCTTGCGAGTAAAATAGGTAACTTCTCAGGTATCCTCCACTCTGCGCTGAATGCATCACACATCTACTTATACCATTTTTCTAGGTGTGCCTTGTGGGTGGCCGTCATGGTGTCATAAGTGTACTTCTCAGATATTTTGGCACGGGACAAGTTCTCATCTGGGTACTCCCACACAAATTTATCTGGCCCATCAGAACTCCAATCTCTGAAAATACAATGGTAAGGAGGACGTTACCAAACATGATATTTTCTCTATCGTGCACAAGCATTGATGATTTATTCTACTATGAACACCGATAGGTTATATATGGTCCTCTCTAAATTATTCCAAAAATACATTCAGCCAAGCCTTTTTTATTTGTGTCCATCTCTCTTGCCCATTTAGTTTTGTGACCAAGTGTGCGGCCCTCATCATTACAAGGTCAGAAATCACAAAGATGTAGAAGTATCGTGACCCTTTCTTGTAGTCATAGGATTCAACAATCTTGGTTATGGCCCTTCTTATCATCCAAGTCACCATCAAAAAATTCTCCCTCACTTGTAATACTAGTAAATTTAGAGACCGGTTGGGGATTTATCCGAATCTCGTGTCCTGCGAAGTAGAAATGGTCTTTGTGTAAGTGCGACATTAACCAATGGTACAATTGCTCGGGTTTTCCAAATATGGAAAATCATAGAGTTAAATAACCCATCCTTCTCCATGTTCACCTTTACCTCATCATTGCTGCAGATAGGGATTCTATCTCGGTGTCCTTTTTCTATAGGGTGAACCATTTCCAATGCCATCTCATTCACTATGGTGTTCATCTAATGGTTGTAGTCACTTATGAACATATTTTTAATATGAGACACCCATTCTTTTCCAAGCAACACACCATCTAGATATTACATCTCTGTGTACCATTCTTTTTAAACTGGTGGAAATAACTTATTTCCCTTTGCCCTTACCCTTCTTTGGTGAAATGGTTGTTTATTTCCTTGGTGTCATTTCTCTATCGGGTCACTAAAATTTCTTTCTTCCTTATGATCCTAGCTCTACTCAATTCTACGGCTCTACCCTTTTACGAAAATCCCTTCAATCATGTGCCCTAGTTGCATAACCCTAACCTAGAAAACTCTTCTTTCCACAAGATGGTGTATTCACTTGTGGGATTCAAAATCTTCTATAACCTTCTCCCTCACGCTCGTGTATTATTTTTCCACTCTGCTTTTTCTAATCGATGCAATCATATCTTCATAACCCTTTTTCACGCAAATTGTCTTCAAGGATGTCCTAGTTTGCAAGAACTCTTTGATATCACAAATGTAAGGTAAACAATAATGTACCATGACCTTCTACTTACAGATTTTTTTCTTTTTTCACAATAAATTCCATGTCACCTACCAACATACCTTTACAATAAAGAAATATTTTTCTTCTAAATCCAACCTTCAGTGCTTTTACTCTAGCGCCCAATCTTGTGCAAAAATTATATAACCTTTTCGACATGCAAAAACCCTTACTAGTCGAAGATCCTTACACACGCACTTGCTTCTTTGAAGGAACTTCTTCTATCCTTACCCTGATTTTTGACATTGCCTACCTCATGTTGTTCTTATGCTTCTCACCCTTGTACATGGTTTTTGTAAATCCTTCTTGACACCAAAATCCTCTTGTTTACCTTTTCTACGTGTGCTCTTCCAAACTACGTGCTTTTGGTCCTTCAAATGGGGCCATCAAAACATAGCTTCAGTATTTGTCACATAACTTCACCCCACACAAAAAAAATGTGTGGTCCTATGCACATAGAAAACTTTTGAAATTGTAAGTGGCTACTAGTACACAATACACACACAACAATAAAAAGAAAAGGAGCAAACAATGAGAAAGGGAAACACAAAGAAAGGAAAATGCATTAAGGGAAATATTATGTTAAAGGGAACTACTACCTTATTTACAAACACAAGGAAGACTTATTTATAGTAGTGCTTCAGCCTACTCCCATTGAAACGGCTTGGTAACCATGTTCCATCCAGCACTTATAACTAGAAAGTTCTTGAATTAAGTATATAGGATACAATGTACGGGCCCATCCAATAAATTTTGAATTTCCCAAGGTTATGCGAAACCTAGAATCATATAATATAACCATCTAACCAAGCCTTAAAAATTGTTTTTGATGTGTCTATCATGCCATGCCTTCTACCTGGATTTTTCATCTTCTGACTCTAGCAAGCAATGGCCCACCTCTCATCTAACTGTATTAACTTATCAATCCTCTCCTCAAGTGCTTGTTCATCAACTAATCCTCCTGCATGTGCTATACGTAGTGATGGTAACATGAATTCAATGGGTAACACTACTTCCACACCAAACACCAGTTGAAAAGGTGTGGCCTTATTCAGTCTTTTATAAGTAGTCTGGTATGACCATAACACAATAAAAACTTTATCATCCTAGTCCTTCCTTCCCACATCACAAATTTTGGTCAAGTGTGTGACTCAATATCTTGTTAAATGCATCAACACTCCATTATCTTGGGGTGAATTCTACCAACAAGATTCTAAATATCTCATTCAAGAAATGAGTATCCCTATCACCTTTTAAACTCAAAGCAGACATCCATATCAGCTGATTATATTTTCCCATAAGAACATAGTTGTTGTTTCCATTTTGCAATCCCTTATAGCGCTTCCTCTTCCCATCTTTTTAAGTATCAGTATAAGCAATGATATAGCATGACACATTCCTTCGTAAGTGAAGGTGAAATCAACCCAACAAAATCAATCTCCCACTTCTCAAATGGTTTTGCGCTAGTTATTTGTCTCAAGGGAATCTTATCTCTTCTTCCTATTTTTCAAAGCACTAGTGATGGTCACAGGCCTTACAAAACTCAATATAATCCTGGTAGATGATTTCCCACCAAATCCCTTCCAAAAGGAACTTATACGTGATTATATCACATACATAGTGTCCTCCTAAAATTCCACCATGTTTTTCCTCTATGATTGCAACGCGTTCATGCTCTGACACGCACTAGCGCAAAACCTCATCATGTCCTATCTTGTATAATTCTCCACCAATTAACATGTAGGGTGTGGCGTGTATGGCTAACTGATTTCTTTCCAAATTCTTCATTCCTTCGGTGTCACACTCATCTTGAGAAATACATCAATATCTTCCAAGGCATAGGATGTGCACCGTAATCTAAATAGTTGTACATCTAGCATTATATCCTTAATGCTTTAAGCATCCTCCCTAAGTGAATCCTAGATAAATGGTCGTAGGTCCTAAGTTAATATTTCTGGTTTCACCACAACAATAAACTCAAACTCTTGAAATAGCATGACCCATCAAGATATGTGCCCTTAGAAAATAGGCTTGGTCACCAAGTACTTCAAATCCATATGGTCTATGTAGAATATGAATGGTGTAGCCAAAATTATTTTCCTAAATTTGTGTAGTGCATAGATCATGGAAAATCTTCACGCTCGTAGTTGGTATAGTTCTACTTTGCTGGTGTCAACTTCCTACTATCAAAAACAAGGGGTGGTCAATAATTCCTTCTCTAAGTTGTGCTAAGATCTCCCTAATCGTCATGCCCAAAGCATCAACATGTATATAGAATTGCTTATCCCAAGAAGGAAAGTGTAATATGGGCACGGTGATAATCCTATTCTTTAATTTATCAAATGTCATATGTTGCACCTCTCCTCGGTGAAATGGAATTTTATGTTTTAGTAACTCTTCCAATGGTGCAGTGATCGTGGCATACCCCTTAATAAATTTCGATAATTTCTTGTATGCCCAAGGAATCCGTGCACTACACTTTAGCTAGTAGGTTCTGCGCCAATCCCACAATAATAGAAACTTTGGTAGGATCCACCGTAAAACCTTTGTTACATATGATATGCCCTAAAAGGGTTTTAAATGGAGTAGTAAAAGCACATTTCTTAATATTGAGGGATATCCTCAACTATCGACATCATTCAAACATCAACCTCAAATAGTCACAATGATCTTTTACTAATATGTATACCATCTAATCATCAAGGTAGACTTAAAGAAACTTATGGATGAAGTATTGAAATTCCTAAACCACAATACACAAAAACATAGTAGGCATAGTATTTAGTCCAAAAGGCATGACTATGTAGGAAAATATTCCCCATTCGGTGGAAAAAATTTCTTTTCTTGGTCTTCCTTTGCAATTCTAGCTCGATAATACCCTAAGAATCATACGTGAAAGGATAGATGTAACATTTCCATTTTAAGACTTTACAAACAAGGGGGAAATTGCATAATGTTATCTGTTATAAATTAACATAATTTAGAACACACATTCTGAATCCAATCTATCTCATACCAGAAAACCATATGCGGCTATAAATGAATTGGTGAACATTGATCTCTCATTTCATGACTTAGTATCATACTGATATCTCATGTTAACTTAATAATGTGTATACTATGTATACTTGGTTCATTACCCTTTTAGAGGTATCAAGTGTTCTGCATTTTAATGTGCCTATCTAAATATCATTACTAATACTAATCTAAAATCTTGCTTCTTAAACTAGGTGACATAGGACAATGCAACCAACAACTTGTGATACTTTGGCCAAAGATTTTAAACATATTGTTCATGTTTATATTCCTAGACAGATACTCATCAAATGGAATAATTCCTTCACCCTACTTGATTTATTATCTAGAATGATCTTCACTAACCTCTGTCGGTCCACTCGCTTAAGGTTTAACCCTAGCCAAGGTTAGCAATATGGCCTAGTGTGAAGGATTGATTACAAGGAGTGACTAAGGGTACTTATACATACTCGATCAACTTATTTTATTGGGCGTTGTTATCCAAATGTGCCCCCGCTCATTTTGTGGCTAACTCCCTTTCATTCTTTCCTTCTATTGTGCTTCAATCATAAATTTTTACTTTTTAGGTACTCAAAACCTTCTGGAAATGACACCATTGGATAGAGCTCTTTCTCAAATTTCCAGAAAGGTAAAGTTTTCCTCCTAACTCCATGTATTTTTCAAGTTATGGCTCGGTGGAGTTTTTGTGGGAAATTTTCCCTTGCAAGGCCCGTGACCAATCGGGGAGCTGCCATGTGTCCAAGGGCGAAAAAACACCAAGCGACCCAAAGGAAAAAATGGTCAGGAAGGGCCCGTGCCCAATCAGAACATGCCATGTGGCACCTGGAGTGGTGGAGCGTGGGGAAAATTTGAAAAATGTTCCAAAGACCAAATGGGTAAAAATTCAAACTTTTTGCCCGCCGATCCGATTTTGGCCTGTTTTTGCCCTAAATCTTCAAATGGCCATAACTTTCAATCCAGAGCTCATATTTTCATGTTCTTTATATCAATGGAAATCTGGTGAAATTATCTACAAGATTCCATGGTCAATTTTGAATTTTGGTTCAGTTTGAAGGGATAAAATCAAAAACACTTCTGGTACGCACCCATGGACAAAACTGACGTTTCAACAACCAATTTTAATGCAAAATGGGTCGCATTCTTCTCCAGCATGGTCAAAAATGTCGTGGCATGGTTTTGTAAGGACCTCCATGCTTTTCTAATGCATTTTGGTTAATGAGGAATGGCTCCCACATGTTTTCACATTTTCTCTCTCCTGGCTCGACCCATGCACCGTAAAGCGATTTGGCTCATTTTTTTATGGTGAACACTTTTTGCATGAAAGCTTCTATTTTCATCTTTAGTAAGTGATTTTAGAAGTATCGACCTTCCAGAGATTGTAATAGGCCTTTTTTCCTCTTTGATGTTGGAATGCAAGGATTTTGATGTTGAAAATCACAATGTAGGCTCTGTGAATGCTTTCAGTCCTTTTCATGTGTTGTTTTTTTCATTTCAAACATTTGATTACAGCTTATCAACCGTGCATGATGTTTTATGCTGCAATTTCTGATTTGTGTCTATTTGCATGAGTAAAAATGTTCACCACTCCTTTGGTGAATCACCATCATTAGTTTAGTTTCAATTTTTGCATTTCTTATCCCTGTCTCCTTGCAATCTAGGATAAAATTAGGATCTAAACCTCTGCAGTTGTGTAAATAATAGATCTAATCAGAGGAGTTTGAGGAACCAGCCTCTAATCTAGAGATTCCTCTCTCATCTTGCAAGTCCCACACTTGGAGAGAGGTTTCAATGTTGTGCAATCACATTGGATGCCCTAAACATCAACTTAGAACCTTGATTTGCATCCAGGGGTGTTGCTGATTTGCAACAACAGTTTTGGCACACCCGGTGAGACCTTAGAGGTCTTCCACTTCATATTTTGTATGTTGGTGTGTTCCCGTGAATATTTCAGCCCCTCGGAGGCACTTGCAAACACATCTCGGTGACTCCATCCGATCAGCAACCCATTTCGAAGTTCTGAGACCTATTTTTCATCCATTTCCATCCATTATTCTTTCCATCTCTTTCATTCTTTTCCATTCTATGAAGTTGTGCAATCATGACTTCATTTCCATCATGGAACTCACATTTACAACAGCAGCAATGTTTGCCACCTCCAACATGTTTTTAAATCCTCCAAATCAGCATTTTGAATAAATTCAAAATCAGCATACATACCCATATGAGCAGCAATGCCAAAATCAGTTTCACTATGGAGGTTTCCAAGAGAAATGGTGTGCATACAATGAAGACAATCAGATGCAAGATGCTGGTCTGTTGGAGAAAATCCAAAAGATGGAGGTAAACATGGTGCAATCCAGGGCTCAAGCACAAATGAAAGCATTTGGAATCGGTTGTGGAGCACCCTGTCCATGGGTGGGACCTTTCCCAAGGCATTACAGCCCTCAAGAGAAGCTTGAATTCATGATTGCAACGCTACCATTGCTTGCAAAGTGGATTGAAGGAATAGATGTGTATGAGAGGAGTATTCAGCAACCTTTTCAATGGGTAAGCACACCATCTCATGCCTTTTCTTTTCCTCTTTCCCAATCTGTTTTATCTTAGTAGTGTCAAGTTTTAAACTCTCCATCTATTGTCCCAAGTGTTGAATCCATTTCTCCACCCCCTAGTCTTCCACCTCATCTCAATTCTTGTCTTTCCCTTCCAAACAGTCATCCCCTCCACAAGAGCTAAATGAAATACCCTCTTCTCCAAAGAAACAAGAGTTTCTACCTCCTTCACCACCATGAAAAATTACAAAATCAATTGAGTTACAATCCACTTCTCCTCTTGCATTCCCAAATCCATGTTGGGAGGATAAAAATCAGAATTCTAATCAAGGAAAACAACAGCAACAAGAGAAGCCAAACAAGGATGAAGAAATTCAAATTTTGAAGAGTTGGGCTCTTAAATTTGGGATGAAGAAGATCCCTTTGCTGATGAAACCTTCAGAAGAGGTTGGAGTTAAAGAACAAATGGTGGTCAGGACTGATTTTGTTGCAGCAGAAGAAGAGCAAAAAGGAGTTGCAGATCAACAATCAATTTGTTCAGAATATAGTGTCCATGTTGGCACCCTATTTGAAGGAAATGTTGATCCAATTCAAATTGAAAAATCAGTCATGAGGGACAGCAAGAGGAAGGAGAAGCTACTCCAAATCCAAAATAAGAGGAGCACATTCCAACTGTGGGGGAGAAAAGTGCAGATCCAAAGGCTTTGAGCACAAAGCAGGTTATAGAAGAACCTTCAGTTCTTCTCTCTACTTCATCTCTCTCAAGTTCTAGTACTGAAGAAGAGTTTGATCCCTCAAACTCAATGCTAGAGGATGAAAGAAACCATGGTGATCAAGTTACAGATCAAGAGAACACCATGGGAGAGGTTGAACATTTGCAGTAGGACAGCAATGAGGCAGTTTACCTGTCTGATTTGGAGGACTGTTTTGATGAAGAAGAACCGGTTGAGTTTCCACCATTCTCTCTTTCATCATCCATCTTCCAAACACAAGAGCCTGCTGTCATGGAGGAGAGTATTCATTTGCAGTAGCTTGCATCTTATAGAAGCTCTTTGGAACCAATATTGGAAGATTTTAATCTTTCATGTCCTTCATTGGAGGAAGAGAAAGGGCAGAAGGGTTCTACCATTGCTTCCACACCATCCATTCAAGGTCTATAAGAGAACTCCATTCTTGGAGTTGAAAATTAGAATTATGGGCATACTCAACGGATCAGACCTTGCCCAATCAGGGATTTGGCTTCGTTGGAGCCAAAGGAGAAGCCACAACCAGTCATGCTTGCTACTAAGCATGAGGATGAGCTACAAAGTTCCAAGGATCAGTGTCATACCTCTCCAATCCAAATGCAGAGCAACTAAAAGAGGTATTGGATTTGTTTTTAGTTGACACCTTGCTAATTTGGGTAGAAGACCAGCTTCTTGTTGATTTTCCACTCATCTAATCAGCCATACTCAGCTCCAAATCATTTGCATGGCTACCAATTTTGAAGAAGGGAAGCTATTTCTCCCAACCAGTTGCAGGATTTGTTTAGCCCACTTTTGCTTCCAGTTAGAGTAGGATAGGTAGTTTTTCTTTCAGTAAAAGAAGTGCTTGTGCACACTCTACATGTTCCATTTAGAGCATGTATGATTTTCAGTTTGTACATAGTTTTGGTGCTGCTGGTTTCGCTCTTGCACAATTCGTTTTGATGGCATTTTGGTGGGAACAACTCCATGTCCAGTGGGATTCAAGCGGTTCAGAGGGAAGTTTTCAAAGTTCAGATCAGTTTTCAGGCTACTACTCATGACTCCATGCCTAATGGATTGCTTCAGGATACTGATCATTCATCCAGTAGGTAGATGACCCCTCTGAGTCACCAAAATTGTTATCCAAATGTGCCCCCTGCTCATTTTGTGGCTAACTCCCTTTCATTCTTTCCTTCTATTGTGCCTCAGTCATAAATTTTTACTTTTTAGGCACTCAAAACCTTCTAGAAATGACACCATTAGATAGAGATCTTTCTCAAATTTCCAGAAAGGTAAATTTTTCCTCCTAACTCCACGTATTTTTCAAGTTATGGCTCGGCGGAGTTTTTGTGGGAAATTTTCCCTTGCAAGGCCCGCAGCCAATCAGGAGCTGCCACGTGTCCAAGGGCGAAAAAACACCAAGCGACCCGAAGGAAAAAATGGTCAGGAAGGGCCCACGCCCAATCAAAATGTGCCATGTGGCACCTGGAGTGGTGGAGTGCGGGGAAAATTTGAAAAATGTTCCAAAGACCAAACGGGTAAAAATTCAAACTTTTTGCCCGCCGATCCGATTTTGGCCTGTTTTTTCCCTAAATCTTCAAATGGCCATAACTTTTGATCCAGAGCTCATATTTTCACGTTCTTTATATCAATGGAAAGATGGTGAAATTATCTACAATATTCCATGGTCAATTTTGAATTTTGGTTCATTTTTGAGGGAGAAAATCAAAAACACTTCTGGTACGCGCCCATGGATAGAACTGACGTTTCAACAACCAATTTTAATGTAAAATGGGTCGCATTCTTCTCCAGCATGGTCAAAAATGTAAGGGAATGGGTTTGTAAGGACCTCCATTCTATTTTTAATGCATTTTGGTCAATGAGGAATGGATCCCACATGTTTTCACGTTTTTCTCTCCCGGCTCGACCCATACCTTTGTAAAAGCGATTTGGCTCATTTTTTTAGGGTTGAACACTTTTTTACACAGCAAGCTTCTGTTTTCATCTTCAACAAGTGATTTTAGAAGTATCATACCTTCCAGGGATTGTAACAGGCCTTTTTTGCCTCTTTGGTGTTGGAATGCAAGGATTTTGATGTTGAAAATCACAATGCAGGCTCTGTGAATGCTTTCAGTCCTTTGCATGTGTTGTTTGTTTCATTTCAAACCTTTGATTACAGCTTATCAACCTGTGCATGATGTTTTATGCTGTAATTTCTGATTTGTGTCTATTTGCATGAGTAAAAATGTTCACCACTCCTTTGGTGCATCACCATCATTAGTTTAGTTTCAATTTTTGCATTTCTTATCCCTGTCTCCTTGCAATCTAGGATAAAATTAGGATCTGAACCTCTGCAGTTGTGCAAATAATAGATCTAATCAGAGGAGTTTGAGGAACCAACCTCTAATCTAGAGATTCCTCTCTCATCTTGCAAGTCCCACACTTGGAGAGAGGTTTCAATGTTGTGCAATCACATTGGATGCCCTAAACATCAACTTAGAACCTTGATTTGCATCCAGGGGTGCTGCTGATTTGCAACAACAAAGCGTGTCTATTTATCCTAAGTCAACGTGAGTTGACCCCAACACTAGATCATGCCCCTATCTTTACCTAGGGAAAAATTGTGATCAAGTTAGAATTTATGTTAGTCTAGTTGAAAAACTCGAACGGTGTTGAAACATGTCAATTGCAACATAGTATACTCGTGAAGACCCTAGTCATCATGAAGGTACTATCCATAGTTTTCATGCGTTAACATCTTTCTACTTTTTCTCATCAAGATGAACATACCTTAGATAGGAAGTTATATCTTATTAATTTCCTCATTACTTGATTAATTACAGCAACCCTACTAAACAACTAGGTTCCTTAATTGTTAAGATTTGGAGTTAAACTACATTAGATGAAGTTATGTAGATAAATCGCTTTCTATCCAACTCACATGCTATGATTTGAACTATTAACAACCTGATTCAAATTTTACATTAAAGGCCCAGTACACATGGAAGTGTCATTTAATTACTCACTTAATACAACCCTTGCTTATATAAGTTCTGAGCAGGTCCTTTTTCATATTAGACTTCATTGAAATGAAGTCTAATTCCCTTTTTAATTTTCTTTTCCTACATTCCTATTTTAATTAAGGAAGTCTACATGAGAAATCACACCTTCTCTAACTACAAATAACAATCAGGATTCATATCAAAAAGGTCTTAAATTAGGACTATGATTCATTTCAAGGGAATTGTCTTTCCTTTCCCTTATTAAGGGTTAAAGTCTATTATAAACCCATTGTACATTATAAAATATTATCAAGGTTTAATCTTTAAACAAACATTGATTTAATATAGTCATAGAGATATAGTTGAGTATCTCTTATCCAAAATGAGCCCCCTGCTTATTTTGGCTAACTTGCCTTCATTCCTTATTTGTTCTTAAAATTCAATTTTCACATATTTCAAGCACTCAAAGGGTTCTAGAAATGATTCCATCAAATAGAGAATTTTCTTACCTTTCCAAAAAGATAAAATTTTCCTCAGATAACTCCTTGTAATTTTTGAGTTATGGCTTGACAGAGTTTTTTGGGGAAATATTCCCTAGATAGGCCCGCCACCAATGAGAAACCAACACATGGAAAGGTAGAGCAGCGAACGTCAGGGGGATGTTGGAGTTTTTGGCACTTTGGTCAAAGGGCACAAAGGAAAAAATAGGCCCACGGACCCGCGCAAGGAATATAGAAAAGTTGTGAAGGCCCCGCATTGAAAGAGGATGCACCACGTGTCCATGATAGCGGTGGGAATCGCGGGCACGGAGGAAATTTTAGTTTTTTGCCAAAGTGATAAAAGCACAAAAGGAAAATGTTGGGCCACACCTCTCCTTGAATCGAGAGAATGACACGTGTCACCAAGAGAACAAGGCACGGGAAATTTTGGGAAATTTTTCAAATCAAAAATCAAAAGGAAAAAGGTGAAGTTTGAGCCCGTAATTCCATCAATGAATTGGGAAGAGACACATGGACGTGGAGCGGTGAGGTGCGGGGATTTTTGGGAATTTTCCCAAATTCAAAAAGAGGAAAATTTTCAAGTTTCGGCCCGCCAACCTAATTTTTTCCATAAATATTAAGAGGGGCATAACTTTCGATCCCGAGCTCAGATTTTCATGTTCTTTATATCATTGGAAATATGTTGAAATCCTCTACACGATGGAATATTCAATTTTTATTTTTGATGGAGATTTGTGGGAGAAAAATAAAAAAACATCTCTGGCATGTAAAAAAACTAAAAATGACTCCAACCACGAAAAATTAATGAAGTATGTGCCTCTGTTTTGCTTTGTAAAGCAATGTACTTTGAAGTATGGGATTTTTTATGGAAACCCATAATTTTTCAAGCCCATTAGATGAATTTTGTCAATGGTTGAAGTCCCAAATCAATTTTCCCATGTTTTCTCCTTTCTTCCATTCTACTTAATGGTTAAAAGCCAATTTTGGCTCATTTGTAACAAGTTGTTCATCATTCTTCTCTCCCTCCCTTATTTTCTTCCCTAGGGTCAAAAATGGAGTTAGAACCTCCTCTTCCCTTCTCTGTAATGGTATTTTTTTCCTCTTACCATCAAAATGATGTTTTGTGCAAACTTCGGAGCAATAAAAACGTGTTTTTGATGCATTTGTCCATTCTTGCTCATTTTTGCTTTTTCTCCTTGCCTCTCTTCATTGTAGGTTTTGGAGATATGTTCATGGAGTTTTGAAAAAAATTGTGTGAAACCATCCTTGGTTTTGTGATTCACTTGTCCATCCTTTCTATTGCTTACCTCTTCTTGTTTCATGTTAGTTTTGATAGATGGTCAACATTTTCCTTCTCTCGGTGTATCACCATTTTAGTGTAGGATCTGTTTTTCCCTCTTTTCTCTCTCTCTATCTCCTTGGCATAGTTAGATTATAATTAGATTAGGTTTCCTACACTGGAATAGCTTGTGGTAGGTAGTTTAGGAAGAGGAACCAGCCTTCTCTGGAGAGATTTCCCCATTTGCAAAGGTCCCACACTTTGGGAAAGCTCAATGTTGTGCATTCACACCAAATGACATTGCCTTAGAAAATAAGATCCATAGGTCATTTTGGGGGTGCTGTGAATTTGCACTAATAGTTTTGGCATGCCCAATGGGACCTTAGAGGTCTTCCACTTTATTTTTGACAGGTTGGTGTGTTCTGTTAAAGATTCAGCCTTTGGAGGCATATTCAAAAGCACATCTGGCGACTCCATCTAGTAAATAACTCATTCTCTGAGTTGCAGACCTATTTTCCATTCATTCTTCTTTCCATCTCTTCCATCTTCTTTCATTCCATGAAGTTGTGTAATCATGACTTCATTTCCATCATGGAATTTGCATTCACAACAACAAGTAATATATTCCACCTCCAACATGTTTTTCAAATCCTCCAAATCATCATTTTTATCAAATTAAAAATTAGTGTGCATATCCATATGAGCAATGCCAAAATCAGTTTGTCTATGAAGCATATCAAGCACAAGGATACGCATATGATGAGGGCAGTCAAGAAGAAAGTACAAATTTGTTGGAGAAAATCCAAAAAATGGAGGTTGGCATGGTGCAATCAAGGGCTCAAGCACAAATGAAGGCATTTCATATTGGTTTTAGAGCACCCTGTCCATGGGGAGGCCCTTTTCCAAGACATTACAGCCCTCAAGAGAAGCTAGACTTCATGATTGAGATGCTACCCCAACTTGCACAATGGACACTGGAGATAGAGGCCTATAAACTTGGTGTTGAGAAACCTTGTCAATGGGTAAGTTCTACACCATCATCTAGTTTTTCTCCTTCCATTCCTCAAGCAAAGCACCATCTCATTTTGAATTCCAAATTCCAAATCCATCCCATGTTGCCCCAAGTGTTGATTCCATTTCTCCATCCCCTAGTCTTCCACCCCATCTCAATTCTTCTGTCCTTTTCCCTTCCAAACAGTCATCCCCTCCACAAGAGATAAAATAAATACCTTCCACTCTAAGGGAACAATATTTTCTACCTCCTCCACCACCACAAAAAATTACAAAATCAATTGAACTCCAACCCACCCCTCCTCTTGCATTCTTAATTCCATGTGGGGAAGAAGAAATTGCAAAAATCAATCATGAAGGACAGCAAGAGGAAGAACCAAGAAAATAAGGAATGATTAAGAGCTTAGTAAGCTTGGCTCTTAGATATGGGATTGAGAAAATTCCTTTGTTGGTGAAGCCTACAGAGGAGGTAAAGGTTGAAGAACAAGTGGTGGTTAGGACTGATTTTGTTGCAGCAAAAGAAGAGCAAAAAGAAGAGGCAGATCAGTAATCAATTTTCTCAAAATGTAGTGTCCATGTTGGCACTCTACTTGAAGAAGATGTTGATCCAATTCAAGTTGCACAATCAGCCATGGAAGAGGAAATCTCTAAAAGAGATCTTGCAGCCCCAACTTGTCCTCTAGAGTAGTAGATTGAAGAGTTTGACTTGACAAACTTCATGCTAGAGGAAGAGTTCAATCAAGAGCAAGATTTTCTTCAAGCAACAGAGGAAGGAGAAGTTGCTCCAAATCCAAAAGAAGAGGAGCACATTCTAGCTGTGGGGGAGAAAAGTGCAGATCCAAAAGCTTTGAGCACAAAGTAGGCTATAGAAGAACCTTCAGTTCTTCTTTCTACTTCATCTCTCTCAACTTCTAGTGCTGAAGAAGAGTTTGATCTCTCAAACTCAATGTTGGAGGATGAAAGAAACCATGGTGATCAAGTTGCAAATCAAAAGAACACCATGGGGGAGGTTGAGCATTTGCAGCAGGACAACAATGAGGTAGTTTATCTGTCAGATTTGGAAGATTGTTTTGATGAAGAGGAACCAGTTGAAATCACACCATTTTCTCCTTCATCATCCACATTCCAAACACTTGAGCCTATTGTCATGGAGGATAAATTTCATTTGCAGCAGCCTGCATCTTATAGCAGCTCTTTGGAATCAAGATTGGAAGATTTAAATCTTCCATGTTCTTCATTAGAGGAAGGAAAACAGATAGAAGAGTTCCATCATTTCTTCCACACCATCCATTCAAGAAGGTCTACAAGAAGACTCCATTTTTGGAGTTGAAAATCAGAGCTATGGGCATATCAAATGGATCAGACCTTTCCCAATAAGGTATTTGGCTTCATTGGAGCCAAAGGAGAAGTCACAACCAGTCATGCTTGCTTCTAAGCATGAGGATGAGCTACAAAGTACCAAGGATCAGCTACCATACCTCTTCAATCCAAATGCAGAGCAACTAAAAGAGGTATTAAATTTTCTTTCAACTGACACCTTGCTAATTTGGGTAGAAGACCAACTTCTTGTTGATTTTCCACTCATCCAAGTATCCATACTTAGCTCTAAATCATTTGTATGGCTTCCAATTTTGAAGAAAGGAAGTTATTTTGCACAACCAGTTATAGGGTTTGTTTAGCCCACCTTTACTTCCAATTAGAGTAGAGTAGGTAGGTTTTCTTTTCAGCAGAAGAAGTGCTTGTGCACACTCTACATGTTCCATTTAGAGCATGTATGATTTTTAGTTTGTACATAGTTTTTTGTGGTGTTGGTTTTGCTCTTGCACAGTTCATTTCAGTGGCACTTTGGTGAGGATCAGTTTCAGTTTTAGTGGGTTTCCAAATAGCTCAGAGGTCATATTTTCATAGTTCAGATCAAAATCAATTCATCAAGCTTGACTCCATGCCAAATGGATGCTTCAAAGGCCACTAATCATTCATCTAGCAGGTAGATGACCCCTGAGAGTCACCAAATTGTTATCCAAAATGAGCCCCTACTTATTTTAGCTAACTTGCCTTCATTCCTTCCTTCTTTGTGCTTCAACTTCAATTTTCACATATTTCAAGCACTCAAAGGGTTCTGGAAATGATTCCATTAGATAGAGAATTTTCTTACCTTTCCAGAAAGGTAAAATTTTCCTCCTAACTCCTTGTAATTTTTGAGTTATGGCTCGGCGGAGTTTTTGGGGAAATTTTCCTAGACAGGCCCTGTGGCCAATGAGAAACTGACATATAGGGGCGAGCGAGAGACGTTAGGGGGATGTTGGAGTTTTTAGAACTTTTTTCAAAGGGCGCAAAGGAAAAAATAGGCCCGCAGGCCCGTAGAAGGAATAGAGAAAAGTTGCGAAGGCCCCGCATTGAATGAGGATGCGCCATGTGTCCATGACAGTGGTGGGAATCGGCGGAGTGGAGGAAATTTTGGTTTTTTTCCAAAGTGATAAAATCACAAAAGGAAAATGTTGGGCCACACCTCCATGCCGAACTAGAGAGTGAAACATGTCACCGGGAGAGCGGGGCACGGGAAATTTTGGGAAATTTTCCCAATGAAAAATCAAAAGGAAAAAGGTGAAGTTTGAGCCCGTGATTCCATTAGCGAATTGGGAAGTGACACGTGGCCATGGAGTGGTAAGGGTGTGGGGAATTTTTGGGAATTTTCCCAAATTCAAAAAAAGAGAAAAATTTCAAGTTTCGGCCCGCCAACCCAATTTTTTCCCTAAAATTGTGTAAAATTGCCGATTTTTGCCCTAAATCTTCAGAGGGCATAACTTTCGATCCCGAGCTCAAATTTTCACGTTCTTTATATCATTGGAAATATGTTGAAATCCTATACCCAATGGGATCTTAAATTTTGATTTTTGATGGATATTTATTGGAGAAAATTGGAAAAATGTCTCTAAGCACGCAAAAAAACATAGAAAATGACTTCAACCACCATAATTAATGAAGTATGTGCCTCGTTTTGCTGTAAAGTAATGTAATTCAAAGTATGGGATTTTTATGGAAACCCATAATTTTTTTTAGGCCCATTAGATGAATATTTTTAGTGTTTGAAATCCCAAATCAATTTTCCCGTGTTTTCTCCTTTCTTCCATTCTCGCTTTCGATGGTTAAAAGCCAATTTTGGCTCATTTGTAACAAGTTGTTCATCATTCTTCTCTACCCTCCAATATTTTCTTCCCTAGGGTTGAAAATGGAGTTAGAACCTCCTTCCCTTCTCTGTAATGGTGTTTTTTCCTCTTACCAGCAAAATGATGTTTTGTGCAAACTTCTGGAGTAATAAAAACATATTTTTTGATGCATTTGTCATTCTTGCTCATTTTTTCTTGTTTTCTTCTTGCCTCTCTTCATTTCATGTATTTGTGCATGTTTGAATGTTCATTGCAGGTTTTAGAGCTGTTTTCATGGAGTTTTGGAACATTTTTTGTGTGAAAACCATCCTTGGTTTTGTGATTCACTTGTCCATCCTTTCCATTGTTCACCTCTTCTTGTTCCATGGTAGTTTTGATAGATGGTCAACATTTTCCTTCTCTGGTGTATCATTGTTTTAGTGTAGGCTCTATTTTTCCCTCTTTTCTCTCTCTTTGTCTCCTTGGCATAGTTAGATTAGGATTAAATTAGGTTCCTGCACTTTGGAATAGCTTTTGGAAATTAGTTTAGGAAGAGGAACTAGCCTTCTCTGGAAATATTTCCCCATTTCCAAAGTTCCCACACTTTGGGAAAGCTCAATGTTGTGCATTCACACCAAATGATGTTTCCTTAGAAAAGCAGATCCATAGGTCATTTTGGGGTGTTGTGAATTTGCACTAATAGTATCAATGCAAGAAAGTCAACTTTATAAGTTGCATCCTCACTAGAGAGGGTAATACATCTAAAACCTCATACTTCTATTTACTCCTTTCCAAACCATAAAAGTATGCTATTGTTTGTGAAATAGAGTAATATTTATTATTTCCACTCATTGCATGCCAAAAGGAATTACATCAAGTACAAAAAAATTCACACATATTTCATTCAATAAGGAGGAAATTATACATTTACAAGTCCAAACGCTTCAGATATTACTAAGATCAAAAACATTACTTCAATCAATTTCAGATACAACTTTATTTTACATCAAATACATTTCAGTAATGAACTATTTTCATCATAAAAATATCCATCCTCTTTGATAAACGAATGTAACATCCTAAATATCTTTCTCCTTTCATCAATTACAATGTCTATCTAAAAAATTGCTAGCATAAATCAGTTCATTGAATTGAGCATGATAAGCACTAAATCATTAAACGATGTGCTTCTAACTAACTATTTCATAAAAAAATTCTATTATGAAACAGTCCTGAAGAAATACAGAAAGACATAGCCAAAAAGAGTTACAATACTCAAACAAAAGAAAGAGATATACGACAAATCAAAAGTAAGGTTAGGTCATGAAATATAACAACTTCAGTCATCCATACTATTGTCTTTTATCAAAATAATTTAAACAATAATTCTGATAAGTAACATTTTATAAGAATTTCACTACTACTTTCATATATTTCTTTTCGATATCATTCATTCGATTAGATCCATTTAACAGAAAAAGGTAACTATCCTAACTAGATTTTAGGCATAGTTTAGTAGTAGATCATTTACATCAATACTTCCAACTCAATATTTCCTTAACCTATATTCATCCTAAAATATGAGCTGCCAACAATTGAACTTAAATATCATAAGAAATAAGTTAAAATAACCAAATCATCATAACATTTAAGTGTCCCAGTTTAGAGTATCCTAATACTCAAACTCAGAACTAGGAACCAAATCAAGTTAACAACCAAACAAGATAAATTAGACCACTTAAATATGTAAGATTACTTCCAACAAGAAAAATAGTTACACTCCAATCTCAAAAATATGCACCATTGCAATCATTACCTTAAGTAATTAGAATGGTTAAGTTTATACTCTAGACAAAATCATTAAACCATCCAAATACTTCTAGCCAAACATAATATTCCATCCAATTAATTTCAACTTCAGCTATACTTCCCTAACAACATTCTGCAATCATTCTTACCAGACAGTCAAGAAGTTGCATAATGAAACAAACCAAAGAAAGACAACATCTTCACTAAGTGTGAAGCTGAAAGAAGAATAAAGGAAGGAGAGGGAGAAATATCACAACCCCTCAACTCTTGTATGATTAAAGGATAACCTAAAGAATCCAATAACCTATAATGATAAGGTCATTATCTAATGTCTCAAACCAAAATCCCAAACAGAGATCTAATCTAGGTTCAAATTGAATGAACAACAACCAGTAGTAAGGAAAGAACAATGACAAGCAACAACATTCCCTTACCTTTCATCATTCTAGAAGATGGTAAAGATATCCTTTATTTCCACAAGATAACAAATAAACCATTACTCAAAAGGTACTAGAGATGAAAGGAAGGAAATAATAGCAGGGTAAGTCTGAAAAATCTTCCTAACTCATATATGTATAGGAAAAGAAGTATTGAAGACATTTAAACCTAACAAAAGTCATCTTTCCATTTTCATGAAGAACATAACCTAAGATCCGAAAGAATTGAAACTAAGTTTAATGGCCCAAGGTCTAAGAAATAGGCTAACACAATACATCAAAACAATGTCAATAGAACTATCAAGAAGTTCAAGTTGAAAACAATAACCAAAATATAGTAAACCATACCCGATGGAGTTTTCCCTTCTTAGCACCAGATGCCATACTTTCAAAGGTTATCCAAAGACCCAATAAAGTAGAAAACTGAATAATATTTCCCTTACGGGCTTCCAAAAACCAGGCCTCGAAAACAACTAAACAATTCCAACGAATAGAAGAAGTATACATTTGCAGGATTTTTAAAATAACAATTGCCAAGAAAAACCCACAGTAATTTACCTTTCCTAAATAATCACAGGGTCAGAATTCTACAACTAAATTAATACAACAAAACCCAGATTCACAATTATAGACAACTATAAGAAAACTGACACGTTCACCAATTTTGAACTTTCCTTCTATACTCAATAGAGTATGTTTAAGCTAGAGTCATAGAAGTTTATTCTCCTAAAATAAAATCATGTAAGATCAAACAACAGTAAGATATTCAAATATTTTATCAACTGAAGTTTTCCAACGGTGAAGAAACAAGATCTTTTAGAACAAGTTCCACAGATTTAAACAACCAAGTTCCTACATATTTAAACAGTTCAAACAAGATCATATACATTTTTGACTTGATCTCAAGCCCATGCAATAGGATTAAAGCATAACCCAGCTATCAATCAAGAGAATCAAAACCCATATCACTCTTTCCATCATTCAAACAAAATCAAAAATAATTCCCAATAAACAACACAAAAACCTCAAGCAGAGAAATCATATTAGCAGAATGAAAACTAATCTATTCCAAAGAGCAGAGTTGTTTTTATGAACATTTAAATAAAATCATAAAACTTAATGGATAGAGCCTATCATGCCTGATAGCGCTCTTCTTTTTGAAATTCCAAAACCACACAAAAACTTCCTCTATCTCCTTCTTATAGTCTCACATTGCAATCTCTCTCTCTTCCATGGAATGCAAGGAATAAAAATCATGCTTGACACATTACATGCAAAAATCAAACCAGAGGTTCAAAAACAAAAACAACCACATACAGAGCTCTAGCTCCAAAACCAAATGAATCGACAAAACCAACCCTCTATCTTCTTCCTAAGTGGTTTCACCAATTTCCAAAAATTAAATACAAAGTAGGACTGTCAGTATTTCCTACTTTCCCACCACTGCCATCTCCAAATTTGGAGTGGGCTTAATTCAAACAAAACATGCCTCATAACACTTTGGCAAAAATGCCAACTCATCCATCTTAAGTTTCTAACTACCTTTGCCAAATTTGGCTGTAAAAAGAGATAAGGCTTAATAAATTGCCTTAAATTCCTTGAATTTACTACCTCCCACTTTCCTCTTTCCCCATGTTTTTCATAGGCCCTCCTTAGGTTAGCCATTCCCTTAGTTAGGTTAGACACTAATTTAGGAAATCAACATAGGTCCATAGGTAAGTCCATAGTTTTAGTCTAGGTCCCTCTTAATTATTTTTCATCCCAATTAACAAAAGAACATATTAACTTAGGTTAGGTTTAACCCTTAGGATAGAGTTACTAGTTTTAGAACATAGTTCTATTAGGTCCCAGGTCCCCAATGAAAACTTCATCATACTAGAATAGAAAAGAAGAACCAAATTGTTACTTGATTAAATGTGAAGCAGAGATCCATGGAGAGGTTCGTTCATAACCTTTGCACACTCCAGGTCCAGAACTCTTCCATCTGTCCAAATTGGACATCATGAAAACAAGACATGAAAATTAGAAGCATACCTTGGATCAATGGAATTGATCCAAGGTAATGTTGTTTGAATCCCCATAAATTATGAAAACTGAAACTCAAATTCATAATCCCTAGCAGTGAATTTATTCTACATAAAAGAGATGGATTGCTTCATTTTCAATTAAGAAAAATCATGATAGAATGTACCTATTCCCAATAGATAAATTCTAATCTTCTACAAACATGATTTACTAATTCATAAGAGTA
Source organism: Taxus wallichiana var. yunnanensis (assembly GCA_018340775.1). NCBI lineage: Eukaryota > Viridiplantae > Streptophyta > Pinopsida > Cupressales > Taxaceae > Taxus > Taxus wallichiana. Next base: position 455,700,430 of record CM031238.1, on the reverse strand, counting down.
CACCATCTATGAAAAAATCACCAGTCAATATTTATACCTTCTATAATATAAGTCTCGCTTTTGAGTTACTCCTTTGAGAATCTCCTCGGTGAAGGGGGTTGGAAAGGGATCAATGACACATACCACACTCAAATCCCTATAATCAATGTAGATCCTTATCCTCCCATCATTTTTAATGCTAATGACCATTGGGATTATCCATTCTGATTCAACAATGGCCTCAATGATGCCTAATGTGGTAATCTTGTCAATCTACTCCTTGACTTTGATGCAAAGATTCAGATTCATTCAATAAGGTCTCTTCCGAATTAGGTGCGCTCCTTCTTTTAGTTTGATTTTCATTTCCCCAAGGAGTGGTGAACTCCTTTCATCTCATGGTACCCACACGAAATAAGTCCTAAAACTCACGTAATAGATCAATGATCTTTGAAACCTCCTTTTTGACCAATAGTCCCTAATAGTAGCCTCCTTAGGTATTTTTATGAACTAATGTTAACCTTCTTTGTTTTGAGTGGTTCATAGTAGGTGTGTGCTTTCTCATCAACACTATCCATAACTTCATGCATACCTTTAGTATGGTTAACATCCAAATCTTCTATTTCTTCACCGTTGATCACATAGACCAATTTTCCTTTCTCTTTCTCCATGCATGCATGCTCAAGTTGTATCTCATTTGATTCTTCCTCATCAAATTGTGCATCTAAACCAGGTTCACCCAATAATTCTAGTATTCTATTCTCCACCATGGCACTATCTCCCATTGGTAGGTTTTTAACAACCTACTGATGCCTCATGCACTAATGGATTAGTGCTATGAAATTCAAAACCTGAAAGGAGGTTAGCAGTCAACTCCTACCAATTTCCTTTTAGACATCACATCTCTAAGTGAATGTAACATGCACATGTGCATCCTTCTAAAGTGGAGTACAACTTCTGCACCCATAAATAATATGGCAAGGCTTCTACACATTTCATCTACTACTTCTCACATACTTGGACATGGAATAAGGTGGTTTCCTTCCCATGATAATCTTGTATGATAGTAGGTGCATTGCTTCGGACAAACCTAATAGAGAATGTGATTCCCACCTCACGTGACTCTAGAATGTTATCGTGATGGATTACCAACCAACATGTTACAGTCTCGAGAAAGGTATAGCTAAGAATCCCTCTCCTCTCGACCTCACTTCTCCATTGGGTCTCTATTTCTCATAGCAAAACATTAGGATTGGATCCTCCAAAATAACTTGGTAACTTCTTTTCTTCTAAGCACTTAATTGAGTGTGTCTTTTTCACCCTCATCACAAAGCCCCTTAATTACCTTCCCACCAACTCATATGTGTTGTACACCCAATTGTCACATGCTACACTAGTTGTATCACTTATAGATTGAGCATATTCCCAATGAATAACACCCTTCTTTGTTGGTTGTATAACTTCACGGTCCTTGATAGTGTGCACTAAATGTTTTCCTAGGTCCTCTTATCCTAAAGGATCAATATAGGGTGTTGCCTTCCCATCTATCAAAGGAATGATACCATGTTACCCTTTGTTTTCAATGCTTCTATACCCCTTATTAAAATGTAAGTTAGTGTTTTTCTTATAGCACCATGGGTGCCCAATTAAGATTGGGAAGTTTTCCACCTCAACAAGTGCTAATACTTCAAAGTCCCCATTGAATTTCACCCCTTGGATGATGATAGCAACATCCTTTAAAACATCAATGGGCATTACCTTTGTCTTATATGCCATGTACAACACATTTGAAGATGGTTGTAATGGGGGCCTTCCCATTTTATTCCAGGAGTCCAAGGTAAGAACATTAACTTTACGCACGATTATCATCAAAATATTTCTTAGGATTCATCCATCAACAATTACATTCAAGGTAATTTATTTATCGTAGTCGAGGCTTTGGGGAGGAAGGTTGGCATGCAAAACCTACCTCTCATGCTCTACTCTAGTGTTTGGTATCTTATTCCTTAACCACTCTCCTAACTAGAGGAACGACATTCTCTTGCCTTGACATTTTCATACCTCCTTGACATTGTCTAGATCCTTTTGTGGAGCCTCATTGCTCTTCTTCTACTCCAACTTTTGGGATTACTCATTTAAACATTAAATTTCCCCTTGAAGACTCTTGATTATGTCCATGGTATCTTGATAGACTTCCTTCTGATGGGTAGGGTCTAGATACTTCCCATACACCACCTCTTCTCTTGTAATTAGTGGTCTCTACTTTGGTATCTCCCTGGTACACATAGCCTCATCTTGTGTCATCACCAATCTGATTCTTACTCCTGCCTCAAGCACCACTCTTAGCATCCACTTTGCAATTTTTCTTTCTTCATGCTTACCATCATATTACCTTTGTCTTTTATTTTTACTAGCTCATATGTTCAAATAGCTTTGGGCACTCCTCATACTTGTGCTTCTTTCCACACCAAGAACATTGTAGTAGGTCAGAACATTCACACTCATAGTCTCTCAGTAGATCCAAATTTGTAACAAGTTTTATACAGGAACTCACTTTTCTTGCCTCTGCAATTTCCACGGCCTCTAAATCCTCCATGAAATCCTCTTCCACAAGCTCCTCCATCTGTGTGCCCTTCATAGTGATGACCATCATCCTTGGAATTATTTTCAATGCTAGTCTGGTACACACCAATATCAATTTCATTATGTATCTGGTCAATCAATCTACACTCCTTGGTGTCATGAGTAGTAGAGGTGAAAATCTTTTAGTCAAGACACATTCTTATGGATTGCGTTATTCGAGAGCGGACACTTACTTACATCATGATCTCTATGGATAATCTCATAGTCTCTCATCATGGTGTGTACCAATCTTCAAGGACAACTGTCCTTTGTGTGCCCCTCTACCTCATAATTTGTGCACCATAGGCAATTGTGAGTTTCATGCACCGAGTTCATAGATAGCTTCTCCAAAAATTTTCCATTGCAGCAATCGAGCTTCAAGGAAAGGGATAAAATTGGTATCTATGCTTCGTACAACCTCAACGTGCAAGGTATCCTCTAAGGCCTCGCATGGGTGCTGTGAAATTCTTGTGTAAAAGATCTCTCTGAAAGGTGTTATTACTACACAAACAAACCACTTGAGCATCTTTGAGAAGGATGAATATCATAAGATAGTTTTGATAAGAGATTCTTAAAATGTGCATCATACTCATGCACACTCTCTGTCATACCTTGTTGAATTTCCTTCATCACACTAATGCTCTTTTGTTCAAACTCAAGAATATGAAATTCAGCTAATAAGTCATTACGCAACGCGGTGTAATCTACCATTGTCTGGTAGGGTCATACTTCTTGTACCAACTATGCACACATCCTGTAACGTTGTTATAAACTGACTTGCCTTCTATTCCAAGGTAGTGATCCCCTTCACGTGCCATAGTAGCTCACACTTTTGTACATGCTCTATAGCATCCTCAACACCTTTGTAATCTGGTAGATGCAAAGACATTTTGAAAAATACTTACTGAGGTGGTTGAGGCCCTTATCCGTCCAATCCAGAACCTTGATTTCCTCCAGTGATTCCTCTATCACTAGATCCACTAGATCTACCGGTGCATGTCCCTCTTGATCCTCCGGATCTTCCAATTCCACCTGTTCCTATAGTTCTTATTCCATCAGATCTTCCTCCTATGGTTGGTAAGGGTTCTAAAGTGGTCATTCCTTATGTCCCCACCTGTCGCGTTGAACTATACGCCAACAATCTGTGATAATTCACTTTGTTAAAATATGTGTGTCCCATGCTGCTTCTAGATGTGATACCCCATATTTGTGTACCCAAATTTTTCCCAAATGATGCTCTAGAAAATATACCTCTAAACACAGAAATAATTGTGCATCCATAGATGTTCCAAATTAAAATTTATACCTTCTAGGTGTTTTCGATCACTTCCACTAATACCAACTAGGTTAGCAATACTTATCTCTATATTTTGAAAACTAAGTACCAAGGGTTAGTCACAAGGTAGATTCGGATGTGCGTCAATGGCTCTCCTTTCTCCAAGTGACGAGATCTTATCAAAATATGAAGGGGTCTCTCTCTGCACTTGCCAAGATGGGGTAGCATGGAAATTTGCTCGGGCTCCACATCCTCTACGTAGACCTCGGTTCCTTCTTGTAACTTATTCCTCCCTAAATCCATCATTCTTACAACTTTGTGTTTTCTATCTAATTCCCTCTCATGATCTTCATTATACTTGAGTTGTCTCTCTTCCCTCTCCTTTTCAACCGCAAGGTCTACCATCTTCCTCCACCCTAGCTTTCTCTCCCATTGCTCGGTGTAAGCTTGCACGGCCATAGGAACTACTTCCAAAATTAGTTTAATGATCAATATCTTTATAGCTAAAGGGATATCATGTAAGAATGATCCCCTTGGCTCCTTCAGGAACTCAAACTCAACAATCTCTAGATAGAAATACGTAGAAATCACATACTCCAAGGTATGACTTGTCAACACTCTACTCTTTTAATGATCAACAAAGACACATGTCCAATTCAAATCAACATCATGTAGCCTATGATACTCATCTTGGGTCCATACATGAGGTCTATAGTACCAATTTGATCTAGATGCATACGCCAAAATCCATTCATACAACTCCACTAGAAAGTAACAAAATAAGGTCTCATACATCTCATGATACATATGTTCTTCTACCCATTTACATACATCAAACTTAGGTCCAATACTAAATCTCTAAGAAAATTCATCCTTTGTGCTTTTAAGCCATGATTCGACACTGTCTAAGTTCAAGCACTCTATCATCATGTACCATTCTCACAACAGCTTTGAAAAGAGCACCCAGTAATGGAACCAAGATGTAGTCATTTATTTACCATTAATACCTTTACTAACCCTAAGCACATTGGCCTATCACCCAGCGGGCATTGGATGCTCACCCAAGGCATTCATGGGCACTGAGCCCCTCCTTTATTTGAGATTTTTCATAATTTTATGCCATTAATGGAGGATGATTTATAAAATTAGAAGTACATTCACTTATTTAAAGAGGTAGAAAATGCAACTAGTAGATCTAACATTAGTGCATCACAAAAGCTAAAGAACATTGCAAGAAGCATAATAAACTGGATCTAAGCCATAATAAGTCAAATGACATGAGGGTTTACACCCTTAAGAAAAATATATAGAATGAACCCAAAGATATATTATTTTAGCATAGTTCAGGTAGCCACATTATAGTCAAAAGGGTCATCTTAGACCATATACAATAAATGACAGGGACTTAACTCCCAGTAAATCCTCCCTAGTATGAGACCTTAACTATACCTTTCCCATTCTAACCCTTATTACAAATCCTAGTGCCATATAGAGGCTTATGGAATCCCTTACAACCCTTAGCATTAAGTTCTCTAAACCCTAGCATTATTACAGCACTTTGTTACTCTACTTCTTATTCTCTATGTGTTCCCTCTACCTCTCATCATCTCTTGCATTCTTTATTTTTCTATCTCTTCATCCCTCTTGTTTATTATCCTCTTTATGTCTCCTTTATGTCTTTATCTTGAGCATCTCTCTTTATAGGATTAGCACCCATCATCATGCCTTCTCTCCCAAATATATCACGTACCAAGTTTCTATGTGTTCTTCCAATGATGAATGTTTATCCCTTTGCAAACCCTCCACTCTCTGTAATGATGTCTTCTAGGAATATTCCCATGTGAAATATCCTTTTCTTGACCTCCAAGATTCCAAATTGGCACCTTATTCACTCATCACACCTATTCAGGTCTTCAAATTTTTCCTCAAGTGCATCTAGAATGCCAAATATGGCTAAGTCCTTTAAACCCATGTTCTACTTCTCGTGTGCACCCTGGTTTCACTTAAACCCTTCTTAAACCCCTTTATCTTGCACACTTTCCCTTGAGTTCCCTTCTTCTTACTGGCCCTGTGGACACACCCTTTGGTACTTAGCCAATATTTTAGGGCCCAACAAATTACAAAAAGTATCCATAAAAATCAGCCATAAGTAGATTCATGGTACTCATATTGAAGATAAGGTTGAAAGGTGATTCGTAATCACATGATTCTTGTTTAGTCATTGATCCTTAAAATAGGTAAGTGGAAGGTGATTTTTCTCAAGGGATAAGCATTTAATAGATAGAAGGTGATATAGGACTTGATTCAATAATAGAATGGTCAAAGATGCAAGGCATTGAGGGGCTCAGGTTTAGGTTTACCTTTGAGTGAAGATAAATGATAAGCACCTGATCCATAGGCATGAGTAACAATATAGGGTCCAAGCCAATTAGGAGAAAACTTTCCCGTTTACTTTTCTCCACTTTTGTTACATGTTGATTTTCCTTCAAGATGAGGTCACCGACCTGGAAGGTTCGTTCTTGGACATATTTATCATAGGCACGTTTGATATGTTTTTGGTAGATTTGGAGGTGATCGAGATCATTTAGATGACATTCATCTAATAACTCGAGTTGTGTCAAATGGTCTTGGAAAAAATCATCATTGTTGAGAATATATTTGAGTGAGATACGAAACAATGGAATTTGGACTTCGAGTGGTAAGACAACTTTTGTAATGTAGATCAAATAAAAGGTGTGGCGGTAGTTGAGGTATGAATACTAGTGTGATAAACCCATAAGGCCAAAGGAATGTATGTGTGCCAATCCTTACTAGTATTTTCAACAAATATTATAAGAATTTTGTTTAAGGTTTTGTTGTTTGATTTGTCTTGGCCATTTATTTTATGATAATAAGGTGAATAAACAATGAGTTGAATGCCGAAGGCATCACAGATTTTCCGTAGGGTTTAATTTTTGAATTGTTTTTCATTATCATTTATGAGGTGGTGAGGAACACCAAACTTACAAATTATATGATGATTGATGAATTCACATATTTTCTCACCTTTTATAGAAATAATATGTATGGTTTCCACCCATTTATTGTAATATTCAATAGCGGTAATAATCCATTGATGACTTTGGGAAGAATGAGGGTTGATCTCTCCGATAAGATCCAAACCCCACCGAGAGGAAGGCCAAAGGTCTTGTGTAACTGTAAGGTGTGACTAGGGATGTGATGAAGATTAACATGTTGCTCAATTTGACACAACACTTGACATAGTCACAACAATCATGGTTTATGGTTGGCGAGTAATAGCCAAGGTGAAGCATGCACTTAGTGACGAGTTAAGCCCTTAAAGTGACCCCCACAAATCTCATCATGAACTTCCTTGATGGTGTATGAAATTTAGAACTCATAAGGCATCGTAAGAGGATAGCGTCAAAACCACATTTATAGAGAAGACCACCCATGATGACATAGCGAGAGACAATTTTGAGAAAGGCTCATTGTCCATTGCAAGTAAGATCTAGAGGCATAATTGAAAGGGAAAGGTAGTCAACAAATTACTTATACCAAAGGTCACGTGGGTTGTCTTCAATTTTTCTTGCAAAGTTGATGTATCGAATTAGATAAGAAGGTGATTAGAACCTTTGTATTGTGATAAATATTTTTGAGATGGAGGAAAAGTAGGGATTTAAGAAGCAAGACATGCCATGGTATATGTGAATTTATTAGTGGAACGCAAGGTCATTTTAATTTCATAACGATCAAAGGTAGTCAAAAGTATGTCAACATGATGCTTATACTTTTGAAGTATCTCGTTATGAAACTAGTATATACCATTAACTTGGTTCATAACCAATTGAGAGTCACCAAAGATATTAATTGATTTAAAATTTAAGGCTATGGTGGTTTGAAGACCAAACATGAGTGCTTCATATTCAGCGATATTGTTCATATAATCAAAATCTAGTTTGAAAGATAATGGTATAGGCTCATCAAAAGAGGAATGAGGATAATTCGACACCACCCCTATACTAACATTTGGAACCATCGAATGATAAGGTCATTTGGTAAATGTTTTCATTCGGGGTGAGGGTAGTGATGGATTCATTTGGGAAATCAAAATTAGAGGATTGGTTTCCGGAGAGAGGTGTGTCTACGAGTTGGTCAGAAATTGTTTATCCTTTGACCTTTTTATGGATGAATTCAAGATATAGGCTTGTAAGAAGTATGAGCCAACATACAACATGTTGATTTTATAAGGGCTTAGCGTACATGTAATGTAAGTGGTCAATACAAAAAATGTTTTTTGGTTAAGTAGGTAGTGGAAAAGCTTAGTGGTGATAAAAACTAAGGCTAAGCAGATTTTTTTGGTGTGAGTATATCTAGTTTCGTAGTCTAAAAGCGTACATGACTTATATAATAAACTGCCTTCTCCCTATGTTTCTCATCACGATGAGTGATCATGACACCCTAGGAATGATCGAGCAGAAATGTAAAGGTAAAATGTTTGGTCATTCTTAGGGGGTATGAGTACATGTGGTTGGAGGAGGTATTATTTCAAGGTTTCAAAGGTTTTATGGTATTAATCATCCCATTTGAAGGAGACATCCTTTTTGAGAAGATGATGAAATGGATGGTAGCTATCAGAAAGTTGAGAAATAAAATGATGAATAGATTGCAACTTGCCTTGAAAACTATGAAGTTGACGAAGGTTAGTAGGTGGAGGAATTTTGAGAATAACCTTGATTTTAGTGGGATCAACTTTAATGCCATGAAAAGAAACAATAAAACTAAGGAGCTTTCCAGAGAGAATGACAAAGACACATTCTTAGGTTGAAGGAAAAAGTTGTATTTCATTAGACGATCGAAGATAACCTTAAGGATTGTAAGGTGTTTGGCCCGATGTTTGTATTTGGAAAGAATATTGTCAACGTAATCTTCTAATATGTGATGCATAATGTCATGAAAAATATGAGTCATATCTCGCTCATATGTAGCACTAGTGTTTTTAAGGCCAAAGGGAATGACACGATAGTAGAAGGTCCCTCAAGGAGTGATGAAGGTGGTTTTGTGTTGATCTTCCGAGGTGAGTAATATTTGGCTATAACCTGAGAAACCATCCATCAGTGATATCATCTCATGGCTGGTGGTGAGATCAACTAGTTGGTCAATACTAGGTAGAGGAAAGTTGCCTTTGGTGCAAGATAATTTAAAGCGATGGAAATTCATGCAAATGTGGATTCCTCCTATCATTGTTGTGACAAGAACAATGTTAGAGATCCATTAGGGATAATCAATGGGTAGGATGAAGGAAAGCTGAAAAAAAGGCACTGGAGTTCTTCTTTAATAAGAAGGGAAATGTGAGGATGCATTTTTGTAGCTTCTATTTCATGGGTTTGGCATCAGGAATGGTTATGATATTGTGGACCCCAACGTTTGGGTCAATACTAGGCATATCAGCGTAGGACCAAGTAAAAGCTTTCTATTCAAAGAAGCATCTAAAGATTTCCATATTTTTAGAATGTGTGGGTCATCCTGAATGTGTATGTTGATTTTGATGGTCGATTCATTCAATATGGTTTACATCTTAGAAGGTAATGATCGGTGAATATAAGAATCTTCCACACCAAGGTAGATGAGAATAGACTCATCATCCTGACATTGAGTGATGTTAATAGAAGGTGTATCATCATCGATCATGTCAGGATATAGGAAGGGAAGAGAAGAGGGATCATTGCCATCTTGTTGATAAGTCAACGGTCCTAGGGAAATATTGTTTATGAAGAAAAAAAGTTAGGAGGAATGGATTCTGAATCCATAGACTTTGTAGGTGAAGGTGGTGAAATAGGTGAATGGGGTGGGGAATGTTTATCATCCTCAATGAGTTTGACTTGAGCCTTTTAGGGAGGTGGTTTAGGAAATCCAATACCATTGCAATATTTATGTTCATAGAAACAAAATCCAAATCCTTTTCGAGCACAATGATGGAGGAAGGTGTGGATGAAGTGGCGGTTGGTGAGAGATTGAAGGTCGGAGGAAAATGGTGAAGTTTTGGAAGGTGGCTCAAGTGAGTAGATAGAAGCATCAAGTCCCCCATATGTTAATTTGGTATGAAGGTTGGAAGGACCATAGGAAAAAACTTCTTCTATGTGGTGATCATACTAGGGATATTGGTGAATTTTACCATACTCTTGAGGAGTAAGGAATGTGTCAACGTTATAAATTCGGTACTCCCCAAAAGTGAGGCATTGAAAAACATCTTGTAAAGGATCGAGTGTAGTGGGTATGTGGGTAGTGGGAATGGATGAATCACTAGTCAATTGGGAAGAAGCATTAGTTGTTTAAGATGTAGATGGGTTGGCTAATGGGTCGGCTGCAAAGTTCATGCAGCGAGTGGGAATAGAGGAGTTAGTTATGGAAGAGGTAGTGGAAACATTGGTGGATGAGGTAGTGAGTAAAGAAGAAGTGGTAGCGGTGGTAGATGACTTAACTAGTATAAGGACATCATTGGGTCGATACAACATGTTACAAGTCTTGAATGGTAACGAGTTAGCTAGAATGGTATAGTTTTGTCCTTCATTTTTGAATTTTAAATAGCAGTGTAAGGTTGAAGGAACACAACCTATGGTGTGGATCTAAGGTTAGCCAAGTAGATCATTCATCATCGTAAATAACATACAGATCGACATTTGACGATAGGTAGTCAACACACATTCTTTATCAACCATTCGGATATATAAGTTGGTGTAGAGAAAGGGGATGAATAACCATAATGGATACAACAGATTAGGTTCATTAAGGTAAAACCTCAATAGATTGCAAAACCTCAATTAGGGCTTGTCTATTCATTTCATGACTTAGAAACTACTTTGATCTATTCATGTTTAACATTAAGTATTGAATACATTTTTCGTATACTACTATTATGTTTACATTAAGTATTCTCTCTCCCTATTTAGGGTATTGAGTGATCTATCTAAGGAACCTATCTGAATATTTGTTACCAATATTCATCTACATCACAAACCTTAGACTAGGTGACATAGGACAATGCAACTAGCAGCTTGTGATACTTTGGCCAAATATTTCTAACATACTATTCGTATTACTATTCCTTGATGGCATACTCATCAATCAGAATACGTCCTTCACCCCACTCTATTGTTATCTAGAATGTCCTTTACTAACTTTCGTTAGTCCACTTGCCCAAGGTTTAACCCTAGTTTGAGTTAACAACATATGTTATGATAGGGGAGGCTCACTAAGACTTAGGGTAAGTTGGCATACTGGGTCAACCTAAGTCAACCCCATGTGCCAAGGTATCCTGAGTTTTAGGGGGCTACCCCATATCTTAGACATGTTACTAACTAGACCTAGAGAGAAACTAAGATCAAGTCCCATGTGTGTAGATCTAGATGATCAATGTAGAAGGGTGTTGCCACATGTCGAACTGCATCATTGTATCCTCGAGAAGATCCTAATATTCTTGAAGGTACAACCCTATGAGTTGGCATGTGCCAACATCTACAGAATAGCCTCATCGAGATGTACATACCTCAAGGAGTTTATTATAAATTTAATTAATTTGGATTATTAAAAATAGATTTCAGCAACCTTTCTAACCCTAATCCAACACTCCTTAAGTTCTTCTCTACAATGATTCAATTGGTTGTTAAAGAACTTTCATAGCTTAAGATTGCCTTTAATGTTATTTACTGGACTTAACAAGCCATCAACCATAACAGGATATCAACATCATAAGTTCCATTTATTGTGACTTAACCATTCAAGGAAGTGTAACAACCATCTAGGTTGTAACTAAGTAGACTTTATTAACGAATTCTAATAATTAGGAATCACGTCTTCCATTTTATTTGCATTCTTAAGATAGAGGAAGAATCTTCCTTTACATGATTAAGTGCTAGGGCCTAGCACCCCTATAAATCATTTACAAATTCAATAGTTATTACTGAATGTTCATTCCATATCATATTACTATATTGAATTGTTTAGTTATGACATCAAATTTTGCAACTTAAGAAGTTGCATCCTATTTAGGGAAATTAGTCCAATTCCCACTATCAAACTTATCTAAGAATACCCCATTAAGCATATACATAATATGGAGTATATAACAAAGATAAGATTCCATCTATGCAATGAAAGTACAAGATAATTTACACACCCAATGTAAATAAATTCTCAACATTTAATTCATCTCTAAAACTTATACATTTAGGTATGCTACATAACAACTACCTTCATTACAAAAGAATACTACTTTTCTTTTTCAATACAATCTCAAGAACATGATTCAAGAGTTCTTCACAAAATCAGACTTAAATCAGCCAATGCATCACATAAGTTTTTGCCTTCCTTATCACTTATGAAGTCCATCTACAAAAATTTAGCATGGGTCAGTTCAATGAAATGAGCATGATAAGCACTAAGCCTTAAAAATAAGTGCATTCCAATAATTGTTCCATTAAAAAAACTCTGCTTTAATGAGACAATTATTACATCATATAATCAATATATCAAAAGCAATGGAAAAGAAGTACATTTTAAACAATTGATTTCACTTCAAGAAAAGGACAAAATATAATCCACCATATCAGCCTTACAAAATAGAGTCTAATTGATCCTATCAATTATCCTTAGGAAAACAACATATCATAACATCTCATTGTTCCCAATCTTTCATAAAAGAAAACAACATTTATCTTTGCTTCAAGCTAAAGGAAGAGTTTAAAGCATGGTTCATATTAGGATGACTCATCTAACTCCTAAATGAAAGAAGAAGAAGAACCATTACAAACTATGCCCAAACACAAAACATCCGAGAAACAGAACAAATTCAAAATGTGATTTAACTATTTCTTTTAAAAGACAACTACCTTAAAATTTAACATTTAAGATATTCATCTAAAGAAAAATTTCATTTTAATCCAAGAAGGAATAGAGAATCAATCGGTCTACCTACAAGTTTAAATCTATTTCCACATATAGAAGTTAACTTTTAAAGATCTGAAACAACGTTCAAAAATCAAGGTAGACTCATAGGAGTTAATCTCTACTCGAGTTCATCCAAGGAGAATTCTTAAAAAGATAGAGTGCAAGAGACAAACTTACTCATCTCAAACCAAACAAGTAAAGTCTTGTCAAACAATAGTCTATCCAAACAAGTTGGCATTTCTAGCTCAATAAAACCAAATAATATAATCTCTTCCAACATCATTTCTACAAATGATTGGGTAAAGGAAGACCAAACAACTCATAAAGAAAACTCCATTTAAAAGGAGAATCAAAAAGAAAAGTTCAACCAATGATCTATATAGTAAGAAAAAGCACACTGCCATATTCTTTACACTTCTTTACTTTTAATGAACATGAGTTTCAATTCCATACTCAGAATGAAATACAAATAACAGTCCTAAAAACAGTTTATTCTAAAGGAATCACATTCCTTTCTTTTATAAAACACAAGGTGTATTTACTATATCCAACAAGAGATAGAAAAATAACCGATCAATAAGTTAAACATGATCAGAAGTATCAAATGAAATCTCATTATCCTTGAAAATCCCATTAAATCCCAAGTTTCATTATTGCATTACAAAAGAGTAATCAGTTCTTGATTCAATAAGTATTGTAATACAAAAATTATTCAAACAGAGACATATAATCTTTTCATAACAATTTAAGAGTACTAAATTAATTAAACTCATCTTTTAAATGAAACCCTGATCTTATTTTAAAAGATCTGAAGATGTGAGTTTCCATGAAACAGAGGGGAAAAGAATACCCTCAATAAAATTCCATTGCCATCTCAAACAAAAAAAAGTTCCCATCAGTTCAAATGAAAAGAATTACCAAACCCATTCATCAAACAAAGACATTTTTAGTTGAGATCTTAAGAGTTTATCCAACAACTCAACCAACTATTTTCCCCGTTTTCCTTGATCAATGGTTCAATGAAAGAGTTATCAATTTTAAATGTTTAAAACAAATAAAACCCAACTCAAAATACCAAAACAAGTCGACACGAAGTCTCAACAATAGTTCAGAACTACACAAGTAACAAAATATGAGTGCTGTGTAAATCACGAATCTTCAATAACAGTTCCAAATTTCCAAAAAATATAAAACATGGGTACAGAGCCACATACGGCTTCAACAAGATCCGAGTTACCCAAGATTTCAACACTGGTTTAGAACAACTAGAGGCTCCAACACAAATTCATATCAAAACGTGAAGCCAAATATTATCCCCAATGGAACTCAAGTTTCTCACCAAAGTTTGAGCCCAAAAATGAGTAATAACATACAAGTACCGTGTACATTATGAACTGACATTAACAGTTCAGATTATCATAAGGAAATAAAACACAAGCACCGAGCTATATATGACTTCAACAATAGTCTAGGGATATCCAAGATTCCAACATGGTTCAGAACAACAAGAACCTCTATCAATAGTTCTTAACAAACACAAAACCAGAACCAAGTTCCAAACCAAATATGAGCTGAATACAAGCTCTACTTAAAACACAAGCTCAACACAAGCTCACGATCAAACAAAACACAAACTCCAACAAGATCAGATCAGAACCCAAGGTTCTCAAAAACTCTGAACCATATCTAAATAGCAATGAAGATTATCTAAATAGAATACTTCCATTACCCATTCTAGAATGAAAAAGTTGAGTTACAGAAAATATGTTTTGCATGCATTCTCTTTTTTAAGAACTACACATGGTAAGTTTCCAAACAGAACATCATTTACCAAGGATTCAAAACCAATATCACAAGATTTAATAAACCCAATAAGCAAATAACCGAGATAATAAGATGATGCAATCCAAGAATCTCAAAAGAGCAGAATTGTTTTAATGAAACATTTATAAGAAAGCAAGAGATCTTAAAGTTTAGAGCCTATCATGCCTGATAGTGCTTCTATCAAATCGAAGAGAACCTCAGTGAGCTCACAACTTCTCCTCTTCTCCATGAAAGATCAAACAAAAATATTCTTTTTCCACCATGCCTCTTATATATCCCATGAACTGAAAATAGGTCAAAAATCTCAAGAATAGCCATTAAGTGTAGTTTAATCTGCTGGTTTGAAAAACTAGAGAGCATGCGAGAGAAAAAAATGAAACATGCAAGGTGAAATGACCCCATACAAACCCGTTTGCATGCTTTCCAAAATGGTTTGAGCACAAAAACTAAAAACAATAAATTCCATTAATTCCTATTTTCCTACCTATCCTTCCTTGCCACCACCTTCCAAGTTTAGTGAATGCCAAATCAAATTTAACAAGGAATTCCATTTTAGTGAAGTTTCCACATAAGCCTCCACCAAGTCAACTAGCCCCTGCCAACTGGTGGTACCTCTATGCAATTAAAACCTTATCAACAACTTAAATGCCTTGGAACCATCACCTATGATACATGTGACCACCAATTCCCCCTTCATGCCCATTAGTTTAGGGTAGACATAATTGCTTAGGTTAGATCTTAGGTTAGCTTAGGATAGGTAACCTTAGGATATAACCCAATCAATAAATTACCACCTTAGGTAGTTTCCACATAGGTTAGATTAATTCCAACACAATAGTTTTTAGGCATTAGGTTAGATCATCACATAACCATATAGCATTAGGTTTTAGGATAATTTAAATAACCTAGTAACCTCTCCATAATCCTTTAGTAAAATCTTAGGTTAGGATAAAATTTAATTAATTAACATAGCTAGTAGTATATATATATATTCTTACCTAGCTTAGGATTTCATAGGATAGTCCCTTTAGTTTTAGGAACCAGAATGTTTCCTATGCCGTGAACAGGCTATAGTTTTTGCGTCAGCATTGTCCTACCATGATCGAACTAAAAAGATCCAAACACAACATATGACTGAATAGAAACACGTTCACACAACAATCAAAGAACTTGTAATCAATCATAGTTTAGTCATATGTCTTTTAATTCATGGAATGTCGATTTACCATTGCTCAACAGAGCAGATTTAAAACATTCCTTGGATCACTGAAATTGATCCAAGGATGAGTCAGATTAATAGATAAGTTTACAATTCTTAAACCAGATTGCAACTCACCTACAAGAAGTGAAAAATGGATTCAAGGAAGCCATTTCATTAGATCAAAGGATCTTAAGAATAGAAGATGATTTATCCATATCAAGCATGATCTCCAAAAATCAAAAGAACATATCTTTATAAGGAAAATCACATGTCAACACTTGAAATGTAAAGGAGGAAAATAACAACTGTCAAGGGTGTTACATGCTCCCCTCCTTAAAAGAATCATCATCCCGATGATTACCCCTTTTTTTTTAAATATACCTCAGGACAATCACTTCATTCACTTCTCTTACCATAAGTCAAAATATATTAGAATCTTATAGTTCAAGAAATCAAGCATTAAATAGTTGTTTATCCAAATCAAATAAATATCTGCCCAAAACTGGCATATTTAATGTCATGTAAAGATAAAATCATAAATTTTTATCAGTCAACAAAATCAATTCTGATCAAATAGATATGGAAAAGTAGTTTTCATATCCTCTAGATTTTCCCAAGTTGCACTCTCTTCATTAAACTGGTCCCACTGGACCTTACATTGACTTATTTCTCGTTTTAAATGCAACTGGTGAGTTTCCAGCACTCGAATGGGTTTAACCATGATTATTCTGGGTCTTGGACCTGCAAGGAATTCAATTTAACACATGTGATAAATCTAAAATGTATTTCTTAAGCAAAGAAATATGGAAAACATCATGCATTCGTGACAAAGTAGGAGGTAATGCTAAACGATAAGCTACAGGGTTGATTACTTCAACTATCTCAAAAGGTCCCACATAATGAGGTGATAACTTGGTAGCCTTGCCAAAAGTTATAGAACTCTTTTTCGGTTTAACTTGAAGAAAGACTTTCTCACCAAGTTCAAATTTCCTATCAACCCTCTTCAAGTCAGTGTAACTCTTTTTCCTATCTGCTTGCTTCTTTCAAGCGTTCACGAATCAACTTAACTTGTTGTTCCATTTCCATAAGGATTTCAGGTCCAATTACCTCTCTATCCTCTATGTTATCCCAACTAACAGGGGTTCTGCATTTTCTTCCGTAAAGTGCCTCGAAAGGTGCCATCTTAAGAGAAGCATGATATGTATTATTGTAAGAAAATTCAACTAATGGAAGATATTCTTCCCACTTATACTATTGATCCATACAATACATCCGTAACATATCTTCTAAAACTTGATTTACTCTTTCAGTCTATGTCCATCCATTTTTTCGGGTGATATGCAAAACTAAAATTTAGCTTAGTTCCTAGAGCTGCATTAAGCATTTTCCAAAATCTTGACGTCATTCTAGGATCTCTATCAGATATGATTAATTCAGGTACTCCATGTAATCTGAAAATTTTGTGTACAAATATTTTAGCCAAAACAGGTGAATCATCTTTCAGATTTCTAGCAATAAAATGAGCTACTTTTGTTAGTTTATCAACAACTACCAAAATAACATCATGTTTATTTCTTGACATAGGCAACCCTTGTACAAAATCCATGCTTATTACCTGCCATTTATACTACGGTATGCTATGAGGATACAATAAATAAATTTGGGGTGCATATGTTCCGCCTTAACACGTTGACACTCTAGACAATGTGTTACATAATCAATAACATCTTTCTTCATTCCTTTCTAGAAATATTGTTGTTTTATATCAGCAAGCATCTTTGTAATGCAGGGTGTCAGAGAAAGGTGAATTATGAAATTCAGCTAACAATTTCTTTCTCAAACCATTAAGAAAAGGTACATAGACTCTGTTTTCAAATCGTAAGATTCCTTCTTTATCAAAGTGAAAACCTTTATACCTCAAATCATTAGAATCTACAGCAAGTGCTGCTTTTACTTGTTGAAAGTAAGAATCAGATTCCATAACACTTTTTACTTCATCCTTAAACTGAGTTCTTAGTGTTATAAGAGCATAAATGTGCTTCCTATGACTTAGAGCATCACCACTCTATTTTCTTTACCCTTTATATAACTTATGTCAAAATCATATTGAGACAAAAAATCTAACCATCTTCATTGTCTTGCATTCAGATTTGGCTGAGTGAAAATGTACTTCAGCCCAAGATGATCAATTTTCAACTCAAATGGTTTACCAAGTAGATAATGCCTCCAAACTTGAAGTGCATGAACAATGGCAAGCAAGCTCTAAATCATGTGGAGCATAATTCAACTCATGTAACTTAAGTTTTCTACTTTTGTATGCTATTACATGACCACTTTGTAACAAAATACCTCCTAGACCTTCACCGGATGCATCAGTTACCACCATAAAATCTCCATTAGGATCTAGTACTGCAAGAATAGGTGTTGAAGTTAACTGTTCCTTCAAGGTTTTAAATGCAATTTCACATTTCTCACTCCAAAACAAACTTTTTATCTTTCTTTTGTAAGGAAGTTATTGGTGCAACTATCTTAGAAAAGTCTTTTACAAATTTCCTATAGTAGCCAACAAGTCCCATGAAGCTTCTAACTTCATGTACATTCTTTGGTGCAGGCCATTCTATTATAGCTGTAATTTTTGAAGGATCTACAACAATTCCATCCTTACTTATTACATGACCCAAATAGTGGACTTTTGTGTCATAGAAAGAACATTTGGACAACTTACCAAACAACCGTCTCTTTCTCAAGAATTTCCAAAACTACTTTCAAATGCTCATGATGCTCTTCAATGCTTTTAGAATATATGAGAATGTCATCCAAGAATACGAGCACAAATTTGTCCAAGTATTCTTGAAAGATATTATTCATTAAATTCATAAATGTCACAGGTGCATTAGTTAATCCAAAAGGTAAAACCGTAAACTCATAATGTCCATACCTTGTTCTAAAAGTTGTTTTATGAATATCCTCATCCTTAATTCACAATTGATGATACCCAGATCGAAGATCTATCTTGGAGTATACCGATGCTCCATGCATCTGATCAAATAAATCATCAATCCTAGGAAGTGGATATCTATTCTTGATTGTTGCTTTGTTTAACATTCTGTAATCAATGCACAATCTAAGTGTTCCATCTTTCTTTTTCACAAAAATCATTGGTGCTCCCCAAGGTGAAACACTTGGTCTAATCAAACCCTTAGACAAAAGTTCTTGCAATTGAGCCTTAAGCTCTACTAATTCTATAGTAGTCATTTCGATACGGTGCCTTAGATATAGGTTCGGTTCCAGGCTTGATCTCAATCATGAAATCAAATTCCCTTTTGGGTGGAAGACCTAGAAATTCTTCTAGAAATACATCACTGAAGTCTCGTAACAATGGATATCGATCCATGAAATTATTGTTTTCCTCTGTAGTTTCTGAAATTTTTACTGCATATAAGGTACATCCTTTATTTTTGGCCTTTTTAAGTTGCATAGCTGATAGTTTCCTAACAAAATCTCACGTTTCACACCCTGAATCTCTGTTTTTTCTGTAGGTCATCTAAACAACTAATGCATTTTTCAAAATAGTCCACTTTAGCCTTATGTTCTGCTAACCAATTAACACCTATGATTACATCATAAGACCCTAAAGGTGCAACATAAAGATCAACCTCTGTGGAAAAGTTAGGTAATTCAAGGACTACTCCAAAAAGACACATACTAACTGTATGAATAGAATTATTACCATAATGTATAGTCCATGATTTATCCATTTTTCCAGCTTTTCTTTTAAGTTTGAAGCAATTTTACTAGAAATAAAACATTCAGTAGCTCCCGTATCAAAAATAATAGTTATAGGTATGCCAAATAACTTACCAAGAACTTCTATAGGTGTAGCTTTGCTTTTCAGCTTGCTTGCTTGTCAACTGCAGCATGTATCTTGTGTTGTTGATTACGATCATCCTTCTTCAAAGGACATTGATTTGCGTAATGATCCTTGCCACAATTATAACAGCCTCCTACAGGTCCCTTTCTAGACTCAAAATTATTTCCAGCCTTAAAGTTATTATTCTGACCTCCATAGGACTTTTGTCCATTGTTATTATTCTTGGAAAAATTGTTTCATGCATTTCCAGTAGTCTTATTCGTTGCTGTTTTCTTATTATTATCAGCTGAAAACTTACTTTTATTACCAAACTTCTTCCATGGTCCCTTCTTAGGTGCAAGAGAAGCTGAAGAGGGGTTTGGAACTTTCTTCCTTACTTCCTCCTTATGAGCAGAAATAGCCTTTAATTTTTGTTCCTACCTTATGGCCTTTTCAACAACCCCTTCCATAGTGGTTGGGCTGTGAACATCAACTTCTCCCCCAATAATGGGATTCAATCCCATAATGAATTTTTATATCCTGAATTTCTCATCAGTTTGATACTGAGGTACATACTTGAGGAGTTTCGTAAACCATTCCCAATACTCAGTTATTATTAGCTTTCCTTGAGCTAAGTTCTGAAATTCAGTCATTTTCTTATCATAGTAGAGTTGTGGCAGCCATCGTTGCCTAAAATAACTTTTAAATTGATCCCAAGTGATGTTAGTTTCATCAATATTTAACTCAGCCTTACAGTTGTCCCACCATGAAGATGCTTCATGGGAAAGCTGATATGCTCCCCATATAGCCTTGGTTTCCTCTGAGAAGTTCCTTATTGCAAAGTACTTCTCCATTTTCTGAGCCAATTCTCAGCTCCATCTCCTAATGTGGTGCCATCAAACTTGGGTGGACTTATCCTTTTTATGTCATTAGTGAGTTTTACTGCTAGTCTAGCCTTTTTGTTCTCAGGTTGAATAGGTATGTTAACGTTGTTATTATCAACACCCACATTGGTGTTGTCCCCTGAGAGGTGGCTGATTATTATTATCAACTTCTTCTTCCTCCTCATTTCCCATTACTTGTTGTTCAAGCATAGCCAAATGATCTCTTGTGTCCAATAGGGTAGCAAGGATCTCATCAAGTTTCTATGGGTAGTTGCCACTCCTTCCTTAGGTGGAGGGTTATTTGCAACATTTCCTCTTGTTCTCACCATTTTTTCTGTTACAAGAAAATTTAAGTTTAATCAGATTGTGGACACAATAGGTCCAAGAGCTGCAACCTTCAGCTCTGATACCAAGATGTAACATTCCCATTTTAAGACTTTAGAAACAAGGGAATTTTTTTTTATAAATAATGTTCTCTGTTCTAAATTCATAATTTAGAACACACATTCTTTATCAACCATTCATATAATAGATAACCATATGCAGTTGTAATGACTCGGTGTGCTACCGATCTATTCATTTCATGACTCGGTAAACTACCGATCTATTCATGTTTAACATTAAGTATTGAATACTTTTCCATATACTACGTATACTTGGTTCTCTCTCCCTATTCAAGGTATTGAGTGATCTATCTAAGGAACCTATCTGAATATTTGTTACCAATATTCATCTGCATCATGAACCTTAGACTAGGTGACATAGGACAACACAACCAACAGACTTGCGATACTTTGGCCAAAGATTTCTAACATACTATTTGTATTACTATTCCTTGATGGCATACTCATCAATCAGAATACATCCTTCACCCCACTCTATTGTTATCTAGAATGTCCTTTACTGACTTTCCGTCAGTCCACTTGCCCAAGGTTTAACCCTAGTTTGAGTTAACAACATATGTTATGATAGGGGAGGCTCACTAAGACTTAGGGTAAGTTGGCATACTGGGTCAACCTAAGTCAACCCCATGTGCCAAGGTATCCTGAGTTTAGGGGCTACCCCATATCTTAGACATGTTACTAACTAGACCTAGAGAGAAACTAAGATCAAGTCCCATGTGTGTAGATCTAGATGATCAATGCAGAAGGGTGTTGCCACATGTCGACTGCATCGTTGTATCCTCGAGAAGATCCTAATCTTCTGAAGGTACACCCTGTAGTTGGCATGTGTGCCAACATCCTACAGAACAACCTCATCGAGATGTACATACCTCAAGGAGTTTATTATAAATTTAATTAATTTGGATTATTAAAAATAGATTTCAGCAACCTTGCCTAACCCTAATCCAACACTCCTTAAGTTCTTCTCTACAATAGATTCAATTGGTTGTTAAAGAACTTTCATAGCTTAAGATTTCCTTTAATGTTATTTACTGGACTTAACAAGCCATCAACCATAATAGGATATCAACATCATAAGTTCCATTTATTGTGACTTAACCATTCAAGGAAGTGTAACAACCATCTAGGTTGTAACTAAGTAGACTTTATTAAATGAAGTCTAATAATTAGGAATCACGTCTTCCATTTTATTTGCATTCTTAAGATAGAGGAAGAATCTTCCTTTACATGATTAAGTGCTAGGGCCTAGCACCCCTAAAATCATTACAAATTCAATAGTTATTACTGAATGTTCATTCCATATCATATTACTATATTGAATTGTTTAGTTATGACATCAAATTCTACAACTTAAGAAGTTGCATCCTATTTAGGGAAATTAGTCCAATTCCCACTATCAAACTTATCTAAGAATACCCCATTAAGCATATACATAATATGGAGTATAACAACAAGATAAGATTCCATCTATGCAATGAAAGTACAAGATAATATACACACCCAAAGTAATAAATTCTCAACATTTAATTCATCTCTAAAACTTATACATTTAGGTATGCTACAAGACAATTGCCTTCATTACAAAAGAATACTACTTTTCTTTTTCAATACAATCTCAAGAATGATTCAGAGTTCTTCACAAAATCAGACTTAAATCAGCCAATGCATCACATAAGTTTTGCCTTCCTTTTCACTTACGAAGTCCATCTACAAAAATTGCTAGCACGGGTCAGTTCAATGAACTGAGCATGATAAGCACTAAGCCTTAAAAAGAAGTGCATTCCAATAATTGTTCCATTAAAACAACTCTGCTTTAATGAGACAATTATTACATCATATAATCAATATATCAAAAGCAATGGAAAAGAAGTACATTTTAAACAATTGATTTCACTTCAAGAAAAGGACAAAATATAATCCACCATATCAGCCTTACAAAATAGAGTCTAATTGATCCTATCAATTATCCTTAGGCAAACAACATATCATAACATCTCATTGTTCCCAATCTTTCATAAAAGAAAACAACATTTATCTTTGCTTCAAGCTAAAGGAAGAGTTTAAAGCATGGTTCTTATTAGGATGACTCATCTAACTCCTAAATGAAAAAGAAGAAGAACCATTACAAACTATGCCCAAACACAAAACATCGAGAAACAGAACAAATTCAAAACGTGATTTAACTATTTCTTTTAAAAGACAACTACCTTAAAATTTAACATTTAAGATATTCATCAGAACAAAATTTCATTTTAATCCAAGAAGGAATAGAGAATCAATCGGTCTACCTACAAGTTTAAATCTACTTCCACATATAGAAGTTAACTTTTAAAGATCTGAAACAACGTTCAAAAATCAAGGTAGACTCATACAGGAGTTAATCTCTACTCGAGTTCATCCAAGGAGAATTCTTAAAAAGATAGAGTGCAAGAGACAAACTTACTCATCTCAAACCAAACAAGTAAAGTCTTGTCAAACAATAGTCTACCAAACAAGCTGGCATTTCCAGCTCAATAAAACGAATAATATAATCTCTTCCAACATCATTTCTACAAATGATTGGGTAAAGGAAGACCAAACAACTCATAAAGAAAACTTCATTTCAAAGGAGAATCAAAACAAAAAAGTTCAACCAATGATCTATACAGTAAGAAGAAAGCACACTGCCATATTCTTTACACTTCTTTACTTTCAATGAACACGAGTTTCAATTCCCTACTCAGAATGAAATACAATAATAGTCCTAAAAACACAGTCTGTTCTAAAGGAATCACATTCCTTTCTTTTATAAAGACACAAGGTGTATTAACTATATCCAACAAGAAATAGAAAAATAACCGATCAATAAGTTAAACATGATCAGAAGTATCAACAAACTCAGATTGAAATCCCATTGTCAGGTTTCATTATTGCATTAAAAAAGAGTAATCAGTTCTTGATTCAATAAGTATTGTAATACAAAAATTATTAGAAGAGACATATAATCTTTTCATAACAATTTAAGAGTACTAAATTAATTAAACTCATCTTTTAAATGAAACCTAATCTTATTTTAAAAAATCGAGAAGATGATGATGAGTTTCATCACGAAATAGAGGGGAAAAGAATACCCTGGTTGATAAAATGCCAATTGCCATCTCAAAAACAAGAAAACTCAACATTCAAAAAAAGAATTACCAAACCCATTCATCAAACAAACATGTTTTCTAAATTTTGAGATTGAATAAGAGTTTATCCAACAACTCAGCCAACTATTTTCCCTATTTTCCTTGATCAATGGTTCAACAAAAGAGTTATCAGTTTTAAACATTTAAAACAAATAAAACCCAACTCAAAATACTCAAAATGAGAAACACAAAGTCTCAACTAATAGTTCAGACTACACAAGTAACAAAATATGAGTGTTGTGTAAATCATGAATCTTCAATAATAGTTTCAAACTTCCCAAAAAAAAATAAATCACGGGTACAGAGCCACATACGGCTTCAACAATAGTCCGAGTTACCCAAGATTTCAACACTGGTTTAGAACAACTAAAGGCTCCAACACAATTCATATCAAAACGTGAAGCCCAATATTATCCCCAATGGAACTCAAGTTTCTCACCAAAGTTTGAGCCCCAAAAATGAGTAATAACATACAAGTACCGTGTACATTATGAACTAACATTAATAGTTTCATATTATCATAAGGAAATAAAACACAAGCACCGAGCTATATACGGACTTCAACAATAGTCCAGGGATATCCAAGATTCCAACATTGGTTCAGAACAACAAGAACCTCTATCAATAGTTCTTAACAAACACAAAACCAGAACCAAGTTCCAAACCAAATATGAGCTCGAATACAAGCTCTACTTAAAAAACACAAGCTCAACACAAGCTCACGATCAAACAAAACACAAACTCCAACAAGATCAGATGGAACCCAAGGTTCAAAAAACTCGAACCATATCCAAATAGCAATGAAGGTTTTCTAAACAGAATACTTCCATTACCCATTCCAGAATGAAAAAGCCGAGTTACAGAAATAGTTTTTGCATGCATTCTCTTTTTTAAGAACTACACATGGTAAGTTTCCAAACAGAACATCATTTACCAAGGATTCAAAACCAATATCACAAGATTTAATAAACCCAACAAGAAAATAACCAGATAAGATAAGCAATCCAAGAATCTCAAAAGAGTAGAATTGTTTTAATGAAACATTTATAAGAAAGCAAGAGATCTTAAAGTTTAGAGCCTATCATGCCTGATAGCGCTTCTATCAAATCAAAGAGAACCTCCAGCCGAGCTCACAACTTCTCCTCTTCTCCATGAAAGATCAAACAACCATATTCTTTTTCCACCATGCCTCTTATATATCCCACGAACCAAAAATAGGTCAAAAATCTCAAGAATAGCCATTAAGTGTAGTTCAATCTGTTGGTTTGAAAAACCAGAGAGCATGCAGAGTGAAAATTGTGAAACATGCAAGGTGAAATGACCCCATACAAACCCATTTGCATGCTTTCCAAAATGGTTCGAGCACAAAAACCAAAAACAATAAATTCCATTAATTCCTATTTTCCCACCTATCCTTCCTTGCCACCACCTTCCAAGTTTAGTGAATGCCAAATCAAATTTAACAAGGAATTCCATTTTAGTGAAGTTTCCACATAAGCCTCCACCAAGTCAACTAGCCCCTGCCACAATTGGTGGTACCTCTATGCAATTAAAACCTTATCAACAACTTAAATGCCTTGGAACCATCACCTATAATACATGTGACCACCAATTCCCCTTCATGCCCATTAGTTTAGGGTAGACATAATTGCTTAGGTTAGATCTTAGGTTAGCTTAGGATAGGTAACCTTAGGATATAACCCAATCAATAAATTACCACCTTAGGTAGTTTCCACATAGGTTAGATTAATTCCAACACAATAGTTTTTAGGCATTAGGTTAGATCATCACACAACCATTAAGCATTAGGTTTTAGGATAATTTCAATAACCTAGAAACCTCTCCATAATCCTTTAGTAAAAGCTTAGGTTAGGATAAAATTTAATTAATTAACATAGCTAGGTAGTAAATATATATATTCTTACCTAGCTTAGGATTCCGTAGGACAGTCCCTTTAGTTTTAGGAACCAGAATGTTTCCTATGCCGTGAACAAGCTATAGTTGTTTGCGTCAGCATTGTCCTGCCATGATCGAACTGAAAAGATCCAAACACAACATATGACTGAATAGAAACACGTTCACACAACAATCAAAGAACTTGTAATCAATCATAGTTCAGTCATATGTCTTTTAATTCATGGAATGTTGATTTACCATTCATTCAACAGAGCAGATTTAAAACATTCCTTGGATCACTGAAATTGATCCAAGGATGAGTCAGATTAATAGATAAGTTTACAATTCTTAAACAGATTGCAACTCACCTACAAGAAGTGAAAAATGGATTCAAGGAAGCCATTCCAATTCATTCAAAGGATCTTAAGAACAGAAGATGATTTATCCATATCAAGCATGATCTCCAAAAATCAAAAGAACATATTTTTGTAGATAGTACGGTTTTAGATTTAGATTTTACCTTCTTGGGTAAAGATGTAGCAAGTGAACTAGTTGTTAAAGGTGGTGTAGGTTTAACTACCTCTTTGGAGGGTAGTGGGTTCTTAGGCTTTGGTTGCATCTTCTTAGGTAAATGTGAAGAAGAAGTGTGTGATGTATAAGGGAAGGCAGATGGCAGAATGGGATAGGTTAGCCAAGGTGATAATGGAGGTGCGGTGAAGGTTTTAGTAGGAGGCAATGTGGAAGTTACTAGTCGAAGAGAAGGGAATAGTGTGGGTAATCATGAGGATCTTTGGAATTTTTGTAGGTACGGGAGGTCAAAAGGATGTAGGTGATGGTGAAGGCATTAGTTGTGTAGGTAATTTGGGTAGAACATAGGATCGTGATAAGGAAGTGGGTTATTTTTTTTTGGTTTACCTTGGGTAGGAGGCTATTTGACCAAGGTTGATGGGTAGGGTCCTAGGATAGATGGAAGTGGTGAAGGTGATAGAGGGTAGTGGGATAATCTGGTGTATGTGACCTAAGAGGTTAGGTATTCATATTAGGTTGGGGAATATTATTTTTGATGACCTATGAGGACGTGGCTAAATCTAGTTTGACAAGAGGATGGACTAGGCTTGATGTTGGCATGACTCCCAATGTGGAAATGGGTCTAGACGTAGAGGAAGATATAGGTGTAGGTAAGTTTTGGTCTTTAAAAATGTACCCACTTCTCATATCTAGAATGATCAAGGTTTTTAAAATGATAATGGAACCGTTCCCAAGTTTTGGTACCTTGCGCGCTTGGGACGGATCTCTGGAGAAGGCCAGTTCCTCTATCTATTTCTACTACTACTATTACTCCTAGTATTGAAAGGAAAACTAAGCTTAAAATGCCAAGGGACCCTAGATATAAAGATAACATGAAAGGAAACTTACACTAGAAGGAAATAGCACGAGAAAAGAGGGATGAACACTATTTGTTACGGCGAAAGGCGGGAATGAAAGGAAATGTGTGAAAGGGGGCTAGAATTGAGTAACACAGCTAAACATGCATTTACCATATCATTTTCATGGAACACAACTAAATAAGGAACTACAAGGGACGTGAAATGGCACAACCAGAACACAACATAAAATAAAAGGAAATAATAATGAATGCAAACATGTTATGATAGAGAATAGTCACAAAATGATGCTTATATTACTTCTGGAAATGTATAGAGCTATTATAATGGTGAAGGAGGAAAATATCCACATGAAAGAGCTAGATCTAGAGGTATCTAACTCAAAATATGAAGTCCTTATCGAATAATTAAGGATCCAGAGTGTCCAACATTAATAATGAGCCCAACTCTTACATTTATAGATGAATCTGTAGAAGGAGAAGAGGAGGGAAAAATCAAATTTGAAATGCAACCACCAACAAGAAGCATTCAATTCCTACAAATCCACCTGAGAATCTATCGAATGCACTTCCCTAGGTCCTGTTTGGCGTGTTGGCTGAGTAAGGAGGGTAGATCATATGAAATCGGGTGGTTGAAGTAATTAGATTTGCTTCATTAATGCTCGGAAATACATTTTCCCATTTATCACCTACTAGATCTGCCAAATTTTGAATTTTAATGTATAGCATTGTGGTGATGTCAACAAAGACTCTAAAAATTCTAGGCACATGCCAATTAGAGTTCTGTAGCATAAGATACATATGTTAGAAGTTTGGCATGAGATACATTGGCACATGCAAGACATGTGGCATGCGTAGATTGGCTGAAATGATGGCCAATTGTGCAAATATTTATCATTTCTACCATGTTTTGGTCATTGATTTGTTACAAGGATTGACACCATATTGGCACACTTTGGCTGGTTGTGTGTGGCATACTCAAGCATGTTAGAAGATGACCTAGCATAAAAGGGTGCAAAGGAGGGCATGAGGGAAGGGCGCATGAGAATAAAACAAAGGAATGCGTAGAGAGATGCGCGCATGATGCACACGGGGAAATGAGGCAAACTGGTGAGTAGAGAACGTATGGTCAAGGTACATCCATTACAAGAAGATGGGTGCGGCTCACAAGAGGGACAATGACTTAGTTGATTGAAGCAAGTGTGAGACACACATGGAGGGAAGAAACTACTTTGATAAGCAAATGAATGCATAGAATGGAGGAGTGGAACAAAGAGGAAAAGGAAAGTGGAAGGAGATAACAGAAAGTATGCAAGGGTGCTTGAGGAAAATAAGGGGCACGCAGGGAAATTGTGACCCACGGAATGTTCCAATTGAGCATGATCATGCGTGCAACCTTTAAGGAGTAATTGAGAGCCAAAATATGTATACAAGTTACCCAAATAACTAGGAGAATTATTTAGATAACAGTTTTGGTGACTTTCGGGGCCATCTTCCTACTAGATGAAGGAGATCAGTATCTGTAGCATCCATTGGTCATGGAGTCTATTACGTAATCATGAAGTTGCCTCTGTAGTCCCTTGAACAATCATTTCTTGACTCTATTCTAAATCTTGCAACTGCTGAAAGAAGCTCTGCATTCTGAAAGCAACAAAAGTGCACACGCAGGAAGCATGCGAGAATAAATAACTATGTACAGATCCTTTCTCAAAATCTTGAGGCCTATCCTTTGTGTCGAACCATTTCTTTCTTGCTTGTTAATGTTGTTCTAGCTCTATCATGGCAGAGTTCCTTAATTCTTCAAGATTAACTAGCTTTGTCATTCTAATCTCTCTCTAGTCTACACCTTTGAATTCTAGCTATTGGGAAAGTGCTAATGAGTTCAACTCTAGCGTCAAAGGAAGGGTAGCCTCCTTTCCATAGACAATCTTGTAAGGTGAAGTTTCTATTACCTTTTTACTATGATTATATCTGCCCAAAGCGTACATGAGACCTTTGTATGCCACTTTGTTTGGCTAATGTTCATTGTGTGCTTAATGATTCTAATCAGGTTCTTTTTGTTGACTCTACCAAAATATTTCCCTAAGGGTAATAGTTGGAAGAAGTCTTTAGGTAGATTCTTAGATTTAGCACCCAATCAGTGATTTTAGTACCAAGGAAGGATTTTGCATTATCATAGATAATGGTTTAAGGGACACCAAACCTTGTGACTATACCTTTGAGAAAGTCAAGGATGAATGACTCGATTGATTTTTTTAGCACAACAACTTCTGTCCATCTAGTGAAATATTCTATAGCTATCATCACCCACTTATTTCTAGTGCTTGAAGGAAGATTGATCATACCTATGAAGTTAAGACCCCATTGTGCAAAAGGCTGATCTTCTTGGATTGGTCAGAGGGGAAGCATTGTCAATCTTTTCTTACCTATAAAGAAATTGCATTCCTTGCATTTTGTGACCCACCTACGTGCATTTGTAAAAAGGTAGGCAAGAAGATACTTGCCATTATGATTTTCATTGCTGTAGTTTTGGTAGAAAAGTGTCCACCAGAGAATCCATCATGAAATTCTGCTAACACCTTTTCAGTTTGTGCACCATTGATACACCTTAACAACATGCCATCAAGATTCTTCTTGAAGAGAATTCCATCAATCAACACATAAGGGATAGATTGTAACCTCAGATGTCTTCTCTTTACTTTGTTTAAACCAAGAGGGTACGCATGCCTAAGAAATTAATGTGATCATGTCCTTCATCTAGTCATGCACGTGAGGATCGATATTTTACTCAAGATCTACACACGGATGACCTTCATCCAAAAATAATGAAGTCTCGATTCACTGTGCATCCTCACAATTTTCCTAAAAAGCACGCTACCTCTTACCAGTTTGGTGGCTTTAATAATCATGTCATACTCCATTATTTTTGTCATCCAATGTGCCTCTTTTCACTAATCTCTACTCCCATGATGAATTCTCGAAAAAATATTGGGAGACTAAAACCTTTATGTGATTGGTGGCGAGCATACTCTTGAATTTCTTAAGCAAGCACAGGATGGCGAAGACCTAATTTTGATGTGACTATACTTTACTTCATAATCCTTTAGCGTCTGGATGAAGAAGACCACTTGGTGTTCCTGCCCTTGTTCATTTTCTTGTGTTAGGAAAGTAGCAACACTCACATCAGGTCCATAAGCATAAAGGATTAAATACTTTTATTAATCCAGATTGATGAGTGTTGGCATGCAAGAAATTTCTTGATTGATCTTGTTGAAGCTTTCTTTTCCTTCTATTTTCCATCTAAAAGTTGTGTCCTTCTTGAGAATTAAGGTGATGGTCTGAACCAGTTTTGCAAAGTTAGGGATAAAACACCTAACAAAATTGACCTTGCCAAGGAAGTACTACAAGGCCTTTTTGTGCGCTGACAGGAAAGAGCTAGGATGGCTGAGACACGCTCAAGATCAATTTTGATGTCATCTCTTGAAACCGCATGGCCCAAAATCTTTCCTTGTGCCACCATAAAACATCACTTCTTGGGGTTAAGAGACACCCCATACTTTTTACATCTCTCAAATACTTTCTCCAAGTGCACCATATGATCTACACTCTACTTTGAGAAGACTATTATGTCATCAAGGTAAACTAGGATGAACTCATTGATGTAACCTTTAAAGGAAATATCCATGGCATGTTGAAATGTGGTGCCCGCGTTTGACAAAACAAAGGGAATATTCTAATATACATATGTTCCCCACTTGGTTGTAAATTTTATTTTGAATTGATCCTCTTCCTTGACCAAGATCTGATTGAAACCTGAATACCCATCTAACATTGAGAATCTTTGCACACCAACCATAGTTTGTAGAATCTACTCCATTGAAGGAAAAGGATAATGATCCTTCAAAGATGCTTTGTTAAAATCTCTAAAATCAACATAGATTTTGATTTCACCTTTCTTCTTTTGCACTAGAACTAAATTTGTGACCCAAGTAGAGTACTTGATGGGAAAAATGATTTTTTCCTCAATGAGTTTAGATAACTCCTTTCTCATGAGGGGCTCTATCTTTGGATTGACTGGTCGTTTCGTTTCTTCTTCTGACGGGCTTGATACCAGGATCAAGGTTAATGGAGTGTTGAGCAATACTTGAATCAAAACCTTTGAGGTCTTCATACTCCCACGAGAATATATCACTTTATTTTTTACATATAGATATAAAGGCATGTTTTTCCTCGTGTGTGCAAGCTTTTATAGAGTAGTATCTCCTTCTTGTGAGAAATAGTGACTAGGGAGCAGTATTATTGCACAATGCACATGTACCTTTCTTGACCCTTGAACTCATCATCAGGTAAAAACATTTCCTCTAAGGTTACCAGCCTTATAGGCAACTTGTTCAAATTTATTTGTATTACTTGTTCACCATAGTTGTCATGCAAATCAGCTTGCATGCTTGATGAGAACTCGCTTCATTTTGGATGAACTGGAGGATCTACATGTCACTTTCAAACACTTGCCAACCGGTATTATTTTTTCGAATGGATGGTCTAATCACCATCTTGATGCGTTAAGTTTTCCTTTGACAAAGTCCTCAACAGGAGATAACTGTGAACCGGGTGCAGCCATTCGATCAGCTTCCTTGTTCATTTTGTGCAGTACCACCTAAATATTTAGAGCTTCAAATTTCTCGAGGAGGTCCTAAACTCTATGTTTATAAGATTTAAGAAGCTTATTCTTTGTCTAGCATTTTTTGGTAACCTCGTGGATGACCAATTTTGTGTCCCTAAATATCTGCATCACCTTAATTCCTTTATTTTTAGTAATCATCAGACCATGCATCAATGCCTCATATTCTACCACATTGTTGGAGCATGTAAACTACAACCTATGTGCAAAGAATAATTTCTCATTCTTAGGGGAAATGAGAACCACTCCTACTCCCATGCCATTCCTACTTCTGGAACCATCAAAGTATAACTTCCATAGACCATGTTTAACTTTGTCTCTCTTAAGCATGCATGGTACCATAGCTTCTTCTTGAAGAATGCAGTAAGTACCAAGCCCAGTTTCATAAGCTTCTAGTTATTTATCATATGGATAAAAATTTATGGTTTCTCTCTACCCATTCATCAAGCACCAAGTCAAGAATAGAGGGTAGAAGAGGCTTCTCTTCAAGAACTAAAGCTTGTTCTTTGATTAAACAGTTGGCTTGGAGAGGGGATGGCACATATGACTCTACATGATAAGAAAAAATAGGCTTATCTTGTATGGTAAACCGGGTACCATACCTTGTCTTGAGTAACATATGAAACCAATCAAAAGACAAGTAACCACCCACTTTAGAAGTAAATTCTCTTAGTAGACATAGGGTAAACAAAGGAGGTAAGTCAATGAGTGACACATCTTGAGTAATTTTTAGGCTTAAACATGCATGAATGGTCAACTCAAGATCCTTAATGACTCCTAAATTATTGATAATTGAGCCATCAAGTTGCAGGACTCCTTTAGACAAGGGTTATTACAAAGACCTATGAAATTAACTATATTTTTGGGCATAACAAAGGTACTAGCACCTGATTCTATCATGAAATTATGGACAAGATGTTTTCCTATGATCAAATACATGTATAAGGGTGGGGTTTTAACAACCTTAATTTTTCTCCTCTTCTTGGCGATGTTGATAGAAGCGTGTGACTTCTTTATGGTGGATCGGTGTGTGGGAGTTGTGCCAAAGCTTCATGTAACCGATCCTCCGAGATGGAATAATCGAGCATCCCACATTGTGAAATTTATATTTTTCTTCTTCATCTGGTCAAAAATGTTGAATGGAACACCCGCTGACTTGTGTAATTGAGGAACAACATCCATTTTTTCTTGTTCAAGCACATAAGCCTATACTTTAGCTAGAGCAGAAACTTGACCTACCAAAAGAGGGGTACACGATGCTTTAGAAGGATATTTCCATGAAATCTCTTGTGTAGGGACACGAGTGCTCTTTACTATAGGATGCCTTAGCTACTTGCTTTTGACTTTTGAGGGTTGGTATGTGTTTCGGAGGTGTAACATGCATGCTTGACTCAAACACTCTCTTCTTGTATCTTGTGTTGTCAAAAACTTGGGCATGCATTATGTTTGTATCTTCGTAGCTTGGTTGATTACACATAAGTCTCGACAAAAGAACATCAATTTTTTCTCTGGAGGAGATTTTGGTCTATCTTGGTTATCCTGATTTAGGGTAACTTGTTGAAGGCTCACACAATGGATCATTTTGTATCATGTAGGCTTATGCATGCATGCATTTGCATAGTGATATTGACTATGAGGCATGTTGCAAAGGAAGCACCATTCTGACTCTTATGCCAAATTGTTTTGAACTCGAACGCAGCACCGACTTGTGCTAGGTAAAAGAAGAGAGGGTGGGAGGAACAACTTACAAAGGTAGATGGGCATTAGCATGCCACCTATCATTTTGTTGGTTGGGCATGTATCTTTGATTTCCATACTAATTTTGCCAAGATTGATTATTCTGGTCTTGCACCTGATTATAATTTCCTTTATAGGCTTGCATTTATTATTTTTCTGATGATATGAATTTTTTTGATAAGTTTCTAATCAGGACCTTCAACTCGTCATCCTCTTTCTACTACACTAGAGAGTAGGATGTTGAGGCAGCTGGTTGCACACTTTGCTCAGGAACAGGAATAGGGGTCACATAAGGTTGGGGCGCTTGTGACATTTTTGGGAACAAGGTCATAGGCGGTATAAGAGCTATCTTTCCCACCTAAATAAGACTATTTTATGGCCTTACTTGCAATACTATAAGTATCAAGTAAGGTCCTACCTCCCATGGATTGGATCATGACTGAGATATTGCTATTGAGCACCTTTAGATAATATAAGAAAACATGTTGGGTTGTAGGTCTTACCACAAGAGGGATTTTGTCCCAAGTCTTCTGAAATCTGATATTGAAATCAATCATCTGCTCATTGGGTGCCCTTTTTGTTGTTGTCAGTTGTTCCACCAAAGATAGGTGATCTAACTTATCTTCAAAGTAATTATAAAGAGTTATTCCCAGTTCATCCCAAGTGGTGATAGATCCAAGTCTCAAGCCTTGGTACCATTGGAGCACTTTTCCTTTGAAAGAGGCTACAAGTAGCCTAACTACTACATCATCATGTGTGATCAGATAGAGTGAACACACATTTGATATATCCTGGATATGTTCTTGAGGGCCGAATTTATTCTCACCAGTAAATTATGGAATACTCTTAAGCATGATATTTGGCATATCATGTTGCATAGCTAGAACCAAGGTACTTCCTCCAGTAAAGTTTTTAAAGTTCCTAAGTGGAGGAGGTGGCTGACGTGCCATTGCAGGGCATGCAAGTTATCTATTTTGAGGAGGATTTGAATGAGTGTGACAGAGCTGGAGATGGATATGTGTGCATAGGCTTTCTAAAATGAACTCTTCTCGGGATAGTTGGAAGTACTCAAAAAAATCTTCAGTTGTTGCATTGTTTCTTGTGTTCACTCTTCTCATGAAAAGTGCTTAGGACTGCTAAAATAGAGATTTGAAAATGTTGGGAGTTGCAGATGTGTTGAAATGAGCCTCCAAAGGCTGAAATACTAAGTCCACACATGAGAACTTAGAGATATGAAATTTGAGCTTTCAATGCTAGTCCCACTGGGCGTGCTATAAACTTTTGGTCTTCAAACGTGTACCCACATCTCATATCTAGAAGGATCAAGGTGTTTGAGATGACAATGGAGCCATCCCAAAGTTATGGGACCTTGTACACTTGGGACGGATCTCTGGAGAAGTTTGATTCCTCTATCTATTTATACTGCTACTATTACTCCTAGTGTTGGAAGGGGAAACTAAGCTAACAATGCCAAGGGACCAAGGATAGAAGGATAACATGAAAGGAAACCTACACTAGAAGGTGATAGCACCAGAAAAGAGGGATGAACACTATTTTTTCTAAGCAGGAATGAAAGGAAATGTGTGAAAGGAGGCTAGGCACGAGTAACACAACTAAACATGTATTTACCAGATTATTCTCATGGAACACAACTAAATAAGGAACTACAAGGGATGTGAAATGGCACAACCAGCACACAACACAAAAGAAAAGGCAAGAAGAAGGAATGCAAACATGTTAGGACAGAGAATAGTCATAAAACGATGCTTCTATTACTTCTAGAAATGCACAAAGCTATTACAACTCAAAATACATAAATTATTAAGTCCTTAGCAGAATTCATAAGGATATAAAGTGTCCAACATTAATAATGAGCCCAACTCTTACATTTATAGATGAATCTGTAGAATGAGAAGAGAAGGAGGGGAAAATCAAATTTGAAATGCAACCACCAACAAAAAGCATTAAATGCCTATAAATCTTCCGAGAATTTGTCAAATGCACTTCCCCAGGTCTTTTTGGTGTGTTGGATGAGGAAGGAGGGCGGATCATATCAAATTGGGTGGTTGAAGCAATTAGATTTGCTTCATTAATGCTCAAAAAGATGTTTTCCCATTTCTCACCTACTAGATCTGCCAAAATTTGAATTTTAATATCAAGCATTATGGTTGATTTCAGTAGCTCTTTGACAAGTCCAAGTGCATGCCGATCGAGTTCGTAGTAGAAGATATGTCTATCGAAGTTTTTTGAGCCATCATTGCATGCAAGATACATGGCGTACGGATTGGCTGAAATGATGGCCAATTGTGCAAATATTTGTCATTTCTGCCACGTTTCATTCATTGATTTGTTGCAATGATGCATTACCCTATTGACACACTTTGGTTGGTTACGTGTGGCACACTCAAGCATGTCAGAAGATGACTGGCACAAAAGGGCACAAAGGAGGGCATGAGGGAAGGGCACACATAATAAAATAGAGGAAGGTGCATAGAGATGCACACACGACACATGTGGGGAAATGAGGAAAACTGGTGAGTAGAGAACATATGGTCAAGGTACAACCATTACAAGATGATGGGTGTAGCTCATGAGAGGGCCAGGGACTTAGTTGATTGAAGCAAGTGTGAAACACGTGCTTAGGGATGAAACTACTTTGGGAAGTAATCGAATACGTAGAATGGAGGAGTGGAATAAAGAGGAAAAGGAAAGTGGAAGGAGAGAATAGAAATCATGCAAGGGAGCTTGAGGAAAAGAAGGGGCATGCAGGGAAACTATGACCCAAGGAATGTGCTAATTGAGATTGAGCATACACACAACCTTCAATGAGGAACTAAGAGCCAGGATATGTATACAACTTACCCAAATAACTAGGAGAGTTATTTATCTAGCAGATAAGGTTTTAGGCATTGGAAAAAGTTCATTTGATGGTAAAGGTTTAGGTGTGGGTGAGGGTGATGAAGAATAGGTCCTTACAACTATTACGGGCATGGTGGGTTTGGTTTTTTGAAACACTTTTGGATAAATCATGGAAGTATCAGCAGAAAACATTTGCATCTGAGTTAAGAAATGTAACCAAAGGCATCCCCAAGCATGGAATTGTCAACATAATCCAAGTGGATGGCTAAATGTGAAAATGGCACTTTGTTGTAGGGGGATGATGTTGATTTGGTAGTAATTCCTAGAAAGAATTTACGTGAGATAAGGAATTGGTTGGCTTTAGACTCGTGGGCAAAAGAGCCAAGAGTAAACTAAGAGGATCCTTGAAAGCCAATGGAGAATTGTGTCACCGATAAAGAGGGGATTTTGTTAATGGATCCCTTATGGGTAGGGGAGATGACAGTTAGTATGAAGTAGGTTCATATTTTGGTGAAGAGTAAGGTAAGCATGACTCTCCCATGGGTGGGAGAGTACGTATTATGGGTTATTCATAGGGTTGAGAGGTGAGTAGAGAAATTACATCGGTGGATATAACAAACTACTCCATGGGTGGAGGAGAAGATAAGGGATGCTCCTCTATGGGTAAAGGAGTAGATGAAACAAGTCCCTCTCGTGGATCAAGGAGCTCATGAAAGAATCTCCTCGATAGATGAAGTAGGAGGAAATTTAGGAAGAGTTGGTATGATGTCAAAAACAACATGAACCTCATGAATGTTATTGTCATTAGTCGAGGTGTTCTCAGTTTAGTTAGATGACATGGTGTGATTTGGGAATGGATTCTTGAATATGTGAAAGCTCTAATTAGTGGTTCATTAGGATTATCCAAGACAAGATCTCCATTATCTAACATTTCTTAGATTATATTTTTGAAATTTATACAATTACCATTGCTATGACCTTAATGTGATGGTAGTTGCAATAATCATTTTCTTTGTACCATGCAAGCATAGGATGATATGGGTCAAAACTAGTATGTGATTTGATGAGTGGAAGAGTGATTTCTCTATATTTTAGAATTTTTCTAAAACTTAAGAGTAGGGTTCTCCTATGGGAGTTTATTTTTGTTGTTCCGCTTAAACTAAGAAGCCCTGGATAGGAGAAAGGTTGGAAGAAGGCTTAGATTGGCTAGATGGGTGAGATGGGCCGGCTTTCATAACTACTACGTCGATAGATCCCTTTTCTTTAGAGTAATTATTTTATGGTTTAGAAGAAGAAGAGTTATCTTTATATTTAAACATAGTGTTCTTGTTACGCAATTGTATCTTCTTTTCTTCAATGGCACGAATTTCAAGTTTCTAGGAAAATGTGAATGCCTCGTCAAACATGCGGAAGGTTTGAACTCGAGAGAATTGGTAAGATGTTTCTAGCACAATCCATGGTGAAAAAATCTATTAACTTAGTTTTAGGTAGTTATAATGTGAGCAGTTGATCATGCTCCACCAACAAGTGAAAAAATATGTGATAGATTTGTCTACAAGTCGATCATGGTGACCTTCTTGACAATGTTGATAGAAAAATGGTCTAGGACATCTTGAGCTACTTGGTTGAATGAGAAAATGGAGTTCCTACATAAATCACTATACCAATCCAAAGTAGGTCCCGTCAAGGACATTGGGAATGTTTGCAAGAGAAAAGTGCCATCATGAGAAATCAAATAAGACCTATGTTTAAAATACCACAAGTGATGTTGTGGGTTTTCTTTGTTGTTAAATCGGTTGAATTTATGCATTTCCCAATGTGGAGGGTATGAACAAATCATAATAGAAGGGTGAATGGGATCATTTCAAATATCATCATATGTCGAGAGTTATGTGAGTGGAGATGGATGCTTCCAATGTCTGCATCTTGTCCATCATCATTTTGATAAGATCATTGGTAGGTTGTGATGACTAGGCAACCCCTATAGTATAAGGGGGTAGATGAGGAGGGTATGACATGGGAAGCATCCTAGTATGTGGTGGTGCCGAGTATGAAAATTGTGAGGGAGGAATGTAGGATAAAATAGATGTAGGTGGCAAGTATCCTTAATAAACGATAGATAAAATAGGGGACTATTAGTGATAAGTGTCGATAGGTGGTGTGGGCCTAACAACTCTTGTAGAAATTAGAGGAAGAGACTACGGGATGGAAAGGACAATGTTTTTGAAGGGATTATGGGTTTCCAACACCATAGGTTGCTAAAATGCAATATGTATATGAGAAGTGGTGGGTGTAGATAGACCTACACTCAAGGTAGTTGATAAAGTCATGGTTGACATTATAGGAGAAACTCGACATCAAAGGCATGACGGATATTGTAGGTGTAATATATATCAATGATGTAGGGTCAATCTGGGACACCACAGGTGGTAAGGTGGAAGAGGGTAAGGCCAGGATAGTAGTAGTTGATGCGAAGTGGGTGTGAGGGTAAGAGGAATGGTCAAAGGCATGCCATATACAAGCTTCACTGATGAATCTAGAGTGTACGAATGGGATAAATAATATTGTAAAGTAGTGGGGTTTTGATCAAGGAGTCTCACAAACTTGTCATCATTGGTATTGATGGTAATAGGCTAATTGGGATCCATATGTGATGAGATTGAAGGGGGTGGTGGGTTAGGTGGGAGCGGCTAGAAGTTAGTGTGAAACACAAGAGAGTTGGTTAAGCTACAAGTCAAAACCATGTGACTAATAGTAGACCTGGTAATTTGAGCTTTGTAGATAACATAGAGTATAGAAGGAATGGAGAAAATGGTTCTAGAAGGTAAAAATTGATTGTTGTTTTAATTGAAAAATTAAAACACGAGACCAATGACCGTTGAGAAACCAGTTTTGGTAATGAGAGTAACCAATGTCAATCATAGGACCGATACGGTCATTGTGAAAGATAAAAGGTCTTGCAAATTTGGTGATAAATGATGAAAATGCAGTGAATCTAGACTTTGACAGTGATTTCAGAGACACAGAGATATGGTGAGGTAATTGAGGAAATCACAGAAAGAACATAAATGTGGTGAATGGTACTTTGGTTAAATGACCAAAATAGCTAGAAACCAATAGCAGTCAGTAAACTGATGATGGTCATATTAGAGAACCGATGATGATGCTAGACCGATGCGATTCTTATGAAATTTATAAAAATATGGGAAAAAATGAAGTGAGTGATTTAGATCAAGTAAAGGGCCAACCTAGAATCTGAGTATAGAAATGATTGACCCTAACACACTCAAAAAGATTTAGTATACACCAAATATTATTATGGAGTGTGAAGGGAAAGAAGAATGGATAAAACAAACTCAAACCTCAAAACTCAAATCAAGCAAAAAGCTAGCAAACATGAAATCATATGTGGTAGATTTTATGTTCTGGCTTATTCCATTTTGGATTGACTTGTGAATATAGTAGAGTTTTTGTTTGATAAAGGTTTTGTTGATCAGTTAAAATATGGCACTTAGCGAAGGACATACAGAAGGTTCAATTAGAAGAGTAGAGTGCATTCAAAAGTATGGATGGATCAGAAAGGATCGCACGTGAAGAATAGAGATAGGTTCAAGACTTAGCCATTTTCATGATGAGGATCTATTTTTGGAGATAGTGTGCAGAGTACACAAACCTATTAGATACTTTCACGACATGCATTGGATATTTTTGGAGGTTCGTCTATGAAGCACTTTGCATGGATGCAAAGCTAAAGATAGAATTGTGGTGATAGTTAACTAAGAGAGATCTATTGTTAGCATTCTTGAATGTAAGTCTATTTTGTTATGGCACATGGCCAATAATAGCATGTGACCTATTTTGGGATTAGGTAAGCAGTGAAGGGAAAGACCCCAACCTTATAAATATGTAGTTAAGCGTGTAGCATAGTAGAGTGTGTAAGGCGAGTTATTGTGAAGTTATCTTTGCCAAATACGATGTGCGCATGAGTGTATACTACTTTTGTTATTTTAAGGAAGCTTTTGTGTATTACTACATTTAATATAATGGAGGTTATTAAGTGAATTGAGGTTTTGATCATGGTTATATTTTATTAATGTATGAATTTTCTTGTTATGATTAGT
The DNA here is from genome assembly GCA_018340775.1 of Taxus wallichiana var. yunnanensis. Lineage (NCBI taxonomy): Eukaryota > Viridiplantae > Streptophyta > Pinopsida > Cupressales > Taxaceae > Taxus > Taxus wallichiana. Next base: position 455,659,602 of record CM031238.1, on the reverse strand, counting down.
GTCTGATTCATGATACTTTAAGATCTAGATCCGAACATGCACTGTAGAATGATATATTAGACATATATCTGAATGCTTTAAGTCTTCATCATGCTAAAATCCTACAACACTAACCATAAATAGGGGACTAGTACCTTTGCGTGCTTTGGGTGAGTGCTCAGTCTAGGCTAGGTGATGTGCCAAAGTGCACCTGGGCTTTTATTGGTGAATTATAGGTTGCATCATTGGTTTCATTGCCGAGACCTCTTTTTTAGTTGTTTTCAGGATGATTTGCGATGAAGACATATTGGTTGACCCTAGCAAGTGTTGAGGAGTGAATACACAATCTGGAAGAAGAATAAGCATGGTGGTTCAAAGACTTTGGATCTCGAGTTCAATGCATGCATATGGGTAGAATACAATCGTATGACGAGTTTATATGAGAGCTTTTTCATTATCTTTCCGGTAGAATTGTACAAGTGGTTGATTGCTTATGCATCTAATTAGAATTGGAGGTATTGAAAAATTTTACGAATGTAGGAAGAATTTTAGACCCTTTATGATGTTGATCGATTTGGACTCACATTGTGGATACGTGGTTTTGTGGTGTTTTACACGGTTATATCTTGGAATACTCAATTTCCACTTATTTGTGCCCAAGGTAGCTGAATTCTAGTTTTTACAATATCTAAGAGGAACTTCTTGTTAAGAAATAAGGGATAAAATATGCGGAATAATCCCTCATAGAATCACAACAATAGAAACTAATATGTAGAAAATATTACAGATCTCAAATAAAAGTGTAGAATAAAATAACACAACACAAAGAGACAGTATTTAACATGGTTCACCCAATTTGGGCTACGTCCACAAAGAATCACTTGCTCAGATTTTATTACAAGCCACCACTCTCTCAATACAATACCCAAATCCATTTGGAGCTATGCTCAACAAACTCTACAGAATTCACAGCTAAATTCAAAACACATCTGCAATGTTTACATTATATCTACCATATGCACAAAACCATATAAATAGACAACTACTTAAGCAGTTTTACAAAACCGTGGGTATCAAAACCATGGGCCAAAACCATCCCATAAACCTATGGGTCAAAAACCTACCCATATGGTAAAATCACATTTCTCGATATATCGAACATGTTTTAAGGCCCAAAAAAAAAAAAAAAATTGGAGGCTACACCCCTAACCCCGCTCCAGGACTAGCACGGCCCCAAACCCCTGGCAAGACAACGTAGAAAGTGTAAATTAATCTTAGTGTACGGTATTCAAAACTTTCTCACATGAAAATAGGCTCCACAACCTAACAATCTCCCACTTGGAGACTAGTTTTCCTTTGAGCAAGCTTATCAACCCTTCACTAGTTTCCGTGAAGACCAACCAAAGTTGAACATAGCTTCAGTTTTTTCCCTTGTGACCACCTTGGTCATCATGTCTGTAGGATTCTGACTGGTATGAATCTTCTCCAACTTCAACTTCTCTTCCTCCAAAGTTGTCCTGATGAAATGGTACATTAACTATATATGCTTCATCCTAGAGTGGAAAGCAGAGTTATTAGCTAGGTATATAACACTCTAACTATCACTATGCAACTTTCCTTCCTCCTACTTATGCCCCAACTCCTTAAGTAATTTTTGTAACCAAATCATTTCCTTTCTTTCTTTTGTTGCAGCAACATACTCAGCCCCCGTGGTTGACAAAGCCACCAACTTCTGTAGTCATGAAATCCAGCTTACTATTGTTCCACCTACAGTGTAAATATACTTGTTGTGCTCCTCCTGCTCTCTACATCCCTAGCCATATTTGAATCTACATAACCACAAAAAGTGGTGTTTGATCCATTGTAGCACAAAACTATCCCCATGGTCCCTCTTACATACCGAAGGATCCACTTTACTACTTGTCAGTGATCTCTACCTGGATCACTCATAAATCTACTCACTGCCCACTTCGCATAGGTAATATCGGGCCTAGTGCACACCATGACATACATCAAACTACCAACCGCTAATGATTAAGGTACCTTGGACATCTTGTTTCTCTCTACTCTCTGTCTTAGGACATTGTACCTTTGATAACTTGAAATGGCTCACAAAGGAGTCCCAACCGGTTTAGCATCCTGCATATTAAACCTCTCTAAGACCTTCTTAATGTACTCTTCTTGAGATAAAGTTAGTTTTTGTTCCTTCCTATCCCGATATATCCTCATACAAAGTATTTTTTGCTACCCCAAATCCTTCATAGCAAAGGATGCACTTTGTTGTTTCTTAAGTACTTTTATTTCCTACATGTTTTTACCTGCAACCAACATGTCATCCACATATAGACAAAAGATAATATAACTTTCATCCTAAAATTTATTTTTATACACACAATGGTCAGAATAACATATAATATAACCTTTCTCCATCATGAAGCTATCAAATTTCTTATACCATTAACGTGGAGCTTGTTTCAAGCCATACAAGCTCTTCTTCAATTTTCACACCATCTCCTCTTTACATTTGACCTCATAGCCCTCTGGTTGCTACATATATAGTTCCTCCTCCAAATCACCATGGAGAAATGCAATATTTACATCAAGATGTTCTAAGTGCAAGTCTTCTATTGTAACTATTCCTAGAACAGTTCTAATAGAAGTCATTTTTACTACAGGAGAAAAAAATCTCATCAAAATCTATACCTTTTTTTCTGTGCAAACCCCTTGACCACCAACCGGGCCTTGTATCTTTTATTTCCTCCTTCTTCCTCTTTGACTCTAAACACCCACTTATTCTGTAATGTTCTTTTTCCTTTAGGTAGCTTCACCAAATCCCATGTCTGGTTCTCCATGAGAGCCTGATGCTCCTCATCCATGGCTTGCTCCCACTTCTTCCTAGCATCTACCTGCATTGCTTCATCAAATCTCTCGACTCTCCACTATCAGTGAGTAATAAATAATAAAGAGAAGGAGAAAAATATTCAGGTTCTCTTCTTACCCTATAAGATCTCCTCAATATAGGAGTTTGGGGTTCCTATTGAGGATGTTCCTAAATTGATTCATGTGTCACTTTCCCATCTAGAAGATCCTCTACCACTGCATATTCTTTCTTGGATTCTTCCCTATTTTCCTACAATTGTTGCTTATACATGACTTTCTCATTAAAGACCACATCCCTAGATCAAATGATTTTCTTGTCCTTAATACTCCAACATTTATATCCAAAGTCATCACCACCATAACCAATGAAAGTACATTTTTCTAATTTAGCCTCTAGCTTGGTCTTATCATCCTTTTCTATATGGACAAAACCTCACATCCAAAGACTCTAAGATATGAATAATCAAATTTCTTACCATACCAATCCCTCCCGAGTATGCCTTCATCCAAGGCACTTGAGGGTCCTCTATTTATCAAGTACATAGTTGTGCTCACGCTTACGCCAAAAAAAAGAAAGAGGTAGTCCCGCATGTAACCTCATGCTCCTAGAACATTCCATTATTGTTCTATTCATCCTTTATGACACCCCATTCTACTACGGAGTTCTGGAACCATCTGTTTCATTAGGATTCCATTCTTAGAACAATAATCATCAAATTCATTACTGCAATACTTCCCTCCATTATCGACTGAGACATTTTATCTTAAGACCTGTTTCATTCTCTACCAAGGCATTCCATTTACAAAAGTGTCAAATACATCATATTTGTTTCTAATACAATAAACCTAAACTTTGCTTGTTGCATCATCAATAAAGTAACATAATAACTTTAACCCCAAAGAGATGATACCGAGCCATCCCCCATACATCGAATGCATCGGCTCTAACTTACTCTCTTTCTTTGTAGGTCCAACCTTGAGAAACCTTACTCTCTTTTGTTTCCCATATATGCAATCATCAAAGAACTCTAAACCTATTTCTATATATGTAGGAAAACCCTTCTTTATGATCTCCATGCCCTTATGGCTCATATGACCGAGCCTATAGTGCCACAATGTTGTATCTACTTCTGAAGCCACAAGATTACAAATATTAGTGCTATAAGTGGTTAAATATAAGGTTCTAACCTTCTTACCTCTTGCCACCACAAGATCACCCTTGGTAACCTTCTAAGAGTCCACTGTAAATATCACAGTACAACTATCACTTCCCAACTTCCCTGCTGATATCAAATTTCATCTTAATGTAGGCACATGTCTGACATCCTTCAATAGCCAAGTATTCTCATTCTGTATCTTAACCTAAACAGAACCTTTTCCAACTATGCTACAAGGCTCATCATCACCAAGAAAAACATGCCCAAAATATCCTTGAACATAATCAACAAAATAATGCCTATGTGGAGTAGCATGGAAAGAATCCCCCGAATCTAAAACCCAAGATTCAATAATATTATGCAAAGAAAGAATCAAAGCATCCTGACATACATTACCCATTGCCACATTTGCCTCCTTATTTTCTTCTTGTTGTTTCTTCTTATCTTGAAGCTCCCAACAGTACTTCTTTGCATGCTCGGACTTTCCACAATGCCCGAATACTATCTTACTTTTGGATTTTGACCTTGCTCGATCCTTTGATTGTCCATGGCTTCTGGATTCTTCTTTCTCCCTCTAGTTTCCACTTGTCAAAGCATTCCATGAAGTAGAAGATTCACCAAAGATTTTTCTTCACATTTCCGCACTTAGAATCACCCTTACAACATCCTCAAACTTCAACTTTGAGTTTGTTGAACCGAGTTGTTTACCACCATTACAAGCTATTCCAACTCTCAGGTAAAGAGCACATAACTAATAAAGCCCTAACTTCTTCATCAAATTATATTGTAACTGAAGCTAGCATATTTACAACTATATTAAAATCATTTAGATGATCTGCTACTGAACCATTCTCAGACATCTTCATATTAAACAAACTTTTTCATAAAAAATATCTTATTAGAGGCAAAGGGTTTTTCATACAACTTCCTAATGCATCCATCAGTTCTTTTGTAGTCTTTTCCTTGAAACATTAAATAATACCAAAGATGCAAGACATAGCCGGATTGTCCCAAGTGCCTTCCTATCCAGCAAATCTCATTCCGCATCCATCATGCTTGAGGGTTTTTCACCTTCTCAAACATTGGAGTATAAAGATCCTTCTGATAAAGGTAATCTTCCATCTGCATCTTCCAAATACTGAAATTCTTCCTGTTGAATTTATCAACCCTAGATATTCCATCATTTGCCATAGCTCCCACTCAAGATAAAACTTTCCCTATGATAACACTTCAGCAAACCAAACCAGGCTCTGATACCAATTTTTAGGAAATAAGGGATAAAATATGTGGAATAATCCCTCACGAGAATCACAATAGTAGAAACTAATATGTAGAAAATATTACAGATCTCAAATAAAAGTGCAGAATAAAATAACATAACACAAAGAGACAGTATTTAACGTGGTTCACCCAATTTGGGCTGTCCACAAAGAATCACTTGCTCAAATTTTATTATAAGCCACCACTCTCTCAATACAATACCTAGATCCATTTGGAGCTATGCTCAACAAACTCTACATAATTCATAGCCGAATTCAAAACACAACTACAATGTTTACATTATATCTACCATATGCAAAAACCATATAAAAAGACACTACTTACTTAGTTTTACAAAACCATGGTCCAAAATTGTTCCATAAACCTATGAGTCAAAAAACCTGCCCATATGAGAAAATCATGTTTCCCGATATATCGAGCACATTTTAAGGCTCAAAAAAATTCAGCGTTAGGCCCCAAACCCCTGACAAGACAATATGGAAAGTGTATTTTACTCTTATTTCTACAGTCTTCAACATTTTCTCACATGAAAACAGGCTCCACAACCTAACACTTACCTATAAGGCATTCCACTAGCGATCAAATTTTTTTATGGTAACCCTAAACTTGGATAGTAAACGGATAGAAAAATAAACCCCGCCATGCATGGGGGTAGGAGAAAATTTGGTGAAAGATGGCAGACCAAGAGGTAGAAAGGAAGAGAGAAGAAAGGTGACTTAAGTATAATGAGGCACGTGAGAGGGAGGTAGAGAAGCTTTACCCAAAAAGAAATGGCATTATGGAGAAAGATAGTTCAGGAAGTAGTGGAAGTTCATGCAAAATACGTGGAACCGAGCCTCGGGAACTCCCCATTTTGGAAAGCATGATAGGGAACCCTCCTCGGCCTCACGTAGAAGTGTACCAGTAGAGATAACCTAGGCCACGGGCACACACCTTGGTTTTCCTATCATTTAGTACAACAAATAGTCAACAAGCTAATTCAAGCAGTGGGAGAGTAGGAGTGAGTCTTATAAGAGGCTTGTTGTGATGATAGTGAAAATGGATTAGTTGTTATATGGGAGTATTGTACGCACCCAAAATTGCATGTGCTACATTTTCAGGAAAATGGTTACAAAATTCCTTAGTGATGATTCAAAATCCTTTCAAAAGGTGTTCGAGCTCCAAAACCCATTCATAGTATATATTTGTAGCCTATAAATCCTTAAATTTTCCATGCATTTTCCATCTCCCCATTTCTTTTTGTGCTAGTTTTTACCTTGATGTCGGGACCACACCTTGCGCATGGCGGTGGTCTTGCCTACTTTTCCAGATTCTTCACGCGTGTTTTAAACATGTGACGGTTCACTTAAGTTTTCTTTTTACATGCATCCGTGAGCCAAATTGTCTAAAAATAGCTTTGTTTGCTTGGTTCTCCTTGCTCCTTCTATTTTAAATGAGATTTAATTAGTTGGAACTACTTTTCTTACCTTGTGCATGAAGTAACCTCCTAGCCTCCATTCCTATATATTCCATGCTTGTATTCAAGAAAAGGGCTTGAGAATTTTTTGTATCTTGTATTGTTATGCTACCATAATCTAGCTAGGAATTGCATAGCCAAGCTCAGATCTCTTGTGCTATCTCTATTCTACTTGCATTGAGTCCATATTGCTTCCAAGTTTGCATTGCTTAAGTTTCATCCTCTTGTTGATGTTCTTTACATTCCCAATCCTTTGGACTCACATGAACACTTAGAGAATGAAAGGAAAGAACTGAGGGGACAGATACTAATACTACTAGATTTTCCAAGGTTCTTGCTCTTCCAGGTTGGAGTTGTGTATTTGTTTGCTTTGTTTATCAAATTGTCAATTATGAATTGTTAATTTCAATTGCATATCAAATAGAGTAGAGAAACAATTCATTTCAATTAGCTAGATAATTTCAAGTAGATCAAATCAGTAGGAATTTATCTTGTCAACATTACCGAGGAAGCTGTGGGGAACAATAGCTCTGTTAGGGTTATGATTTTTTCTTCACTTTTGAGGTAGGGTTGGAAGGATTTTGATTGAATTAGAATAGATTTTTATATTTAGATTCATACATCTGCACAAATAGTTAGCTACATCCAGCTAATTGTTTTTATTTAATTTGTTTATTAGATTAGATGCATTGTCTAAAAATTTAGAAAAGAACAAAAACATTTATTTTCCATAGATTAGCTTATTTTGACTTTGTTTTGATATATTGAGAAAATATCAAAAATATAGGTTAGATTTTTTTATAGACAATTTATTTATGAAAACAAATCAATTCATCTTGCATAGCGATCAATGGTCCATAATAGGAGAAGACTTATAGTTGTGATCCCATGGTCCCATAACCCAATGGGCGAGCTAATAAGCCCGACATCAACACAATTTTGTATTTAATAGTCTTACGCACACCTGTAACATATCGTTGAGAAAATAAGACAATTAGATACATTGAATATAGCTGCTAATCAAGCCTACGACTTTTAGACTACTCATGGAAATAGGATTTAATTGCATGCATGACCATGAAAAAGGGCCACCGGCCCCCCCACAAGTATTTAGTTTTGATCCATAGGTCCCACAAATCCTAACCCAACAGGTTTGCTAGTGAGCTAGATATTGACACTAGTTTACACACATTGGTATTCATATCTTCATTGCTTCCACCCAATATTATTACGGCTTCTATTATTGAATATAGCGATCGATCAGGCTAATACTTTTTGGCCAAGACAAAAAATCACCCATAGCCAACTGCAGCTCCACTACACCTCTTGTCTCCATTTCCATGACCTTGTATGGAAACCCATACAAGCCACATTTAGGTTACCTTTCACATATTCCGTAACCAATAAATAGAATCTCGATAGAACTAGACATCAATTAGAGTCTCCGAGTAGCTAACATAGCAGACCGTACCATCACGCCCCTTCAAGTTAGGAGAGCATTATTTACCTTAGATTCACATATCCTAGTATTGCATGTCAAAGACATAAGGTTGCCCAATTAGCTTGATCACCGCCATCACTTTAACTTCCATTTCAATTCCACACAGGCTATCTCGGCACAACCTCAAAAGGTTGGGTGTGAAGAAGGTCACTTGTTGATTTTATATCGCATGAAGTACCTTTTTGGGTGTATCATCTACATAGAATTTAGCCACGTAAATTTTTGGATTGTCTTCGGGAGTAGTAATCCTTCGCATACTTTTAGGGTATAGTTTAGTTATACTATTAGGACACAAGGAAGTACATCATTTGGTACAACCCTAGCTACAGGTTTGGTATCGGGAGGTATAGATGGCTCTAGCTCTGGTGGATTTGGTGGTTACGGAGGTTGAGGAAACACATGAGGTTCTGGATCAGGTGGGCAAGGTCCACACCAACCCCATAATATTTATATGGAGATGTCTCTTTGTCCTCTAGAGTATAGAGGCATAGAATATGTTGTTGAACATGTGCATATGTGTGAAATATTGTGTTGTGTAAAAGGAATCATAGCTTTTGAGTGGAGGTAAATCTAATTTGTTACTATGTTACAAGGGCATGCACCCAACTGGTACAGAAATTTTGACCACTGATCGGACTTGCGTAGACTACTCATCTTTAAAATATGCATTCCTTAAACAATTTCACATCCCTGAGTTCAAACAGAAGAGTATAAGTGTGCTCAAGGATATTAATCAAGGCACTACTGAAAGTATTAGAGAGTATGGTGCTCATTTTAAAACATTGTTATCAAGCTTTCTTATAATAGTCATGCAAGCTAGCATGCACAATGGTTTATTGGGGGCTTGATTACCCCTTTTAGAGAGGAATTATCACATAATACATACATTGATCCGTACTAAGCACTTGAGGAAACCTTACGTGTTGAGTAATTTGGAAGTATAGACACTAGGGTGAGCCCACTTTTACAAGCACATATCACAGATATGGAAAACAGTTAGAGAAACTATCGAGAAAATTTGTCACATGAGACACACACGAGGATTTGGTGTACAAATTTTAAAGTGGAAAGTCACAAAAAGGATAGTTATCCCCACATATCAGTGCACTCATTGTTTTTGGATTGTGAGATATGTCTTTTAACCCATCATACTATCCATTTTCCATTACTACAATGCGCGATAAGAAATAATATCTCTTGTTACTATAAAATTTGTAGGTCCATGACTCATGACATGGAAGACTATTAGTTGATTGGTTAGATCCATGATATAGATATTGGTGTATGAAAAATTGGAGTTTTAGATAACTCTAAAGGAAAGAAGGAGCATCGGGATTGTGATCACGATCGGGTGCACTATGATCACAATTTTGAAGGTGGTCTTGGCGAGAGGTCGAGGATATTGTGGTGGATTGGAGGATGAGGATGGGGGTGGTAGAAGTGAGTTCCCTCATGGAACATGTTATACATGTGGATCTCTTGACCACTACAAGCGTGAATGTCCTCAAAGTATTATATGTTCTTTTTGTGGAAAGAATCCTAGTTATGAGGAATTCTTGGACTTATATGAGCTTCTCAAAGCAAGCAATGTAAATAATAAAACAAAGGTGTAGGGATGGTTAGGATATAGTGTGTTGTGGAAAATTAGTGGAAACCTAAGTTGGAACAAAACTCTGAGGCATTACAGGTAAAGATCACGACCCACGCCTGAAAGTAGCACATGTTAGAGAAGCATTGTAGAATAATCCTACCATCACTAAGGATCATTTTCTTCATGCATTGTACGGATCCTACCTATTAGAAGGAGGTTTACCAGGAAACCATGGAGGTACTCAGAAATCTTTATGGTGAAATACAATATTTAAAGGAGCAATCACGGAAGATGGAGTAAAATAAAAGCGAGAGACGGTCCAAACTTATATGGATGACTTGAGAGAAGTGTGAAATATGTTGCCTTTGGAAAATATCATTCCACTATTAGGAATTGGTTAAAAGGAAACACTTTGGGTGTAAGTCTTAAGACCGACAGGTAGATCCTGCATGCAAACCTTCCCCCTCATAGCTTAGATTATGACAAGGAAATAACTTTGAATGTTGTTGTGGATGGGTGGCTATTGAGTAATATACTAATTGATATAGGAACGGAATTCAATGTTTTTACTTTAGATGCATGGGTACAAATGGGGAGACCTCCATTGCAACCATCCTCTAATGTTTTTTTCATGGCTAATCAGACTAAGGCCACTCCCATCGAATTTTTAAAAGATGCATCCATTACCATACAAGGAGCCAAGTTCACTGGAGACTTTGAGGTTTTAGTCTTTGAAGAGTCGGATAGCTTCCTTGCTCTATTTTGGTGTCCTTGGTTTTATGTAAATAATTCAGATCTTCAATTCAACAAGGGTTATATTATTTTTTAAAATAAGGACGAAAGAGTTATTATCCCTTTAACAGATGGAAAATTTACACCCTATGTTGAGCCCTTGAGTGAAGAAGACCTAAATAGGATTTATGTACATGCCATCCGGGATCTAGAGATGCTTGAGCCATCTAAAGAAGGAATAATTCAGTGGGAGGATGCACAATCTATTAGTGATACTACAAGTGTTGCTTGTGATAATTGGGCTCATAACACTTATGAGTTGGTAGGGAGGAAGTAAAGAGCATATTTCCTAAGGGTAGAAAACCACGTTATGTTAGGAGAATAGGTAACAACTTGGTACCTTGTTACACTAGAGAAGGAGGTCTTATGGTGTTCCTACGCGTAATGGAAGAATAGTATGGATATACCCATTGGAGATAAGGAATATGCTAGCCTATACCCTACGCAGGATAGTAAGACGTTGGACCACCCATAAGGATAATCTTGTAGGATGGAATGAAATTAGGATTTCTCTTGCCACTAGATTCTTGAGAGTAATGCAACTACTCAAATCTACACTTATCAAGGTAATCAACATATTGGCGCCACATTCGGAAGTGTGAGAGACTCTGGACAGACATAGGGCGGAAGCTTTACCACCTTCTCTATGGGTGCACAAGTTTTATTCCACTTTACAAGGTTGCGCGTGTGCTTGGTGTGTATATGCAGAACTCCATAGAGAGACTGGAAATTGGTAGGATTTAATTGTAGGAATGGCCCAGATGTTTGACTTCTTCTCTACCAAGCCTCTGGTGGAAGAAACATTAAAATTCATAAAGTGTTTAACTATGGGAGATAGTGCCGAGGTAGAAGAACTCCTTCATGATTTATTGAATGAAGGATACATAAGAGTGTGTTTTGGTGAAGAAAAAGAGGTCGATGCCATGCTAATTCAGCAAGCTTTCCTTGAGAAAGAAAAAGGAAAAATGGTCTACTTAGTGGATGACGAAGAAGTAGAAAATCTAGATGTAAACCATTTAATAGGTAGGTGTGAGGTGTTAGATAGTGTAGATAAGACCACGCGTGCCTATCATGAACCTATGAAGACAAATAAAGTGAATATTGGATCAAATATTGAGCCTAAGGAGGCCATAATTAGAGACTATTGGTTAGACTCTGAGTTGGAAAAAATCATCGAGCTACTACGGGATTATCAGGACTTATTCCCTCAAGGGTACCATGAACTTAAAGGCATGCATGAATCATTATAGGAGATGAGGATAAAGGTTAAATAGGATGTGCACCCCATATGAAAAATACCCTACATGATGAACCCTAACTTTCACGAAAATTTTAAGGAAGAGATTGACAAAATGTTGAAGTTTGGGATCATCAAACCCTTGGATGAGTCAAAATGGGTTAGTCCAATGGTGATCAGTATCAAGAAGGATATTATGATTAGGATCTATGTGGACTACATGGAGTTGAATGTTGCATGTGTAACTGATCCCTTTCCTACGCCATTCATTGAGGAAATACTAGAAGGCATTGCAGGGCATGAAATCTATTCATTTATAGATGGGTTCTCTGGGTATCATTAGGTTAGGATTTCCTAAGAGGATTAGGAAAAGACTACTTTTACTACTGAATGGGGTAGCTTTGCCTATACTATAATGCCTTTTGGTCTGAAAAATGCACCTATTGTATTTTCACGCATAGTTGTTCAAGCATTCAAGGAATTTATTCACAACTTCTTGCAGGTTTATTTGGATGATTGGATGATGTATGGATTAGTTAAGGATCATTGTGACAATCTATGCTTAATGTTTGAAATATGTAGACAATTGATTATCTCTTTGAACATCAAGAATTGCATATTTGCTACACCATTTGGGATACTGTTAGGACACATAATCTGCAAGGAAGGTTTATTGGTTGATCCAACAAAGGTTGCAGTCATTATAGGCCTAAGATATCCTACCAATTAGAGTGAGGTGCACAAATTCTTGGGTCATACATGATATTACATGAATTTTATTAAAGGATATGCCAAATTTGTTGCACCGTTGGAGGATTTACTAAAAGGGAAAGGTACTTTCTACTGGGGAGAACCACAACAACACTCATTCAAGAAATTAAAGGAGAAACTTATTACCGCGCCTATTTTGTGTTTTCCTTTGTGGGACCAACCATTTCATGTACATGTGGATGCCTCTGGCATGGGCATTGGTGTGGTGTTGACTTAACCTAGAGAAGGTATTATAGATCATCCTATCTAGTTTGCTAGTAGAAATTTGACTCCTATAGAATAGAACTACATAACTACAGAGTGCAAAGCTTTTTCAATGATCTATGCACTACATAAATTTAGATAGTACCTATTAGCTACACCATTTTTATTTTATATAGATCACATGGAATTGAATTATTTGGTAAACAAGCCTATTTTATAGGGGTGCATATGTAGATGGGTACTCTTATTCTAAGAATTTGATTTCAAAATTTTGGTAAAACTAGGGAAAATTTATTCTAGACCAGACCATTTATCTAGAATACATTCAAGAGAAGAAGCACAGGCCATTGAAGATAACATGCCTGATGTACATTTATATAGGTTACAATGAGCACCATCGAATTAGATGACATTGTTTTCTTTCTACAAAAGGCTTGACACCAAAAGGAATGAAATACTTAGAAAAGAAACAACTTTCTATACATGTGGAACCCTATATGTTGATTAACAATGACCTATATAAATTAGGTCGGGATGAAGTCTTGCGTCGTTTGCGTAATAGAACATGAGTGCACATATATCATGGGGAAGCTCATGATGGTATTGTAGGTGGCCACTATGTAGGTGACGCCACTTTGCTCGCAAGACTCTACTCGATGGATTATGGTGGGAGACCTTGTATAAAGATTGTAAGGATTATTACAGGGCTTTTGATCACAATAAAGCATCTTGGGAAACCATGTCAATGAGATGAAATGTCTCTAAGACCTATTACTAGTGAAGAATTGTTTGAGAAATGGGCTATAGATTTTGTGGGTCCTATTTCACTAGTTACGCCCTGAGAACTAGATCGTGCTATATAATCACTTACATACATACTATCGACAAGGTGGGAATAAGAAGCACCTACAAAGGACTATATAGAAGCTACAATTTGCTAGGTTTCTATGGGAAAATATTATTATGAGTATGGATTCCTTTAAGTTTGAGTAGTGATAGGGGCACAAATTTTCTTAATGAGATAATCAAAATTTTATTGGATGAATTCATGATTGCACACCATAAGACTACACCATATCATCCTTAGGAAAATGGGACTATTGAGGCTTTCAACAAAATATTGAGCCAAACATTGACAAAAATATGTGATGTTGGAAGAAAGGATTGGGATGATAAAGTATATGTAGTACTTTGGGCATATCAAACAACATATAAAAGGTTGAACAAAGCCACACCATTTTAATTAGTGTTTGGCATGTAAGTAGTTCTTCCTATGGAATTTATGTTACCTTCTTTACGTATTGTGTGCATTAGAGGTCTAGCTGATGAGAAATCATTAGAAGAACAGATTGAAAAGTTAATTAAGCTACATGAGCGACGAGCCATAGTACGTTGGAGTCAAAAACAAAAGAAGGCCAAGTAGAAAGCATGGCATGACAAGCACATCAGGGATAAAAAGTTTTAGATATGACAAATTTTCTCCTTTATGATTCTAAATTTTTGTGCCATCCAGTAAAATCAAACTACATTAGTGGGGTCGTATTTTATCACTCATATACTGACACAAGTACTTTTCAATTAGAAGCACTTGATGGAATATGGTTAACCGGTTACTTCTATGGGAGTAGGATGAAGCCCTACTATAAATACACCTTCTTTGTGTTTATAATAAGGAAGTGTTGCCATTTAGATTAGGTTTTCAATTCGCATTTCCTTATTGTGTTTCCTTCTTTGTCACTATGCTTTGTCAATTTAGTTAGTGTGTTTTTGTAATAAGCATGTTTACATGCACGAGAAGCTGATTAGTATTTGAAGAATTTTTATTTGTTGAGCAATGTACATACCCTTAGTGTGGAGTAGGTTATTGATATCTAGGTATAGGACTGATGAAAATAAGTCCACATGAAAGGACTAAACTGCTGTGGGTTTTATTCAAAGTTGGAGAATTGAAAAAAAAAGAGATTGCTTTGACGGAAATGACCATAGATAGATAGAGATGAATTAAGAAACAAGTATGACATGAGGTAAGTAGAAGCCGTGAAGACTACCAATGAGAGGCATAGTGACAAGGTACTTAGGCACATAGAAGCACATTGAAGATACTTCTATAGCCAAAAGGTAGGAAGGCGAGCTAGAAGGTTATAGCTTGGGCATGAAGACTTACCGCATGAAAAGAATAAAAAAGGTTGATTAATGAGAGGATTTTGGTAGGTGGAGGAGAAATAAATGCACTAAATTTTTGAAAACATATATAAGGATGGGATTTGAGTTCATTTTTACCATTACAATTGAGATTATTTGAAAATATTTAAGTGCAAACAAGCCGAGAAATCATGTTGAGGTGCGAAGAGTGTGAAACTAGACATGGAGAGAAGGTTTGTGTGTGACAGAAAATCTTGTGTTCCCATAGGTGAATGGTTTGAGCAAAGCAGATGCATTACAAAAAAGCTAGGGCACATGACTTCTACTAGGAATGGAGATTTGAACTAGGGTTTTGACTTGCTTGATTTCAGAGAAGGAAGAAAAGAGAGATTTTTCAAATGGCATTGAAGAAATCACCCGTAGCAGGAGTAAAAAGAAAAAAGAAGGTCAAAGTGGAAGAAGAAATTTCTTCCGAGAGTAATTTCTCATATATGTGGTATCTAGAGGGTGTGATCATGGGACAAGAATGGGATTCCCACATCCATCAATGTAAAATCAATGATTACAACCATCAAACATTAGATAATAAGAAGGAGCTCGATGTGTTCTTAACACAAAAATGAACAAGCGCACAACAGAAGATATGCCAGTATACGATGGCATTGGTGAGAAGTTACTGAAGTATAATGGAGTCTACTAGTTGTATGAGCTGCCATACTTTGGGAAGTATGAACCATTGTATCAATGGTTGATGAGTAGAGTCCATGAGGACTTCTTCTACTTTTTGGATGGAGGGTTAGAATCATAGCTGCCTTGATTTCAACAAAGTGACAAGACTAAGGGCCTCAGGAGTGGATCTAGAGAGTGATTTAACTAATAAGGTCACAATCCTAGAGATAAGGAAGGAGATGGGGTATACCAAAGGTCCACGTGACATGGACATTGACAAATTGAAGAAGTACCCAGTAGTGCAAGAAGCTACACATCTTGTAACAAAGTTGAATGACCAAGGAAGATGGTCACAGGTAAACACAATGTGGTGCACATTACAAATAAGATGTCTCAAGGAGTGGTCTACAATATCGCAGATCACATAGCAAAGATAATCATTGAAGAAGCGTGGACAGGTGATAGAATAATTTTTGGCACTATTTTATTATCTTTGGTGTTTATGGAGATTGGAGTGCCCTGATGGGCCAAAGGAAAAGATTTGGGAGTACCCAACGGAACACAAGTCACCTTCAAAAATATTTAGCAATTACTTGTGTTATGGATCAATGAGTGGACCATTCAAGTAGAGGGTAGAGATGTGGTATGATAGACTCCATGTGGCATTTAAAAAGAGTGGCACATACCCAAGGAGTTGCCTTCAGTAGTAGGTAAAATAATCATGGTTGCGAGTCTACCATCATTTTTACATCGTGTGATTTACAATGAAGGACGGGGCTTGGAGCCCATGGTGTAAATTGTCATATGCCTTCACGATAAGATATTTCAGGCATCAGTCACCGGTTTTCAAATGCATGTTGCCTAACCTTCAATGAAAACAAGGTATATTACTACTACCACACTCGAGAAAGAAATATGTATATCCAGGTGGAATGCCTACATTGAGAGGCTTATCTCGAGATACTATAAGCATGAATCATGTAATCTTTTTAGTTGGGGACACCAAGCTAGTGCTTGTGTACCTTCAACTAAAACCCAAGCTACGAGAACACTAAGTATGTGGAAAATGAGTACGTGTTCCCAGGGCTGCCAAAAGGTAAGCATACAATGGAAAATGTTCCAGTGCATAATCCCACATAAACAATTAAAGTAGATGATGAAGAAGAAGAGCATGAAGATAGTGTTGGTTTGGATCAGAGAGGCAGAAGATAGCCTCCTAATAGGGAATAATCTGATCATGTGAATACTTCACCTCAACCACAAGAAGGGGATGATGAGGACCTAGATACAGTACAAGGAGAGCACTGATTCAAAATAGTATTAAGGAGAACAAGGACTCAAGGTGCTACTCCATAATCAGTGCACAAATTTCCTCAACTCTCTCCACATAAGGAGATAACTGAGAAGAGAAGAAGGAAGCTGAAGCTAAATGAGGAGGTGGAAGAGTCTAAGAAAAGGGCACCCAATTCCCCTACACCTCTAGAGAATGTGGAAGAACCAAAAGATAAAGATATTAAGGATGGTGAGGAAGGAGAAAAAGAGGTAGATGAGACAAACACAAAAATCTACTCAAGGTACAGCAAAACAAGCTCCAAATCTTGAAGCCCAAGTTCCTAAGGGGCCAAGATAAAAGAGAACAAGTGGATAGTATGTTCCACCAGTCATGGGCTACACCGAGGACACAGGTAAAATTGTTCGTGCCCATTTTCAAAGCACAATGACACAAAAGGAGTTGTATGGTTGGGAGTTGATGGATGAACACAAGGAAGCAACTATCATGGTCAATGCACACACACATGGATGAACCGTATTTTGATGTGTGTGAAGAGTCATGTGTATCAAGGAGGTTGAAGAAGACACCTCAGGCCAGACACATAACAAGTAAAGCCTATTGTTATGTCAGATGAACAAGTGAGCAATGCTTTGGTAAAGGTCTTGACAGAGGTGGCATGAAGAAATATGGATAAGGCTGCAACAATTAGGACACCGAGGAGGAGATCAAGATAAAGGATGCAGAAATAGTGTGCCTAAAGCAAGAAAAATACTTGACACAGAAGAATAACGATGTTTTCATCAACATGGCTGATGAATTTGGGGACAACATCATGAAAGCAAAGCTACACTTAGAGCTAAAGGTACCCAAAATGTTTCCTTCGGAAATGCATTATGTAAGTACCTTGGCCAACTTAGTGCTTGAATACGAACCTCTACACATGCTAGAACCAAAGGATCCAACACAAGAAGTAGAGCAGGAAAAGGCTTTAGTGATGAGAAATATTGCATCATACGAGGGGTTTCTTCAGATCTTGCAAGAGGAACTAAAGAAAGTAGATAAAGCGTTTAATATTTATACGGTAGGAACTAAAGAAATAAAGTAGACATGAAGGACCCCTCTTAGGCCACAGCCATTACTTTTTTCATGTCACTGCAGGCCATCAAGGCCAAGATTGACAGAGCCCTCAAGTAACGGGCTGATGTGCTGTTGTTTTTTGGCTGTGATCTGGCTGTCATTGGGCGGTTCTAGAGCTGTTTTTTGACGGAGCTCTATATTCTGTTTCTCTTTTGGTTTCTTTTTGAACTTGTCTCCTTTGCTCTGGATCTCTGTACGTTTAGATCCACTCTTCACCTTTATTGTAATATCTGGCTGCTGAGCCTTTCTTAGTTGACTGTTTTGCCCTTCTCTGGGCTGCTTTTCTCATGTTTATTATCTGGCTTTTGAGCCCTTTTGTACACAGGGTATAGTCCCTTCAAAACTATTTGCCCTTAATAAATATATATATATATTTTATACAGCCTCATAAATAGTTATAAGAAACAAGACCATTTTGGAAGACAATGAAGTCCTGAAGGCCATGAAAGATGAGACCTTGGGCCACGCAGAATGATTAGCACTTGTTAAGAAGAATCATGAGGCCCTTATAGTAACTTAAGAACCACATAAGGAAAGGCTAGATGAGGTTAGAAAACTCATCACACAAAATATTGACTTGTTAGAATGGATAGTGACTGCCATGTCCAGCATTGTGTTGGTCTTGCAGAATGAGAAAGGAGAGATTGCAAAAGATGAGTTAGAGTCAATTGAAGTGGATATCCCAGAGAAGGAAGAAGCCACACTCAATGATTGGCAGACTTTAGAGGCAGAAATTAAAGAGGAATATCTAGAATTGATTCTTCAAGTTGAAGCAGAGGATGTTACAGGGTAAAGACATTCTTTTATTCATCAAAATTCTTTCTATTCATATTTTTGATTCATTTTGAGACAATCATTTACGGGCCGGAAATGCAAATAGTGTGGGGTAATGTTGATCAGTTAAAATATGGCACTTAACAAAGGACATACGAAGGTTTTCATGGAAGAGAAAAGTGCATTCAAAAGCATGGAAGGATCATGTGTGAAGAACAGAGACGGAGTTCGGGACTTATCCATTTTCAAGATGAGGATCTATTTTTGGAGATAGCGTGTGGAGCACACAAATCAGTTGGAGACTTGCGTGACACGCATTGGCTATTTTTAAGGGTCACTTGTGAAGCAATTTACATGGATGTGGGCTAAAGATAGAATTGTGAACTGATAGTTAACTAAGAGAGATCTATTGTTAGCATTCTTGAATGTAAGCCTATTTTGTTATGGCACATGGCCAATAATAGCATGTGACCTATTTTGGGATTAGGTAAGCGGTGAAGGGAAAGACCCCACCCTTATAAATATGTAGTGAACTATGTAGAATAGTAGAGTGTGTGAGAATTGAGTTATTGTGAGGTTATGCTACCAAATCTGATGCGCGCATGAGCGTATACTACTATTATTGTAAGGAAGCTTCTGTGTATTACTTTGCATTTAATATAATGGAGGTTATTGACTGAATCAAGGTGTTGATCATGGTTATATTTTATTATTATATGAATGTTCTCATTATGATTAGTGTCTGATTCATGATACTTTAAGATCTAGATCTAAACATGCACTGTAGAATGATATATTATACATAGATATGAATGTTTTAATTCTTCCTTATGCTAACATCTTATAATAGAAATCCTAAAGAGGGGCCTGGTACCTTTGCACACTTCAAGTGAGCACTCAGTCTAGGCTAAGTGATGTGCTAGCACACCTAGGCTTTTACTAGTGAATTCTAGGTTGCATCAGGTTCCCAAAAAAAGTTTACAAGTAGGGATAGTTTCAGGTTTTTTGGCATGGGGGATCCTTTTATGAGATGATGACTAGATAGAGAAACTAGTTTCAATCCCACTATCAATCCTCGATTGTGTAATCATTGACATATTCTTCCAAGAAATATGTTGTTCAATAAAAAAAGTAATTTATTTCGGTGGTTTGGTATAGAGAAATAAGGGTGCAAAGTGTGAGATATAGTTCAATTATTCAACCATCGGTTGGTCATGACTTCCAAAGCATATAGGTTGCCCACAAATTTTAAATAAGCTACACATGCAATGCACGTGAACGATATGCTAGGATTTTAGACCCAAATCCAAAATGAAATTCAATGAGAGAAATGATGAATAGGCAAGAGCATGTCTTTCACTCATGCAATACAAAATAGAAAGAAGTGTTCTTTTTATTCCAAAATATCAGTGTCACTTTGAGACTAGTAGAAGAAAAAAAATGTTCCAAGGGAGAAATTTTAATGTGAACTCTTTCAAAAGGAAATAAACACACAATGATTCACCTAGGAATGAACAATGCAAAAGAACCCCTAATGGGTCCCACCAGGCGTGCCAAAATGTTTCACCTCAAATTATGTGATAAAACAGATAAGGTAATGGTCAAGGAGGAATACCTGTGATTATGTAGATGGTATGTGCACATTGTATAATTTGATCATACTGAATGTGAGAGCTTCCCTTTGGCTAGGAGGAACAACTTATATAAGAAACAAAACAAGACCACCAAATGATGTTAAATAGCAAATGACAGTGGACTGCCTAGCGATTGCTAGTTCGGGAAGTGTGATACTTCCTAGATGGTTGTCAATCCATTGTTTTTATCAAATTAATGAAATTAAATATGAGAAATAAAGTTCCTATTGCTAACACTTTGATTTAGGTATCTCAAAACATTATCAACACACTAGATTAAACATAATATTGAAATACAAAATAATCTAGCATTAGGCAAGGTATGTTTCTGGTTGGGGAAGGTCATAGAGGTGTTAGGTAAGGTCACTGGGGTATCTTGTAAGGTCTGGATGGAATTTGGTGGAGTTATAGATTTTTGGTGGAGGTTTATAAAAATACATAATAACCGGTGTCAAGATCTGAGGTGATACCAACGATGGTTAAGGTGACCGACGTCGATAGGGGCAATTTGGTAGTAATTAAATAAAAGCAGTTTTAATATTCTATGTGATTGCACATAGAATGAAGGGAGAGTGGTTGGGTTTGTAATATTACCAAGAAGACTCGGGAATACATAGGGGGCAAATACGGAGAGCCAAAAGTTTGTAGGTGATTGGGTTGATGGATTGGTGGGAAGGTGGAGATGAAGGAATACAGTGGGAAGTACAATATAATGGAAGAGGTAATGAATATAAACTTTAAGCTAGCACAAAATGATTAAAATCACGTATACTTACTTCTATTTGTAGATCCAGTAGGTGAAGGAGGATGGTAGTTGATTAGTGAAGATCCTTTTGTATTTAGTTCCATGGCAATACCCCATAGTGTCTTCGTGAATATTATAATGCCTTGGGATGAGATCCAAATGCTTTCTTGTTCCTGTGGTTGAGTATTTTGTGTCATCTGGATGTTGAGAGGATTTGGATTCACGTTTGAATGCAATAGTTCCCCCAAAACTGAAAATCACCAACCTAGGTAATAGGTTGTAAAATTGTATATAAATTAACCGATGATGGATAGGTGACCGGCGTAAATTGCCGAATAATTGGTGTTGGTTAAGGTGGGAAAGTATAGGTTTACCAAAAATAGGTAGATATTCCCAAATTTGGTGTGCTTTCTCATTGAGTCCTCTTAGGAAAGTCGATTTCATGTGAGAGAAGGAAGGAAGAACTTAGAAAATGTCTAGTTATGTTTAGGAAGGAGTCTTAGTTAGTTAGGTCAAGTGGTGACTTGGCACTAGGAGTGATGACTCGTGATGAGAGTGACATGGTCATTATGAGTTAAGTGCCTGGAATGGGTCCAAGGTGAGGTGTAATGATGAAGTGGAGGTGTGAGGATGAAAATAACTTAATTAAATTAATTAAATTAATTAATAATGTGAAGATGAATATTAATATGGCATGAAGGGTTCATGATTAATTAAATGCGTTACGTTAATTAATTGATGGGGACCAAGGGGAGTGTGACCCAAATTTGGTGTCTACACAAGGATATCAAGCAGGGTTTGTTTGAATGCATGAGTTAGGAGGATGTAAATTTCATAATCTGTTGTCTAATTTGTCTTATGATATTCATCCTAGTCAACATACATAGTGGTTTGTTGGAATATTTCTGACTCCATTCTATAGATCACTCTCTCATAATACATATGTGGATCCACATGAGTCTTTGGAATCAGTTATGTGCACCGAGGCG
Source organism: Taxus wallichiana var. yunnanensis (assembly GCA_018340775.1). Taxonomy (NCBI): domain Eukaryota; kingdom Viridiplantae; phylum Streptophyta; class Pinopsida; order Cupressales; family Taxaceae; genus Taxus; species Taxus wallichiana. The sequence goes on along the minus strand of CM031238.1, from coordinate 455,637,390 downwards.
GTTAGAAGTGTTAATACTAGAGTGAGAACATTCTTAGAGGTTTAGATCGCATCCATGAGGAAATAATTGGAGAAGATCTTGGCCAACTCAGGACACGTGACGCATAGTGGTATATGGTGCAGTTATTATGAGGTTTAGGGACATACAAAGGATAGTAGTCCGTGCAAGTCTATTTGTTCATTGTTACTAGATTATGAAGTCTTCCACTTGGACCATGATGTCCTGGAATTGACTTATTTTGAATCACATGATTCAAAAGAATTCATCCATTTATTGTAATATTTTCCATTCCTATACCCGTGACATATGTTATTGTAAATTTATTGATCATATCCATGAAGCCATTAAAACAGGAGTGCGTCAAACTAGTGTGGTGAGCGGATCAAAGTAGCAAGAAGGAAAACATAATGAAGGGCACAAAAATGGAGATAATAGAAATGGAGGCTTCTTAGGAGGATATTGAGGCCAAATTCATAGTGGTGGTATAGGAAAGTTCTCTCAAGGAGATTGTTACACTTGTGGGTCCCATGATCATTACCAGCATTATTGTCCTTAGAATACGGCTTGCTCATGGTGTGGGAAGCAACATAAGTTAGAGGATTTCTTAGACCTATATGAGCACATGAGTAAAAACAAGAAGAATGAAAAGGATGTAAGGATGATCAAGGTATAATGTGTTAATGATAATAAATGGATGCCTAAGAAGATGCATGATCTAGAATTGTAACCCATGTTGGTTACAATGCATGCTAAGGCAACATGAATGCATGTGAAGTTCAAACCACTCATCACTATGGAGGAAGTAATACACGCTAAGTATTTAGATACGTTGCATCAAAAGGAATACTACCAAGAGACTATGGGATTAATTTGAGATCTACAAGGTAAAATGTAGTGCTTAAAAGAACAAGCATGAGAGAGTGTGTGTGTGTGAAGAATGTTGATCTCCCACAGAAGGATGTGGATAACCTGAAAGAGGTGTGTAAGATGTTGCACCAAGATTATATTATTCCACTATTAGGGGAATGCCTACGAGGATGAGGTACCGTGCTCTAGATTCGAGCATGAGAGGTAGATCCTTCACACCAATCTACCACCCCAGGATCATGAATTTGAAAAATAAATTAAGCTTGATGTGGTGATTGATGGTTGGTTGGTGTAACATTTTGATTGATACGGGTGCTGAAGTAATGGTACTCACTCTAGATGCATAGAATAAAATGGGGAGACCTACATTACAACCATCTTCAAATGTGACGTATATGAAAAACAAAACTAAGGTTATGCCTAGGGGGGTACTTGAAGGATGCATCCATTAATATTCGGGAGCCAATTTTACTAGATACTTTGAGGTATTAGAGCTTTCCGAAGTAGAAAAAAATTCGGAATTACTTAGATGGCCACGGCACTACGAACAATGTTAATCTATTATTTAACAAGAGATACATATTTTTTTAGAACAAAGATGATCGCTTGATCATACCTTTATATGATAAGAAAGTAGAGCCTTATGTTGAGCCCCTAAGTGAAGAGGAGCTTAATCAAATTTAAGCACAGATGGTGCGTAATCCAGAGAATGTATAACCATCAAAGGAAGGAATATTTCAGTAGGAAGACACACATTATGTAAGTGACACTACTAGTGATACTTATGATAATTGGGTGCATGGAACATATGAAATGGTTAGATGCGAAGTTAAGGGATGAGTCACCAGGATGATAAGGCCATGCATGGTTAGGTGTTTAGGCTCAATTAACATATCATGATATATAGGAGAAGGAAACATTATACATTCTTGTGCACCATAGATTATTAGTGATAGAATGAGAATATGGAAGAAATATGTTGATCTATACCTTGTGTGGACAAGACAGTGGCGTGTTTGGTGGGCTACACCTAGAGATAGCCTTTTGTAATGGAAAGAAGTGAGAATCACCTTTTCCACTAGGTTTACTTAGAGAAATGTACCTATTTACATATGTGAATTTTAAGGGAAGACTCCAGCTTTGGTACACATCCATAATTAGGAGAGACTATTGGCACAAGTCCATGAGGCTTTACCACCATCCTTATGGGTACATAATTTCTACTCCACATTGTGTGGATGACTACAAGAGATGACTATAGGTATGATTCAAAAAATTTATTACTAAACTACTAAGCCTCTAGTCCATAAAGCATTATAGATAATGAGGCATATCACATTGAGGATAGTGCGAAGGTAGAAAATTTCATATTGGATCTGTTGGGTGAACTTAATTCGAGGTGTGCCTTGATCCGAGGAGAAAGAAGAGGTGCGAGATGGGTCACACCTAGAAAGAAAAAGAAAAAGAAAAGGTGGTATATATGATTGATGGTGAGGAAGTGGACCACCTAGATGTTAGCCATATAGAGGTTACACTTGAGGTCATGTATCCTATAGATGAGAAGGCATGTGCTTACCATGCTCCCATAAAGAATAAGAAGGTTTACATTGGCACTATGGATGAGCCTAAGGAAGCTATTATTGGGGATTACTAGTCATAACAAGAAGTATCCAAGATCATCAAGCTTTTAAGCTACTTTCAAGATCTCTTCCTAAGAGGTTACCATGAATTAAAGGGTGTGCATCCTTCTTTAGGTGAGATGAAGATAAATTTGAAAGAAGGCACATGACCTATTAGGAAGAGGCCTTATAGGATGAACCCAAATTTGTGTGTCAAGGTGAAAGAAGAAATTGATAAGATGCTTAAGTCTAAAATTATTAAGCCAATTGAAGAGTTAGAGTGGGTTATCCCTATGGTTATCAATATCAATAAGGATGGGAGGATCAGGATCTATGTGGAGTATAGAGATTTGAATGCTTCATGTATTATAGATTCTTTTTGCACACCATTCACAGAGGAAATCTTGGAAAGAGTTGTAGGGCGCGAGATATATTCTTTCACATATGGATTTTTAGGTTATCACCAGGTGTGCATCGCAAAAGAAGATCAGGAGAAGATAACTTTAACCACTAAATGGGGAATTTTTCATATAAATTTATGTCATTTGGATTAAAGAACGTGCCTATAGTATTCTCGTGCATTGGAGTGCAAGCATTTTAGGATTTTATTCAAAAGTTCTTAAAGGTATATTTAGATGATTGGACTATTTATGGGTTATTCAAATATCACTATGATAATATGAGGCTTGTTTTTTAGAGGTGCACATAGTTAATAATTTCTCATAACATTAAAAATTCTATCTTTGTTACACCTTTTGGCACTTTATTTGGACACATCATTTTCAAAGAAGGATTATTGGTAGACCAAGTCAAGATAGCTGTGATTTTGGTTTGGAAGAGCCTACCAATCAGAGTGAGGTACACAAATTTCTAGGACATACTGGCTACTACATGAAGTTTATTAAGGGATATGTAAAAAAAATCGTTCTTTTGGAAGAGTTGTTCAAATTTAAAGGAAAATTTTATTGGGGTGATGTGCAACAGCAATCATTTGAGACATTGAAGGAGAGGCTTACTACTACCCGTATTTTTCACTTTCCTTTATGGAACAAACCTTTTCATATGCATGTTGATGCTTCTGGTACAACTATTGGCATAGTCTTGGTGTAACCTAGAGATGGAAATTTGGATCATCCAATATGCTTTGCAAAGGAAGTTGACACCCACATAGAATAATTACACTACTATTAATTTTAGAGAGTACTTGTTGGCTACTCTATTTATATTTTATATAGATCATATGGCATTAAAATATTTGGTCAATAAGCCTATTTTGCAAGGGTACATATGCAGATGGATACTTCTCTTTCAGGAGTTTGATTTCACAATTGTGGTCAAACCAGGCAAGAGAAATTCTATACTTGATCATTTCTCAAGGATTAATTCTAGAGAGGATGTGCGAGTATTGAGGACACAATTCTTGATGCATGTTTGTTTATATTAAACCACACACCCTCAAATTTGGAATATATTGCAGTATTTTTGTGCATAACGTTGGTGCTTGAAGGAATGAAAACATTGGATAAAAAACAACTTATTATACGTGTAGTGCCTTATCAATTAATTGGGTTATTTATACAAGTTGGGTCATGATGAAGTCTTATGCCAGTGTGTGCTTGAACATGATCATGACACTATCATAGAGGAAGCTTGTGGTGGGATAGCAAGAGGACATTAGGCAAGTGATGTAATTGTGTGCAAGATTCTTATGATAGGAATTTGGTGGGAGAATTTATACAAGGATACCAAGGCTTATGTAAAGGCATGTGATCATTATCAATTCCTTAGGTATCCTAGACATAGAGATGAGATGATGTTGCGCCCTATTGCAAGCTCACAACCTTATGAGAAGTGGGACATCAACTTTGTAGGACCTGTTGCACCTCCCACACGTAGGATTAGTACACGCTACATTATTACTTGCACCGACTATCGACAAGGTGGGAAGAGTATGCACCTATGAAATATTGCACTATAGCCATAGCAGAAAGGTTCTTATGTTAATAAATTATTAGCATGTATGGGTGTCCATTAAGCTTGAAAAATTTTAGGGGAAATCATTTCTTGAATGAGACAATCGAGAATCCTGTTAGCGAGAATTTATGGTGGCACACCATAAAAATCCTCTTTATCACCCTCAAGTTAATGGGAATGTTGAAGCTTTCAACAAGATCTTGGGATAAACATTAACAAAGATTTGTGACGTTGGAAAAAAAGACTAGGATGATAAAGTTTCTATTATACTTTTGCCATACATGACCACTTATAAAAGTTTGAATAAGGCCACACCTTTTCGGTTGGTTTTTCATGTAGAAGTAGTACTACTAATTAAATTCATCTTACCATCCCTGGGTATTACGCGTGCAATAATATTATATGATGAACAAGCTATAGAGGAGAACATTGAAAACTAATGCAACTAGATAAGAGGCATGAAATTATGCGTTAGAACCAGAAGATTGATAATTTAATACAAAATATCCGGCATGATAGGCATATTAAGAACAAGAAATTTATAGTTAGTGTGATGGTCCTTCTCTATGACTCCAATTTTGTGTGCCACCTAGGGAAATTGAAGGTGCATTGGTTGGGGCCTTTTTAGTAACAAAGATACTTGAATCAAGTGCATGTCAATTGTAGGTGCTAAATGCCACCATGTTTCCTAGCTACTTCAATGGGATTAGGCTGAAGCCCTATGATAAATAAATATTCTTGGTGTTTGTAATAAGGAAATAATTCCACTTAGATTAGGTTTCTCTTTCATGTGTTTCTTTCCATTTGTTTCTTTTTCTTTGATGTTTTATTTCTTGTTTTATTGCAATAAGTGTGATTATGTGCAAGAATTTGATTACCATATATTGATTTCATGCATAGAGGACCATGCATACTTTTAGTGTGAGATAAACTAGGTGCAAGTACATGAAAAAGGAATCTATTGGTATTGAGATTTATATACAGGATGACACATTTTGGAAAGTTGACACAGTGCATATGTGAAGGTGTGAAGTAAGGATACTCTCTAAAGGATGTGTGAAAAGAAAGGGTGCTACAAGTAATAGGGATGGTGGTGCTCATAAGGAAATTTCTCTTAGGATGAAGACCAAACGTGAAAAGGGATTATGTAGTGTAATGTGAGGTAGGCAGTGGCATGATAAACTACTTGGTATGTGTTGGAGAGGATTATGTACTATAATGTAGGCAAGCACGCGTGAGGAGGTTTTGGCTAGAGAGTAGTGAGTGAGCCAGAAAGTTATGATTTTAGAGTGAAAAAGAAAGCGTTGAAAAGTACAAAAAGTGAAAAATCATAATTAAAGTTGAGTAGAGTGGTAGGTTAGGATAAATTCATGTGGTAAAATCATGAAAAATCTATAAAATGGGTGGAAGAAATTTCATTCTTACCTTGCATGATAGTGTTCGAGGCTTGAATAGTGACTGAAGTATGAATAAGTGTGAAGTGTGATATAGAGGATAATTCATCAAACCTATTGAAAATTTGGCACGGTCTGAAGTGGAGCTCCTTCATGGGAAGTGTGAGAGTGAGGAAAAGGCATGTAGAAAGGAGAATAAAAAGTTCAAGGTTGGAATTTTAGAGATAGGGTTTGAGAATTGAAATTCATATTTAGGGCACGTGGGTTCAAAGAACTAGAGGTAGAAATAAGGTGAAACGTTGCAAGAGTAAGAAGTGGTGAGTAACTTGACATCTAACACACATTATAAGTTGAGAAAAAAAAATTGTTTAAGAATGGCACTAAGGAAATTCGTGAACAAAAACTAGAAGCATGTGAATGAGTAAGCATCGGTATAGTGATTTTCAAAGATGCAATATCTAGGAGAGGTCATAGAAGGAAAGCCATGGAATTCATAGCTGAAAAAGTTCAAAATTAGTGACTTTAATCATTGCTCATAGAAGAAAGAGGGTGATATTGAGAAGGATATGATTATCAAAACAAATGAGAGGATGAACTCAGGGAAAATAATTTACGATGAATCAATACAAAGACTCCTGGAGAGCATAGGGGGTGCTTCATCTCTATGAGATAACCTTCTTTAGAAAACTAGAACACATGTATCGGTGGTTAATATCGTGAGGTCATAAGGACTACTTTTACGTTGTAGGTAAGAGAATGTGCCTTACAGGGCAGCTTATAGGAAGAGTGATAGGATTGTGAAGCTTGAAAGAAGAGATAAATCTAGACTTGGATGATGAGGTAGGCATAGAAGCTACTGCAATCATGCTTAACTACCATAAAGGAGGTCATGTGATGGATGTGTTGAGCATCGAGGACCCTGCAACAATATTTTTGTGTTCTTGGTGAGATGAAATTTGGGCATATCTGAAAGGTGGAAAGAGGTGAGAAAGCATTGGATGTATATCACACATAAAATGGAGAACAAGACTTATTACAACATAGTTCAATAAATTTTTGAAGGAATTATTGAAGAAGTGTGTGTGTAAGAAGATAAACGTGAGAAAATTACATGGGCCACAATATTACTTCTATTAGTATTCTGTGAGATTGGAGTACCATATGAGCCTAGAGAAAACATGTGGTTATATCTTATGGAGCGTAATTCATCAGCTCGAGAGGTTAGTTGAATTCACTTGTGAAGGTAATATTTCATGCATGTATAAGCATCCCATAGAAAAAAAATAGTACAATAGGATGCACGAAGCATTTAAAGGAGAATAGTGAATACCAAGAGAATTGTTTGTGGTTCTTGATGACCAAGTAGAATTTGCATCATACCAACACTTCTATTTGGGAAGGTTTTATATGAAAACGGGGAGAAAATACCATGGTGTAAACTATCATTCACATTTACCATGTGATACTTCAAGGACTCTGTGAATAGATTATATAATGTGAAGAAATTGAAATTTGATGTAGATAAGGTGGACATAGATTACCATATATTGTGGAAGACCTATGTCTATCCTAACAAGATGGCTTATGAAGAAACAATGGAGTAAGATAACATTGACATCACTCCTGAGTCCATGGTAGTTGGGAAGAAAGAAGCTACGTGCATATATGTCTATCTCATGATCAAGTTCCAGGATGGGAAGTATGTGGTTGGAGAAGATGTGAAAATTCCAGACCCTCCCAAAGGAAAATAGCCATGTAGGCACCAAGAGGACGTACAAGGTTACTCCTCCAAGGTAGGAAGAGGAAGTATGGATTGATCTTGAGGAAAAGGATGTGGCAAAGGAGGACAAGTGGTGTACTTGACCAAAGTGATAGGAGAAATTTGAGTAGAAAGTGTAAGGAGAAAAGTGGTGGCGTAAGGACCTTCAAGTAGCTACAAGGTCACTAATAACTATGAAGGTCAAGCTATTCTTAGATAATAAAAAGAAAATAAGATGCAAGCTTATGAAATAGAGTGATAGTGATGAAGAAGGACTATCGGATGGGGTTACGTAACACTAAATCCCCACCTGTTTATAATGTAGAAGGTGAAGAAGATCCTGGGGATGACAAGACTCATTGCAACACAAAAGTACCCAATGATTGTAAAGAAGAAGGTACCACTTTGGAGGAGATGGAGAGAAAGAAAGGAGCATGGGTGAGCCGTCGAGGCACATGAATAGGATTCTAGTGAAAAGGAGGTGTGTCTCTCGGGAACTCGTATACCCATAGGTATAAGAACTAGTAGTGGAAGGGGAGAATAAATATTACACACACTATACCTTGGGTATGTTAATGACCCAACAAATATTATATGTGTGAGATTCTAAAGCACACACATTATTAAATAGTTATATGGGTGGGAGATGAATGACCCGGAGGGCATAAATATACACACCAAAAATATGTTGAGCTAGACTATGCAGACTCATATGAATGAACCTGAGTTTTATGTCAGTGAGGAAGCGTGCATAAGGTGTAGGATAAATAAGGTGCCTCACATGGCCTATGTGATAGTAAAACTAACCAATTTTCTTGATGAACAGGCTTGTAATGCTTTAAAAAATGGTGGTATAGGTGGTTGGAAGAAATTTAGATAAGGGGATACCATGTGGAAAATGATCCCCTTCGTGCACCATAGTATATCACACATATACATGTACTCAAGCTACATCTTCAATGCCTCTATATTCTAGAAGATGAAGAGACATATCAATATAAATTTTTGGGGTTTGTGTGGACCTTTCCCACCACATTCAGCACTGTGTTTCCTCCTATGTTTTCTCAACCTCCAGAGCCATGATATCCTCCAGCGCTCGAGTCATCTCACCCTCCCGATCCTCCTCCTAAAGTAGGCAACAGACCAAAGGATGCACTTCCTTTTGTTCCAATAGTCGTGATAAAATAGACTCCCACATTCTATTAAATTGTGCTACTTCTAGATGTTATACCAACGTTCTATACACCCACATTCTGTGTCGATGATGTGCCAAAAAAGATACCTCTAGTTGGTCCTCCAAATAAAATAGATGACGATTGCACCATAGATGAATAAGCTCCTGATTAACTCCTCAAATTGACTACAAATTAACTCTATCTACTACAACTCTACTGATCACACTATCTTTCTTCTTCGTTAACTATTATAGAATTTTTAGAATCAAGTGCAAAGGCTAGGTCGTTAAATAGGTTGAGATGTGTGCCCGTGGCCCACAATCTTTTTGTCGATGCACCCTCATCCATATCGAGGAGTTTTCTCTATCATACTTTCCTAAATGGGGAGTTATATATGCTCTTTCTTCACGCCCTTTGTTTGAGCTCCAAATCCCTCACAAGTCATCTCCTCCGCACACCATTCTTTTTGCGATCTCTCACTTCTTCATCAGATCCCTCTCATGCACTGCATTAAACTTAAGTTGCCTTTCTTCTCTCTTTCTCTCTACCGCTAGGTATGTCATCTTTACCAAACTTGCTCCAACCCCCACGTGAGGTGGGGTTTAGCTATCCATAGGCTTCTCTTCCAAATCCAAGGTTACAATCAAGATCTTAATTTCCAAAGAAATACCATGGAAGTAAGATCCTTTGGGCTCACACAAAAATTGAAACTCAACAAATTATGGGAAAGAGTAAGTGGAAGCGTGTAATCTAAAATATAGTTGTTCAACACACCGAGAGAACCAAACATCCACAGAGCGTGTCCAAATAATATCTTCATCGTACAAATTCTAGAATTATTATTGTGTCTAAAAAGTGTGTGAAACCTCTAATTTCTCTTAGACACATAACCAACCAGCCACTTGTACATATCTATAAGAAAGATGGAAAATAAAGTCTTGTAAAGTTCATCATATATATTGTTTTCAACCCACACACATGCATTAAATTTAGGTCCAATGATAAATATGCAAGCATACTCTTCTTCTAGATCATCTAACCACTCTTCAATATTGGCCAAGGTTAACCAGTGCATCTTCATCATGCAACATCCGAAAAACAAGCTGACAAAGAGGACCCAGAAATGAACCAATGATGTAGCCTAAAATTCAATGCAAATAGCCCAATGCATGTTGGCACATCACTTAGCTCGAATCGAGCACTCACCCAAAGCACACAAGGGTACCACGTCCGTTTAGTGAAGTTTGTTTAGGATGTTAGCATGATTACAAGTATGTTTCATATCCATAACAAATAATCAAGTAGACCACAGCGATGCGGAAACTAAATCTAGATCTAAACCATATGAAGGAGTACCTAATCAATTGCTATAATCAATTTTACCATACAATATCTATGTTTAGCTACATCTAACACCAATATCTAGCCAATGAGATCCATTATATTAAATATTGTAAAACACATAAGCTCGTACATTATAATAATGTCACCACGAGTCATGTGCTTATATAAACAAGTAGCATAACTCTATAAAACATTGGATGTCCCTAAACCGTGAAAATTAATACATATTTATAGGGGTGGGGACTTTCCCTTCACCACCCATGAACCTTCCAAAAATATGCTACTTGTTAATAATAGCCATGCACCCGTACATAAAAAAATACAAAATCATGCAAGAGCTAATAATAGATCTTGTATAGTTAACTCCTAGTTCAGATTCTATTATTAGCTCCAAAACTCTGCATGGCGCTTGATCTTCTGTTATCCCAAAATATCCTTGTGTATCCTGCAAGTCTCCATACCTTTGCATTCCCACACTCGATGTCCCAAAAATAGCCTTACTTTCAAAATGGTTAAGTCTTGTTTCCAAACCTGCTCTAGGTGCACCCCTATTTTGTTATACTTATGTGTGCTCCTACGCGCCATGTCCCATCTTGTTATGACTATTCGAACTATGTTAAAATATATGGACTGATTCAAGTTTTGGATTTTTCCTTGTTGGAAATAAACAGCCAGCAATCATTTTTACCTTTGCTAAGATGAGAGGTTTGGATTATGATAACCCCTGTTGTCTTGTTTTGAAGTAGTTAGTAGAAGTCGCTTTGCTACTTGCTTGATATTTGATAAAACATTCTTAGCTTATGTCCGAACTTATATGGTGTTGTATTTGGTTTCTCACACTTGTAAGTTATGAGAATATTTTATATTGACATACCTAATTTTGGGTCAGAGAACGAATCCCCCTTGATGACAATCGTCGATAGCAAGGTTGATAGTTATCCTATTGTCATGTTTGAGGAAAGGCTTATCGAATTTTTATGTATCCTTTCTTAGATAAGGTTTCGTGCTTCAAGAGTTACCTTATCGATTCATCTTGTTGGATTTACTGGATCCTTACATTTAAACTTTATATATATATATATATATATATATATATATATATATATGATACTGTGGAAATGGGATATTTAAGTTGAATTATGGACTAGTTCAGTCTTGACTGTCTTACGGAAATGGGTTGGAACGTTTTCAGTTTTATTCTTCTCTTTGAACTCAAACTTGAGCACCTGATTTGGAGTCATGTCGTTATTTTTGTTGTTCCCCTTGTGGAAAATTCTGGGTTGGGTTCCATCCTTCTTAACTTGTATCCCATTCCTTTGACTCTTGTGAAGTTGGGAATCTGGGTTGGCTTGATTGTAATTTGTTGTTAAATCTTGTATTCACTTTCTTCTTTTACCATCAAATGATTGGTGGGGTTTATTTATGATGACACTTGAAAGGAAATTGTGTTTGCATAAGGATAATGATTTAATGCTACTATATCTCTCTTGTGTGGAAAATTAGAGAAATGTATAGATTGATGTTATTAACGTTGAGATGAATTAAATGTTCGATTGTTTATTGCTTTAAGCATTGTTGCTAATCGAAATCATTTGACTAACTCTTTTTAGTAGTTCTTATGCACTACTATAGTAGTTCTTATTTGTATGTAAAGGGAACATTATCATTGGTTTATGACCATCGTGTTGTAGTCATATATCTCTATTTTGTAACGAATAAGTTATTGTGTGTTTTTAATAATCACTAGAGTGGAATGATCTCTCGATCGGACTTTTCCTAGTTCTTTTAACTCGATATGTATTCCTCTTTTTAGTAAGGAATAATGAGATCTTATCTCATCTTTATTTGAGTCATTCCTTCTCTCTATTATGAGTTAAGGAATTCCATTTTGTTCTCTTCGAACTCTGAAGGAAGATAAAATTTGTCTCCCTCTCTCTTTTTGTTCATTCTTTCATTTGTTTTACTTCGTGTATGGAGATGACCTGTTCGATTACATTAGGTGGAAGGAATTTGTAGAGTGGGTAGTAGGAGGATAAATCTTACCTTCTTCTTCTTGACTATGCTTGATGGGGATGTAATTATTGTTACATCTAAATAAATTCCTAGTGCATGTAAATTGAATGTATATCCTTTATCAAATTTGTTGATGTTAATTCCATAACTTAGGCTAGAGTTGGCCTTAAATTTGGATTTAGTTTCCTTAATATGAAACTCTTGCTTGAGGTGTTGTTGGTTCATCCTAAAGTTCATCATTGAATTAAATGAGCTTGGCATTAGAAATTCTAGGATGGGGTAAATTATTGCAGAGTATTGTGGAACTTTGTTTCTTAAAAATAATTCTATTTTATGAATTGTTAGAGTTAGAATATTTCTTGATTTGGATAGAATGAATCAAGAGATGAACTATATATATCTACAGTAGAATTGTGGTCAGTAAGTTGGTTGGAATATTACTTATCTGATATTAATTTTTATGAAATCATTGGCTGAACATTGTTTTAATTACACCATGATCTCTATTTAATTATAATATGGTTGAACACTTTTTTTTTCCTTTTATGACTCTTATTTCTTTACGATGTATCTTTCTGTAATGCTTTAACTGTTTCTTACAAGAAAAGTTCTTTTATGAAACAGTTAGTTGAAATCACATCATTTTAATGCTTGGTGTTAATCATGCTCAGTTCAATGAACTGACCCATGCTAGCAATTTTTGCAAATAGAATTCATAAGTGATAAAAGGAGACAAGTTTTTTTATGATGTTACTTTTATTTACCTAAAGACTAGAACTTTTATGAGGAAATATGATTCATTGTTGAAATGTATTTGTAAGAGGAAAATTTGTATTTCTTAATTGAGTTTATTGATATTGTTTGACATTAAAGATGTCTAAAATGTTTGGACTTGTAAAGTATGAATTTCACTTAGATGAATGAAAAAAGGTTGTGGGTTATTTGTACTTTATGTGTCATTCTCTTTATACATTATGTGAAGGAAATTGTAAGCTTATCTTTATTCTCTAATATTCATATCTATATGGACCCCTTCTATTGACTCATAAATAATTAGGTGGTAAGGTAAATACATACACTATCCCTTTATTAAAATGCAACTTAACAAGTTGTCATTCATGTCGATCACTTAACTAAATCAATATGATTTAATAAAATGGTGTTAGTTAAAATTCATTATAATATCTTGAATAATGTAAGGGGTTGCAATGAACCCTAGTTCTTAATAAGAAAGAGGAAGATGAACTACCTCTTGAACAATACCTTTAAAAGGTATAAGACAATTGAAAGATAAACATGAACATTTAAAAAGTAGACTTCATCTCAATAAATTCTAAAATAAAGGGGTCTAATTCGGATCTTAAACGAACTAAGAATGAATGAGTAAATTGAGTGAACCATATTATTTGATTGTTGCTTCTGTTTTATTAACTTCCTACTTTCTGTAAAGCAATTGCAACTCAATAATAGTTGGCAATCTTAGGGGTTAATGGAACTAGTGATTCAACAGGGTTATCTGTAATTAGACCTTAATTATAGAACATAATTAAGTAATTAACTTCTTTGGGGATACATACATCCATATGGGATGACTTAGACGGATGTTGGAACACGCCAACTATAGTACAGTACCTTTGTGAAGACTTGGGTCTTCACGGGGGATCTTGTGCTGCAATTGACATGTTGTAACACCCCTTCAGGGTTAAATCACTGGATTTACATAACTTGTACTTGTTCTTAGTTATACCCTAAGTTAGGTTAGAATCATAATTTAGTGGCAGGGACATCTTGACAACTTAGGATAACTAGACACACGTGATTGACTTAGGTCAATCGAGTATGCCTATTTATCCTTAGTCCTTGTGAGTATTCCTATACACTAAACCATGTTGCTAACCTTAGTTAGGGGAAATCCTGGAACAAGTGGACTGACATGAGTTATTAAAGACCATTCTAGATAATAGATGAAGTGGGATTTGAAGGATGCATTCTATTTGTGAGTATGTCATCTAGGAATATTAATATGACAAGTATATTGAAAATCTTTGGCCAAAGTATCGCAAGCTTCGATTGTGTTGTCCTATGTCACCTAGTTTAAGAAGTGAGATTTCAGATGAATATTGGTAACAAATATTTAGATAGGCCTCTTAAACAGAACACTTAATACCTAGAAAATGGTAAGAGAACTAAGTATACCTAGTATACAATTCAATGAGTGAACATGAGAGATCGGTATGTTATTGAGTCATGAAATGAGATATTTGTGTTTCACCGAGTCATTACAGTTGCATATGGTTATCTATTATGATATCGATTAGCATGGAATGTGTGTTCTAAATTATGATTATTTAGAACATAGTACATTCACTTTTTTTAAAATTCCTTATTCTAAAGTCTTAAAATAGGAATTTTACACTTGTTAAACTTAAAGGACAGCCATACCTACTGATAATATTTTCCCACATAAACCTTGTTTCCATGGTTGTTGTGTAATCCTTTGTAGGCACCTCTTCTTCCAACCATGCAAGATAATTTGTACAAGTTATAGTATAGCGTGATCTTTTCCTTCATGCATTTGGGAGATTGGACCCACAAAGTCAATTGCCAACTTCTCAAAATGTTCGCACTAGCAATAGGCCTCAAAGGCATCTCATCTCTATGCCCAGATTTCCAAGTCTCTCGACAATGGTCACATGCCTTACAATACTCTTTGTAATCCTCGTATAATGTTTCCCACCATATACCAGCTAATATAATCTTGCGCACGGTGGCATCACCCGCATAGTTTCCTCCCCGTAATTCCACCATGAGCCTCTTCCATGATTGCTTCATGTTCATGCTTGAGTACACATCGGTGCAAAAATTCATCACGGCCTCACTTTTATAAGTCTCCACTAATCAACATGTAAGGCATGGCAGGAATGGAAATTTTTTTCTTCTCCAAATCCATCATTCCTTTAGGTGCCACACCTATGCATAAAAAGAAAGCAATATCCTCTAAGTCTAAGGGTGTGTGGTTTAATCTGAATAGTTGTGCATCTGGCATTGTATCCTCAATGCTCTGTGCATCCTCCCCTAATTGAATCCTTGATAAATGGTCGGACCAGAATTTCTATTACTCAGCTTAACCACCATAGTAAATTTAAACTCTTGAAATAACATAACCCAATGGCATATGTGCCCCTATAAAATGGACTTGTTCACCAAGTACTTCAGTGCAATATGGTTTTTATAGAAAATGAAAGGTGTTACCGGCATATACAATCAAAACTTATGGATCACGTAGATCATAGACAATTCCTCGCGCTCTGTAGTTATGTAATTTTGTTCTGCTGGAGTTAACATCATACTAGAAAATAAAATAGGGTGATCAACAATCCCTTCTCCAAGCTAGGCTAGTACCATGCCAATGGTCCTGCCAGAGGTGTCTATATGAATGTGAAAATGTTTAGACCATGAAGGAAAGCACAAAATAGGCATTGTAGTAAGCCTTTCTTCAGATTCTCAAACACATGTTGTTGTGCTTCACCCAAATAAAACTTTCCTTTACCTTTCAATAATTCCTCCAGGGGTGTAGAAATCTTGGCATAACCTTTGATAAACTTCCTATAATATCATGTGTGCCCCAAGAATCTGCATACCTTGCTTTTGCTAGAAGGTTCTTATAAGCCAAAAATAATAGCAACCTTAATAGGATCCACTAGGAATCCCTCCTTATAGATGATGTGTCCCAAAAAAATTCCAAAGGGTGTGGAAAATACACACTTCTTAATATTTAAAAATATACTCAACTTCCGGCACCTCTCAAAAATCAGCCTCAAATTATCATAGTGATCTTTCAAAAGCCCGTAGACTATCCAATCATCCAAATACACATGTAATAAATTCTAAATAAAATCTTGAAATGCTTTTACCACTATGCATGAAAATATTGCAGGTGCATTCTTTAATCCAAAGGTCATAACCATGTATGAAAAACTTCCCCACTCAGTGGTGAAAGTTTTCTTCTCTTGGTCCTCTTTTTCTATCCTTACCTGATGATACCTTGAAAATCCATTAGTGAAGGAGTAGATCTCGCACCCTACAATGGCCTCTAGAATTTCTTTAGTAAATGGTGTGGGAAAGGGATCAATCACACATGCAGCATTTAACTCCCTATAATCCACACAAATTCTAATCCTTCCATCCTTTTTAATACTGATCACCATAGAGTTCACCTGATCTAACTCCTTGTTCGGCACAATGATCCTAGAAATTAACATTTTATCAATTTATTTTTTCACCTTAACGCACAAGTTCATAATCATCCTGTAAGGCGTCTTCCAAACTAGGTGCATTCCTTCCTTCAACTTGATTCTCATTTCACCAAAATGTTCATGTACTCCTTTCAATTCATTATAGCCTCTAGGGATCAAATCCTGGAAATCACGCAATAGCTCAACTATCTTAGTAACTTTAGATTCAGACTAATAATCTCCAATTATGGCCTCCTTAGGTTCAACATTTGTTCTAATGTTTACTTTCTTAGTCTTCATAGGCACATGGTATGCACATTCCTTCTCATCTGCACTATCTAAGACCTCGTGTGTACTCAATGTGTGCTCAATATCCAAGTTATCCCCCTCTTCACCATCAAATATGTATACCATCTTACCCTTTTCTCTTTCTAAGAAGGCGTGCCCAAGTTGTTCAACATCTATTTCTCCCTCTTCAAAATGTGCCTCCATGTATGACTCTCCTAAAAATTTCTGAAGTAGCTCCTCGGCCTTTGCACTATCTCCCATAGTTAATTGCTTTATAACCTATAACGCCTCATTCACTAGAGGTTTAGTGGAAAAATAGTCAACTTTTTTATTCATACCTACAGTAAGTTTTTCGCTAATTTCAGTCTCTCTATTCAACTCTACATATATATATTATGCACGTGTGCAGCCTCACAAGGTGAAATACAGCTTGTGCACCCACAGCAAATTTGGTAAAGCTTCATTCCCCTCTATTTCGAGTCTCTCACATTGTTGAATGTGGTGTTGAATAGGAACATTACCATGAAATGTGAAGACCTAAATAGGTCCATTGCTCCTTAAAAATCTAGCAGATAAATTAATCCTCACTTCTCTCCACACCAAAATATTATCCCCGTGAAATATCTACAAAGGCGCTACAATCCTACGCAAAGTATAAACTAGCATATTCCTTCTTTCCACCTGACATTCCCACTAAACTTCCATAGCAAGTAGGAATACTTTTGGATTCTCTTCACCAGTGTACCTTGGTAGCTGGCTACTACTCAAATGCCCGATACTATGTGACTTACTAACACATGCGAAATTTGCACTTCTAACTTCGTGCCCAACCATTTTGTAAGTGCCATGTGCCCAGTTGTCACATGTAACACTTGTAGTATAACTCATGGACTGTGTATCATCCCATTGGAGAACTCCTTCCTTTGATGGCTCAATAACTTCCAAATCTTGAATGGTGTGCACATAAATTTTGTTCAAATATTCTTCACTTAAGGTCTCTACATAAGGTGCAGATTTCCCATCTGTCAAGGGGATAATGATGTGCTCTTCTTCGTTCTCAAAACTTATATACCCTTTGTTTAAACACAAATCAGCATTTTTTCATAACACCAAGGGAACCCAAGTAAAGTTGGAAAACTATTGACTTTTGCAAGGGCCAATACCTCAAAATCCCTAATAAACTTGGCCCCCTGTATAGTAATTGATGCATCCTTTAAAACTCCAATAGGCATGGCTTTAGTCTTGTTTTCCATAAAATGAACATTTAAAGAGGGTTGTAATGTTTGTCTTCCCATATGAACCCATGCCTCCTAAGTGAGCACATTCACTTTTGTGCCTATATCAATTAGAATATTACTTAAAATCCAACCATCCACAACATTGATTGATCTACTTGTCATAATCCAGGCTATGAGGGGGAAGGTTAGCATGTAAAATCTTCCTTTCATTCCCAATACTAGCACACATAGTGTTTCCCTTTATTAAATTCCCTAACAGAGGAATAATGTTCTCCTGGCACAGCATCTTGCAAACCTCCTTTAGATCATCAACATCCATTGGAAGGAGCTCATTTTCCTTCTTTTGTTCTAACTTCCGCGATTGTTCTTTCAAATATTATATCTCACCCTATAAATTTTGAATCACCTACATGGTTTCTTGATAAACCTCCTTTTGATGCATAGGGTCTAGATACTTACATGTAACACCTCCTCCTTAGTAATGATAGGTTTTGATATCGAAATTATCCGGCATGTGCAACCTCAAGCACATGTAGTAATATTCATAGGTACCAACCCAGATTTGGCACTAACTTCAACATTCATTGATCTTTCACAACGCACCGTACTCTAACCATTCCCACACCCTTTTTCTCCTTTTTATGCTTCTTACTCAAGTTTTCATATAAATCCGGGCACTCTTCATAGTTATGATTCTTTCCCGTAAATAAAAAATAATGGTCTATGGACATTCACGCTGTAATGATCGGGAGACCCTAATGTATAACAAGTTCCATGAGGGAAATCACTTCTTCCACCGCCATGACCTCATCCTTTGAATCCTCCTTGATAACCTTGACCTCTACCATAGCCTCCATCAGAGTTCCCTTCATTATAATCATGGTCATGATGCTCACCTTTCTCCTTAGAATTATTTGTAACACCATTTTGTCATACGCCAATATCAATGGAATCATGAATTTGATCAATCAACCTACAATATTTAGTATCATGAGTGGAAGACCTAAAAATCTTGTAGTAATAGGACATGTTCTTTCTTATCGTGTGTTGCAACAATGGGCACCAACTTGAATTGTGGTCCAAGTGATAGATCTCATAGTCTAGAAATAAGGAGAGCACTGATTTACAAGGAAAATTGTCCTTATTATGCCCCTCTACTTCACAATCTATACACCAAATTCTACTATGCATCTCATGTGTTGAATTAACATATAATCTCTCCAAATATTTATCCATTTCGTAATTTGAGCTTCTAAAAATGGGCTCACTCCTATGTCTACACTCCATACCACCTCAACACGCAAAGCTACTTCAAGCACCTCATGCAGATATGTATAATTCTTATGTGAAAGTGCCCTTCTAAAAGGTGTAATCAATCCTCCAAAAACCACTTTGGGCATGTTGGCTCGCGTGTATGTGATAAGATAACTTGGGACAAGAGTCTTGAATAATGCATCATATTCCTGAACACTCTTAGTAGTTCCCTACTTAATACCCTTCAATGTATTGATGCTCTTCTGCTCAAACTCAGGGATGTAAAAATATTTCAAGAAAGCATCCCGTAGAAGACTGTATAATCTACACGCTTCTTATAAGTGTCAAACTTTGTGTACCAACTGTGTGTGTGCCCCGTAATGTAGTTGTAAAATGACTCACTTTGTGCTCTAGAGTAGTGATCCCCTTTTTGTGCCATAGTATCTCACACATATGTACGTGCTTGGCTGCATATTCAATGCCTCTATATTCTGGAAGACAAAGAGAAATCTCTATATAAATATGTTGGGTTTGGTGCAGACCTTTACCACCAAATCTAGTAACTTTGTTTCCCCCACCTCTAGAGCCACCAGATCTGCCAACACTCGAGCCACCGACCTCCTGATCCTTCTCCTAAAGTAGGAAATAGACTAGAGGATGCATTGCCTTATGTTCTAATTATCGTGCTAAACTAGACTCCCACATTTTGTAAATGTGTGCTACTTCCAAATGTTATACCAACGTTCGGTGCACCCACATTCTATGTCGATGATGCACCAAAAAAGATACCTCCATTAGTCCTTCAAATTAAATAGATAATAATTGCACCATAGATTAATAAGCTTCCCGATTAACTCCTAAAATTCACTACAAATTGACTCTCTATCTATTAAAACTCTACTACTCACAGTAGCTTTCTTCACCGTTAATTGTTGTAGAATTTTTAAAAATAAGCACAAAGGCTAGGCCGCTAGGTAGGTTTAAATATGTGCCTATGACCCATAATATTTTTTTCGATGCACTCTCATACAAATTCGAGGAGGGTTCTTTGTCATGATTTCCCAAATGGGGAGTTCTAGATTCTCTTGCTCCACGTCCTCTACGTGAGCTCCAAATCCTTCATGAGCCATCTCCCTCTACAACACCATTCTTTCTACAATCTCTTGTTGCTTCATCAAATCCCTCTCACGTGCTTCATTAAACTTAAGCCACCTTTCTTCTCTCTATATCTCTACTTCTTGCTAGGTCTCTGTCATCTTTACCAAACCTACTCCTTCCCCCATGCATGGTGGGGTTTAGCTAGCCATAGGATTCTCTTCCAAATACGGGGTTACGATTAAGATTTATATTTCCAAATGAATTTCACACAAGTAAGATCCTTTGAGCTCATGCAAAAACTGGAACTCAGTAACTTCTAGGCAAGAGTAAGTGGAAACTACGTACTCCATAATATAGTTGTTCAAAACACCACGGAACCAAACATTCGTAGAGCATGTCCAAATCATATATGCATCATATAAATCCTAGAATTCTTCTTGTATCCAAACAAGCATGTGAAACCTCCAATTTCTCTTAGATGCATAAGCAACCAGCCACTTATAGCTCTATAGAAAAGATGACAAAGAAATTATCATAAATCTCATCATACATATTTTTTTCAACCCATGCGTGTGCATTAAATTTAGGTCCAGTGCTAAATCTATGAGCATACTCTTCTTCTAGATCATCTAACCACTCTTCAATACTGACCAAGGTCAATTGGTATGTCTTCATCATGCAACATCCTGAAAAACAACTGAGAAAGAGGTCCCGACAATGGAACCAATGATGTAGCCTAGAATTCACTGCAAATAGCCCAAGGTGCGTTGGCACATCACTTAGCCTAAACTGAGTGCTCACCGAAGCACACAAGGGTACTAAGTCCCTCTTAGTGAATCTTGTTCAAGATTTTAGCATGATTACAAGTATATTTTAGATCCATAACAGATAATCAAGTAAACCACAATGTGTAAACCAGATCTAGATCTAAACCATATGAAGGAATAACTAAACAATTACTATAATCAGTTTTACCATACAAGATCCATGTTCAGTTACATCTAACACCAATATCCAGCCAATGAGATCCATTATATTAAATACTGTAAAACATAGAAGCTTTGTACATCATAATAATGTCACCATGAGTCATATGCGTGGACAAACCAAAGTAGCATAACTCTACAAAACATCGATATCCCTAAACCGTAAAATGATACATATCTATTAGGGTGGGAATTACCACCCATTCAACTTCCAAAAATAGGCTACTTGCTAATAATATTCATGCGCCCTTACATAAGAAATAAAAAACATGCAAGCACTAATAATAGATCTTCTATAGTTAACTCCTATTTCAGATCCTATTATTAGCTCCACTCGCATGATGCTTGATCTTCCGTTAGCCAAACATAGTCTTGCGTAGATTATAATTCTATATACCTTTGCATGTCATGCACTCCATGTCCCCAAAATAGCCTTAATCACAAAAGCGGCTAATCCTTGTTTCCAAACTGTTATGGGCGCGCCATTGTTTTGTTATATTTCGGCGCACTCATGCGTGCCCTTTCCCACACGCCCAAACCTTATGCGCTTCCAACCTTTGATTTGTGGTTCATATGATCAACATCATGTGTGTGAATAAGGACAAGTTTAAGTATCACATGAAGGTTCCTACCCAAGTAGACGTAACCCGAGACATAGCTGATTTTGCAAATTACGGGATAAAAATAGGAAACTAGGGTGGAGTTCCGACCAAGAAAATGAAAAAAGCATGATAACTTTGAAGAAAATCAAGGCATTTTTTTGGAGAATAAAAATGTAGATTGATTACATGAATGGAGGCTATTAATAGGATAAAAATAATTCTTATTCATAGGATAATCTATTATTATGTGTCTTGTAAAGCATGCATGTATTCTATTTTTGGCATACTTTTATTAGGAGAGTGCAAGGGTGGTGAAGGTAAAATCCCCACCCCTATAAATACCTGATGTTAACCATTTTTTTGGTACCACCGTGGAGTATTTAGTCTAATCTTGGTGTATAGCATGTTATTTAGTTAGGGTTGATACTCGCGTGCATGGTCCAATGCTCAGTATAAGACTTATTATGTATTCAACTTTTGTGATGTAATGCCTTTATTATAATAGAATATTATGGAAGGATCATGGTTGTTGACATGTCGATTATGGATATTTCATGATGTAATTGATATTGGTAATTCTTTGATCGATTATTATGTGTGTTTCTAATTGATTGTATGCAATGGGTTATTATGATTGAATGAGTACTTGGTTAATTTATCATCATATTTATCCATGCTAATGTCTTGAAAAGAAAGAAAAAATGAGGGACCTTATAGTTGTATGTGTTTCAAGTGAGAATTCAGCCCTTGTTGAATGAAGTTCCAGCACGCATAGCGTTCTCTAGGAAATAAATGACTACAATGATGAACAAAATGCTCAACTCCTAACAAAAGAAGTGTTAAAATAAGAGACTTAGAAAATTTGATGAAAATATTTTATTCTTAACCAAATGGTTTTTTAGAAGGAAGAGAATTAGAAATATGATGAAGTACGTTCAACTCTTAATGAAATGAATGTTAAGATAGGAAACAAAATAAGAGAATGGGAGCATTCAAATAATGACAATGTGAATTTCAAAATAAGAATTGAAGAAATGATGATGAGAAGGTATGAATCTCACGAAAGTGGAGATAAGAGATGATGTGAAATTGATTGATTAATGATCTCAAATTAAAGAAAAGGGGATGCTTTAAAATAGATAAGGGAAGAGATATTGAATATGCTAGTAATTTAACAAAGTGAATGTAAAATATGATGATGTAAGATGATGAAATGCTTAAATTTAAACAAAGATAAGTGACAAAATTTAAGACTTATGAAAATGAGGGATCAAGGTGATCATGATGGTGCTTTACTATGATAAGAGAAGTATCATGATGTCAAGACTTTGATGAATAAGGATGAAAGTGCTTAAGTTCAGATATGGATGTCCCTAACCTAAAACTTAGACTTGTTTACAAAGTGACAAGGTGAATGAGAGATAAAATGTGGATGAGGAGAATGGAACACAAATGTGTAACAGGTAAAAAAATACAAAAATGATGTAGCGAATGTTGGCCTCTACCTTAAATTGGATTGGTCAAGGTGTGACTTCCTAGAATAATTTCTCTCTAGGTGTTAGTAGTATATCCAAGCGAGTGTGGTACTATTGCTAGTTTTCGGCTTTAAATTACCCCCTTTAATACAATTAGAAAATGTCTTACTCAAATGAGTCATATTTGCCAATATGGATATCAATGACTCTAATCTCACAATAGGTTTACTAGTTAATTGGGTGGAAGCTCTTGTTTCATCAACCAAGTACACTCAAGGCTCCGACTACTTTTTGGTTCTTGTGGTACTCCCCAAATGAGTTTCTTACCCCGATCATGTACATCCCATAGTTATGTCGAAAGAAGGAATAATCCCAACTCTAAAAAATTAATTAAGGTTAATTTTTTTAAAAATTAAAATATATGATAAAGGGGTTTGTTTGATCCGTAAATAAGGTAACATGTAGTTAATAGTTTTAAATTTTCAAGAACCACCTTTAGGTATGTTCCTTTAAACAAGGAGTTATAACATTTACTTGTGGTGAAGAAGATGCAAGAAAACACATAAGAAACAAAAAACCAAAAACTCACAATTTGATTTTCAATATTGCTTGTGTAAGCGTGAGAAAAGAGCATACACGTGGTTTTGATGCGATTAACCTCACTAAAATGAGAAAAAAAATGAAATGAAAGGAAATAAAAACCCTCCACAATTCATTAGTTATGGGGAAAAATGATTAAACATTTACAAAATAATGGAAAAAGTGAGTTAATGGGACGAAAAATGTCTAATATTTGTAATGACCATTCTATAATAACTCCAAATTATGGGAAATGTTTTTCGTAAAACAAAACCATTAACCCTATTTCATGCCTTCAATGATTTTATAAGACTGCAATAATACTCTAGAAAGAAATATAGTTTAGCATCCAACTAATAACATCATAACCATGTGCAGCTGTAAAGGTCAATTAGATCTACCTAATCCCCTTTATCATCACTCTATCTAAGTATACATAACTTGTATGTAATTGGTTAACCTATTCATTTAGGTTTGAGAATTGATGCAGTTCCAAGTTTTTACCTAAAAATTAGTTAACTAAGTTTCATCCGAATCTCACACCATTGTTTTGGAACTTGGTGAACTGACAGTGTATTCAGCTAGTACACTATTTAGGCTAAATTTTTCAAGTTATGATTTGCATGATTAGTTTCATGGCCGTGCATAAGCCAAACAAAACTTGCCCCATCACCACACATTCTTCTGCATATTTATGTGGATCACGTCTCATTAAATTATGTTTAAATTCATGTATTAAGAAGGCCTAGAATCTAAATCTCGCCTCTCGACTTGAGAGTATGTTGTTAGTCCCCGCTTAGGACACCTATCGAAAGATAATGATTACTTAATGACTCTCATCAATAAGTAATTATTACCCTTCCAATATTCGTCATAAGATAATACGGATAGAGTTCAATCATGTATATAGGTTGGACTTATATTCCATGCTTTCATGTTACAATTATCGTATTACAAGGTAGAATTCATCATTAAAAGAATAATTCAAGTTACACATTAAATCAACAAGGTCTATAAAGAACTTATGGTTACTATTCATGCGAAGTGTTTTAATCTCATAGCGTCACTTTACAACTTTTGATGATAATAGTAGGATTAGTTTGTCCATGTCATTCTACTTGGTGACGATCCAATCCCATATAGATCATTTTGTAATTTCATCTTATTATTAGCTATCTTTAAGTATCTCTTAAGAAATATATATAATCTTTTTAATCAATTAAATAAGTTTTTAATATTAACGATAATCAAAAATGTATCATTTACATTTCATAATACTAACTTATTTAAGGTATAGTACTTTTGCACTTTGACATCATTATGTCATTTAATAAGTTATTATCATAAAGGCACAAGTATTCATGAATGTAATTTTATGGTTGTACTAAATAATGAATCAATTATTTAATTAATTCCCTTTACGATTGAGTTAAAGAAATATCATTATTTCATAACTCTATTTGTTGTCCAAACAACGTTAATTAATTAACTCAATAATTTCCATGTAATGACGATGCCATTAATATAGTTGTAATGATTATCAATCATTAAATTAGAATATTTTAATGTCATAAAGTAAAATAATTTAATCAAGTACAATTTTCATAACCTTTTATAAAGTATATTTTATTGTTTAAAAATAGCGTAAATCATCATTACAACTCATAAGAAATAATCAATTATATATGTATTTATTGAACTTATAAAGGATAAATCCTTTTCATAAAGTATTACAATAATTTAAAATTAATACAATAGGCCAACTTCCATTTTAAAACTCCGTGAATCATATTTCACTTTACAATAAATACATAATCCAAATTTGGATGTTTAATAAATCAATGTTTATAATCAGATAAATAAAATTGACGCATGATGAGTATACATTCAATCAATCCATTTAAAGTTTTGTGATAAATAATCCAACCTGTTATCTGTAAAATAAAAATGAATAATGTACATGGTTATTTCAACGAACTGGCATGGATTAACAACTCTCTACCTAGTTATTTCATTACGAAATAATTGGAAATCTATGGTGTTATTATTATACAACTTAAATAAACATATATCATACCAAGTGTACATGAACTATAATGAAACTATATAATATTTAAGCCAAGTTTCTATTATCTACAACATGCAATTATTCACCAATTCATTACATATCAACATATTAATATGGTTCAAACACACGACACGTCCAATAGTAACCAATTTATTTTCATCAAACAACTTAAGTAAGGTACTTATACATGGTGTACATTTATTAAAAGTCATCATGGACATCACTTAAGAATCGAAAAGAGAAAGCAAGTTCTTTCTTCAACCAAATTTGTCAAGTTTCAAACTCAAGCACAACAAGTACTTATAATAGCATGCTTTTACAATCACCAAATACTTGTCGAGCTAACTAATTTCATAGTTAACTATAGAATAAATTTACACAATCTTTTTCAACTTTATCAAATTACACAAATAAAGGTTTACTTCGCAAAAGATTCAATAATCAACTTTCCTTTTGTGCATGTAGCCATAATTGAATCATACAATTTGTCATTCTTGTTATAATCATAATAACAATGCAAGCATTATCTTAATCAGATGGTTAAGCAATAAAATTTTCCATAGGCTACTAGGTTGATATGCATATTTTCCCAAACTATATCCTTACATAAGATAGTTTACTTAAGACAATAATCATCAATTGATCTTGTAGATAAACATGACCTCATTCCTCCCGAATAGGTATTATAAATTATATCAAATAGAGTTTTAGTTAAGGAAACACAATCATGAGTCCTTGAAAATATAATTGTAACTATTGAAATGGACTTGTCAAGGAGAATATACAAGCGGGACTACTACAATTTGATCGACTAAACCCGAGTTTATACTACAAAAATACTTAAACTACTTAAGCTTATCAATGTTCTATAAGCTTGAGATGAAATGGGTCAAGCTACACCCAATATTATTCCCTTTCACAGTATCTATCTACAAAGGAAAAGGTGAAACCTTACCATGCATGCATAATATGGTCCATCATAGTGAAACCAACAAATACAATAAGAAATATAATGAACCCATAAAGCATAATTAGCCAATGTAAATTTTGAACAAGTGTTCAGTTTAAAAAAAAGCATCAACCTCAATCCAGGTATGAAATCAACATAATTCAAATATCCATGTCATATTTTGAAAGCATGGTTTTAAAACAATAATCATAGACCTTTTACAAAATCTGAGGTCATTTATCCCTTATAATAACATCAATAGAAAACATATTCGAAGAACCCATATAAGGGAGTCAACCCAGTTTAATGTCTAAAAGAAAATATGCTACACCAACATCATAGAAACTTCAACTATCTTTCCAATAAACACCCGAATTCATTATACCATTTAAAAATGAAATAACCAGAGAAAGAGAAGTAAATCCATGCCTGGAGTGGAAGATATGTCAGCAACTTTCCTTAAAAAATTTGATAAATCTTTTCATAGTCAGCTATATGAACCAACTCATATTTCCAAAATACTCCAACCAATAAACCCTTTTAAATAGTCCCTAAATACTACTAATTCCACCATCATTATTTCTAAAAAATCTCAACAAAAATAGCCAAAAACTCAAATGCACATGCCTACAAAAATGGAGGTTTGAACAGCCAGAGAAAAGAGCTCGAAACAACAATGCAAACAATAAAAATGAATTCCCATATTGTATGCAAGGTGGATTCCTTAGCAAGCTTCTCGAGTTTCTAGAGAATCTTAAATACCATTAAGTTTTTCAAGTGCCATGTAGTGGCTCACTCCAAATTTCCACCTCCATTCTACAAGTTCCCTCCAAAATAATTAGTGGAGTTTACAAGTGGTCATAGATATCCCAAAATAAGTTAAACCTTAAGTATTTGGATAGGTAAGTTAATCAACCAACAAAATAATTTAAACAATCTATGAAATTTTAATTTGGTCAAAGACCAAATCATTAACAAATGATCAAAATCCACGAGTATGGTCAAAGACCGTATGGTCAATCCAAAGCAAAAGGAAATCAATGGTGTATAGTTGAAGACCATATTACCAACCTTCAATAAAAATCCAACAACTTACCTTCCACCACCTTAATTACCAATACAAATGGAATATGAAAAAATTAACTAAAACAATCAAATGTCAAATACCATGGTCTTATACCATTAACAATTTTGATCCTTTAATTTTGATTTAAGGTTTATGACCAGTATTAACAAACATAATCATTATCACTTAGCTTGGTGTTACGATCGGTCAAAGACATCATCAAACCTAAAAAAATTAAACACAATGTATGGTGATAAATACAATCATTAATTACACATTATATGTGTTATGTTCAAGCTATCAAAACAGTAAAGTAAATAATCAAATACCAATAATTATACCTTGCCAAACTAAGCATTTTATTTCCGTTAGTGATGAAATATCATAGTCAACCTTAAAATTTTACCTTAATGATCCTAAAATTTACTTGTCCATTGCTAAAATCCATCATATTTCTTTACGGTCAACGACTCATGCCGTAATGTCAAAAGAAAATTAGTATCTTTTAAACAATCATCATTATTTCCAATTACCGAAATAATACATTATAGCTATGTATAAATTCACCATATTTTGTAAATCATTATTTCCAATAAGCAAGATGAACTAGAATATCAATAATAGGTACAATAACCAAATAGTATACTAATGTATCAAAATCATCACACACGAGAAAGGTAAAGTAAACTTCTTACAACCAAGCAAGAAAAAATAAGTCATAAATGTAAAGTATTTCATGATTGATTAATGACCAGATTTGTTATGCGGTTGAAATTACAACTACGCGTAAGTAGTATATCGTTTTCAGGATATACATAGATACATTTAATTATAACTGTTGATGCAAAATCACACCACCCCTGGACGCTGATCAGATTTCTAGGTTGATCACTCTAGCATCCAGTTTGATTACACAACATGGAATCCTTTCTCCAAGTGTGGGACTTGTAAAAATGAGAAAGGATTCTCTAGAGAAGGCTAGTTCCTATTCCTCTGTTCAGATGCACACAAAAATGCAGAGGTTTTACTCAAAACCTAATCTAATCTTCCAAGGAGACAGGGTAAGAAGATGCATAAAAATAAACCTAAGCTAACAGAGGTGATGCACCGAGGAATGAAGAACACCTATCTTTCCAATAAACACAGACCATTCAAATGTGATGCAAGATCATGCACAAATAACAAAATTTTGTGGTGAAAGACCAAGAGGATGCAAATAAACACAGAGAGGGTTGAGAATCGTCCACAAACATGCATTACTTGCTCCAAAGATTGATACAATACACTACAAAATGCCAAGAGGTAGAGTCGCATTACAGTTTCAAATGGGAGGTTCAAAACTCCACAAATTCACTGATAGAGAGAAGGGAGGAGCAAAACAGAAATGTTCGACCTTTAGAAAGAAGCCCCTCCTTACAATATATAGGAAGAATGAGAGAGGGAAGAGAGACTAAAACCAGATCCACCCCAACCACTTCTAGGTTGCATTTAACTCATCTCATTAGGGCGAAACGGTGAATCCGGCAAAATGGCGGGACTGCTCAGCGAAACGGTGAATTGTGTCATTTGCATTAAAGTGGTTGTTAAAGCGTCACTTACTATTATCACGTGCCAGAGACATTTTCTTGGTTTTCTCTCTCTAAACTAAACCAAAATGCAAGATTGACCCTGGAATCATGTAGATAATTTCATAAGCTTTCCAATGATATAAAGAACGTGCAAATCTGAGCTCTGGATCAAAAGATATGGCGATATGAAGATTTAGGGCACAAAACAGGCCAAAACAGATTTTGAATTTTTTCCCGCGCTCTACGACCTGGATGACACGTGTCGGGCTCTGATTCGATGAGAAATTCTCTCTCCTCCACCCTTCCAGAAGGCTTTCCTTTGAAATTTTGACCTTTTTAACTCTTTGGAAAATTTTCCATTTTTCCCCGTGCCCCGCCACTTGGGACATGTGGCACGCTTTGGTTGGTTGACAAGGGCGCGGGGGGAACCTTTACCTTTTAGTTTTTTGGCCAAAACTTTTGCTAAATTTTCTAAGTCCTCCCCGAGCTCCGCACTCCCCCGCCTTAGGACACGTGGCATTTCCTGATTCGTCCGCGGGCTCTTCGGCTCCTCGCGTCCTCCGCGTACTCTTGTCCCAAATGTCCCAAACCGTCTGGGACAAATTCCTCTGAACCGCCCGATTCAGGCTTCCTTGTCCCTTTTGCAGCGAAGACACGTGGCATGATTCCATTGGCTCTCAGCTCTTTCAGCTTTTCACGTCCCGCACATCCCGATGTCCCAATTGTCCCAAATCTTTGCATGGACCGCCCTGGAGGCTTTTTGGCCACTCGCGCCCGACGTCCCAAGCTGTCCCAAGGACCGCTGGACTAGGACATAGCCGATTTTCATGATTTTTTCTACCCCAAGCTTGTTTTTGCAACTTTTTCACTCTTTTTAGAACTTTCTCTTTTCTTCTTGGACAGGAGAGTTAGAAAGAAGCCGAGGGGACCCCAGAAACATGATTTTTTGCCTTGAATCAATCTATCTTGCTCGGGACCGAAGAATTTAATGCATGTTATCAAAATTACCATGGGGGTGAATTTTGGATAACAATAACCACATCCAAATAATTCATCTTATCCTCAAGCCCTAGTAACCCACTTCACATAACATAACTCAATTCTTGTGACAAAACAAAATGAAAATGCGGGATTTGACAATAACCATGACGAACAAGTTCCATGATATGTCCACGTTAGCAAAATTCATGGGAAAAAATTAATCATAATGGTCCTAATTAGTTAAAAGGATCTAATTAATTAATTAAAATAATTAATTAATTAAAACAAGCTAATTAACCTAAATAAGAGCCTAACCAAAGCATTTATTTAATAATAATCTAATTTAGATTTATTTCAAAATATAATAAATAATAAAAATAAATCTAAAACTTAACCTAAGTGTAAACTTAAGTTAAAAATAAAAATAATTAAATAAAATCTAAAACCTAAGTTATACATACATTAAATTGACCTAATGCAATCCTATAAAACCAAACTAAAACCCTAAAACTAATGTTTTGCATTGGCGGGGTTCGATGGGTCTATGTTGGTTATAGACAGGGGATGGTGTCGGTGTTTGGGTATGAGGTGGGTTCTTTAGGAAATGGTGGTTTTTCATCTAGGATGTGGGTGTTAGATGGGGCTAGCTCATAATTCAAGGTGTGTGACGGTTTGACGATAGAGAGAATAGCATTCAATTTGGGTTAGGCGAGGTCCTGGGGAGTGAGGTTAATGCAAGGAGGGTTAGGAAGGGGATTGGGAGAGAGCTCGGTGAACCTTCTCTCCAAGCTATAGGGTTGTGAGGTAGAGGGTATCTCAAGAGGGGAGAGGTGGGATAGCTTGGGTAGGAACTTGAGGGTAGGGACTCGGGTAGCTAAGGAGTCAACTCGTCGAGATGTAGAGGAGTTACGGGAATAAGGGTAGAATTAGTGATGGATTTAAGGGTGTGTGAGGAGTTATATAGAATGGAGAGGGAGTGTAATGATTTAGGATATGTGAGAGATGGGTTGTAGATTTAGAGATTATGCTTAGAGATAGCTCTAAATTTAGTATCTAACTAAATTTAACTACAACCAAAGACACTCTAAATTTAGAGGGAAAACAACTAATTTCAATTTGTTTTGATTTTAAATTTGATTTTTTTGCCTCAGAAGCAGTTTCACACAACTGCAAAAAAATTGTAAGAGCACAAAAAATAGAGTTATGTTATTTTTTTAAATGTGATTTCTAGAAACTCTCCAGATTTTGTAAACACAACAACACAACAACATGGTAAAAACACCAAACAACTAAAATCTAACCAATTAAAACCACATTTACACAAATGTTAGTAATAAGAAAATATTCACTAAAAAGGTGAATAAAATATGAACCAAAAATGAAGTAAAATGTGGGTAAGTCCCATTGGGCATGCCAAAACGTGAGCACAAAAATTCTAACTAAAATGAAAGACAAGAAAAATGTATAAGTAAACCTTCATCAGTTCTTCCTTGAAAACCTTGATGATAAAGTTGTGGAATTTTTAAAGCTTGTATAACCTTATAAATAAATTATTGTAGGTGCTCTTGAAAGTTAACTCTAAATGGGGATTTGAAAATGCTACGAGTAGATATTTGTCTTGGATATAGCTTCTAAAATGCAGATATTGGGTAGAAAAGTTGACAGAGTAAGTGTACAAGAATCCAAGAGGATTTATAAAGGGATATGAATGATTTTTTTATATAGGTTGAGTAGTGGTTGGAAGTAGTTACATGTGATTGAATGCACATGCTAAAAATAGTAATTGAGGGAGGTTAAACAGTTCAAGTGAATTTATTCCCATGAGGGGCAGTAAATAAATTCAGTTGTAGAAGTTACATCCAAAAAGGTGGTTGTGCATGCAATTTAATTTCCCCCACCTTTATAGGATTCTAGAAGTGCAGTTGACTAGGACTGATGAAGTGGAGTCCAAATGCGGTCCAAAGGGAACCTAAGTGGTAGTGACTATGAAAATAGGTGTATTTTCTTAATTAAGTAACTAATTTAATTAGATACAATGCACAAGATAATTAATTAATCATTTATTTAATAAATGATAGTTAACTTAGCTAAAGTGCATTAGACATTAATTTAATTAATCCTAACAAGGTGAAATGTGCATGATGAATCAATCAACCATAAGGGGATGAATAATAGGATGTCTTGGGATAATACTAGGAACTAGAATGTGATTTTTGGGTGTCTACAATATCTTCAAGGCATCAATATGATTGTATCAAAGCAACACTATCTCCAACAAGATCAAAAAAATTCATACATTGTTCTTCATGCACTTGTATTAGCTTCTCATACTTGTCAACAATCATCATGCCTTCTTGGCATTATAACAATTATCTTGAGTTTCTCAAAACCTTCCTAAATTATAATTATACCTAATCCTTATTAAAATCCTCCAAATAGTCAAGCAACCCTAATCATGATAACAAGGATACTCTGTCGAAGCCTCAAAACACCTTCTTTGGCTCAATTATGCATATCAAATTGTCTATTCAAGGTATACCAACTTGTTATAACTCCATTAGATCATGACACATTATTCTTGGCACAACTTCAAGAGACTTCATACATGTCCTACAACCCCATATTTATTGATCCAAAAGCACAAGGTCAAACGGACCTTCAAGAACTTTTCCCAAATTTGACCCTTGTATTTAGGTGACACTGAGACCTATACTAGGTCTCAAAACACACTCTTAAGCTCCATGACACAGTCCTTAACCCAATCTGCAGACCTCATAGCTTCATTACACATGACTGAAACCTTTAAATCAACACAAGGGATCACTACAATCCCCATAACTATATGCTTCATATTT
The DNA here is from genome assembly GCA_018340775.1 of Taxus wallichiana var. yunnanensis. Taxonomy (NCBI): domain Eukaryota; kingdom Viridiplantae; phylum Streptophyta; class Pinopsida; order Cupressales; family Taxaceae; genus Taxus; species Taxus wallichiana. Next base: position 455,604,003 of record CM031238.1, on the reverse strand, counting down.
ATATATGAATTTATCTAATAATCTTAGTAGAGACATCCCAAATCATGGGGATCTAGAACAACAACTTTAGGATATTCTAAGACCTCCTTGGCACATGTGACTCAATTTTTTATCCTTCTTTAAATCAGCAACCTATGAACATCCTTGACTTGTTCTAACACCCGAATTAGAATGATTATCTTGATTCACTCTTGGTTCCCATGCCTTGTCTTACTTTTTATCTTGTACTCTAGGAGCTTGAAACCTCTTGTTTTTCCTTGAGGGACCATGAAAAAAATTATAATGTGACCAATATGATTACGGTTATAGCACATAATTTCATTCCTGCCTCTTGACTGATATGAACTGAAACTCCTTCCATGATTCCATATGTCATCATACTTGAATGACCTTCTACACTCTTTTTCCATGTTTCCAAACACATTGTAAATATAAAAATAACCATTAAAGTACTTCACATACCTTGAAGCATTGGGTTGTCTAACATACCTTATCTTCTCATAGATATTGATGTTGTTCACTTCTTATCTACCTTGGAACTTAGTCCAAAGAACCACCTTACTCGAGTAACATCCTCTCTAACCACCTCTTTACCTTTTAGGCTATCCTTGAACATGAGACTAGTCTTATCTCCTACAGACTTATGACTATCTAAGAGATCGTCTAGATCCTTGGAACTCTTCTCAAATATATGAAATGATCTTTCCTTGTTGGTTTCTTTAGTTATATCTACCTTTAAGAAATCAATCTCTTTTACATACTTGAAACATTCCTCCTCATATTTTAGGATTGTAGATATGGCATTTATTTGATTCTATAACTATTTGATGAATGCATCATACCTATTTGTGTCATCCCATTGTTTCTCCTTAAGAATATGGATCTTTTCTTCATATTACTTGACTTGTGCCTTTAGTTTCTTGTTCTTCTTCTCTGCATGTTTCAATTCCTCTTGAATAGACATAAGTTTAGTTTCAAGATGTGACTCTTCTTCTTACGAATTCATACATGAGCCTCCAAATATATAACCTTCATTATTATAACTCTCAGCACCCTTGGCCATGAATAGGAATTCATTACCAACATCTTCATGCTCAAACTCGAGAATCGAATCGAAACACCACTTCACTACTTACCTCGATGAGTTATAATCATCATTGGAGTAAAATCTTCTCTTAGAGTTATTATTACCCTTATCGGACACTGTGGGAATTCTTTTCATTATCATGATCATCATCTTTTTTTCCTTGTGCTTGTAAGGCATTTGTTTAAAAATGTCCAATATCTCCACAATTTAAACAATTGAAGGGCATCTTACCCTTATACTTTCTGAACCTTTTTAACTTCCTATTAAACATAGCAATCAAATCATCATTATCAATATAAGAAACACCATCATATAAATTCTTATTACCTTTTGAATTATTTTCAACTTTGAAGGTTTCTTCCTTCTTAGGAGGTTTATCCACACTTGTCCTCATCTCATAAGTAGTCAAGATACCATGGATTTCATCCATCAGTGAGAGTAATTATATCCTTGACTTATTCTCTAGCTGATACTTTAGGATAAAATTTAGGAGTGAGATATCTCAACACCTTCTACACCACCACAACTTCTTTCACATCTTCTCATAATCCTCTAATGGTATTGACAACTTGATCAACTCTGAGAAGATATGCACCAATGGTTTCTTCTTCTTTCATCTTCAAACTTTCAAACTAGTTCATATAGGTTTGTATATTTTCCAAATTCACCTTGGAATCACCTTCATAGATCACTTGTAACTTGTCCCACATATCCTTAGTTGTAGTACATTACATCACCTTGAAAACTCGACTCTATCAAACCATACAAGATAACATTCATATCTTTAGAGTTATCATTACTATCCTTCTTACATGTTGCATCAATTGGAGGGTTTTGAGGAGTAGTGTAGCCATTTATAACTAATTTCCATATATCACATCCCAAATACATGATGTGAGTTCTCATCCTAATACTCCAGAAAGCATAATTTGTCCCATCAAACATAGGATCTTTGCTAGTAGAGGAACCACTTTTCGACTCACCATTTATGTGCTTCAAAAGATCACCTCAATCTTCTTGGGCTCCGAATATTAACTAAGTACAAGAAGACGCATGGGTGTGTGGGACCTAGTTGAAGAAGGGCACATGGGTTGAAGGCATGCAGGGAAGGGTTATAGCAAGGTTTTGCAGGACACATGGCACATGCGCAAGGCAAGATAGGTTTTGTACTTAGCCATATTCAGCATCCCATCAAGCACACGATAAAATCATGAACCTTGTGGATAAGGTACCACCACCGGCAACCTGGAGGATCAAAAGGGAATATTCTAGGCATGCGATGGAAGGTTCCAGATAAAGCATCATCACAAAGAGTGGAGAGCTCATATCTGAGAATGCATACTCCCATGGAGGACCACTTTGACACTTGGCAGCCAATCAGAACTTCATAAAGGCATGGCGGTGGTTTTTAAGGCTATAAATGTAATCACCCGATAGAAAAAATATATAGTTGAAGATAGATGAAGCTCTGCAAAAATAGAATGGGGGATTCTAGGGGTTAGGGATTAGGAGAACTCTAGGAGTGATGGCATGTGTAGATTGATGGATCTTCAATCATCTTTGTAATGTGATGAACATAGTGTAGTTTTGATGCATGACTTAGCTTTGCATGGTTATATGAGGGTCTGTTATGACCTCAAGGGATGTAATGTGGTTATTAAACTGGTTAATATGAATATAAGGCTCTATTATGAATCATATATGTGTTTAGGAGTATAATAATTATGCATTTCCTTTTTGTATAAACTATTTCCATAAGATGTTTGCTACTTCTCTTTTATGGATGCAATGAGATGACAACTCATTTTGGATTCTTAGAATGTTATATAATTCTTTGTTATCCTTCGCATTTGATTATCTATCATAAAATGATGAATGAGTATAATCATTATACATCCTCTTTCCCTCATGGTTCATTCTATCTTTTATATGCTTCTTATGTCGGATGAATATATTAATGTAGCATTTACTCAAAGCTCTTAGTTGAATAGGAAGTCTTTTATTTCTTCTATTATGCATCTATTATACATTCTTGCACAACTCATATAAAAGAGGGGATTGGCTTTTGTGCATGACTCAGTGAGTGCCCAATGCCCGCCGAGTGATAGGTCGCACGCACGGGATTGTCCTTATTTGTTAAGGGGCATAAAATTGACTACAACTTGGTTCCGTCTTGCTAGGACCTCCTTTTGAAGTTGTTGTAAGAAATGGCATGCATATTTTTATTTGTCCTATGTGATGATAGGGCATTGAAGCTTTGAAAGTGTTGAAACATGGTTTGAGAGCATGGAGGATGAATTTGCTCAGAGATTCAACACTAGACCTGAGTTTGATGCACGTGGATGGGTAGAAGATAACCTCTACCATGAGTTGTATGAAACTTTCTTGTTACTTCCCAATAGAGTTATGCGAATGGATTTTAGCATATGTGTCTAGATCAAGTTGGTACTATAGAGCACGCGTATGGACCCAAGATGATTACTAGAGGCTGCAAGATGCAGATCTGATGTGGACTCATGTTGTGGATCATTGGTGGAAGGGAGTGTTGGCTAGCTACACTCTGGAATACACCATTTATATGTACTCTTGTATGGAAGTTGTTGAGTTTAAGTTTTTGAGGGATCCCAGATGATTATTTCTATGAGCTATTCCTTTGGAAATGAAGATCTTGATCATTACTTTGAGTTTAGAGGCATTTCCAATGGCCGGCTAAACCCTTCTGAGCACCGGGTGAAGAATATACGACGGAGGATGATGGAAGACATTACAACTAAGAAAGAAAGAGAGGAGACATGACTCAAGTATAGTGAATCACGTGAAAGGGATATTTCTAGACAACGCGAGGTTGTAAGTGTGATGGATCTATGGAGGAATATGTTGCGGGAAGGAGTTGAGGTTCACACAAAGGACGTGGAACCTAAGCATTTTGTGCTACCCCATCTTGGAAAATGTGGGAGAGAGACCCCTTCATCTTCTGATGAGATTTCGTCGCATGGAGAAAGAAGAGTCATTGGCATGCATCTGAACCCACCTAGTGACCGGACCTTGGTGCTTGGTTTTCCAAATCAAGGGAGAAGTATTGTCAACCCAGTTTGTATTGGTGGAAGTGACTAATCTGTGCCCAAGAGATATAATTTCTCATTTGGGACTTCTATGGCTGCACATACCATTCTAGTGTTCGAGAGGAATTTTTGGGCAAGGGGAAAATACACAAGGTTTGCGCAACACATCGGGGAGTGGCACGGGACACACATTTGGCATTGGAAAAATCTCACAGACCATTGGCGTACGATTCGGCGGGGCATTGGGGACACTAGAATGACAACTTGAGCCCATTCTGCTACAAGAGGGCGGAGGTAGAACAGTGGATCGGGAGGCATAGGACCTAGTGGATCCAATGGATCTAGTGGAGGGAAGTCTTTGCACTTTCGGACTACTAGGGTATAAAGGATGTTGCAGATCATGTGCACAAGTGTGAGCTGCTATGGCACGTGAAAGGGATCACAACCCCATAACAGAAGGCCAATCAATTTTCAACAATGTTGTAAGGGCACACGCATAGCTATTATAGGAAGTATGACCCCCATCATATGGTGGTAGATTACTCTGTGTTGAAAAACACCTTCCTAGAATAATTCCACATCCCCGATTTTGAGCGAAGATCATCGGTGTTCTAAAGGAGATTCAACAGGAATGGCCGAGAGTGTGTGGGAGTATGACACACGGTTTAAAACTCTCCTATCAAATTTTTCATATGACATCCACCCTCATAAGCATACTCAATGGTTTGTTGGAGGGTCGATAATGTCATTTATAAGGGCACTATCACATAAGACTTTCACTGCAGACCCATGTGAGGCATTGGTAGCTACTCACTGCGCACTAAATTTTTGGGAGCGTTGATACTAGTGTGAGCCCTTTTCTAGAGGCTCAAATCACTTCCATGGCCAAACAGTTGAAAAGGTTATCTACAAACTCTACACATGAGACTTGTAGTGGTCTCTAGTGTGTGGATTTTGAAGTAGAGGGGCATGCCAAGGATATTTTCCCCAGAAAATAGTATACACAATAGCGGTAGATTGTGAAATTTGTCACGGGGACCATGATGCGAGTAGATGCCCCTTGTTATAGCGTGCAATTCGGAAGAATGTGTCTTGTTATTGTAAGATTTGTGCCTCTACGACCCATGATACTAAGGATTGTAGGCTTATTGACCAGATCCATGAGGCCATTGATCATGGTGTGCGCAGACCAACCTTGGTGGATCCAAGGAAGATGATCACCGTTATGAAGGACGCATGGATGGAAGGGCACGTGGGAGAGGTTCTCATGGAGGATTTTGTGGTCACAGTGACCGCAGAGGAGGAAGAAGTGAGTTCCCATGAGGGACCTACTATAACTGTGGATCTACATAACATTACAGGGGCGAGTGCCCAGAGCTATTACAGTGCTCGTGGTGCAGAAAGAAGCACAAGTATGAGGAGTGCCCTAAGTTGTTTGAGCACATGAGCTAGCAACACCAAGGAAAGACAAGGGCACAACAATGGTGAGTGTAAAGAAGGTTAACACACCGTGGATGCCACGGGTGACGCGTGAGTCAGGATTAGAACTTGTTTTGGTGAAAACGTGAGTAGATTCAACACACGCTAAGGAAATACCAAGGAAAAGAACCCTAGTTTCAAGGGAAGAAGTGGTACATGAGAAACACCAGACCTTTCTCATCGAGACGGAGGTGTATCACGAGACAATGGATGTCATTCCAAGTTTGCAGAGAGAAATCTTGTGTCTAAATGAGTAGTTCGGTCAACAGGAGAAAAGAAGGAATGTTGAGGCTCCGCAGAAGGACCTAGATGAGGTCAAGGAAGTATGCAAAATGTTAAGGCAAGAGAATATTATTCCCTTGCTAGGAGAATGGCTACGAGAAAATATGCCATGCACTGGAGCAGAGTGTGAAAGGAAGGTGTTGCATGCAAACCTCCCTCCCCATAGCCTTGATTATGACAAAGAAATCACACTGAACACAGTTGTGGATGGTTGGATTCTAAGAAACATATTAATTAACACGGGAGCAGAAGTCAATGTTCTTAAGTTGGATGCCTAGCATAAAATGGTAAGGCCCACATTGCAACCATCTTCAAATGTGTTGCATATGGTAAACAATACTAAGGCAATTCCCATTGGAGTATTAAAGGTATAGTAATTACCATTCGAGGGGGAAATTTTACTAGAGACTTCAAAGTCTTAGCACTCATCGAGGAAGATAATTTTCCAGCCTTGCTTGGGTGCCTGTGGTGTTATAAGAAGAATGCTGACCTAAGGTTCAATAAAGGATATATCAGTTTTGAAAATAAGGAAGAATGGGTCATCATCCCTTTGATGGATGGGAAGTCAAAACCTTACACCGAACATTTGGGAGAAGAGGTCCTTGATAGAATTTACTTGCGCTCCATCAGAGACCCAGAGATAATTCACCCTATAAAAGGAGTTATCCAATATGAGGATGCCTAGTCTGTGAGTGATACCACAAGCATGGCATATGAAAATTGGGCACATGGGACCTTTGAGTTAATTGGGCGACAGCTGAGGGGGTATGTAACAAAAGTGATTAAGGCGTGCTCACTCAGTGTCAGGAGGAAATAAGTTACCAAATTACTCTGGAGGGCATACCCTCAAGGGACATGGAAGCTCAATGGAAAAATGAGGATGAAAGAAGAGGGATGCTCAATTATAGCCTACTCGAGACTACAACACGCTGGTGGGCTACACATCGGGAGAGCCTCCTGGAGTGGCATGAGGTAAGAATCATGTTCTTTGTAAGGTTTTCCAGAAGCAACGTGCCCACGGTCATTCAAGACTACCATGGTAAAGAGACCACTTCATTTCATATCCAAGCATGTGAGAAGGCCTGGATAGGAGGCGTAGAAGCCTTGCCACCATCATTATGGGTACATAAGTTGTATTCCACACTACAAGGTTGTGTGCATGCATGGTATATCCATTTAGAAACACGCCGCCAGACTGGTAATTGGCAAGAATTGATGGCTGATCTCATTCAAGCATTTGAGTATCAGAGTACAAAGCCATCAGTGGATAAGGCGTTACAGGTTTTCAAGTGCCTTACAATAGGGTATAGTGCTATGGCAGAGGATATAATACAAGAGTTGTTAGGTGAACCTGGCTTGGAGGCGTGCTTTAAGGAAGAAGAATTAAAAGAGACATAACTTGAGCGTGTGTGCATGGAAAAATAAAAAGGGAAGATGGTGTATGTAATTAATGGGGAGGAAGTGGAAAGCTTGGATGTTAACCATTCTGTAGGGACGCGCAAAGTGATAGATAGTGTTGATGAATAGGAATGCGCCTACCATGAACTGTTAAAAACAAAAAGGTTAACCTTGGTACAGAAGAGAAACCTAAGGAGGCCATCATTGGGGATTATTGGTTAGAGAAGGAGGTCTCTAAGATCATTGATCTGTTACATGAGTTCAGGATTTATTCCCTCATGGGTATCATGAACTCAAAGGTGTTCACCATTCTTTGGGGAAATGAGGATCAAGTTGAGGAGGGTGCACACTCGGTTTAGAAGATACCATACCGAATGAATCCTAACCTGCGCATGAAGGTCAAGGAAGAAATAGATAAGATGATAGCGTCGGGCATCATTGAAGTTGTTGAAGATTCAGAGTGGGTAAGTCCAATGGTCATTAGTATCAAAAAGGATGGAAGGATAAGGATTTGTGTAGACTATAGGGAGTTGAATGCAATTTGTTTCATCGATCCTTTTCCAACCCCCTTCACTGAAGAAATTTTGGAAGGAGTGGCTGAACACGAACTCTATTCCTGTACGAATGGATTTTCAAGGTACCACCAGGTGCGGATCACAAAGGAGGACCAGGAGAAGAAAACTTTTGCCACTAAGTGGGGAATTTTTTCCTATACGGTCATGCCCTTTGGTTTGAAGAATGCACTGTTGTGTTCGTGCATTGTGGTACAAGAATTTCAGGACTTTATCCAAAAATTTCTTCAAGTCTATCTGGATGATTGGACAGTGTATGGGCTAGTGAAGGACCACTGTGATAACTTAAGATTAATGTTTGAGAGATGTTGGCAGTTGAGAATATCCCTCAACATTAAGAAATGTGTCTTTCTTTACCCCATTTGGAACATTATTAGGGCACATCATATGTAGGGAGGGCTTACTAGTAGATCCCGCCAAAGGTTGTCATTGTGGGGTTGGGGGAGCCTACTAGCCAAAGTGCGTAGTGCACGGATTCCTTGGGCATATAGGGTATTACAAAAAGTTCATCAAGGGATATGTCAGGATAGATGCACCCTTAGAAGAGTTGTTTAAACACAAGAGTGTTTTCCTTTGGGGAGAGGCACAAAGAAGGCATTTAATACTTTAAAGAATAATCTTATCACCGCACCCATACTATGATTCCCTTCTTGGGATAAGCCTTTCCATGTTCATGTTGATGCCTCAGGCACAACCATTAGAGTAGTTCTAGCACAACCAGGTGAAGGGATTGTTGATCATCCCTTGTGTTTTTCCAGTAGAAATTTAACACCAAAAAACAAAATTACACAACTACTGAGTGCAAAGCTTTATCCATGATCTACGTGCTCCATAATTTTAGGAAGTACCTGCTGACAACACCTTTTATATTCTACATGGACCACATGGCACTAAAATACTTAGTCGGGCGCATATGTCAATGGGTCCTACTATTTTAAGAATTTGAGTTCACTATGGTTGTGAAGTTAGGAAAGAGTAATTTTGGACCCGATGATCATCTGTCAAGGATTGACTCAACGTAGGACGCGCTGAGCATTGAGGAGACTATGTTAGACACATAATTGTTTAGGTTGTGGCACATGCCCTCAGATCTGGAGGACATTGTTGTATTTCTTAAGATAGGTGTGGCATCAGATGGATGAAGGCCTTGGAGAGGAAAAAATTGGCCATGCGTGCCATGCCTGACATGCTAATTAGTGGAGATCTATACAAATTGGGTCATGATGAAATTTTGTGTTGATGTGTGCTAGAACATGAGCGCATTGCAATTATGGAAGAAGTGCATGGTGGGATCGTAGGAGGACACTATGTGGGAAATGCAACCACGCAGAAGATTCTGCTCGCAGGGATTTGGTGGGAAACCATTTACCAAGATTGTATTGAGTTTTGCAAGGCATGTGACCATTGCCAGCGCCTTGGCAAACCTAGAAAGAGGGATGAAATGCCCTTATGACCAATAGCCAATGCAGAACCATTTGAGAAATGGGCTATCAACTTTGTAGGGCCAATCTCGCCAACAACGTGAAGGACCGGTTTTGCAGTATATCATCACTTATACTAATTATCCGACATGGTGGCAGAGGAAGCACCAATAAAGCATTATACAATGCTACAACCGCCAGATTTTTATGGGAAAATATAATCAGCAGGTATGGATGCCCATTAAGTTTGACAAGTGACACAAGTTCAATTCTTCATTCTAGCAAGTGATTTTGAGTGAATTCCTGTGTGAGAAAATAGGAAATGGATTCCTTTCTTGTTTTGTTCATTGAGAGGGAATTCTTCATTGTTGAGGATTGTAAGTAAGAAAATATAATTATGAGTGCTTGATCCTTCTTGAAGGTAAATATTTGGCAAATAGGTTTGTATTTTGGGATGTGGTTGGAGATGAAGATTTGAGGATTGATCTCGGCTAAGATAAAAACCATTCTCAATTGGCTTATACCATTGAGTTTGACCAAGACTAGGAGATTTTGGCACAATTTGCATTTGAGTAAGTTCATCTAAAACTTCTCGTCCATAGTAGTGTTGCTACATTCAAATGATAAGGGCGGGGTAAGGCTTTTGATTACGATAAGAAACAAAATAATGCTTTTGAGTCATTCAAATACAAGATTAGTCATGCTCTAGTTTTTGCATTACCTAGCTTACACTTACCTTTCGAAATGGAAACGGATGTCACCGATTATGTTATGGGGTTGTCCTACTTGTGAAGTTAGGCACATATGTTATCATTCTAAATTGTTTCATGATGCAGTTCTAAATTAGTGTACAAATGATAAGTAATTGTATGCTCTTGTGAAATTTATCAAGTGGAAACATTATCTTATGGGTAAAGAAACTATCATACATATGGATCACTAACCTCTTCAATATTTGTAGGCTTAGAATAAACTTCAGTAGGCTAGACACTATAAATGGATGGTTTTTTGCAGCAATTCCATTTGATTATAAAATATAAGAAAGGTGTGACTAATAAGTTAGTTGATATGTTATCTATACCTCCTTTAATTTCATATATGGGCATGTTAACTCTTCTTGAGCCTTTTTGTGTGAAGCATATCAGGAAGGTTATGAGCAGGATCCAGATTTTGGAGAGATATTTTAGTAGAAACCTCCAGTGAGGAATTTTCATCTCGGGAGAATACTACTTCCATAATTTATTTCTCTATAAGAACAAGAAACTTTGTGTACCTAAGGGGGGAATAGTTCATTGATGAGGGAAGCACCCATTTCCAAGCTAACTTACCACTTTGGTGTAGTAAAGATCAGTAGCGTACTTACATAGGTTTGTTTATTGGCCAAACATGCAAGAAAAGGTTGCTAAATTCATCAAGGGTTGTGTTTTATACTGATGACAATCAAGCCTAAAAACATAAATTCGGGGTTATGTATGCCATTAGGGGTTAAATTTGATCATTGTTTAGACATTTTCCTAATTTTAAACGTAAAAACTTGCAAATATTTTGTAGAACCGCATGCGTGTGACTTACAAATTTGAAATGTGACCATCAATTTTATATACATTCATTTAAAAATTATATTAGTATATTAATTATAGTTAAATAAATATGGAATAGTCATTTCTAAATTTTATAAATAGTGTATAAATAGCATTGTTTTGTATTTTTTACGAGAAAAATTAAAAATTAACGTTCCTGAAAATTGTTTCACATTCATAGGTGGTCATCAAATTTAACCCATGTATGTCATTACCAATTCCTTCCCGACCATGGGAAAACATTTCCATGGATTTTGTGGGTGGTTTTCCTACTTCCAAGAAAGGTCATGATTACATTTTTGGTAGTAGACCAATTTAGCAAAATGTGTATTCCCATTCCTTGTAGGAAGACCATCAAGGCTAACGATGCAGCTGAGTTATTTTTTACTAATGTGTGGGTTCATTTTGGTTTGCCTAATTATTTTATGTCAGACAAGGACTCATGATTCATAGGAAAATTTTGGTCTACTTTGTGGGAGAAGATGGATACTAATTTGAAGAGGTATATCACTTTTCATCAGTAGATAGATGGGACCGTACCTTGGTTTATCTTTTGAGAGGGTACAACAAGAAACATCTCGTGGAATTAGGATGAGAACTTGGTATCTATCCAACATTCTTATAACAAAGTGTGGTTCATGCTTCTACCAAGTAAGACTCCTTTTGAAACATGTTTTAGTTATTTTCCTAAGATCGTTTTTGCTATTTTTTTGAGATTACTATGCAGAGAAAATGGAAAATTGGAACTAGAAGTACACAAAGGTCAAAAATTCATTGAAAACATTCAGAGATACACCTCCAAGTATTGGGAGAGGTTGACAAAGTCATAGGTCGGGTAAAGCACAACATGATTAACACATGTGAGTATTCTTTCCTTGTTGGAGACAAGGTATGGATGTACTTGAGTAGAGAAATGATATAGGTAAAAGCTAAGAAACTCAAGCCTCTTTGATATAGCCTATTTGAGATTCTAGAACAAGTGGGTAAGAATGTAGTTTGCTTGGATTTTCCTCCTTATATGAGGATCTACTTAGTTGTGAATGTTGAAAATTTACGTCTCTTTGAGCCCTCAAATTTGGATGAGGAATAAGAGGGTGTGTTACCATCTATTAAGGATCATGCTATAGACATTCAACTAGAATTGGAGGAAGATGCGGTATTACAACGTAAAGAGAGCACAACGCTAAGATGAGTGCGGAGACAAGTGGTTGATTGGGTTGAAAGGATAGTTTCCTACCAAGGAAAATTGGTATTTCGAGAGAAGATGTGGG